>OY757314.1:49799610-52199610 GCA_963583905.1 Stenurella melanura
TTATCTACAACCACTCCCCACCTCCCGCAGGGTTAGTGGTTGTAAATTCCAGAATCGTGTGCCCTAAGTAGACGCAGGGACCCCAAGACGACTGCCTTTTGCATTTGGCCTGCCAACCATTCGGCTGATTTTTGGCATTCCGGTATGGTCTTCAATGCTGAGAGCAGCGTAGGCTTCATACCTCCGAGTACACCGATTATGAGGACGACTATCTTGACCGAGTAGCCTGGGTACAGCACTTGGAGCTCGTACCGGAGATCACGGTATTTGGTCCGTTTTTCCTCCTCTTTCAAAGCGATGTTTGGCTCAGCGGGTGCCGAGAACTCGATCACAAACATCACCTTGTTTTGATGGTCGAGGAGGACTATGTCAGGCTTGTTGGCCTGAATTAGCCTGACTGTCGGAAACGAGTAGTTCCAATAAATTCGGCACCTCTCGTTTTCGACAACGGACTCAATATCTCCGGGGACGTAAGGCAGCACTGGTGTTTGGTCTATCCCGTACGAGTGCCGTAGATGATAGTACAGCACCCGTAACGCCGCGTTATGGCGTTGGATGTAGGCCGAAATCGCATATATCGGACATGCAGAAAGTAAATGCATGAGCGACTCCGGCGCCTGGTGGCAGGTCCTACAGCTTATATCAGGAACCTCTACACCCATTACGCGGCTTCGGTAGACCAACATATTAATTACACCATCTTGGCAGGCCACAATAAATCCCTCGGTCTCCGACTTTAGCCCGGCTGACCTTAAAAAGGCAAATGTCAGCCTAGTCGACAAACCCAGTGTTTCTACGTTCTTATAGTATACACCGTGCATGGGTTTATCGACGTGCTGCCTAAACAGAAGTTCCTGCTCGGCAGCTTTTATTTGGGCCTTCAGACGAGTTGGCTGTAGTTCAGTGACTGACTCTGGATCAGCACCGCGCCGGCCACCTCGCCTATCGTCGAATACGAGACCAAGTTCATCTGCGGCTCTTTTTGCTGCCTTAAACAATCCTGCACCCACCCCTGCGTTTTCGTGATCTCTCACTAATTGCAGGAGCGGGTCTGAGCTCCTAAGTGGGCCTAAAGACCATTTATTATTATTATTATTATTATTATTATTATTATTATTATTATGTTCTTTTTTTCACGAAGCATTTCGCTTCGATGGGACAATTGCATCGGCTGTATTAGCAAGATGCAATTGGGTTTTAACTGCTGTTGTTGAGGACCTTCCTTACTATTGCACACGTTTCTAGCACGACTGTTTTTTGGAGCTCATATATTTTATGTTCAGTTATTTCCAACTTTTTTAGGCTATCTAGGGTAAATTTAGGTATTTCTGTTGTTGTCCCTATTATTATTGGTATGATGGTTACTGTTTCCTGGTGCCACAATTTTTTTATTTCTTGTGCCAGTTCTAGATATTTGTGTATTTTTTCGGTCTTTGTCTTTATGAGGTTATGTGCTAGGGGTACAGCTATATCTACTAGGTAAGTCTTTTTCTCCGTTTTGTTTGTAACTATTATATCCGGCCTGTTGTGTTCTGTGAAATGTTCTGTTAATACTCGTCTATCCCAGTATATCTTATGGGTTTCTGTTTCAACAACTGATGTCGGTTTATATTTATAGTAGGGCTCTTCTTTACCTAATATTTTTAAATTTTTTAATATATTTTGATGGACGGTCCTAGCTTATTGTTATTATTATTATTATTATTATTATTATTATTATTATTTTATCTTTGTTTAAACAATAATAAATAATTTCAAAAAGGACACGATAAAAATTAAGATATCATAAATAGCTTTTGGACAATATTCATAATAACACTATATAAACCGTTTCATTTTGACTAGAGAATGAACCAGTATAATTTTGTAAATTCAGGTTATTTTTAATTAATAAATACACTCAAAAATGATTTTTGTGTCACTACGCCAATGTTCTAAAGCATAATTTCTTATCGCAAAGTGTTTCAATTCTTCAACAATAATAAATATAGTTTCTTTAATTTGATTTAACTAAAATGTAACCAACCAAATATAACAATCAATTTAGATACTGTTAGTTATTGTACACAATTTATACCAGAAAAGTAAATCTCGTATTCACGTTGTAAAACCATAAGTTCCGGTAATAATACCGCAAACGTCGTCCATTCAATCTGGTGGCAAATTTTATATTTGCGCAAGTAGAGGTGCCAAGCAACCGGTAATCGGATTGTTGTGGCAAAGAAGCTTTTGTGACGAAAGACAAGCTTTCCTTTCAGTATACCTAGAGCGCCAAGCCTTTACGTACGTTATTTGGCTTTCAATGTGCATGTCAAATTAGGCGATACGCCGAAAGCTTTTTATAATTTTATAGCTGGAGAGCCGGCTGTACAAATATCATATGACTAATATACATAAAAAACATTGTGTGAGTGAGTAAGTACTACCATAGACCTAGTGGGAGCCACCTTGCATATAAACTGATTTTGCCCGCGTCATGGAATTTTGGCGTCACTTCAGGTCACGATTTTTTATGATCTCTTAAGTCATGGAATACACGAATAAAATTTACGTCAAAATTTACGGTTTGATCTGTACGGTGAGATTATAGTGCCGTGCCAGGTTTATTTACTCGCAATCCTGAGACACCCTAGATTGAAAGTTGTTTTTTTAAGTTTTTATAAGTCATCGAATACATTCATTATTTTTTTTTTTAACTAAAGTACAAGTCTTCTAGTTATTAAAAAAATGAGGGTGCCTTTTTCTCATGGCTACTCCGTTTTTAATTACTATAAGGCCTAAAGCATTGTAGCCCAGTTGTCAGAGACCAATTTTGATGAAAAGTTAGAATTGTTACCTCGCTAATTGTTTATTGAAAGGCTAGTTTTTTGCTAGTAGAAAATGACTCAAAAAAAGGGAAAAATCCAGTTTTTGCTAATATCTCGTAAAATAATGAAAAAGAAAAAAACGGATAGCACCACGTGAAGGAGGGGGAAATTTCACATCAAAAACGTACATGAAATTTTTTTGTACGATCAAAAATGTAGACTCCAGATTTTTTTATCGATCACGGACGCGCTACACTAAATTTGTTATAACTTTAGAACTAATTAATGAACTTGAGCTCAACAAAGCTTAAATGAAACAAGAAACATGTGGCTATTGGATTATCATATTTTCAAATATAATAATGAATGTATGTAAGAATGGTACATATATGAAGTCGGAACATAAAGAGATTTCCGATGAATTCGGTGAAAGCTCTACCATTTCTACAATTCTTAAGATTAAAATCTGAAACTTTCACATATAATAATAACAATAATAATAATACATTTATTTTCCAATAAAAGCACATATTATTTACACTATTAGAATAAATCGATTTTTTCAAAAATAAAGTGTAAAGTATACTTAACAATTAATGGAAAAAGGGGCATAAATTCAGTTCGACTATTAAATAGTCGTCTGTTCTTCCATTTAGCCCTAATAGAATGGATATAATGTAATTAATTTCTATTTGATACGTTACCAAAAAAATAATTTCAATATACAAGATATTTACCGGAAGATAATACAAGAATGTTATATTTTAAATTTAAATGTTCTTAAAATTGCGAGTTAAATAGGATGCTTCTAAAAGTCTTCTTGAAACTTGGTATTGATAGTGTTTTTAGCTTTTCTGGAATTATGACGTTATAATATTTTGTGATATTGTACGCATATAATCGTTTAAAAAATGACGATTTATGAAAAGGGATTGTTAATAAATTTTTTGAGCGAATGTTAACTCTGTGGGCAGTTCTCCTAAAGCAAATTTTTTTAAACAGGTGAGGTGGAGTTTCTAGCTTTATAATTTTATGATATAAAGCAGATGTATGTAATTTACGTCTATTAGACATGTTGAGCCACCCAGCAGTTTGGAGAGTGTGTGATATCTGTTGTCTTCTACGTATAACAAAAATAAATCTAAGACATGAATTTTGCACCTTCTGTATACGTGATTTAAAAGATTCCGTTATGCAAGAGTCATATAAAGAGTCACAATAATTGAAACATGGTAATACCAAAGAATCACACAGCAATATTTTTAAATCTCTACTAAGACAATACCTATTTGCATATAAAATTTTTAAATTGCAGTAAGCTTTTTGTGTGCATCGTGCTATATGTTCTTCGAAGCGTAAATCCCTGTCCAATAAAACACCTAAATTTTTACATACATTGTATTGTAATAGAACCTCATCTCCAACTTTTACAGCGAATTCCTGAGTAATTGTGTCCCTTATAAACTTCTTCCCGAATAAAATGAAATATGATTTTGAAGAAATAATTTTAAGTGCATGTTTTTTAGAGAATTCCACAAGGTTCGCTAAATCTGAATTTATATTAGTCATAGCTTCATTTGAATGATTGTGTGAAAAATTAATATAAATTTGAGTATCGTCGGCATACATATGAAATTTACAATGATTTAAACATGAATTAATATTGCAAGTGTATATCGAGAATAATAATGGACCTAATATAGACCCTTGTGGAACTCCTTGCTATACATCTATGGAATTAGAGGATCTTCTTTCATAAGTAACCATTTGTGATCTATTTAAGAGGTAATTCTCTATTAGTTTAATAGCTTTGATATCAAATCCAACAAATGAAAGAATTGAAAGCAATATTTTGTGATTAACGGTATCGAAAGCTTTGGAAAAATCTAAAAGAATCAGCGCAGTTCAGTTACCATCATCTGTAGCTCTAAATATATCATGTCATGTCGAGAAGTGTAGTATTGCAGCTATATCCTGATCGAAAGCCAGATTGCGTTATGGGTAAAATATCATGTTCTTTTAAAAAATCTTTAGTTTGATTTTCCATAATTCTTTCTAAAATCTTGGACATAGTGCACAGTATACTTATGGGGCGAAGATCCTTTAGTTCTTTAGGATCTGTTACTTTAGGAAGTGGTGTCACTAATGCTTTCTTCCATACTTCAGGGAAAACGCTATTTTTTAAAGAAAAGTTTACAATGTGTGTAATATAGAGTATTAAATGAGGGCAGCATAGTTTTAAGAGTTTTATGTTTATATTATCATATCCAGTGGCATTTGTTTTGATATTGTTTATAATTTTTTCTACGTCCGATTCATTTACCTCTTTGAATGTAAATAGCTGAGTAAAGTTTGTTTTCTTGTTATTTATATAATTAATATTATCACTCTTGAAGTAATGTATAAAAAGATCCGATGGATAGGTATGCCAAATACTTTTTGTAATAAAAGTTGTTAACGTTTATTTTACCCCTAGTTTCACGAATTTTGAAGCAAAGAAAAGTTTTTCTTTTATTTTCGTAAAATAAAGAAGGTTAATTCAAGTTTGAAGGTAAATACCCTTAAAACATCTTAAAGTACACATTTCAAGCTTTAAAAATCGCAAGTTCAGAAATCTAATAACGCGATTTATACCAGAGTAATAGGTAATTAAAGTTAGTTATACATATCAAAGTTTATCACTTTCTCAAGAAATTGGAATTTTGGAAGTGTACATCTTCATAAATAAATTTGTGACATTTTTTTCACTCACTTCACACACTTTTTATACACTACTTCGAGAGTAATATGTAAAAGTTTCATGTTTCTATCTTAAAAATTGTAGAAATGGTAGAGCTTTTACTTGTGCGTTAAAGAAAAAAATCTGGAGCCTACATTTTTGATCATACAAAAAAATTTCACATACGTTTTTGATGTGAAATTGACCCCTCTTTTACGTGGTGCTATCCGTTTTTTTTCATTATTTTTCGTGATATTAGCCAAAAACTTAATGCTTCCGTTTCAGAGGATCTTTTATAAGGGTTCGCGGGGGCATATTTTGGTAAACTTTTTTGAGTCACTTTCTACTAGCAAGAAACTAGTCTTTCGTGAAGCAATTAGCGAGCTAACAATTAATTCCGACTTAAAACTCCAGGCAATTGGGCTATAGGCTAATTCTTTGAATTAGAAAAAGTAATTTTTGTATATCTAGGTAATTTATGAATTTTCATGATTAATAATCTCAATTAAATTCAGTTTTTAAATTAATTACACAGTCATACAAAATAAAGTTGTCGATTCCATGGACCAGATCAATCACTTCCGATGTATTTTGCAACGAAAAAATATTTTTTCGTTTAAGCACCCGCGCTAAATAAATTTGAATTACCCGCGGATATAACGACCGGAAGTCAAAAAGTGCGCAAACGCGGTAGAAGCATCATTTGAAATATCCATGCTACTTGTTCACTTTGATTTCGACCTAGGTGAGTGAATACTGTTACTTGTTCTTTAACGAATTTTCACGTTTATTTCTTTAATCCTTTGATATTTTGAATATATTTGATTATTAAATAATGTCATATTATTGAGTTAACGTTGCTGTATAGTTATTTTTGGGAATTAAAGGATATTTCGTGTAATAATTAATTTTTATTAACACACCTGTTTGTGTGATGTCGGCCATTGGACACATGTTAACTCATTAATTATCGTAGCAATTTTGTATTTTGTGGTCGCTTGAGACACAATACCGTGGTGTTTTACCATTATTTAGATTATTGTGTACGAGGATTAAACTCGGAAATTAATCAAAGGATAAATTAGAATCTTTGTTTCTTAATCGTGTGTAGACAATCTTATCTCATTAAAAGTCGAAATCTAAAGTCGCATTTGGTTCACCTCGTATTAATACAAGAGGTTACGGGATCATTATTTATTAGTTTATTTTTTGGGAGATTAAACCCATAATTTTGTTTGCTATATTTATTACGGTATTAGTTTTTTCAGATAGTAGCTCAGATATTTTCTCTCTAATTCTAACTAAATTTTGTTACCTTCATTCAAATTTTTGGTCATAACCAGTCAGCCATTTTGTAAACGGCTAAAATTTCATGAGAGTAGAGTTTTCTTATTTATTAATTTCATATATTATATTAGTCAGTAGTTTATTCATATATTTTCAGTAGTAGAGTAAAGTAAAATTTTATCAATACTCAGGTTTTTTATTAAATTGCTCATAGTTTGGTTTTGCAGTGACCTTCGTCACCATAGTTTTTTTGTAGTTTTCTTGTATCTCTTTTTTCTCACCATTTTAAATGTTTCATGTTATCAACTGGTTCTTTACATTCCCCTTTTTCATGTAAAATCCTGGACCAAACCACAATTGAAGCAAGGCACAAGGCATAAATTGAGTATATGGAGTTATCCTAAAAGTATTGGATATCATTCCGACGCAGCGTCTCCTGGAAATCAGCGTTGTCAGGACCTGAGTATTACGTCCTCTTTCCCGGGTACCCGTGGCCATCTTCAGGAACAGACCTCGTCGGGATTCCACGTCTCCGCTAAGCTAAGTAGGCAAATTTATGTCCAAAATTCTACTTTTGGTCAGAAGAAAATTTGTAAACCAGTTGATCGTTTCTTTTTGTAATTTTTTTGTTAATCTTCAAATTTAGTTTTTTTATAACTGAATTTTTTGTCTGTTAATTAATTCAAATTTCACCATATTTGTAGTCATTTGTAAAGTGTTGTAAAATTTTCACTCTTTTATATTTATGTTAATATATTATTTGTTTTATATTTGATTTTGATTGTTTTCTCCCCCTGATAAAGTTAGCAAGAGTGTTATTTACTGAACACGCTGGCGTCCAAATTTTTATAGTTTATTAAAGTTTTGTTTGGTAAATTTGACAAGCAAATAATTGTTAAGAAACAAAAATATATAACTCTTCTCGCCACTTAGTGACCCTCGACCAGCCCTGAGCTAACTGGTTGCTACGCTTTCATAGCTTCCTCAGCAGCCAGCTGAGAAGTTGTGGTTGCAATTTTGGCTCGTTAAATTCGAATCCGGTGTCAATTCTGCCCCACCACTTCACAACTTTTATCAAACCTCAAGAAAAAGTAGAAATTTTGTAAAAAAATTAAAGTGCCGGCAAGAATCTGAAAAAATATAGGTGCATGTAGGAAGGCGAGAGAAATCGATTGGTGTAAACCACAGGTCTATATCTCGTTTCGTTTTAGAGACATAACCTCGGGAAGAGGTAAAAAAAAATTAAGTTTTCAACTTCCGGTGACTTCGAGCGACCATATCTCAAAAATCAAGGCATGTACAAACCTCCAAACGATTTCATACGTCTTTCTACCTACCCCTGAATTTTTTCAGATTTTTGCTAGCTTTCGTTTGGCAGAAATGGGCCTCGAAGCTGGGCCGTGTCGCACGAGAAGAGAAATCCTCGGACCTCTCACTTTGGCGACCGATATCTCACTTAAAAATCTCCGGAAAGATATCGTGCTATACATCATCGGATTAAAAATTTAATTTGCAATCGATCTAGTATAAAAATAGGGGGCTCATTTTTGCCTAGAAAAAGTTACAGCGATTTATTTGAAGAGATGTCGAAATTGCTTAAATTATGAGTTTTTTGAGGTTATGGCAAACTCTATCACATTGATAGAGTTAAGCAGAGCTCGAATTCGGATTCAGCGATCCCAAAAACATATAGTACATATGGTCAGACCTCCAGGCCAGATTTTTTTTTTTTTGTGTGTGTGGCTGTGTATTTAAAAGGGGATTTCATAGGATCTATTTGATTTTCATTCAAATTATCGCGAAAAAACCTGTAAAATGGGTGTTCTTGGCGATTTTAGAGGTGTTCCCCATTTTTAAAATTGCGGGAATATGGTAATCAGAGATTCCAAAAAGAATAGTAAAAGTACTTTCAGACCGGTCCTAACTCTTTTACAAAGAAAAGAAATTTAAAAAATTAGTTGAGAAAATTATTCGCAATAAAATGATTCCCAAAAAACATCTGATAGTGTTTTTTCAATACCTAGAATCAATAGAAGTAAAGTTATAACCCTTAAATGATTGTTTTTTTTGATAATTCTATTCTATTTTTAATCACAACTTTGTCATTTTCAATTTTACGGTAAGAGGTATCCAGACCAAGACTGTAGAGAATTCAAGTATCTACAAACAAAGCATTAGCAAATTTCTACTACTTACCCCCCTTTCTTGTCGTACCCAAAATGCAAGATTTGGCCTAAATTTTGTAACATTTCAATGGACTATGTGTTATTATCAGTTATTATGATATACAGGGTGAGTGACATATTATTGTCTTGAATGTTATCCATGCACCTAAAGTTTCGAACCTTTACTTCAACGATTATTATGAGAGGAAAAAAATCGGTAAAGGTATTTACACAGAACTTCCCTCTCTATTTGTGCATCGCGGTCACTCTAAAAGATTATTAATCACGAAATGACATTGAGAATAGTAATAGGAAGTTTTTATTACAAAGAAAACCTGATAACTTTTGGTCAAAAAAATATACAGAGTGCTCATCCAACAGCAAAAATTCAATACTTAACAACAGGGGCCAAATATGGAAGGCTTGCGCAAATACCTTTACAGATGACTGAATTATTTCTTGGGATGACCACCCTGTACATTTTTCAATGAAGGTATAAGAGGTGCATATGTCAAATATTATTGCCTTCTGTAACATTTTCAATTCCACATTCACGTAGTGGAGTGAAAGTATTAGTAGTGGTTAAAAAAATTCATTTTTTTTAATTGTTCAAAAATGTTGTTGAAAAAAATTTTCAAAATTTTTGGTCTGAAATAGATTTAAAATGTCATGAAACGTGAAAATTTTGAGTTTGAGAACAAAAATTTCCATCTATTCTAGTAAATTTTTTTTCCAAAATAGTAAAAAAATGTTGCAATTTTTTTTCCGAAATAGATTTGGAATGTCATGAAACATAGATATTTTGAATTTGAGCAAAAACAATTTCATCTGTTCTATAGTAAAGTAGTGATAAATAGATTAAAAATGTTTAAAAAAAAATTTTTAATTTTTGTTTGAGTAGGTTTAAAATGCCATGGAAACGTGGAAATTTTAAATTTTAAAGAAAAAAAAAATACGTCTATTTTGGTGGTAAGTAAATTTTTTTTAAAAAATGGTAAAAAAATGTTCTAATTTTTTTTTTTTAATAGGTTTAGAACGTTATGAAACGTAGGAATTTGAAATTTGAAGAAAGAAAAAAAAAATTCCATCTACTTTAGTGGTAAAAAATTTTTCAAAAATGTTGGTGAAAAAAATGTTTAATGTTTTTTTCTGAAATAGGTTTAGCATGTCATGAAATGTGTAAATTTTAAATTTGAGCAAAAAACATTGTTTTCATTATTTATTCCCTGTACACCCTGTATATTTTCCAGTGAAAGTTTAACCATTTCTTCGCTGACAGTAGCGTCAACTACCTACCAAATTTGACTGCTCTCCGTCAAGTAGTTTTTTAGCTAATGTACCAACAGACAGACTGACGGAATTGAAAAACCTATATTTTCGTAATCTACGTGATCTGAAACGTTAAAATCCGAAAAAATCTCGGAGGGTGATTTTTTCTCGAATACAATACTTCCCTTCGGTATGCGAGGGAAGTAATTTAAACGAACGTTCGAAACTTCAGATACATTATATCTTGAGTATATTAAGTGAAGGATTCTCATTCCATCTGCACCAACCAACTTAAACGCCTGGGTTGTAGTATTTTCGACCCCAACTAATTTACTAGCTTTTAGTTGTGCGTGGCTGCTTACCCTTCTGATTTGAGTGTTCAAACTTCGCGTTCGTAGACCTATTATCAGTCAACCTATCCCTGTACATGATCATTTTCGAAAAGTTCTTTTAAGTTTTGGCGCCAAAGTTCAATAATCTGATCCCTGCCAATTTGTAACGACAGTAAATCAGAAAATTATCTCTAATTGCAAGTAGATTTACCGCTATGGATGTTAATTCAATAACTCCAATTGTATGTAAAATTACTAAAATCACTTAAAAAGAAGTACATCTGCTTCAGTAATTTGTCACGTTGAATACAGTTTCCTACAGCCACGTGATAAATCGAACATCATAAAGATAATTAAATACGTGGACCTCCATTTCCTACACATGATACGTATTTTGCAAGCAAATATTAACATTCACTGTCACGCTTTGTAGCAGCAAATAGTCGAAAAAACATTGCGACAGAATTTAACAGATTCGCTCGTAAACACACACCGGCGCGGCAGTGTATGCGGTGTTTTTATTTAATTTTAATGTCGGTGATAATTAAAATCGGGTTTATTTTAGTAGGCACCCATAAATCCTATCCTGCGCTCCGGCGCACAGTGTGGTATTTTGCACATCTAGCCAGACTAAATCCTCAAAGACAAATTTCAAAGTATAATAATCGGTTAAGATCTTTTAGAAACAATGTAGATACCCTAGATAAATTACTCGCAGAATATAACAACACAAGGTGTTCGTCTTTCCTTGTGAAACTCCTGTCAACAAAAGGTTTCTGAGTGGCTTTTATAAAGAAAATTCTCAATTATTTATTTATTTACACGACTTAACAGGACGAATGTCCCAATTAGAGTCGGAATACTAATAATAAATATTTTGCTATATAGACTAGTGCAAATAATTTTTGGAAAAAAAATTAATAGTAGCATGAGAATTATTGGAAGAGGAAGGAAATATAGCGCAACCAATGGAAAAAATAAAGTCTATTCGAGTTACGAGGGGGAACTTTATGGGTGGAAATGGTTCTCCACGATTTTCAGCGAAACTAGACCTTCTATCGAAAAAAGTTAAATATAAAAGTTATAGGTAATGAAAAGGTCTATAACTTTTGTATGAGATTTTAAAAAGTTATCTTTCAATCATTGTTTAAAATTTTTCATTATTTATTAAAATTCACAGTTGAAATCCTTGAAAAATGTAAGATATAATGTTACATCAACAAATTAAGTAATTAGTAATCGTTGAAATATGTGGTTTACAAATAACAGGCGAGAATAGTAAATTTTCCAAGTATTAAATATTAGTTTTGAAATGGTTTCAGCCAAAAAAAGTGATTACTACTATATTTTCTAACACAAAAAAGTTGATCAATTTGATTCAAGTGACATTTATGGAATAGAAAGTCTTATAATAAAAAAATATATTTATACAGTATTTACATTTAAATCTACATACAAATTTATACCTAAGATTATGAACTATACAAATTAAATATTCATGAAAATTATTGCTATCATTTTTAAAATATTTTTATTTACATTTATCACACTAATTAGAAATACAATCAATTGTCCATTAATCTTTGCCTCTTTGATGGGAGTTCTTCATCGTCAGATTCGATAAAACTTTCGGATTCTGGTGGATCTTTGAAATCTTCAATACCACCATCGTCTTCAAATCCAATATTTTGCCTAATATTTGTCGGTTCATCGTCTATGATTTCTTCTGAATTACATACTACCTCGTAGATTTCTTTTTCAATATTAGAGCATTTTTCAGAACCATGGCAGATTGAATATAAATTTGTGCATTTCAAACCGTCTTTTCGACAGCCGCATTTTTGAGTGTGTTACAGACACTTTCACAGCTGGAACAAATAGTTTTAAGCAATATTTCAGGAATCAATTCTGTATCTATCAATTTGGGCATAATCCCATGTTGGTGTTGCTTCCAGCTCCAATCCGTTCCAGATAGTTTGTTACCGAGCCAAGTTTGAAGATTATAGTGTGCCCTGTAACAATGTTGTTCTGCTGCGTCTTCAGTTGGTGGAAGTTTTTCCAATTTAAAAGTTGATTTTATTGTTGCTACATGATACTTCTGGAATCTTAATTGATTCAAAGTCACATTTTTATTTTTACATTTGTAAATTGACTTTATTAATTGCAATCCATTTTCAGTAATATCGTTTTTGTCTGCATCTTTTTTGTCTGCATCTTTTTTATAAAAAATGTTGGCCAAACTTGACAACTTTTTATCTGCTACTAATGATTTTACCAGTGGTTTTATTCCATTTCTTATTTTCTATCTTTTCAAGGATTTCAACTGCGAATTTTAATAAATAATGAAAAATTTTTAAAAATGATTGAAAAATAACTTTTTAAATCTAGTTTTTTCAGTTTCTCGCATTTCCTGGCAAATTTTCCCGTAGTAATGTATATATTTTTTACACCATCTAAATGTAGACGCCTCAACGAAAGTAAAGACCACTGTTTTTTTTTTTTGAAAAAACTTGTTTCCAGCACATGGGCAGTTTCGGGTGAAAATTAGGCCTCTTTTTTGATTTAAAATCACAACAAAATTTAAAAATAAATATTTTGATTAAAAAAAATTACAGCCTGTTTGGAACTTAAAAAGGTAAGTTTCCACCAAATTTCTTAAAAAGAAAAAATTATTGTGGGAGATAAAAATCAAAAACGAAGAAACCAGTTTTTTCAACTTTTCTCGAAAAATTTTAGGTTATGGGAATAATGTTTCGTACAAAAGTTCTACCGTTTAATTACCTACAACTTTTACATTTAACTTTTTTCAATAGAAGGTCTGGTTTCGCTGGAAATCGTGAAATACCATTTTCCACCCCTAAAAGTTCACCCCATTTCACCCTCGTAACTCGGATCAACTTTAATTTATTTTCCCATTGGTTGCGCTATATTTCTATGATTTTTTGCCTTTTTAAGAGGTATCTGCACTGGCCTAATAACAGAAGTGGGTATTACAAATTATGTCCATATATATACTTTAAATCCTTAATTCTACAATAAAATCCTTAGTTCTACAATAACAGAAGTATTATAAATTATGTTCATATATACTCTTTAGATCCTTAACACTACAATTAAAAATATCAGTATTATTCTGTATATGATTTTAATTCATGCATATGACATTAGCAGGTGAATACATTAATAGATGGGTGCGTGAAGCTTCGATATGAAATGTTTGGTGGAGTCGAAGTTGATTTAGAAGGAACTCGTAGGTCAATGAGTTTTAATAGATCATGGCAGTCAAGTTTTTTGTTTAAAATTTTAGACAGTGTTACAATTCCGTGTAATTTTCGGCAAGTTTAAAGTGAGTTAAGTGAGAATCTATTTAACAAAATATCATTATTGATTCCAACAAGTGGATGAATCTTATCCTCGGTTTAGCTTAAGTATTTTAAAAAATTCCTTTGAATATTCTCCAGTTTATTAATATGTAGGATGTAATAGGGACTTTAGATTACGTCAGCAATTTACTTCTGACAAACGAGTTAAATAGAAGCTTCATAGTTTCAAAATTCATGAAATCTTTGGTGTTTCTTATTATGAATCCCAGTGATTTAAAAGCTGAAGATGCGATGTTATTTATGTGATAAATAAAAGTCATCTTGCTATCAGTAGTAACACCCAGATCCTTAAAAATATCAACTCTTTGTATGACACTATCATTTATTTTATATTCATTAATGAAAATATTATGCCCACGTGAGTTGGTGACAACATTACATTTTTCAACATTTAGAAATAGTTTATTTTTATTGCACCAATTTTTTCCAAATCTGACTTGAGCAGTTCTATATCAACATTGCACTTAACGCTGTGGTAAATTTTTAGGTCATCTGCATAGAGTAGATGTAGGCACTGTAAGAGTATAACTATGTTATTGATAAAGACATTAAATAAAAGTGGACCACGGACTTACCCTTGAGGGACTCCTGATTCGGCATTAAATTCGACAGACTTGTGTCCATGGTAATAAACATATTGTACTCTATTGCTTAAATATGAGGTAAAGAATAAAACAGACTCATATGATAATCCAAAATTTGTTAATTTATTTAATAAGATACCATGGTCAAGCCTGCCAAACGCTTTGGAGAAATCTGTATAAATATCGTCGACTTGACCACCTTCATCCAAAATTTCACAAAGATACAGACTCAAACATAATAAATTTGAAGTCGTAGACCTACCTGCTACCTGGCATAAACCCATGTTGATGGTTTGATATTTTATTTTCTGTTAGGAAAGATATAGTCGTAGAGAACGAATTCGAATAGTTTAGAGAAACTATTAATTATGGTGATTGGACTGTAATTTTTTATGTCGTTGTTTTATAATAGACTTCATTATTATGAATATGTGTGATTCTGATATTTTCTTTAATATGGATATTTTCATGAATAGTTGTGGCATGGGGCATATAAGTTGACAAACGCGAATGACTTGAGAAAAAGTTTGAGACAAAACTTTCATCATTTGAAAAGTGGGTTCTAATGGCTATGTTTTCTTAAGATTGGTGCAGGACTTCAAGGTCATCTGAAGGTCAGCTTTAGTTTTTTAAATGCAAGCCCCTATTTTTCTTTACAGGTTTATATTCTGCTTTAAAAAATTAGCAACTTTTTTTCTACCATTTTTTATTTGGTCTCATTGTTTGCGAGTAATTGAACATTGAACGTGGAAGTAACACATATATGTAACTGGGGAAAAAACGTTTTGTGGGAAAGCAATTTAGGAATTATTATAAACATCCAATGTGTAATGGCATTAACAATTGAAAATTCCAATGATGCAAGAGTTAAGACTTGTGTTTACCAAGATAATTGAGTTTTGTTGTCAGAAATAAATCTGAGCGGTGAATTGAACGAGGTGATCCAGTACACTGCCTTGCACGATCACCTGACATAATGTCACCAGATTTCTTCTGGTGGGGATATCTGAAACAAAAAGTTTACGAAAACTCAACTATTTTGATAAATATAAGTCCTATTTCTTGCATTATTAAAATTCTCAATTTTTTAGTTCCAGTACATGTATATTTAGAAACAAAAGTTGATTATTATTTAGAGCAGAATATGAATCTGTAAAGAAAAATAGGGGTTTGCATTTAAAAAACCATAATTGACTTTCAGATGACCTTGAAGTCCTCCACCAAACTATAAAAAAATATAGCTATTAGAGCCCACGTTTCAAATGACGGAACTTGTCTCAATCATTTTTCTCGAAAATTCTTAATTTTCAAGTTTTCCGCGTATGTCAACTTAAATGCCCCACCCAGTATGGTTTATATTTTCCTATATTAATAATTTTTCTTTACCATGGTAATATCATAAATAAAAGTTATGTTAAAAAATAGTGTGAAATTTATTCAAAATATTCATTTCACTAGAGTGCCAAGACTTTTGTACACTTTTGTATATTATCATTTTCAATAACGAAATTGAGTAAAACACTACTATGTTTTTTACCACTATATTTGCACAAAAACGTGACTGCAGTTTCGACCTGTTTTAGGTCATTTTCAAACAATGATAATTCAATTAATTCTTAATTGAATCATTGTTTGAAAATGACCTAAAACAGGTCGAAACTGCAGTCACGTTTTTGTGCAAATATAGTGGTAAAAAACATAGTAGTGTTTTACTCAATTTCGTTATTGTCATGGATTACCACAGAGTAACGGCTTCCTCAATCAATTTCCTATTATCATTTTCATTTTACTGTATTATTCAAATCTTATAGCTCTTAAGTATGTAAATTTCATTGGCAGCCAATTACAGTTTAAAAAGATATTAAGCACTATTTTTACAGGTAGACTATTCTTACTGTGTCGAGTCGAGTACTTTACGAAAAATTAAAAAAATTAGGATAATAACGCTAGATTAAAGTATAAAAATATCCTTGCTAATTATATCAAATACAAATTCAATAATATCTCAACTGATTTTTCACTTTTGATTGAAGTTATTCGAAGATGGAGAGCGTACCATTACACTAAGAAAAACTTTTTAAATACGCTGAATAATTGGTTGTTGCGGACCCGCTTCTAGAGCTTAATTTTGACCCGGCAGCTTGCGTCCTCTACCGTACAATATGTGACAACACCACTTCCTATAAATATCAAGCACTAAGTCGACCTGCTAATTGGCATCATCTACAATAAATTTGTTCTAGATGACACCCTAAATATAAAACATTCTTTTAACAACTACTTAAACTATTCTATATCTACAGCTGGCTAATTTCGGCGAGATGAAAAACCCTTTTGTGTTTATATTCCTTCTTATCATATTCATCAAAATCATGGGAAAAATCTCACCGTCCGCGTCCTTGCATACCAACCAACCAATGAGACTACCCGCGCCCTAACTAATTTACATATTCACCGAAACGCATCGTTTTACCTCGTTCTCGATTAATTGACCGCGCCTATGTTACATTTCTAATGAAATGATTTGGTAGTGACTGCAACTTTCCCATATTTTGACGTTATTAACTCCGGGGAGGTCCATATTAAAATGTTTTTTTAACCGCTTCTCAAGTCACCGAGGTAACTCCTTGAAAATCCAGAATGATTTTAAGTCAGGTAAAGAGAAACGAGGCCCTACAGTTTATAGTGGAGTCCAAACCACATCTTGGGGATAATTCTATAATTAAAATTATTTTGCGGTGAGCAGAGATTTCCATAAACTCGTTATGTTTTGGAAACTATAATACACAATATTTCACAGTTACTGCTGAAAAGTTCTTGTCGTTGACACGTACGATTGTTAAAATATAAATTTATATAAGCTTGTTTACCGTTTTTTTATCCTCTAATTTTACATTGAGCTGACTACTTTATGACATTTTAGGGCCTATGAACTAGCGTCCTAACTTTCTATAAACATCGCGCTGTTGTATGAAGAATAATTATAATTTCTTAACCCATATTCTTACATTTGTTACGTTATATCTGTCGGTTAAAAATGTATCAGATAATTGCACGCTTTCGCCTGTCCATTAGAATTTTAAGATCTTTCCGATGATGAAATGAAAAAGTGCAAAATGGGTCCATTTCATATTTTTCTTCACCTAGAAGTTAAAAATGAATCACTGTGCAGCATGGCAGCGTATGCGGTGTTTTTATTTAATTTTAATGTCGGTGATAATTAAAATCGGGTTTATTTTAGTAGGGATCCATAAATCCTATCCTGCTATCCGGTGTACCGCAGTGTGGCGTCTATATCGGGCAGTAAATCATAGCATTGCTGAGTGCAGATAGCGACGCTCTTAGCTGCCCAATAAACAACCCCAGTCCGGAATTCGGCACCATTTTTCATAGCATAACGATACGCCAACATATAAAAAGTCCGCAGATTCTCTGATGTTTACTAAAGGAAAGTTCTGCTCTTGCACAAATAAAACCAAATGCTGAAATTCTCGCGTAAGTATTCTGTGCATAGGGAGGCTGCTAATGCATACCGCCGGAGGCGAAAAAACATTTATACAAATTATACACAAGATACAGTATAAATAAAGTGTTAAAATTCACCCATATGATTTTAGTCCTGAAAAATAAAGTGAGATTCGGATAAAGGATTTCTTTTTGAATATATTATGATATCGACATAGAAGAATGTTTGAGGATTGTTCATTAGCTACACTTTAATTGTTATTAAGTTACAACAGCTTATGTTACTATTAAAAATAAAGATTAGGAAACATAAAAGAATAGATTTATGAAAAGTTTGTAGTAGTATAGTCACAATTCTTACTTCCCTTTACTTCAGGTATTCAACTAGATATAATATTAATTTCGACCCTTAATGTTTATAAATAAACGTTTGGCGAATTTAACAACAAAAGCAATATTTTGGTCTCTCTAAATGTGCTAGCGCATTTTTTTTAAATGTGTGTTAAATTACCAGCTACTCAGATATCAGTTTTATGCGGATTATTTCATTTGTTGTTAAGATATTCGGAAAAATCTACACCAAAAAAAATAATAATTTTTCCGACGCAATTTTGGAGGTCCAAAATATAGAAAAATAATATCCCACAACAGTTTTGTAAAATATGTCTCGATAAAAAAAATGAGCCCCGGAAGAGCCATTTTGGTTGCCGGGAATAGGCTCAAATTACATCAAATATTTAAGGTCTTTTTAATATATAAATTGATTTTCGTTAAAGAATAAATATTTTTCGATGAAATTTTTATTCTAACTTGAGGGTTATTATTAAGGGAAATATTTTCTGAAATTTGCGAGGATGTAAGAGCTTAAAAATTAATTATTATTTGTTTGCTTATAATTGTATTGAAACATATTCTTTATAGGATTTTGCAAACAGCAGAAAAAATAACTATCTATAACTAAAAGAATAACTTTGTGTAAAAATATTAATGAAATCTTTGCATTCTTTCGATAACCTGAATTCTGCTTATGCTAGCAAATTAAAATCCTAAATGAATTTATCTATTTCTTATTTGACAATTCTCATTGTAACACTAGCATCTATACAGTCCCCTACGGCCATGCAGATTAAACTAGTATCTACATAACCCCCTACGATCATAAGGATTCAGTTAAAAATTAGAACAAAGGCTAAAATGAATTTATTTATCTACGTTGTCTTAAAATATTTTTCATTCTAATGGATTACATTTTCATGAAATCTATCATTCCGTTTCTTGGAAATGCTTAACCTTTGAAACGTTTTTCGCCCTTAATCTGGAGCTCATCAGAAAGACATAAAGCCACTGATAAAAATATTTGACATTGACTGAGAAAAACAACCTCGCCTATCTATTAGCTAACTAGTATTGAAGCCTATACATTCTATGCATGTTTAAAAATGAATTATTATTTGTTTGCTTATAATTGTATTAAAACATATTCTTTATAGGATTTTGCAAACAGCAGTTAAAAATGAGAACAAATGCCTATTTTTAACTGAATCTTCATGATCGTAGGGGTTATGTAGATATTAGTTTGATCTGCATGGCCGTAGGGGACTGTGTGGATGCTAGTGGTAGAATGAGAATTGTCAAATAAGAAATTAGGCAAATTCATTTTAATGTTTTAATTTGCTAGCATAACCAGAATTCAGGTTATCGAAAGAATGCGAAGATTTCGTTAATATTTTAACACAAAGTTTTACTTTTAGTTATAGAGTAATTTTTTCTGCTGTTTACAAAATCTTATAAACTGATAACAAACTAGTCCAACTGATCCAGTAGATGATGTACCAATTACACCTACTAAACGTGAGCATAACATTTTTGTACGTACCGTTCCATATTGGCATCCCGGGTAATGAAGCAGCCGATACAGCAGCCCGTGACGCCACGCAACAGTCTCCCCTACTGTAGAAACGTGCGACATGTATACGCAATCCGATCTAATTTGCGTGTTTAAAAAAGAGATCAATGAACGATGGCAGCAAAAATGGAACAGTACCAATACCAAATTTAAAAAAGTTAAATCAATAGTAACCAGTTTTTTGTCCCTACCACCAAGTCGTAGAGCACAAGTTAAAATCTCCAGACTACGACTAGGACACACACGTTTCACGCATGAACATCTACAATCCAGAGAATACCCACCCCTTTGCGAATTCTGTCACGAGTATCTCAGCGTTAAACACATTCTAATAGACTGCCCAGAATACTTAGAAGATAGAAGAAACTGTCAAATCGGTCAAATTGATGAAGCTCTAGGGAACAATCTCCAAAATTTAATGAACACAATAAAAAATTTTTTAAATATTAATATTTATAATAAAATATAAATGTGTATCAAATTGTTCCTTTTGCAATTAAGCAGCATTTTCAGTTAATGAGTTAATGAAATTTTGAGTGACTTATCCATAATAATATAATGTAAATTATATGTATATATGCTAATAACCCTTAGCGGTTGATGCATTTTAAACAATAAAAAAAAATCCTATAAAGAATATGTTTCAATACAATTATAAGCAAACAAATAATAATTCATTTTTAAACATGCATATAGTATGTAGGCTCCAGTACTAGTTAACTAATAGATAGGTGAGGTTGTTTTTATCAATCAATGTCAACTATAATTATTTCACACTTATTCATAGAAATTGTCTTGGTTTTGCATGAAACATCTTTATGAGTAGCTTTATGTCTTTCTGATGAGCTCCAGAATAAGGGCGAAAAACGTTTCAAAGGCTAAGCATTTCCAAGAAACAGAATGATAGTTTTCGTGAAAATGTAATCCATTAGAATGAAAATTTTCTTAAGACAAGGTAGATAAATAAATTAATTTTAGGCCTATGTTCTCATTTTTAACTGAATGTTCATTATCGTAGGGGGTTATGTAGATATTAGTTTAATCTGCATGGCCGTAGTGGACTATGTGGATGCTAGTGTTAGAATGAGAATTGTCAAATAAGAAATTAGACAAGGATTTTAATTTACTAGCATAACAGAAATACGGGTTATCGAAAGAATGCAAAGATTTCATTAATATTTCTACACAAAGTTTTTCTTTTAGTTATAGATAGTTATTTTTTCTGCTGTTTGCAAAATCCTATAAAGAATTTGTTTCGATATAAGAGCTGTTTTCATGAAACCAGAAATAATTTAAAATTTTGAAAATTTTTAGAGTATTTTTTTGCCATTATTATCCAAATAATTAACCAGTTTGGAGCAATAATGTCTTAAGTGAACCGTTTTTTATTACCTACACACCAGAAAAGAACGGATACTTCTATTGACAATAGTCTTGAAACTACTTTAAAAAATAACAATTTCAATTATTTTTGCATATTTAAACGCCGATTTAGTAATTTCACCACTATTTAAAATGGGATCAATTTCAACGCTACGTTCCTTACTAGCAAATTTACTCATTATACCATGTGTCTTCCTGTGGTAAATTACGTCCTGCATTTTTACTAATTCCACTGGCCTAGTTAGTCCTTGTTTGTTACATTGTATTTAAAGTTCTGATAATGGAACATTTAAGTGAGACACATCGAATTGAAATTTTGATAATGATTGGCTATGGAGACAGGTCCCGAACATAAACTGTGGTTTGTGAATTATTTAATGGAAAACACTCTGATCAACTTATTACACAGTTATCTGTTAGCACAATGGAACAGCAATTCCGACATTGGGATCATGTAAGAGATAATTTCACGAAACATCGTCGGGCAATTTCAGAAAATAAACAGTTAGATGTTTTACTGACAATGAAGGGCAATTCTCACAAACCAAGTGGCGTAGTCACAGCAGAGCAGTCAATTAATCAGTCAACTGTTGTAACATAAATAATAAATAAATAAAACTGAATGGCACCCATCCAAAGTGGATTCAGTTCAAGAGCTTAACGAAGATGATTTCGACTGCAAAGTAGATCTTTGCGGAACGATGATGGAACGATGTAATATTAATTCACATTCATTTCGAGTACATTTCTCTGATGGGTCACCTATTATTTAAACAGCACTATAATGAGGCAAAATTGGCGATATTGGTTACATGAAAATCCACAGTGGATGATGGAGGCACATACTACAGTTTCCACGGAAAGTTAATGTGTGGGCTGGAATTGTTGAAACTCCAATTTTGGGTAAATTTCTTATTGAAGATGTAGGTAGATTCATTAAATGGTGAAAAATATTTAGAAATGCTACAACAAAACATGATTCCAGGACTTGTCGCACTGTATCCAAATGGCGAAAACCTGTACCCACCGAAAGACTCCATATGGTTTTAACAGGATGGCGCACCATCACATTATTCCGTAATGATACGTAATTATTTAAACGAAACTTTTTCACACAGATGGATTGGTAGACGCGGATCAATAGAATGGCCAGCTAGATCTTCTGAACTATCCCCATTGGATTATTTTTATGGGGTTACCTTGAATCCAAAGTTTCCATAAATATCTGCTACATTCGGAAAGTCCTCGTTGAAGACACTACGTATTAAGTTATAGGAATCAATATTGAAACTAATGTTTGTCAATTTCATATACGCTTCTGTCTTTTACCATTTACTTATAGAATGAGATAAAAATCTAAATTCTCGCAGATTAAATACATGAATACCTAATCCTTCAAACTGCCTCTGCTAAGACAATGATAATTCTTTGCTGGTCACAATAATTTGAGAAAAATAAGCTAATTACTTTATGAAAATACATTTTCAATTCATTCCTTATGACGTTACAAATCAAGATTACTATTAAATAAATGCATACATACAATATTTAAATCAGAAGTCTTGTATCAATGATCCTCATATAGCTAAATTAAAAATAAGAAATCGTGTGGAACGATGGACTGTGTTGCGTATGACGAAGGGTTGAGCGTCTGTTAAAATATAGTAGAGGTCAGTTGAAATATATTGCCTACCTTGTTGTTTTCAAAAAGTCGCCTTGGATGACTCCTTGAGGTGAAGTGTGTGTCTCCATCTGTCTGCCCTTGTTATTTCTTTTGTAACTGGCTATTTGTCTTGTGTTGAGTTAGGTTATATTAATAAATTCATCGTAACTGAATGGGACCAGCCGAAAGCCAAATGATCGAAATGTATCAAAAAAAGTATATGCTCAGAAAACACTGTCTTCTACTGCCTACTGGAATTTTGCTCTAAACGTTTAAAAAGCAAAAGACGTCGTTGTCATAAATAAATTACAAACTGCATAACGTGGGACTGCAGAGACAGGAATATAAAATTAGTCAGAAAGAATGTACTTTATAATCAACAACTTCAATGATGCATAAAGAAAAGAAGTTGCTGCTCTATATATAAACGTTTATTTTTATCTGTCAACCATTTCTAAATGTCTTAAATAAGTTAATCAATTTTCTTGGGGAATATGATTTATACTTTGCTTCAGAGTCGCTTAGTGATTTATTTTCATCCGATGCGTAATTTTATGCATTTGAACAAAAAAATAAACTTTTTCTCAGCTTGCATATTTATCATGAATATTTATGGACCTTATAAAAAAGTCACAGCGAGAATTATAAGGGCGATAAAAATGTATCGTTGCGTACATTTTAATTCAACGACAATATAATTTACAACTTTCACATATTGCCTATGTATTGCAGTTACTTGTTCTGAAGTATTTATGAAATTGAAAAATTATAGTTTACAAGTATATCCGCTGTTCGGCGTCTCATTTAAGTGAACGAACTCAATACAATTTATAGTGTGTTAAAAGGAACGACTAAAATTCATACCTTTTCTTCTATTTAACGTTCGTAGAAATACCTAATGAAATAAAATTTTTAACGCTTTTCAAATAACTGTGAGAAGAAGTGATGTTACTTTCACTAATGAGGTCATTAAAGGTAATTATCTTATCTATGCCCAATGTACGATTACAGGACACCATGTCTTATCACCTCATTATCAGTTTAGCTTCCTACATATTTTAATTAAAAAATAATATTAGGTGGATTGATTTTCTACATATTTTAACTTATATACATAGAAACACAATATATTTTTGTGTTTTCTGTAATTACTGTCTGCGCGTGTTTAAAAACTAGTTAATAATATACAGGGTGTAATCAGTTTCATGTCATTAAAAAATACTGGTAATGGGGACCGACTAGACAAGCAAAACACCTTTATGACTTTTCCCTCTAGGGGCACTTTGAAGAACAATGGTCTAGGTTAACATATTTAATATTATGGTAGACAACTTTGAGAACCACTGCTTATTTTGGTCGATGGACTTGTACTTCCCAATTATACAACTCTTAAATTGTCATAAAAAAGTGCTGGCCGGCACACGCGGTGTCAAAGGATCATCGACCGCCTTTGATGTACCGCCTCAACTGAACTGAGGCAAGTGTAAAGAGGTAAATAATTCGTTCTCTCTTGCAAGCAAATAATGGCCATAGAGGTTTAAGCAGAGCATTTCTTTACATGCGTGTTTTTTAATTTGGAACAAAATATTGGATTGTTCATAATTTGGAAAATTTAAATGTGGTTTATTAACATTTGTAACGTAAATGAGTGTCCTGGTTTAAAAACTTACTACCTACCTAAATGATTCAAAATCTCTGCATCTGTATCAATACACAGTTCGGTACGTCGAATTAAGTACATACGCACTTCGTTCAACACTAAACACTAAACTATCAACTAACGTTGTCAATAAAGAAAAATAAAATAAAAACTTGGTACAAAAGCCAAAAAGGAATACAAAAACGAACAAGTAAGTTGTGTATGTACGTAATCAAGAATTTGACAACTTGAAGTCAATAAAATAAATCTTAACTATAAATACGCAATGACGCGAAATTCAAAAATAACAAAAACAACGAACGGCGCGGCGGCGGGTTGGACGTGTGTACATAACGAAACACCGACATGACAGTAACTAAAATATTTCACAAGAGAGAGTTAGAGTATAGTTTTCTTCAGATCAGATCTAGATCTAAACCTACCTCAATATTCCAGCAGTTCTCAAAAAAATTTATTGAAAATTTGCGAAATTTTTGTTTATTTTTTTTTCTCCAAAATTATGAGCTTTAGACCTCATGTTTTTTTGTTTGTCTTGTCGTTCCCTACCACCAGTTCTTTTTAATGACATGAAACTAATTACACTCTGTATATTGTATAGTACGAAGACCCAACAGATTTAAAAAGTGCAATGGAGGTACTATAAGATAAATTTCGAGATGTGGCATGGGATGCTGACCATGAGAGCATTTACAGTGATGGTTGGTTTGATAAAACATGTATACAGCAGCTCAAATTACAATACGACATAGCCCTAAGTAAATGTCATGAATATGTGGATGGTAAAATCACAATAAATAATTTTGCAGAGATATAGTTACATAAAGTTTGACAGCATATTTGTTCGAGATTGGAAGCTTTTTACCGTTTGATACTAGTGAAAAATATCATCTGTTTAAATTATAGATTGACCCAGAGACGGACGAAGAACCAGTATGTGATAAACAAAATGGTGATCTTTAATCCGAAATATATTGAAGGCTGCAGCGGAAAAGAATAATCAGGTCTAAAATGTTTACATAATTATTTATAACTTATCAATAAAAAAATTAGTAAAAACATTGTTTTATTCTTATATATCGTTTAAACATCCTGCACATTAAGTTTTAGATACATAAACTTTTAAATTGTTTTACTAAAATAGCACTTTCTACTAATTTTCAATAATATCAAACCTCCTAATCTCAAACAAATATGCTGTCAAACTTTGTACAACTATCTCTCTGCAAAATTCGTTTATGATGATTTTGGTAAAATCAAGTATCCATGATATTTGTCTAGGGCTGGGTCGTATTGTTCTTTGAGCTGCTGTATGTATTATCAAACCAACCATCATCGTAAATGCTCTCATGGTCAGCATCACATGCCACATCTCGAAATTGTTCTTCTAATAAATCTATTAGCAGTTTTTAAATCTGTTAGGTCTTCGCACGTTCTATACATTATATTTTATTAACTAGTTTTTAAACAAACGCAGACATTAACTACAGAAAGTACAAAAATATATTGTGTATTTATATATAATATATAAATTATATAGGAAATTAACCTGATGATGAGGTGATAAGACATAGTGTCCCGTAATCACATATTAAACATAGATAAGACAATTTATTTTAATAACCTCATTAGTGAAAGTAACATCACTTCTACTTCTTTGATGACATCGGTAATTTTTTGAATGGGACACCCTGTATTTTACTCTAAAGATTGACAGTTTCTTACAAAGAAAATCAGTGGTATATTTGTTTTTTGTTGTTGTAAACATCCAAGGAAAAACATTTTCTATTACAAGTATTACAATTCAAAACATCATAAAATGTTCTGCATTAACAATTGACAATGACCAATGCGATGTTCGAATCTATTAATTACATTTTCAGTTCAGTTTCTTGTGTTATGTTGTAATCCATTAAAACTGATTACAATATGCTCAGTTTTTCTAAATTATTCATTGTAATGTTCTGAAGCAGAGTGTATCGCTCAAGGTTTTTTGTAGTACTTAGTATTTTTATTTCTTTGAATTTTATTTTACCACGAAAACTACAAAATACCCGTCTCACGATAAAACGTGAGACGGGTACGTAAAATTCGAATTTAATTCTTAATGAAAGAAAACGAATAGAGATTTTGATTGTGATTGGATATTGTAATAAAATATGTAGCCAAGACGAAGTACGTGAGGGATTTGACGAAAAATATCCACATCACATAATTAACTAATGAATGAACAGTAAGTTGACTTTGTCTCAAATTTGAAAAAAGTGAAAGTGTGAAAAACCTATCTAGAGCTAGCAAGAAAACGAAGAACTGTAAGTGAAAATGACAAATAGAATGTGATGTTGGAGCTAACTGAAAATCCTCATTCTCCAGTTCGTTCCATTGCAGCAAATTTTAATATAGCATAATCCTCAATTCGCCGAAATTTGCGAAGTCAAAAATGGCTTTTATATAAAGTTAATGTAGTCCAAGGACTATGGGCAGACGATACTGATAGAAGATTGGAATTTTGTGAGGTTGTGATGAATTTCTTTTAAAGGGAGCCCAACCACAATAATCATATTCTGTTTTCTGGTGAAGCTACATTTTGCCTCAATGGAATTGTCAATACACAAATACGATTTTGCAGCCCCAAAAATACATATTGGCTACAAGAAGGTCATACACAGTGACCACAGAAGTAAACATTTGGGTTGGCATGATTGCACAGATAGTAGTTAACCCTCAAATCCAATCTATCAACATTATCAGTTTCGAACCTGAGAATCGAATCTAGAATACCACAGACAGAGCGACAAAGTGCGCTCGCCACACAACACGCTATAACCTACTGTACTACCGTACAGCTAGCCTGTAACAAGGTACGCTTATTCAGTTGTTATTTTATACCATAGATAATGCAGAAGATTGAAAAGTATACAGCATTCTTTTATTGACATGTGTTATTAATGTCAGTAATCTGTAGGTGTCGTAGATATTTATCCCCTTCTTATATGGTGGTATGAAGATTGAGGTTCTCCAGCCATAGGGCCAAATTCTTGTCTCTCATATTTCTTGGCATGTTTTGTAAATGATTCTACTAACTCCATCTTCGTCAACTAAATTTAGAGCCTCAGCCTTGATATTGTCGACTCCAGCTGCATTGCCAGTTTTCATATGTCTGCCCTGACTGCCGATTTTAGTATTGAGGAAAAATGTATTGTATTTTATGTACAAAGTCTCAGTTACCTCTAAAACTTGATTGGATATATATTAAAACTCTTACCGATGGAATTGTAGTGAGCGGAAGTTACTAAAATATTATAATAATATAATATTTTTTCATGCTACGGATTGTACTTTATGTTATTTTTTTAAACAAAACAAATTTTCAAAGTTTGCTTTTCAGAAGTTTCACTGAAGTTCTATTTCATATATATTCGTGTTGAGATGAATTGTGCTGATAAAATTAGTAGTAGACAAATATTTTTTATGTTAAGATGTTCCTAATATTCGTCACACCACGAACGAGAACGCTCATCTCCACTTTTCATGAAATAACACACATATACGTATTAACTTAACGAAAACATAACACAGTATGATTTTTTTACGCTTATTTTTCTTTCATTATAAAACAGTTCCTAAATCAGTGTAAAATACGTCAGTCTAACGATACGCTAACAAAAAGTTGCGAACGTGTTTACCAAAGTAGCGGGTCCTGCTTTTGGTTAAACAAATCAAAAGCGAACGGCGGCAGAGAAAATCTATGTTGTGTGTGTTTTTACTTTTTAGAGTTAGATCATGTGTTAGTATTCTCATGTTCTACAAATGCAAATTCACTTAACAAAGGATTTTATGATTACTTAGGTTATAAACTATTTACCTATTTTAATTACATTGTTATTATTGGGTTGTATTATACTATTTTCATTTTTCGTTTAATTAATTCTATTAATAAAATTTATATAGCTGTTATCCAGTGGCGGCGCGTCGAAGACAGCGACGTAGGGAGTTTCGAGCTAATATAATATACAATTAGTTGAGTCATTGAAGGTTTTTACGTCTTAGTCCTCGGAGACAGGTCCGATTTGGGTTAATATTACACCACATAAAGTGTGATGTTAGAAATGTGAGCTTGTTAATATTATTCAAAATCAGAAACATCCCATGTGGCGTAAATAATTATTTATATTGTTTCGGGGTGGATGTCACCTCTTCTTGGAGGTGGAAATTAGTAAACTCAAAATAAATCAGAAATTGATAGGGGGATGAATTCTAAGCAAAAAATATTTTATGAAGTTTTTTTCGATAAATCAATATTTTTTGGGTTATTAGCGATTGAAAATATTGATTTTTCATCCAACAATGCATGTGATAGAGCGATTTTTCACGAGTAACTCGAGAACCTACGTTTAATAAAAAAAATAAACATCATGAGTAGAAATGAAGCTTATAAAAAAACAAATCGATTAGTTTTTTCTTATTTCTGTAGATGCAATAAAAAACGACTTATGGCTCGTTGAAGGTGTTTGTCGAAAACTGAATATAAACCTTTCAACTTTAAACAACGTGTAGCATTTGAAAAAGCTACATTAATAATTTCAGTTTAAATACAGTAAATTAATCCATTAGTTCATTTGTTTGAGTGGAGAGGTGGGCAACCACTCGTACTTCAAAGGGGCATAGCAGGTCGCATATCTGCAATTCTCAACAAGGAAAGAAAGCGTGTTTTCTTTTAGGTATTATTTTTGAGACAGAGGTGTTACTCACATGTTCTTGTTGTTGGGATATTACACAATGGTGTAATTCAGTCTTTATATTACAAGCCCTTTTGTTGGCGCATTTTCATTGCCTAGAGAAAGTGTTCTCTAGATGTTCAAGTTGGCAACACGGAGAACTGTCAAGCAGATTTCCGTCGAGGATTGGTCTTTTAGACAGCCACGAGTTAACAGCGGCGGTTCCGATTTTGTGTGGAATTTTTGGATTTTACATCGTTTACACTGAAAAGGGATTTGATTGATGATCCTCACCGCCTTGCTGTGAAGATTTTGTAAATTTCCAAGAAGGAGTTCTGTTGGTTGCCATAAATCTGATCGCCACCTGTCTCGTGAGGTTATGCCATACTCTATATGAGGTGAGCTTTTATTTTACTTAGTTTGGTGTTTTATTTAGTTCTTATTTATTGTAATTATTACAGGGTGTTTTGGAGGGGTATATGTGTTTGGAGAGGCATGTATTTTTGGAGAGGCTTACAATTGGGATGAGCACATGTTTGGTGCTGTAATTTTGGTTATGTAAGAGGGCCCAGTATTGTTAGAGGAGTAATAGAAGGAAGTCTATTACTCATACATTTGGTTTTATGTGGGTCCTGCTGACGTTTAGAGAAGTTTTGGTTGGAGAGTTGTTCGCAGCAGTCTCCAAGAGATTTGGGCAGAGTTTAGGGAGTGACACGGAGTCGCAGTTGCAGCCAACGCCGAGAACATCTAGAAAGGTTGTGACGTTGTCCCGTTGCAGTCGTCACAGAAAATGCCAAGACCTTAACCAGGTTTTTTTGTTCATTTTAGTCAACTATTTAAATGAAAATATTATAGTTTAATTCAGTGGTTTTTGTTCGTATGTTGAAGTAAATTATACCACAATCTTGCAACTATAAATAAAGCTCTAAGTTTATGTGTAGAATGGTGATACATTTAAGAGTTCTACTATAAAACACCCATGGTACCGTGAGATGTTAATTCACCTACTATTATGTCACACATATAAAATTCAATTCATGGTAAATCTTTAATTCGTCGTTGTAAGTTATAACTCATAGTTTCATATCAACTCGTAGTTGCAAGAGAATCTCAGTTAGAGATCTAAGTTTGAATTCAAATCAAGTTTTTTAACCAACTCTATAGAATTTCTTTCATACTTATGAACCACAATTAGGTAAGGTTTGAAGTTTTTTTTGTTTTTACTCTTTATTGTTGTACATCTCATGTGTGTTGTAATAAATGTCTAATGTCTACATGTTCTTATTATTTGCACTGGTACTCCTGATATTTGCTTAAATTTTGAGATTTAATAGAGTAAAGTAGAGTTTTGATATTACAAATATATTTTGAGAATTCCATCGCATGGTTGCTAGTAACTTAATTTTGTTCCGTGCTGGCAAGATTATTTGAATCATATTACGTAACACACAGCCGGTGGCGCCCTTTTTGAGTATTCACACAATCCTAACCCATGGCCCTATGCTCTCCACCAAAAATCGGCTGCCGTTCGCATCGATGTAACACGTTTTAATATTTAGGTATCAAAATATGTTACAAACGGAAAAACGACGAATTTTTGGAGGAGCACTGTGTTGTGATGAAAATAAAGTGGTTGTCTCGTTTCTTCGGAAAAAAAATCAGAAATGAAACCAATAGCTTAACCGCAAGAATTTAAATTAAACGTAATTCATTCACAAATTACTTTATTTGGTATTAATAATATGTTCTAGAAGTTTTAACCATTTAGAATGCGTAGATTTGGAAAAAAGTTTGATCCCATTTTGAAATTTTTGTAAAAATTTTCTTCTTTTGACAATAACTCAAAAACTAAAGAAGATACGTAAAAAATGTAAAAGTACAGAAATTTAGGTTCTTTGCAAAAAATTGCTGTCTTTTATTTCTCTAGAATAAACATTAATTGAGATATCGCCGTTTTAAATTCGCATTTAAAAGCGATTACCACCTTCCTCGAGCCCTTTAAATTAAAACATTTCAAAAATGAAGGGTTTAAGAAAGTTTACCTTTACATGCCCTTGTAGGCCTTGAAATTCCCTGCAAAATGGCTTTCGAAGCGATTAGATGTCATTAGAATTAGGGAAGTTATCGTTAAAAAACCAATACGAATGTTTTGTCATAGCTAGTGTTAAGAGCAAGAGGGCGGTCTAACTAAGTGCATTGCCTCCCACAAAAAACTAAGCAGCCGAACAATTAAAGAGGGTCTATTTACAAGTTCAGTTGTGGCCTGGGAAAAATGCAACGCACGAAAAATTTGGTTGAAAATATAATCAAAATATTCTAACGACGATCAAAATGAACTGAGACTCCAGCTCCACAAAATATTTTTAAACATCTTTGTAAGTACTTTAAAACAATTTCCTCCAAAAAGTCCGTTATTTAAAGTTGAAAAGTTCGAATTCAGTTTTCGGCAAACTAACAATCACCTTCAACAATCCATAACTCGGTTGGTATTGCATTTACAGAAATAAGAAAAACCAGTTGATTTAGTATTTTATAAGCTTCACTTTTGCTTCTGATGGTTTTTTTTTTTTTGTAAAACATGATGTTCTCGAGTTATTTGTCAAAAATCGCTTTAAAACATGCATTTTTAAATAAAAAATTATCATTTTCTCATATGATTTAGCCTTCCAGTTTCTCTACCACCATCATCTTTAACTTTTGACACCTGCGCCTTCGCCATAACTACAAGTTGGAAATGGTTGCACTTATTCACAAATTATAAAAACAAGAACGCGATAAAGAGCATAATTTATTTGTTCTGTACATGTAAAAACTATGCAAAAGCATGCAAGGTGGACAAAAAGTTGTAAAGACGTATTCAAGTGTACTTAGAATATTCTTAACGTTCTGTGCTCAGTGTATTATTTAATATAATTAATAAATGATGAGATTTTTTTTTTCAAAGCTTAGTATCATTTTTTTGTTATGTCCATGATGCAGTTATTTTTTCTGATCAAACTCTTGTATGAATACTAATATTCCCAATCATCAGTTGTTAATGTTTAAAACTTAATTATTCTTTGTTTGCTTATACTTGTAATGAAACATATTCTTTATAGGATTTTGCAAACAGCAAAAACTATATATGAGAACTAAAAGAAAAACTGTTTGTAAAATTGTTGATTTACAATCTGTGCATTCTTTCGATAACCTAAGTTCTGGTTATGCTAGCAATTAAAATCTTTAAATTAATTTGTCTTTGTTATTGGACAATTCTCATTGTAACACTAGTTTCCACACGGTTCCACGGCTATACCGAGTAAACCAGTATCCACATAACCCCCTACGGCTATGAAGATTCACTTAAAATGAGAACAGAGGCCTAAAATAAATTTATTTACATACCTCTTCTTTTGGAAAATTTTTCATTTAAATGGATTACATTTTAGGCCTCTGTTCTCATTTTAACTGAATCTTCATGGCCGTAGGGGGTTTAATTGCTAGCATGACCAGAATTTAGGTTATTTTATATTTATATATAGTTATTTAAGTCAATAATTTTACAAATAGTTTTTCTTTTAGTTCTCATAGATAGCTTTTTCTGCTGTTTGTAAAATCCTATAAAGAATATGTTTCATTACAACCATAAGTAAGCAGAAAATAATTCACTTTTAAACATGTATGTAGTATATAGGCTCCATTACTAGTTAGGTAACACATTAGGTGAAAATCTGTTTTTATTCGGTCAATATCAAAAACTTGGTAATTGTCTTGGTTCTTGCACGAAGCATCGGCTTTATGCGTTTCTGATGAGCTACAGAATAAAGGCGAAAAACGTTTCAAAGAAATGGAATGATAGGTTTCATGAAAATGTAATCCATTTGAATGAAACATTTTCCAATAGGCGAGGTACGTAAATAAATTCTTTTAGGCCTCTGTTCTCATTTTTACTGAATATTCATAGCCATAGGGGGTAATGTGGAAACTGATTTAACTCTGCATAGCCGTAGGGAACTGTGTGGAATCTAGTGTTACAGAGAATTGTCCAATAACATAGACAAATTTATTTTAGGATTTTAATTGCTATCATAACCAGAATTCAGGGTATAGAAAGAATGTACAGATTGTAAATCAATAATTTTACAAATAGTTTTTCTTTTAGTTCTCATGGATAGTTTTTTTTGCTGTTTGCAAAATCCTATAAGGGATATGTTTCATTATCAGTTGTTAAATTGGAAAAAGTTGAGAGTCACAGATTTCATTTTTTTTGCCTCGGCACCTCTTTCATCACTTTGGCAAAAAAAATGTGTTATAGGAAGACCCTTACAGATGATACAGAAAAATTTTAGTAGTTGTGCTTGCAGAACATCTTTAGTAAAAAAAAATCATGAAATATTTTTCTTAGGGGATCTCGTCGCTGGAAAAAACTTTTCTAAATCACTTTTAGAGTTACTATAAATCACATTTTGTTTACAAATCGATGTGTTCAGTCAATTGAGAAGAAAATAATTTTTCTGAATTAAAAAAATTGGTCGATATTAGTCGGGGCTACTAATGTGAGGTTTCCATGAAAACGTACGACTAAATCCCTCCTCCTTTGCGTCATATGGGGGGGCGGCGGAAATTTCGTCCCGTTGTCAGCTGCACTCTCCTTTGTTCTTCGACGAATAATCTTCGAGTATTAGTAGTTTCAAACTCGACTGTTTTGGTGTCCTAATAATGGAATAATACTATTCGTACCGAACTTAAAGACGTTGTGATGTCACAATTTTTTTTTATCAAAAACTAATGAATAATGCGATTTAAAAAATATTCTTACTAGACACCGCTTGATGAAACCATAATGGGATCTCCGCGAGGCCATAATCTGCAGTTTGTAGTTGCATAGAAATGGTTCAAGCCAATCCATAGGAATGATTGAACAATCATAAATAAATATGCATCCGGGTCGAATTGCAAACCTCCTCTAAAAAATTTTTAAAGTCGGTAAAAATAATATAACAAGAGCAATGTGCGCTTGTGCCACGCTCAGTAAAGAACTTGTTAGTATAGTATATATGATCTCAATTGGAACATCATAAAAACGAAAACTCGGAGTAAAGTCAGCATCTCCTTTATGGGACATAGGCAGCGGCGGTGGAAATGTAAAAACGTTTTAAATACAAAAAAATTATTTTTTAATTATTAAAGAAAGAGATTTCTATAATACCTTTATTCAATAGAAGCGGTTAATGAAAAAATATGTTTGTCACATTTTAGTCCAGTACGTGGGTGTCAAAAAGGGGTGTTTGAATGCAAAAGGTGGGGTAGTAGTGATTTTTTAGTATGTTGTTAGGCTTGGGGCCCTAATAAAAAATCGAAGTTTTCGACCTCGAGGCGTATGCGCTCGAGCCACCATCTTGGATTTTAGGTACAAAAATTTGGTATTTTGATAATAACTCAAAAACGGTGGCTTTCACGACAAAAAATATTCTATACAATGTTAGAGGACAAAATTTCCTACATTTATTGTTAAAACATTTTTTTGTAGCACGCATATGTTAGGAGTTACAGCTCTGTGAAGTTGCACTATTTGAAAAAAAAAGTATTGTATTTTGTTATTTGGCTGTTACAATACAAATACAAAGACCGCAGAAAGACTTCGTCGATCAAAAAAGCACGTGTCTGCCGATGTCCTTTTTGATGAAACAATGGTGGTGCAAGTTTCGCAGGAGCGATTTTTAGCCAATGAAAGAAATAAAGTTCGTCTCATATCGATGCTGAAGAACACATTTGAGCTGGCTGGATTTACAGTTAAACAAGCTGAAGATGATGCCGATGTGCTAATTGTCAATACTGCAATTTCTTTCCTAAATTTTTAACAATAAATGTAGGAAATTTTGTCCTCTCTAACATTGTATAGAACATCTTTTGTCGTGAAAGCCACCGTGTTTGAGTTATTATCAAAAAACAAATTTTTGTACCTAAAATCCAAGATGGCGGCTTGAGCGCATGCGCCTCGAGGTCGAAAACTTGGATTTTTCATTAGGGCCCCAAGCTTAACAACATACTAAAAAATCACTACTACCCCACCTTTTGCATTCAAAAAACCCCCACGTACTGGACTATTTGATAAGTTACATAAATGATATATTAAAACTACGTTTATTGTCTAGAGACCTACCTCTCATTCTATCTTCTAGCGGCAAAGTTATGTAATCTTAGGCGGGAGTTGCATAGATGGTATATAATCCTTCCCAAAGAGCATAAAGCAGCGACTGTCTTGTTTATTAAATGTTAAGCCATGATACTATGAACTTTGCAGTATCATGATGTTAGGCAGGTAGAAAATTTCTACTATTCTATAAAGGAGAAAGACTCGGCGAAATTTTAAAGGGGATCTCGTTTCCTGCATCGATAATTGGTCTAAGTAGAGGAAATAGGTCGACATTAAATAAACAAATTTCAAAAAAGCTGTGTCTATGAAGTTTAAATAAACAATATTTCATTTGTCACTATCCGAGTTTTCAGAACATGAATCGGTATTTAGATTAATAATAATTGGATTGGTAATATAGAATATTAATTTTTCCTTTTTTATCACACACGCTTTTGCCTATTTCGTCAATATGTCTGATCACAGATTAACCTACTGTAAATTAGATTATAGTGTTGAAAAGATTCCTCCTCGAAAGGTAACCTATAGAGATTATCGCTTCTTTGACTTAAATGAATTCGCAAAAGATGTTTCTTCTGTGAACAGAGGCGGTTACTTTCAAATATACACCAAGGCCCTACATAACTGACACCATTAAACAAATTATCAGGCTTAAGGATCGTGCATATAATAAATATAAAAAACGAAATCGGAAAACCATCTACAGACTTTGAAGATCTCAAAAATTATGAAAATGAAAAAAAAGCGTACATTACCCATCAAGCAAATTTAAACGAGGACAATCCAAAAAAAAACTGTGGAGAGACTTTGCATACTGGAATGTACATAATAAATCCCGTAATGAAATTTCTCCAGACATCAACAACGCTAATAAGATAAACCAATTTTGCGCAAATATTGCAGCCGGATCCATAAATAATGATACTTTAGATTTTTTTTTAAACTACACCGCCAATCCCTCATCAACTGAAATGGAACTTCCTGTGGTTTTGGTGGAGGAAGTAGAACAAACCCTAAAGGGAATCATTTACCTTCGAATCTGACATCAATTTGGAAATGCTACGCCGTTTTTCCATACTGTAAGAATACCATAACACACATTAGAAATATGTAAATTGAACATTCTACTGTTCCTTCCATCTGGAAAAATCGATAATAACTCCTCTACCTAAAATTTCAATAGCTACCGAACTTAAAGACCTCAGACCTCTGCCACCTCTATCAAAGCTTCTGGAAAAAATAGTGAGTAGAAGACTCACTGATCATATCATAAGTAACATGTTCTTTAAGACAGACTTACTTAATTGTGGGGATTGATTATATGGACGTAGTCTTGTTTCTAGATCAGCCCACACCATTTCAGTGGGGTTGAAAACGCAATAGTACGGAGGCAGACGTAAAATAGTATGGTCGTGTGCTTCAAAAATTTTTTTAACGGAAGATTCCTTTTTAAAATTTTGCTTTCCAATCAGTTCTAATAAAGTCTTCTTTGTGTTTTTTTTCTGGTATTTCCAAGCCCTTGCCTTTCATAAATTCAAAGCTATCGCCTTTTCTTGTATTGGTGTTCGGAATTTTTGTGTGTTGCTGCGAATGGTATGACGTATTGTCCATAACAATTACAGAATTTGGTGGGAGATATTTGGTAACAGCTGTTCCTTTGCCCACTTCTCAAATAATTCGACTGTCATAACCTCGTGGTAGTCGGCAGAGAATTGTTTGATATTTTTTGCAGACAACAACAACGCATTTGGAATTAAACCGTTTTTACTTCCAGCATGTAGAATTATAATTATTTTCCCCCCAGAACATGGAGCACTTAAATTATACTTTTTGGTATTATCTACCCAACAGTATTGAACTACATGATGGGTGTCAAACCATGTTTCGTCAAGATAAATTATGTCTCTATTTGCATCTCTGTATTCTTTTATTTTACGCACGTACTCGTATCGATGATCAACGATGCGTGCTGATTCCATAACTACCATTCATTTGTCCAATTCTTTGTACCTAAAATCGCAGTCGAACAAAACGTTTCGCAAAGTATCTAATGATTTATAGTTATAATCTGAATCGTCGCGTAATTTATCCCTAATCATTTCTAATGTGGGCATCTTCTGTTCATTGTAAAAGTCATACACAAATCGACGAATGACATCTTTAGACGCGTTATCAAGTTTTTTAAGTTTTTGTCCGACTCACTTCCGTTTAATAGAATTACCAACTACATCCCCGGTTCTAATAACCCTATATATTGTAGTATGGCTAAATTTGGTTTGTTTACAATTAGATTATATGAAGAATCAATATTTTAAACACGAGTAAATATTCAAAATAACGCTTTGAGTTTGAACGTGTAAGTCTTTATTTTCAAATTCTGCTTGTATAGACTCTGTATCAAAATCGTCCGTTTCATTGTCGCTACTATCGAAAGGCCTTTAAAATTCCATTTTAAACAACTAATTACAAAAAATCACTCAAACACAGTATTATAATTTGTTCAAATATTCACTAGAATTAAGTAATTTATAACGCTGCCTGGCCGTACTGCACTGCCTCGTACAGATCATACGATACAAATAGTTCATACGTATTTTTTGTTTTATATATTATGGCATGCAAAAATTCTGAATAAGGTTGGTGTTGACATTTCAAATTCCCTAAGCATCTAATCCCACCTATATTTCTATGAGACAGGCGGATCAAGTCCACGAGGAGTGGTGAATATAAATCTCTAAAATGCTGTGCTCTCTCATTCAATACGAAACGATATATTGACAATACCCCTTAAGATTATCTAGTTCCGTGCTGTTCCAATTGAGTTCGTAAATACTATACTGTTATTGTTTATTATATTAATATTTAATTTAATATACAATGCAGATAATAATCCAATACTACTGTTTTGTATAATTTGATTTACCCTCGTACGAAATGGCAAAATATAACGTAACCACAGCAGTTTACCTCGTAGATGAAGTCTCACTAATGACACAGGACGTGATGGTAAATTTTCCGTCAGGGACCTGGGAATGCAAGTTAGTACGACAATCAACGTACACAATTAACGAAACAGCGAGGTGGATAAAATTTCCCACATATTCCATCCACAACAACCTTCCAATTTTTAGGCCAGTACAATGGCGTTAAGGGAAAATACAGTTGACTTTGTTGCAACACATTGCTTTCAATAATATAATTTTATTTTTGTATGTGTATATTATCAACAAATATTCCCCACTGTATCCCTAAATGACACCCCATACGGACAAATATTTTACATGATGATGTGTTGGCCCATACGTAAAAAGTGCTTATATATTTTTTCAACTCAAACCGGTTTTTTTATTTAATATTAATCAGAAGTAGGTAATATTTTCAGCTTAGTGCAACTATAAACAGAAGACGGAATTGACAAACATATTGCGGTCACTTGTCATTTCATTGATACGTGCTTTACAATGTTGGTACTCTGTCATTTAAAAGTAATAAATTAGTTTTACTTTTACCCTGCTTAATCAGTTCTAAGTTGAAAACTCTAACTAAAGTTTATTGTTAATATACTTGTAGCCATTTTGTCCTCATAAACCTAACGGGAGCTTTTGAGGCAGTTGATCGCCATACTCTAATTTTAAAACTTAAAAGGTATGTATTTTCTGGCACTGTATGAACTTAGTTAATACAGAGGCATGGAATGAATATTTTTTTTTAAGTCAATTTTAATTAATTAATATCAACGTGTTTCCGCAACTAATGCCAATCACCGACGAGTTACCCCCAACATGGTAATTCTTGCTAGACCTCTCCTCTAACAAAAAGTAATAATTTTTTACTTGCCTCGCAACTATTAGACAAGGGGAGGTGACAGGAGGACAAGGGTGTTAGGTGAAGTATACGAAAAATTTAAGAGTGATACACAGACAACTATGTAACTATCCAACCTTTGCTAAAAATATACTACAAAGCGCAACACACTCCTTTAGACTACTCTAAAGATACAAGAAAATTAGAGCTTAATGACTGAAAATTAACCACGTAGGAAGTTAAGAGAACTGAAAAACGAGTGATGGGTGGCTAAGGTCAACCAAATAGAGAATGTTTTCGATATTACGACTAAAGAAACTTCTAGGCTAGTACAGTAGTCTACGGTCCAATACATTGGAAAATATATACTGTGAAAATTTCCTGCAGTAGGAGGAAGAAGAGTCATTGATTTGGAAAGAGAACTACTCTTCCATCCTTAACCTGGACAATGAAATTGATCAAGCTGGGTTCCTGGCAATCTATTAATATTCAATTTGAGATTTTCCTAGAATAAATGCAGTTTACTATTGGCCAAAGGATGTAAGGCCTAGGACTATGATAACTATTGACAAATTTCCTCAATTTGAGGAATGATTCTTACCAGAATCATTGCCAAAGGCCTAATTCCACTCATTGAGAATATTGTGCCCGAATCTCAAAGTGGTTTTCGTTGAAACAGAGGAACCAGTGACTTCATATTCACCTGGCATCAATTCCTGACTAGAAAACAGGAAGTAAAAATTTACAGTATATTTATAGTGAAGAGCATTTGACTACAGACTGAGATGCACATTGCGCCAGCATGAAACGTTTTAGTATTCCATGAAAATTCATTGGTGTATGCATCCGGATGATTTCACTAAAGTACTACATAATGAGGAGCCTTCCTAACTTTTTACTCGAGGGGCGTTAAACAACAATGTCTAATGGCACCACTACTGTTTAAGATCTTCATGTCAGTTCTAGTTCCTCGTGGACAGAAAGTAATTGAATACGGTATGAGCATTCGATTTAGAATAGATGACGGTCTCTGCAACCTCAGTCATCTAAGTGCTAAAAATCGAGCACGTTTTATTACAGATACGCTGATGACTGTGTTCTCGTTCTAGCTCTACCAATAAGCTGCAGAAGGTTAGAAGTGCGTACAGCTGGAGTTATTGCGCTCATGACTAGAAAATGCTGCCCCAAAATATTTATGCTAATGACTAAGGCCTTAATTGTGCTGATACGTTTAATGGCCTCGGAAGCATATTTAATGAAAGGTATATGAAGAAGTGTAAAACAGAATAAGTGTTGCTCCACGCGCATTCTGGAGATTTAAAATCAGAATGTTCTGCCTCCATAATCTAAATGTAAAGACGAGAACATCTGGTATCGTGCGGTAATATGTCCAGAATTACTATACGGATGTGAGTCGTAGGCTCCGTATAGAGGACATGGAAATTAGAAATATTTCAGCAAAGCCCGTTAAGGCAACAACTCATGGGACCTAGATCGTATAATATAAATCTTCAAAGTTCTTATTAAAGCTGGTACCGAAAGTGCAAAGGCTTTAATAACAATAGCTCATCTACGCTGGCTTGGACACATAGCCGCATGGAAGACAATCATCTTCCGATTTTGTTTTATGCAGGGAGCTCAATGAGCATCGTAGAAAATAGCAAGAGCTAAAAAGACGTTATTGACGAAGACCTTAAACACCTAGGAATACAAAATAGCCGAAAGAATATTTCAACGGATAGAACAGAATGGCACAAATTTGTAGCAAACTTCAAAAGGATACTCCAAACGCGAAGGGGGGCTACAATTTAGGGGTGCAATTTCCGTATCCCAAGGATACTGTTTTAAATCTCCTCCAGAAAGTAAATACACCATTTTTAAGATTCTAAATTGTGATGCATAGCAACAAATAGTAGATATTTGTAAAATGTTATTTACTATTCACTGTACACAACAAATATTAGATTAAATCATTTTTATATTCATTTTACATTTTAATGTTATTACAAATGTAACAATATTTTCAATGTTATCTTTAGGTTTGATGTCATTGTATGATTTCGACTTAGTTTCGACATCCTCTAAGGAACAGAAGTAGTATTGTATGGAACTGATGCAAATATGTCAGCTAATTGCATACTATCTCCTGTACTATACCCTAAAAAAATATACATATGCAATGCCCCAGGTATCTTCTAGAGGGCCCCATGATTATAATAATTCGGCGGCAATTAAGACGTGCCCATTAAATCCGCATATTCATTTAGTCCTATATTCCTAACCAATGAATGTTTTTTAAACTTAATCAATTAAAATAAATTAATCCAGGTTTTGCAGCATTTGTTCGATGTTCATATTCATTACGAGAATCTTAAACGATATAAATAGTGAGGATGATTAATGATGTAGGAATAGTGGGTCTTCTTTGACGAGGATTATCTTATATTAAAATTATATAGAGGATCTCTATTTTTTATACTTACACAAAGTGATTCATAATAATTACAGACTGATATTACATACGGATGATACAAGTCCCCAACGGAGGCTCATAATGATCATTTTTTTGGCGATTATTTCTAAAGAGTTTGAAAGACAAATAGATTCCAGTTTTGCACTGAAGAGTTGGAATTGTTTTTAAAGATTTCCTGTTGGGTGCTTTTTCTTACCAACATTTTAATTTAATTTTTTATGCATATATCGAGATGGGACATATTTTGAGTTCTAATGCGCTCCAGAAAAGTATTCTTATTGATATACAGTAGAAAGAGCCGTCCTCGAAGTATATATGTATTTATTATTCGACTATTCATATCGCAATTAACATTTTCTTGACTTCATATACTAATAATAGAAACTGAATGTAATACAGTACTACTTAGTATTCCTCAGAGGAACCATTTTTAAGATTGGAAGTAGTGAAGCATAGCAAAAAAATAGTAGATTTTATAATTTTTTTTTCCTTTAATATTCATTTTACATAACAAACATTCCATTAAATCATTTTTATGTTCATAATATATTTTAATGTTATTACAAATTTAATGATATCTTCAATATTATCTTTATGTTTGATAACATTGTATAAATGTAATCTTTGATGCAAAGAGGTATATGTACAACCACAAATTCCATTAGCTTGTATATTCTGGGAACAATTAAATTGAAGAAAATTAAGAATTGGGTACACAATGCATTCCAATAATTCAACAAGAACGTGTAACTGTTATAATTTTTTAAACTTTGCACCAAAATTTTCTCGAAATATGAAGTATTTATATTTATTATCGCCACGATGTGGACTATTGCTTAATTTCATTGAAATAGTCAAGGACTACGTGACATTATCTATCTCACAGTTGAATCTTCTGTATAGTCAGAACGGTTTTTCGAAAACAGATTGAGTATTATTCATCAATCTACTTATATATTAAACGTAATGCACTGTATTAGTTTATAAAGTCCGATTCATTTGCTATAAAGATGCCCATACATAATACAGCAGAATGCATCCAGTAGGATACACGTAAACAAGACATCTGATTGACTATAATATATTTATAAAGTTTAGTAAATTCATGTATGCCAAGTCTGCAATAAATCGTCAGTGAGACGCGATGTATCTCCTATTCCTTTTAATTTATTTATATTTCTAAGCATCAAATTATTCACAGCAGTTGGGTAGGCCTGTATTAAACAGTGCGCAATATTGTTATGAATTTAGACAATGCGTTGAAATGAATAAATAGATTTGTCGCGTCTTACTGACGATTTATTGAAGACGTGGCATTCATAAACTTGTTAGACTATAGTTGCTTCTTGTTCAACAATCAATATCATTACATATTTGCCAGTACCTAAAACTGCAAATTCTGTAACTTCTAGAAGAATCATTACATCAAGTACTTGTGTGGGGGTTATAACGTAAGGGGTCACCAATTATGGGGTTAGAAAAATGTTAGCGTTTCGTTCCGTGACTACTCCGTGAACTCATCAAATCAAATCGAAATCAAAATAAATTTATTAAAAATTAAAAGAGAACATGATCATCCGCACTAATGACTTGTACGCAGTGCCAACCAAACATCCACGTGACAATGCGACGTGGAAATAGAGTGATTGGGGTAGGAGCGAGGTCTGTGCGAGTTTGGGGGCAGTAGTTATTTACCAACTCCTTCTAGCTACCTGCTAATTAGTTGGTCTTAAAATTATACAGGCCGAATGAGAATTTCAACTTAAAACAATTTACTTACTTAAAATAATTAAGACAACACTAGGCAAAGCACTTTAAATTTTAATATGATGCCGATGGGAAAATACCAGAGCAAAAGCCCGCCTTCCAAATCAGAGATCTAACGGCTATATTTTACCGTTTGATTTGGAGTTTGAAATACTCTGGTTTAAAAGAGAAGATTTTTAACACAAAAGAAAGAAAAGAAAGATAGATAATAGAAAAATGTTGTTTTTAATTTTATTTCAATTTAAATAGGTTGTCGAAAAATTGATAACTTTGGTACGGTAATGTTTTAATCGAACAGGCATATTATGCTCCCTCACTGGTGTAATGTTGCGTGTTAGTGGGTTATTGTGCAGTTGGGTTTCATAAAATAAAACGTATAGTCATGTTTATGTGTCGGTTAAAGGTAAGCGTATTGTCCAGATGAACGCCTAATTATTTTCCTGCGGTTTTAGTCTAAATTTGGCTCCCGTTAATTCTAAAGAGTCAGAATTTAATTATTTTTGAATTTCTTTGTGAATACTATCGCCTCTGACTTGCCTTCGTTTAATTTCACCTTCCACTGATCGCAGTACGTCATAGCTTTTGTTATATGTGCTTTCAGTGATATATTGGCTGCTTGTGCATTGTGGATTTGAATGTATATAGCTGTATCATCGGCGTACATGGCCAACTTAGTGTTTGGAAACTGAAGTAAACCGGAGACGTATAGCTTAAAAAACTTTGGTACTAAGACCGACCCCTGCGGGACGCCCACATGAATGCCCTTAAGTGGAGAGAATGTATTGTTAATTTTAACTTGCAGAGTTATATTGTTCAAGTAAGAATGGAGAAGTTTAACTAAATGCGGTGGAAAATTGTAAGTGTATAGTTTATATATAAGCCATTTCCATTTTAATATTTTATTATATAACTATATGTTAACATTTCAGATACTAAATCTGTTAAGTGAGATATTTCATTATTTCATTACTCACATGTTTACATTGTGAAACACAAACAAAATATGCCAGCCGCGGCTGGTATGGCTAGAGATTTTAGTATTTTCTGAATTCAAATTTATCCATTGCCGGGATAAGACATTTATTTCAGATCAACGCCTGTTTTTCTAAAAACTTTTCAAATGAAATTAAAACAATACATACGAAAAAAAAATTATGTGAACGAGAGTAATATTCCGTTTATACATGGAAAAACAGAAAAACCCTGTTTCATGTATATAAACCATTTACCATTTAATTTGTTTTATTGATATTAATATTTTAACATATCAAGCTTTAACCTAATGTATCTCATTATAGTGTTAAATATAATATATCTGAGGTATTTTATTATAGTAAATACAACACAATACCCAAGGTGTCGCTGACATGACGGATATTTAGATGACTTGTTTTAGTTGTATATATAGTTCACATATTTCTTATCAAATTTATATGTATGTCGAAGACAGCAGGGGCTAGGGGCGTTTTAGGGCGGATATATTAGATTCAGGCCACACATTGGTAAACGCAATAAAATCACTTAAATAATAGTCGCATAAATAACAAAGTAACATGAGGTATGATTTATCTAAACAGGTAAATGTCTTAGGATTGAAAACGCAAACAATGCCACCAAAATACTGGAGCAAGTAGTCCACCACTGCCAGTCCCGCGATTTCAACTACTCTCTACCGAGTTTATCTTAAAGATAGGTACTTATCTACGGAACTTTCAGGCATGTTGTTCCGCTCGCCGAGAAGAGGGCTTCCAGGGACTCCAGACGTCATCTGATGGTTCACACGACTACATATCGAGATGTTTACTCTTCACATTCCTTAATGCAATTGGTACTTGTCGACAAGGTTCTCTTGACTTCAATGAATTATGGGTCTACAAGACTATCGAAAGGCCTCTACGAAAGTATACACAGTATACACAGGGGAACCTCTCCGACATGTATTTTGTTTAGTGTATATTTCTTGCGAAATTTTAATTATATTATAATAACGATGGTAGCTGGATTTTTGAGTAACATTTAGTGATGTGAAGGAAAATAAGAATGAAATACCAGCTTTAAAAAATGGAGTCGGTTTTGTAAAATAGTGTTTTCTTAGTATTTGAAAAATATGTTTTGTTTAGTTTTGTCAGCGGGGTATTAGGAGTTTGAGGAGGGAAGGGGGTTTGGGGATTTTTGTAGTGTCCGTCAAGTGAGTTTGGTGTGTTATGTCATGGTCACCGTCTTTCAAAGAAGACGGGTAATCTCTGGTGAATAAGTTTATGTGTGTGTGTCGGTTTGTCATGTATTCTTATTCGTGTCAAGTCTGCAGTCACTGCCGATTGTTGAATTTTGGTGGTAAAAAAAATTTGGGAGATTTCGTCCATACAATCTCTTATAAGTGGTAGGTTAGTTGCCCTATGTAGTTCAACAATCGGCGTATATCTGTTATCGTATGTTAATAGTCTTATTATCTTGTTTTATGTAGTCTGTATCCTCTTACATTGCGTATAGGAAATTTTGTCCACGACTATTAAATAAAGTCCTCATTATGTATGTGTTTCCTCAAGGATAATGCTATCCATTATTTCCTGCAGTGAATAATGATTTCATTATTCACTGATTGCAGTGAATAATGAAGACAGTCAGTTGTTTATAAAAAATGACGTTAGTGACTTTTTACAAAAAATTTAAAATGTCAAAATTGCAGCAACCAGAAGACAGGTGTTGTTTCTCTAAGTTTTCTAGGAAGCACTCAAATGGTACATGCCGAAGAAGTACTTTAATGAACACTCAAAAACTACATTAGTAAGTTTTTTTCAAAGCATCGTCAATTGGCAACACGCGGAATCCCCAACATGTTTTTTAAAACCATTTATCGACGTGCCTACAAACTGTGTTATTTTATTAGTAAGCCATGACAATGTGTCAAAGCGTAATTCTGTAATTGATTTGAAACGTCAAAATTTGTGCGATTTCAACGCCAACGTTATTTACAATAATTCAAAAAGAGTAATATAATTAGATAAAATGGATACTGACATTGAAAATGAGATTTCTTTGGCACTGCGAGAAATAAAGGAAGCTACAGAAATCGCCTCATCAAACTTGTTGCCTGAAAAATATCGATAAAATAATATATGATATCATATGAATCTTTCTTAAATAGAACAAATGAAATTAATATGAATTAAATAAATATTAAATATTTAATAGTCGTGGACAAAGTATAGTATTCTACTCGCATATAATGGCTATTATTCACTCTGGTGATTTACGACACTCGCCTGCGGCTCGCGTCTTAAACTTCACCCTCGTGAATAATAGCCATCATTATATGCTCGTTGAATAATATTGTTGCATACATGGTTTGCCAAAACCACATACGAACTAGGGGTGTAGCATCAGAGGGTAGAAAAATAGTGATTTAGAAAAATAAAACATTTATTTTTAACTAGTAACAATATAAAGGTGGTGAATGAAATTTAACAAAGTTGTACTTACATTATACTCAATTGTTTGGGACCCATTTGTGAAAGAGATATCTCACTACTGCACCTCACCAAGACTAAAAATCGAATGACCTAAAGTTCATAGGCATAGCAATAGTGCAGTCTTTGCAATATCGCTGAATTGCCTTTCCTCAATTATAAAATCCTATTCACCGTTCGAACTATTCTAAATAGTCAGCAATTATTTGTTATTTGTAATAGTTAGTGTTTTATATTTCAATTTATGTTTAGAATAAGCAAATAATTTTATACTGATTCAATATACAAAGTGATATTTAGATTTGTTTCTTTTAATATAAATTATTTCTAAAATATGAATGAAAGATTTGGAATTTTTAATATGTTATTTAAAACATGAATGAGAATTTTCTGCTCTTGACATATCTCTCTCACCTCGCGAAAGCTGGACCCCAGCTTTTGAATAATGGGTTCCTAAATGGACGAACAAGTTCACTTAAAATTTGTTTTGACTGAAAAACAAACAGAAAAAAAAAAATCTAATAACTACCAATCATTAAAAAAGTTGAATATCTCTAAAACTGCCCTATTTGATAATACATACAGTTACAATCTTGAAAAACAATGAAAAAAGGAAAGAAAAAAAAAAAAAAAAAATTAGTAACCTAATCTGCAACAAGAAAATTGTAATCTAGCCTTATGAATGCAAATGATATTATTAACTACATTAACATTTTTACACAAAACAAAACAACAACAAAAAAATACAAAATTTTCCTCGAGCACACATGAAGTTGTCTTTGGGCTGGATCCGGCACTAATGTCTGTGGGCTAAGTCGGCACTGGCTTACGGTCGATACGCTTAAACTGTCAAACGGCAAATGGGACGCACGAACATAACATAACCTTAGTTACGGATTACAGTTACAGCTTTTCCGTGAATTCGTAAATTGCAAATGTGGCATTCCTGTGGGCGGCGATTAATGTTGATTTTGTGCTATTTGGAACATTTCCCCTTGGATCCGCCATACTTCATACTTGGACTTGTTGACGAAGCAGATTTACAAAATTGTGGGAGACATCAGCGTCTGTGTGGTATTTTTAGCGTTGTTCCCTTAATAAGTATTAAGTAGAGGAAACACTGTTAAGGTAGGTTTTTTGTTATTAGCCTCCTGTTGTTTGTGTGGTTCATGTATCCTTTGTGTTTTTTAGGTGTGGAAACAAAGATGTTGACAGCTTGTTTGATGCTGGTAGTATGTTGAATCTCTTCACACAGAAATGTTCATACAAGGGTGTTGATAATAAATGCCTGGCCCCATAAGGTTACAGAATGGTTCGTGAATGTCACAGCATGTACTTATCCTGGTATGCCGTAGTGCTCCATTTTGCCTGGGTGTCGTCTCTTGTCGTTTGCTCTGGGGAACCCAACTCGTGCCATTTGCCCTCCATGGGTGTGCTCGGCATACATGAAAAAGAAATAAAAATCGAAACAGAAAACTGTAAGTATCTACATATTACCTAATGTCTAGTTTATTAAGAGAGGTCGGATATTTTTTAGGTTATGGTAACGCATGAGTATGAAAAATAAATATAAATGACAATTTTTCGATTTTAATATTTAATTCTCCTGATAAAACTACAAATTTTGAATGTAGTGTCACATAACGAAATACCTTCTAAAATATCTGGCCTCTAATTCCTATTCTAAATGTAAGAGTTGACCCTAACCCTTTGATTCGTTGCTTTTCTATTACCTAATGACCCCTGTTTTTCTTGTTGCAGCCCCAATTGTTTCAATATCTTACTATCCTATTTTACCCTTCCTAACAATCTCTATTTATTTACTGACAAACTTTAAATAGAAAGAATAGTCAATCTTTTGTTTAAAAAAAGTACAAGTAATCAAATTATTTATTTGTTATCCTCTATATCTTTACTAATGTTTAATATTCTCCCATGAATAATAATATTATATATAGCTTAATACTTTTACACAAGTTAAGGATATCATCTTTGATACCTACGGTCATACGTTTTAGACGTAGGTGATCTGCGGGCCACCAAAAATTGAGAGAAAAAATTGACTGCAATATACAGCCATATACATGATCTAATGTGTTATTATTATTTTCTTAACTTTTGTGCTATCAAGCCCACTAGGTCACAATGGCCTAAGTTATGAAAAAAAAAAAATCTTCTAGAAATATTGAATTTTGGCCCATCTTTGATATAACACTAAATGTGAAAATTCTTCATTGGGCTGGAAATCTAAGTTTTATTTTAATAAAACATCTGTATATATTATAATATTATAGTACTGCCACCTATTATCGAGCCGAATAGACGTTTCGGTCTTTATATGTATACTTGAAAGAAAAATTTAGCTAAGAATGAAGTTAACCAGCTAAATAGATTTCCAAATTATCTTTATGTGTTTACTTTTATGTTTATTGCCCCAATTAAAAATTGTTTATTAAAGAACTTCTCTCAGAAATAATAAAACTATTTTTTGGTTTAAATAAAAAAATTATTAGATTAAGCATATTTCTTAAATTTTACTTTTACTGCTCGAAGTCTTAACTTTCCTTACTTCAATGTTTGCTACAGCTTTAACCATTTATAATAGACTCCCTTTAGTGCACGGTGGGTGGTTTAACTTCAGTGTATTGTGGGTCGACATGTCTGGTTGTATTATCAATATTAATTTTGTTTGGATAAGGGCGGTGTCAGGTAATCGGCTATTTGCTCTGCCATTTATCTAGTGACCTCGAATTAGCCACTAGCTTAAATCGCCTAGCAACCTCACTTCATGACCCGATCGACTGCTCTGATCCAATTTAACAGGGCCAAAAAAAAAATTTTTTACACACCCGACTCGTCACTAGTGCCTTCAAGTGGGGGATCCTCGATTCCCTGCAGGACACATTCTACGCTATGCCCTGGTTCAATTGAATTGAGGTCCACGTTACTGGTTAGTTGAAGTAGGAATTTATTTCCTGAGGGAAGGGGTTCACTTAGGGGAGGTGCTCGCCTCTTTGCTGGTATTGGATTTTCTCTCGCCTTTGCCTTGCCGTGTCTCACCAATAAAAACATTTTTATTGCGAAGTAAACAATAAACAGGATAAGTCCCACGCATAACAATACAAAAAAAAGATCGTGTTCGATACGTCCCTCGCTCTCGCCTCGTGCTGGGGCTGCTAGAGTAGGTATAACTGCTAAGTTGTGCCGCCTACCGAAAAACATGTAACATAGGCCTATCGATAAAATGCAATTCCATATAAAGAATAGCGTGTCTCCATGTTGACCATACATGTCTGCATATGAAAACCTAACTTTCGCGTCAACACTGTCCAAAATATCTTTTATGTTTGATTTTGGGGATGTTAGATTAAGGTGAGGAATTTCTAACGTCCAATTTTTGTTAAGGCCATCTTCTGGTTTTAGGAATTTCGGCAAGTTATCCTGATTATATGGCTTTAGGACGAAAGATTTCAATGTGGACCAGGCTGCTGGGATTATATGGGTCACAGTGGACTCCAATGGTAATGACTCGAGGCATGGAAATCTCCTTGGAATTAAAATTTCCCCTTCCATGGATAACTCACACTGACATGGTAAATATACTTTGATTGAGCCTGGCATTACGTAGGCTGACTTATCTAATGCTTGGGTTAAATTTTGACATACTAATTTTGTTTCATTTTTAGGGTGAGTGATGACGTAAGTCTCCTCGGCAATCTCGGAAACAACCGTGGTGATTGACTTATGGCAGCTCATTGGACAGTGGTGACTTATTTCCTCAACAGAAGCTCCATTATACAATTTTTTGGCACATGCTGGTCCTTGCATCATGTCTGCTGAGAACCGTGGCAAGTAACATAATCGATCGTTAAATGGCTGACAGTGTCTCAACCCTGACCCTGATATTTGCCTTACGTGTGATTTGGAACTTAGAGGGGATCTTGAGACTGCTAAAAATAGTGGTTCATGTTGTATTATGCAAGTTTGATTTTCCCAAGCAAATGGGGTTGTTATAAGCTCAAACAACTCCCATGTTTGTTTCTTTTTTGTGATAGGAATACGAATGTTAATGTGGAGTTTATCTTCGTTAAAACCACAGTCACATATAGGGACTTGGTATAACTTCGATAAATCATGAAGTGGGATGGCCAAATTTTGTCCTAACTTCACTAATTCGCCCTCTAATTTTTCCAAATCATGTCGTAACACAGCTGGGTCCAGAACTGAAATAGGAATCTGGTGTTGCCTACACGAATTTATGACCCCTTGACGTTTGATTGCCCGTGTAATTTCTATGATATGCCGCAAATTTGTAAACTGATTATTTAATATGGACAAAAGGAAATAACTTTCTTCTTTTTCAAATTCTTTAACGTTATTCATTACCTGTTCGGTATAGGATTCTAATTTGTGAATCCTATCTTCCGTAGATTTGAACGTATTACTAATAGATTTCTCGAACTCTAAAAATTTTTTGGAATTTTGAGATATGGCTGAAAAAGTTTCTGAAATCCCGCTTGTTAATTTGGACAATTGTAATTTTAAATTTTGTTCGCTCATCGTCAAGGAATCTAACTTTTGTTGGGTAGCAACCCCACAACACCACGATAACCCTTCTCCCAAAAAATCGAGTGCCCTTCTACTGCGCCTTGTTGGCTCGGAGCAATTTTTTAAATATGACGGACTCCAGCTACGAGCGAGCGAGTTAAATTCGTTTTCAAAACTAACTTTTAGCATATTTAAGCTATTCAAAATTACACACTGTGGGTTCTTATTGCTGAGATTTTGGCAGGCTCCCTTAAATTCTGAACTCCCTCTTACCTCTTTCTCTATCCATGCAGTTTCGTAGAGTAGCGGAATCGTAGCTTCATATGTCACAGTGGACGGCAGCGTCCTCCAAAATCCTCCTGCTGTGACCTCCATGTGGTGCGCGCCCCCATCATGGAATTTGCACATCCCGATTATGGTTAACCTATTTTCATAAAAAAAACTTCATTAGTACCTCGTAATCTTTTACACCTCTATACCTAACTTAAATGTTTAATTGCAAAATTATAATAAAAAAACTTTTTACTTTTTGTCCCTCATTGGCACCGGAATTGGAGTCCAAGGGTCATGGTAAGGTAGGATCCGACTGACATGTACCACTTCCGACTTGGACTTCTTGGTTGGGCCCTTCTGCACAAGATAGTCTACATCGCTTTTCTTCTTTACTATATAGTACGGCCCAAACCAACGAAGTAGCAGCTTCTCGCTCCTTCCTACTTTTCGTACTGGGGTGAAAACCTTCACTTGGTCCCCCTTCTCGAATTCCAGGTGCCGATGCTTGCTGTCATATCGTATTTTATCGGCTCCCTGCCTTTTTTTGATATTTTCTACGACCTGGTTTCTCACAGCCAAGGCTCGCTCTCTCATCTGGCAAGCATCCATAGTATTGCATGTCTCCAGCAAGTTGGCTTCTGTCGGCTGTATTGCCTCTCTAGCATAGACCAACATAAACGGGGAAAATTGAGTGGTGTCCTGTCTAGTTGTATTATAAGCAAAAGTTACGTGGGGAAGATACTCGTCCCAGTCCGTATGTTGTGTGTTCGTATACATTGACAACATATTCGCTAACGTTTTGTTAAACCTCTCGGTTAACCCGTTGCAACTGGGGTGGTACGCTGTCGTATATTGATTATACGTTCCCATGCATTTTACCAACTCTCTTACTAGTTCAGACCGAAAGGTTTTTCCTCGATCACTAAGTAGGTATCTTGGGGATCCATGTCGTGCAATAATTTTTTCCAAGATAAATTTCGCAACTGGCTTGGCCTTCCCTGAGGGTAAAGCCTCCGTTTCTACCCAACGGGTCGCATAATCGGTTGCTACTACTATTACTGTTTTGCCATTTCGACTCCGTCGAAATGGACCTAGGATATCAATCCCTACTCTTTCGAATGGTGTCCCCACTGATATTGGCTGTAGCAGCCCAACAGGTTTCTTGTTTTGTGCACCCTTCCTGGCTTGGCAGTCTGGACAACCCTTTACGAATTTTTCCACATCCTTTTGCAGGTTCTCCCAGTAGTATCTGGTTTTAATTTTATGCAGTGTTTTAGCAATGCCTAGATGGCCTGCGAGGGGCTCTGAATGGTGGGAATACAAGATTTCCTCTCGTAGATGTCTAGGGATGACCAGTAAATTTTCACGCCCTTCTGCTAATGAATTGGCCTTATAGAGGACCCCATTGACAATCCGATAATTCTTTGCCCGTCTTACTAGACCTATCGGAGCGGACCTTGGATCTTCCACTGCGGCGATTAATTCTTTCAGCGAAGGATCTGATCGCTGTTCTTTGGATACATCTTCAGGCAGGAGAAGGAAAGTGGGTATGTCATCTATATTTTCTAAGCTTTCATCAGCTTTGAGGACGGGGTTCCGTGACAACGAATCGGCGTCTGCATGTGCAGCGCCATTTTTATGCACAATGGTGTAATCGAACTCCGACAGCCTCAGTGACCATCGTGCTAGCCTGCCTGTTGGGTCTTTTAATGACCTAATCCAGCACAAGGCATGGTGATCGCTGACAATTTTTACAGGCCTTCCGTAAATTAGATGCCTCAGGTAGCCTAAGGCCCAGATAGCAGCTAATCCTTCTAGTTCCGTAATGGTATAATTCTTCTCGGCTTTAGAAAGGCTTCTGCTAATATAGGCGATGGGGTGGGCTTGTCCGTTTTCATCTTCTTGCAGAAGTATTCCACCAATTCCTACTGTGCTACCATCTACTCTGAGTTCGCAGCCTATGTTTGGATTAAAGTGCTGTAGAACTGGTGCTGACAATAGTTTTTCCTTTAATGTCTCGAAAGCCTCCTGCTGTGACTTTTCCCAGATGAATCCACTATCCTTTTTTGCAACCAGATGTAAGGGTCTAGCTATTATGGAAAAATTCTTTATAAATTTTCTGTAATAATTACACAGACCGATAAAGCTCTGTACATTCTTTACCGACTTTGGTTCCGGGAAATTCTTAATAGCCATTAATTTTTCTTCATCTGGAGCTACTCCGTTGCTGCTTACTATGTGTCCTAAGATTTTCACTTCCGTTTTGACATACACGCATTTGCTGGGTTTTAGCGTTAAACCAGCTTGCCTAAGGCGTTGAAAGACCTTTTCTAATTTTAGGAGATGTTCCTCTAGTGTATTTGAAAACACAATTATGTCGTCGAGGTAGATTAGGACATCTTTCCACTTCATTCCATTGAATACTTTGTCGGCCAACTCTTGGAAAGTAGCGGGGGCATTGCATAAACCAAAACTTAAAACATTGAATTCATATGACCCATGTCCCTGAGCTACGAACGCTGTGTATTGTTTCGATTTTTCTTCGATTTTTACTTGCCAATATCCACTGAACATGTCCAGTGTAGTAAAATATTTTGAATCTCCTAGGTAAGTTAGGATATCATCTATGTTGGGGATGGGATATGTGGATTTTTTCGTAACATTGTTTAATTTTCTATAGTCCACACAAAATCTTGTTTCACCATCCTTCTTTTTAACAAGAACCACTGGACTTGACCACGGGGAATGGCAGGGCCTTATTACATCGCTTTCCAGCATCTCCTTTATTTGCCTATCGATGACCTCGCGTTCTTTTTGTGAGACCCTGTAGGGTCTACATTTAATTGGGTCTGCATTGCCAACGTCAATCTTGTGTTCGGTTAGGTTCGTAAGTCCCATAGTTTTAGTGGATTTTGAAAAGACGTCTTTATATTTGGTGAGTAGCTTTTCCAAATTATTTTTAAATTTCCCTCGTTCCAAGTGTTCCAGGTTATGATCTTTGATTGTGACAGAGTCGTCAGAGTCCTGGACATTTTCGATGTACAGAAGTAGGGCATCTTCTTCAATGGTTGGGTTGCAAACTATAAATCCAATTGTGGAGTTCCTAAATATTTTAATTTTATTATGTCCCTTATTCATAATTTTAATGGAAATTTTCTCATTAGAGACTATTGTTGGTTCCATGCATAACAATCTCCTGGGCACTAGGAAATTCTCATTTTCATAGAATTCCGCGTGCTCTAGGTCTGCTTCATTTAGAGGGTTACTCATTTTTATTAATATTGTTTTGGGGATTTGTGGTTCCAAGACGATATCTTCTTCCATTTGAGCTTTACGTGGACGGTACATGTGCTCTTCTTCTTTATAGCCTTGAGTATAATTAAGGTGAATAATAGGTGTCTGATGTAAAACCTCTTGTTCTTTAAAAGGTAAATTGCAAATAACCAAATCTACTTCCATGTTATGAAAAATATGTCCAATCATATTTTTCACCACGGTCCAGTCTAGTTTATCTAGGCCGCAGCCTATTCTTGGCATGGCTAGTCGTTTCACATTGTTTTTCAGCATGTGTGTTCTCATATCCATCAGTGAGTTCCAAACTGCTAGCAGTGTTGGTTTTTGCCAGAAAAATCGCTTAGTGATTAGATAATATATAGTTCTCCCATTTTGATTTATTGGTAAGGCTTGTCCCACTACTGGTTTTCTCTTCCTTAATTCCTTCACACCCCCAAATTTTTTCTTGAATGCTTTGGCAATTCCCTTGCTCATTTTCAGGTCGGCAGATACACAGTGAGCTAAAGCATAGGAATTATCGGTTGAAAACAGGTTCTGCGTCTTTTCCTCTATCATTGCTTTGGATATGACGCTTTCATAGTCCCAGTTTGACTTTAAGAACCCCTCAAATCCTCTCCTTATCTTCTGCTTCTCACTAATTTTTTGTGTGACCCTCTTGTTGTTTTTATTAGAACTATTTTGAATTCTTGACTCGCCTGACGTAGATTCTTTCGGTGATGTGGATCTAGGAGCATACCTATTTCCTTCATTTCGCTTAGCTTCTGAGTGTGGTTGTTTTATGTTACCTATCTTTCGCCTTGGTTTTTCTTTCCTTCCATTTGTCGATTGTTCCTTTGCCGTCTTTTCCCTTGTAATGGTGTTATTTTGGTGAAATGGTACTTCCATTTTTCGAGAACTGTTTAGGTAAACTTTTGTAGACTTGTTACCAACAGACAATGTTATCACTCCTTCTATAAGATTTATTATCGCCCCGCAGCTTTTGAGAAATTCCATCCCGAGTAGTAGTGGATACGGTAAACTGTCGATGACATTCGCTCTACAGGTTATGTTGAGTCCCCCTATACCAAGCTTGAATTTGGTATCTCCTAGTATGGGGATTCTTCCTCCCCCAGCTACAATTAAGTTTCTATTCTGGGTCCTCTTAAAGTACCTTAGAATGTTGGAAGTAATAACATTTTTTTCGGCCCCCGTATCCAGGATGGCTCTCACCTTGTACCCATTTACGTAGCAAGGAACAGTTATTATATCGTAATTGTATATGCTAGGAGTGGCCCCTTTATTGGCAAGGACGACGCTGGGGCTTACTCTCGTCGTCCGTTGGCATTTGGGTGTTGGCGTCTATTTCCAGGACATGAAATGGCAAAATGGCCCACTCGATTGCACTGGAAGCACCTTGGTCTTCCGTCGTGATTCCTGGTATTGGGGGGAAATCTTTGCTGACGTGTGTTGTTCCTACTATTGCCATGTTGACCTCCCTGGTTCCGTTGACCTGATTCGTACCTGCGACCTGTAGATGGTCCTGATCTGCCCCAATTGCCTTGATATCTGCCTGTAGCGTTTCTTTGATAATTATTGTTGTTTTGAAAGTACCTGTTCCTGCCACTTGTTTGTGGTGCCGCTTGTTGTCTCTCATTTCCGTCATTGTGTTGACCTTCGTTTCGTTGGCCGCATATGTGGTGGCAGTGGTGACAATTATTGTTTTCACTAATTCTTAGTGAATCTAATGAAATACGCTCTTCACCGGGTGTGGAGATGTCTTCGAGCTTCCTTATAATTTTTTTGAATTTATCCCAGTCCAAATCATCCTCCAGAATTAGCCTATAGCTCCTATATAAATCCTTGTTCATTCCATTTTCGAAGAATTTTTTAAATTCCTCTACTTTGAATGCTGGATCGTAATCCGCAAATATGGTCTGGAGCTCGAAGAAGTAGGCTCTAATAGACTGGTTAGGGCGCTGTTTCGTTTCATACAATTTTTTCTCCAGTAGCCTTTTCACATCACTACCACCAAATTCTTTTAACAAATCATCCTTGACATCTGCCCATTTCTTGTTGTAATTAATAGCATCCGATGTGTAGCGGTTAAACCATAAATGTGCTGCCCCTTCCAAGAACGTGCCCAAATATGTTATTTTCAGGTTATTGTCCCAACTATTTGCTACTGCGGTCCGTTCATAATTTTTTACAAAATTAACAACGTTTCCCGTACATGGGTCAAACGTTGGAGGACACAGGAATTTTGGGACGGCTGGTGTTTTTGGTGTGGCCATGCTTTCCGAAATTGTGACGTCCATCGTAGCTGAGTTTCTTGTTGGAGACGGACCGTTACTTTCTGCTGTAACTCTTTCAATATTTTGATTCTTCTCCTGTCTCTCTAGAGTTCCTGGGTTATTAGCTTCCTCTCTGTGTGCGCTCACTGGTGTATCACTCGGGATATCCTTTTGCCGTTCTTCTGTCCGCTCAGAACTTGTTGGCTTCGTTAATCTGTCTAATTTTGACCTTGTTGATGCAGTGGGCCTATTATCTTCACTATCGCTATCAGTTGTGGTTGCTAGTAGTCTATGTCTGTCTGGTGATCTGCTTACTTTGGGAGAACGTGCAAATGGGTCTGTCTCTAACTTAGGACTGCCAAGTACCTCGGTGCTCCTGTGCTGTGGTTTAAAGTTCGCAGGAATCTGATTCTCTTTTACCTGCAGCTTCAAAGCAGACCGGGTAACTGTTTTTTTCTCGGAACCACTCATATGACCGCAATCTTCTCCTAAGAGCGTTTCTTTGAAGTCACACGGAGCCCTACACTAACCCCCACACAATTTATCACAACATATATAAAAAAATTGAATGTAAAAACAATTAGATGCTGTAAAAGAAAAATTAAATGCTGTAATACGAGTTATACAAGCACCTGAAAGAAAAGAAATCAAGCCAATCTGTAAAAAAAAGTAAATCTGCAATACTCGATGTACTTCTATGGCATTCCTGGCTTCAGATGTTTGGAAACAATTTTTGTCCTGTAATAATTTAGTGAAACAAAAAAAAAATATTGTACAACCTCCTTTATATTGTGTTTTTACTAGTTTTGAATGACATCTCAAACTTTTACTTAAAAAAAAATTAATAATAAAATTGACTAATAATTGTAACTTCCATTTTCAAGATTCTAGTTTTGTTATTTTTTACCGGCTGTGCTACCCCTGTTTTCTCATTAAATTTTGTTTTACAGTCGTCAATTCACCCGAGTTATTGTACAAATTTTCAATAGGTCCTCAGACTCTATTTTGAGAACGTGCTTGTGAAGTTATATGTACTGATAGCAATATAACAACCCGTACTTGTTCACGAAAAAAAGTACAATAACCCCATGCACACACTAAATTTTAAACAAACATTTACTCAAAAAAAATTAAAAAAGTTGATAAATTATGAAGAATTTATCCAGCAAAATCCGGCAACCTCCACCATATGTTGCATACATGGTTTGCCAAAACCACATACGAACTAGGGGTGTAGCATCAGAGGGTAGAAAAATAGTGATTTAGAAAAATAAAACATTTATTTTTAACTAGTAACAATATAAAGGTGGTGAATGAAATTTAACAAAGTTGTACTTACATTATACTCAATTGTTTGGGACCCATTTGTGAAAGAGATATCTCACTACTGCACCTCACCAAGACTAAAAATCGAATGACCTAAAGTTCATAGGCATAGCAATAGTGCAGTCTTTGCAATATCGGCGCCTCCACCATATGTTGCATACATGGTTTGCCAAAACCACATACGAACTAGGGGTGTAGCATCAGAGGGTAGAAAAATAGTGATTTAGAAAAATAAAACATTTATTTTTAACTAGTAACAATATAAAGGTGGTGAATGAAATTTAACAAAGTTGTACTTACATTATACTCAATTGTTTGGGACCCATTTGTGAAAGAGATATCTCACTACTGCACCTCACCAAGACTAAAAATCGAATGACCTAAAGTTCATAGGCATAGCAATAGTGCAGTCTTTGCAATATCGCTGAATTGCCTTTCCTCAATTATAAAATCCTATTCACCGTTCGAACTATTCTAAATAGTCAGCAATTATTTGTTATTTGTAATAGTTAGTGTTTTATATTTCAATTTATGTTTAGAATAAGCAAATAATTTTATACTGATTCAATATACAAAGTGATATTTAGATTTGTTTCTTTTAATATAAATTATTTCTAAAATATGAATGAAAGATTTGGAATTTTTAATATGTTATTTAAAACATGAATGAGAATTTTCTGCTCTTGACAATATATTATAATTTACTTCTTCTATTATTAAGAGGATTACAGCCTATTTAGTGTCGCATATGTCCTGTTTAATTTCTGCATCACATGAGGAGTAAAACTCAGTCTCCCGACTGTCGCGGCTGCCTATTAGGCTCACTGCCTCACTATAGCTCCTTTTCATCAGGTGTTTGTTGACATCAGTACAACGTTTTGCAGATCCTCCTCTCAGCGATATAAATAAAAACATGTAACTACAGTTTTAAGAGAATCCATAGTAGTTCAGAAACACTTAAATTTTGCGACATGTCCTCTTTTTAAAATATTCAAGATTTCTTGCTTTTCCGCGTTACTTAACAAATTATGTAACAGAATACCGTACTGTATAGGCTAGTATTTTTTGTGTACTGCACTAATATTCAACAGGGAATTAAACTACAAATTTTTAAATTGACTGTTTATTTTCAATACATAATAAAATAGAAAACATCAGAAATTATAAGTGCGAATCATTAAATTAATTTATAATGATCTCGTCCTCTTATTAATTCCTTATTAAGTGAATGCTTATTGATTTCATATAATATTTAAGTCAAGTTGTTAGGTTCGTCGAATAATTAAAAAGGTCCTGAACGGTTCTAACGAAGCTCTAACCCTAAACAAACTGAACATTAATGGTTCGGCAACCTCACGGAGATTTAGTCATCAGGTTTTTATTCGAATGCACTTTGCAAAATTACACGAATAATAGACGTCAACGATCATACATTTGAATTATTTCTACAACAGCCACGGAGATGAGGAGAAAATCATCGCATTCCACTAATTTTATAATTCAACTATGGGATTGCATGTTATTGTTTAGATTTTTCCATTCTGTTTGCTTAAAATAAGCATCTCACTGTAAATATTAAGTACAAAGCATCAAAATTGACCATTGTAGTTAAAATTTTCGTATCGTCATATTTCAGTTTCACCTACAAACTGTTCATAAAAAGTTGGGATAATTAGAAATAAAGATTAAGGTCAGTTTCCCTAAAAATCTGCACTTCTTATTTTTACGAAATACCTATTTATATGGTGCTAATTTTATTTGTGTTTAGGTTGAGCTAACATTTGTGGGAGTGGTAAATATATTGTAATTTTTCAATTTGTGTGCGTTCATTTTTTGTTTATTAATGTACAAATCCTTTCCAAGCGATAATGTGGAACAGAATAAAAGTATTACAAAACACAAACAGATCAGATTTACTGACGCCCTAGTCTCTTCATCTTTCTTTACGCATCTGAGACATGGATCACTAGGGAATCAAGCATACAATGGCGGTAAAATAGCGCCCCTTAGCGCCACTAACCTCAAAGAGGCTAAAAATAAGAACTTAACTCCCAAAAATAGTTGATCAAATGTGCTCTTTTAGAGAGCTGAATTTTCTACAATTTTGGTCTAGATACTTCTTACCGTTAAATTGAAAATGAAAAAGTTATAAATAAAAATAGACCAAAATTTTCAAGAAAAACATGACAGTCACTCAAAAAAAATATTAATTGCGAAATGACATTGGGAATAATAATCGGAATATAATTATTGGTATTATTACAAAGAAAACCTGATAACTTTTGGTCAAAAAAATATACAGAGTGTTCATCCAACAGCAAAAGTTCAATATACTAAATAACAGGTGCCAAATATGGAAGGCTTGCGCAAATACCTTTATAAATGTCCACCATGATTCAATTATTTCTTGGGATGCCATTATTCAATAAAAGTATAAAATAGGATATGCCAAATATTATTGGCATCTCTCACATTTTCAATCCCACATTCACGTAATGGAGTGGAAGTATAGTGGTGATTAAAATATAGAACAAATTTTCAAAAATGTTTTCTGTCTATTCTAGTGTTAAATTTTTTTCCAAATTGGTGAAAATATGTTGCAAATTTTTTTTTCCGAAATTGGTTTAGAATGTTATGAAACGTGGAAATTTTAAATTTGAGCAAAAAAATATTTCGTCTATTCTATAATGGTGATAAATAGATTACTAAAACATATTTTTATTTTTTTTTAATTTTTCTAAAACATTTTAAAATTTGTTTTAATAAATTTGGGATGCCATGGAAACGTGGAAATTTTAAATCGGAAAAAAAAATTCTATCTATTTGTGGTAAAATTTTTTCAAAAATTTTTAAATTTCTTTTTTATTTTTCTTTAAATAGATTTAGAACGCTATGAAACGTGGAAATTTTAAATTTTGAGAAAAAAAAATTCATCTATTTTGGTGGTAAAAATTTTTTCAAAAATGTTGGTAAAAAATTTTTTTTTTTCTTTTAAATAGGTTTAGAATGCCATGAAACGTGGAAATTTTAAATTTGAACAAAGAAAAAATTTTTTTTTAGTGGTAAAAATTTTTTAAAAAATGATTGAAAGAAATTTTCAAAATTTTTTTTTTCTGAAATAGGTTTAGCGCGTCATGAAACGTGGAAATTTTAAATTTGGGCAAAAAAAAAATTTTTTCACTATTTATTCCGTTTAGACGGTCCACCCTGTATATTTTTCAGTGAAAATTCTACCAGTTCTTCGCTGACAGTAGGGTTAACTACCTACCAAATTTGACTGCTCTCCGTCAAGTAGTTTTTTAGTTAATGCACCAACAGACAGACAGACAGACAGACTGGCGGAATTGAAAAACCTATATTTTCGGAATCTACGTGTTCTGAAACGTCAGAATCCGAAAAAATCTCGGAGGGTGATTTTTTCTCGAATACAATACTTCCCTTCGGTATGCGAGGGAAGTAAAATTCATCAGATATTATTATTAGTACTCAATTGACCTCTTTTGTGTCCCTATTCTGGTGGGCCGCCAGATATAGTAGGATATGCATTGGGTATATACATTTTTAACATAGAGAAAGCGTTACGAGGTTTACAACAGATGGTCACCAGTAACCTGTGATGGTGAAAGGTTCACCAAATATCGATGAATAATCCCCCTAGAAATCTTCAAATGATGATATACTACGTAATTTGACTGACAGAGGTCTCGTAGCATACAAACAATTTTTTTTTGTATTGTTTTGAGTAGTTTGTCCTTCGGTAATAATAATAATTTTATTCATCCACTTGATCACATTACATGATATAGGATAAGTCAAATAGCAAAATGCAATAGAAATAAAATAGATAGTACATACATGTTACTCATCAATTAATATATGGGGGGTACAACATACAAACCAATTAAAAAGAACACGTTACGCAAAAGATCAAACATTAATTAATTAGAAATAACAAGATCACAGACTATCATCACTGTAATATTTATTTAGAGAATAATAACTCTTATTTGTTAAAAGTATCTTAATTTCTGCTTTAAAACGCCTGAGATCAATATTTTTATATTTAGGAGGTAAATTGTTGTAAGCCTTTATGTCCAATATTTTGGGCTTTGTCTAAATTTTGATGATTTATGCAATGGTATCTCGAGTGTTGAGCTGTTTCGTGTGTCATGCGTATGGTAAGTACTGATTGTATTTGTACTTAACTCAGTTTTCGCATATATTAATAAAGTCAACAAGAAAATACATGGTAGTGTCAATATTCCCAATTTTCTAAACAAATCCCTGCAGCTATCTCTCTTCCTTATTCCAAAAATAAATCTAACTGCCCTTTTTGCAATTTAATGATCCTGTTACTATCACTTGCAGCACCCCAGGCAATAATGGCATAAGAAATCTGAGTGAAAGTGAGCATAATAGTACGTAAGTGACCGGTCAATAATATCTCGTAACTGATTAATACAGTAACATACTGAAGCAATTCTTTTACATATGCTTTCTATGTATGAAGACCACGAACAGTTGTCAGAAATGAGTAAACCAAGAAACTTACCGTTTGTTCTTGTTTAATCGTGCCATCTTTTGTTTTTATTAAAAGACTTTCGTCATATGTTGGTAAATCTTAAATATAAGGATTTATTATTATTCAAAACAAGTTTGCTTTCAGTAAACCATTGGTAGGCTTGTAAACGTGTTTTATTAGCTTTGCTTACAGTATGTTTTACTTTCTAATCAGATATAAGGGAAGATGAATCATCAGCAAATAATATCGCATCAGCTAGAAAGTCATTTACGAAAATGATATATAATAAGGGTCCCAAAACTGATACTTGGGGTACTCGAATTGAGGTTGATAGACTATCAGATTTAACATTATTAACTTTTACATAATGAGTCCTATCAGTTAAGTAACTTTTGAACCAGTTAAGCGGTTGACCTCTTATACCATACCTCTCCATTTTTTCAATAAGTCTAGAATGGCAAACTAGATCGAAAGCCTTACTTAGATCCAGAAAGATACTTATGCTTTTTTTGTTACTATCTAGGTTTTCATATAAATTGTTTAAAAATTTTATAATGGCACTTGTGGTAGAGAGATTTTTGTGGAAACCTAACTGAGTGTTGTTCAGTAATTTGTGCTTATGAAAGAAATTTAAAAATTTTTTTTCAACATATTTTTCAAAGATTTTAGAAAATGGACTTAAGAGATATTGGTCCATAATTTTCCACTTTTAACTTACAACCTGTTTTATAGAGTGGTACTATTTCGGCAACTTTTAACTTGTCCGGAAAAATTCCTTCACTTGAGGAACAATTTAAGAGCGGTTTCAGAATTGGCATGATACAGTTTTTTTTAACAAATTTGTGCTAATATTATCTTCGCCTGAGGAACTAGAGTTTTTAAAATTTTTGGCATTATATAAAAGTTCTAATTCTGTTGCTGGTTCGAAGAAGAATAATACAGGATTTTGTTCTATACTAATTTCAAAAGTAGTACTCTGTGTAATGTGAGGACATAACGATTTAGGAACATCGTTAAAATATCTATTTAGATGATTGCTAACAACAGTTTTATTATTTGTTTGAACATTATTTATATTTAAAATAAAGTCATTTTTTTTATTTTCATTATTATTGGGCCTGATAATATTCCACGACATTTTCGACTTATTTTTTGTGTTAGCAAATAGACTAATATTATATCTTTTTTGCTGTTTTTAAAAGTTGTCTATAAATAGATTCGTACTTTTTGTAATGTGATTTTATATCATCATTTCATTCTAAAGTTAATATGTACAATTCTTTTAATCTTTTTGACGATATTTTTAAACCAGTTGTTAGACATTTATTTGTAGATTTCCCATTATTTCTTATTGTCATAGTTCTTACTGGAAAACCTGTTTCAAAATGATATAGGAGAGTATCATAAAATATATTAAATTTATCATCTGCATTTTGTGTATTTGGTTCGAATGTTCCAGTTTTCGTTTTCAAGTAGAGAGTAAAAGTGTTGAATATTATTCGGATTTCTGAATTGCCTACCTAATTTGTTTCTTAATATTTTTATCACTGTCTAAGCAAACAGTCAGTATTTGAGCATTGTGATCACTCATACCTTTATTTACCACAGAGCCCTTGTATAAAATGTTGTTTGTGATTTTTCAGCAGTAAGTCTAGTGCAACAGTTAACTTGCTAAAAAATATGAGAATTTTTATTTACCATGCATTTTATAGCTGCTCATTCAAAATCTTTCTCTATAGAGAGATCATTGATGTGACTTAGGTTCAAGTAATTTAGATTTTCTTTGACATAAATACCTACACCTCCATTTTTAACATTTTTCCTGCAGAAATAGCTACTGGACCATTAGAAACATTAGAAACATCACTGAGGTGACCGTTTAAAGAATTCTCAGTTATCACCGTAAATCTACCACATATTTTCATTGTTTATATATCATCGACATGCAGATATATGAAAATTTTTAAAATAATATATGAATTGGTGTGTCAAGATAAGAAATAAATCCTAGTGTTTGTACTGAAATTGATATTTCTTGGTAACTTAATAGTTCCAAGTTGGTTTTAGTTGTACATGTCTATTATCACTGATTTCTCCAGTACGATTTGGATTTGTTATTTGACAGAGGTCAAAAAGACGACGACATAAGAAAAATAAATAAAGCAATTTCTACTTCAGTTGGGATCTCAACAAGCAGTTTAAATTTTTAAATGAAAGATAACAAGCACTTAAGTAAAACAAAGATATACAGCATATAATTGATAACCTAAACAAAAGTCAAGGTAGTTTAGTTAAGGACTGACTGGTTAAGCCTAATTCTGGCGCCCACACACATTTTATTTTTATTAATGAACAATTTTTATATTTTTGCCCTATTTAAACATAATAGGAACAGTAGATAATCCATACATCTCAAAATACGACGACTATGAAATCTGCTAGTTCACCGTTTTTTTCTATAAAAAACTCACAAATGAACCAGCTCATTGTGAAGAGAAAAATATTTGAATTAGTAATGATACTGACTGTCACCATCAACTTTGCTCGTCTATGTATTAAAGTTAATAAAGCCTTGAAACCCTTCTGATCTTAAATTGGTCTCCTTCAAGTGCATTATAGAACTGCATCTATAGAATTTAGAACGTCAGTGGCATTCAAAAGAAGTATAGTCTGGATAATTTATTCATCGAATATGTTAAAGTTCGTCAACTTGTATCAAACTGAATGGTACATTTCTGGAAAATTCCGTTAAAACTAAGTAAGATATTTTATATCCACCAGAAGATATTTAAAAATATAATTCAGTCATCTTTGACTCTGTATACAAAGTACGTTATTTAAACATGAGCTTGCTTCGTACAAATTGTAAAAAACTTCGTCTAGTTAATTTTATTTTGTCTTATATGAAGTTACCTCACTTCAAAAGGTATGATGTTAAGGAACTATATTCAGTAACCAGTGCCGTCTTCAGTTTTAGTTAATCGTAAGAAATTGTTATCAACTTAATCGATGGGTGGATTTAGTTTCTATAAAATTAACACTCATTAATTTTCGCATATAGGAGGCACTGGAATATGTATCATTTGTCGTAAAAGTCAACACCCTGGAAAAGATCATGATATCCATATCGCTGCAAACAAACTGCAAAATGCACTTAATGTTTTACAGGTCTGGTTTATAAAATGGCACCAGAAGTTAAATCCAACAAAATGTGAAGCAAAAATATTTACCCTGAGAAGACCATAAAACCCCAATAATATCATCATCAACGAAGAGGAAATAATATGGAATCCTGCAGAATATCTAGAAATCTACTTATATAAACGACTACCACATCAATAAAAAATTTAATGATGGATACGCCCGGTTATCAATGCCATATGGAAAATTTAAATTCAGAGTTAAATGCGCGACATTAATCCATCCATTAGTAACTTACGGCTGTGGAACATCTAGCAAAATTAAAATAAAAAAAGTTCATTCCAAAATAAATTGTTAAAAATTGCTATAAATGCCCATTAGTTTATAAGAAACAGTCAAACTCATCGGCAACTTAATGTGCCACACATTGATGACTTCATAAAATCATGTGCAAAGACCTTCTTCGAAACTTTAAACAGCTGTACCAGTGCCAGAATTTTAAACCTAAGTGAGAAGACTCGTGATAACAGATGTAAAAAGCGAATACCACAAGATGTTAGACCTACGGCCAAGGGACAAATAAGTTACCTCATCGGGTACAAAAGGTTTGAGTTTTTGTAGTAACAGTACCACATATAAGGTGCAAAAAACCGACCGTCTGCCGTTTCTTAATGGTCAACTTCTCATTATGACAGCTTGTCAAAAAGGCGAAAAAAATCGCTAAAGTTACCTCATTGGGTACATGCTTAAAATCGTGACAATTAACAGGGAAAATCATTACAAATGTTATTTTGTGTGGCAGACGTCAGTATTTGAACGCATACGCATATGGGCAGACGCCCGTCGCGACGCCCAGAATTCCGACGTTTCTTACCTCATGGGGTACATGTACATACTTGGGTTCAAATCAAAGGTCTTTTTATGTAGATCATAGATATTTTTAAAAAAGATTGGTAGACGGTCAACCATAAAGAGCAGATGCTCTAGAAAAGGTAACCTTAAAGAATAATGCCAAATTCGATACATACTCGGAAATTTGAAAATACACTAGAAAAACTATTACACCTATTATCTTGTTTGTCAGACTTTCATAATTATATAAGCAAAACAACTTCGTATACAAGAAACAACAGCAATATATAACAATAAATAAAAATAGCAATAGCAAAATAGTTTTATTAAGTACATGTTCGGAAATTTGACAAACAGTGCACTAGGAAAACTATTACAATGATTATTTTGACTTCCGTGAATATGTAGGCAAAGCAACTTCGTATACAAGAAACAACAGCAATACAAAACAATAGTAGTAAATAAAAATAGTAAGGTTTTGTTTCATAATATATCTAAAGAAAAATAACTATTCGTCATCATCGTCATCAGATAAATCATGAAAATCCTCATTTTCATCATCAATATCCCTCTGCTTTATGCCAGTTTCGCGAACAACTATTTCGTCTAGGGCACTAGGTAATTGAGGTCCATCAAACCAAATCGGCGAAAACTTACTATCATTTAAATTCCAACCATTTTCTGAGGGATTATAAAATTTTGGTTGTTTTTTGGTGGCACTATTCCATATGGAACATATTTCATTCGTTCTTTGTACTTTTAAAAACGATACGTTCTCGTATGGAGGTAACATACTACTATCAAACTTCTTCAGGTTACCGATTAGACTCTAATTTGGCTTTGGTTTACAATGAAAGTAGAAAATGTCGAATCGAGTTTCATTGACATCACATAACTTGGATTTCCCATACATAGCACAAATTAATTTTTCTACATACGCAATCTGCTCTTTGGAAATGCTATCATTGTTGCCAAATGTACCAAAGACGTCCTGCATTTTTTTGTCTTTTTCGAGGAGTTCAAAGGGTTTTAGTTTCCCTTTTCTGGAGAAAGCTGCCGTGTAGTCACACCCTGTTAAGGAATGGAATGGTGGTAGAGATTTACAAACATCAAATCCTAATGCACTGAAAATTGCATTAAAATCAACAAATCGGCAAGTATTTTTGGATACAATTCCAAATTCCATCCATACAGTTACAGACTGATAAATGTGATGCATATTTCCTAATAGAATTATTGGTATGTCTGTGTCAGAGGCTCTAATTACAACATTACTGTTTTTTTTTTAAATTTTGGATAAATGGTAAATAATGCGGCTATCAGCCTCCTCGTGGTAGCAAGTTAGTATGTCAATGTCTTTCGATATGCCCGTTTACTACTGCAAATTTGTAACACTCATTGTTACAGTTTGGGTATAAAGTTTTATTATGAAGTATTTCCACAAACATATCATTTTGCCAAAAGTCACAAAAAAACTTAACCAAAGCTGGTTTAAAATTGTCGTCACGAAGTGCTTTCATGAAGTCTGATGACCGTTGTTGTTCACAACCTTGAATTAAAAATTCAGCACTTCTTTCATTTATATTAGCCTTTTTATCGCGCTCATTATTTTTTAGAGATGGGCTAACGAACTTATCGAAAAATGTGTGAACTTCATTGCTTTTATGTTGACAAATTTTCTTTAACACATATCCAGCTAATTTTCCAAACGTTTGTGGCGTTTCCCGTAATAAATATAGTAAAAAGAAACAGGCAATAATTTTAAAATCGACGTGGTTTGGTGGAATAGAATTAACTTCTTTTTCAAGAGCCTTAAAAAGGATAGATTTGTGTGTCCTATTCATGGTACCATCTATGTGGCACAATGAACGTGGAAATGGAGTTGGAAAGGACAATATAGTTACAAGGTCAATTTTATTCTCTAACGATAAGGCTAAGATTCTACTCATTAAGTCACGTTCAAATCTAACATCTACTAATTTTCCATCGCTTTTCTTCAATTTGGCTTTATTGTCGGAGGCAAATGTTGATATAGGCTGTTTTCTAATGGTATCTTCAAATCTCTTTGAATCTACGGAACACTCTTTAATGAAAGTATTTCTCCTTGTGTCACCGATAGATGTTGTATCTAGTAAAAACTTTCTGGTTGTCTAAGTTGCTGATTTTCCAGTGGATATATTAAAGAGATGGCTTCTGTCGATTTCGGAATTAAAAGGATTAATATTATTTTCAATTTCGTTAATTATGGATTTTAATACTAGAGCGGAAAGAAACTATCTATGAGAACTAAGAGAAAAACTATATGTAGAAATATAAATGAAATCTTTGCATTCTTTCGATAACCTGAACTCTGGTTATGCTAGAAAATTAAAATCCTAAGATTTCTCATTTGACATTCCCATTATAACACTAACTTCCAACATAGTCCCCTAGTGTTATAATGAGAATATCAAATAAGAAATATTAGGATTTTAATTTGGCAGCATAACCAGAGTTCAGGTTATCGAAACAATGCAAAGATTTCATTAATATTTCTACATATAGTTTTTCTTTTAGTTCTCATATATAGTTTTTTCCGCTGTTTGCAAAATTCTATTACGAATATGTTTCATTACTATAAGCAATCAAATAGCAAATAATTCACTTTTAAAGAGAAACAAAGTTATTTTATCAGAAAAATCGGTTTGCAGCTAAGGTGTGCCATATTTTAGCAAATACTTACCTACGGATTGTTAAAACTTTAACACTTTTCTCGACTAGAGCTAATCAAGTATCGACCAATCCAACCATACAACTTTTATTCAAAATTATTATTATCGTATTGTTATTTGTTTGTTATGGTTATTCTATATCACTGCCCTCTCTACGCAAGTACCGTGCCTGGTCATCTACGGGTCTGCACGTGACTGAATTGCCTTTCTCGCTACCGCGGAATGATGGCAGTGCCCTCGGTCATAGGTGTAAAAAAATTAATATTTTTTTACGTTTCCTTTCCTATGCCTAAAGAATAAAAGCTCGAATTTAATGTATTTCAGTGTTTGAGATTAATGAAATTTCATTTTTGCTCCTACATAATTTCCACAGCGTCTGCTCTTTATGGTTGACCGTCTGCCGATTTTTTTCAAAAATATTTATAATCTACATAAATGGACCTTTGATTTGAACCCAGGTTTGTTCATGTACCTCATGAGGTAAGAAACGTTGGAATTTTGGGCGTTGCGACGGGCGTCTGCTCTACGTATGCATTCAAATACTGACGTCTGCCAAACAAAATAAGAATTGTAATGGTTCTCCCAGTTAATTGTCACGTTTTTAAGCATGTACCTAATGAGGTAACTTCAGCGACTTTTTTCGCCTTTTTGACAAGCTGTCATAATGAGAAGTTGACCACTGAGCCCCGGCAGACGGCCGGTTTCTTGCACCTTATATGTGGTACTTTTACTACAAAAACTCAAACCTTTTGTACCCGATGAGGTAACTTATTTGCCCCTTGGCCGTAGGTCTATGTCTTACTTTCCAGTAGTGATTCCAAATGATATTAATATCAATGTTCTACTATTATTATACATTGTCTAAATGTTATTTGTCGCGTTATCTTAATTTTTTCTAATTCTTTGGGACTTCCTGCCACATGTATTTTTTTCGTTTTAACCGGTGCTCAGGAAATCTACAAAATATCACAGTTAACCAATATATTGCTGGTAAATAACCTCTACGCCTGTGACTTTTACGTCAATGAATCAGTTAGAGGTTGCTTTTTTGTTAACAAATAACACAAATAAGTATAAAATATTTAAATTAAATATTTCACCGATGTTTCGGAAATCTAATCTGTTTCCTTTTTCGAGGCTTTTTTGAAAAATCTTTTTTGCTGGGTATGATAGATACACAGGTGTCAGAATGCTTGTTATATTCAATATCCATTGATACTTACTATTTACATAAAACTGTTGATATAGTTTTTTTAAAGTTTTATACAATGTTAAGTTTGTGAAGTTCTTCTTTTAACATTGGCAACCAGGTTGTACAGACATCTACAGAACAATTCGACACGCATCTATCCTATTATTAATAATATTATCGCTGATTCTTTAATTTTTGTTTCTTTGCTATCCGCCTCTTTTGTTAAAATTTTTGCCGAATCCCAGTTTATTCTACGTCCGTTCTCCCAAGCGTGTTCGCAGATTTTGGACCTGTGAATTTCATTTTTTTCTGATATAATTTTTGTATTCGCCCAATCTTACACTAAATGGTCTGGATACAAAAAAAGGAATCTCTAACTGATCCTTTGACGTAAAAGTCACAGGCGTAGAGTTTATTTACCAGTAACATACTAGTTAATTGCGATATTTTGTGGATTCCCCGAGCACCGGTTAAAGAGAAAAAAATAACAGAATAAACTACTATTATTAGGTTATACAAAATATTTCTTTTCTTTCCTTTTAATTGTTATGTACTGTCTTACTACACACTACTATGTACGACATTAGTGTATTAATCTGGTATTTTGAATAACAAAAAAAAATCGACGTAAAAGACTACTTTAATATTAATTACTAACTTCTTACTAGACTTTTACGTTTAAAAGTGAATTATTTATTATTTGTTTGCTTATAGTACTGAAACATATTCTTTATGGGATTTTGCAAACAGCGGAAAGAAAAACTATCTATGAGAACTAAAAGAAAAACTAGATGTAAAAATATTAATGAAATCTTTGCATTCTTTCAATAACCTGACTTCTGGTTATGCTAACAATTAAAAATTCTTATTTGCCATTCTCATTATAACACTATCATACCACATAGTCCCCTACGGCTAGGCAGGTTAAACTAGCATCTACATGATCCCCTACGATATGTAAATTCAGTTAAAAATGAGAACAAAGGCCTGAAATTAATTTATTTACCTACCTTGTCTTTAAAAACGTTTTCATTCTAATAAATTACATTTTCATAAAATCTCATTCAGTTTCTTGGAAATGCTTAGCCTTTGAAACGTTTTTCGTCCTTATTGTGGACTCATCAGAAAAGCCCAAAGCCACCCATAACGATGTTCCATGCAAACCCAAGACAGTATCCATGAATAAGTATGAAATATTTATATTTGACATTGTGGGATGCTAGTGTTATAATGAGAATGGCAAATAAGAATTTTTACTTGTTAGCATAACCAGAAGTCAGGTTATTGAATCCTATAAAGAATAATTCACTTTTAAACATGCCTAGAGTATATAGGCTCCAATACTAGTTAGCTAATAGATAGGTGAAGATCTGTTGTTTTTTATCAGTCAATGTCAAATATAAATATTTCATACTTATTCGTGGTTTTGCACGGAACATCGTTATGAGTGGCTTTGGGCTTTTCTGATGAGTCCACAATAAGGACGAAAAACGTTTCAAAGGCTAAGCATTTCCAAGAAACTGAATGAGATTTTATGAACTTGTAATTCATTAGAATGAAAAAAGAAATAAAGACAAGATAGGTAAATAAATTAATTTCAGGCCTTTGTTCTCCTTTTTAACTGAATTTACATATCGTAGGGGATCATGTAGATACTAATTTAACCTGTCTAGTCGTAGGGGACTATGTGGGATGCTAGAGTTATAATGAGAATGGTAGATACGAATTTTTATTTATTAGCATAACCAGAAGTCAGGTTATCGAAAGAATGCCAAGATTTTATTAATATTTTTACATGTAGTTTTTTTTTTTTAGTTCTCATAAGTAGCTTTCCTTTCCGCTGTTTGCAAAATCCTATAAAAGACTTTTACGTGTTACATGAATATAAACTTTGAAAGTATTAATTGTACTGGGCTAAACGATAAAGTAACGCGGACATAAATGACGTAAGCAACTTTTCATTGAGATGAATTTGGCGATGTTCTGGCAAATGCAGTGTCATGGGACTGCAGTCTATTTAGGAATCTATGAAGTATAAATGCGATGCAACCGCGCCATTGAAATTGCACGGAGTATTTAAATGAGTAGTTACGCGCATATTCATTGTGTACACACACGGTAAAACGTTTGTATAATTAATGAGCAACACACAAAGATCACATTTAAAGATCCGTGACTGTTGAAAAATATGACAGAAGTACATTGGCAAATTACGTTTCATGCTTGCACGTACCTGAGTATGCACTTTTAAAATGCTGTTATATAGCTAGTTTAAACAATGTCGTGTGTATTTCTGCACTAGCACGTTCTTAGGGCGCATCGTAATATAATGATGGGGTTAAAATAGAATTTAAAGTCCTTTGGTAAAAGTTACTGGATATCTGCCATTTCACAAATAAAAAAGCTGCTGCCTAATGAATCACTACTTCCTTATTCAGATCTTCCCACCAACTCCTTAAAAGAAAACATCTTGACTATGCACTCTAGTATGTGGAAATAATTGGTAACAGAATTTTAATATTTGAGGCAGACGTTATCAAAAATTTGAGGCAATGCACAATGCACATAGGGATATTTACATTAAAAACCTGGCCAAAAGTCAATTTCGTGAAGTTGGCCATAACACAAAATGCACCCGTGTATCGTGTAGGTGAATATATGACCAACAGAATGCTGGTATTTATATGTCCCCATCATTCTGACAGACGATTTACCGTGTACTTGAAATTAGATGGTTTGTGCACAGTGCACGCGTATGTTTTAGGCGTTATCTTATAGCAACATTTTGGAACTGTTTATTTACAAAATTCTTACAAAATAGGGATTTATTGCAGTGTAGATTATTCACAATGGCAGGTGAGAATAGTATATTAAATATTATTTTATTTTAAAAATATTATTAATTGTCATTTTTATGTTTGTAAAATATAATGAACTCGAAGTGTTTTAATATATTTAATATACTGCAGGGTTCGTCCCGGTTGTTATGTTCACACGATATGACAGATGAGAGGTTCTTCTAAATGTTGCAAGAAGAATCAGGTCTGGATTCGTCCCGAATGCCTGGTATCACCTCATTTTTAAAAAGCCAACTAGTAATCGAAGAAATTAAAAATTTCGAAATTTCTTTTACATTCTTTCTAGGATTTTCGGGCAACATTCATACATTATACCGCGCCATTAGCATCACGATATTAATGAAAAACTGAACTATCCTGGAATTTTTTAAATTAAATTTGGGCAGTTATTTCGAAATGAATTGAAAATTGAAAAATATGTAAAATCAGAAATAAAACGAAGATGAAATGTGTCCCACAAAAAAGAAGAGGCCTTTAAAAAAACACGATTAACTTCAAGGACTAATTGTAATACCCTCAAGCAAATCTCGTTCGGGTCACCCAATGAACTCATTTAGTGATTCTAGTGAGCGAAGTAAGAGAATAAAAACTGAATGCATTCGTAATGAAACAGGTTCAAACGCATTAGCTTTTGCTACTCAAATGAAATTGTGAGCCTAGGGTAAAACCGATGCTTCCAATGTTATAAAAAATATCATAGAGAGTCCCGCACGAGCTGGTAAATATATAAATTTATTCTCACACTCCTTGGAAGAATACAAAAATATAGAACAATTAACACCTTTGTCATGCAATCTTGATGTTATTAACACGGTGTTACTCATTTCTGATCCTTTATTAATGGGCTTGCGACCTATGAAGAAGAAGACGCGTCCATTTTTAGAAGTAACAATAGCTATTTTTGATCCTATTGAACCTGAAATAAATACATTTCAGGAAGATTCATCGGATGAAGAAATTACACATGGTGTTAAAGGATCATCAGATGATGAAATATAGACGTCATCACCTGATTATTATGTTCTAATTTTTTTTTGTAAGTCGGTAATATTAAATACATACCTACACGATGCAAACCAAATTATGTACTGTTTGTTTACTGTTAGAGTTAGATTCGGAACTTATCTTTTTAATAACTACTTATCGCCAACAAATATTAAAAACCAGTACGGTAGAGTTACCTACTTTCCCGGCTTAGCACGGAAAAGACTTTCCCGGACGGTTTTCTGATGGTTGCTTAGCAACGGACTGACATACTGGAGTAGCGTATTTTGGGATCTGACATTGTGCCGAGAAAGTTGACATTCTTGACCGATTTCTGAAAAAGTTATTTTTGTAAATTATAAAAATAAAATTCAGGAACTGCCAGCTTCTAGACACTAATACTTGAGCTCAAAAAATCTCACAAAAAAAGTATCTTTCATAAAAAAAATAATGACATCCGAACTGAGGCTGATTTTATATCACTTACATGGCCACATCACTTCTTCAAGAGACTATTTGACAAATGAAATTGCGTGGCTTTACATTTTCTGCCTTATTAGTGGCAGTGCTGCTACCTCAAAGTTACCATCAATGCTGCATTTTTATGCCAAAGCGAGTACAAGTTTGCGTTCGCTGTCTACTAACTTTATCATTCTCCGCATAATTTCGCATACAAGGGAATTTTCTCGAAGACTGCTAATCCTAGAAATTTAGACACAGAGAAAGCTTTTCCGCTTCCTCCTTCATTGGTGGACCTTAGCTTTCATAGTATTATTATCGAGGTCAATAAGTACAGGGCGGGTGGGTTCTTTATATAAAATGTTTCAAATTAAGCCTTTCCTGTCTAGCAGCACCCCTTTAAGCGATGTGCAAAAAAAGGTTTTTCATTTTTATCTGAAAACAATTTACTTATAAGCATCAAATGATCACAACGGTACCTAAAACCGTCAAATTATGATTTGACACCAGCCCACTTAGTGTTTTGACTAATGCAATAGTACTCGTTGCTTTTGACTGATCACTTAGGCAGATGTAATTCGGTTCTTTTTCTCAAATACGGTCGATTTTATGAAATTTCTTCAAGAGGTAAAAAAGTTTCTAAATGAATCATAACGTTTAGTTCTTATTTTTACTTGAAAGAAAAAATAGCAGACACAATGATATTTACAAAATTATAAGAAGGATAGTTAATATCACCCCTTTGTATACACGCTAGATGGATGGAATAATTTCGTTAGATGCCTTTTCATTAGTAACCGAGACGTGCCAAGTTTCGCATTTTTCTGATTACGCTATTTTTAGATAGAAATAAAAAACCATTTTTGCAGCTGGACAAGAAAGGCTTATTGTGAAAAATTTTATATGAAAAATCCACCTTCATTTTCAATAAAGAATTGGTAGTTACATTTTTTGCACGTTATTACGGGACACCCTGTATATCAATATAATTTAATTTATGCTGAGGACTTTGACAATCAGACCTCAAATATATGAGGGCTGACCAAGAAATTATTTTTCCCTTGGCTTTAGATGAACCGTCAGTCAGTAGCTCTTGATTTATAATGTACTGATGCACATGCAGACAAAACTAATTCAACGTGTTCTGACTTTTAATATTTTTTTCCCGATGCACTATCCTAAAACGAAACTATATAACAGTGTATATATATGCTACACATACGTATAATTGTGCACATATATACATCTATGCGCCAAATCCACCACTGGGACGTTTCACGTCAAGGGGTCCGTCTTGACCACTTTATAAAGACGTAGACAAAGGTAGGGGGACCACGGTATGGTAAGGTTTAAAAATAACACAGGAGTAGTTAGCACTGAGAATCTAGCAAATCTAATCAAAAATTACTTTATTTGTAACCTTGTATTTGTTGCTTTAAAGACAATAAACTACCCTGTGAAAGCCTCGATCTGATGTCAGTATGTTATTTATATTTAATGGAAGATAAAATATTTCTAGTATTTCTACTATTTCTGTTGAAACGCTGATTCGAATTTTCCTGTCTATACCTATTATTATTACTCGTATTAATATGACTCAGTGTGTGCGTATTTAATCTACCCGAATTGAAATTAGTATTAAAGTTTCGATAAGAATTAAAGCCCCTGTGTCCTCGCCTAGTATGATTAAAACCTCTAGAATTAAAAAATCTACCCCTGTTAGAAACAGTCATAATTTGGGAATTGTCATTCTGTCATTTCTTCATCTTGAGCCGTCCTAATTGCCTCACTCAGAGATGAATAATTTCTGGCCGACACAATCGTATCAATTTTGGTATTACGAAGTCCGTCAGCAAATCGTCTTATAGCCGTTTATTCGTTAAGAGGTAACAATACATTGTGTGCATCTGAATTACTACCAGATTGCGAAATAGTTAAACTGACAAAATATGTTCTAACTCTTTACCAAACTCTTCAATGGACCTGTTGCCATGTTTAGTTCGCAATAGTTTCATCTGTAAAGCTGTACCTGAATATCTAGTTAAAAGAAATTTTTTCATATCATTGACCAGAGCTGCTGTAGTTGGAAAGCTACTAGATAACTTAAGTTTAGCGCTAGGTGACAGTCGCGTTTTTAGAACAAACTGTGTTAACTAAGTTTTACCACCAGCGTCTAGCATAGAATCATATAGTTCTATAGCATCTATTAACTGTTTAGTGACATTCTCATCACTGGTCATTAGAGGTAAAAGACTCACAGCAACTTGGAGGTCAAAGAAACTCATTGTGCAATCGAAGTCCTTCTTGGTTTCAAACTCTAAAATTTGTGAAAAAATTTGCTTTATTTCTTTAACGAGATTATTTGCTAAAGTTGTCAGCTTCACTTAACTCAGATGCTGCAATTTCCTTCCTTCACTTGTTTATACAGATTGTGGGCCTCATCTAATCTTTTACTTAAAATTTCCCCCTTAGCATGTCTATGCGGTCCGATTTTTCCTAAATAAACTTTTGTCATTAAGAGAACTAAGAAGATCGAATAATTTATCTTCCATCTATCTAACATAGCAAGATAAAAATAGCCTATTAATAACAATTATTGTATCTAATTATATAAAATGTCCGTCCGTCCGTCCGTCTGTCCATCCGTCTGTCTGCCCGTCTGTCTGTCCGTCCGTCACGTTTCTTGTAAGCACGATAACTTAAGAATGAAAAGTCCGATTGGATTGAAATTTAGGCAGTAAATTAGTGTTAACTAGAGGAAGAACCCTATTGTTTTTAAGCAATATCGATCCATAAATAAAAAAGTTATATATTTTTTTAAATTAAAAAAAATTTACATACTTTTTTTATGTTTTGTAAATAAACTAAAAATGTCTAAAACTAATATTATTTACAAAAAACCTGGGAAGAGTATCCTATAGAATGTGCAACAATTATATAAAAAGTGCAGTAAATCGGCGAAGAGTATAACGGTTGGCTTGTTAGTTATTGTATATTCACCATTTACTCTGTTACAATCATGTTACAATAATATTAGCATGAATTTATGCCTCCTAGCCCGTGGCATGATGTCCTAATTTTGACATAAGATAATTGCTTATCCTACTAATTAATATATTTTATTTATTTAACCACTTAAGGTATATGTACAATATATTAAGGTAGACTTACACTACAGATCTTTATTAAGTACACATCATTGACGTTAAAAGTAAAGTAGATACTAATGGTGAACGTAAACTTATAAGTGAATTATAATCGATTCAACTAAATCAGTCATATGTGCTTTCTGTCGACAGCGCCGTACTACTACGAACTAGAACTTGCAAGTTTTCGCTCATAAAATATATGTGATCATAAATGTAGTCGTTGTAACTTTATAGTAAAATATATAATGAATTTAGTTAGAGCAATGAATGCTATTGAACGCATGCGAAGTATAGCAAAAAATGCTATAAATCAACGCTCTATCAATCACTTTGACGTATAGATCATCATTTTTATCTCGTATCTTGTATGATTAATAATTATTTGGATATAAAGGGTCTAATTCAGGTTACATTTTGAATGTTTATATCGTGAGTAATAATTTTTTAAAGTCAAGTATCGTTTATGGTTTTTAGAGTCGCGCCTTTGTAATTGTTTTTTATTCTTTATATTTATATATTATATATTGCTCATTAAATTGTGAAGCTGCTTCTCAATAAATAGAGCGAGAGAACTTAACATGAAATCTATTTAAGAGATAATTACTTTTATTGCGTCAAAATGCTTGATCTAGATAGAATATAAATCGTTCACGAATATCTTAAGAACCATAAGAGCTATAGTAGCTGACTGTTTTCTGCAGGTATCATTTGTGCTTTTAAATTTTATCTACACATTTTCTCTTGAGCTTCTTGTGCATAGTTAATATAAATCATGTAAATTATAATAATGTATAGTGTATATGGTATGGTTGGGGTTAATACCTACATTTGCTGACACCGCGTCAGGTTAAATAAAGTTTATTTATTATTATTCTTATATAACGTTCTACGTTGTGACCGAAACATTACTGATACGGGACAGAAGGAGGAGGTGCATTATTGGCTATTAAGAGTGAGTTTTTCACCGAACCTATTAACTTATCTTATATATTGGACACTATTCCGCTGGTAGATATAGTTGGTTGTAAATGTGTAATTAACAATATCTTCACTTTATTCATATATGATGTGTACATACCGCCAGGCATTTCTGTGGAACTTTTTGAAATTTTTCTCAGTATATTTGAACAACGTGTTAGTAGCAATAGTAATATACTAGTGTTAGGGGATTTCAATGTTACAAATTTTAGGAACAATATCGCTGATTCAAAACGACAACTTATGCAATCATTCATAGAATTTAGCAATATGGCACAGTTTAACAATGTAGAAAATATAAATGGGAGACTTTTAGACCTAGTAGTATCTAATTTACCGAACTGTACTGTCTCTCACGATAATGCACCTTTTGTGGGAGAGGTTGCTCACCATCCAGCCCTAAGAATTACTTTTGTTCCGCGAATAATTAAATCTGTTAGATTTCCAACAAACCCGAACAAGCAAAATTATAACTTTCGAAAAGCAAACTATCCTGCACTGTACGAATCATTACTCCAGGTTGACTGGACGTTTTTGGAAAATTTTCATGGTATCAATAATACATGCGAAGAATTCTACCAAAAACTATATTCAATTTTTGACGTACACGTTCCGAAATTCAAAGATAAAAAAAGAAAATTTCCTGTATGGTACACACCTGAAATAATAAATGTGAAACTAAGAGATAAGCACCACAAAAAATACAAGAAATTCAACGATGCAAATACATTAGAAGAATATAAACGCCTTAGATCACTAATTAAATTACAAACCAAAGATGCGTATAAAAATTACATAGAAAATATTGAGAGCACATTAACTATTGACCCCAAACAATTCTAGTCCTACATCAATAATAAAAAAGGCACTACTAGAATACCCGGTAAAGTGTATTACAATGAAAAGGAAGTTGATAATCCGCAAGACATTATAGACAGTTTTGGCCAATTTTTTAATAGCGTTTACTTACCACCGCCTGACACAACGCCAACTTCTAATATTATAAGTAGCCAACCATCCATAAATAGCGATCAGTTGTCAGAAACAGACATCAGACAAGGTATCAAAAAGCTAAAAAACAAATTGACATCGGGACATGATCAAGTTTTTTAGTTAAAGACTGCGCAAATGTGTTTATCACCTCACTCCGAACTTTGTTTAATATTGCATTGCGAACATCTACCTTTCTTGAATGTTGGAAGCTGGCAAAAGTATGCCCTCATTATAAAAGCGGAAATGTGACATGTAAAAACTATAGAGGGATCTCAATTCTACCTAATTTTGCCAAGGTTTTTGAGGCCTCAGTGTATACCATAATCTATTCCGGGGTAAAGAATTTAATTTCCACTCACCAACACGGTTTTATGGAGAAACGTTCTACAGTAACAAACTCAAGTAGATGTGGTGTACACTGATTTTTCAAAAGCTTTTGACCGTATTGACTACAATTTATTAATTGAAAAATTAAATTATGTAGGTTTTAGTAATTTAATGTTACAGTTTTTTATATGATATTTAGATAACCGGTTACAATATGTTCAGTGTAATGGTTTTAAGTCAAATACTTACCTAGCTACATCGGGGTACCCCAAGGTTCAAACTTGGGGCCACTTTTGTTTATTATATTTATAAATGATTTATGTGATATGTTAGATTGCGAAAAACTTTTATTTGCGGATGATTTAAAAATATTTAGTGAAATTGACAACATCGAGGACTGCCTAACTTTACAACAGCAAATACGCAAAATTGAATTATGGTGTACTTCCAACAAAGATATGAACGTATCAAAATGCAAGGTAGTAACGTACACGCGTAAAATCAGTTTTATAGAGTTCTTGTATACCTTCAATGACACGGAATTATCAAGAGCTCAATCAACTAAGGACTTGGGTATACTATTCGACTCTAAACTGGACTTTACAGAGCATATAAACTCATCTACAAATTCGGCACTAAAATTACTAGGCTTTATAACAAGAAATTGTAAACAATTATCTAATGTAGATGCACTTAAAACGTTGTATTTCTCAATGATACGATCAAAACTTGAGTATGGTGTGATAATTTGGAACCCAATTTATAACGTTCACTCACAAACAGTAGAGAATATTCAACGAAAATTTATGAAGTACTTAGTTTTTAGAATTGATACAAACTATCCAGAGCAAGGATATACAAATACCCTATTACTGTCAAGATGAAACATGAAATCATTAGAGAAGAATACTAATTACATTAGTATTTTTATATAAACTACTTAACCATTTAATCGACTGTCCAACACTATTATCAAAAATTTATTTCAGAATCCCGAGATTAGGAGCACGTCAAGATATTCAATTTTACTGTCCCAATAGCCGTACGAACATGCTCAAAAAGTCTCCCATTTACTCTATGATGGAACTATATAACAAGCTCAGCAGTCAATGTGATATATTTAGCACACGTTTAAGTCAGTACATCAAGACCATTACAACAGTTTATTGAAATCATCAGTATTAGTTCGAATATATTGTTATGCCTTTAATAATAATTTGATTGTTGTTTATAAGTTATGCTATAATGATGTTATTGTTATTCTTTACTATGTATTAGTTACTGCATAGGCAGCATCGGCTCCTAGTATAGTTCGTAACATTATCATGTGTGACGGACATTGTCCTGTAATTGGATTATTCTGTTGAGCAATAAATCTATTATTATTATTATTATTATTATTATAACCTGACCCCTGCCAATATGTAAATATTTCCCTTTCGTGCTTCAAATTTGTAGTGTTAGCTAGGCTTTCACAATATAATCAGAGAGAAAAACCGTCCAGAGAAAATGACACGTACAGGTTACAGTACGCCAAGCAGGCAATTAGTTATCACATGTGTATACACAAATGAGATAAAGCTACATAAACAAAATAACTCTGAGATCATGTAAACTAAAAATGTATCTTACGGTCATCCATGAAAAATAAACAACACGTTAATAATCAGGAAGTCTAAACTGTGCACTGGTCATTACAATTATTCAAAGTAGCGGTTACTCATCGGTCGGCCAGAGAGTGTTCTCTGCTTTCCTAAATAACCTCAACTTATTTTTAAACATCTCAAATTAAAAATTCAAATTAAATAGATACATTTATTTTTTTAAACATTTTAACCATTGATCCTTATGTCTTTACTTGTCATGTAATTGGTCGAAGCGTCTACGATATCTCTTTACAGTAGACTTTTCAACTTTAGACCAGTCTAATTTCGTGCGCTACATATGGTCTTAATGTTTTATTTCCATTTTCCGTTGCTTAGTGTTAGATTATATTTATAATGTTTCGAATTCCTCGGACTTAAGTTTCTGCAGCAGCATTTGTTAAATGTTTATACCTCTTCATTTTTTGCGCTTTGAAAATACATTTTTAAGTAACACAACCACTTAAATAATGAAACTGAAAACAATAGTTCAATATGCACCAAAAAAATGTTAATATTAAGAAAGCATCTGCAGACAAAAATTTAATATTAAAGATATGTTTTATATATTTAATTAATTTATTCATCAAATATAATCCCCAACTAAAATTCGCGCTTTAAATTGTATGCACACTTATTTTTTCAAACTAAATTGCCGAAAAGTAATATAATTCATGTAAATTGACAGTTTTTACATTAAAGATTAAATATCTTGCGCTAAAGTGCTAATTAAATAATAAATTGTCAATTTCCACTTTTTATCTGACTAGGCAACTACGCTTTGGCAAAAATTTTCTAGATAGAATCTAAAGCACTGTGTGCTTTGTACTGTACTGTAGCCGAAATAAAACAGATTATATCCCTATTTTATTTTTTATTTTAAGGCGGCTATGGTAAGGCTGGAGTTACTGCTACAGCAGTAGATGGATGCTCAATAAGACAAATTGCAATTCGTTTTAGCATTAATAAAAATTCGATATATAATAATTTAAAAAAGTGAAGAATAAACGGTTTAATTAATTCATAAGAAATATTTAAAAATTACCTTTAGGCGGAACGAATTAGACCTAAAAATGCTCGAATCTGAAATCCTTTTAAGCATTACAATTTTTTGCTTAAAAATAGGTAAAAAATTCATGGTATATTGACCTGAGCTATTTATCTTAATTTTTTGGAAAACTGTCTGCCACAATTATTGGTAAATTTCCCTGCAAGAATCCGAAATAGGATGTGGTTTCAGCAAGATGGTGCTCCACCACATTATTTAAATGCAGTTAAAGACTACTTAAATAATACTTACCCTCATCAATAGATTGGAAGAAATGGTATAATTAATTATATATTGTTTTCTGTTTTTCTTTAATATAAAATATACATACCTACTTATGTAGACTCTCCATGTTAGCGTGCCAAAGTTTTTGGTTATAGTTTCTATGTTACTTTTGAACTAAAAGGCGGTATTTTAGATTTTCCACGCCAGCGGTTGACTCTCTAGAAACGGCCCTGATGACACTGTCACAAATATTAAAGTTGGTTGTACATAAGTAAATTTTAGCAAAAATATGTTATAAGATTTATCCTGTTATTTACTGCCCACGCCAGTACATAATATCTCCTTTACAGCGTAAAATAAAAATAACTGCAGTAATTTTAGTGACGGTTTTTGGTTATAGTTTCTATGTTACTTTTGAACTAAAAGGCGGTATTTTAGATTTTCCACGCCAGCGGTTTACTCTCTAGAAACGGCCCTGATGACACTGTCACAAATATTAAAGTTGGTTGTACATAAGTAAATTTTAGCAAAAATATGTTATAAGATTTATCCTGTTATTTACTGCCCACGCCAGTACATAATATCTCCTTTACAGCGTAAAATAAAAATAACTGCAGTAATTTTAGTGACGGTCCTGCCTTAGGATATTTATTATGTATATTTTATTGTCCTGTATGACAGTTGTTATATTTGTATTTTTCTTTTGATTTCAGGCGCCTTTACACCAATAAAGCATTTATGTCTAAGAACTTTGCTGCCAGATACAGTACGCTTCATGACATATGAAGGCTCTACGACGCATCCGGGATGCTGGGAAACTACAGTCTGGATCATCTATAATAAGCCCATTTATATTACCAAACACGAGGTAGGAAATCGTATGAATCATTGTTTTCTTCATTTATTCACAGCAAACTGTCAGATAATGGGCAAAAAGGGGTAATTAGTTTCAGATTCAGACCGTTTTGCATTCTAATCAATACGATATCTTAAAAGGGGTGTTCGTAAATAGGTTTGTGTGTTTGGTTCATTAATGTAGAATATCTTAAACACCAAGCGTTTATTATTAATGAAACGTTTCGGTGTAAGTTCACATTTTTTTATATTTACTCTAAGAGACATATATCTTCTATCGTAATTAAAATTACATATTATAACAAAAGTTTTGGAAAATATATCCCTCTGCAAAAAATAAGTATGAAATAAAATTCTTCACCAGTTGTAGAACTCATTAAAGCAGGATTACAAAGAATTGAACATTGTTACCAGATTGACATTAAATTAAAGTTGATGCAGAAATCCTAAATACTACATTGCATTATAAGTCTTGAAAGGACTTCATTGCAATATGAGTATTAGAATAGATACGATATATTTTCTTTTCAATATAGAGAAGTATTATTAATTATTACGATTTTTTTAATTATAATTCATCATAATTCTCTTTTCTTCTCTTTGAAACTTTTTTCTATTTGGCAATTTTTTTTAATAAAGCGAAGCGTTTTCGAGATATTTTCGATTTTCGAGAAAACGTATATATATATATATATATATACAGGGTTATTCACGGGAAACGTGTATTAGATGTTTCCTGGGATCTGTTTAGTTTAGAAATTTGAAAATTGGGTTAGGGGGATTTTTGGATATGAAGAATCTAACGAAAACATTTTCATAAATGTGTTATGTGGGGTTAGAAAATTTAGCGTCTCGTTCCGTGGCTACTCCGTGAACTCAGCAGTCATCATATCATAATCATAACAAATTGCCTCCCCGGATCGAGACCCGGAGTCAACCGTACAACCACGTCGCGCAGCGCCATGGTGTTAGTGCGGTTGGGCGAATCGCGACCGGTTCGGCTCAATAAAACTTATGTTTAAAGGTTAAAACTCCTGCCGCCTGTGGCGGCTTAAAATTAACATCAACATTGTTTTTGCCTACAAAGTAAGCTTAAAATTAAAATATTTCACTTAAAACGTTTGGTCGCGCACTGTTCCACATTTTAGAATTTGGATTGCTGAGACGGAAAAAAAATCCATGAAAAACCCAGTTCGAGGCAATTGTGCCCCAACAGTCTGCTCGCCGTTGGGAAGTTGTGATTGTGGAAAGGAAATTTAAGTTTTTAAGAGGTTGTAATTTTTATAAGTTTCTTGTCCAAGAAGGAATTTTTAACAAAAACTGACAAAATAACAAAAATTACAAAAATACAAACAGGGTACAAACAGTTAGAGATAGAAAAGGGATAGGTAAAGAATAAAATTATGGTGGTGAAAGTGTGTGATAGTGAGAAGTTTTGGTAGAAAAGTGTTTGGCTAAAGAGGTTGCCGAAAGATAGGCAACGCCTGATATGGTAATGGGTGTTTGATTTGGAAAGGGGCATTATGCATTCTGATTTGGGTAATGTTGCGTGTAAGTGGACTTTCGGCCAGTCGAAAGGCGTAGAATTTCTGCGATGTTTCCCGGGCGAAGTCCACTAGTGGTGTGATATCATTGCGTCGGTCATATAATTCTCTGAGTGAGGTGTACCTACCCGAGTCTGAAATGAGGCGCATAAATTTATGTTCCAAAACTTGGAGTTTTCGTATTGTCGTAAGGCTGGAGTAACCATTGCCTTGCTCGCTACCCAATGATCTTAATATGGTATATATGCTTAGAGGATCAAATGATATGCCGGCGAGATGTAAGTAACGTCACAGAGTCATGTTGGTAGTAGAAGAATGACGGACTAGGACTGGACAAGAACGAAGCGAGTACTCCACTCTGAAAGTACTCTACGGGCAACGGGCCATGAGTGAAAATATAAGACAATTTTTGGTGAGATCTAGGATGCTAGTGTTAGAATGAGAATTATCAAATAAGAAATTAGACAAATTCATTTCAGGATTTTAATTTGCTAGCATAACCAGAATTCAGGTTATCGGAAGAATGTAAAGATTTCATTAATATTTTTACAAAAAGTTTATCTTTTAGTTATTTTTTCTGCTGTTTGCAAGATCCTGTAATGAATGTGTTTCAATACAATTATAAGCAAACAAATAATAATTAATTTTTAAAGATGCATAGAGGATATAGGCTCCAATACTAGTTAGCTAATAGATAGGTGAGGTTGTTTTTATCAGTCAATGTCAAATACAATTATTTCACACTTATTCATAGAAATTGTCTTGGTTTTGCATGAAACATCTTTATGAGTGGCTTTATGTCTTTCTGATGAACTCCAGAATAAGGCCGAAAAACGTTTGAAAGGCAAAGCATTTCCAAGAAACAGAAGGATAGATTTCATGAAAATGTAGTCCATTAGAATGAACATTTTTTTAAGACAAATTAGATAAATGAATCTTCATAATCTTAGGGGGTTATGTAGATACTAATTTAATCTGCATGGCCGTAAGGGACTTTGTGGAAGCTAGTATTAGAATGAGAATTGTCAAATAAGAAATTAGACAAATTCATTTTAGGATTTTAATTTGCTAGCATAACCAGAATTCAGGTCATCGAAAGAATGCAAAGATTTCATTAATATTTAAAAAAAATTATTTTAGTTATAGATAGTTATTTTTTTTGCTTTTTGCAAAACCCTATAAAGAATATGTTTCAATACAATTATAAGCAAACACGATGCTTGTTACCCTCCTCTCTGTAAGCCCTGAGAAGCCCAAGAGGTTACAGCGTCGGGTTTGGGGTGGGAGGGTGGATGAGAAGGGTTGGAATGTGTTTTTTCTCACTTTATCTCAAAAATGAATGTACATTAAATTTCCTACAAAAAAGATCCATTTTGTTTTTTTGTAACCTTAACTGTTTGTGAGATATAGAGAGCAGAAAAGATCAATTTTTGCGAGAATCGTGGGTAAATTTTTCTAAAATCGTTTTTAAGTCTTTTTAAAATTATTCTTGACCTATTGGTCGATTTGTTATTATTACGCAATTAGGTGCACAGTTACATTTTTGATCAAACTGCAATGTACTTATGTGAAGGGGGGATGGGGGGGGCTTTATTTTACATGCGTTCGATGTAAAGAGATCAGAGGTTCCAGTCACTGCTTGTTTATTTAAACGAAAAGTGAACTAAATGAGCAGGTAGTGATGGGTTTTATTGAAGAATGTAGAGGCTCTGGGTATGGGAAAACTGAGAAAGGGAATGGGAGAGGGGCATTGTAGGGTAAGAAGTGGAGTCCGTTTGTGTGCTTTTTTTTCAGCCATCCCAGTCAGTTGTTGCCGATCCCTTGGAAGAGACTGTCGCTCGTTTGTGTAATTTACGTTGAAAACGGCCTTGAGATGAGTAAATATGCGTTAGATCCGTGTCGGGATTAGGGAGGGGAGCTAATAAAACTGACAGAGGGGGGAATGAGAATAATTATTGCGTGCAGTGGGATAAAGCAGGATGATTTAAAAGATAAGTTTGCGAATAACTCACTAGCAACCCAAAATCTCCACCTTGCGCATCCACTGAACCTCAACAACGTTCTTCACGTGGACCAGCAGTACCTATGGTAACGTCCATCTCCATCAACCAGATCGATAATACCACTCAAGCGAGTGAGTACTTCTCGCCCCCACACGTGTTCTCTAACACTTCCAAGACGTATCATAGATTGTAAGGTTTCCACAGTCTCAACCTCACTCCATTTCTTTTTTAATGGATTTCTACATTTGGAAACATAGGCACATCGTCGGCCACATAACAAGCATAGTGGTGTGAAGTGAATGCTGGTCTACGTGAAGGACATTGCTGAGGTTCAGTGGATGCGCAAGGTGGAGGTTTTGGGTTGCGGGTATACCATTTGCAACACTCGAAATGCACTTCACGAACTAAGTTATTCCCTTTGTGAGTTCCCCATACCCAGAGCCTCTACATTCTTCAAAAAATCTATCACTGTCTGCTCATTCAATTCACTTTTCGTTTTAATAAACAAGCGTGATGTAAACACATGTAAAATAAATCCCCCCACCCTCCTTCACATAGATACATTGCAGTTTGACTGAAAATGTCATTATGCGCCTAGTTACGTAATAACCAATCGACCAATATTCCAAGAATAGCACGACTGTAGTGCTCTTATAAAAATGAATCATCAATCTATTGAGCATGTAGATTTCACAAAGTTCTTAGGGGTGACCTTAGATCAAAAACTGATCTGGGAAAAACACATTAACTCTACAATTTATAAATTAGGTTCAACCTGCTTTTTGATAAGGCAGCTATGTAATACTGTTACGGCAGAAATATTAAGATTGGCATATTTTGGCCTTGTACAATCAATTTTGTCATATGGACTTATATTCTAGGGCTCCTCAGCCCATTTTGAGAAGGTATTTATAATGCAAAAAAAATTATGCGCTGTATGGTCGGAGTACATCCCCAAACATATTGCAGAGAAATATTTAAAAATTTCTCACTCTTCCATCCCTGTACATTTATTTGTTGATCTTAAATACAAAGAAGCATGAACATTTATTAATTAGAAGTAAGTCAGTACATACCCATGACACACGCAATAAAAATAATCTATATCTACCATTTTCAAGACTTTCTGTTGGACAAAATTCTCACATATACCAAGGTATTATCTGTTATAATAAATTCGTATCTCTGTTTGGAGTAATTAGTAACTTTAATAAATTTAAATCAACACTACACAACTATTTGTTAAATATGGCATCCTACTCTCTTGCCGAATATTTGGAAATGCAATGATATTCACCATTTTTTGATCGTTATATGTGTTCATAATTGTCTTGTCTTATACAATTATCTATTTTATTCAATGACTTATTATATACAATTACTTATTCATATTCTTTATTTCTATACTATATTTGTACTTATTTATGTTTGTTTCTAAATTTTGGACTCTTCCGATAAATTTTATACATCATTGTGTGCAGTTTTATGTGATGAATAAATCATTATTATTATTATTAGTATTATTATTATAACGATTTTAGGAAAATTTACTCACGAATTTCACAGAAATTGATCTTTTATCCCATTTTTCGCTCCCTGTATCTTAGAAACGGTTAGGGTTACGAAAATAATGAAATAGACCCTTTTTGTAGGAAACTTAATATACTTTGATTTTGTATAGGGATATCTTTGCTTTTGCTCTAAGCTTCATACTTTTTGAGATATTTGACAAAGAGAGAAAGAAAAACACATCCCGACCCTCCCCACCCCCTCTCACTCCAAACCCGACTCCAAACCTCTTGGACTTTTCAGGGCGTACAGAGGAGACGGTAGCAAGAAGCATCGTGTGACAATCAGACCTTTGTTGTTTTGATTGTTCGGGTTTGGCCATTTTTTTGCTAAATATCACTACGCTAATAATGCTTATATTTATTTTCTTGCGTTTGAGATAATTATCAGGTACCAAATTTTAAAACTGTGGCAAATACGTAATATGTGGCAAGTATGGTATTTATACTGACATTGAACCTTGAAAACTGACAACTTAAATCCCCGCATCACTCCCACATTTTTTAGCGTTTTGACCTTTTTTATCTCAAGACTTCAGCTATGTGTGGAACTGTGCTGTTTTAACTGTGAGGTGAACATTGTTGACAGTTCTTAACTCTCCCTACTGCATATTTCAGTTCTTGGATTTTTCCTAGTAGTTTAGTATATTATATACCAAATAAATTGCATTATATTTCGAACTATGTTACTTATACTTTGTTGCCATTTGAACTCCTCTACCTCAATTTCTTCATTTAAATTTTTAACGTTTTGGATTTTTATCCTTAGTTTGTGTGCATTATCCAATAATATACAAATGGGCTTGTTCAGCATTTTTTTTTTTTTTCATAAATCGAAAGTGTAAGTATAAATTAATGGATCTGCAAAAAATTAGAATCTTATTCGCACGTTTAGTATCTTAAAAACTATTACAAATCTCCATCTCGCGAAAATGGGGCGTGGCCAGGCGCTACGTCACTATACGCATAGACTCGGCGATCTCAATAGACTTGATGCTCCTTACTTGTTATAATTATTAGTGTTTTCAAAGTATTGTTTGTTTTGTTTACTGCTTGACAGTAAGGGAGTACAATTTGGTGAAATGTCAAATAACAATTTTCTATCGCTCCTGCCGGGACGAATTTTCGATTTTGACCATGCAATTCACGATTAGAATTGATTGCCGACCTTCTCCTTTCCTTAGAGACATAGAACGAACTTTCACTCGACGTATTTATTTAGTTACCAGCGTTTAAAAATACCATGTTTCTCGACTTTTCATGTTAAATTTGAAAGGTCCCAGAAAGCCATTTTTCTTACGTCACTTACGTATAGTGACGTCATATATGAGCGCTCGGTTTTTGCAACTATTACCAATTTCAACTCATTATATCTCGAGAACAGAAAAAGTTAGTAATACGAAATTTTAAGTGTATAATGAGAATATCGAGTACTATATGAAAAAGTATAAAAACCATGTAAAAAGAATATCATGGAACAAGCCCATTATATTATATTTTGTATTAAACTATAAAATTTCAACTACAATGAAACATCTTTGAATCGCCTAACCTCCACCTTATTAAATTTTTCAGCTTTTGAAGTTTTCCCATTAGCTTGAGAGCATCATCTAAGAGTATGGCAAATTTCACTTTTCAGAACATATTGAAATATATTTTGCAGATTCGAGACACACATTCATTTATCTTTGTATATGCAAAGTGACATTGCAAATTGTTAATTTTCAATGGTTGAATGGCATGGTTCAAAGATAAACTTTACCCGAACATCTATCAGAATAATAATCGTAATGTGCTCTGTATTCATATTCAAAACTATGCTTTTGACACATCCTAATTTAAACTATTTAACTAATGGATCCATTACTAGAAATAAACTGAATACGTGAAGCTGCCAATTACCACTATATTTTGATGAAGGAACACTGTATTGTTATAACGATGTAACACGGATGTGATCTAATTTAATTTGGAACATTTCACCCATTTTTGCTAATATTTTGCTTATATGTTATATTATTATATTTGTTCTATATATTCTATCGACTTATTAAATATTTAGTTGACTGATATATACTGGTAGTAGGAAATGACGTGCAAATTCAACGACGAAAAGTTACCGTCTGCCAGTCGGTAATTGAGGAGAGCATATAACTACGACACTTTTTCCCTCTGAAAATTTTTGGTATGGTGGGCGGATATGGAGGGGGGACTTTTTTTTCATCAAATGAATACAGATATCTTCCCGCATAGGTAGTATACTACTTTTGGAAAATAATGAATAAATGAGCGAACTTTTTTGTTCTGAGATTTTCTTATGGAAAGTGTAGGTTTTGAGGTCAGAAAACATGTCATTCACGCAACCACCAGCAACATACAGAGTTTTGAGATATAGATATATTTACATGATTTTTCTCGTTTTTGACCAAAAACTACCAATATCTCAAAGGAGATGCGTTTTTCGAAAAAACGTATCAAAAAAAAGTTGTTCAAAATAAATTTCCGACAAAATTGCTTCTATGAAAAATTTCAATGGGCTTGTTCCATGATATTATTTTTATATGGTTTTTATACTTTTTCATATAGTACTCGATATTCTCATTATACACTTAAAATTTCGTATTATTAACTTTTTCCATTCTCGAGATATAAGGAGTTGAAATTAGTAATAGTTGCAAAAACCGAGCGCTCATTTGTGACGTCACTATACGCAAGTGACGTAAAAAAATGGCTTCCTGGGACCTTTCAAATTTAACCTGAAAAGACAAAAAACATGGAATTTTTAAACGCTGGTAACTAAATAAATACGTCGACTGGAAGTTCGTTCTATGTGTCTACGGAAAGGAGAAGGTTGGCGATGAATTCTAATCGTAAATTGCAGGGTCGAAATCGAAAATTCGTTCCTGCAGGAGCGAGAGAAAATTGTAATTTTTTGACATTTCACCAAATTGTAATCCCCTACTGTCAAGTAGTAAGCAAAACAAACAATACTTCGAAAACACTTATAATTATAACCAATAAGGAGCATCAAGCCTATTGAGATCGCCGAGTCTATGCGTATAGTGACGTAGCGCCTGTCCACGCCCCATTTTCGCGAGATGGAAATTTGTAGTAGTTTTTAAGATACTAAACATGCGAACAAGATTCTGATTTTTTGCAGATCCATTAATTTATACTTGCACTTTCGATTTATGAAATTTAAAAAAAATGCCGAACAAGCCCATTATCCCAGTTGTTTTACCATGGAAGCGATTTTTCCGCTTTTACGGTAAAACTATTGGAAAAATCGAAAGGACCACGCAGTTTGTTATAATAAAAATGGGTTTCAGTCGATTGTTCTGAAACTTGAAGAAAATGTTCTCCTGGGCCCCCTGATTAAAATTCTCTTTGACCACCAGTTCGACCGAATTCGATTTTTTTATCTAAAGGCCTCATTTTTTTGGAAAAAAATAAACATCTTTTGTCTCTTCTCCCGGAAAGATATAAACAAAAAATATATTTTTTTTGTAACTTTTTTACGGGAAAAGGTAGCACTTTGAAGAAAAAGTTGGGGGGCATAAGTTGATTATTTTTACCTAAATGCCTGAATATTTTGGGATCTTTCTGAAGTAGAAAAAAAAACAAAAATCTAGGGAAATTCTTGGTCGGAATTATTTTTGTTTAAAAATTCTGAAAACCGGCAGGCGTGTTCTTTGAACAAAAATAAGCAACTTTTGGCTCTTGGCGTTTTTCTCTAAAACACTTCTTTCGCCCTAAACTAATTATTAAAATTATATGTGTATGGGCGTCAGAAAAATCCAAACTACCTAAATATCTACTATTTCGACGGGACCCTGAGTGTTTATTACTGCATTCAATAATCTTTCTTAGACAAAAATAATTTCGACCAAGAATTTCCCTTCTGCAGCTTCTCTCTCATTTTAAAATGGTTATGCAAAAGCGGTATTTATGTTTCAAGGACGTAAGGAAGTAATTTTTAGCCTGAGTGTGACAATTATTGCCTAGACATCTAATGGAACAAGCACACGCCAACAAGACTTATTTTGCATTATAGATACACACTCCATTCTTTACATACGTCTATTATGATTCCGAATAAATCAAAAATTAGTAAATTTTAATACAATAGATCAACTGAAAGTACTGAAAATGTTACTTGCAAAATTTGACCCAACATGTCTGACTGATAAGCATGTGAAATTATATAATATTATTAGCAATTTACATTACTCTTTTATTAAGTATCGTTTGGTTTATTAGGTTTAATATCTGTATTTAGGTGTTTTAGTAAATATTTCTTATAAATCTTTTAAGAATTCCCAAATCTTAAAAATCGTTTATATTTAAGATATCACGTACCTATTAAGTTGTACGAAAAACTGCTTTATTGTTTTCTCATTGGGATTTCCACTATATTACACACATAAATTCAAACACCTGTTACATGTAGCAATGATATACTTCCAGGCTAATAACAATTTGAAAACAGTATCAAATCTCACGAGAATTCAATGTATAAAGGGATCTGGAGAGATAATCAATTCAGTTCGTTTTATTAACAATTGCTGTTTGCAATAATGTATAATTAAAATAAACCGATCAATTTACACATTACACATTGACATTCCAGTTATACATACGTACGAGAAACTGTAGGATGTTAGAATATTAGTGTACTAGTATAGATCTATTGTAGTACTCCTTTTTGTACCTTAGGGCTCCTTATCCAGACATGGTCCTTACAAGACTTCGAGTCTGTTGATAAGGAGTTCTTTAGTAAAGTTATCAATCCTTTTTTTCTATTTTCTCGCCCAGCCGTCTCAGTCCAGTCAAGGCTATTACAGCTCATGACATAGAGTGACGTACCTGAACAAAAAACTCACCCATCCATGCGCTGGACCCAACCGATGTTGCTTAACTTCAAATCAAATCAAAAATATATTTATTCAAAATTAATGACCAACAGACTGTCCCACCCGAACACCCATGTCCGGAGTTAAATTCGCCGATCGAGTGCCGGCACTTAATCCGGTAACCGTACAAGGACCTGTAGGTATCTATTTAGTTTTAGGATAGAATGTCTGTCAATGAATAATTCTATCCTAACAATTCTATTTAGTAAGGATAGAATTATTCATTGACAGAATAATTTTGAAACTTTTTTTCTATTAAATGCAGAAAAAACAGCCACACGCGGCTGTCATCAAAATCTACATGTGACATAGCACTTGCCGTTTCTAATGAGCCAGCCTGTCTCTTAATAAGTTTGGTCAAATTAATTTCATGGGTACCCTCGCAAATCCCGATATTCTTTTAATATATGTATAATGTTAAGTTAGATGAGACTTACGCTGCTATTGACTGCCCACATCAAAAACTGCTTTTTAATTTTACCTAGATAACTTAGAAATTCGTAGACATTGATCAGATTTAATTTTCTATTTTTATGTTCCATTTATTATACACACTTTATAGTTTGTATATTAAAAATGTAATAATGTACCTAAAAAATGTTTCCTTAACCGCTTCTTGAGTCACCAAGGTAACTCCATGAAAACCCAACAGGATTTTGTTTTAGGTAAAGGGCAAGTTTATTTTCATTTTGTTTATTAACTTAATTCAGATATATGGATAATATTTAAAGATGCCTAGTAGGAGGGTGTCCCTTATATGAGGGAAAGAATTTTTTTTCGAATATTCAAACGCATACCCTTTTAAACAAAGGTAGGCTACTTGCATTAGAAATCTTATCACCCTACGTGGACGTTAACCCGTGCCGAATAGACCAAAAAATTTTCGAAAAGAGTTAATTTTGATTATCGCTTGATGTGTGACTAGATCTTTACAATTTTGTATAATCTTGGGTTAACAAAGAAATTCGGACAACAAGGAATAATATTTTAATTTGTTTACAACATAGAAGGATCAAAATTATTCGGAATTTTTTCTTTTTAAGGTCTCTTTTTTACAGTCCATGTACAGATTTCTGTGTTCTTGCACACAACGTAAGAGGAATTGTTTTTGTTTTTCATCGGCTGTAATTAGACCATGAAAATCCTGCACCAATTTCAGGGCTCTTTCAGCTGTGTCATTTACCGCCTTCAGAGAAAAATCTTTATTTTATTTGGCCTGTACGAAAACCACATTTTCTTCCCATGAAGAAACGCTTTCCTGAAGAAAATTGCTTTCAATTTTCAAGCGAGAGAACAAATGTTTGCTCTTCACTGATAGAAAGTCTTCGAAGGTTTTTCCTAAAACGAAATATAGATTAGCAAGTTGTAAAAGATACAGAGTATTGTATATAAGTACAAAACAGCTAGTTTTACATACCATACCAAGTAGAGCCGGATATTTCTTCCATCCTTTCCAAATTACGTACCATTTTAGTTTTGGTGTCATCGTCGACAGAATTATCAATCCTCAGATAAATACCATACGTGTTAGCAAAATTCTTCAAAGCTGCTTTGGAAATTAGTTGATCAACTTTTTTGTAGTCTTTTAACGTTCTCAGTTCTTGATAAGGCACCTTTACGGCCAAACTGCATCTAAGCCAGGGCTTTACATAAGATGTTGCAATAGATAAGCACACGTCTTGCAATACTTGTTTGTCAGTGGCCTTAATTTTAGGTTACGGCTGAAGCAAACATACCTTCAGTGAGTAGCCATCCACATCACTTGATGCAACGCACCAGGAGGCCTGATTTTAATTTTCTTTCTTTTTATCTCCACCCAAAAATATGATGGATAACTCAATTAGTTCGCGGTAGTCGTCCGTCACATTCATAAAATGTTAATAATTGCTGAATTTCCGCCTCATTTAAATGTTGTTTTACAAAATCAAAACACGGCTGTGCGTTCGCAGAATTAATGTTTTTATAATAATCTTTAAACTCTTTGAATAACGGAAGATCCTTGAGTAACTTGGTGGATTTTGGCTTCAAAGACACTTTTTAAAACTAAGTCGTAAATATGATGACTGCAAGCGAAAAGTAACAGCTCTCTTTCAAACTTTTGCTCTAAAAGCACACACGCTCCATTCAAGCGACCCGTATTAGATGCTGTTGTGCCACAACACATTATTTGCACCTTATCATTGAGGCTCCAATCATAGATCGCGCTTGGTCTTTACCAGTAGAACTGTTGAGTTTTGGCACAGCGAGTAATTGTTCTCTGTCTTCAAATGAAATGAGAACCAGTCTCTCTTCTTCAGAACTCCTGACGTCCAAACCAGGCAACAATTTACCATCCGAGTGAATGGTGACTACGTCGGACACATCTTAAAAATCCGATTTTATGGCTTCTGCTCTATCCTTCCGAATCCGTTGAAATGAAGATTTATTAATTGTGAATTCGTCAATACTTAAACCTAGTGCTTCAACTGCAGCCTGAAGAATATAAACGGAATCCCTAATACTCACCTAGCATCTGTCTAAAACTCGTGCAATGTTGAGAATGTCGATGCAGCCAACGAAACATTTCTAAGTATTTTTTTCTCTTCTTGTAATTTTCTTGGCCCTGCACTTTCCTCCTTTTCCGCAATTTTTTTATCTGTACCCGTTAAGCAACCTGGGCGCTCTGGTTCTCTCTGCCTCTGTAAGAATATTTCATCTTCCTCTATTCTCATTCTTTCGAGGGCATCGGCGTGTGCGATATCAAATAAATTATCCAAATCTAATTGGAATTTTTCCTCGCGGTGTTTATAAATGAGCTTTCTAACAATTTTTTTGCAGTTCACGCCAAACATGATAAAGATCCACAAGTTTCCTTACACAGTTAGGTAGTGAAACATATTCTTTATAGGATCTTGCAAACAGTGGAAAGAAAAGCTATCTATGAGAACTAAAGGAAAAACTATATATAAAAATATTAATGAAATCTTTGCATTCTTTCGATAACCTGACTTCTGGTTATGCTAACAAGTAAAAATTGTTATTTGCCATTCTCATTTTAACACCAGCATCCAACCTAGTCCCCTACGGCTAAGCAGGCTAAACTAGTATCTACATGATCCCCTACGATATGTAAATTCAGTTAAAAATGAGATGTTCTCATTTTCAACTGAATTTACATATATTTACATGTAAATTCAGTTAAAAATGAGATGTTCTCATTTTTAACTGAATTTACATACATTTACATATCGTAGGGGATCATGTAGATAGCCTGCTTAGCCGTAGGGGACTAGGTTGGATGCTAGTGTTAAAATGAGAATGGCAAATAAGAATTTTTAATTTTGACATAACCAGAAGTCAGGTTATCGAAAGAATGCAAAGATTTCATTAATATTTTTATATACAGTTTTTCCTTTAGTTCTCATAGATAGCTTTTCTTTCCACTGTTTGCAAAATCCTAAAAAGGATATGTTTCATTACTATAAGCAAACAAATAATAAATAATTCACTTTTAAAGTTAGGTAGTGACTTTATACGTATTTTAGCCTTTTCCCAAAATATAATGCACTCACGAATAACAAGATTTGCGCTTTTATTCACAGTTAATTTTACTTCACGAATGTTAATATATCAAACTGAAAGAACTTGTCGATACGACGGTAATTTTGCACCAGTTATTTGGTGATTTACCTCTCCCACTAAGAAAGTACTTTTCTTTGTACTTCGTAATTCCACTGACATTTTTGAAAAATAAAACGCTACGTGTTAATCACCTGAGAAATTGCATTAGAATGACAAACACTTATAATGAAACATATTCTTTATAGGATTTTGCAAACAGCAGAAAAAAAAACTATCTGTGAGAACTATAATAAAAACTATTTGTAAAATTATTGATTTAAAATCTTTGCATTCTTTCGATAACCTGAATTCTGGTTAGGCCTTTCTGATGAGCTCAGAATAAGGGCGAAAAACGTTTCAAAGGCTAAGCATTTTCAAAAAACAGAATGATAGATTTCATGAAAATGTAATCCATTTGAACGAAAAAATTTCCAATAGAGGAGATATGTAAATAAATTCATTTTGGGCCTTTGTTCTTATTTTAACTGAGTCTTCATAGCAGTAGGGGGTTATGTAGATATTGGTTTATTCTGCATAGACGTAGGAGACTGTGTAGAATCTAGTGTTAGAATGAGAATTGTTCAATGAAAAATTGATTTTAGGATTTTAATTGCTAGCATAACCAGAATTCAGGTTATTGAAAGAATGCAAAGATTGTAAATGAATAACTTTACAAATAGTTTTTATTTTAGTTCTCATAGATATTTTTTACTGCTGAGTGTCCCTACGTACACCTTAGACGACCCAACAAGATACTTTTTAAGTGGTTCACGGGCAATAAATAATAGCATAGTCAGTGTCAAAATGAGGCCATATGTTTACAAAGCAATATAGCTGTGTTGTGACCTAAAGTAATTGTATACAGAGGAAAGCTTTTGAATGGACAAAATCAACTCAACCCAAGAAAGAAAAGGAAAGGAAATAAAATAAAACAGCAATCTCAAGATACTGCAGAAAGACAGATAAGCTCTTGCGCAATATTGTTACGGTCAAGCCAGACATTGGCTACTATTTGCATTTGATATAAAGCGAGGAGTGTCAATACAATAACAAAGAGTGATAAGAAATCGGTAGCTAACTGACGAATTCAAAATGCTAAAGTTATACTTTAGTTTAAAGTGTAGGAGAAAATATATCCACATACTAAAGCTTCACGAGGGGCGTGAACAAACATGTTTCGACGCAAGTCGGCACGAGTTGCAATACTCCAAATACGCTAAAATTTATTTTCTGAGTGTTTTAGACTAAAATAAAGAAAATTAGGCCCTATGCGTTAAAAAATTAAACATTCAAAAAATAACGGAGATACTAACGGAGATAGAACTATAAATGCTTCATGGTATAACTATAAAATGATCCAAGGAAATAAATGCGGACGATACAAATTTTACTTCGATAAATATTCCAGTAAAGGATTTTCACTCTGTTCTATTTATTTATAAAAGTTCAAACTTCCACTAATGAATACTGACATAAAAATGAACAACTATTTTAATAATGAGGCAAAATAAAAATTATTCTCCCTAGTTAAAATGTAATTGATTGCAGCAACCACGACTAATAGAGGCAATTTTGTTTCAGCGGTAAAGTTCCACGTTTATTTATACTCTGGGGAATGTAGTTGCTAATACAACTCCCCTAGGTATTTTATCTATCGAGCAAACACACAAGTACATCAATTTAATTTATTACAGATGGTAATTTGCAAATAGAATAAAAGTGCCAAATGTGTCAACGTAAATATTATCTACATTGCTGGAGTTATGCACAGCAACACGTCATGGTATTTACCATTCGTCAATTCTACACTGGTAGAATTTGAAAGTGAAATCTGTGTTTATTTTTTTTTCAATTCTTGTTCCGTGTATTTAACGCCTTGGTGAGTTTAGCCATCGCTATTTCACCTCTCGACCAGGGCATGCTTATAACAGAGAATTACACAAAAACAAATGACAAAAAATTTCATTTTAGAATTGAAAATTGACGTGCTTCAGGATTTTAGCCTCACAAAAAGAAAAAAAAATTGATATGGATGACCGACCATGGTACTTCTATGTATCTGAATCCGAATCCGAGGTCAAAGAAAATCCTATACTCTTCAATTTTTGGTGTAGAAGCAAAGACTTCCCTTCAATAAGGTAAATTTATGAATATAAGTACGTATTATTAAGGAATGAATGGGGACTTCTTATCTCTCATACTCTTCATTTTTAATGCCAAAGGTTTCAGCGAGAGGGTAACAATTCTTCCGAAGGTTGATACACCCTCTGCACCGCTCTCATAGCTTACAAGCTGTTTGGAATGCAAAGAAAATATGGCAGAGGGTCAATGCCACTCCGCAACAAAGCCTTCAGAAGGGTATAATAAACTACCCTCTGCTGGATGAGGAACACAGGGGTGGAGGGAGATCGGGGAGAGCAAGTGTTCCTTATTTTTACAGCAGAATGGTCGAAGTGCATTAACAAGAATCCCCTTCAATTGCCAATTGCCAATTGCCAATTGCCGGAAACTACACCCCAAACCCCGAAAAGGGGTTCGGAAAACTTTTAGGACCGGAGAGATGCGCTTTTAGGTTTTTAATTCTGAGAGGTAAGACAAGATATAAATAGTCCCCCATTCATTTCTTAATGTCGGGTACTTATATTCATTTTACCTTATTGCAGGGATGTTTTTGCCTCTATACAAAAAATTGGAGGTTACAGGAATTTTTGTGACCTGGGATTCGGATTTAGTGTCGAGAGATACAGAGGAATACTATGGTCAATCATCCAGATCAACAACTTTTTTTGTGGGGGCTGTGGAATTTATCCGTTACTTATGGACCTCAGTATATGTGATCTATTGCTATAGGAGCTAACGTGCAATTACATGACATATTTTTATCATGCAAATGGTCAGGTAATTGTACTCTAGTTTCTGTAGCGTTGGGTCTATAAATGTATGAAATTCTCTTCAATTTTGTTCAATATACTGATATCACGAAAAGTTACTTTTAGTTAGTCTTTGTGGTGGCATAAAGAAAGATAAATTTAAAAATGACAGAAAGAATGTTCGTCATTACGTCTCTTTTCTTACTTATAAATGGTCATAATGCAAAAAAGTGTCACTTCTAGGGTCCCAGTTGTGTAGATAAAACTACTTTTTTTTAAATAGTCTATTTTTTATGTGCTTTTAATATACTCCAATAATTTTTATTTTTGGGCAAAATATTATTGAGTAAAATTCATTTGCTAAAAAAAAGAAAATAGAAGAATTGAATAAAATTGGTTTCAAAAATTTAAAATTTATTTTTGTTTATACCGCCACAAAGAACATGAAACAACTATAATCTGAAATACAAATTTTTGATGTACGACTTGATGCCCATAAACAGTCGACGATTCGATTTTCGAATTTGTGAATGTTTTTTAGGAGTTATTGCAAACATTTTAACTTGAAACTATATCAACAGTTCTATGTAAATAGTAAGTATCTATGGATATTGAATATAACAAACATTCTTAGAGCTGTGTATTTCTCATACACAGCAAAAAAGATTTAAAAAAAAAGCCTTGAGAAGGGAAACAGATTAGATTTCCGAAACGTCGGCGAAATATTTAATTTCAAGTTTTTATACTTATTTGTGTTGTTTATTTATCAAAACCAACCTTTAACTGATCCTTTGACGTAAACGTCACGGGCGTAGAGGTTTTTTTACCAGTAACATACTGGTTAATTGTGATATATTTTGTAGATTCCCCTAGCACCGCTTAGAAAGAAAACATAGATGTGGCAGTGAAATTCCCAAAGAATTGAAGAAGGAAAAAAATTGAAACTTGGCTTGTCGGTGTAACTCCGCAAAGGCTACATTCTTCTAAAGTGTCGTTAAAATATGTTCATTAGTGTTCAAGTTATCAATTGTTTCAAAATGGCCTCCCTAAAATGTCTTCGTGTCTTGCACCTTGGCATATTGACCGAAAAGTTTCGGACAAATCTAGATTTATTCGCAATTTCATTGTGAATAATTTATGTCTGCTTCTTTATTGCGATACGGGTTATACAACCAGAGATATTTAAGAAAAACTGCGAAAAACAGAATTCTGAACATTATTTTGTTTAAACAAAAGCTTACCAATACACGGATTTAATCCAAAACTTTTTACTACACTTTTTGAAATGTTTTCAACAAGTTCCAGCAAAAAAATTGCTATAGTAAGACAATTTCCTAAGAATTTTAGTTTTACTACACTATTAATTTAACTTCCTAACACGAGTGAAATGTGTACCCTGTATGTTGGTGAAAAATTTAAAAATGTACTGAAATGAACAAACGAAGTAAGTCAAATATTTTCGTTACAGTTGTATTCATTGAGAAAATTAATGCAAGGTTCGGAGGACGCGCCGAAAGCTCCCTTGGGAAATAATGCTCGCCCCGTTCAGCCTCTCTACGACCGAACTATTCGGACAAATATTAACTTCAAAAACTCCGAAGTAAGTACCTTCTTTATACTACTTTTATTACTTTAGGTAAATTGTCGTGTGGAATGAGTTTGTCTAACTAGGTTCGTATTTTCTCCACATACTTTCATTGCTTTTATTCAAATGAGCTGAACTTTCTCACATCAGTTATGAAATTTAATTTTACTTGAAAAGATATTTTTCTATAATATTCAATTCCATTCGGGAGGTATGTGGAGTAAAATAATATAGCAGAGTAGCATCTGCATTTTTTTGTTTTAAGTGTGATCTTAAATGAACAGTGTTTCAAACTCAAGACATGCAACATTTAATTATAGAATATATTTACTTTATAAAATCTATATAAGTAAATCTGTATTTGTGTAATTTTGTTTTTTCTTAAGTAAATAATTTAAAAACAATGAAAAATATGATTTTAAAAATAAACTTAAATTGTTAAAAAATGCACTAAAAAATAGATAATATTAACAATAATTATGTTAATAAACGTAAGAGCGTGGGGAGCCCGATGAGTAAAATGAGTCATTCTTCTCCAGGTATTTTGAACGCCCTGCGCTTTTACGTTTATTAACATAATTATTGTTATTATTTACATTATTTTTTCTTTTACGTGCATTTTTTAACAGTTTCAGTTTGTTCTTAATAACGTTTTTTTTATTTTATTTATTTATTTATTTATTTTCTTCATTTTAATTTTATTCCAATTAGAATAGTGTGTTTATTCGATAAATTTCCTTTCATGTAAATGACAAGATCTATTCGACGTCCTGAAGCTGCCATTATGAATTCTTGAATTTCGACTAAATATTTATTAATCTGCAACTTCGAATATCCCCAGTTACCGATTTTCATACGAAGAAGAGATAAAATGATAAAACATATCCGTCATATTGACACCGCCATTTTAAATTTTTAAGTTTTGATCATGTACTTATCTGAAATCTGCGACCTCAAGAATTCCCAGATACCAATTTTTAATAGAATCGGATAGTAAATGACAATAAACTATCCGCCATCTTGAATTTTTCTATAAAAAAATATCAAATTATATTGTCATATGAACTACGTACACGTACCATATTCCAAGTCAATGCGACAGTTGTAAGATTTGCTTACAATTACAGGTAAGGCTAATAAAAGTGTATTAAAAGTGTGAATATTTTAGGATTTGTTTATGATACAGAATAAAAGTACAGTGGACTAGAAATTGGAAATAATGATACAAAATTTGCGTTTCAGAATAAAATATATAATCTGGGTAAAATAATGGAGAAACTCATTAGAGCTAGGAGTGCTTTTTAGGGGATGTTTTTTCTCAAAAGTGCCAAGTTCATAGTTCACATTCGTGAAGTATTTTGCCCCAGGGGTTGTTTTTAAGGAGTGATAATTTGGAACATATTACTTAAGTGGTATAAGTTCTTTTAGGTATATGCAATATTGTTTACAATCGTTCGTGAAGAGGTAGAAATTATTGTTTAATATTCAGGTCTTTTGGTGGCGGATTATACATATCTGACAGCTTCCTTATGTTAAAAAGCTTTTTTGTACTTAGTTACAAATCTAAATATTAAATAAAGAAAGCAAATGCAATAATGTTGTTAAATTAGGATAATAATAATGATCGCTCATTGAAGGTTTGCTAATGAGAATATGAATTGAACACATTAAAAGGAGAATGCTCCGAGTAGAGAAACTGAGAGAAACTGGCCGTATATTCGAAACCAATTATAGAACACAGAAGATATATAAACATAATAATTACGACATTTTTAGGATCAAGCCATAATGTTCTAAAATTAACAGATCTAGATTTACTACACAAAATGGAGAAAATTAAAGTTTATTTGAATCAATAGAAGTTACATGCCTAAGATAACTTTTTATTTAATGACCAGTTGAAGCTTTGTTATATCCCTTTTATGGATGTGTTTAAATCGTAATCCCATTATCAACTAATTCAGACTAATTTTTTGGAAATAAACGCCTGGCGCGCAAAATAAAAAATGGCCGATTTTTTGCACGTTATTTTCGGCATGAAGGAGGGGGTGGGGGAAATAACTTTTTCACCAATTAATAGCATTATTTTTTATCTCCAATTTCCGCCTGGTAAGATCGCGATCGGATGATTAGGAAAGGAGGTACTGGCCAGCAAAGTTTTTGCTGTATAGCGGGACAATGGAAAGTGGTGGGGGGTTTGGGCCGTGATGAAAAATTGAGAAGTCTTTTCTTTCGACTTTTCTGTTTTGTAACTACCCGATGTCCATACATTGTCCGCCCGCGCGAGTTACATGAGCAAAAACAGAACGAAAACGGGAGAGCGAGTCAGTTGAGCCACCGGGGGCGCTTACTCTCTCCCGCTCTCTCGCTCTCCTCGAACTCACAGACGCGTGAACGAACGTTTTACTTACTTACTGGCAACAAACTGGTTTTAATAAAATATTATCTAACTTGCAAACATCCGTGTCTAGTTAAAAAAAAACACAAATTTAAATTTTTAGCCTAAGCAATTGGTTTTTATTATTGAAATTGGTTTTTGTAATAAAAAATAAAAATATATTTAAAGTAACACAACTGTTTTATTTATACTCCTATAATATAATATGATATATGCTGCCCCTACTTTATAATTTAGGATGCATAATTGCTACAACAATGTAAAGTAATTAATGGAATAAAATCATGTTTTGCTCTGGACAATTTGGCACATGATGTGGATGGTATTAATCTTGAAGGTAACGTAATATGTAAAAGAGAACTTAGTAAAATGAGTCTTTTATTTCATTATTTTTTGAAATTTTTAAAAATATTCGTAAAATTCAGACAATGTACACTTTACGTCATTTTGGGACGAATAATTGACGTTCCTTTGCGACGTGTATTTGACGTCGTCTATCGAAATTATGGTGAAATCGACGTCTAATCAATATGAAAAGAACATGCTTCTGGTAGCTGATTTACCAGCGGTGATCTTATTGTTTACTGACTACAGTACCAAGTAGAGTTTACAGGCTAACGAAGTCTAACGCTGATTCGTCATCGCTATCTTCATATTGCAAGAAGAGAAATCTTCGTACACCCATATAGCTCTGTCAATGCAATTATAAACAATTCACTGACAGATGATGACAATTCGAGGAGAGCTAGAGAGCGGGAGAGGAACTGACTCGCTCGCCCGTGTTCTGTTTTTGTATGTATGGACATCGGGTACTTATAAAATAGAAAAGTGCAAAGAAAAGACTTTTCTCAAAATTTTCATCCAGGCCCAAAACCCCCACCCCTCTCCGTTCTCCCGTTATACAGCATAAGTTTTACCGACCTGTATCTCCCTTCCTAATCATCCGATCGCTATCTTGCAGGGCGGAAATTGAAGATAAAAAAAATTAGTTGGTGACAAAATTATCCCCCACACCCTTCCTTCATGACGAAAAGGACGTGCAAGGAATCGACCATTTTTTATTTTGCGCGCCAGGCATTTCAAAAAAAGAAATCCGACAGTGCCATCTTTTAACAAATAACAAAATACTCAAATTGGTCCCGGCCAGATTGCTGTAGCTCTATTAATAAGAAGTTATCAGCGTCTTAATAATTTTCGTTTCCCCCCATATCTACCCTCCTAATTGTGCTACCACCCCCCACCCTCCGGCCTCATCAAGTGTTCATCAATATCCTTCTATTCAAAAAAATTGAGGTCCCAACTCCACTCCTTCTCGAGTTTACGTGTTTTATTAAGCTCATCATTTTTGGTAAGTATGATTTTTTTGTGGCACCAACATCTGCGAAGATACGTCGAAAATACTGCTTTTCCATACTTTTAATGGGCCGTTTACCCCACTTCCCGCCGACTCCGCCCTGTAAAAACTTGTCGGAATGATGGAGGGTACCTAACTCAATAAGTTGGCAGAAATAAATTTTTCATTCGGAGCAGTCAATTTTCAAAACCCAGATCTGCCCCGCTATATGTCTAATATATATAAGTAAGTATTTAGTTTTGTTGTAACCAGTTTATTTCTATGTTAACATAAATTATAACAAAGGCATACTAAATACAAAATTTGTGTGGTCCATAATATTAATTAAGGATAAGGAACATCAAAGATTGATTTAAAACTCCGTGGACAGAAAATATTTGATAGTTTATTTTTTTGTTAATTATTATAATAAAACAATCAAGCACTTTTTATCAAATGAAGCGGATATGATTACCAACTGCCAATGAAAATAAGTAAAAAATATTGTTTTGTTTTTTTGGTAAAATGATTTATTTTGTTAGATATTTGAAAAGCTCCTAAGAATAAAACATTAATCGTAACGTTGTTTTAATTGAATGGAATTCCAAAAAATATAAAAGGAAGAGGAAGGGGTCGAAAAATCGTGAATATGCGTGACGTAATTAATGGATGGCCCCTTAGAAACGATTGCTATTTGCTATTCCAGCAATTTTCCCTAGGTCACTAAAATTTCTGCTCATATGACTCCACTAATATACCAAATCTCATGTGAATGTGCAAAAGTTGTGCAATTATGACAGCGCTGTTAAATTATTTTTTTTTTATTTTTAACAGTTGACATCAGATTCAGTTTCAATTACTCCGAAAATACCTAGGTACCAATTTTAATACAATTTTATCTTTGACGCATTTGCCAAATGCTCAGAGAGATAATTTTTTCCCCAATTTTTGCTCATATTATACTTCACATGGGATGATAAAACTAATATGAGACCGCCGAGCTGTACCATTTTTTCATACAAAGTGCTTAAGACATTCCAAAATAAAATAATGTATACTCGGCTAAGAATGGATAGTTATACTGTTAGTCTATTATCATAGGGCTCCAAAACGACCGCTAGCGTCGATGTCTTGCCAAATTTTAAAACGCTTTATTTTATGAAAATGTAAGCCAAGGGGATCATCAAATGCTTTGTTGGCATTTCTGAAAATGGATTTTTCTCCAGAGGGCGACTAGGCAGATTTTTCAAAAAATCATATTTTTGGTAATATTTGACCAATTTTCAATTTCAAAAAAATAAAATACTTACAAAAAATATTGTTTATGAAAAAGAATACTGGAGTTAAAAATATTTAATACCTAATGAAATATTCCCAAAAAAACTAAAATTTTAATTTTTCAATTTTATTTATCATTTTTTATCTTGAAAACAACAGCCATATAGAATAAAATTTCAAATAAAAAATGTGCAAAATTTTATGCTGAATCCAGCGATATACAAATTTTATAGGCATTGATGGAAAAATAACCCTATTAATGTGCAAGAATATGACGTGCTCCATTGAGTCGAACAATTTCAATTAGTATAGGCATATACGTTTTTACTTGAATAACGCGTGTTGCGATCTTACGTTATTATGTACACTGCACTTTTTATATAATTGTTTCACATTCTATAGAATACTCTTCGCATCTTTATCGTAAATAATATTAGTTTTAGGCATTTAATCAAATTACAAAATATTAGAAATGAGTATTTTTAAATTTAAATAATTAATAACTTTTCTATTTATTGATAGATTTTGTTCAAAGACAACAGGGTTCTTCCTCTACCTAACACTAACTTCCTGTCCAATTTTTAAAACGATCGGTCTTTTCGTTCTTAAGTTATGGTACTTATAAGAAACTGACGGACAAGCAGGCATACGGACGGACGGACATTTTGAAAGTTGTTCAGAATTCGATCACCAACACAGTGATATGAAATTTTGCAAAGAGTATAATAATGAAACTTAATTCTAGAACATGTTTTGTGTGTCAAAAACCCATTGTAAAAAGTCATGCGAGGACATGCAAGCAACTAAAGACTTGTTGTCTAAGATTTAATCTTAGACCACGAGTCTTTTGTTGCTAACATGTGGGACAGGAAGAGAAGACTCGCTAAAAACCAGCACAAAGACAAAAAGATGTCAACAATACTCTGGCGCATATCGTGTCTCAAATGGATTATTAAGAAAAAATGTTTCCCTTAAAAAATTTTTTTATCCAACATAAAAACCAAAAAGAAGCTTACTGAATACCTCGCCAAGAAAGTTCGGAATTGAGAAAAATTTAAACATGTAGTAACTTCATATATCCCGCTGATAAACATAGAAGACAATAATCATGAAGAAGCTGATACCTACTATTCTAATAATTCGTGTAACTCAAAAATATGGACATATAAATTTGCGTGCACAGTTCGCATTCAAATGTGTTTGTGCTTCTGATTAGTTTTTATGGGTAATTACCAAAGAAAGCCGTAATGGTAACCAGTCGAGGAAGAGTGAAACAGAAATAGATATTGGAAAAGTCGTCAAATCATTAAGTATCGGACACACGCATCATAAAATTTTTCCGTGCCTTTGCTGGGACAAATATAACCGACAGATTCTCAAGAATTAGCAAATAATTTTTCACTAAATTATTTTTGAATATGTAGGAATCATCAGCAATACTGGAATCAGTTGCATTGTTGGGAACTCTGAATACAACTACCATATAACTTGAAGACAATTTCCATGAATTAGTACGTTTGCTCTATAAAAATGATTTAATAAAGAAGGTAACTAACTTGTGTTTTCCACCAAAAATCGATAAGGAGATAACCTACCACCCACAGTTGATGGGTTTGGGGTTGATCGTTATTTTATTTTAGGGTCCATTATATTGCAACAGTATGGAGAAGTGCGAATGAAAATATCCAAAATTTGCTAGTCTCTGTGGGTGGAGAGAAAATCACGAATATTTAAAACCAGTCAACATGCTTAACCCACACGCCTCAAGAGCTGAAAATTAACCTTGACAAATCTATCTGCAAGAAGGCGAACAATGATATGTTCCTGAAACAAAATTGAATAATTTGCACCGAAGCCTGTCAGTGTTCTGCAGGAAACTTCTTTTGTGCAAATACCCCAGATTTAGTAACTCCATCGATCATGGAAGAATATGAAGATAAATCAGGTAAATTGTAATTTGTAGTATTTTTACTTTAACATATTGCGAATAACTAAAAATATTTTTTAGAAGATGATGACATGCAGATAATTTAAGAATTATTTCAAGTCGAAGAAGACAATTAAAAACGCAATTCAGGTCGTTAGATTATATAAGATTATGTCAAACTGCAGGTCGACCATCCTAGAATGTCCAACGAGATTAGGATGCGCAGTAGTTGAAACCACCCCACCTTTACGGAGTTCACTTGTTTATGTTCCTTCCTCGTGTAAACATCGGTACAATCTTGAGAAAAGTGCTCGTAGTGTATAACTTATATTTAACACATGGTACCTATTAGAAGTATCTACTTATAAACATTAATGTTACGTGTACAAAGAACTGTTGTTCAATCGAAAACATCAATTGGCCTGTGACATACCCGAATTGTTGGTAAATAAGAGAGCACCTTTTACATGAACTTCTTCTCCCGACTGTACTACGTTCATAGTTACGAAACTTGTCTCTATTCAACAGCGACGATATTTCTTCTCTCTCTGCGCGGCTGCCGCGGCTGTTGGCCATCCTACAATGGTTTACTTGTATTACTTTCTAATGTTATATTAATAATAAAAACACATTTATTTAATCCGCTGTTTTAAAAAAGCTGTAATTCTTTGTCACTAAAAAATTTAAAACATATCTGACATGGCTTGAATGCAATATTTAACTTGGAAAAGCTATATTATTGTATAAGTATCTATTAATTAACTGTGTGCCCGACCAAAATCGCCTTGCGAACAGCAATATTCTTCCACAATAACTGTAGCGCGCCATGATTTTTAAATTTTAGAGTGTTATTGTTTAACCAATACTCAATAGACTAAATATCGTTGCATTTAGCATGAAATTCTACATCTGTCTTATTTGTACTGTTTTTCCATATAACTTATTGTTTTTCAAATAAAAAATATTTAAAAATGTTAGAAAACCAAAATTTTACTTCTTTTGCAAAATTTTCAGTTAGATATTAAATATTCTCAGATCTTGTATTTTTTATAGTGAAACATTTACTTTTTGAAGTATTTTCATTTTTTGGAATAAAAGATCGGACAACTACGACGGGAGATACGAATTTCTTTCAAATCCGCCATATTTAATTTGTATATTACTGGAGAAAAATTCATGTTCAGAAATACCAACATACCATTCGGTGATCCTGTAGATCTAAGTAATCATAAATTAAAGAGTTTTCAAACTTGGCAGGACATCGGCGAGCGGACCCTATGATACTATTTGTTAAAGTAAACAGAGTTCTATTTCCGTATAATCAAAGGTTGGTAAAAATCACACCTCGCTCATCCACAGTTTCATATTAAATCTACCCTTGGCTGTTGACCTTTTAAAACCAGCCTTCGCAATAAAGTATATTCTGTCTCATTCATCCGTAAAGATAAAATGACGAGTGGTATCAGTCTTAAAAACATGCGTTAACATTTAAAGGTTTCTGTGCAGAAAATGGAATTTAGCAGTTTCCAGCTAAATAACTGTCGATTTAAAAAGTCAATTGCCTATTTCCTTTCTCCGACGAATGCTTGAATGACCCCGTGTTTAAATGACATTAACAGAATGCTTTCCCGCCTCAGGCGACGACTCAACTCTTAACCAAACTTACTCGACTTGAAAACGCCTGAAGCCTGTCTAATGCGTCCGTTGTCGCGTAATTATACTACATTACCACGACTTGTAACTTTCATAAATATGCCTGATGTTCGTTTTATTAAATCTTTTAACAAGATTTTATCTAACCAGTAAGTTCTTTCATTAAATATTATCTCGGTGGTATTTTGCTCGATGCAACGCGAGATGTGTATTTTAATTGGTATAATATCTGAAGTTCATTATGTAAAGATTCCATCTATTAACCAACTAGTTTATAGTTGTAATATACCAAGCTCTATGCCAAATAAAAACAATATAAATATTATTTATTCTCTTCCCTGGTTTATTTAAATTTTTGTATAATAATTATTGTTGGACCCACTAGAATATTCACAAGCAAATTTTATGTAAAATCAGTATGCTTTTAATCGACTTTACTTTAAAAAAAAAAAATAGGAAGTTCTCAGTTTAACCTGTGTGATTGATTGATTTACTTTATTTGCTAGTTTAAAGTACAAAAATTAGTACATATAAAGATTTACTAATCAGCATCCGCTCGCATTCAACATATGCCACCCACAGACATAGGTATATCCAATCGTTTAAAATTATTTATCTAATAATAATAAAAATATAAATTAATGAATGTAAGAAAGGATACATATTTGAAATCTAATTGGTAACAATATTAAAGTAGTACCAGTTATCACACAACTTGCAATTTGTCTTAAGCTTTCTGAAAACTCATGTATACTGTAATAATAATTGCTTGTGTATAAGCTTTTAATTTCTCTTCTAAATTTTATTAACGATTAATCTCTCATACAGTGCAATCGAAAAAGAGTGAACGTTACGTGACACAGAAAAGTCACTAACATTATCAAAACTGATTTCTATACTACGTATATTATTAAAACTTATTTCGTATGTTATTAGTTTAGGGAATACTGAAGAAATGCAAATGGCCGCCACTGTGTGATTAGCTGATCGAGCCCCTTGTTTTAACTGTATATTTTACACATTTTGTGATGTTTTAAAACTTAATTTTGGATTATTTAACATCCACAATTATCCTTAACTTACACTGTACTCGACTCTTAGTATAAGCTTATATTATGTTATATTACTTAACTAGTGTGACTTGTCTTATATCATGTACTTGATCAGACCAATAAACATTTGAATTTGAATCAATTCATGTGGCGAAATCGTTTGTTAAGATTGACACGAGTTTATGTTTTACGAAATTGTCTTATGAATTATGATATACAGAGTGAACCTAAAGAAACGCACAGAATTCATATCTTTGGTATGTGTCATTATTAAAAAAAAATCTTGAACAGGTCGATTGTAGTTTTGTAAATGCTACATTTTGTCACTACACCAAAATTTATGACGTCATTGGTTTTTGAGTCATGACGTCATCATAATTTTTTTTTAATGGAAACACACATTTTTGTTTACTGTTTTTGGTGGTATATTCCTTTAGCTTTCTGGTGACATAAAAAAATGATATTACCTGAGCCATTCTTTTGGAAAAATGACATTTTATGTAAAAATAGCTTACCTTTCGCAAATTCACGAGTAATGTTCCACTTTCTTATGGACTGGTCTTGTTGCCTGGATGTTTGTTTTAACTAGCATGAAAACATTTAACATAAAAACAAAACAAAGAGAATAATAAAAAAACAATCACCTTAACAACAGAGAGATACAGGCCTTTTTGAGTAAAGTATCGATAACTTTTTTATTCCTGGCACGTGTGGAACCTCAATTTTGTGACACTTCTGAGACAGTGTAAAACTAGTCAATTCAATGCCACGTTTGAGTGAAAGGGAACGCGTAGATCTTTTGATGATGGTTGGATATGGTGATAGGCTGAGAACTTATCAGGAGGCATGTGATGGTTTCAATGCCAAGTATCCCTAAAAGCAAATTTCTAGATCCACTGTAAGTAAATTGGTGGCTAGATATGATGAATCTGGCAGTGTAGCTGACCTCCCTCGATCTGGTCGCCCTAGCACAAGCAACGAAACCAAATTAAATATTCTTCTAGAAAGTGAGGAAAACCACCATCTTTCGACAAGGCAGCTGGCTTTAAATCATAACGTGAGTCAAACTTCTGTTGTATGTCTATCGAAAAAAGAAAAATACCATCCATATAAACTGCAATTAATCCACGAATTGAATCAGGAAGATCCAGATAGGCACTTACAATTTTTTGAACAGTTGATGACCTTGTGCGATGAAAACCCAAATTTTTTAAAGAACATTATTTTTTCTGATGAAGTTACATTTTCTTTAAAGGGGACTGTACATCGGCATAACTGTAGGTATTGGTCACGCGAAAATCCTCATTGGACTCAAGAAGCCCATACATAGCGACAAGGCAAAGTAAACGTGTGGTCAGGTATGATTGGTGATCGTTTATTGAGATCTTTTCTTTTGAAGAGAATCTTACGGCCGCAAGATATTTACAGTTTTTGTGAGTTGAGTTAGTGCCAGCCTTAGCAGTTATATTTCCTAACAATGAAGATGAAGATACTTCTGCTGAAAACATCTGGTTTCAGCAAGACGGGGCCCCACCTCATTTTGGGATAGCAGTGCGTCAGTTTTTAGATGAGCTTTTACTGGAAGGTGGATAGGTCATCGAGGTCCGATTGAGTGGCCCCCGCGTTCACCGGATTTAACCCCCTTAGACTTTTTTCTTTGGGGTTGCTTAAAGTCAAGGGTGTATTTTAACAGACAGGATACCATAGAAGAATTGAAAGAAAGAATTAACTTGGAAATGAGACGAGTTGCCCATGAGATGATTTAGAACAGCGTGCAAAGTGTCTACATCCATCTTGGTCAATGCCAAATGGTTGGAGGGTCGCAATTTGGGCAATGGAGAGGATTTTTTTCTTACAATTACTTATGTAAGGTATCAATCAATAAAAATATTTTTTTCCACAAGAATGGCTTAGGTAATATCAATTTTTTTCATATCACCTGAAAGCTAAAGGAATATACCACCAAAAACGGTAAACAAAAATGTTTGTTTTCATTAAAAAAAAAATTATGGTGACGTCAAACTAAAATCGACCTGTTCGAGGATTTTTTTGACAAATGGCACCTACCAAAGATATAAATTGTGTGCGTTTCTTTAAGTTTACACTGTACAGGATAAGTGTATGGAAAAAAGTTGGTGCTCAGTTTAAATCCCTAAATATTAAATAAAGACGACTTGAGTACAGATGCTGATGCATTCCCGAATATTAGACGTGCATGTATTGTAGTTACATAATTTTTGAAACAAGTGCATTGTTAAAAAAAATAAGTGCAAGGTATTTAAAAGTCGAAGATTACAACCGTTTGTTATTCTAATGGTTGGGTGAAAGAAGCCATCTCTCCAAGAAAACAGGATAACAGCTTTTAATCGCAAAGGTAATAATTAGTTATAAATTATAAATAATTCTCGCCATGTACTGCATTTAATTAAATATTGTTTTATGAATAATTACTAACAGAGATATTTCAGATATTGACTTTCAGAATTGTCAATAAAAGCCCGATTCCTTGGATCATTACGGATCGAGATGATTTCTTAATACTCATTGTGAGTATGCTGCAGGTACAGGCAGATCACGTTAACCAGCTTGATTTGCAATTTACAAAGTACAGAGTGAGGTGATGAGAAGCCAATCCTTTTAGTTTTTTAGCAGTAATAATGGCTAGGGCTAGGCGGCTAACCGTTGTTCAGTACAATGTGTAGATTTTGTGAAATAGGTACTCATAAAAAAAAAAGAAATTAAACAAAGGACTTACAGATATAGTAAGGTAGTAGTAATTTATCTAGCGGTTGAACGTTCGTCTATATTTCTGCATCTAGCTTTGTAAACCATTGTTAATTTCTGTAAGAACTTTTTTTTATCATATCATATTAATGTTACTGTTGTCTAACTTATGTGTTTTATTAAATATTCTCCTTTTATTCTATCATTTTATTTATCATTTACTACTATCGTTAGCAGTAGGTTGAATGTCGACGACGCTGAACTTACACATACTTGCTTGTAAATGAGAATAAAACAAAATATATGTACTAAATATACAATTATTTATTATCACCATGTTTAACATATGTAATGTAAGTTAGATAGCATTTATATTTAATTACAATTCATCGAGTGATCTGGCGAGTGAATGTATTGTTTTAAAATATATCGTGTGATGTTTAAAAACTACTCAATTCTTTTATTTAACATTACAAAACTGTGAAAATGGATTAAAGTCAGTGATCAAACTACATTTAATCCGCCGATCATTGATGACAACTATACTTTGAACTTTCATTCTTAATTTATAAACTTCATCAGATTTTATATAATCTGTAGCTTTTCTTTGAAGTTCCTCTTGAATTGTACCATATTTGAAACGGTTGCCTCTATAACATTTTTCTCTTTCGGCACGAGCCTCTTCTTCGTTCAACTCAAGTTTAGATACGAGAAATATCAGTGAAACCAATATAAACTGATTTTGTTTCAAAGAAATATAAATATTCTATCAGAGGCTTTCTGATATAGAAAAAAGTGGCGGTAGTTTCATTTAACATATGCATGTTATATAAAATATTATAACGTAATTCATGATACTTAGAACCATACACAGGTAGGCTTATCAGGTATATCATATTACATATTGCAGCTGCTCCTTTTGCTTATTCAGCATCACCTGATTCACAGGATTGCAACATTATTTCCTTTGTTATGTTCCCAGAATAAATTGCACAATGTTACTCCCTTTGTTCTAGAGACTCCTCGAGTCAGCATTTCAAATTTTATAAATACATGTAAAAGAACGTTTGCTCCTCAGTCTTCATACTCACTTAGTTTTAAGTCATTCAATTTGTTTCTTAATGTTCAGGATAGTAATTACTATCCTTTAATCAAATAAATATTTTTTAAAAAGTTCTTTGTGTTGTGTGTGATGTAACAATTGGCGCAGTCGAAAAGGATCTTCAAAACACCCTGTACCGGAGCCTAACTATCAGAAACTACCCTAGAGAACAAGGAGAACATCTACGAAAAAGTGCCTAACTGGAGGGAAAGACTGGAAGAACAAGGAGAACTTTAGGACAGGAGTGGTGAATCAGCACACAACAAATCAATTCCAAGAAACAATTTTTCAAGCAACAAATCAATTTCAAGCAACAATCAATCAAGAAACTTTCAAGAAACACAACAAGCAACAATTAGTTTTAAGAAGCAACCATTCAACGAACAACAAACACATTTAGCAAGTAAGCAAATCATCCCTGCTCAGAAGTTGGTGTCTTCGACGTCAGACAGACGGAGCTAGCTTTACGAAGTCCCACTGCAGCTGTACGAGTCCACGGAGATGAAAACATTAATGTAAGTACAAAGAATCATCTCGTTTTATTTTGTGCTCTACATTTAACATTTTTCAAACCAAATCCAATCATTTAGTTTATTTTAATTTGTACGTAACGTAAAACAACAGTTCTAAAACCCAGATTAGCGAAAGACTCATTAAACTTATCAAGAAATTTGATACACTTCAACAGATCAAATTTCAATTTTAAGATTGATTTCAAAAAGGTTGTTACACGACCTTTACCTTTGCATTTATTTTGCATTCAAACACATTCCAAGCTAATCAGTATATCATAAATTGTGAAACATTTGTCACACCAGTGCCGTATCATTCTGATTTTCACCTCATAATAATTTTAATTAATTAAAATTTAATTTTCTTTCAAATTAAATAATAATAACCTATTAAAAATGACTGACAATCAAGTCACCGGAAATGAAAACCAGAACGTTACAGCAAACGAAACAATAAATATCGAACCCTACAAGTTAAGTGAAATCTTTTCAATTATACCTGAGTTCGATGGGAATCCTATATTTTTACACACATTTATTTCTGCATGTGTTTATGCACAAGGAATGGCAGTAGATGACCAAAGAATTCTTGTAACATTGCATATTAAAAATAAGCTTCGCGGGAAAGCATCAGAGCTAATAAATTCGCGAAATCCTGCTACTTGGGCAGAGATAAAAAGCTTGCTCGAGGCTCACTTTGGCGACTCACGCGACTTAACAGCGCTTATTCAAGATTTGCAACGAATCCATCAATTGCAAAATGAAAGTGCATTAACATTTATTTCTCGATTACAAACACATAATGCCAAAATGCACGCCGCTGTGCAGAAACAAACATTAACATTAGAGGAGAAAACCGCCCAATCACGTCTAATCGAAACTATGACTCTTAATACCCTACTCACAGGACTAGAATCTAAACTAGGCCAAATAATTCGCGCTGGCAATCCAGGAAATATGCTAGACGCAATTAGTAGTGTCAAACGAGAACTTCAATTATCATACTTTGAGCAACAAAAATTCTCAAATAAACCAGTCAACAAAAACCCTGCACAATCTCAGCAAAGGCGTCTAAATTCCCAGCAATTTTGTAATTATTGCAAAAGAAGTGGACACAATTTTAACGAGTGTCGTGCAAAACAACAATTTTCACAACAAAATCCTAATTACAGGCAAAGTTATTTTAGTGGAACTCCAACACAATTTTCTAGGCCCAATTTCCAACAATTTTCGAGACCTAATTTCCAAAGTTCGTCAAATCATTATAGCCCAGGCAACTTTGCCCCACAACAAAATTTCTCACAAAATAATTCTCCCCAACAAAATAAGCCTTCTGTAATAAGACCTAACCCAAACTACCAACAAAGACCTCCTAATCAACAACCCTCAAATTTCAACCGTCAAAATCCACAGAAAACGCACCATGTTAATTTTGACAATTATGATGCACAAAATTGCGAAAATTATAATTCTTATTGTGAACAAGATTATCAACAATTTGATAATTTTGAAAATTTTCCAACTGATTCGAATTTTAATGACAATTATGTACCACAAGAATATCTTTCTGACAATCCTCAAAATCATAATGATCACCCATCAAATCAATATGAAAATTATTCCGATTATCCGTCAAATCCTCACATGAATTACTCTATTAATCAACCGGATTTTTACCAAGGCCCGGAGTATTCTACAGATACTCCAACACAGCAACCGGATTTCCAAATCGACCAAATGTCCAGCCAACTACAAACTATGAATCTAGAGGACAATTTCAATCCGTCCCTGAATTTCCCAGAACAAATTATAATGTAATTTCTTATCCATCATTAACTGTAAATTCAAGAAATTTATACTACATCAAAGACATAACACGGACATACAAAATGTTACTCGATACCGGCGCAGGTATATCAATATTCAAACCGAAACTTGCCGAAAATTATAAACGCAGATCTCCCGAGAATGTTGCCATACAAGGCATAACAGAACAAAAAATTCCGATAACCGAATCTGTTCTTATACCTTTTACAGCTAATAACCCGCATAAGGTATACATTTGCGATTTAGACATCGAATTCGATGGATTATTAGGAGCCGATTTTTTTAAACACTATAAATGTGTTATTGATATGAATAACAATTAATTAATTACCAATTTTAAAACTGTCCCACTTTTCGAGGTAAATCAGGATTTACCAGAATCACCACCAAAAAATATTTGCAATTCTCAAATTCCCATTTCAAAGGTCCCTCGTGAAAACAAAAATCAAAACAAAATTTCTATAGAACCACGTATAGAGAAAACATTTATCAATTTTTCAGACTTAGAACTGCAACCGATACAAAAATTTAAATCAATTTTTAATCTCAATAATGACAATGCCAACCAACTAATAAATAATTCTCTTTCGGATACAAAATCGCATACCACCAAAAAACCTAATATGACAACTGTAGATTTTAACACCTTGAAAAATAATTCGAAATTACAAACGAAAATAATCACTCCTAAGAGAAAGACATTCGATTCAAAAACTATATTTGAAATCGACAGAATACCTAACAAACCGAGAATTAGGAAAATGCTTAATGATGTGATGAATAATTTAAGAACCAATCACACAATTTCTTGTAATCAAAATAAAACAAAGTTTTATAAACCACATAAGGTTATGAGGCCAAATGAGGAAAATCTATTTTTAACATCTATTAAAGCAATAAATAAAATCATAGAATTTTCAAATCTGAAATTTGAACCTATCCAAAAATTTAGATCTATATTTAAATTTAATTTATAATACCCGGTTTTGTCTCAACCGTATATCGACCCTTTGAAATAAAAACAACAAAATCAAATATTATATATAAAAAAAAGCATTTTTTTGGAAACAAACTATTTCAAAAATTATGTCGTAAGAATTTATTTTTATTAACCAAATAAAATATTTCAGTCAAGTAAATATTTCAAATTAGCTATATTTAATTGTAACCATCTTACATTAAATTCATTTACCTTTTGTCAACTATTCAAATTTTAACTACCTATAATTAAGTTAAATATTTTAAAATTTTATAAAGGAAACTTATATACCGACTTAAATTAATTGTAAAACGATTTCTATAAACAGATACTTTTAATTTACTTCTCTTTCATCGAAAAATCATTCAATCATTTTCTTTTCTTCAATAAAGTTTTAATAATTGTAGGAAATAGAAACATTGTATTAATCAGAACAGTTTGATTATAATTTTAATCAATTTCTCTTTAGCTTTGTGTTGTAATCCTTATAATGTCTCATTATATACGTTTTACATGTAACACAAAAAGATAAAACCTAATAATAACACTCAAAAGGAAAACGGATCGAGATATTTTCAAAATTAAATTGTAACCTAAACTAGAACGTATTATTTAAATCAGTACATCGTTTACAAAACAAAAATTAATACATATACAATACGACTTCCTGAAGAGCAAAAAAAAAAAGGAAAACAAATAATTTTACTGAATAGGAAAAAATGGTGAAGCCTGAGATCATTAAAACATTGACGAAACAACTGATCAATAAATCGCACAGAAATTCTAACATAAAAATAAAATTTTTAATAGATTATTCTAAAAGCAAAACTTCAAACAAACAGCTTTTAGACAAAGAACACAAAAACATCATAACCTCATGAGAATCGATTAAGCATAGGAAACATGTTATTATTCCCTTACCATTCGATATTAAAGCGATAAAAGAAAAGATATTTTTGGAACTTTCTAAAACATTACGTTGAAAGTAAATCTTCCAGTACCTACTCCAAATTTATTTTCACAGAAAAAAAACAGTATTCCAAAATATCTCCCGATCAAAACCAAATTACGATCATTTTAAATCCAAATAAAAATGACGAAAACTTTATTAAAAGCCTGTTCGACAAGAGAATAAAGTTATCTCAAAGATATTGACTAGTCGTTGTCATAGTCCTTTGGTAATTACGGAAACGCCAAGAACGCCATTCGAACGAATCAATATCGACATATTTCAGACCCCAACTCGAAATTACGCTTTGACCATTCGCGACGAGTTGACTAAATTTACCCAGGCATACGCAATCCAAGACAAATCTGCAAAATCTGTAGTAAACACCCTGTTACTATATTTCCAACACTATGGCACCCCTTTGAGAGTCCATTGTGACTACGGTGGCGAATTTGACAACAGACTACTAAAAGATCTCTGCACTTTATACGACATAAAACTAACATATTCAAGTGTAGGACACCCTCAATATAACGGATCGATAGAACGATTTCATGCCACCCTAGCTGAAATGATTAGAGTCCATAAAGCCGAAAACCCTGACGAACATCCACTGACTATTTTACCCTACGCAGTAATATGCTATAATAACTCAGTCAATAAAACCCATGGTTTTAGTCCATACGAATTAGTATTCGGACACACTTCTTGTAGACCACCCGAAACGTTATACAATCAAAAAGAGTTGATAACTAAGTATGTTAGAGACCTTAACAATAGAATCTCGCACTACTATAAAATAGCGCGTAGTCGTACGCTAGATCAAAAAGCAAAAGCGAAAATTCTTTTCGATAAACATGTCCCCGGAAATCGACCCGATTACCAAATTGGAGGCAAAGTCTACGTAAAAGAATCCCAGATTAAAGACAAACTACAAAACAAATTTAATGGCCCATTCAAAATTATAGAAATCTTTCAAAATTCAGCACTTTTGTCAAATCCCGAAATAGACCAAACTACTAAAGTTAACTTTGACAGGATGAAACCTTATTTTGAAAATTAAACTTTATTTTCAGGTTTCTCTTGCTGTTCGGATCAGCAGTATCCCAGTACTCAATAACGCCAATAAACAACACTATCGGAGTGTATTACCACCGAGACACTGACATTGTAATTTCCCACAAGAAATCGACATTACTAGTGCATAAAAATATATCAACACTCAAGACAGCTATTGACAGAAACGACAAAATTTTAGACAAAATCTTCATCACACTTGACCCGGCATATTTAGACATGGTAACCTTCACAAGTGAAGTTAAAACACATCTTAGCTTATTAACACAAATTTCTAAAACCATTAAGAGTAAATTCGACGAAATATTGTTCGATACGAAACGTTACAAACGCGGACTTTTGAACGGTATAGGTTCAATATTTGAATCAATCACCGGCAATCTGGATGCTGAAGACGGCGAATACTACCTTAACTGTATTAACAAATTAAATAATGATGAACACCAATTGGAGAACTTACTCAAAAATCAAATATCAGTTACAACTTCGGTCATAAAGAATTTCAATCTAACTGTTCGACAATTACAAATTGACGAAGAGACGTTCAATAACGACATAAAGGAAATCGAAAAACAGATTTTAAAAATCGAAGGTGACACGCGAATAGCTTATACAAAATTAAAATTCCTAAGTATTTGCGAGCAACTCATGGCAAGCTATTTATTTATCGAGGACAATTTAAACGATATTTTAAATTCCATTACTTTTGCGAGACTTAAGATAATTCACACATCAATCATTAATCCTCAGGACTTGGTAAACTCTCTACAAGAGATTTCACAAAACTTACAAAAGAACAATTTGCCTCTCCCGATCAAATTATCAAAGGTTTCACAATACTTAGATATTATTGAATTGAAAGCTTTTCAGGTAAATTCAGAATTAATATTCGTATTAGACATACCACTAATAGACCCTCAAACATATTCTGTTTTTAAACTATATCCCATTCCTATTCTGGATAATAGAACTGGTCTATTTCACATTTTATCAACTTCTCAAAAATATATCGCGAGAGATGATGATTCTTTGATGTTCATACCCATCGCAGACCTCGAAAGATGCAAACCAATCTATCCTAATACCAAGCTATGCTCAAATTTATTTGCATATCCAATTGACAACAATGCCATATGCGAAGCCCGTCTCTTCAAGAACCTCGACACACTACCCGAAAACTGCCAGACGTCACTCATCATCAGTCAAGGTTACAACGTGCAAGAACTAGGTGAAAATAAGTGGTTAGTGATAAACGCGGAACCTTTACATGTGACCATTAACTGTCCCAAAATAAGTTCGACTGACAAAATCTCCAAAAACTCAATTATTAGACTCCAATCAAATTGCTACGCTTTTATAGGTATTACCAAAATCCAAGCTAGCACAAGTGATTTTATCAGTGTAAAAGACAATAATCACCCAATTCAAGTCCCGCTTGAGTGTTGTGGCCAAATTCCCAAAAACATTCGAGTGCCCAATCTAAAACCTTTGAAGTTGAACAATTTAAACACCGAAGACCTCGAGATTGCTAAACACAAACTCGACCAATATTCAAAAGACTTAGACGACCTAATTAATGAACCCTTTGTCACCAAACACGTCTCTTGGTTCACTTACTTCATAATTGTTTTAATCTTTGGACTATTATTTGTGTACCTATTCTATAAATATAGAATACACCGAAGAAATTCAACCACCGATGTCTCCACATCGCCCCCAGCTCCTCCGAGACCTAGTAAACTCTCCAGGAAATTTACTAGCATACTTCCTCAACGAAAACGACCTCCACTAAGAAGGCGAAGAATCCGAAGACATAGAGCTTAGTTAAAACAGTTTTGTGCCTTTCTAACTTTTGTGCTGAAACTCTTCAGTGAAAATTTATTCGATTTTATTTTAATATTTTGATGCTTTTTATACATGCACTGTATTGCATTTTTACGCTTACTATTTTATATCTTATATTTTTACATTTTTACAAGTTTACAATTTTACATTTTATATACCTTTAACATTTTTATTGTTATATTTTATCATTTTCAATATTTCATATACTTTCCATTTATTTTACTTTCAAAAAGTTACTGCATAAGCACCAACTTTTTATATAAGGGGGAAGCTGTTATATAAAATATTATAACGTAATTCATGATACTTAGAGCCATACACAAGTAGGCTTATCAGGTATATCATATTACATATTGCAGCTGCTCCTTTTGCTTATTCAGCATCACCTGATTCACAGGATTGCAACATTATTTCCTTTGTTATGTTCCCAGAATAAATTGCACAATGTTACTCCCTTTGTTCTAGAGACTCCTCGAGTCAGCATTTCAAATTTTATAAATACATGTAAAAGAACGTTTGCTCCTCAGTCTTCATACTCAGTTAGTTTTAGGTCATTCAATTTGTTTCTTAATGTTCAGGATAGTAATTACTATCCTTTAATCAAATAAATAGTTTTTAAAAAGTTCTTTGTGTTGTGTGTGATGTAACATGCATATTGCGCTGAAACCAGGCACCAACATTATCTAGATGTTTAACGTTTAGTGTCCCTTTGACACATAAGCGTTCTAATTTTTCAATATAATATCTAGTTCCTGTTCTACTATTCGAAAGTAGATGCTATTCTAATTTCAACAATATATCACACTTCCCTCTATTGCGTTCATTTTCCTTAAAAGAATAATAGCCAAATCACTCGATGCTGGGTCGTTAAGGTGACGGTTTCCAGGAGAGAGATATCCGATAGGGAAATATTTATTATTTTCGCCCATAACGTTTTCTCTTAGTACGTATATTTAACAAAACTATAAGAACTGTATAGAAAAATTTATAATGTGTTTGATATTTGTGTACCAATAGCAAAGCACTCTAAAGAGAAATATCCTGTGTGGTATAATATTGATATTATTAAGAATATTAAAAAGAAACATCAGTACAGAGTTAAATACAACAAATCAGGTGAAGCTGAATGGAAGCGGAGATATGCTGACATTAGAAAAATTGTAAAAAACCAGATTCAATGTGCTTATCAAGAATATCTAAGTAATGTCCAGAACGAATTGGCTGAAAATCCCAATTTCTTCTGGACTTGTGTAAAACACCAGAAAAGTTCAGTTGATATCCCTGAGTCGATATCAGCTGATGGAACAATAATACATGGTCTACAGAATATTAGTAATGCTTTCGCAACATATTTCAAGTCAATATATGCAGACCATTCATCTCTTGCAAATAACATTAAATTTTACAATGGAACATTTTGCTTCAAGCCTATAACTAGTGAAGAGGTCAGTGCTGCTATTAAAAAGCTCAAAGTAGGCAGATCAGTGGGACCAGATGGTATTCCTTCGTACATAATAAAAGGATGTGCTTCTGCTTTATTGTGTCCTCTAGTGCACATATTTAATAGTTGTCTTGTAAATTGCCAATTCCCAGATAAATGGAAGCTGAGTAAAGTCATTCCAATTTTTAAGTCTGGTTCTAAGACAGATATAACAAATTATAGAACAATATGTATAGGCTCTAGTTTGGCTAAAGTGTTCGAAATAATAATTTATGAAAGAATATTTGAGCAAATCTCTGGTAAAATTTTAATGCAACAGAATGGCTTCCTTCCCAACCGTTCTAGTCTCTACAGTTACAAATCTTTTGAACTTTACTCAGTATGTGCATGAAGCCTTCAGACATGGCCAACAGGTGGATGTTATTTTTACAGACCTTGAAAAGGCTTTTGACAGAGTATGTCATAATGAAGTAGTTCAAGCATTAATTCAGCTTGGGGTTGATGAGAACATTATTTTGTTAATAACTTCATACTTACTAAATAGAGAGCAATATGTTGAAATTAAAGGATATAGATCATTCCGATACACACCAACGTCGGGAGTCCCTCAGGGATCAAACCTTGGTCCATTACTATTCTTAGCAGTAATAAATAGTTTAGGTTGCAACTTAGGTGAAGCACAAGGGTTGATCTATGCTGATGATTTCAAGTTATTTCAAATTATAAATGACACTGCTGATTGCAGTGCTCTACAGACTAAGTTAAATAATAGAGCTCAATGGTGTTCAGACCATAAATTCACTATTAACATTCAAAAATGTTATGTAATGTCTTTTTCTTGTAAAAAGGAAATGATTACATTCGACTATGTACTAAACAGTCATACACTTACTAGAAAGAAGTCTCAGAAAGATCTCGGTGTAATACTAGATGAAAAACTAAACTTTACAGAACATATTGATAAAATTGTTAGTGAATCGTACAAGATGCTAGGTTTTGTAATAAGGAATTCTAGAAGTTTTAATAACATTGATGCAATAAAAGCACTATACAATGCATTCATTATTCCTAAATTGGAATATGCCTGTATCGTGTGGTGCCCCCAATATGAAATCAAAATAACTGCACTAGAAAATGTACAAAGAAAATTTTTAAAGTTTCTATATTTTAAGACATATGGCAGTTACCCACCCAGAGGTTATGATCAGGGAGAGTTGAGAAACATTTTTAATTATAAAAGCTTGAAGTTTAGAAGATTTGTAGCATGTACAATGTTTGTCTTCAAATTAATAAAAGGTTTAATAGACAACACAAACTTTCTTGCTCAACTTCCATTCAGAATAGGTACATCAATAATAACAAGAAATATAATAGCCTATTTTATTTAAATGTTCCCAGAACAAATTTGTACAAAAACAGTCCACTGTTCAGAATGTGTTCATTAGTCAATACGTATACTAGCAATGTTGACCCCTTCTGCACTAGTTTGTCTAGTCTGAAAAATGAGGTAATTAATCAGCTTGAAAATGCTAGCTAAATGTAATGTATTTTATGTGTGTGCGTCATTAGATTAAGTGCAATTTTATATGTATGTTTATATGAGTATGTATGAGTGTATATGTGTCTACATACATATATTTTCATATAGTTTTTAAAGTGTATCTGTAATTGGTCATTTGTACTGTTGATACAAACAATAAATAAATAAATAAATAAAATAAAATAAATAAGACTACCTTAGTAGAACCATAACAAGACTATTACTATGAATTTTCACTCAATAACTCCAGTCGTTTTCAAAACAGTTAGATTTAAATTTAAAGATATGCTCATCTTTCTATTTCGTAGTTGTATAAGTTGTAGCCCCTGCGAAACGAAGGACTGCATCGCTTACCTTAGCGGCAAGGCGTCTAGTTACTAAATAACTTAACAAATTTTTACAAACCTTTACTGAGAAGGTTTCATTTTTCATTTTATCTATAAATATTTTGGGTTTTACGTACCACCATGTTTTATCATTGTATTTTTTAATATTCCCTCGTTCATTTTTCTCATATTAAACTAAAATCTTTGAGAATATCTGCTAGCATAGAATTTGCTTTTGAATCATTCTGTTGCGAAAAAGAACATAACTATCTCTCCAGATAGATATTTTCATTCAGTGTATATTGCGGGATATATTTGTTTTATATTTGTATCAATATCTTCTAAGGAATCATTCCTGGAACCTAATTTTCAATTATACAGTGCAAGAACTCACAAACATGTAGACTAAATTATTTTAAAAACTTCTCGGTGTCATTTTCTATTATCGTTGCAATTATACTGTCTAAAAAATCAATCTCGTACAAAATGTCATTACATTACTACATCATAAGATGGTGTAGAATATATCATACTACGACTAAAAACAGTTTTAGTATGTGATCTTAATAGGCTGGTATTTTGAAGTGCCTTTCCCATAATAGACAGACTGCATTTTAAGCGAAATGGAGAATTTACTCATCGCAAATTTGATAATTCCGTATTAAATTTGGGCCCCCGTCACAAGTAATATCAACGCTTTTTCTATTAATTAACGATATTCATCAAAAAACAATTTTTTGTTAAGGTTATATGAGTTATAAATTTCACTATGCAGTATTGCTTTATAATGAAGCTTGTCTGTTAGATCTTATTTAACATAATATTGTATATGATTTAGTATAGTGTAAAGCTGTCTTCAGGTAAGAAAGTAATTGGTTATCCTCGTGTCGAAAATGAAAGTTGTTTATATTAAATCGTTCTACATGAGAAGACGCCTTATAAAAATATAAAATATGCCAAGGGAAGCTGCGTGTTATATAAATTTGAACTCGGCCTACTATAAATATAACTTTGATAAGTTCTTACAGTTACAGCGGAATAAAATTGTCAAACATTTTTCATTGAAACAAGAATGTTGAAAGTTTTTTTACAATTAATCTTAGTTGCATGGTCGCATGGTTATTTAATGAACGCGTAAACAAAAAATTTAATAGTGTTTTGAATGGAGTATTGTATGAAACTTTGCATGGGGGTTTCATTAGTTCTGCAGAAGATCTGAAAAGGTTTGGTTATTTATTTATTATTACTTACAACAATAAAACCTGTTGTTACATATGGACGTGAATCTTGGACATTGACAAACAACGATGAAATGCACCTCAGAATGTTCGAGAAGAAAATATTAAGGAAAATATTTGGCCCGGTGCGGGAAGAAGACGGATGAAGAATCAGGATGAACCACGAACTTGATAGGCTGATAGATGGGGCAGATATAGTACGATTTGTTAAAGCACAGCGAATACGATGGTTGGGAAATATGGAGAGAATGAGAGAGGAAAGGTGGGCAAGAAAAGTGATGGAGTGGAAACCCCCAGGAAGGAGAGCAAGAGGAAGACCTAGGAAAAGGTGGTTAGATGATATTAGAAAGGATTTGGAAGTTATGACAGTAAGGAATTGGAGAAGAAAGGCAGATGATAGGGACGAATGGCGACAACTGGTGAAGCAGGCTAAAACCCACCAAGGGTTGTAATGCCATAGAAGAAGAAGAAAATTACTTACAATTTGTAATCAAACCATTAAAAAGCAGTTAAAATTCCGATTTCAATGATATAGCACACTTGCATCCTTTCGATTCGATTTCCGTGAAATTTTTTTTAAAAAACAAAACAAATGTGACGGCACAAGATCGCTTTTCGCCTGGCACAGTCGATGCGAGGAACTGTTGCGCCGTAAAACCCGTTGCCCTTCTCGAATACCACCTACATGGGTAATGATAACAAATGTTTGGGTGGGGAGGTTCCAGCGGCTTCCAGTAGCTGCCGATTTTTTAAAAAGAATTCAGTTTGAAATCGAAAAGAGTGTTTTTGATATTTTTCTCTAAAACCAAAAATAATTTCGAATTTGACGTAATAACATATACTGAAACTAATTAAAACTTTTATAAGTAGTGTCTAGAGTTCCTTTAAAATCCCCCCACTCTGCTCACACTATAAATATAGCAAAAAAGGAAGGTTGGCTCTGATTGGCTGTCGTTTAAATGACTATAACTCAAGACAGAAAAGAGATATTTAAATTTTTTTAAATATTTTATTGATATATTTTTGTTGACAAATACTAATAATTATTAATGGCTCGAATTGAGAAAAATCATAATTTTACTCTATTACGCCATATGTTCATTTTCAACTTTTCTGTTTCAATTGATATACCCCTTAGTACATAAAAACGCAAAGATTTCTTCAAGTTTTAGCCTTAAGTTTACTATGAGGCTTATGCTATTGCTCACTGAACAAAATCAGATACTTTATATTTGGGTCTGAGGTGTGGTAAACTGTTAGTGAAAGGCATAATACACTTTTCATATTTATGGAACTAACATAAGGTCAGATAATTTATATTTAGATATGAGGTGCGGTAAACTGTTAGTGAAAGGAAATAATGTGAGTTATTTTATGTTGACCTTAATTATAATTAATATAAAATCACATATCTTTATACTAATAAATTAAACACTGTTAACATCTGTTATTATTTATTTTATACATTAATAGATATAATATTATTTTATATTGCCTCTAAATGTTCTTGCTTATCTTCGGTGGAACCAAAGCCACATTCCCCTCTTTCGCTGTCTGGTAAAGTTGTCACTTCTTCAATATCTGGATAGTAAATTTTTTCACATATCAACTGACATATGCGATCTCCTTTTTTGAATTCTATTTCTAAATTTGAATTATTAATTAGCAAAACTTTTATAGGTCCCCTATAGTCTTCATCGATAACTCCAGCGCCTATATCGATCGAATGTTTTACGGCCAATCCAGATCGGGGTGCGATTCGTCCATAACATCCATTCGGAAGTTGAATTTTAAATCCTAAATTTACAAGTAATCTACTTTGAGCCTGTAGTTTTATATTCAATGGTGTTCGAAGATCAAATCCTGCTGATTTTTTTGTTGCCTTAATGGGAGGGTAGGAAGCGGAGTTTATTTTAACAAATTTCAAATTTTTATTACTCTTTGTTTCTAAATTTTTAATTTTTATTTGATTTTCCTAAAAGCAAATGTTTGTGAAGTTATGAAATTCTATTATTAAAGAACAGTCCATTATTTAATGCAAATTCAATTTTATCCATGGTACATGGTGATTTACCAAAACATATTTTTCTACAATTCATACAATGGGTATGAGTATTAATACTATGAGTATGTAACATATTAACAAATGCTAAATCGTACATTGAAAATATGTTTGTCTTTAGCATAGGGTAACAATTTTGACAGCATATGTAAACTAAATCCTGAACAAAATTTCCAAATATAAAAATATTGTTACAATTAAATTGATTATCTGTACATGTCATTTGAGATAATAAGCTGTCCGTCACCCATTTTTTGACATAAGGAAATGAATTTCCTCCATCAGCTTTCAACTCCTCATATTTCAATTTATTCGTAGATAACTCATACGTGGATTTATATAAATATTGAATATGATTCTTACTTACTAAATATTTCTCGCAGAGGAGGGGGGATGTGGCTTGGGACATTTTAGATATCTGTAAATAATTTGAAAATTAATAATTACTTAGTTGAAGGATTCAAATGATAATGTAAATAAGGCAATTCAAAATAGAAATAAAATAAATGAATGGGATATTAGAGGAATGATCTCAATATATAAATATACAAGATATAAGAAACGTTACATATATCTAGATATATTTATGTATAGTTGCACGATGACATATTTACTTAAAAAAATGGAATCCCTTAACTCATATCATCATAATTCCTCTTAAATATTTTCTCTCGAATTGAAATTATTTTAATTTAAAAAATAGCGGTTTAGTTTATTGTTATCAAGAGTTAAAATATTAAATTACAAAATATATTTACCTGTATATGGAATACTTCTTTCACTGATAGATAAGCTGTGAATGTTAATTTTACTGGAAAACGTAAATGTATTTATATAATTAGATTACCCCCTTTTACTAACATTCTCATTCTCCTTTACTAACATTGTATAGCAAATTTTTATGAAAATGAAAGGTTACATGCATTAGATACAGACTGCGACTTTCTAATTTATACTGGTATTCTGTTGAATATGCGATAAAGTTAGTACTATAATAAATGTTACATACATTAGATGAAGGTTGGTGACTTTCTAGGAGGGGCGTTGGTAACAGAATTTGCAACAAAGCGAGTAAGTAAGTTTCACTAGAGCGGGGTACATTTTTTAATTCCGTTTTCATATAAATATTACATGCAGCATATTATGATATTACAGTATCCACTTCGAAACAAGACTTCAATAGCAAGTAAGATATACATTTTTTATTATTTTTTTTTTATTTTATCATTTATTGGGAATTATTTTATCTCTTTTAGAGATGAATGCATTACAAAATCTTAATACATTAGGGGCTTTCGAGTTCGAAACTATAAAATTTAAAGATTTGGAAATAGGTAAGGCTTATAAGATTGGAATTTTTAGAAGCCTAGAAACTGTATATGGTCGGAGAATTCTAGTTGAATTGGTGGATTTGGAGAAATACATATTTCTCCCTGAGAGATTTAAAAGCATGACAGAGAGTGAGATTGAAACTGCTAATAAGAAAAGTTTATCATTGGTTTTTAAAGGGTTGAAGCAGCTGGAGAACAAAAGGATGGCCAATGATATAGAATTTAAGGAAAACTAATTTTTTATTATTAGCGAGTGAAAATTAAATCACAATATAAAAATAAGAAAGATAACTGTTTTAAAGTAGTTTAAAGTAGATTAAATAGAATATAAGCCAACATTTTTACGTATATACATTTTTTTAATGTTTTAATTTTTCTTTAATTATTTATGTTATGAGCAAACGACAGAAATTAAATTGGGATATTAAAGTAACAAAAACAGCTTTTAAAGGTCGTGTTTTAACGATAACAATAGATAATAATTTAAATTTTAAAGATCCAAAAATATTTCTGCAAGAAGTTTCATCGATTTTTCCGGATATTATACAAAAAATTAAATTATTTCCATGTAAAATAAATGTTAGTTTTATCGCAAACTTTACATGTCCAAAGGGTAGTGACGAAAATGATATAGAGTCACAGATATTTTATATTAATACTAAAATTCAAAATTATTATCAAACGACGGATGTTGAAAGGTGGTATAATGAGTATATTTTCGAAGAACTTTTGAAAAAATTAAGTGAATTTTGCGAACGCGGGTCGGGATGGGCGTTGAGCAAAATTATTCAGTTAGATATCAATATTAATAAATGTTCCTTTTTTTCGGTTGGTGCTACATTCATTGACCTTCCAAAGGAAATAGCAGATAAGAGAGCGTGCGTTAATATTCAATGTTTCGATGATTGTTGTTTCGCATGGGCTGTAGGATGTGCATTTCAAAATGTACAAAGAAATGTAAATAGGGTTTCCTCTTATAGACACTTTTCGGAATTTTTGAATGTAGAGGGAATTAATTTTCCATTTACTTTAAATCAGTTACCTAAATTTGAAAGACAGAACAACTTATCTGTCAATATTTATGGTCTGAAGAAAAAAAATGTAAAAGATAAATGGTTTATAGGTAAAGAAGTTGATATACCTAGTAGTGAAGATACGGCGGAATCCAGTGATGAGGGGGATATTGATGTAGATAGGGGCAATGGAAATAAATATGAAATTATACCTATTAGAGTTTCTGATAATGTTCAAAATATTCATGTTAATTTATTGCTAGTTCAAAAAGAAACCGAATTAAATAATGTAGACGAAAATGAAGCATCTTACCATTATTGTTATATTAAGTCATTATCTAGATTAATATCTAGACAAGTCTCAAGGAAAAGAGCAAAAAAGTTTATTTGTGACAGATGTCTTAGTATGTTTTATGCCAATGAGAGACTTGAGTCTCATAAAATAGATTGCATTCAATTTAAGGGAGTAAAATCAGTTTTTCCAAATTTAGACAATAAATGGATTAAATTTAAAAATTACAGGCATAAGGAACGTGTTCCGTTTATTATATATTTCGATTTAGAGACTTATTTATTATCTATAGAAAATGCTTCCCCCTCACCTTCTACTTCATATACGATGGCATATGAAAGACATGTACCGTACAGCATAGGTTATTATTTCCATTGCAGTTTTGATGATACTTTATCCATGTATAATTTTAATAGGAGTGAGAATTGTATAGACTGGTTTATTAATGAGTTGAAAGATATCGCGAAAAATGTTGCAGACATTTTTAACACACCTTTTCAAATGCTCCCCCTCTCCGACGAACAGAAGATACATTTTAACCGAGCCTCTGAATGTCACATATGTGAGCTACCTTTTTCTAATGAAGATTATAAAGTTAGAGATCACTGTCATCTGTCGGGGGGTTTTCGCGGTGCTGCTCATAATTTTAAATTACATACCCATTGTAAGTCACAATTTAACTTCTTACGACTCGAATTTCTTTATAGATAAATTATGTACTCAGTTAGAAGGACCAATTAAACTTCTGCCTCATAATAAAGAGAAATATAAATCTTTTACCAAAACGCTTAGGTTTGAATATAATGAAGAAGGGAATGTTTATTATCGTAATATACATTTACGGTTTATAGATTCTTTTAACTTTATGGCGAAATCGTTGGAACAATTGGCATCCTACTTGGATGAATTTAAAATTACTAAAAAAAATTATTTCGACTTACCTCTTGAACACATACAACTTTTATTAAAAAAGGGCGTATTTCCTTACAATTATGTAAATTCCTATGATAGGTTAAATGATACAAAATTACCAAGTAGAGAAAAGTTTTACAATAGATTGAAATATCAACATATTAGCAATGAAGAATACGCTCATGCAGAAAAAGTGTGGAGCGTTTTTAATTGTCGTACCTTAGGGGAATACTCAGATATTTATTTAAGAACAGATGTACTCCTTTTAGCTGATGTTTTTGAATCTTTTCGGGAATTATGTTTGCAAACATATAATCTTGATGCATGCCACTATATTACCACTCCTTCTTTATCATGGGATGCTCTATTGCGCATCACCAAAGTGGAAATAGAACTCTTTACTGATGTTGACATGCTTCTTTTTATAGAACGTGGTATAAGGGGGGGCCTTTCAACTTGTATTCATAGACATGCAAAAGCTAATAATAAATATATGGATAATTATAATCAAAATGAGGATGACATTTTTTTAACATATCTAGATGTCAATAACCTTTATGGTTATGCAATGACGTCGGCTTTACCTCTATCTCACTTTAGATGGTTGAGGGAGGGGGAAATTGTAGAATTAGAGATTGAAAAAATTAAAGTGGATTCGTCATATGGGTATATTCTAGAGGTGGATTTGGACTACCCTGATGAAATTCATGATTATCATTCAGATCTACCATTCTGCCCTGAAAAACTAGCCCCAGAAGGTAGTAAATATAAAAAATTGATGGCAACTCTTTATAATAAAAGAAAATATGTTATTCATTACCTGTACCTTCAACAGTGTTTAAAACATGGTTTAAAATTAATAAAAGTTCATCGAGTTTTACAATTTCTCCAGTCATCATGGATGAAACCGTATATTATGCTAAATACTGAGTTACGTATGGCGGCAAAGAATCCATTTCAAGTTGAATTTTTTAAATTACAGAACAATGCCTCGTTTGGTAAGACAATGCAAAACGTCCGCAATATGAGAGATGTTAGATTAGTAAGATCATTTGACAATGCATTTGGAATGAACTACTACGTTTCGAAACCAAATTTTAAAGATCGACTAATTTTTGATGAAAACTGCGTCGCCGTTGAATTGAATAGATGTAAAATATATTTCAATAAACCTATTGTAGTAGGTTTTTCTGTTTTAGATATTTCAAAATCTCAAGTATATAAATTTCATTATGAATATATGCAAAAAAAGTTTTCCTTAAATAACCTCAAGTTGTGTTATACAGATACAGATAGTCTTATTTATAAAATAAAAACCAACGATTTTTATGCTGATATTAAGGAGGATTTAAATGAATGGTTTGATACTTCCGATTACAAACCAGACAACCCTTTCGGCTTTCCAAGGGTTAATAAGAAGGTTATGGGTGTTTTAAAAGATGAATTAAAGGGTCAAATATTTGATGAATTTTTAGGTCTGAGATCTAAAATGTATGCGATTAGAGCGTATAAATCTGAGAAAGATCAATGTAAGGCAAAAGGTATTATCAGCGCTATAAGCAAATCATTAACTCTAGATGACTATAAACATTGTTTGGAGACTGGTGAGAAATTGAGAAAAAAACAAAATTTAATTAGGTCGGTTGCTCATAACGTGCATACTTTTGAACAGAATAAAATAGCTTTAGATTTGTTCGATGATAAACGCTATATTTGTGAATCAGGTGTAGACACACTAGCCTTAGGGCATTATTCATTACGAAGAGAATAATCATTTTTAGCTAATACCATTGTTTAGGATATTAGGATTATTACTAATGATTGTAATATGTAATTAGTGTATATGTATTAATTGTAATAAATATAGTTATTATGCTATTTATGTTGGTTTCCTGTATTCTAATAAAAGTCTGTTAAGATAAATGATCCTTGTTTATTTACTACATACAATACATTAAAAATGTTGTGAATTTACAAAAGTCCTAAAGTTTATTTCCGTTTAGATATGTTTAAAATTAGATGTTTTTCTTTATTCACAATAAATCTTTTAAATCTATCCAAGCGTTTTTCTTCAATCCTAGAAATTTCACATACGCCTTATTTCCCTTTTTCCTCAAAACCTTTTCCACCAAATAGACATCAGAATACTTTGCTTTTTGCAATTCATGCCCGTAAAACCCTCCCGCTATATCTGACCCCTCCATATCAGATAAAAGATATGTCACAGGATTAGTTAGCTGGGTTTTTCTAATAGTGAAAAGTTCTGTGCTCCAATTAGGGTTATAACCCTTATCAAAAATACTTTTATACTTGCTTATACGAACTACGTTTCCAACCTTAAATTTTCCACTACCGAAAATTTTAATATTAGTGTATGCTTTTTGCAGCAGGTGTTTTTCGTTCTTTTTTCTTCTAGCATCGGTCGGTCGCATTCCGATAGTTCTGTGTACAGTATCATTATATTTTTTGGTTATCTCTTTTAAAATATCAATCCACTTATATTTTCCTCTTACGCTGAATTCAAAGTATAATTTACTTTTCAGAGTACGAATAACTCGTTCGGCTATTGCAGCCTTTATCGGACTGAAAGTAGAATACATATTCACGGAATTTTCTTTACATAAGTCTTGAAACTGTTTATTCCAAAATTCTCCCCCATCGTCTACTTGAAGATTTTTCGGCAATTCTTCCTTAAAAATTTTTTTCATAGCTGTAGTAACTTCTTTTCCGGTTTTATTTTTAAGCGGTTCGGTCCATAGAAATTTACTAAAACAGTCTATCGCCACTAAAATGTATTTATAGCCTCTATTCTGTTTGGAGAATTTTTGAAAATCTGCCAAATCGGCCTGCATTAAATCATGCAGTCCTCGAATAATCACCCTTCGTCTAGGAAAGTTTTTACGAGCAGGCTTATGCAATTCACGAACCACTTGCAGTTTTTCCATGTCAACGCACTTTTTTAACTGATGATACCCTCTTCTGATAATTCTTCTAATATACTAGTAATTTGATTGTCTACTGAATTATTACCGGCATTTTTCTCAGCACAGAGAAGCCTAAGCCGATCAACTAATTCATTTACTGAATTCCAATAAACGTACTGAGGACTGACGTTAGAAGTGACCCGAAGACCACTACCCGGTACCGAGAAGAACCTGTCTCTTAATCTGGTGTCAACAGGAAACAGTTTTTTAATTATATTTCTGTATTTATTGGACTTATTTCCATTTATCTGACCATCTGATTTATATCCTCTTTTATGAGCGTTGGTTTGGCGCAAGATATCACCGTACCTCAGTAAATCTGCCTGAGTATAATCTTCTGGATTTTTCATAAAAACTAACTGATACAGTCCGTTAGTACCTTCATATTTCCTATCATTTATAATTATATCGTTTCCACTTATTTCAACATTACTATCGCCGATCATCCATTCCTGAGTCTCCGGATTAAAACGTATTCCATATAGACTGTCCGTCACTCCAATCGTATCGCTTACGAGCATTTGTAAATATTTTTTCGGTAGTTGTTCAAACTGACTCAGGGAAGTATTTATTTCCTCTCGTGATTCGGGAAGATTATAGTGTTGTTGCATAAGCTCAGTAGAGAGGCGGGGTGAGGTTGTCTCTGCTACTGTTTCTGTTCGAACAAAAGCCGGACCCGGATCATCCCAATCCCTCCGAGCGGTAGATTGTGAACTCTTCCCCCACTTTATAATTTTAAAATCCTTACTTTTTCTTTTAATACCCTGATCTATTTCTCCTAAATCAAATACATCTTCATTCTCCTCCTGTTTTTCTTCCTCTCTCTTATGAGTTTCGGTTTTTGGGATAGATAGGGGTTCCTTTTTTATATTGTCCGCAATTGTTTTGAGCGGATCTATTAAAGGTTTTAAATTTTTCTCTAGTATTTTATTAGCTTCAATTCGAGTCTTTTTAAGTTTGAAAAATTTCTTCTTTAGAACGTTTCGCGTTTTTATTAGATCCTTCTTCAGATTTTCATCAGAAGCAGCACGGATCTTCTTCACCTTCATGTTGCACGTACACGTGTATTAAACATACTACTACTAATTTCCACTCGGATTATTTTATAAGTAGATGAAAGTGTCGAGACCTTTGCGGTATCTCCGCCCAGATTTGACGTCTGCACATTTATCCACGAGTAAAAAACTGAATTTTTCCTTCCAACAAAGCCGACACATTTCTTTAAATTCCTCGAAAGTCATATCGTTGGAAATGTGATGATCGTTGAACACATGTTTTAGATTAAGGTCATCCTGCTCGAAAAGGACAATTAGGTTAGTATTGTCCCTCACGAGCTGTTTTGGCGCACGAGAGTAGGTCTGGCATAAATATAACGTGTCGATTAGTTTATGCCGACCCATGCTGAAATATTCCCTAATAGGACTTTGAGGGGTACATTGTACGTCATCGAAAATGAAAAGAGAATTCGGTTTCGCATCGCCAGGCGAAATAATCTTTTCGGTGTCATCGAAGAACTTATAGTAACCGATGAAGGGGAGGCCACTTAAAATTTTATCCAAATATACGTACATGGGCTGATTCAAAGACTTTGAATAAATATAAATATTCTCGAAACTCAAGCCGTTCGGATTCACGATGAGGCTTATCGCCAAATTGGTCTTTCCCACTCCGGAGGGTCCGGCAATTAAGGCTCGAACGTCATTATTGAATAACTCGCCGTGTCTCTTCTGTTTCATGACATGTTCTTTATCCGTTGCCTCCGTAATTTTCGACGTGTAATTTTCGATAGGAAAACTTTCCTTCTGCTTTACGAATCTCATCTCAGTATCTGTGAGACTAACGATCACGACGATCGAACGAAAACTAACCCAAACATCATGTCAAAAGTTACAGGAAGACGGTTCGGGGACGCGCCTCCTGGACCTGGTACCTGGACCGTGGGCGGCGACCTCACGATTTTGACAAAGCCCTCGAAGAGTTCCACGTCCGTTTTGAACGATCTGATTAATAAACTTCCCTTCGAGATTCACATACCGGGCGGATATCAGTTTTGCGGACCGGGCACGTGTCTCGAGAAGCGACTACAGCGGGGGGACAGTGGGATAAATAAACTCGATTCCTTATGTAAGGAACACGATATAGAGTACAGAGACAGTAGTGAGTTATCAGCCAGACACGCGGCAGATCGTCGACTCATCGAAGGAGCTTGGAAACGTGTCAAAGCGAAAAACGCCTCGTTTGGAGAAAAAGCAGCCGCTTATCTGGTTACTAACGTAATGAAGGCTAAAACGAAATTAGGAATGGGCGTAAAGTGCCCACGTCCGAAGGCAATTAAACGAAAATCGAAGAAGATTCCGTTCAAGGGTGGTGTTGTGAAGCCGATTGCGTTAAAGCTGAAATCTGGAAAAATTGAAGATTTGAAAAAGGGGGCAAAACTAGCTCTGTTGGCGGCTAGAAATACCGTCAAGCGAACGGGGGGATTGAAGAAAATTAATTTACCCCGGGTTATGCCCATACCGAAAAGAGGAGGATTCCTTCCGTTTTTACTGCCCATGTTCGCGGGACTTTCGGCCTTAGGGGGACTAGCAGGCGGCGCAGCTGGCATCGCCAAGGCGGTGAATGCCGCCAAGGAGGCACAGAAGCAACTCGAGGAATCACAGCGTCACAATAAGACGATGGAGGCTATCGCAATGGGAGGAAAATCGGGAAGCGGACTGTATCTGAAGCCATATAAAAAAGGACTAGGTCTATACATTCAAAAAAACTAATAGCCTCGTTACCTCGACGCCCCCTAACCAATTTCGATCTGATTACGTACGCTAGAATATGGAAAATACCTCACTTTTCGGGTGTTTTCATGAGAGATACCCTTCCTCAAAACATCTCACCTGCTCCTTACGAAAGGGGTATAGTGAATTTGGATGCCGATGAGGGTACTCACTGGTGCGCGTATCGCAAAAATAAAAATGTCGTAACTTGGTTTGACAGTTTCGGCAGTATTCCACCTCCTAAAGAGGTTTTGGAATATTTCCGAGGTAACGATATTATTTACAACCACGACGCTTTTCAGTCTTACAACACCTATATATGTGGACACTTATGTTTACTCTTTTTACGACTCGACGAGAGTGATATTTAGAAGATGTCTTTAACATTCACATTAGTGGGGAGGAACAGTGTTTTGAATGCGTCATACTTTCCACCTATAGAACTGGATCCTACCGAGAAATATTCCTTAGGATTAATAGGTTTCTACAGCTATCATTCCATACCGAATGTGGATGAGGGAGGCAATAAATTCTATTACGGTAAGAAGTCTTTGACTTTACCCGTTGGATCATACGAAATTGGAGATTTGGAAAAATACATAAACGATAATGTGACGGAGAGTGAAGATAGAATTATTTTGAGGCCCAACCTTAATACCTTTCGAGCCGAGATTTTTAGCCAGAAAAATGACATAGATTTCACCGAAGACGACTCCTTATTTCGAGTACTGGGATTCTCTCAAAAAATATTGAAGGCCAATCAGATACACACTGCTGATAAAATTATGCAAATTTTCAATGTGAGTACCGTGAGAGTTTCCACCAATATAACCTCGGGAGCCTATTTAAACGATGAACTCGTTCATACGATTCACGAGTTTTCGCTGAACGTCGCTCCAGGATACGCGATAAGTGAGACACCGCGGAATATAATTTATTTGCCAGTGATAGCTAGCTCCATCAGCAATATAACTCTCAAAATCACCGATCAGCACAATAAACTAATTAATTTTCGAGGAGAGGAAATTGTTGTGAGACTGGAATTAAAAAAGTTATAATGGGATTTTCTTTTAACAATAAACCCGTTGTAGTTTCCGGCGATGGTGCATCGTTTCCTCATCGAAAACATATAAAAGGGGATTCTTTGAAGAAGAAGGTGAGCAGTAATTCGAGTGCTAAAGAACGTCTAACACCGGAAAACGTTCTATTTCTCAAATCGTTAGGTTATAAAGTGAAAGATGGGGACTAATCAGTTAAATGTGTTTGAGGACATCCCCTTCGATGACATAATCACAAAAAAGGAATTTCACACATATTTACCATATAACAATACCACCTTTAATCAAAACGACGAAATTCGTATTCCCATACAATCGCAGGACATCTATACTCTTCCCAGTGAAAGCTTTATTAACATAGAGGGTACCTTTAACCACGTCGCGGATCCAGACTGCAAACTGGTTAATAACGCATATGCCTACCTTTTCGACGAAATACGTTTAGAACTTAACGGGGTGGAAGTGGATAAAGTTAGAGATGTTGGATATACGTCAACGATAAAAGGTTTGGCATCCCTGGATAAAGCGGAAAGTGAATCATTGGAGATGGCCGGGTGGTGTCCCTTTAAAGAAAACAAGACTTTAACAGCGACGCAGTTTAATGCTTGTATTCCACTAAATTTTCTGATGGGATTTGCAGAATTCTACACGAAAATATTTGTGAATTGCAAATTGGAATTAATTCTCATCAGATCACACACCGATGATAACTGTTTCAAGGGTACAGCAGGTGAAATTAAAATTACTAAACTACAATGGCACGTACCCCACGTTAGCGTCAATGATGAAGCAAAACTAAAAATTATGAATTCCCTTAAGAAAGATCGCCCTATACGGATAGCATTTCATAGGTGGGAGCTTCACGAATTACCTTCTCTTCGTTCGAACACGTCAGACAAATGGACCATTAGGACATCTTCTCAGTTGGAAAAACCTCGATACGTGCTAGCCGCATTTCAAACTAATAAGAAAAATGTCAAAGAGGCCGACGCCACAGATTTCGATCACGTACGAATAAGAAATATTAAACTGTATTTGAATTCCGAAAGCTATCCCTATGATAAACAGAACCTTGATTTTGGACTGGGGCGATACTCGGTGGCTTATTACATGTACAAAATATTCCAGAAAGATTATTACAACAGAGAAAGCAGTCAGCCTATATTGTCATTCGAGCAATTCAAGAACTGCCCCATCTTTGTCATAGACTGCAGCAAACAGCTAGAATCAATCGTCACGTCCACGGTTGATATACAATTGGAATTTGAAGGTGATGAACCCTTCCCCGCCAAAACAAGTTTATTCGCACTCATTCTTCATGATGCACTTGTGGAATACAACCCCGTTACGGGAATTGTTCACAAATTGATTTAAGTGGGAGGCTATATATAAGAGTAAAAATAAAAACATATTGGTTAGTATTGTTTAACATTCACGTGGTAATATGAAGTTTTTGGTGCTAGATTTACAATTTTACCCCTCGCCTCATCCCGCTGTAAAGGAAATGTGTATCTATGATGGACAGAAAATAGGACATTTCGTTTTTCAACCAGAAATCAATTTTTCCTCCTTACCTGACGAGTGCAAAAGACAGGTTAGATGGCTTCAACATAACCATATATGCATTCCGTATAACAGTGGTTACGTAAGCATTTCGGAAATTTCCAATATATTAGCAAGCTTAACCAAGGAGGCGGATCGACTATACGTTAGGGGGCAGATAAAACAAAATTTTTTGAAGGAACATCTACCAGACATGGAAATCATAAATTTGGAAAATATGTGGGACTGCCCTAGTATCGAGAAAAGTGCGCCGTCATGCGTATTTCACACCTCCCCATCTTGTTATTGTAGTATTACTATATCTCAACAAATGTTTCAATTTTTATTGTCAAAAATGACATAATATGTATATATTTCTGAATAAAACTCGATATTAAAATATATAAAGTTTTTATTTCATCGTCTTATGAATTACAAACACCTTCATAACGACTTCTACATTTAAAAGTTAATAAAAAGGTTAGAATTATAAAGAAAAGTATGCAAAACATAATTAGAAAAGACAAATACAAAGAATAATACGTATCCGGGGGCACGTTAGAGTTCCACAAAACAGGTATCCAATCTAAGTCAAGGACAGTTCTATTTATGAAAATAAAACGTATTTTATAGTACAAAATGGGGCTGTCAAAGTTTTTTAAAAATGTGTCGGATTCATCTACAAATACTCTTGTCTCGTTGATGCTTTGCAGATGCATTCTTCGCCAATCTCTGGGCCATTCCGGATTGTAATGAGTACTTTTAATGATCGAACTAAAATCAGTTGTAATGAAGGCTTCGGTAACATTTTTTGGTTGTAATATAACTAGTTTATTATGTAGGAACGTCACCAATTGAAAAACTGACACTACACTATTAAACTGCATTGTTTTTTCTCACACAATCTGGACAATCAATAACTCGTGGACCGGGACCGTCGATCTCATCACATCCGCGTCCCGAAGGTTTATGCTCACGACATTCCATGTAGCGCTTCATAAGAGGATCATTTCGTATGTAATCAGGCAATAAATTCCAACCACTCTCCAAGTCCCAAACACTCAACGTTTTAATGAAATCTTTCGGTAGGTAATTAAGATCAGCTTGACTCATTTTTGTTAATGAACGTACATTTTTATGTAAAACAATAGAACTCCACACCTTATTTGCAATAATTTGTTCGTTCGCGTTCATATTGAAATATACTGATTCATTTAACGAGTTACAGCTTGCTTATATTCATATGAGAGAGAGGGGGGAGAACATATTATTAATACGAAAGAAAACGTCCCGCAGTTTCATCAAATCATTTAAAATGAACAGATCAAAACTACTTCTAGAATCTAGATATTTCTTAAACAAGTCATATTCTTTATGTTTATCCACCGGGATTAATGTTGAAAATAATTTTCAACCCTCTGTATTAATTTTAAAGAAATCAGTGAGTAGTGCCGTTTCGTTTTCCAGTTGTGAATTTTCCGAATTTTTAAAATTGAAAACTATTCTCATAGACTATTTTTCATCGATTAGTAGTGTTGAAGAATGTCAAAACCAAAACATCCAATTTGACAATTATGTTTTGAAGTTTACGGAAGAATCAGGTGAAAGACTATTAAAAATTACTGCCAAAAGGGGAAGCATTAATGTTACATTAAACGCAGAAAGTTTTAGTAGTCTACTACTCTTAGAAACGTTAATACATCATAAAATGGAACAGCTTAACCAGATTGACGTAAAATGGTACTACAGTTCGTGCTTGCACCGATATTTAGATAATCTATCAACGCAAACAAATCTTACACTGCAAGAATTCATCCTGAAGGAAAAATTGGAAAATAAAGCTTCTGACGATTTATTAACAGCTATGTTTGAAATTGTATTGTTTCACGAGAAAGACATTTATAAAGATGTATCGTTAATTAAAATATATAAAATTTAAAAATGTTAAATAAAAGTACTTCAAGTTATACCTATGGTTTATTTGTTCACTCTGTAAAACTGAACATCTTGAGGAATTTCAAGACTTATATAAAATTTTAAAAGTACCTCAGAATATCAACACAATACAAAAAATATTCGATTCAGAGAATAAAACAAAATGCAAAAATAGAACTCACCTATGGTACACTGATACAGTAGTAATTATTTCACTTACTATGATAATTCAAAGGAAACCTCCTTCTTATATACAAATTGCAAATGAAAGGAAATGTATAGTTGAAATTAAAAATAACGAAATTTTTCTTATAAATTACTATGCTATAAAGTGCATGTAACAGAAAGATCACGTTTATTTCTATTCAATGTTGAATGTATAATTAAATATAGGAATGCGGTTTCCATTTAGCAATAATAGACAGGGTCGGCCTAAGTAAAAGATGGATGTTAATTTTCATAAATTTGATTATAGTTTATTTTTCCCTAATTACATGAATTATATTAAAAAGTTTTATTTTTTCGTTATTATACGGGGGTTAAGGAAATTATGCGTACATAATATCATATTATTTACAATAATTTTTATTCTTATAAAAACATCTGCATTACTTTTATTTAGTTGTTTCGACATTTATTCAACGTTATCTACAGGGTCGAGCGAAATTATTGTATATTTACCAACACATGTTATAAGTGAAATATCTGAATATGTTCAATATTTCCAAAATAATTTTAATATTAATTTGAGATATTATACAGTGTTAAACAAAAGAATCAAATTAAATTTATAATGTACTATTACACTCCTGTTTTGTTTTTAACTAATGTAGTATATTCTCAAGGAAAAGATAACCTCGAATTAGTGATCAATTTGATGATCAAATTTGTTTAAAAAAATTAAATCTCTTTTCTGGTTTCAAAGTTATTGGACCTTTACTGGTCGATCAATCAGAGGCCACCTTTCATTTTTTCGTAAAAGATCAAGTAAACCAAAGTGAATTCGAACATAAATTATTATTTTTTATAACTCAAATAATTAACATTTCATTATCTGATCTACCAATCCGAGAGACATCTTTCATTTTACACCATCGACAGGTTGCCTAATGATGAAACTTGAGATGAAATCTTTTTTAAAAATTCAAATATCTCTGCCTGTTCATAAGTTATAGGAACTTTTAGATCCACCAATAAGAGGCAACCTTCCTTTTTTGTGTATCAGAGTGGGGGAGGGAGGAGGTGAGTAAAGTGGGGGGATTTTAAAGGAACTCTAGACACTACTTTTATAAGAAAATATTAACACAATTCATCTACAAGGTGAGTTTTTTCTCCAATCACTCTGTATGCGTGTTTTAAGTTTTTAAAAATATCTACAATTTGATGTGCCCAATACGGTCCTGACTTAAAAAACAAGTAAGTTGCAGGGAGCTTTAAGTGGGACCCTGCGTATATTATTTTAAATTGTCAATTTTCTTCCGTACTAAAATTCAATCAGCTATCTTTATAAATTTTACTTCCTCTAACCAATATTAGAAACCTTCATTTTAGTTTCTATTTATACCATATCTTCTTTAATAATATTCATTTTATATCAAATTTTGTACTCTGGATATATGAATACCTAGGTAGCATATCTCAAGAATGACAGAATCAATTTTAATCAGAATTTGTACATATATTGTTAATACACCGGAGAAATACCGCATTTCTTGATATAGGTATAATGTGGTTCAAATGTGACCTTTATACGTAAAATCTAATAAATACATTAAATACTGTTTAGTCTATTTGTGTTGATATAATTAATTAAAGTAATAATAATTAATTACACTTTTTTTAAATTGATTCGTCCTAAAAAACGGTCACTAAAAATTATGAAACAATATTTCACCACCGCGCATAACGCCTGGTTGATTGAACCTTATTAGGTAGAGATCTAGCTGTACAAATTTCCTATGAATAAGATACATGAAAAACTTTGTATGAGTGAGTAAGTACTATCACAAACCTACAGGGAGCCACTTTTCATATAAGCAAATTTTGCTCGCGTCATGGTATTTTACCGGAAGTGACGTCAAAATGGAGGATGCGGGCAAATAAGAAGAGGTAGCCTATTTTTTTAATAACTAGAAGGCTTGTACTCTAACTTAAAAAAAATAAGTGCTCTCAACAAATCAACATGGCTTTAGAGAGAATAGATCAACTATATCAGCTTTAGTAAGTTTTCTAGACTATATTTATAAAAAACTTAGGTCATGAAGTTATGGCACTGTTTATTGATCTTTCAAAGGCATTTAATTGTGTTAATCGCGACATTCTCTTGAATACTGTTGAGAATTATGGTATACGAGGACAATGTAAAATGTTATTATAATCTTATTTATCCAACAGACAACAGTACGTCGATTTCTTGAGTTCGAGGTCAGAAACTAAAACAATAGATATTGATGTACCCTAATGTAGTGTTCTGGGGCCGCTACTCTTACGTTAACGTCTTGGATAATGAATTTTATTGCTCCTTACTGATGATATTACTGTTGCCGTAGGTACCAAAAACACACAAGACCTGATTGATAAGTTAAATTCTGCCCTACTTAATATAAAGAATTATTTCACCATAAATAAATTGGTAATGAGCCAAGAAAAAGCATTATCGTTACAGTTTCATCCTGTTAGAGCTCACTACAGATCGAGTTTGCTTTTACAGCTTAATGGTAAATCCATTAAACAAGTGTCAACTTTAGGTCTGTATATTGAATTATCACTAAATTGGAAGTCACATGTCTCCTATATCTGCAATATATGTTCAAGTCACTGTTTTCCGCCAAAAAGATTACGTCACATAACCAATTTAAAGACTGTGAAGATATTTTATTTTTCTAATTTAGAGTCCAGACCGCGTTATGGTATTACTTTTTGGGGAAGCTCACCGTCAGCAAACCGTGTATTCTTGCTGCAAAAAAGAGCTATTCGTAATATGTTTGATTTAAGCTATAGAGAATCCTGCAAGCAAATATTTATCAAACACAATGTTTTTACATTACCCTGTCTGTACATATACGAATTTTTAAAATTTGTAAAAAAAACTTATCCGCCTTCAATTCCTTAAATGCTAATCACAATTATCCTACACGGCATGGATCCAATTTGCAATGCGATATACACAGACTTGAATTATATAAAAGAAAACTATATTACATGGGATGTATACTTTACACTAAGTTGGCCGTTGAAATTAAAACTATACCTAGTGTAAACAAGTTTTTGTCAGAATTAAAAAAGTTAAAAAATGCATTCTACTCGATAGATGAATTTTTAATGTATTAATATGTTTACCTTATTCTGAAAATGTATTTAACGTATCCTATATTATTGTATGATCTCTTGGATAAATACAGCAGTATTATTATTATTATTTTGCGCGTTAAAGGTGATTAGTGTAAGAATAAATCACTAGGGTGTAATGATTACTCACACTATTTGTGTATGGATACTATTACATGTTCTGACGCAGATGAGTAATTAATATATAATGTTATAAGAGTAGATAATTAGTTTAATACTTGTTGACATCAGAGACGAGCGTTAAAGTAACGTTACTTATTATAGCTCAGAGTAAACATCATGTGATCAAGAAAATCTGCTTTACATGTCGATCATAGGTAGATATATTTTACTACTATCATGGATTCTTTGAAGTCTCAGAATTTATACATAAATTTCGCGAAATTGTTAATTCAATAAAACGTCTTGATAATTCTTGAAAACGTATTAGTAATTAATAAGCATATAATTAACGGTAAAATGAGCAGATGTGACGAATAACCAAGATTTTGAATTTCAACTTCGAATCATAATAGCTTCTAAAATATTTTGTGATATACAAAATTATCCATGCACTTTTTCCACATATTTTGAGTGATTTTGAAATTATTCAGTCTTAAAGCATATAATTGGATACCAACTTTTAAGATGTATTTTGCAATATTTTTAGCCCCCACAACAATCTACGTCGCACTTTTGATTATTAATTAGTTACCTCGGATTTAACTCTCCATAATAATGCCATCCATTCACTAATTACTTCAGTGGTATATGTTCTGTTTCAATTACAAATATTTTTTGTTCTATAAGTTTTCTTGAAGTTTATTCTGCATAAATAGTACGAAGATGATCAGTTGATACCATATCATTATGTATGACGGGCATCCTCTAATTAACTGACAAACAGATTTATTATATCTGTCAAATATTTTTAATAAACAAGCCTGTTACTCATAGAGTTATTGATGTAGTAGGTATTCAAAAGAAATCAATCTTTTAGGGTTATTTTCCATTGTAACTTCTAGACTTTTTGCAACTTTCAAGAAATAATTAATGCTGGAAGTTTGTCGTTGGATAATATAGTACTCATTGAAATTCTTAATCAATCTTGCCGTTGTAATTATTGAGAATTAACTTCGACTATTATCGAGAAAAAGCTGTCTACAAGAGCATATTGTTGCGAAATCGAAGTTTTCACGTATTGTTCGTGAAATTCTATGACGGCTAAGTTTTACAAATATTAAACAATTACAAGGACAGTCAGTATAAAAATTTGTTAGTTGTTTTTTATCTTAGGGCTTTTAAAAATAATGAATTAAATTTAGTATAATATCATTGAAACTTTATATGCATGGAAATATGTTTAAATCTTATTGCTGTTACTAATAACATGATTAAATGTATTGGATTTTTATTTAGCGTAGTTTTATGAAATAAGCTACATTTGGAGTTAGTGACAGCTGCAGAGGGTTATAGACAATTCTATTTTCTTACATTTAAAAGTGGTTATTATTTTTATTACGTTCAATTGTGGCACTTGGCACTTACTTTTAAATTAACGTTAAATATGAGTCATTAAAACGCTCTCGACAAAAAAAAATGTAGAAGTTAAAGTAATTAGAAGAAGTTTATTTAGCCATTATAACCTGTATAATTGCATCTATTTTAATATGTATGTGCTAATGGGAAAATGCAATACGTGCCTTGAATGAAACAAACGTGGCCTAGTAAGAATGAAAATTTAGAAGCCATTTGTAACAATAGTAAAGTATAACTGGACGGAAATGAGAAGCACATACTGGTCGGATTCGCTATAACCTACATAGCTAAACCTAAACATGTCGACATATTCACGCGATTTTAATACAGGAAATTGGAAACCAGACAATGCAAATTTTGTGTTCGTGCTGGTCGGGATTTGTGGATTTTCTATGTAAATTTTAATTAATGTCTTTAAATATTTACGAAACAATACGCATTTGTTCCTAACTTGTCATCGTATTGTTGACGATTTTATCGGCATTCTATTTAGACTAATGAAATATTATTATACTCTTTACAAATACAAAACGAAGAGTATAATGCATTTTAAGGACATATTTCTCAAACCAGTAATATAGCTCATAGAGAAATAAATGTCACTGTGTTGGTGATCGAATTCTGAACAATTTTAAAAATTTCCGTTCGTCTGTCTATCTGTCCATACGGCACGTTTCTTGAATGTACGATAGCTAAGGTTTAAAAGTTCGATTCTATTGAAATTGGATTGGACAGTATGTTAGTATTGGCTAGAGGAAGAACCCTGTTGTTTTTTAATCATATCGATGAATAAATTAAATAGTTATTGATTATTCAATTTAAAAAACTAGGTATTTTTATATCTTATAATGAAACCAAAATAGTCTAAAACGAAAACAGTTGCACCCTTCTGGAGATGGTTGTTAAGAAAATTTAGGAAGAAAGCATAATAACTAGAAAATTTGATACGAATATTTCGTTATGAACATTTTCGTATCTAAATCAGAAAGTAACGTGTGCGTCTAGCTTTCAATTCTAATTAACGCGCAGTGCGTGGAGTCATTGTAACAGAAAAAACTTATCGTCGATTGATTAGAAATAAAAATCGGGATATTAGCATTCACCGTTTGACTGTCTTGTGTCCAGCGACTACAAACAAATTTTTGTTTTAAAAGTTTTCTCCCGTGGTAGACGGATCTATGTTTGAGTCGCTCAAAAGACGTAATGTTTAGGATTTTTGTTGAATATATTAAATTACGTCTTTAGTCGTGAAATCACGGATTTTCTTTGATGACACAGTGAAACGCCTCCAACAATAAGGATTCTGTGTTAGAGGTTGGTATAAAAATTATTTAGTATTCATTTTAGAATGGACAGTAGTCACATATCAAATTTTTATATAGTAAAAATTAATTTATAGTTCATTTATTACATTCCGTAAGGTAATACGTTTTTTTTCTCTCGTTCATTAGGCGTTTTCTTTCCTCCCTTTGTTTTTACCTGTTACCCCGGAGTTCTACTTCGATGGCTACCGCCGCGCCAGGCCAATTTATTTGGATAAAGCTGATCGCCCCCCACAGAGCTACACCCAGCGCTGGAAAAGTATAAGTACCCCCGAAAGTGGGCCTTTTCTTTTATGTTATTTATTTCTAAGTTTTATTACGATTAGTTGCTTTTGGGTTTAATCACTTAAACTTTATGCCAAAGCCATATAATTTTAATTTTACATGCCATCAAATAGCCATATAAGTATATGTATATGTATTCTTTATTGTAGTTCTGTCTCTCTGGCCAGAGCTAGGTATTTTCTATTTTTGTCTTTTCAAATGTGTTAATAAATTATTAGTATATATCTATATCTCTCTCTCTTTTATTTATATATTAGAAATATTTGGCTAATCATTTTCAGAGATAATTTAGTAATTTGTATCTCAGCTACCTAGAGGGATATGTATAGGGACTTACAAATTACTTGGCGCCTCAAAAAACTTAGAACTACTGCCCACGCCCTACCGCAGCCGCTGAGCGAACCAAGGGCTTATACATATTTCAATTGTTAACGTGTTTTAGCCAAATACACGTAACAAATTTAAAGTTCAGATATAAATATTGTTACATTGCAAAATTGGCTACATATAAGCTACGTAGTAGTCCCTAATGTGCATAAACTTAAAAGTAATAAATTTGACACAAATTCGATGAATTATGAACCATGCTTTGGCAGCTTAATTCATCTCGCAGTAGACAAGACCTAGGTTTAAAAGTGTTTGCTTATAGTAATGGAACATATTCTTTATAGGATTTTGCAAATAGCGGAAAGAAACTATCTATGAGAACTAAAAGAATAACTATATGTAAAAAATATTACTGAAATCTTTGCATTCTTTCGATAATCTGACTTCTGGTTATGCTAGCAAATCAAAATCCTAAAATAAATTTTTCCAATTTCTTATTTGATATTCTCATTATAACACTAGCATCAAACATCGTCCCCTACGGCTAAGCAAATTAAACTAGTATCTACATGATCCCTACGGTATGGAGATTCAGTTAAAAATGAGAACAAAGGCCTAAAAGGAACTTATTTAACTAACTTGTCTTAATTCTTTTTTTCATTCTAATGGATTACATGTTCATAAAATCTCTCATTCAGTTTCTTGGAAATGCTTAGCCTTTAAAACGTTTTTCGCCCTTTTCTGAGCTCATCAGAAAAGCACAAAGCCACTCATAACGATGTTCCATGCAGAGCCAAGGCAATGTCAATGAATAAGTATGAAATATTTATATTTGACATTGACTGATAAAGAACAATGTAGATACTAGTTTAATCTGCTTAGCCGTAGGGGACTATGTTGGATGCTAGTGTTATAATGAGAATGTCAAATAAGAAGTTGGACAAATTTATTTTAGGATCTTGATTTGCTAGCATAATCAGAAGTTAGGTTATCGAAATAATGCAAATATTTCATTAATATTTTTTACATATAGTTTTTCTTTTACTTCTCATAGATAGTTTTTTCCGCTGTTTGCCTATAGGGGTGAAAATCTATTTTTTACTGTCAGCGGCAAGACGTATGTACCGCCTGTTATCGAAGATGCTGAGCATAGGAAAAATAATGATACTTCTCTTCTTGATTGTAATTGTCTTTCTTTCCCCTTTAGCTGCAAAAACATAATCGAATCCCTCCAAAGTCACGTCTATTCAATAATTAGTACAAACTTTTATTTTAATACAAAAATGAAAGAAATGGGAATAGAATCAACAAAATGTATCACTTCGTGCAGGTCCCGTGAACGAAATAAACGGAGATGAGATGGTTGTTAGGCATTAGGAATTGTAGGGGTTTGAAAAAAAATCGAGTACCACCACCTTGCTCAGCATCCTCGAAAATAGACGCCACTATAGAGAAATATTGCAGTGATAATACTCCCCTAAAGACTAGATTTACGACTAATAATGACATTTAATTAGAGCAGTGATCTCATAGTTTGGCATTTCTTTGGCTTCCATATTAACGATGTAATCAGTAAAAGTTTTTTGAAACATTTCTGTTACATAATATCCCCGTGCGAATTAATAAAGAGAACTTTTTATGTGATCGTTGCTGATCGTCCTCAACTTCGAAAAAGTACTGTTTTGGGATATTTTATACAACTATAGTAGTACGCTTATCAAATACCAATTTAACAGAGTATTTGAGACTCATACATACATTTTGTTTTCGAGTAAACGTAGTAGAATTAATGGTGTCGAATCGGGTAATCAAACGTATAAATTCAATTCAACATACTTACTGTGTACTTATCAGTCGGGTTTTCGAGGTAAATATTCTTGTAAAACAGTTTCACAGTTTATAATATCAGAATGAAAATACCCACTAAGCAAATCGGGTAGCAGAAATACGTGCAGTATTTGTAGATGTTAAAAGGGCCTTTGACACGTTTGATGGCACAAATATTATTATTAAAATTAAAACTATGTGATTTCTCCAACACACTTCCACATCGGTTTGAAATTTATCTTTAAATTCGTCAACAAATAATTAAAGTAAGTAGTAATCTGTCAGGGTCTATTGTTAATAATTTAATAGTGAACGAAGGAAGCATCCTTGACCATTCCAATCGTTGTATTATTAACCTTGAAAATATTTTAGAAGCATGTAGAACTTATATTTTTGTAGATGATACATTAGTTTATTATGCTGGTAATAACTCTAGCGAACTAGTGCAAATGGTAAACGAATTGAATTTTCATCAAATAAATACAAAGAAAATAAATCAAAAGTGGACGGAATGAATTATTAATGTTTATTTATTGGTACAAATTGTTTATAAAATTCCTTTAAAGAACTGAGCTTAAATAATGTAGACGAAGAATAATATATAAAATATTGAATGCTTAGAACTAGTTACAAATAAGGAACTGAAATTGAATAATCGCGTTGATTATTTGCTAAAGAAAATAAGAAAAATATGTCGGTGTGTATTAATTGATGAAAATATCTTTAATTTTGTCTCATTTTACATATTATAGCTGTTCGCTACTATAATCTTAAATAAAGAATAGACAAATATAAAATAGTATCGAGAGCCAAATATACCTAAGACGTAAACGTAAAAACTAGGTTGTTTCATTATGAAGTGGAAAGAAAGAGAGGCAGAAGTAGCATATAAATCACCGAAAACCCTACTGAATATTCACCAAATGCTGCATATATGAACATAAAACATAGGGTTATGCCTTATGAAAAACCAAACATCACATATTTTACACAGAATGATATAAAATGTATTATATTTTATTAATGTATGTTTGCTTATTAGGGATTTCAAAGCGAATATACATTATGCAGTTCAAATCATGAATGTTGTTGTTCTTTTAATATCCGAATCAAATCTACTCAAGGTGGCACATGGGTGTACTATTTGAAAGGAGTTTTCTGTAAAATAACAATTTATTACTTTATAAAATTTTAATATTATAATATTCTCGCCAAGCGACAATACTTCTTCAGCGGGCAGATAGACTTACAAAAACTACAAAATCAATTACGCCACAGACTTACTTTCGGAGTACTTATAATAAATAAATTGTATCCCTCACAACCATCTTCCTTGCTTCCACCAAGTCCTTAGTTACTTCCACATCCACGTAGTGGATTGGAAGTATAGTAATCGCAAAAAAATTTTCAAAAATTTTTATTCGTGAAATGGGTTTAGAATGTCATGAAACGTCGAGATTTTAAATTTGAGCGAAAAAAAAATTTCTGTCTGTCGGTCTGTCTGTCTGTAACTTTTTTTGTCCGCACGTTTTTTCCGGAACGGTTTAAGATATTGACTTGAAATTTTGTACACGTATATATTATAACGAGATCTGGAACTGGATTGTTTTTTGAGGATATCCGGTGAAGGGTTGGGGGTTAAATAGGGGTAAATAGGGGAAAATAAGTAAAGCAAGCTTGTAAGAGTACAGAAACTTGAAATTCGGTGTATGTACTAGAAGTTAAGGCCTCAGATTTTTTTGTAATATTTTTCAACCCCCACCACCCCTACCCCATTCATTAATGGGGTTGATAAAATAAAGTTGAGATTTTCATTTGAAATTTCGTACACGTATGTATTATAACGACGTCTGAAATTAGATTATATTTTGAGATGATTTCGTTGAAGGGTTGGGGGTTAATTTGGGGTAAATAAGTAAAATAAGTTGGTAAGAGTACAGAAACTTGAAATTCGGTGTATGTACTAGAAGCCAAAGCGTCAGATTTTTTTATAATATTTTTCAACCCCCACCACCCCTACTCCGATATGAAAAGGGTTGATAAAATAAAATTGAGATGTTCATTTGAAATTTGGTACACGTATGTATTATAACGATATCTGGAACTAGATTATAATTTGAGATGATTCCGTTGAAGGGTTGGGGGTTAAATAGGGGTAAATGGGGGAAAATAAGTAAACCAAGCTGGTAAGACTACAGAAACTTGAAATTCGGTGTATGTACTAGAAGCTAAAGCGTCAGATTTTTTTGTAATATTTTTCAACCCCCACCACCCCTACTCCAATATGAAAAGGGTTGATAAAATAAAATTGAGATATTCATTTGAAATTTGGTACACGTATGTATTATAATGACATCTGGAACTAGATTATATTTTGAGATGATTCCGTTGAAGGGTTGGGGGTTAAATAGGGGTAAATAGGGGGAAATAAGTAAAGCAAGCTGGTAAGACTACAGAAACTTGAAATTCGGTGTATGTACTAGAAGCCAAGGTCTCAGATTATTTATAATATTTTTCAACTCCCCACCACCCCTACTCCATTATTCAAGGGGTTGATAAAATAAAATTGAGATATTCACATGAAATTTAGTACGCATATGTATTATAACGACATCTGGAACTAGATTATATTTTGAGATGATTCCGTTGAAGGGTTGGGGGTTAAATAGGGGGAAATAAGTAAAGCAAGCTGGTAAGACTACTTGAAATTCGGTGTATGTACTAGAAGCAAAGGTCTCAGATTATTCATAATATTTTTCAAGCCCCACCACCCCTACTTCATTATTAAAAGGGTCGATAAAATAAAATTGAGATATTGATTTGAAATTTGGTACACGTATGAATTATAACGACATCTGGAACTAGATTATACTTTGAGATGATTCCGTTGAAGGGTCTGGGGTTATTTAGGGGTAAATAGGGGGAAATAAGTAAAACAAGCTGGTATGATTACAGAAACTTGAAATTCGGTGTATGTACTAAAAGCCAGGGCCTCAGATTTTTTAATAATATATTTCAGCACCCCACACCCTTATTCCATTATTCAAGGGGTTGATAAAATAAAATAGAGATATTCACATAAAATTTAGTACTCATATGTATTATAACGACATCTGGAACTAGATTATATTTTGAGATGATTCCGTTAAAGGGTTTGGGGTTAAATAGGGGTATATAGGGGAAAATAAGTAAAGCAAGCTGGTAAAAGTACAGAAATTTGGGATTTGGTGTATATACTGGAAGCGAGGGTCTCAGGTTTTTGTGTTAGTATTTTCCATCTCCCCACCACCCCCACTCCCTTATTAAGAGTTGATAAAATTAAATTTAAATTTTCACTTGAAATTTGGGACATTTATGTATTATAACTATATCTGAAACTAGATTATATTTTGACATGATTGCGTTGAAGGAGTGGGGGTTAAATAGGGGTAAATAGGGAAAATAAGTATAGCGAGCTGGTAAGACTACAGAAACTTGAAATTCGGTGTATGTACTAAAAGCCAAGGTGTCAGATTTTATAATAATATTTTTCAACCCTTCCACTACCCTTACTACATTATTAAAGAGGTTGATAAAATAAAATTGAGATATTCACTTGTAATTTGGTAGACGTATGTATTATAACGACATCTGAAACTAGATTATATTTTGGGATCATTCCGTAGAAGGGTTGGGGTTAATAGGAGTGACTAGGGGAAAATAAGTAAATCAAGCTGATAAGAGTACAGAAATTTGGGATTCTGTGTATATACTAGAAACCAAGGCCTCAGATTTATTTCTAATATTTTTCAAACTCCACCACCTCCGCTTCATTATTAATGGGATTGACAACATCAAATTGAGATATTCACTTGAAAATTAGTACACGTATGCATTGTAGTGACATCTGATTGAGATGACTCCATTGAAGGGGTGGGAGGCGGTAAGTTGTGTATAGTAGAAAATAAGTAGGGTGAACTAGAAATTTAATTTTTAACGTATATGGTAGAAACCAACTCCTCAAACTTTTCTATGACATCTGCCCCGAATAATATTAAAATTCTATGACCAATAATTTCCACATACTAGAGTGCAAATATAGTCAAAATGTTTCCTTTAAAGTGACTTGGATGAAGAATCTGGATGTGGAAGTAGAGATTCCTTAGGCAGCGGTTTTTTATTTTACTTCCACATCCACATAGTGGAGTGGAAGCAGGCCCATCGAGAGGGGTGGGGGCGTCGGTGTGTTTCCCCCCTCGAGTTTGGAGGTTTTCGAGGGGGCCCGGGTTCTATCCAATTTCTACTGAAATTAATATTCAATGGCAAGGAATATTACCCCCTGCTTTTCAAGAATTTCGATCAAGATAAATATTCAATCCTAAAGGATTTGACCCCCCCCCCACGTTGTTTGAAATTTTTGTCGAGATAAATAGTTTATTATTAGGAATAGCACCCCCTGCTCTCCGAAATTTATGACAACTTCCGTGATTTGGACTGGACTTGCATATGCGTTTTATTAAAAGAATGTACACAGTTTTCTTATTAAGATATTACAGATTCTACGTTTAAAGAATTATCTTCTTCTATTTATTTATTTATTTATTTATTTATTTAACAATACACTGCCCAACAGAGCATTCCAATTACAGGGCAGGAGATGAGAAGTACATATAAAATATATTAAAAAATATTAAAAGAATATAAGTAAATAGAAATGTGGTAACGTGTTTTAATTTATACAGTTAATCTCTTTATCTCAGCTACATTGCAGTGAAATATATCAAACTGGCCTTGAAGACTATTATGGTTCTCACACATTTTGTACAATGGTGGTTTCTGTACGTTAGTTCTGGGGGTCGGCAGATAAAATAAAGTGTTTTGTCTGGAACCTGGTCTAGGTGTTCGAGAATTTAGTAAACTTAAGATAGCACTACAATCTGTTATATTATGTATTACTTTAAAAAGAAACATTTGTTGTGAAATAGTTCGGCAAGTCTCCAAACTCGAAAGCGAAAATCTGTTTAAAAGTGCAGTCTGGGGAAAACCAATAGCAAGATAGACACCGTCCTGCTTGTAACTTATAATTTTTAAGAAACGTCTCTGAATTCTCTCTATATTTTGTATATGTAGGTTGTAATGAGGAGACCAAATAATTGACGAGTATTCTAATTTTGATCGAGCAAAAGACTGATAAAGTAGTTTCAGCGTATTACTGTCATTAAAATCATGAGAACATCGTGTTACAAATCCCAGTGTTCTAAAACTTTCATTGGTTATGGTGTTTATATGACAATTAAAGTTAAGTTTACTATCAAATGTTACACCGAGATCGCGGAAGGTTGATGGACGTGTAAGCACTGAATCTTCTAAGCAATAATTGAATTCGACCAGCTGATGTTTATTGGAAAAGTTAGAACATTGCACTTCTTTGCATTCAATTGTAGTTTGTTCAAATTACACCATTCATTTACTTTATCGAGGGCCGCTTGTAGAGCAACACAATCAGTAACATCGTTTACTTTATTGTACAACTTCATATCGTCTGCGTATAAGAGACAATTGACACCCAGTTCTACTGTTATGTCATTAATGAATATATTGAAAAATAAAGGACCTAACACTGAACCCTGGGGTACGCCTGAAGTGGATACAAATTCTACAGACCGCTGACCACAGTATTCAATGTGGTGATGTCTGTTTTGAAGATATGATTTGAAGAATAATAGCAGATTTTTTGAGAAACCAAATTGTTGAAATTTTGAATATAAAATACTGTGGTCCAGTCTGTCAAATGCTTTAGTGAAGTCTGTGTAAATTACGTCAACTTGTGAGTTTGCGTCGATAGCATCAGTTATATATTGGGTAATACAAAAAAGATTGGTTGGGGTAGATCTTCCCTTGAAGAAACCGTGTTGGTATTCAGTAATGCGATTCTTTGCATAAGAAAATGTTGGTTCATACAGCAAAGTTTCGAAAGCTTTGGAGAAATTGTTGATAATCGTTATGGGTCTGTAATTCTCAATATTATTTTTTTCACCTTTTTTATATACAGGAATTATCTTAGAACATTTGAGTGAATCGGGGAATATGTTAGATTTAATGGCCAGATTGAATAAGAAAGTGAGAGGAATTGCAAACACGCTAGCACAATCATGTAATAGAATGGCGGGAATTTTGTTAGGGCCCATCGTACATTTAGGTTTGATTTTTTTTAGTGAATTTAAAACTTCTTGCTCTGTAAACTGTTCAATTGTTAAAGAATCAGTATTTGCGTCATGGTTGTCCTCAATTGGAACACCAGAAGTGATATAAGAACTACAAAAGTAATCAGCAAAACCATCTACCAATTCTTTGTTGCCAACATAATGTCTATCCTTATAGTACATATCAGCCGGTAAATTATTACTAGTTTTCTTATTGATAAACTGCCAAAACTTGTTGGGATTAGTCTTGATATTATTTTCAATGTCGCTACAATATTTTTTATACTCAATATCAACCTGATTTTTGACATAAGTTCTTAATAATTTAAACTCCTCGAGTGCAAGAGGAACTATACCATATATAATACTAGCCACCGTAGGCTAGCCAAAACGGAAATACAAGAATCCTTTACATTATGAGTCCTTATTAACTCTGTAGCTACATCCAATGGAATATCGCTAATAGTACACAATATCTAGAAAAACCGCTGTCTAAGGAATCACTACTTCCACATCCAGATTTCTCGTCCAAGTCACTTTAAGGGAAACATCTTGACTATATTTGCACTCTAGTATGTGGAAATTATTGGTCATAGAATTCTAATGATATTTGGGGCAGATATCATAGAATAATTTGAGGCGTTGTTTACTACCTTATACGTTAAAAATGAAACATCTAGCTTGGTCTACTTATTTTGGGCTATTTACAACCTACCACCTCCCACCCCTTCAGCGGAATCATCTCAATCAGATGTCATTACTATACATACGTGTATTAACTTTCAAGTGAATATCTCAATTTCATGTTATCAAGCCCTTTAATAATGTAGTGGAGGGGGTGGGGTGGGGGGGTTGAAAAATATTAGGAAGAAATCTGAGGCCTTGGTCTCTGACATGCACACCAAATTTCAAGTCGTTGTACTCTTACCAGCTTGCTTTACTCATTTCCCCCTATTTACCCCCAACCCTTCTCCGGATATGTTCAAAAAACAATCCGGTTCCAGATCTCGTTATAATATATATGTGTACAAAATTTCAAGTCGGTATCTTAAACCGTTCCGAAGAACATGGTCGGACAGACAGACAGGCAGCAAATTTTTTCGCTCGAATTTAAAATCTCGACGTTCCATCATGACATTCTCATTCTAGTACAAGGAAGAAAAATTTTGATTTTTTTTTTTTACGATTACTATACTTCCAATCCACTACGTGGATGTGGAAGTAAAACTAAAATGTGGTGAGGTGACTCTAAATTCCTAATAAATGTCATGTCATCTGCAAATTAAAATGAATTGTGTCTCTAAAATATATACGTTTTACCATTACTTATAAATGTAGCCAATTTTTAATTGACGCTTTTTCAAAATCACTGCCAATTCGATCCATATGCTTTTGTCAATATATGTCAATCATTACTCTGGAATGGCTTTAACGATGCCTCTTAATTGTTTCGCTAGCCTTAGGTACGACTTGGCAGTGGTTCCATTATAGTGTAACAAAAGTCAAGTTAAGTACGGCCCTGGCGGGTAGGGAGCGGCCGGTGTTTTGTCATTGCAAGTCTCGAGAATATTCCATGGCCGCAATTCAGCTTATTGAAATAAAGACTAGTCGTTAAATAGCTAAATCATTTTTTTCTTAGTTTTGTTCAGACTGTTAGGGCCGGATACATGCCCATTTAACTAGAATAGTTTATTAGAGATCGACGGGTTTAAGAGCCACATGTGCAAGTCATAAATAGTCTTCTAAATTTTGTTATGTTCGAACAAATCATTTACTGGATGTCGAGGAACCGAGACTAGACAAATACATGGTTAAAGACGACGAACAGGCGCGTTGGGGGGCCTAGGCAGATGTAAAGAGTATAGCAATTGATTCGGAGAAGGTCCTAGAAAACACATGGAATATCGAGAGTAGTAGTCTACGGGCGGACTCATAAATACGGTCATTGGTACGAAAACATTCCCCTATCTTATTGTACATAGACATTAGACAGGGACCAGTCTGGGTTTTTTGTCCTTTATAAAATGATACAAGCAAGGGTTTTTTCAACGGACGGGAATAATTAGCTAGCTCTATATATAGAATAGTTTAAGTTGTTAAAAGGATGTTTTATATTTATGGTACTATTTCGGTACTTCATTTTTTTGCCATCAGAGAACGCCAACTCCCAGAAGGTGATTAAGTAATAGATATGGACGGGTCACATTCCATTGGTTAGGAATTGGTTTAGAAAAAACACTTTTGGTTCGGTTCTCGAGTATGGTAAACGTGTCCTATCTTCTACGTAGTGGTAATCTTTTTGTGTCACCGGGTTTATGTATTTATTGAAGTTTTTGTACTGAATGTTAACTTATCATCATTAGAGTTCAAATTAAACATTACCTCATTCGAATTGTTGCTGGCAATTGGCGTTTTCTGCGCGAGTTTATAAAGTTTAGCCTTTAGAAATAATTAACTTCATGTCCGGTAATGATATTTATTGTATTTTTGGCCCTTCTGAAAATCAGTTTATGTTTTATGATAAACAGTTCTCCCATTAGCGAGGTCACTTTCACTTCAGAACAGGACTACGGTCCAATTGGCCTATTTTCGTATTTGTTTAACTTTAAGTGTATTTTCTTTTGTTCTAATTTAAGCGTTAATTATTGTTATATTTTTCAAACCGATTAGTTTTGTGTTTCTTTTGTGTATAAATAGATTAAGTGTGGTCAGATTTTCGTGTTTTATTTAATTACTAAAATAGTGGAAACTAGAGTCATCGAAGTTAGATTATCGTGATGAACCAGCAGGCGTGACAAAGAAAATTGGGGTAAGTCTGAACTGTATCTTTTTAAGTGTACACACATATCTCTGTGAAAGGACCACGTATAAACGAGATTCATGCATTGAGATATCTGCGTGGCCCCATAAGCAGAGAGACTGTGAGTATAACCTTAGAGAAAGACCCGCGGTGGATGGATGAGAATTCCTTGGTAGCCGCATATAGTATAACATTGATCTCATTTGAAAGGGGTACATTAATTTTCATGGATATAATCAATACATATAATAATCCCCAAAGTAGTGTAAACAGGTTAAGTGTGGCTATTACAATAGGTTCATCCTTGCTATATCCAGCATAAGGTGATCATTTATGAGAAATATATTTTTCACTCGAGAATTTGGCGGATGCGCTAGGAACAGAATTAAAATTCCATCAGAATTGCACGAAACTTAGTAGTTAACTATTTCTTGAGGAGATGACGCTAAATTTGATGTCAAAATTAAAACGACGAATCTATTAGGGCTGTAAAAATTATGTAAGTGGCCACTAGAATGGATAAAAATAATTTTGAAAAAATTGGACGGCCTTTGCGCCGTAAATGCACCAGCAACTAAAGTATCAGATTCATGCAACAGGTACTTCTCGATGTAAAAATATTTCACCTAACTTTATCTTGCATATATAGTTTTTGTTTATACAAGGTACGTAATCAGTGAGATCTCAGTGATATTATTAATCCAGGCGGGAAAGACAAAAAAACTCCGATTTTCATGAAATAAACGACATTTGATTCGTAATTGATAGTATTGCAAAGGGGGTGGATGCCACCACTTCCCGAGGTGGAAATTGGTAAACTCCAAACAACTACAAAAATGAATTCTAAGCAAAAAATGTCCTATGAAGTTTTTTCAGTAAATCAATATTTTTCGTGTTTTTCGTGTTATTCCCGATTGAAAATATTGATTTTTCATGCATATTCTAGAGCAATTTCTCACGAATAACTCGAAACCTTGCGTTCGATCCAAGAAATCATCAGGGACAAATATGAAGCCTATAAAACAAGTCGATTAGTTTTCATTTTTGTGGATGCAATACGAACCGAGTATGGCTCGTTGAAGAACGAATTAGAACCTCTCAACTTTAAGTATCGGAGAAACGACGAATTTTTTGAGGAAAACTTGACAAACCTATCTTAAAGTACTTGAAAAGACCATTATTATCAACTTTAGCAAAACTCGTTAGCATAATAACTTATGGAGTTATGATGAAAATAAAATGGTTGTCTCGTTTTATCGGAGGAAAAATCAGCAATAAAACTAAAGGCTTTACCGCAAGAATTGAAATTAAATGTTATCCGTTTACTTTATTTAGGTACTAACGATATGTTCTAGAAGTTTGAATAGTTTAGAATGCCTTAAATTGATAAAAGTTTGACTCAATTTTGAAATGATTTTTAAAATGTTTGAAAAAATTTCTTTTTTCCACAATAACTCAAAAACTAAAGGAGACACGTATGATATGCAATAGTACACAAATTTAGGGTATTTTTATTGCAAAAAGTTCGTTTTTTTACTGGGATGAAAATTAATTAAGAAATTACCGTTTTAAGTTCACATTTTAGTGCGAGGGCCACCTTTCCCAAAAAATCTCAAAAATTAAGGCTGCATGGACCTGTAAGCCCTTAAAATTTCCTGCAATATGGTTTTTGGAGCGATTTGATATCTTAAGAATTATAGAAGTTAAGCCATTGGTTTCATGCTGATTTTTCCTCCGAAAACTCGAGACAACCATTTTATTTTCATCATAACCCCGTAAGTTTTTAAGCTTATTTTAAACGTCTTTTCAAAGACTTTAAAAATGGTCTAACAAGTTTGCCTCAAAAAATTCGTCGTTTTCCGTTATTTAAAGTTGAAAGTTTCGAATTATCAATTACTACTCGAATGCCGTTTATTTTATGAAAATCGATCTTTCCTAACCGGAATCCTTGGTCAAATGATTCAATGACTACACTATATAATTCATTTTATTTTACGATTTTACAGATTCCATCTTTTCTAACAGAAAAGTTCATTTACATTCTCATTTATTAAATATTTCTGCCGATTACTCATTCATTGTCATTTCTCTGTGTATGTGTCTTTACATGTGAAACTTGTAATTTTCTCTTTAATCATTCGATTTTATATTCCAGAATGAGCAACTGAAACTGTTTATAAATAAATAATAAACAAAAATTACCTTATTTTACAATTAATGCAGCATAACGATCTACTAGATACTAGGCTTTATAATCTCATAATACTCTATTAGTAAGACTTCAGACTTCATCACAATGCTTTAGACGACGGAGTGAAACTCACTCACTTTGGCTTCATAATGATAATCCTCTTATTTTTAAAATACCGCTTCCAATAATCATGTAATATAATAATTAACTAGAAAATAAATCTAAACAACACAAAAACAAGCCATTGAAAATTGAATCTAACTTCCTTTAATTGGTATATTTGAAATATTTGTTCAATTTTATAAAATGATTTATTGTATAACACTAGTATCATTAAACGTTCTACGAAAAAGAAAATGAATCATTTAGTAGAGTTATTGGCTTAAAATATTTATACTTCTATACAGGGCGTTCACTAAATTAGGGTTGTAAGTTTTCATCAACTAATAAAATATTAATACTAGTTTAGAACCCACAGAGAATCAGTTGTTTATCACATGTACATATTATACCTGAAATTTAAACAGATTTATAGAGAAAACTCCTCATTTTCAACGTATGTAGAAAGAAGGTACCTCCATAATAGAAAAATAAAGTACGTGTCAGTCCAGCAAAGTTTTTCAACATTGCTAAACATTTTTATTAATATGTGCACAATAAAACAAGAATATATGGAATAAATTGTATTGTTTACATTGGATGAAAATAGTGAGAAAGCATATTTTTGAGTGAAAAAAAGTGCTTTTCTTCACTAGTAAAAAATTTTGATTTTGATTTTGAAAATAAAAAGTTAACATTTCAGTACAGAATTGCAAAAAGGAGAACATTTTAAACTTGCAAGGTAGCATGATTTTTTTTTAATAAAATTTCATTTATAAATTAAGTTTGCACCACTAGCAAAATTTCTCATATAACTTTTTTTTGTCTGCCGTGCTCAAAGGCAAAGGACTAATCATGTATCTAGTTGTTACAAATATGTCAGCTAATTGCACGCTACCACCTATACCATATCATATTCACCGCAAAAGCTACACTCGTATGCTTTCTCATATAAAAGAGTGAACGATTGTTATGGGTAAAAACAGCTGCATTGAAAGTCCTTCTGGACTTACCATCACTACACTTATGCATCCAAGGAGAAGCTCGTTAAGTGGTGCATAGGCTAATGTAAGGCACTACTCCAATAAGCAGCAGCACGAAACAGAGCACCAGAAGTTATACTTAGAGCTGAATGCGGAGCCCATTCTAGGAATGCCCACGGACATTACAGTTCCAAACTATAACTTCAATAAGAATTTCAAAATTAAAAACCAGAAAGTTGAGACTGGACAAACTATCCTCCAATATCGGCACAAATGGTCTGGTATACAGGCGGCTGTAAGACAGAACGGGGAGTCGGAGCTGGGATATATGGGATACGGTCAAAAACGAAAATCTCAATAAGTCTAGGAAAATACGCCAGTATTCCAGCCTGAAGTTGTCACACTACAGTAACGCGCAAAGGAAATCACAAGGCAATTAACTGTTAGTCAGTCGATTACCATTTTTTCCGATAGCCAGGCTGCGCTAAAAGCTAGGGGTTTCATACAAGTCGAGTCGAGACTTGTACGGGACTGCATAAATGCCCTTATAGACCTAGGAAGACATAATAAAGTGACCGTGGTTTGGGTACCAGGACGCAAGGGACACAAAGGAAATGAACAGCCTGATGAACTGACCAAAGAAGGCGCGAGTAAGGCCCTTATAGGAACCTAACCCTTTTGCGGTGTGGCCAAGCCATGCATACGAGCATCCATTGACAAATGGGTGCACATTATATCTCTGGAATGGTGGAAAAGTTTCCCACGACAGACACAGGCTAAAGAGTTTATTAAAGAAGGATCGGCTAAATTCACAGAAGACCTATTGTGCCAGGATAATAGTGGGTCTTCTAACCAGTCACTGCCGAGTCTAATGGGTCTGGCGAGGACGCAACATGCAGATTCTGCCAAGAGGCACAGTGTTACATCACTACTTGGCCTTAGAAAAATTAACAATGATATCACCGGTTAAGGTGATAACCAAAGGCAATTCAACCAACACACAAGTAGTGACGGCGAACGGCTAGCTGATCTGGTGCGTGGCTGGGATTTCGTGGGTTCAATTAATACATATTTTTTTAAATGAGCCAGAGGGTGAACCAATATTTTTGTGATATCTTACCTAGCTAGTTTGTTCCAACACTCAGAGGTAGCTTAAAATGATGTAAAAATTATGAGCGCCATCCACGGAAAATTTAAGAGTTACTGCTGTGATGGTGAAACCAACCGCCGTGGAAAGATTTGGTCTTATGGCGGACAAACAAACAAAAAAAATTGAAAAATTGAATTTTACGATAAAAGATACTTATTTATTAATAACTTCAGAAACATCATCAATGCAAGAACAAATCAACGAATTTAATCAATTAAAAAGTATAAAATAATGTTATCAATTATGAAATAGAAATATTAAGTAATATTATCACAATTTCCAAGAGAAAATATGTATAGCTTAATTAATTTATCATTAAAAGAAAAGAAATATCTTGTGCAATGAAAGTTATACAGTAAATATTACACAAAAAAAATATCAATGAAATTCTCAGAATCTCACCAATCCTCCTAACGATAGATAGATAGATAGTGGATGAGGGCTCCTGGTGAGTTCTGGTAGCTTTTCCTAACAGCCTCTCCGAACACAGACGGCTCCTCGACGTGGTTTGACGTCTGGCTAACCTGTATAACGCTAGGGTTTTGCTGTTGGTTTGGATTGACTGGACTAAACTGGACTTGACTAAACGGAATTTCACTAGACTATGTTGAACTCGACAAAACTATGTTTGACTGGACTATTCGTCTTATGAAATCTAGCAGGCATTTAACCATCAAACGAATGAAGTGTTTTTCCTCGTGTTTATTAGGTAGATGAATTATTTAAATTATCTAAATTATCTAAACTATGTAGATACGTTATTTGTGTAAACTATCTGTGTAGATTTATGTGTATTTATTTAAATAATTATTTATTAATTATCTATTATCTATTATTTATTATCTATTATCTATTTGATCATCTATTTAAATAATCAGTTATCTATTTAAATAATTATCTATATAATCAGTTATTTTCTATCTATTTAAATAATCAGTTATTCTAATTATTTATATAATCAGTTGGCAGCAAAACTCTACGTTTGGGAAGAAGAAAAAATATTATCAGCACATGTTTCAGAATTATGGTTGTTTAGTTAGCAGAAATGAAAAATGTGGCTAAAGGCCGTTAAACACTAATGAGAGGAATCAAATAAATAAATGTAATTACCTTTTATTAGATAGATCACTAAGAGAAAGTTTGATAACAGCAGAAGTGACACAACTCGTGACTGAATGATTATCAAAAAACTTTAAGTCAAAGTGTATGCTGCTACAGAATTGGCTACAGAAATGGCCAATTCTGCTATCAGCCAGCTAATAAAAGAGATATCCCCTCTCAAGTCTCAATTAACATATTACCATACTATAAACTAAAAATTACTAAGAATTTGCGTTGTTCTCTGCAACCCACAATACTTAATAATAATAATAATAATAATCCTGCAGTATATTTGGTTTAACCAATAATTAAGAAATATGTGCTGTGAAATAGATATATTTACTATGCGATCGAAGCCCCTGTGTTCTACGAGAGCTGTTAGCAAAAACTCGAATACAAAAAGAGGTAAATGGATGAGACATAAAAATATAATAAATGTGTACATTCCTATTTAAACACATTACCTATGATAATTCAATGTCTGATGTTTTCGTTACTAGAGTATGGTAAATACCTATACATATTTCTCAAAAATTAAGTTTAGTGTATTAGAATTTAATAAAATTACTGAAAGTTGCCAGATGTACGCAACAACAGAAAACCTCAGTCCATGTATTGTGCCTTTGTGAAGGCCTTGCTAGAATGAGATTCCAACGAGGAGAAGCCAAGAGCCGATAGCTATACTACTGAGGGGCCCTTATGAAAGCTGTGGAGTCTGATACAAAATACAAAACTGGATAAGGAGTTTTAAGGAAAACGAACAGGAGCACCACAGTAGATCAATGGGGGTCGCGGTGGTCAAGGCCAATCAGCCAGCTCCTCCTTCCTATATCTAATCTAATCTAATCTATGGGTAGCAACTCCACAATCAATGGCAGCGTTGATGTTATTCAATTACCCATTTCTACTGTTGAATTAATCTAAGCTGAAATAAATGGACAGATTGCTTGGAAAAATATGACTTTTAAAAGAGGTATTAGAATTGCGCCAATATGGGCGACTTTATGTCTTGGCAAAATTGGACGAAGGACAAAATGTGAAATAATATAGATGTCAATATCTACCACTTAATTGAACTAATAAAAACACAAGTTTTGTATAAAGTGATACTTTGAGTGACGATTCCTCAATATCATATTGATTCGAAAATGATTACGTGGATCAAGACATCTGTCATGACGTTGTGAATAAGGAGAAGGTAACTTCGTTATCCAATTGTGCTTTAGGATATTCTGTTTATTTTACTTCCACATCTACGTAGTGGAGTGGAAGTATAGTAATCGTAAAAAAAATCAAATTTTGTTTGTTTGTTGAAATAGGCTTAGAATGTCATGAAACGTCAAGATTTTAATTTTTAGCAAAAATGTACTGTCTGTCGGTCTGTTTGTAACTTTTTTGTCCACACGTTTTCTCTGGAAGGGTTTGAGGCATTGACTCTAAATTTTATAAAAGTATGTATTATAACGAGGACTGGAACTGGTTTTTGTTTTAACATCCAGTGAAGGGCTTGGGGTAAATAGGGGTAGATAGGAAAAAATAATTAAAGCAAGCTGGTAAGACTACACACATGTGGGATTTGGTGTATATACTGAAAGCCAAGGCCTTAATTTTTTTATATTTTCCATCCAAACACCACCCCCACGCCATTATTAAAGGGGTTGATAAAATAAAATTGACACTTGAAGCATGGTAGACGTATGTATTATAACGACACCTAGAACTAGATTTTATTTTAAGATGGTTCCGTTGCAGGGTTAAGGATTAAATTGTGGTAAATAATGAAAAATAAATAATGCAACTGGTAAGAGTGCAGAAACTTAGAATTTGGTGTATAATATACTAGAAGCCATGGCTTTAGATTTTTTTATAACAGTTTTCAACCCATCCACCACCCCCACTCTATTATTAAATGGGCTGTTAAAATTAAATAGAAATATTCACTTGAAATTTGGTACACGTATGTATTACAATGACATCTGGAACTAGATTATATTTTAAGATGATCCCGTTGAGGGAGTGGGGTAGTATGTAGAGGTAAATAGGGAAAATGAGTAAAGCAAACTGGTAAGAGAAACTTGAGATTTGGTGCATATACTAAGAGTCAAGGCCACAGATTTTGTTTATATTTTCCGTCAAAAATTGAGATATTCACTTGAAATTTGATACACGTATGTATTGTGATGACGTCTTATTGAGATCGTTGAAGGAGTGGTCCGGGTGTAATTGGGGAAAATAAGTAGAGCAGGCTAATAAGAGTCCAGAAACGTCAATTTTGGCGTATATATAATCTTCAATTCTTTTATATATAATGTAATTTTTTTCGGTAGTTGTGTGTACATAATTAGTAAATTGTACCCTACCAACAAAGGATTTAATAAGTGCATATCGCTTGTACACCTAAATGCATTTTTCATTATGCAAACGTATTAATTAACACGTTCCTTAATTACTAATTAAAATTTGTTCAGAGATGTAATGTAGTAAATAATAAATGTGACCCCCAAACGGATTAAAGCACGCTTTAGCTTTGGAAACCTCTATAAATATTTAACATTAAACTTGCTTTTGAAGTGTGAATTAAATAATCAAGTTTTAGACTAAAAAGAGAGACTGGAAGACATTATTAATAAAATTATAATAAGTTTAAGTGAGTCGGTGTATACAATCAAGCCCGGAGCTTCTAGCGTTCTATCTGGATTAACTCTTCAACATTCCTTTAAAGTTCTTTGCAGCTTAGATATTACCGCTTTATACAACACAATGATTATGTGCCAGTTCAAAATATACTGTGCAGAATTTAAATTGTGTTACCGTAAACCTTAATTCAAAACTCCGTTACTGCAACAAACTGCCGATTGTATATAGGAGCTTATTTGCCATTGGAAGGAGATGAACATAATAAAAACTGGTACCTACGAAATTCATAATAGCAAGTATTTTATGATCTTGTTATGACAGCAATCTTTCAAATAGTACCATACCGCGTACCTACGATATTACTAGCCAGCCTATACCTTTCTAGTAAAAAAGATATCCATTTCAAATTCAGGGAATCAGTGGCACATTTTGATTGCTCTAACTTCTGATTGCCATTTCCGGTTTAACCGGAAACAGTGTAAGCTCAGTTCTTTTTAATGAAACACCCTTTATATATATATATTCAATATTTAGATTTCTTAAGAAATTTTGGGTATAAAACATGCAGCATACCCCATATTTCACAATTTTTGAGAAAATGGCGAAAATGTTACATCGGTCATAAATTATTCAATTTTCTCATAATAGTCAAATAATTATAAAAATTTTCATAACAAAAAATTTTATCCGAGATTTTCCTTCAGTAACTGTTAGTGGAGGGTTTATTCATCACAAACCCAAAGAACCACCCCTTTGGTGAAAAAAGCCTTATTTTACTGATAACTCGTTAACCGTTGAAGTTATAAAAAAAATCCCGTTATAAGAAGAAAACTTGACTAACTGCCTAAAAAAAAGTCCTTATTTCTTGTATATGCCATGGTTTTCGAGAAAACTTATATTGAAAACAATTGCAAAACTTGTATTTTTAATGCGCAGAAATTTTCGTTAATTTGAAATTTTTTGCGCGCGGCCTATAGAAAAACTTAAATTGCTCGAAAACCAAACACGCTAGGAAGAAAAATCAAAATGGGTTTTAAAGGGGATATAAAATACTCTTTTGTGTTTCCATTTTTGATGGCTATTGATATCTGTTAATATACAAAAATAACAAAATAATATAGTTACCTCTTGATTTTTTGCTCTTTTAACTATTCACAGGCCCATAAAAAATAACTGTCTTTAATATAAGTTATAAATGCATTATCTTCTAGCTCATGGTAGTACTTCTAGGCAGAAAAAGTTATATAAGTTATAAATGCATTATCTTTTAGCTCAAGGTAGTACTTCTATGCAGAAAAAGTTAGGAATAAAAATATTCGCATTTAGAAATTTACCAGCATGTTGAAGTTTGAAATTTTTTATTGTTTTCTAAAAATAAAAAAAGACCCAAACATCTTGAAAATTTAGCCCAATTTTTTTTTTTATTTATATATTATATAACTATTGTTTCTAATCATTTAATAGTTAAAAAAATGTATTAAAATAATATCATCAAAGAATTGAATATGCAGCATTTTTTGGATTTTTTTGGCTAATTTTAACATGCTGCTTTTGTAAACGTGAATAATTTTATTCCTAACTTTTACTGCATTGAAGTACTACCTTAAACTAAAAGATGATGTATTTATAACTTATATTATATTCAGTTATTTTTTATGGGCCTGTGAATAGTTAGATGCACAAAAAATCAAGAGATAACTATATTATATTGTTATTTTTATAAACTACTACTAAATATCAACAGCCCTCAAAAATGGCAACACAAGAGAGTATTTTATATCCCCTTTAAAACCCATTTCGATTTTTCTTCTTAGCTTGTTTGGTTTTCGAGTAATACAATTTTTTCTATAGGCCGCATGCAAAAAATTTCAAATAATCGAACATTTGCGCGAATTAAAAATACAAATTTTTCAGTTTTTTCAATATTGTTTTTCTCGAAAATCATGGCATATACAAGAAAATTACAAGAAGCTTTCTTTAGGCAATTACTAAAGCTTCCTTTCTTATAATGAGCTATTTTTTATATCTTCAACGGTTAACGAGTTATCAGTAAAATAAGGCATTTTTCACAGAAGAGGTGATTTTTTGGGGGGTTGTGCGGCACCCCCAGAACTAATTTAGAAGAATATTCCAAATCGTGCTTTTTCACAGTTTTTCTTCAATAACTCTGATTCTATGACTCTCATAGAAATTGTGAAGAAAACTAGATATATCCGAACTCTCTTGGTCAATTTGTTAAATTGCAAAACATAGAAACAATTGTGGGTGGCCATTTTTAAACAGTTATTGTTATTGTTTTTAAGCCGTTGTTATAAACATTTTGACTTGAAATGGCGCCATAACTTGTCTCTATCAGTTTGGTTAAATTTAATGCATTATTGTTTTAGTTATAACCAATTGTTGGCCATCCACAATTGTTTCTATGTTTTGCAATTTAATCAATTGACCAAGATAGTTCGGAGAGATCTAGTTACCTGCCCAATTCGTTTCTCGTTCTTTATAACGATAAGAGAACCAGAGTTGTTGAAGAAAAACTGCGACAAAACATTTTGAACATTCTTTTGTTTAAGCAAAAGCTTTCCATCACACGGATTTAATCCAAAATTTTTCCTTAACTTTTTACTAATCTTCTTGTAATGTCTACAATAAGTTCCAGTAATAAAATTGCAATAGCAAGACAGTTCCTCATTAGATGATTCATACTCTTTGTTTTACTCCACTACAAATGAATGTATGTTTATTAAGTAGTAAACGGTCCTTTTTGATATATAAATGATTTTCTCCACTTCTGGTTTCACCAAAAGTAACAATAACATTGGATTTTCAATTATAGCAGCCTACATGTTATGGTACTTTTGAATTCTACATAATATCTTTATTTCAATGGTACCACATAAGAGATACTTTAAACGTCAATATTTATTTTAATTTAATCTTTAGTTTTCCATTTAAGTGCGCGCTGACTATCCCGATTTATTCTAATTGACCAATGTAAGGCCAGAAAAATCTAAATTCACTTGAGAATTCTGAATTATGTGATTGGTCAGTAAATAAATGTCATCAAAATGGTGTTTGAATCAAAATGCATTTTTTTCAAATGGAACCACATTGGTCCTCGGTACTATTTATTAGTACTATTAATAATGAATTTATTCATATGCCTTATTGAATTCTGCAATAAATACAATCAAAATTACAAGCAGTTTTAAAGACACAATAAAATCACTGGTAAACCAACAAATATTTGACAAGCTTGTTTTCAAGGCCACCTGAACTTCTTACCTTATCTTAACTGTAATTTTGCTGCATTCTTGAAGTCACGACGCATGTTGAAGTGAAACTGAAAGCCAGGGAAGCAGCAAAGAGACTATACAAAAAGGAAATGTGGAATACGATGGACCAAGGATTAGAACGCACTCAGGCTCTAGCTCTATCTGTATGGAATATGGTGATGATTCGACTCGTTTACAGATTCACCATTCCACATAGAGTCGTGTTCCCTAGTTGAGTTGACTAGAAATGCGATAAAAGGCATCTATTCTGCAATGATTCACAGACGGATTCAAGACTCAGTAGGGAACCGTCGGCGGCACATAAGGATGTAGGACAAATCCTTTGTACATCTACTCCATTTGGCAAATACCCTATCGTATTCAGCAGCACCAGAAGTATATTGTCATCTTAATGCGTACAAACTATAATTTCAGAAAAGGTTTCATTGACAAAAATATTTATGTGTACAGCAACAGCCAAGCAGTATTGACAGTATCCCCTGCATTACAAAGTGACCTTAAAGCTGTGTGGACACAACACAGTCAAATTCGTATGGGTACCCAGACATAGTGGCGTGCAGAACAGTACGGAAGCAGACCTCTTGGCGAATGAAGAAAAAAAAAAACTTTGGTCCTGAGCCTGCCTTCAGTTTGCGACGAAGTCTGATTCAATCAGAGCTACCAGACGCAGTTCAACAAATATAGGACTCAAGCCCCCATAACACCATGTTGAATACCGTGGACAACGATCTGCGGAATTTGTATCTACCTCCGGTGTACCTCAAGACTTTGTTTTGGGCCCATTATTCTTTAACATTTTCATTAATGACATTGCAGAGGAATTGGGTGTCAATTGTGTCATACGCAGATGATATGAAGTTATACAATAAAGTAAATGATGTGAGTGACTGTGTGGTATTACAGTGTGCCCTTAATAAAATTAATGAATGGTGTGATTTAAACAAATTACAGTTGATTATAAGAAAGTGTAATGTCCTAACTTTTACTAATAAACACCAACATGTAGAATTTAATTACCGTATAGATTCCGTGCTTATACGTCCATCAACATTCCGCAACCTAGGTGTAACATTTGACACCAAACTATCATTTAATTGCCATATAAATACCATCACTAATGAAAGTTTCAGAACGCTGGGATTCATAATACGATGTTCTCGCGATTTTAACGACATTAACACACTGAAACTACTATATCAATCGTTTGTTCGATCCAAATTGGAATATTCGTCAATTATTTGGTCGCCCCATTATAACACACATATACAGAGCATAGAGAGAATTCAGAGGCGTTTTTTAAGACTTTGAGTCATAAGGAAGATGGTGTCTATCCTGCTATTGGTTTTCCTCAGACTGAACTGTTAAATAGATTCTCGCTCTCGAGTCTGGAGGCTCGTAGAACTATTTCACAGTAAATTTTTCTTTTTAAAATAATACATAATATAACTGATTGCAGCGCTATCTTAAACTTACTAAATTTTCGAACTCCTAGACCTGGTTCTAGGCATAACTCATTGTTCTATTTGCCGACTCCCCGAACCATCGTCCAGAAATTTTCGCCGCTATACAAAATGTGTGAGAATTATAATAATCTACAAGATCAGTTTGATATATTCCACTGCAATGTAGCTGCGATAAAAAGATTAACTGCATAATTTAAAATTTTTTGTTTTGTTTTATCTTTGTTTTTATTTGTCTACTTTGTATTCTACTCTTATACGCTATATATTTGTAAATACTTACTATTTCCTACCCTGTAATTGGAATGCTCTGTTGGGTAATGTATTGTTAAATAAATAAATAAATAATGAGACAGTCAAGGCTCCATTTAAAGGAGTCTTGAAATCATTCAAGCGTAAAGTGGTTGCTTGAGCATGATAGAGAAAAAATGAGACAGATGATATATCTGATCGAGGGACACTGGGAGTTCACTATCCCCTGCGTCTTCATACTACTACTAAGGATTAAACAATTACGCACCACTAGGAGCGTCAAAGTATAGATATCTCGAGACATACTTTTTATTGCCTGATTAACTACGGTATCTATCCTAAAATGAACTGCTATGCTTCGAGGAAAGAAGCATGTCATGGAAGTACAATGGGCCAACAGACTTCTGCAGATTAATATCTGCTGAGAATCTTATTAATAATAAAAATTGCAACGTAGTAAAATTATGCGTCCAATGGCGAAATTCACACAAGACTGGATAATCATGGGAAAGCTGAGATAACCTTCCATAGACAATGAGAAACACTTCTTGTACCCTCTTCCTATTTCAAAATTCAACTATGTTGTGAATATTAATCTACATTCTCTTTCAGCCAGGTGCGTCATTTTTTCCAAGTTCTATTAAAGTATTTTTTTTAAACTGAATTGAAAAAATGAGACGTCAAAAAAGTTATCTACACTCAATTTTCTAGTACATAGTTTATTACGCTTGTGAACTACAAGAATACACTGAAAAGGAGAGAGCCTAAATTATATTTAAATTTTCTGGATATTTAAAATCAAGGTTGAGTAAGATTTCATAAATAGTATGTCACTTCAATATTTGATAAGATTTATTACTTTTGTTATTTATACTGAACCCCTTTTTTGTACCACCATGTAATGCAATTTGGATATCACAAAAGCCTAAGGTATATCATAATATTGACTATTTGTGGTAAAACATGATCGCCGTGGTAGCTTATAATAGCTATGGCAGCACCTCAGTTTCAATTACCCGGACTTCGCTCTAGGCTACAAATTCAACTCTGAAACCATAGGCGGGTTATGGTGAATGTTTTGACCAGATGCATCATCATAATATTTTATTAGACATTACTAATTTTAATTAACTGTGTAATTTCAGGCTATAAGGTATTATATTTCATATTTTTTATACAATAATATTTTATTGAATAAAGAAAATAAAACTTTCAGACAATTTAGTACTTTTATATAGGTGGATATTTCTTCCCCTTGAATTATCGTAATCATTACCTGCCTTTTCTGCTTGCGGAGAGTATAATCTTTACAAGAAATTTTAATAGTAAACACTAAGGGGCATATACCAAAGTATTACCAGTTTGAATCATAATGTTGGTACTTAATTAATTTCTTCCAATTCGTACTCTGATGTGAATGACATAAATTGAACGAGGATCAAAACTTAGATGATTTAATTTAAGTTACCTATATACCAAAATGTATCGTTAGTGATACATGTCGAACTGAGCGAAAACATTATAGTCCAGTATATTTTAACTTGGCCGGTTTAAAAGTCGCATCGTCGGCTGAACTAACCTTTGTAGACATACGTGAACATTATTTTTAGGCTATTGCTTTGACTTAGAGTGCAAGAGAAAATGAAATTGTACGCGCACTTATTAACTCGTACACAAGTCAAGTTAAAGTTAACTCAATTCTTTTGATATTTTATCTCATAGATCCTTAGAGAAAAGGAACAATGGCACTTTCTGTTCACCAGTTTCAACCGAAAGAGAACTATGAAGTTGATGAAAAATACGGAAAATACAGTGTTTCATTTCTAACATGTTTGTGTTTGTTGACAAGAAATTTGCAAATTTCGACATTGCAGTTCTTACCTCTTAAATTATAAATCAATTCGTTCGCTTACAATATGGTACAGAAGCTAGCGTGTAATTACCTGACACATTTGTAACCGCTAGAGACATTATTAAGTATTATTCCTTAGAGCATGGCAGACAAAAATAGAGACATGAGAAATTTTCTGGTGGAAACTTCACTAGATAACTCAAAACATCTTTTACAATAGTTACAAGTATTTGTACCAAACGAATATTTCTTTATCAGTTGCTTACCACTTAGTGATTGCAAAAATACAATTCATATAGAGTAGTATTATTATGAGAAGATGCTTGCAAAAAATGATGCGCAGAAACGAGTTTGTGTGCATTCATTGATCTAAGCCAATGAGAGCGATTTGCGTCATATTTTACCTCGAATCCAGTGGCACCGTCAACCTGCAGTCACAGGGTCTGTGCTGCAGTATACTTGTTGTGTTCGCCGTTTCTGATTAAATTAAATGAAATAACCTTATTTTCAGTAAAAAATGTCTTCATTGTAAACACCAGAGTGTGACGAGGTTTTAATCTACTGCATTACACAGCTCCTCGACCTCGAAAATTTCATTACAATTATTATACATCCTTCTACCCCAGATCATGCTGTCACTGGTAAAAATATTCGCGCACGTTCGCTCCGCCCCAAGCATCTTCTCATAATAATACTACTCTGCCTATTTTATTGCATCCCAATGAATAATCTTTCTTACATTTGTATGTTGCAATCGAGTGCAATTTTTGAAATTCTAGATTGTTATGCATTACACCCCCTAGAAAGTGGAGACTGATACGCCCATGACTATTGTAGAAACAGATAGAGTTTTCTGGAGTGTGGTGGAAGAGCCAATTTCAGAGTATATAAGGCGAGGTTCCCGGCGCAAGAGGAAGAAGTTATATAAAATTTAAGAAGTTGAAAAATGAAAAAGTGAGGTTAAGTATCAAATAAATAAAGTGTTAGTGGTTACCCCTTGTTAAAATTATTTAGAACCCACGGACTGGTACAGGGTGTTTTCTAGTGGTGGAAGCACGCAACAGATTGGCGTTAGAAGCAGGATTTTAACAAGGGAATTTTCAGAAGTGTTCGAGAAGCTTTGGACAGTGTATTGTCGGGAAGTAGTGCTAACACAGTGGACTGCTTTACTGGACGTTGTGCGAGGGTTATTTTCGAACAGAAAAAGAGTGACAAATACTCTAGATAAGACCTTTTCGTGCCGTTTTCAGGTTTTTCTGGACAGTCCCATTACCGATAGTGACGTAATCTTTAAAATTATTTGATTTCAACGTAGTCGTATGCCTATAACAACCAGAAGCATGGCAACCGAAAAGCAAATACAGGACTTATTTGCACAATTCCAGAAAGTGTTGGAAGAGGTAGAAATAAGGCATCGAGAAGAAGTAAGTGAAGTCAAAGAGAAAGTAAACAAGTTTGAGGAAGAAGTCAAAGGGGAAATAGACCTGCTTAAGTGACAGTTGAGGGATAAAGGAAGCCATCAAGTGGTATTATCAGGTCAGAGATTCGAACCTCCCTCCTTTGACGGGCAAAGTATATGGACCATTTTCGAGAGACAGTTTGATGCAGCTGCGGTTGCGAATAGTTGGAGTAACAAAGAGAAGGTTATGGCGTTAATCGTGGCATTAAGGGGCCAAGCATTGGAAATACTCCAGACAATCCCAGTAGAGCAACAACGGGATTTTAGAAGTTTTAGAAGCTGCCGTGGACTTACGATATGCTGAACAACATCTTGCCCAAGTGTACCAGACCCAGCTGAAATCACGTGTTCAAGAGGCTGGGGAAAGCTTGCAAAAGTTCAAAGTTGCCGTGTGGAGACTGACTCACCTGGCTTACCGGATTTACCGAAAAATTCGAGTACCAACTGGTAGTAGGGGCTTTTCTGGATGGTATACAGGACGATGAGATCAGGCGAGTCCACAGGTTATCTCGATATCAGAACAGCAACGAAGCGTTGGGGCATGCACTCGAGGTGGAAGCTGTCAGAGTCTAAGAGTGCAAGCTGTGAGTCTCGAAAGATCCCAGCCAGAAAAGGAGAACCAAAATCCTACGTTGACCAAGATGGAGAAAATGTTTACTCAAATATTGGCTAAATTGGATACTGCAGGAAGAAAAGAAAATCCAAGCGGGGGTATTAAATGGTACAACTGCGGCAGAGCAGAGCATATCAAACTAGACTGTCGACATGGGAACTCGAGGGAAGTGAATGCTGGAAAGGTTGAAGAGACTCAGAATAGAAGTATTGGAAGACCAAATGGACGGCGTATAAAGTGTTATAGGTGCTGAGAACAAGGACATATCCAGCTAGAATGTCTACGGAAGAGCTTGGAGAGATTAGAAGCTGACGCTGTGAAGCTCAGGGGAAAATCAGAGGAAACCGGTACCAGAGAGGCTGTGCCAGATAATGAACGTAGTGCCCATAGAGAAGTTAAGATTTCCCAGCTTCGGAGCATTACGAGAAGACCACCACTACAAGGATATGACGATAAATCGAAACCCCAGAAAGATGCTGATATTTTATCCGAAAGGACATACAAGGAAGATTGCAAGTAGTTCCACCAGGAGAAACTGCAGGTCGCGGGAGCGGTCAACACTGTCGAGGTGGAGATGCAGAATGACAGGACAGATGAAGCGCTCAGATAAGAGCAACTAAACGATGCGGACATTGGCCCTATATTGAGAGCCAAAGAATGGGGAACTCGTCCAAAATGGAAGGATGTTTCAGACAAAAGAGTGGGACTTAAGGCACTATGGGCGCAGTGTGACTCACTGAAAGTCATGATCGGGCTGTTGAGGAGAGCATGGGAAAGCCCGAATGGAAAGCAGGTGGTTATGCGTCTAGTGATTCTCAGGTGTCGAGTAGTGAAGGTGCTTCAGGAAGTGCACAATGGAACATCCGATGGAGACTTCGGTGTTAACAAGACCCTGAAGAAAATACGAGAACGATTTTATTGAATAAAAAGTCGTCAGCATACGGAGGCTTGGTGTCTCAAATGCAAGATTTGTGCAGCCAGTAAGGGACCACAGACTGGAAGTAAAGGTGAAGGGTTCAACGCCGGAGCTCCTTTTAAGAGGTTGGCTAACGATATAGTGGAGCCATCACCAGCCAGTGACCGAATGAAGGCTCGATGCGACCGGAAGGGTAGTTCAAAAGGGTTTATCAAGGTGAGAGAGCTGGTTTGGTTGTACAACCTCCAACGAAAGAAAGGAAAGTCACCGAAATCACCTTGGGATGGACCCTACACTGTTATTACCCGAATTAATGATGTCGTCTATCGGATTCAGCAAAGCAGAAAGTCCAGGATGAAGATCGTGCATTTGGATAGACTGGCAAAATACACTGATGATTCTGAATTGCCTGGCTGGGACGATCAGGCTTAAAGAAGGGCAGTGTTATGCATTACACCCCCTACAAAGTGGAGATTGATACGCCCATGACTAGTGTAGAAAAAGATAGAGTTTTGTGGAGTGTGGTGGAAGAAGATTCCTCGACTGTGTTCTGGATAACTCTAGAGGCAATTTCAGAGTATATAGGGTGAGGTTTTCGGCGCGAGGAAGAAGTTATATAATAGTGAAGAAGTTGAAAAGTGAAAAAGTGAGGTTAAATATCAAGTAAATAAAGTGTTAGTGGTTACCCCTTGTTAAAATTATTTAGAACCCACGGATTCATACAGGGTGTTTCCTAGGGGTGGAAGCAAGCAACAATATAAATATCGCTGGGCCAAAATTCATTTATTTCACGTTAATTTTTTTAATAGGGTCGTAGAAATATTATTTTAAGAAATATTAATACTGTAAGTGGAAAATAAAGTACTTATAATAAAATAGTTATTTTTGTAACAAGTACCTGTAGGCTATTGAATATATTCAAAATTAAGGGGTAGAAAGGAACATTGCGTTAAAGGGTTTTTATTGTTTAATATGTTAGTTTGACATCTGAAGATGATAAAATCACAAAGTGCTACTAAATTCCTTGGTGCGTTTTTGAGGGCCATCCGAAGAAGTCCATTTTTAAATCTTTCAAAGTAACTCAAAAACAATGCAAATTTGGAGATTTTTACAAGAATACTTTTTTGTAGACAATTAAATTTCCCATCCAAATGCCGTGTTAAAAAATATTTTTTCCTAATTTTAGTATTAGAAATTATTAAAAAACTAGTTGAGAATTGACGAGAATTCACCTTTTTTTCTTTTCAGTAATGCGTCCATAACTGTTTTTTACGGCATCCTAGGTATATATGAATGTTCAGAGATAAGAAGTTATTGAAGAGAAATGGCTTTTTCTCTCTGCTCCGTACGACCAACGGTGACTGAGATATCGCCATTGGAAGTTTGCCATTTTTTGCCATATTTTACCGCATTTGCTCTGATACATTTTTTCTTTTAATTTTCATTAAATTTATTTATTTTTGTGCAATAAAACAACAATGTTAAGATAATTTAATAATAATACAAATGTTTCTGTAACGTTCTAAAATAAATATTACGTTTTTACGAAAAAATAATATTACAAACAATTAATGTTTGTGGTTGATCTTTATAATATTCAAATGAAATTTGGTGCATTATTTAAAATGAACTGATTTTTAAATAAATAAATATCGTTGGAAAAAATTATGGTTCTTCAACATTAATTCTTTCGATGGCAATATCAACTTCGTTGTCGATATCTTTATCGACATCTTCTTGTCATAGATCTGGCACATTTGTATTTTCGCAATGAATTCCTTCACACTCCTTGCAAAATATGGAGCATTTGATGCCAAACTTTCTGCAACCACAACACAATTTCCATAGAAGCCTTTTAAACAGCCACATATTTCTTCGAGTAAAGATTGTGGTGCAAGAGACAGAGTCATGGCAATTGGCATCAATTCATTGTTTGTTTTCTTCCAAACCCATTAGAGGGGATTTCACAGATTTCCTTTCCATTTTTGGATCTGCCCACGCAATCTAGCAGTATCAGCTGTTGAAGGTAACTGTGTACACGTCGCATTCTTCGATAATCGTTTAAATAGCGACATTAGCTAGGCACTTATTGTTCCCTTTTGAATCATATAGTAAAGCTGAAATTGATTCACTTGCAGCACCGATTTATTCCTCTTTTGCATTATCTGTTAAAAATACTTTCACATACTTTTCTAACTTTGTGACATTTTTTAATCGATTTTTGTTCAACTAAAAAGTGAAGATGTATCACAACTACTAAATGCGTGTATGAAGCCGATGAAATTCTGATGCTGTGGATATTGAAAGCTGCTCTGGCTGTACAATTTTTCATGCACTTACCCAATACTCGGTTTCAATAAAAATACATTGTAGTATTTATGGGGTAATGATGATAATATAATCAGAAAATCCACATCTTGGCCAACTATAACTACATTGACTGATTTTGTCGCCTTTTCTTTAGCAGTATTAATAATAAGTACATCAGCATCTTCATCTTCATTAGCTGCCTTTAATTTTTCAATTAAATAAGCAATTTTTTAAATAATTTTCGTTGGCAAAAAATTTGTCTGGCTTTGATAGAGGTTTCAAATCATCTTTTACTTGCATGCCTGGAAAAAATTGTTTTGTTCAGCATAATTTATCTGCACTTTAAGTGCCGATATTGCCATCTCCGTCAGAATATCCATCGAAAACCACGGTACACTTCTCATTTAAAGACTTTAAGTAATTTATGTACTTTATACTAATATCAGCAAATATCTCATTTGCACTCCAACTTATTTTATGAAGCAAGGTTTAACCATCATCAATTATGTAAACTACATTATTAATATCTAAATCAGTGAAAAAATGTATAAGAGCAAATGCGCTAAAATATAGTAAAATATGGCAAAAAATGGTCAAATTTTAATGGCGATATCTCGGTCACTGTTGGTCGTACTGAGCAAACAAAAAAGCAGTTTAATTGTCTATTCAATTACTTTTTTTCTCTGAATATTTATGTACAGGGTGATTCACGTAAGTAGTATAGCTATGGGGATTCTACGCCAAAATCCCATGTTATTTCTTATGGAGGTTCATTCTGGTCATTTTTGACCAATTTTCTCCCCACCACTTTTTAGCCTCCCGCCAACAGAGGGCGCCACAGTGGCGGATGAAATGTTGATTTCAGCATGGCGGCTCAGCGAATTAGAATGCAGCACAGATCCTATTGGCTTCGGTGTCTGGACTCTTTCTATTGGTCGCGGGATGGCAATGGTGGACGGTATATTGGATTTCAGCATGATGAGACATAGCAAATCAGAATAATGGCTTAGTGAATCAGATGGAGATATGGTCGTGGGCAGCAATGGAGACAAAATCAGATAGCAGCATTGTGGTATAACAAATCAGAAGGTGTGGTTAAGACAGCAAAGGATACCTAACAAATCAGAAATGTTGACTTAGCGAATCGGATAGCAGCATAGTGGAATAGCAAATAAGATATGGCGGTCTTACGGGTTGAGGATGATGGAGTCGCAGGCTTTTAGAGAAAAGGCGGGAAAAACGTATGCTAATATATTAACGAATGAGGTTCGGGGAGGCGGTGTATATATTAATTATAGCTCTATATACTTAATAGGAAAAATAATTTAAAAGCGAAAATAGTATTCTGTCTAATCGGATGGTCGACAATTGGGATGCTGATGCTGATATATCTGACCCCTTATAGTGACAGCTTATTTTGTAGGGAAGTCTAACAGACACTAGGGTCGATACTGGTCCCATGTAGAGACGCGTCGCACAAGCCGTATCGTCAACCTTTTACACCATCTCAGTGAGATGACAACCAACTAATGACAAACATACTTATAGTATTGATGTACATCATAACTTGAAGTCTACGGATACAAATTTCCCAGTCACCCTGTATATGAGCAATTGTAATTTTCTCATTCATTATTATTGTTTATTATTTAGGCGCGTTTAAGGTAAGTTATTTTTATGATCAACAGAAATATTCATAGGTAGTCAGTACATCAAGATATTATTTTTATTAGAGAGCTTTCCTCATATGTATGCTCAAGATCTGAGAGTTTCGGGAACCTACTTTACACAAGAAGGTGGATATATGGAACCTACATTCTAAAAGCAGTACATAAGCCTCAGATACAAAGTCCGGGGCCATCCGGTATACAAGCATGTCACAATAGGTCATACATTAATTATTTAAGTATTGCTACATACATGAAACAGAGCTTAAGGTGGGGCCATTTTTAGAAGAAATCACGGTTAACCCGATGAAAATAGATAGCTGTCCACAGGTGACAAGGCGGAAAAAATCGAAAGGTCTTATTTATTAGAAATATATGATCAATAGGGTTGAGAACTAGGAGTTAACAAACGGCATAAGATATAAAAAATCTAAAACTTATACTCGGCTACTAAAGAAATATATAGAAAAAGCATGCGCAATGAGGCAATCTGTACAAAACAAAAAGACATGAAGGAGCAGGAAAAAAGGCTAAAAAATCTATGTTAATTACTGGAAAACGGCGGCCTACTATCCTATAGCAAAGTCTCAACTTGTGGTAAAAACAAAAGAGTGACGTCATCATCACACCACATGTTCTCTTATAACTCAAGAACGGAATAATATATAAAACATCTAAACTTATACTCGTTTACTGAAGAAATGTATAGAAAATCATTAGAGAAAAAGCATGCACAGCGCATGATTTTCTTTAGCAACAGATATTTTTTCCCTAAAATCCTCCACTGCGCATGCTTTTTCTCTAATGATTTTCTATACATTTCTTCAGTAAACGAGTATAAGTTTAGATGTTTTATATATTATTCCGTTCTTGAGTTATAAGAGAACATGTGGTGTGATGATGACGTCACTCTTTTGTTTTTACCACAAGTTGAGACTTTGCTATAGGATAGTAGGCCGCCGTTTTCCAGTAATTAACATAGATTTTTTAGCCTTTTTTCCTGCTCCTTCATGTCTTTTTGTTTTGTACAGATTGCCTCATTGCGCATGCTTTTTCTATATATTTCTTTAGTAGCCGAGTATAAGTTTTAGATTTTTTATATCTTATGCCGTTTGTTAACTCCTAGTTCTCAACCCTATTGATCATATATTTCTAATAAATAAGACCTTTCGATTTTTTCCGCCTTGTCACCTGTGGACAGCTATCTATTTTCATCGGGTTAACCGTGATTTCTTCTAAAAATGGCCCCACCTTAAGCTCTGTTTCATGTATGTAGCAATACTTAAATAATTAATGTATGACCTATTGTGACATGCTTGTATACCGGATGGCCCCGGACTTTGTATCTGAGGCTTATGTACTGCTTTTAGAATGTAGGTTCCATATATCCACCTTCTTGTGTAAAGTAGGTTCCCGAAACTCTCAGATCTTGAGCATACATATGAGGAAAGCTCTCTAATAAAAATAATATCTTGATGTACTGACTACCTATGAATATTTCTGTTGATCATAAAAATAACTTACCTTAAACGCGCCTAAATAATAAACAATAATAATGAATGAGAAAATTACAATTGCTCATATACAGGGTGACTGGGAAATTTGTATCCGTAGACTTCAAGTTATGATGTACATCAATACTATAAGTATGTTTGTCATTAGTTGGTTGTCATCTCGCTGAGATGGTGTAAAAGGTTGACGATACGGCTTGTGCGACGCGTCTCTACATGGGACCAGTATCGACCCTAGTGTCTGTTAGACTTCCCTACAAAATAAGCTGTCACTATAAGGGGTCAGATATATCAGCATCAGCATCCCAATTGTCGACCATCCGATTAGACAGAATACTATTTTCGCTTTTAAATTATTTTTCCTATTAAGTATATAGAGCTATAATTAATATATACACCGCCTCCCCGAACCTCATTCGTTAATATATTAGCATACGTTTTTCCCGCCTTTTCTCTAAAAGCCTGCGACTCCATCATCCTCAACCCGTAAGACCGCCATATCTTATTTGCTATTCCACTATGCTGCTATCCGATTCGCTAAGTCAACATTTCTGATTTGTTAGGTATCCTTTGCTGTCTTAACCACACCTTCTGATTTGTTATACCACAATGCTGCTATCTGATTTTGTCTCCATTGCTGCCCACGACCATATCTCCATCTGATTCACTAAGCCATTATTCTGATTTGCTATGTCTCATCATGCTGAAATCCAATATACCGTCCACCATTGCCATCCCGCGACCAATAGAAAGAGTCCAGACACCGAAGCCAATAGGATCTGTGCTGCATTCTAATTCGCTGAGCCGCCATGCTGAAATCAACATTTCATCCGCCACTGTGGCGCCCTCTGTTGGCGGGAGGCTAAAAAGTGGTGGGGAGAAAATTGGTCAAAAATGACCAGAATGAACCTCCATAAGAAATAACATGGGATTTTGGCGTAGAATCCCCATAGCTATACTACTCACGTAGGCCATTCATTAGAAGTTTTTCAACTTGCAGTTGGATTAGAAACTTGAAATTTGGTATGCAGCCATAATCGATTAAGCCCGTTCTATCTAAAATTGTTCTTGTTCGTTAATAATAATTTGTTGGTGTTGTGTGTAATTAAATAAGAATCCATATTTTTCTTTAAAAATTATTACAACTGTCTTTTGTTTCCATGGCATACTTGATGAAGTAAGGAATCTCTCGGCAAGATAAAGTATTTCTTGATTTTTATTGAATAACTCGATACGTGGTGAAATTAGGTATAGGAAATGCTTAAGTTCAAGTAACTCACCCTAAAATACAATTTTCTTTCGAATGGTGTGAAAAAAAATAGTAGGTGCCATTTGAAAAAAATGACTTTTTGACAATTTTTATTGCGACATTTGAAAATCGACTGCGCCCATATGGTACAAAATGGGACCACCGATGGGACATCAAAAGTTAGCCTGGACTTCCAGCTAACTGCTTCACAAATTTGGTTTCATAATTTTGAAAGGATTGCGAGATACAAATTTGTTCGTAAACTACTACAGCGGCAATTTTTTTCAAAAATTGGACATATGTCAATAATTGTAATAGATAAGTTAACATAACTTAGGTTCTCTAAACTCAGAATTAGAAGACCAATCGAACCATGTAAAGAAAAATATAGGTTTCCATTTAAAATAAGAAAGTAAGTACCAATTTTTGGTACACCCTGTATAGTTGGAGGACTGAGAATATTTTAGATAGAACGGGCATGATCGATTATGGCTGCATACCAAATTTCAAGTTTCTAATCCAACGGCAAGTTGAAAAACTTCTAATAAATGGCCTACGTGAATCACCCTGTATACCCAAGATGCTGCAGAAAACAGTTATGTATGAATTACTAATAAGAAAAAAAAAGTGAATCTTCGACAATTTTTAGCTATGTTTTTAATTATTATTAATACTAAAATTAAGAAAAAATATTATTTATCACGGTGCTTCGATGTGAAGTTTAATTTTCTGCAAAAAAGTATTCTTGTAAAAATTTCGAAATTTGCATTGTTTTAGAGTTATTTTGAAAAAACTGAGAAATTTACTTCTTCGGATGGCTCAAAAACTAGCATATTAAACAATAAAAATCCTCTAACGCAATTGTTCCTTACTAAATTACATATTCAATAGCCTACTAAAATCATATTCTTGGTGACGAACCGTAGCTGTTTCCGGACAAGACGAAGCCGAATTTGGAATAGTCGATGAGTCCCAAAAACTGATTTTAGGTACGTGTCACAAACAAAATTTTTCTCTTAAAGGTCCGTAAACCATTTTTAAATTTTTGATCAGAGCAAATGTTTTTCGAAAATAGTGATCTTTCAATTTTAATTATCATGCGACCATAGTAACCAGATTTTTTCATGCAAACAAAAAAATTTTTACGCGTTCATTTTGTCTTAAATAACTATTTTATGGACTAAATACAAAAAACACCTTTTTAGGATTTCACGAGCACAGCAACAGCTCACTATTGTCATTTTGACCACCATATCATGCCTGAAGCTTTATCTCAGAATTTTGGCCTGAAACTCAGTTGGGCACAGGGAATATGAGGCACCAAAATTTGTACAATGTAAGTGGGATTTTATTTACTTAACCACCAAATATCCATGGAAGGTCGTAAGTAATTTAATTTAGATTTTGATAAAACTTTATTTCAATTTTAGTATTAGTAAGCTATCAGCCCTTGAAGTGCTGTTAATTATAAAGAATATTTACAGATCGGTATTTGAAAGAGGGTTAAAAATTAATATTTGAAATTACTTCCGGTAATATTCTTCCTTTTGATAAATATGGCAACGGGGCTTTACTAGATGATATCGCTATCAGCATTGTCATTGATGACACAGCCCCTCTTACAAAACTAAAATATCACAAAAATCGGATTCAAGAGCTGCCTCATATTTACTGTACTCAACTGTTCCGTTTGCGCTGACTAATACAGGTCAACAAGAAAAAAAATTCTGCTCCAAGGACTAAAATAAACCTATCATGCCATATAAGTATATATCTATGTGCTGAAACCGAATTTTCAATTTAAAAAAATTTTCTACTGCGCAGATTTCGACTAAATCCGGGTTTTTATTGTTAAAAACTATTCTCGCAATAGAAACCGGGATTACTCGAAAACTACGCGGTAAAAAATTTTTAAATTGAAAATTCTGTTTCAGCACACAAAAATACTTGATAGGTTTAGTCCTTGAAACCGAACATTTTTCGTTGTAGTCCTGTGTAACGGAATACAATAGCAAAGAAAAAAATCGGTAAAGGTATTTACACAGAACTTCCCTCGTTATTTGTGCATGGCGATCACTAAAAAAATATTAAATACGAAATGACATTGAGAATAATAATGGAAATATAGTTATTGTAATTATTACAAAGAAATCCTGATAACTTTTGGTCAAAAAAATAGTGCTCATCCAACAGCAAAAGTTCAATATTAAATAACAAGTCTCCCATAAATTATTTCTTGGGATGACCACCCTGTATATTTTCCAATAAAAGTATAATAGCATATGTCAAATAGTATTGCCATTAGACAGTTCCACATTCACGCAGTGAAGTGGAAGTATAGTGGCGGTTAAAATTTTTTTTTTTTTTTGAAATTTTTCAAAACTGTTGGTTAAAAATGTTCACTCCTTTTTCTTCTGCAATAGGTTCAGAATGTCATGAAACATGGAAATTTTAAATTTGAGCAAAGAAAAAAAAAATTCCATCTGTTTCAGTGGTTAAAAATTTTTCAAAAATGTGTGAAAAAAATTTTCAAATTTTTTTTTCTGAAATAGGTTTAGAATGTCATGAAACGTGAAAATTTTAAATTTCAGCAAAAACAAATTTTTCCGTCTATTCTAATGGTAATTTTTTTTCCAAAGTGGTAAAAAAAAAAATTCATCTATCCTATAGTAAGTAGTGAAATAGATTTTATCAATTTTTTTTATTTGTTTGAATAGGTTTAGAATGCTGTGGAAACGTTGAAATTTTAAATTTGAACAAAGAAAAAAAAATTTTTTTTTAATTTTTACAAAATCTTGGTTAAAAAATTTTCAAAATTTTTTCTTCTGAAATAGGTTTAGAATGTCATGAAACGTGTATATTTTAAATTTGAGCAAAAAAATATTTTCCATCTATTCTAGTGGTAATTTTTTTCCAAAATGGTAAAAAAATGTTACAATTTTTTTTCTTCCGAAATAGGTTTGGAATGTCATGAAGCGTGGAAATTTTAAATTTGAGCTAACAAAATATTTTCTTCTATTCTATACTAAGTACCTACTTAGTGATGAATACATAAATTTTTTCAAGAAAATTTTTCGGAAAATTTTTTAAATTTGTTTTAATGCGTTTAGAATGCGATGGAAACGTGGAAATTTTAAATTTGAACAAACATTTTTTCAAAAATGTTGGTAAAAAAATTTTCAAAATTTTTTTTTTAATACGTTTAGAATGTCATGAAACGTGAAAATTTTTAATTTGAAGAAAGAAAAAAATTCTCATATTTTAGTGGTAAAATTTTTTGCAAAAATATTGGTGAAAAAAAATTTTAAAATTTTTTTTTTTCTTAAATAGGTTTAGCGCGTCATGAAACGTGGAAATTTTAAATTTGAGCAAAAAAAAAATGTTTTCACTATTTATTCCGTTTAGACGGTCCACCCTGTATATTTTCCAGTGAAATTTCTACCATGTCTTCGCTGACAGTAGCGTCAACTATCTACCAAATTTGACTGCTATCCTTCAAGTAGTTTTTTAGTAAATGCACCAACAGACAGACAGACAGACAGACAGACAGACTGACGGAATTGAAAAACCTATATTTTCGTAATCTACGTGTTCTGAAACGTCAGAATCCGAAAAAATCTCGGAGGGTGATTTTTTCTCGAATACAATACTTCCCTTCGGTATGCGAGGGAAGTAAAAACATTTAATTAAATTAGGTTTACTATAATTTATAACCAGCGAGGGTAATTACAAGGACCACTGTGCGTTGGGCAGGTGTCCCCAAGAAGTTGATGAGAATTATTAGCTTTGGTGAGGCTGTGCGTCTAGTAGGCAACCGCGAGAGGCGGTGTGATGCCCTCAAACGTGCTATACAGTGAACGTAAGCCAACTAAAATAACGCATGGATCACAAGACGTCTTGTAAGACTTTATGAAGCCACTCATATCTTTAACGTCTTAATGTGCACATAAATCTCAGAAAGTTTAATTTCAGCGACAGCATGTATAAGTGAATTGTTTTTTTTTTACAATTTTTTAACTCATTTTATGAAAAATCTCGTCCCCAAATATTTGAAAAATGTATACGTAGGCCTTATTATTTTACAAACAGTTATAATTTATTTTTCATTCGTTAAATCAAAGCCCGTTTCAATTTCGATTGTTATTTACAGATAAATAAAATTAATATTAATACCACGCCATTGGTGAGATTGATAAATAAATTATGTTAAATTCGATATTATATGAGCATATATTATCAACCAAACCGATGGGACATAACATAATTCAGTTTAGTTGGTTATCATTATTATATATAATATGCTAATAAATGCATAGTGCCCAAATAGAAAGTCCTAGTTTACGCCAGAATGTATTTTGTTAATAAAATTTGATGTGCTAGGTAGGTAACTCTGACATTACTTTAGCCCATTCATATGTCTACTATAAATATAGCAATTCATAATTCAAATATTCTTATAAGATATTGATTATGTCGAAAAAAACAGGTATAAAAGAAACTAATTCGTTAAAGGTATTTTATTGTTTCATATGTTTAATTCCACCCGAAAAATGATAAATCCACAAAGTGCCATTAAATTTAGGCTTGGATTTTTGAGAACGGAGTAAATTTGTCCACTTTTAGGCTTTTTAAACATAACTCAAAAACTATACATTTTTAGTATACACATAATACTATTTTTGTAGCGAATCAAATTATCTATCGAAATGGCACTTTATAATGTCTATGGATTTAGGTACAGGCATGGCTTGTGGCTGGTCTGTGGTTGAGTTTTCCGGGTAACCGACCTCGGATTTGTGATCAGCGACCCAAAAAACCCATTAAAAGACATTTTTGAAGTCAAAAATAAAAGGTTTGAAAAATAACCAGAAAATGTCCACGATTTTGCGGTCTGTGGTTGAGTTTTCCGGGTAACCGACCTCGGATTTGTGATCAGCGACCCAAAAAACCCATTAAAAGACATTTTTCAAGTCAAAAATAGAAAATTTGAAAAATTACTAGAAAATGGCCAACTTTCTGTGGTTGAGTTTTCCGGGTAACCGACATCGGATTTGTAATCAGCCACCCAAAAAACCTCATAGATATCATTTTCGAACCTTAATATCAGTTTTTTTTTAAGAAATCATATAACATGTAATATTGGGGGGGTAGAAATGTGGCAATTTTGCCGTTCTGGGGGTGAAGGGGTTGCGTTGGCAAGTAGTTATCTAGTCACGAATGACCTTCGGGGTTCATAAAACATCATGCAAAAAAAATTTTCGATTCCACCTTCTGTAACATTTTTACACATTCGGCCTTTTTCCCCAGCTTACAGCCTAGACTATATTGATTAAAAATGAAATATTATTTGTTTGCTTATAATTTTGCTTATAATTGTATTGAAACATATTCTTTATAGGATGTTGCAAACAGCAGTAAAAATAATTATCTATAACTAAAAGAAAAACTATGTTTAAAAATATTAATGAAATTTTTGCATTCTTTTGATAACCTGAATTCTGGTTATGCTAACAAATTAAAATCCTAAAATGAATTTGTCTAATTTCTTATTTGACAATTCGCATTCTAACACTAGCCTCCACACAGTCCCCTACGGCCATGCAGATTAAACTAGTATCTACATAACCCCCTACGATCATGAAGATTCAGTTAAAAGTGAGAACAAAGGCCTAAAATGAATTTATTTACATGTCTTGTCTTAAAAAAAAATTCATTCTAATGGATTACTTTTTCATAAAATCTATCATTCTGTTTCTTGGAAATGCTTAGCCTTTGAAACGTTTTTCGCCCTTATTCTGGAGCTCATCAGAAAGACATAGCCGCTCATGAAGATGTTTCATGCAAAACCAAGACAATTTGTATGAATAAGTGTGAAATAATTATATTTGACATTGATAAAAACAATCTCACCTTTCTATTAGCTAACTAGTATTGGAGCCTATACTCTATGCATGTTTAAAAATGAAATATTATTTGTTTAAAAATATTAATGAAATCTTTGCATTCTTTCGATAACGTGAATTCTGGTTATGCTATCAAATTAAAATCTTAAAATGAATTTGTCTAGTTTCCTATTTGACTATTCTCATTCTAACACTAGCATCAACACAGTCCCCTACGGCCATGCAGATACATAACCCCTACGATCATGAAGATTCAGTTAAAAATGAGAACAAAATTCTAAAAAATTAATAGAGTACAGGGTGTCCCGTTAAAAAATTTTAAGTGTATGTCACGTGATCGGAAATGCGATGTTGCAACAAAGTCTTTTTATACCAAAACTGGACACCGCATTCCACTGTTTAAAATCACCAAATTTTAAAATTGTTTTTGAGATATCGACTAGCCAAAACTTCGTGGACCACCCTGTATATTATAACCCATAACACAAAAATATAGCTCAACATGATTTCAAATGAAGCAAACACCGAATGATAATGTAGTCATTCGGTGCGTTTTGCTTAATTGAAATGATGTTGAAATATAATATATATTATAGTATCGCTCTCCGTGCGTTTCCGGCTTAATATTTGGTAAGTAATTGACACTACTCTCTAGTACAGTCAAAATAGACATTCAACTTCGCATTAATTCGCATAGAGCTGGAAATTGGTACAGACTTGAATACACTATTACATATGAAATGTCAGCGGTCCCCACCAATCCCCGTCGGCTAAAAATTTTATTCGAAGTCAAATGTCAGTTTCTCGTATATTTCTCGTAATCGATAAGTGTTATCGTAAAAATTGGTTATACAAAGTGTGTAGCGCTTGCAATTATCTACAAAAACTGTTTCAATACTTTTTCCCTAAGAATCGTTATTCATGAGATATCGCGATTTCAGAAGTTGGAAACATCATATTTTGAATAATATGCACACATCTCCGCACCACCTATGAGGTAGTGTGCTTGGCCCATTTTTTCAGTTGGTTTCCCCAGTAGGCATAATCCGCGATCGATTATGATTATACAAGTCTGATCAGACAGTTTCATTGATTTAAAAAAATAGTACTGTTGGTAATTATCAAATAAGTGGAACGGATTAATTTTTAAAGATCATCGAATGATTACTAATCTTCGAATTCCACTTCAACAGTCATGACTTCTTCTTCGCATTCTCCCTCGCCTTATTTTTCCTTTCCTTGCTGGATAAGTTATCTCCTCATTGATAAAGTATTCTCAACTATTGCATTTGGTTTAATATTGGAGCGAGACTGGCCTTGGCAATTGGTACATACTGGTGAACAAAATAATCCGACTTTTTTACAGTCACATTTATCACTACAACCCTTATTGCAATTACAAAAATTGTGTGCATTTTATGCAATATATGACGTTTCCAACTTTTGAAATCACAATATCGCCTGAACGATGATGAGTAGGAAAAAAGGTATCGAAACAATAGTGTATTCAACGTACTTTAGTACTTTTGGGTGAACACCCAAAAAAAAATTAAAAAAAAAATGTGAGGAGTGACAATTATATTTAGCATAGTTAAAACAATTGTCAAGGAAGAAGTCTGCTATGCTTTTAGTAAAAAACATACAGGGTGAATATTTCAAGAGAAGAAACCTGATATACTTTTAATAAAATTATACATGGTGGTGACCCTAAGAAATAATTAATAAGGAGATTATAGTGAAAGTATTTACACATACCTTTCCTATTTGGCATCCTTTATTTATTATTAATTATTTCCGAGATTTTTTTATTGGATAACCTGTATACTTATTAAGAATTACTTACGAACAAAAGTTTCCTTAACATAGAAATATATACATATTGCTTCTCAGCTCCTAGGCTAAATAGGGTACTTTAGGTAAAATCCGGAAAATGGAGCAAATAAACGTAAAACGATAAAATTTAATAACAGATACAGGTTAAAAAAAAAAGAACTTAACCGATATACAAGAAATCCACCTCTGGCCTACCACAGAAGTTCCATTAACTAAGCCTTTCTCCGGAGACTGAAAGTCATCTATCACCTGGAGTCTTGGCTGCGAGCATGCAAAGTGCACATTAGCAACGACTAGACGAACATAAGGGGCGATTTGTGACCGAGATACCACTATTCAAAGAAAACACAACTACATTGTAGTCACGGATTTCTCACTCATTTATTTTGTCTTTTATATTGCGGTATTTTCTCACAAAGTGGATAAATACCTTTATACCAATATTACACTTGAAGTATTAAACATTTTTTCATTGGCTTAACCTTGTTAGTAGAAAATGTAATGAATTTTCTAAACTTGCGGCTACCTTACCGATTGCGCCGATTTTATATATATACAGGCTGTCCCAATCAAAAGTAAACTCCCTGAATAACTTTGGAGGTAAACATTCTTTTGAAAAATTGGGGAAACACGTCTACATTCTTTCCCAGGGAGACATATTTTAATGTAATCCCTCTATCTTACACAACCACCCACTCAAAACTTCAATCGGCCGAGTGATATATCTTTTGTAGTCTAATTCACAAGTTCAAAAAGGGGTTAATTCGTGAAATCTCCTAAAAATATCAGCGAAAGCTCATTGGATTCGGAAAAACGTCTAAAAAAATGTGTTAAATTGTTTTATTAGCACATAAAAAATTGCAAAAGTTATAAACAAGTTAAGATGAAAAAAAATGGCATTTAGTTTTTCGCTTATAACTCAAAAACTGTAAGCGATAACGGAAATCGGAAATGGATTCTTAAAGAGGAGGAAATTTCCAATAAAAAAGTCCCAACTCCCTGAACTCTCCATTATTTACAATTTTAATTTAAAGCTGAAAATAGGACTCCGCGCGACCGCTGCAGGATGCGAAAGTGCATCACATAAAATAATTTCTTTATAATATTAAATATCAATTAAAAAAATTGAGAAAATTATGGTGTTTTCGTAACACTTCAAGGAATAAGGTTCCGTTGGAAAAAAATGTTAGTTTATTTTTCAACAAGTTAGGCCATTGTTAACTAACGAAATTTTATGGGACCTCCGTTGCCAATGGGCACAATTTTTTTTTTAAATAATTGGCCTATAAAATTTTCGCTTCTTGGAGCCCTTATTATAGTATACTTAACAAGATCACGCTATAAAAGTTTTTAAAAATTGTTCATTTTGTTTATTATAGTTTTTGAAAGTAAACAAAAAATTAAAAACCGAAGTAAAATTGTAAAAAAAAATTGTTTTCAAATTCGTTATCATATTACTATTTTTACATAGAAGAAAGGCATTCGTTAACGTTAAAAGAAATTTTTGCCTCATTTGTTTATAAATTGTTTATAAACAACTGGTTTTATATTTAATTTTTTTTTTTACAATTTTGTTGTCTTGAGAAGTTATGATTTAAAAAAAATCTTAAAAACATTATCTTATTGTTTATAATCATCTTTTTTTTAATTATCTGTCATTTGAATCAGTTAAGAAACTATTTTTTTCTTAAAATTAGAGAGATATTGCAACTTTGATTTACGGATCCTTTAATAAAGGTTTCCCTTAAATTGACATGTACGCATGCGCATTTAAATTATCGTTAAGCATTTTCCTTTAATAAAATACAGGCATCCCGTATTTAACTTAAATACGGGCAAAGTTTTCTTTATTTAAGGCACCTTAATTTTGACACATTTAGGAACTTTTTGTCGAAACTTTCATCAGACGAAAATTCCCTAAGGAAATTGTTACTTTTGTTGTCGATAATGGCACAAGAAAAAGATAAAAAAATGTGTGAGATTCAAATATGAGGAGACGTAATTTCGCAATCGTATTATATATATATATATATATATATATATATGAAGTGTTGACGTGCTTCCGGGTGTTTTCCCGTGTAGTTGGTAGGCTCCTGTTGGAACCATGGTTGTCTGAACGACGTTTCGGCGGAATCTCATCTGCCATCTTCAGGTTCTAGCTGAAAGCTGCCTGTTGCTGCTGCTGCTGTTGCTGCTGCTGCTGCTGCTACTGCTGCTCCTCGTTGCTCGAACTGAACTGTTCAGTTCGAGCAACGAGGAGCAGCAGTAGCAGCAGCAGCAGCAGCAACAGCAGCAGCAGCAACAGGCAGCTTTCAGCTAGAACCTGAAGATGGCAGATGAGATTCCGCCGAAACGTCGTTCAGACAACCATGGTTCCAACAGGAGCCTACCAACTACACGGGAAAACACCCGGAAGCACGTCAACACTTCATTATTTACCCGTGAAAACCTAAGAAACAACATATATATATATATATATATATATATATATATATATATATATATATATATATATATATATATATATATATATATATATATATATATATATATATATATATAAAATTAACTTCTATTTCATCGTCAGTCACATTATTTAAATCGAAGTTGACTGGGTCTACAGCGTTAATTTGTTCATTACCGATATAAATATCAGTTATGTTATGTAGAAGTAACATTTCAATTTCTTCATAATTAACACCAGCTAGGTTAGCTACTTCTAATTGTTCTTCCATGTTCATTTTAAACTCGAACAAATGATAATAATACCGGCAATGCCCAATTTGGATTTTTTAGGTTAGGAAAAATTGTCAAAATAAAGTATCAACATAAGGTATGAGGAGGACATCGTTGCAATAACTCTCTTTAAACATGGATGATAAATTGGAATAGAGGATACTTTATTTAAGGTTTCTTTTAATAAAGTCAGCCCCTTTTCGTTTTGCAATAACTCTCTAATCATAATTGGCAATCCTCAATAAAGTAACAAAAAAAATGTTTTATCCACAATTTCATTGTTTATTAATTTAACAATTTGTTATAAACAAATTCAGACAATTCTAATAAGTTTTTCTAAATCTTAAATAATTGCACAAAACAGCCATATGCAACAACATATTGAAAACAATTTGTTTGTATTTTTTTATAGCGTTTTTCAATATTACACGATACAGAAGTTGAAATGGCCACTTGATTTGTCAAAAAAAAAACTGATACAACTTTTAAACTATTGGAGATATCACAATAGACATTCAGGTCGTTTTTATAGAGGTTTAATTAATCTTTAAATGAGTTGACTGTTGACTTCCAAGTTTGTAACTATTATTAATCAGTTATTATGCGCATTTGTTTATAAAAATTAAACATGTTTTCTATCTATTTTTAAATAAACAATTGCAACTTTCAGATATTTTATCACTTAACAAAATTGCCTTGAAGGCCCATTACCGTATCTGCATTATTTGATAAGCTAGAAGTCATAGAAGAATCAAAAACGTCGAAAACACATTTAATTTTTATAAACAAATGCGCATAATAACTGACTAATAATAGTTACAAACTTGGATGTTGTTGCATATGGCTGTTTTTATAATTTTTTTAACATTTAGGAAAAAAATATTAGGATTGTCAGAATTTGTTTATAAGAAATTATTAAGTTAATAAACAATGATTGTTGATAAAAAAAAATTGTTTTGTTACTTTATTGAGGATTGCCAGTTAGGATTTTTAAGAAAAAACTAATTTCTTAACTAACTACTCAGATGATGGATAATTAAAAAAAGGATTAAAAACAATAAAATAATGTTTTTAAGAAAAAATATATTTTTTTTTAAACTTAATATTCTCAAGACAACAAAATTGTAAAAAAATGGTTTAAATATAGAACTAGTCAATTTGTTTATATACAATTTATAAACAAATGGCGTAAACATTTTTTTTTAACGTTAATGAATGCCTTTCTTTAATGCAAAAACATTAATATGATAACGAATATGAAGAAAAATTTTTTTTACAACTTTACTTTGGTTTTTAATTTTTTGTTTACTTTAAAAAATTATAATACATAAAATAAATAATTTTTGAAAACTTTTATCACGTGATCCCGTTATAGTTATTGGCCCTTTAAGGATTTTTTGCCTTTTAGTTTTAATTCAAAAATGTTTCTAATACCCTATATTATATTTTCGTTAGTGCAAATAATTAAACAAGGTTTGTAGATAAAGAATTTAATAGATTTTTAAGTTTAATCATATAAATGAAGAAAAAAAACAGAATAATTCTTAATGATCTTCTAAATGATAGTAATTGGCCCCAATCGTACAATTATTGGCCTTAACCATTATAGTTATCGGCCGTGACTATAAGTTAGTATAATACAAAGCTAATGAAAAAATAGGTACCTAGGTATTATTGCTTTTTATTTCGTTTTAAACAAGTGAGACATGTAAAAATGTTGGAATTTGATTTATCCATGTTATGCTTTTTTATACAAATTAAGTGATAAGACCTAGTACAGCTTATACATTTAACTCCCGATTTCAAAAAAGTAATATTTGTTGTACAGGAAAAACAGATTCCTGTATTTAAATTATTTCGAATGAACTGAACTGGTGAATGATCGATGTGTTCATCACTTTTACTATTTGGTTCTTCAAATTCCAGTTTTCTTGTTGCATGCTGTAGTTTTCCTTTTTCTTCTGATGATTGCAGTATATGCTGTGATAATATATTAATTTTGGTGTCAGGTTTGGTTTCTTTAAAACACGCTTTTTGAATTTTTTCGTTTTGTTCATTTTGATGTATTTGTGCTTTGGTGGTAACCAAGTTAAGCGAAGGTGCATCTGCATACTTCCCAGGTTTATATAAGACTTTGTCATCACTAGAACAAGCAATAATGTTGTAACTGGTATTTTCAATGTCTAAGTTTTCTTTTTGAGCTAAAATATTTTCTTCTCTTCGCAATATTTCCTTCGGTATTTCCTTCAATGGTATATTATTATTTTTGTTGTCGAGCTTAATCTTTTTTTATCCTTTTACCTCCTTCTGTTTCGTGTTTGTTTTTTTTTCAAAAGCAGCCTTTTCTCTGTTAACTTTCTTCAGTTCTCTTCCCTCTTTCTATTTTCCTTTTTTTTCGAGTTCAATTTGTTTCTTGAGTTCTTTGTCATCATGAAATTGTTTATAAGAATATATAAGAAGTTTTTTGGGAGGTTTTTCTTCCTTTTCTTTGCGGAGTACTGGGGTAGTGCAAATATTGATCTAAAGTGCCTTTATCTCGTATTTCTTGAATAATGTTATTCTCAGTATTATCAACACAAGTTTCATTAGGGTTATCTCTAATAATTTCATTAAGATTATCTATGATAATTTCATAAGGATTATCTACGGTAATTTCATTTGGATTATCTATGTCAATTTTATTAGGATTATCTATGGTGACTTTATTAGGATTATCTATGGTAATTTCATGCCAAATGCCATCCTCTTCTATGACAATAGGTGCACTCAAGACATCCACATCAGACATATTTGTAAGTGTAACTGCTGAAGTCTTCAGAGCATTTAAGTTACAATTTTTGATATCACGCCCAAAATTTTCGCTGGAAAAATCCTCAACATCATTTTGGTCTGTAGATGTAACTACACTTACATCTATTTGACTACCGTTCTCCTCTTGCCTTACTACTTCCCCCGTTTCTGTTTGTAGATTTGCTGGAATAGTTGCCGTTTCTTGTGTTTCTTCAGTATTTGTGTGTTGAAATGCTTTCCACAATTGGTATAAAATTCTGTCTTCATTCGTTTCAAATTGCACATCTATGTTAGTAAATAGATTAACTTTTGTTGGGCCAATAATGTCTTTAAATTTACTAAACTTCAAAACATCTTCATCGTTAGTTCTGTTAGATTCCGGTTTCTTTTTTCCTAAACACTTACTAAAATCTATTGCATTGGGCTGCCAAGGATATAGTCCGCAAGCTTTGAAACCATTTTTTATTATTTCTGGGCGAATTGATTTTAAAATTACGACTTTTAGTAATCCTGCAAACTCCTTTTCGGTTAATTCCTCAGTCGGATTGTTTCTACGCCATTCTATAACCCCCTTTCTCCAACCATCTTTTAATGGCTTAAATGTTGAGACGTCGGCTGGCTGCAGTATTCGAGTTGCATTTGGATAAAGGGCAACAAGAATAATTCCTAGATTTGTACATAGGTCACTTAATTTCCGGTCAATGTGTGTTTTATGACCATCAACGAAGAGTATTACTGGAAACTGAATGTCTGATTTTTTTAGATAGGGGTAAAAACTGTTGGCTACATATTCATAAAAAATTTCAGTTTTCATCCAACCTGTATCGCTAGTGGCAAATGTAAATCCTTCAGGTATGGAGTCACCTATCTCCTTGCGTAGTCTTTTACCTGGATATATAATTAAAGGTGGTGTATAACTTCCTGCTGCACTAAAACTAAATAACACAGTAAGAGTAGTCTTTGCTTTGCCCAACTCTACCTCATACACATTTTTGGTACCCCTAGGTGCAATTACTCTTTTATTTTGTGGACAGAGTTGAAAGTTTGTTTCGTCGGCATTGAAGAGTCTTTCTGGATGTTCAAGTACTTCCTTATAATCTTTGTCCGTTAAATAGGAATATATGCCCTCAAACCACTTCCTTATATCTTGCTCGCTGACGACAGATGATGCAGCAGAAACTCCTTCCGATTTTCGTGTTGTTAACTCAGGGTGCCTCTTCATAAAAGCCTTGTACCATCCATCGCCAGGTACATTATCTTTAAATGGGTTCTCACGAGGGGAATCATCCAAAAATTGCTTAACAGATATTTGAATATCTTCTTTCCTGCGGGGGAACCCCTTTCTTTGGCAATCCTTAATCCATTTAACTAATATGGCCTCTTCATGGGTAGTTAAAATGGGGGAAGGACCGTGAGATGATTTGGTAAATTTCTCTGAGAGTTTAAATTGAAGAGTGGCTCTCGGAATGTTATATTTTCTACATGCCTCTCGTTTTGGCATTCCATTATTGACTGCTTCAATGGCTTTAATCAAACTCTCCTCCGAATACTTTTTAGTATAACTCTCTTGATTCGCTGTCTTTGGCATTCTGAAAATGGAAATATTTATGGTAGTTACCTAGGTATTATTAATATTAATTTTAATAACAATATTATTAAGAAAATAATAATAGAATTAGATAAATACTATTATTATCTAACATGGTTTTAAATATTGGCCGCCTTACCCGACAGTAATTGGCCGGGGGCCAACAACTGAATCGAATCATGATATAATAAATTTGGTGCAAGAATTGTCTCTTTTAATGCCAGTTTTATTAAAAATTGCATTTAAATGTAATATTTTGGAGCTAAACAAAAATTGCAGTTATTGGCCAAGAGGCCAATTACTATGTAACACACAAATTTAATAAAGACAGTAATTGGCCCTTTAAAATTTTAGGTTAGAAACGTCTCTTGGGCTTTTTTATAGCAAAAAACAAATTAAACATGTACCCAAACGTCCACACAACAATATTAGTGAACGTTATGCATATTTTGTTATATAATTTATGAATTAAAATAGCTTGTCACTTACCTGTTTCACATTAAATATCTACAAATTGACACTTCTTCAAACACGCTGTTATAGTATCCGACATTAAATGTCAACTAAAAGATGCCTGTCCGCGGGAACTTGTATCATGCTAAAGCACAATTTAAACGATAGAAAAGGCAAACGATCGTTTGTGGCATGTTTGTGCGACATCTATTAAAAATATTTTAAATGTTACAGGACAATAACTGTCGGGGGGCCAACAACTGTATAGTTTACCCTATATATTTGCTTCAAGAGCATATCAGCATAATTTCAGTGTCTTGGAAACTGTGCTAGTCATATTTTAATATCAAATGTGGCATAGCACTGTTTAAAAGGACATGTGCCTATATTAATTTGACAGTCAAAATAATTGAAAGTTCCCTCCAATCTTCTTTACTACCGCTTCCAACCACCAGAGGCGCTTCAATTTTAGTCCCATTCGAATGTACGGCCGTTGAGCGTCTATAGTGTAGGTGGTTTGTTGTAGAGGTATTTTAAAATCTCATGAGCTGTGACCTTCATATGCGCAGAGACATAATTCTTCCTGTTGACTCAGTTACACTTCTTAAAAATATTATATTTATTGTTTACGATTTATCCCGAGCTCTTGTTTATATATACAGCAAGGCAGCTTCCAGTGTCTTCAAACAATACTTATAACGCATAAAAAACTTCGTCTTTTGCGCATTTTGCGGCTCATGAGATTCTGAAACACCTCTACGACGATATTCGATATAGTGATATGATCTAGACACTTTTGTGTCTGCGTGTATCCTTATCTTAAGTCTAAGGATTAATAATGTCTCTGGCGGTTACAAAATATCTCGCCTAATGGCAGGCTAGCCCCTGTACCATAACACCTACAACGATAACTTCCTATATACAACTAAGAATTGTATAATATAAATTTTACCCTAACGAATCGATTTTACATTTATTAATGGATCCAACAAATTAAGCGGGGTAACATTTTATATTATAAAACATGCTACCTAGAGTTTGTGTTCCACCACAATTCGATATTATATATTGCCCTCTGCCTTCGCGGCGACAACTTAATTTGCTTTCTCTATCACAGTATTCTAATAAACACAATCTAATTGGAACGTAGGTGATTTAATTAATTTGCTCTCCATTATTCAGGTATCTACATATCATTTATGAGCAAAATCCTATTATACAAGGTTACTGATAATTCGACGTATTCCTTTAAACACGCGATAGTAGAGGCAATTTACTATACAGGGTAGGGCTATTGCCCCACTCTGTATACATTATACGCACTATTGTGCGTCGGACCTCGATATCTCGAGTTCTACGATAGCTAGAAATTTTTTAAAAAATTGCAAGTAAACTAGATAAAAAAGTCTATAACTGGAGATTATTTTCGAACGTATAGGGCGAGCCAAGACGAGATTGCAGGACTAAGTGCCTTTTTTCTAAATGGAATGCTATGTATATCAGTACAATTTTTGAAGCCTCTTTCTAGGCTATATTCATTCCTGCACTAGCATCGGATTTCTCCCAACCACTTAGATGTAATGAGTTTTTTTGTTGAAATAAGGCAATCTGCAGATAGATATTAAAAGAATCGCCACAGTCACAGTTATGGGTTTTAAGAAAAACTTGTGTGAATACCAGTTATGAGACATCTAATTAATGTTTTTGAATCATTTTCATTTCAATTTTTGGCCACCCTGTACACTTTTAGGAATAAAAGTGTACAGGGTGGCCAAAAATTATTTTGCAATTAAGAGCTATTTAAATTGAGTTTTCTCAATTTTTTCAAATGGAACACTCTGTATATTTTTCAACGATGTGATGTAGAAATGAAAACCGAACATTTTTTGTAAGTACTTCCCTATGGCCAGTTGCAACCATTTTCGTTTTATAAATAAATACGTGTCAAATTTAAGAATAAACTTAAAAGAAGAGGTTCCCTCAAATAATTCATTAGAAAAATTTATAATAGGTGTTCGACGTGTTGCCCATTTTGATTGACACACCTCTTTAGGCAATTTTGAAATGAGGCCATTTAGTGGGACCATTTCTTTCAATCCATTGAAATGAGTAAATAGTATTTAACAGGTCTTTTACTGTAATGGTTTTTTGTACATTTTTTTTGTCGTTTTCGTTAATCGACAAGCAATAGAACCTCACTTTGGTATAAATTGTCGTGTACAACGGAACACTTATCACACTTATCGGTCGTTAGTTACAATTTGTATTGAATTTAAAATATTAGGAATTTTACAATATGAATTTTAATAAAGCGGAACTTGTAGACATGACTTTTGTTTTGGATGAGTCAGACAGAAATTATCTACTTTCCAATAGTTTATCACCAACGTTATTATAAGAAGGATTCCTGATGTTAGCAGCTTCCAAAACCTTCTCGATAGATTTCTGGAAATGTCGAATATAAAAAAAGTGAAAAAATAAAACGTGTTGTGAACGAAGAAAATAAGTTTTCTGTGTTGCTGGCAACAGTTGAGAATCTCCATGTTAGTCAAAGAGAAGTGAGCTCATTAGTAGGAATAAGTAGACGGTCTGTGGGTCGAATCTTAAAAATTAATAAGTTGCATGCATGTCATATTCAAATGCACCAGGAATTATCTGATGACGGTTTTCAAAAGCGCATACAATTTTGTAATTGGGCCAGAGGTAAAATCCAAGATGATGTCAACTTCTTCAATAATGTTTTATTCACTGAAGAGCCAACTTCATAAAAATGGATTTGTTTATAGGCACAATTTTCATTATTATGCTTCGGAAAATCATCACTTTTTTATGCAAGTTGATAACCAACACAGACGTTTGAGGAGGAATTATTGGAGAACATGTAATAGAGCCACATTTCTTTGCTGGTACATTGAATTATTGGTAAATCTCCCTGAAAGAATTCGAAATAGGATGTGGTTTCAGCAAGAGGATGCTCCACCACATTATTTAAATGCCGTTAGAGACCACTTAAATAATACCTACCCTCATCAACGGATTGGAAGAAATAGACCCACTAAATGGCCTCTAGATCTCTAGATCTTACAAAAATGGTTTTTTTCTATGAGGACACGTGAAGGAAATTGTTTATAGAGGCACACCAATGACAGTAGAAAATATGCAGGAAAGAAAAATAACTGCCTTTAGATCTAGACACAGTAGTTTTAGCAACAGTGGGTACCTCATTTCAGAAGCGCATAGAGATGTGTGTCAATCAAATTGGGTAACATGTGGAACATTTATTATAATTTTTTCTACTAAGTTATTTGAAGAAACCTATTTTTTAAGTTTATTCTTAAATTTGACAATTATTTATTTATAAAACGAAATAGTTGAAACTGGCCATAGGGAGATACTTATAAAAAATGTTCGTTTTTCATTTCTACATCACAACGTTAAAAAATATCCTAGGTGTTCCATTTGAAAAAAATGGAAAAATTCAATTTAAAATGTTCTTAATTGAAAAATAATTTTTGGCCACCTTGTACAGTTTTAAGAAATGAAAATGATTCAAAAACATTAATTAGATGTCTCGTAACTGGTATTCACATTAGTTTTTCTTAAAACCCGTAATTGTGACTGTGGTGATTTTTTTAATATCCATCTGCAGATTGCATTATTTCAACAAAAAAATTCATTACATCCAAGTGGTTGGGAGATATTCAATGCTAATACAGGAATGAATAGAGCCTAGAAAGAGGCTTCAAAAAATGTACTGATATACATAGCATTCCATTAAAAAAAGGCACTTGCTGTTTGTTATTATTTTCGGGGAGAAAGAAGCACTTTGAAAAAAAACACCAAGAGACAAATGATGCTCGTATTTTCAGAACATTTAAGCAGACCTTCGCAGATGTTTAGAGTTTCAATCGCCTCTAGATCAAAAATCGAATTCGGTCGGACTGGTGGTCAAAGAGAATTTTAATTTGGGGGCCCAGGATAACATTTTCCCCAAGTTTCAGAACAATCGACTGAAACCCATTTTTACTATAAAAAACTGCGGGGTCCTTGATATTGTGTTCACCTATCCTATGTGATATCCTACTATGAAAGTAGGCCGGTGTTTTGTATTTTAATATTTTATGCAAAATACACGTCGCATGCAGTTTTCTGCAATTGAACATATTGAGCCAGTGAGCATCTCTCAGTTTGTGCGATATTCATTCTGCCCGCCGAAAATAAGCCTCAAGCAGCTGTTTTGGTCTTTTCAATCATTTCTGTGTCGACTCTAGCTAGGCAGGGGTCATTTACATTAACGCACTGATTAAAATGGAAAAGAGTCAATAAATTACACAATATTTTCTATATATCTTTGACCAAGTAATGTCTCCGACTATACATGAGTTTTAAAGATGCGTAAGCTTTTTTAAATATATACATACATGTTCTTTGAGGCGTAGTTTAGAATCAATAATCAGACCTAGATTTTTATAGGAATCACTGAATATTATTGCATCGTTCCCAAAGCGTATTTTCAAAATTTCTAGAGCAGTATGTCTTTAACTTTCGCTTCCAAACAGCGTTGATTTTTAAGGCATGGTTATTATAAACATATAAATCTTGATTCATTTTTTCATTTGCTTCTGCTATTTCTGACATGAAACGAGTAGTAAAATTGGGTATCGTCCGCATACAGGTAGTAATTACGATGTTCCAAATAATTGAAAAAGTCACATGTATAAATTGTATACAATATACGACCTAAAATAGTTCCCTGAGGAACGCCTTGATCAACTAGTTCCACATTAGATATAAGATTGTTCAACGAAACCTGCTGATATCTTTCTGAAAAATAAGGCATCATTAGAGAACAGGCATTATCGCCAAACTCTACCTAGTCCAAATTTTTGATAAGTATATTGAGCATCAAAATATCTAACGCTTTTATGAAGTAAAACAACTTAGTAAACGTTAACCATTTTCTTTTTTTTTTTATTAATCATCATTTACACTTGGTGGTCAATATATTTTCGACTTTTTGAAATGACCATGAAATTCTGAGTCGGAGCACACCCTAAACCTAAACCTAGCAGTTTCGGAGATATTTGACATTTTATTAAAAATGTGACAGGTGCGACGGTTTATAATAACTATTATAACTTTTTTCGTGTAGAAGATTCTCAATGGCTCTTTGGCACGTAGAAAGAACAGAAGATGAGGAGCTAGTCTCTACAATAAGAATAAATTCCATTATAGTATACCAAGTGGTCTGTTTTTCACGTTACATTTTGTCAAATTCAAACCTCAAAAACTTTTTTATTCCAAATTGAACACCCTGTATTTCAAATTGAACATCCTGTATATTGGCGATTTTCTGAAATGTTCAAGAATTTTTAATAAATACTGTCATCAACTTAGCCATGATTAGAAACAATCATTAATATCAGTCATTCTCTTATATCAAAAAATGCCAGCGCGTTTAAATTACACCCACGAAGACTTTTTAGATTTGTTTGTCTTCGTGGGTGTAATTTAAACGTGCTGGCACTGCACCGTTACGCCTGTCAAATGTTTTTTAAAATATCAAATATCTCCGAAACTGCTGGATTTAGGTATAGGGTATGTTTAGACTCAAAATTTCGTGATTATTTCGAAACGTCTAAAATACATAGGGTGTTCCATTTAGAATAAGCAACTTGGTATCGACTTCCGGTATAACCGGAACTTAACACACGTTTTTAATTATCTTTGTTGGACTGGCCACGCAACTTTGGTAACTCCCAATATTTTCAAAAATTTTTGTTACATGCTTTTCCCAATATTGATCGATTCAGTTACCGGTGAGACCCCTATATCCACTAATCACGTAAAGGTTGGAATAAGTTTATAGATAATTTGGTCATTTCATCGTAAAATTTAACACAGAAAAATGTGCTCTTCCGAATGTCATTTTTAAAAATGGGGGTTAGTTAAAGAAATTGCAGATGACGTCATAACTTTTTATAAATGTTTGTACTTACTTTTTTTTACAAAAATAAATTGAGAAATGCATTTAAGAATCGACGTGTCTGTCTGCGCAAATATTTATCAGTTGCTTTGCAACTATTCTAAGCAATATATTCCAACCTTTACTTGCTCACTGTATAGTAATAGAGTGTTAAGATGATAAACATTCACTTTTGAGAACGCAAATTAAATTTTCCTCGTCCCTATAATTATACATAAATATTATTTCTAGTTGTAAATTGAATGTGTTTAATTAATTGTTCTAATCAAAACTGTACGCAAGTAGAACTCTAATTCTGCTTGATTACAGTAAAGCCTTTGATATGATATGATCAGCCACCAAACCTCGTTCACAATTATCCACTGCATTGGGTTATCCTATCCAGCAATTTAATTTCTACAATTAAATTTTATTTGGATATATTTTAGTAAATATTTAAATTTTGTATTGGCATAATTGTTTAGTTGATTAAGACAAAACTAAATTAACACAATGTAGTGTTAGTGGAGTGATTTTGACTTGAAAATCCAAACGACTTGAAATTTATTATAAAAAACTATTGTTTAAGGTCTCATTAGATCGAGGGTAACATTAAAGACAGACAGACAACTCACACGACGGACAATTCCACTCTCCCTCCGTTCTGTGCCGGAACGCCCAACGATATAAACAGTACCTTATTTCGACAGATAGAAACCCATGGAGTTTACACAACCATCAATCCTATAATTTTATTTGATGACTCATTATATGCAGCAGGTTTTTCTTTTATTTTCCCTGTGTGTTTCAAGTATAATATCTCAAATTACTCAGCAAATAATAGGTATGTCAGGAATTATTTCAATTTTCTTCTGAAAGACGTGGCAAGGTTAACGCATATACTATTGGGAATGTGAATTAGTATCAACTTTATCATAAACGTCTCTTCATGTCCCCTGGTCTAAGATCGAACTAACATATTATATGTATAAATATACAAGTTCCTAGAATAAGATACGTATTGTCAAAACATAGCTAAATAAAATAAAAGTATTAAAATGGAAATGGAAAGGTGGTAGGTCTAGATGACTCACCCACGTAATGTTTGTTACAATTACGCAGAATATTGTAAAAGATGTTTTTTTAAATTTTGCTCGTGATTCAGCGGTTTTATTTTTGTCACAATAGGTGTCAAATATTGCTAATGAAATTTAAGACAATGGTAGGTAAAAGTTTTATCAAGAAGGGTCTTATAACTTATCACTACCCTGAAGTCTTTGTTAATCAAACTTTTTTAAATATTGAAAATAGTAATCAGATTCAACAAAAACCTGAAAAACGTTACACCGTTTTGATTCCTTATGCGTACAGATTATCCGAGAAGTTACGCCACATAGGTAAGATTAGGGCAGCATTCCAAGCGAGCAACACTGACAATTATAAAACCACTAAACCACGAACAAAATTCATAAAGTATTCTGTGTGAGTGTAACAAACATTACGTGGGCTAGTCATCCAGACCTCTTGGTGTACGATTGAGTGAACACAAGAATTATATTAGCAAAAATGAAATTTAGAGACCGAAGATTTGCGAACACGCTTAGGAGAGCGGACATAGAATACACTGGAGTTAGCAAGAATTTTAAAAAACGAGGCGAATAATAAAAAACGAAAATTAAACAATCTATAATAATATTGTTGCTTGAGGATAGATGCATGTCGAATTATTCCGTGGATGTTTATACAGCCTGATTGCCAATGTTAAAAAAAGAACTTGCAACGAATCATTTTTAAATATCCTAGATATTTTAATATAATAAGGTTGTTTACAGTTTCGGAAATCGGAATTGGCACACCTGTGCGGATGGATAAGGGTGTAGTGGAAAAGAATCGCGGGATAGCACTGATTGGCCAACTGGGCTACGAACGCATGAAGTTTAACGTTGCGCGAGATCCAGAAGTATAGTTGTAAAATATTACTAAATCTGCATTTCCAAAATTCCTGTGTAGTCTACAGTGAAGTAAATTGTAATGTGACTTTGTTTTATGTTCCTCCAGTCCGTCAAAGTAATTAGGAACTGAAGAATTAGTAAATGGAATTCGTGATAACTAAAACATGTGGTTGTGCAGTTATCAAAATGGCAGATTGTCGGTGAAAATCATTGTTAATCTATGTTTCTGTATGTAAACTATTAGTACGTTGCCAGTAGTGCTTCGATAAGGGTTAAATATATCTATTAATGTTGTGTCACAAAAGTCCATGTTCTGGAAAGTTCCTGCTTCTCTCTTACGTTCGGCCATCTTTAGAGCAACGTGCTGTAAGCAATAAAAATAATTCATTACAACGCCTAGTTAGGTACCACAGTCGCGTGCTCCTTTCTAATAACTTTGTTATTATGTTAGTGTTCTCTAAACGAGGCAATCTATATTTTTTACCCAGGTTATACTACAATTGTTAACTACCAAACCGCAATTAATTCTGTATTGCAGTGTTAACAATATAGGAACGCTCAGTTAATATCAGGCATTATATTGTTTATAACCTGGCTTTAGTGATTGTATATGAACTAAGTACCTGCAAAGTGTTTGTTTTTACTAAGACATTTAACATATTTAATATGTTCTTTTGACTTTGAGTATTACACCCAGTGATAGTTTTTTCTTGTGTTTAATTAACTTAATCATTTATTTCGGATATTGTGAAATATCGATCAGTTATTATCTTTTGGCATTCACGCTGTCGATTTGATTCGTTTATTTGTCAAAGTATTTGTGTATCTAGCTTTAGTACTACCATTCAAGCTTGATTATTTTTTATATATCCACTGCGGTTACTATTTATTTGCGTTTATGTATGTTTCTTAATTTGTTTGCTGGTCAGCAAAGTTTGTTTATGTACTCTTAAAGTAATTTGCACTAGATTGCTATTGTTATATGTTTGCGTTTTCTTTTACATTTGATCTCTAACGTAACTCGTTTCTTTGATATTTCAACCGGCTTTCTATAATTTTTTCATGAAATTGAAACATAGTGGCGCCCATTATCTTTTGGCAATTGTATTCACTATGGTTACTAACTATCAAGATAAAATAAGCTCTTGGTTACAAGTTTGAATTCATTTTAAGTTAGGGATCTGCCAATTAGCAATTAGATTATTCTCACGCTTTGAGGGGATGTCTCTAAGCAAAGATGAAATTTTGATTTTTGTCTTTCAGCAAGTTAAGTAAGCGTTACAAACGTCACAAACTTAACATTGTATCAAATAAAACTGTTAATTATATCAACAATTCTGTGAAAGTAGTATCTATGAATATTAAATATAACAAACAAATTCTTTGAGCTGTGTATTTAACATGTACAGCACAAAAGATTTTGCAAGAAACGCTTTGACAAAAAAAATAGAAGAGGTTTCCGGAACGTTACGAAGTACTTTGTTTTTATATTTTTCACTTACTCGTTTCCTTTGTCAAAGAAATAACTTATATCTTATTATCTAATGTAAAGTCGCAGGCATATAGTTTATTTCTCAGTAATATAGTGGTTAATTGTGTTATGTTCTACATTCCTCGGACTTCATCTAGATGTAAAGATACCTGTGGCAGGGAGTCCTAAAACGAAAAGTAGGAAAATTAAGAAAATGCTGACATTTAGACAATATATGTAAACTACCGTTAATTAATTATAAATTAATAAAGTTGCACTGGCAATATAAGTGTTTGAAAATGTGTATTGCCACGCTAAGTGTGTGACATTTTTTGTCACATACGGCAACAACTAAATATCACTTCATTGGAAAGTTTTCTTGTTTCAAGATACAATATTGTGTTCTTCGGAATATCTGTTCAATTGCCATTGTAGTAATTGTATTTTACTGCTTAATTGAACTGAAGCTAGCGTAATACCTACTCGTATTTACCAAATATTTACCTACAATCGGTGCCGGAGCGGCGTCTTCGTCGAGATATGAAATGAAGGATCCCTGAACGTACTTATTACAGCAGACTGTAATAATACAGCACAGATTCCATAGAGATGAATAAAAAACGCGTAGATTGGTTAAAATCATGTAGAAGACATTTTAACATGAATACATTATGCTCCTAATAATCAAGCAAACTACGTTTCCTCACCACTTTCTAATCTCTACATATTTGTTAATAGGACGCAAATGTAAACTAGATGTAAGCATTATACCATTTGCCGGTTTCTTCCATCGTATGTAATTGTTGAATTGAGTATCCTATTGAATATTACACCTATTACATACAGGAATTCCAGATCCAGTGCCTAGATTTCGTTTGCAAGGGATCTGGAAGGGAATCTAAAAGATATGTTCTGCAGATCAAAAAATCTGCTACAATTGTAGACATCAGCTTTAAATCTGCAGACTGTCAATTCCGCGTTTGAATATAACTGCCCTTGCAAGTAGGGAAAGAGGCAAATAACGTCCCTTGGTAGAAGAATTTAGTACAAAGATAAAATTTCAACAGCTGCATTCCTTAGGTTCCTTCCATCGTATGTAATTGTTGAATTGAGTATCCTATTGAATATTACACCTATTACATACAGGAATTCCAGATCCAGTGCCTAGATTTCGTTTGCAAGGAATCTGGAAGGGAATCTAAAAGATATGTTCTGCAGATCAAAAAATCTGCTACAAGTGTAGACATCAGCTTTAAATCTGCAGACTGTCAATTCCGCGTTTGAATATAACTGCCCTTGCAAGTAGGGAAAGAGGCAAATAACGTCCCATGGTAGAAGAATTTAGTACAAAGATAAAATTTCAACAGCTGCATTCCTAAGAGTACTCAACTCAAGTGTCAGGTTTAACCCCAACCTACTGCGACCTCGTGAATAGAACAGATTATCGATAAGATATATGTGGGACAAACAGATAGAAATTTTAAAAACCGTATAATGAAACATAAAACATATTTTTTGAATAATAAAAATTATTCTACCTTTGTAAGTCACCTTTTGGAAGAAAAACACTTATTTAACGACAATTTTGATATCCTTCATACAGCTAGTAAGGGATCAAAGTTGACGTTACTTGAGAGCTTAGAAATTAATAGGTATAAAAACTGTAATATTTCACTTAACGGTCACTTGGACATAAATAATTCTCCACTTGGAAATCTGTTTTAAAATCATTTCTTAGTAGTATATTTCATATTACAGTAAATAATTATAATTGTAGGCAAATTAGTTTTCAGGTAATTCAATGTCATGTATTTAAGGTCCAATAAGTTCAATTTGTAGGTAGTGTAGTAGTGCGCTCATCTAATGAAGCTAATGTTTTAGCGAAACGATTGTCATGTTGACGTAATATATAATGTGAAAGCGTTAAAAACGGTTTAGTGTTTTTTATTTCATTAGAGATTCTCACATTTTGCATTACGTTGAAGATATCGAAATAATTTACTATAAAAAGTTGTTCAGATTCTTATTTTAACCATAGATGCTAAGTTTCGAGGCAAAAATTCTAATTTTGAAGATTTTTCACTAGCAAACCATTTAAGTATTTAATGCATTTCGTGCCAGGGGCCGTAGAAGCATTAGAACTGTTTGGCGAAATATATTTATGTGAATTTTTCTTCATAAGTTGTTAATCCAGGAATTATTTAGGTAATCCTGATATTTTCTACTTAAGTACGCCAAAATATTACTATTATTGTCATAATTGTTATTAAATACATTCAGTAAGAACTGCTTATGTAGCTGAACAATTTTCAAAGTGTAATTCATCATATCAGTAGCCCTCGGTATGTTTTCTCCTGGGTAATAAATAAAATATCATTCCCAAAATTAAGCTGATGGAGAATATCTAAAATGAATTTTAAGAGCCGAGTGCCTTTGGTATTACCTACTCCCATGTGTATTACAGACGTAGCAGGTGTTGCTAAAAACCACAACATTAATTTAGATTTCTTTAAAGAATTTTTGATTCTATCAATAAAAATGTGAACATTATATTTTGATTACGAGGGTAGCTAGAGTTGCTAGGAATATAGAAATACAGCTAGTGTAACGTAGCTAGATATGTCATAATATAATAGTACAGGGAAATATTGAAAAAAAAGACCGTAACTCGAAAGAAATTTGTGAAGACTTTAAACTTTGGTTACAAGTTTAAAATAAGCCAAAGTTCACGAAACAGAAAAGTTTAGGAGTTTTACGAATCCGCGGTAGCATATACGGGGCAAAAAGGAGTATTTTTAATAAAGAAACATCGATTTTTCTCTGTTTTCTCGGGAAATGTGGCGTCTACAAATAAAAATCAAATTAAAGTTGTTTCTGGCAAAATTGTCTTTAATTTAATGATTTTAAATAGCAATAGTTAACCGAAATACGACCATCTTCACTTTTTACTGCAGAAGACATTAGAAAAAAATGTTAAGTCAGTACTATACGATGAATTTAAAACCATAGATGAAAATATTGAAAGAAATACTACACTGCATGTTGTTGATGAGTGTGTTTTGCTTTATAAAGTGAAATGGACCATCCAAGAATGCAAAACTTTTAGTGATGTGGGCAAAATGTATCTATGTTATGATAAAAGAATGGTACAAATTGCCTATTATTATTTTTGATGGGTACCTACGACAATCCTGACAGCATCAAAAAACGTGAACAGCAACATCGATATCAAGATGATGGGCCTCGCTTCACTATATCAGACTACACTCCGGTGAGCATAAGCCAAGAAAAGTTTTTGTCACATACTGAGAACAAAAACAACTAAATATTATTGAAAACATTTACTGATAGTAACGTCAAAGTCGATCAAGCTTGTGATGATTTCGACAAATTGATTGTTGATACTGCGATTAGCAACTCTAAAGACTTCCCAACAACAATAGTTAGGCAAGATGTTGCTCTGTTTGTTCTTCTAATAGCATTAGCTCCTGAAATATACAGATGTAATGTTTTACAAACCAAAAATTGGTGGAACAAAATCAAAACTGTATTCGTCAATAGATTAGCCCACGCGATAAGCAGCTGCGATACAATCGCTCAGTATGATTAAGGAAAGAGGGGAAAAATAAAACTGTTTACAAAAGGTTTACTTCGGAAGCAAAATGCTATAACTTCTTTTTATAATGAAAATTCACCCCTTTAAAACTCCTATCAAAAATTGCCGTATTTCGGTTAATTATTGGACTAAAACTAATTCAATAACACTAAATTAGAGATCATTTTGTCATAAACAGCTTCTGTTTTAACCATTTTTTTGTAAATGCCACATTTCCCGAAAAAATAGAGAAAAATCGATTTTTTTATTAAAAACCGCTGCCTAAGGAATCACTACTTCCACATCCAGATTATTCGTCCAAGTCACTTTAAAGGAAACATCTTGACTATATTTGCACTCTAGTATGTGGAAATTATTGGTCATAGAATTTTAATAATATTTGGGGTAGCTGTCACAGAAAAGTTTGAGGAGTTGGTTTCTACCATATACGTTAAAAATGAAGTTTCTAGTTTACCGTACTTATTTTCCACTATTTACAACCTACCACCTCAATGGAGTCATCTCAATCAGATGTCACTACAATACATACGTGTACTAACTTTCAAGTGAATATCTCAATTTGATGTTATCAATCCCATTAATAATGAAGCGGAGGTGGTAGAGTTTGAAAAATATTAGAAAGAAATTTGAGGCCTTGGTTTCTAGTATATACACCGAATCCCAAATTTCTGTAGTCTTACCAGCTTGCTTTACTTATTTTCCCCTATTTGCCCCTATTTAACCCCCAACCCTTCAACGGCATCATCTCAAATTATGATCTAGTTTCAGACGTCGTTATAATACATACGTGTACCAAATTTCAAATGAATATCTCAATTTTATTTTATCAACCCTTTTCATATTGTAATAGTGGTGGTGAGTAGGGGTGGTTGGGTTGAAAAATATTATAAGAAAATCTGACGCTGTGGCTTCTAGTACATACACCGAATTTCAAGTTTCTGTAGTCTTACCAACGTTTTAGATATATTCCTCTATTTACCCCAAATTAACCCCCAACCCTTCAACGGAATCATCTCAAAATATAAACTAATTCCAGACGTCGTTATAATACATACGTGTACGAAATTTCAAATGAATATCTCAACTTTATTTTGTCAACCCCATTAATGGGGTAGGGGTGGTGGGGGGGTTGAAAAATATTATAAAAAAATCTGATGCCTTAACTTCTTGTACATACACCGAATTTCAAGTTTCTGCACTCATACCAGCTTGCTTTACTTTCCCCCTATTGACCCCTAAATAACCCCCAACCCTTCAACGGAATCATCTCAAAGTATAATCTAGTTCCAGATGTCGTTATAATTCATACGTGTACCAAATTTCAAATGAATATCTCGATTTTATTTTATCAACCCTTTTAATAATGAAGTAGGGGTGGTGGGGGTTGAAAAATATTATAAATAATCTGAGACCTTGGCTTCTAGTACATATACCGAATTTCAAGTTTCTGTAGTCTTACCAGCTTGCTTTACTTATTTTCCCCTATTTACCCCTATTTAACCGCCAACCCTTCAACGGAATTATCTCAAAATATAATCTAGTTCCATATGTCGTTATAATACATACGTGTAGAAAATTTCAAATGAATATCTCAATTTTATTTTATCAACCCTTTTCAAATTGGAGTAGGGGTGGTGGGGGTTGAAAAATATTATTAAAAAATCTGACACTTTGGCTTCTAGTACATACACCGAATTTCAAGTTTCTGTACTCTTACCAACTTGTTTTACTTATATTTCTCTATTTATCCCAAATTAACCCCCAACCCTTCAACGGAATCATCCCAAAATATAATCTAATTCTAGACATCGTTATAATACATACGTGTACGAAATTTCAAATGAATATCTCAACTTTATTTTATCAACCCCATTAATGGGGTAGGGGTGGTGGAGGGTTGAAAAATATTATTAAAAAATCTGACGCTTTGGCTTCTAGTACATACAACGAATTTCAGGTTTCTGTACTCTTACAAGCTTGCTTTACTTATTTTCCCTTATTTACCCCTATTTAACCCCCAACCCTTCACCGGATTTCCTCTAAAAACAATCCAGTTCCAGATCTCGTTATAATATATACGTGTACAAAATTTCAGGTCAACATCTTAAACCGTTCCGGAGAAAGCGTGCGGACAAAAAAAGTTACAGACAGACCGACAGACAGACAGAAAATTTTTTTTTCGCTCAAATTTAAAATCTCGACGTTTCATGACATTCTAAACCTATTTCACGAATAAAAATTTTTGAAAATTTTTTTGCGATTACTATACTTCCAATCCACTACGTGGATGTGGAAGTAAAATACAACCTTAAACTTTTTTGTTTCTTAAACTTTGGCCTATTTTGAACTCATAACCAAAGTTTAAGATCTGCACAAATTTTTTAGAGTTAAAATTACGTTTTCCTGTACTATAACGCAAGGTAACTAAATAATTGAACATTCCAATATTCAAGTCGTCAATATTTCAAATACTTTTCCCGCAAGGGAAAATCAACCACTACAGCTTTAATAGAAGCAGTAGAAAAAATAACGGAGGCTCTTGACAGACAGGAAGAAACAGAAATAATCTGTTGTGATTTGAGTAAAGCTTTCGGCACAGTTGACCATATAGTTTTACTTGACAAATTATACTATTATGGTGTGAGAGAAATTCCACATAAACTGTTCACGTCATATCTGACCAATCGACATCAAGCAATATGGTGGAATAATAAAAAATCAGAACCATTTTTAATAACCAAAGGTGTACCACAAGGTTCGGTGTTAGGGCCGGTATTATTTATAATATATATCAACGACCTACTATTTAATGTCAACAGCTATGGGGCTTGTTTATATGCAGACGATACAACTTTTATATCTAAAGGAAAAAATAAAATTAAGTTAACAACGCAATCTCAAAATGTACTACATGAAGCAAATACGTGGTTCACCGCGAACTATTTAACATTAAATAGAGGAAAAACCCAAAACATCATCTTATCCACAAAAAGAGAAGCTGAGAAAACATCTTTAAATTTCCTGGGTTTAACTTGGACAGTAAACTGAATTGGAAAGGCCATATTGATGAGCTCTGCAAAAAACTAGCTTCAGCTATTTACAGTATTAGAATATTGAAAAATGTGTCCACCTATCAAACGGCAAAAGTAGCCTATTATTCAAATTTCCACAGCATCGCAACATATGGAATACTCCTATGGGGAACAGCACCTGATGCCCAGAAAATCTTCATCCTACAAAAGAAGGCAATTAGAACTTTATGTGGCATGACCTACAGAGAGAGCTGCAAAGATGCCTTCAAAGAACATGGTATACTTACTATTCCAGGACTGTACATACTCAATTGCCTTAAATATGTACATTCACATAAAGAGAAATTTACGCATAATTTTGAGAATCATCAGTATAACACCAGAAATAGAGAACAATTATAATTTCCACATCATCGATTGAATATATCACAGCAGGGAGTGGACTACACGGGGTCAAAATTATATAATAAAATCCCGCTCGAAATAAGAAATAAAAACTTCAATGTGTTCTCCAGCAGGATGAAACAACTACTGACCACAGAAGTGTTCTACTTTATTAATGAGTTTTTAGAACATTGAGAATAGAAGTTCGTATCAATATTGGTCCGTCTTTTATTTTGTTTGTTGTATACATGGATATACATGTGCATATTTATATCTGTTTTGTCTTTTTTTTGTGATAAAATACAGTAAACAGTATCGTTATTTCATTACCGTTATCTCATTTTATAATTATTTGATATTACTCTAAATTATAATCTGACGTTTCCTGTAATACTCTTTTAGGGAATAGAACATTATTTTGTATATTTTTGTTTTACATTAATTGTAATCCGCAAAGTAATTATAATTTTTTTTTCCTTTTCATGTAATTAGCAATGTTTTATTGACGAGTGTACACAACTGTAATTGTCTTACATGAAATAAACTATACTATACTATTTCAAAGACCGGTTAGTTAAAATTGTTATAATTATTTTCCCGAGTTTACATGTGTGGTAATGATGAATTTAGAAAAATTTAAAAAATAATAAATCGCTTGTATGAATAGGAGTATGTTTCTACGATAACCTCGAAAGATGTTCTTTTGACAAGCGTAATGCCAATCATAAACAACTACATTTTGTACATAATTTCATATCATATCGGTTACTTAAGTAAGTTGCTAGGCAACGAATGCGGTATGAAATATTTCGCGATCAGAATTTGATTTTGCAGCAGTTTTACAGCAACAGCAACTCTTTCGCCGACGCTTTTTTCGGTCCGGATCCATACCGATCGAGGCGGAATTCTACGTCGTTAGATACATATTTCTGCGAAGTATTCTTCCGGAATTTCTGGTTATAAACGTAGAAAAGTCGGCTATCTCGCTCTCTTGTCATTATTGCAATACATGCATTGTAGTCAAATGTCAGAGATGTAGCGAAGTCGCTTTCGCGAATTGTCGAAAATATCCTTTTTCGTTCACTCATGCCAAGCTAAATTTTCGATTTCGCCAACGCAATATACGATGCCGACAATATGCCAGTTTCCGTTTTTCCATAAAGACAGCTTGCAGATTTCCAGCCGATGTATTTATTTAGTTGTAAACGTTTAAATATTTGAAGTTTTGCTTCTCCGATGAAATTGTTTAAAATTTAAATCTATAATTCGCGGTAGTAGCCCATCCTGCTAAGCGGCGACTTCCATTTTAGATTCCAAGCAATCTTCTCATTTCGAATCTCGTGCCAGGGTAGTTTTTTATTTCTTTTTGACTAATATTTCTGATTCTGAAATTACCTCGCATTTATTTCTAAGCGGCTAACGTTAAAAAACTAAAAAATTTTATCATGTTGCCTCTTTTTGGCGATACTTACAGTAATAGGAAGTAAGCCTCAAAGTTGTCAAAGTCAGTGAGTAGAGGGGACGGCATACTACTTTACTTTTATGTATTACGAAGTTGAGAGTTTTAATGAAATATGAGAGTAGTTTAAAAACACCCTGTATCTACATTCTGGAAACACCTTCCAGTGTCATGTGCCTATAGTTAAGATAATTTTTATTATTACTAAGAGTATTAATGATAACATAATTTGCATAAACTGAGAAGAAAATAAAATATACACTTATAATGTTTGCTTTTTTCATAATTCTTTATGTATACCGAATTTGCTCACACAAACAACCCTGAGCAGTCCTCTTTAATATGTATAATTATACTCATAATTTCCATTTTCTGACCCTATTTAATGCTCATCTGGATAATGAGTTCCTTATAGCCTGAAGATGTTAAATAATATATATTCTCCCTTATTGCTTTAATAACATTAACAATAATAGTTACATAAACTACACACCTTGAAAATCCTTCTTAACGCCTTATTTTGTTACAGAACAACAACTGCCCTTCCATGCACAAGGAGATGTATTACAAAGGTAAATGATACGCTAGAGTGCCGCGTATGCAGAATACTAATGGATCTCTGTTGTTACAGCTAATAAATGGTCGCCCAATGTCAAAGATCAACACCCATTCCACAGTCTGCATTCGTTACATTGAAACTGAAGATGTCCCACGGGCATCACGCCGATGCAAAGTGGAGACTCAACACGTCTTCAAAATTTGATTGTGTAAATATTTAACGAAACAGACACATTTTTGTGATATGTATGCAATAATGACCAAAAAAGTGTTATAGTGCAATTTCGACTAAATTTATAATTCAACTGATTTGTATACAAAATAACTTTAGCTAGCTTTTAGTATTGTGGAAGTTCGTTAGAGGTGATTATTTTCGTACAGAAGTCATAAAATGTTTCATTATAGGTATAATGTGTGAGCAGTAAAGTAAATAGTGTGTCTATATAAAATATTAATATGTTGCACATACCCATATTTAGTACAGTGGGTCCTCTTGGCTGTGGATATAATCCAATAATACCACGACTGCGTTAGAAATACGTCTCACGGAAAAAATATTGTCTATAAAGTTATTGCATTGTTAATATTATGGTGTGAATATTATATTATAATAGCCTTTATTTCTTATTTTCATTTAATAAATCACTACTTAGTTCAGTTCAGATGCTTAGGAAGTGAACATACTAAAAGTCCTGACGTCTAGGAGGTGAGACGGAGGGGGAGGAGGGGCACAAAGTAAGTCCCACTTTTGGTTTTTCGCTTATATCTTAAAAACCGGAAAATTTTTCTTGTACTAAATGAAAGCTCATGAAAGTCTTTGCAACTTTCATTTTATATACGTTTTTCGAATTCTCAACCGTTTTCGAGCTACATGCTTCGGAAAAGTGAACATTTTCAAAAAACAGATTTTTGCCTGAGAAATAGTTTAAAGATGATTAAGAAAAGTCACATATAAGGTAAGCAATTTTATTCTATTTCAATAAATCTCATTGTTCTCACTCTCAATAATTTTTCTCAATGTTAAACTCTCAACTTTCTGTGGATTCACGTTTTCATCCTCTTTGGCCGTGAGGCTCCTGGCAGGGTTTCTCGTCCATGACATCCTCATCTTCAGTGGTGGGTGGTTCTTGTGAAAGGGGCAGTACGTCGTCTTCATCATCATGTTTGTCGTAAACAGGCACGCCGCAGCCGTTGAGGCATTTCCCTTGGCAGTGGAGGCACGCCGCAGAACAATACAGCATGCTTTCCGGCATCCACATTTGCCACTACCACAGCGGCAAACTATCGTTTTCAGTAGGACCTCCGGTGCTGGTGGATCTTCTGTTGTAATTGGCACCAGGGTGTCTCCTACATGTTTCCACCCTCACTCTTGAGGGGGCAGCTCATTCCCGAGCCACTGTTGCACTTGCTGTTTAGCTGCGCTCTCATTTGGTGGGAGGGAGCTGGTGGCAGGCTTAATATTTGCTACTGACTTCATGAACGACTGGAAGCGGTGCTAGTTGGGGGGGGGGGTCTGTCTTGGTGTAACTGTTGACCGGTTAGAGATAAATTGGCATGTGTATATATATTCTTGAACTGAATTAATTTCTCTACAACTTCCTCTCAGATTAATAGTTTAGACGATATGAAGGAATGTTTAGTGAAAAATGTGAGGTAAAAATCTGTTTTTCGAACATTTTTTCTTTTTCGGACCGTGTAGCTCGAAAACGGTTGCGAATTCGAGAAAGGTATAAATGAAAGTTGCAGAAAAATTCATGAGCTTTCATTTGGCATAAGAAATTTTTTCCCTACGACGCACCGTTTTCGAAATATAAGCGAAAAAACCAAAAGCGGTGCTTTCTTTGTAACCCCCCTTCCCCCACCGGTTCACCTCCTAGATGTCAGGACTTTCAGCATGTTCACTCCTTAAGCATCCTGATCAACTGTCTAAAGGAATCGCTTAGTTCCCTGCTCACGCACTCTACACCACCCTTTGGGCCATTCGTTGATTGGACTAACTGTTCCATATTTAAATAAGGTAACAACTAAAAGACGTTTTAGAAGTGTGATTAAAGGTCAATAGTGCAATGCAATTAGACACGAAAATTAATAGTTCTTGAAATCCAATTATACTGGATGGATTTTCATGATACTTTTGCATTGAGTATCTAACAGTGAGTATTAAGAGTTCATTCTTTTAATACTGCTACTATTTCGAAAATTCAAAAGTTTTTTGAAAATAGAGCAAATATTGCAAATACAAATGTTGTTAAAATGTAGTCATTTCTGCAGTTCTAGTATTATCGCCAAGAAGACACGATTCTTAATGTTTTAGAGATCGCTGATTATAAAGTGGTCAAAAAATGTAAATTTATATTGATTGGCAAAAAATGGCGGGTGTAATTTCATGAAATATGTGTAACTCGACTAAAAGAAAATGAAACATTGTCGAAATAAGAAAATGGAAAAACATGGGGCCATCCGGAAAGAGTATAATAATGTAATCATTTATGTTATGGAAAGCAATTTTTATAAAAAATAATTATCTTCAATTTTCTCATTCTCGATTTCATTAATCGGTATCACCGGCAGCTCATTTAAGCAGCTGTTACCAACGCATTTCAAGCCAGTTGAAGAGCAATCTAAGCCACTTCTGCATCCACAAACTAGTCTGTGTCCGATCTTACATGAACAGAAGATCATTTCCAGTCAATAGTCAGCGACTGGTGGCTGATTCATTGTAGTCGGTTTTAAGAAATCATACTTAATCTTCCATCCCTATTCTAAAAATATTATCTAAATGCTAGAAAAGCATTTGCTGAAAATAATATTTTTAGTTGTTAAGCAGAAAATGATGATGACAATTCATAATGGAAACAGCAACTAACATCGAATCTGAAGGTGTAGACATTGTTGCTGAGGATATCGATGTTTTGGGTTTATTAGAAGTTTTAGCTCCCATCAACAGAGAAACATATTTTATTAAATCGGCAAAAGACAAGACATCGGAAAAAGTTTTTTCTAACAAATGCTTTGAAAAAAGTCTACCAATGAATGAAACAAGACCTCTTTGTTTCTACATGCATTTGTAGGATGTTACACGACGTCTTCATTTTATAATAGAACAAGTTGTAGCCAAGCTGTTAGAATAAACCACAAATTAGCAAGACGCTGCCAAGGTGTTCATAAAGGCGAGCGCTACTATTGTATTCCGAGTGTTTGTTTAATGGTCATTCGCTCAGAATGCGTTCGGATAAAACCGATTGACGTGAAAGTTGGACAGTAAGTAGGGAATGGCTCAAAGAATAAAAGTTATATAGTGCCGATGTGTGCTTTTACCCTGGAGGTGGATGCCAGCCCTTCTCAGGGGTAGAAATTAAATGTACACTCAAAATAACGTACAGAAATCGATATGGGGATGAATTCTAAGCAAAAAATATTCCGTGAAGTTTTTTCGATAAGTCAATATTTTTCGAGTTATTCGCGATTGAAAATGATGATTCTACATGTGTTTTAAAGCGATTTTTCACGAATAACTCGAAAACCTTTCATTTCATAAAGAAATCATCAGGAGAAAAAATGAAGCTTATGAAATAACAATTTGATTGATTTTTCTGTATTATTTCCGCAGATGCAATACGAACCAAGTTATGGCTCATTGAAGGTGACTGTTTGTTCGTCGAAAACTGAATTCGAACCTTTCAACGTTAAATAACGCAAAAACGACGGAATTTTTGGAGGAAATCTTTTCAGACCTTTTTTAAAGTACTTAAAATAACTTTTAAAATGAGATTTAGTAAAAGTCGAGTTATGATGAAAATAAAATATGGCTGTCCCGTTTTTCGGAGGAAAAAATTGCAATGAAACCAATGGCTTAACTTTCTTAATTTTTAAGATATCTGCAGGGCCGACGAGAGGGGGTGTCTGGGGTGTATCCCCCGGGCTCGGAGTTTTTAAGGGGCCCGTATTTTTCTGAATTTTTGAAATTCTGGAATAGTTGGAGATGCATATGTAAATTTTGATTGCATTTGCATAGGTTAAAGCAAGAGAGGCATACTTGCAACTTATAAGAGGCAACATATAGACGCTTTATTGTAGAAATTCGTAATTTGTATTTTCTGGAACGATCACGATCAAGTTAATTTCTATTGAGATAAATATTCTATCGTAAGGAATATCATCTTCCGTTCGTCGAAACGTCGAAATTTTAGCCGAGATAAAATGGTTGTTGTAAGGAATACCAACTCCCAGTCTTTGAAATTTCAACCGAGGTGAATATTGTATAGAGGAAGATGCCCCCCCCCCCCGCTCCTCGAAACTATGCCGAGGCGCGGGGGGCCCGTATGTACTACCCCCGCGCCCCAATTTTCTCTCGACGGCCTTGGACATCTGATCATCTGATTGCTTAAAAAGCAATTTTGCAGGGATTTTCAAGGGCTACAGGGTCTGTAAAGTTGAAATTTTTTAAACTTTTCAGTTTTAAGATTTTTTAGTTTAAAGGGCTCAGGGAAGGTGGTCCTTGCATTCAAATGCGAACTTAAAACGGTGATATCTCGATTAATTTTCATCCTAGACAAACATAATAAACAAATTCTTTCCAAAAAAATATCTAAATTTTTGTACTATTGCGTTTTTTACGTTTATTTTTTAGTTTTTGTATTGAAGAGAAGAAAATTATTTCAAAAAATTCCAAAAAATTATTTCAAAATTGAATCAAACTTTTTTTCAAATCTAGGTATTCTAAACCATTCAAACTTCTATAATATATTATGTACCTAAATAAAATAAATTGTAAATAAATTACGTTTAATTTCAATTCATGAGGTTAAGCCATTGGTTTCATAGCTCATTTTCCTCCGAAAAAACGAGACAGCTATATTTTATTTTCATCATAACTCCGTAAATTTTTAAGCTAACAACTTTTGCTAAAGCTCATTCTAGAGGTCTTTTCAATTACTTTAGAGAAGGTCTGACAAGTTTTTCTCCAAAAATTCGTCGTTTTTTCGATATTTAACTGTCAACGTTAAATTTTCGAATTTAATTCTCGACGAACAATCCACATCCACCTCCGGGGTAGAAGCGCACCTCAACACTATATAACTTTTCTTCCTTGAGCCATTCGCTATTGTCCAAATTTCGGTGTTATTCGAAAGAATTCTGAGGTAATAAACTATTTTTACTGTCAAACACTAGACCATTGAGATATTTTTGAATCCGACACTTTATGTATTTTGACAGTACATGGTGCTTTGAAAAACATATAAAATGTAAATGCACGCAGATATCAGTTTTTCAACCTGACCTCTTTGATGCAGTTATGGTTGGTACAATGTATTTTGCCAATAGATGGGAATAGAACATTGAGGGTGATTTCTCAACATCAACCACGATGAATCAGCCGCCAGATCCTGTTTAACTGAAAACGGAAAAAATTCAAAATCATCGAAATCCTAACTTCTTGGTTATAACACTAGAATTGTAGAACTGATTAAATTTCAGCATATTTTTTAATATCGACTTTATTTCTCGATATTTCTCTTTTGGGTTTTCGAAATGGCGGGAATTTTTAAGGGGCAAACTTGTTATTGCTCACTATTGCAAACTCAATGTAAAGAAAATCATGAAAATCCATCCGATATAACTGGTTTACGAGATTTTCTCTCGATTAAAAGTGGGCTCACCAAAATAATTTGTAGCCAAATAATTGAAAAGATTTAAGCGTGCATTGTTTTACATATTTTGAGCTATAGACCCATTAACATGTGTATTAACATAAAATATGTTGTTTGTGTAATTTTGTGAACAGCAAAAAAAATTATCTACGAAAAATGTCAATAAAATCTGTCCAAAAAGTATGAATTCCCAATGTTTGCATTCTCTTGTTAATCTACATTCTGGTTCTAGACGGAGAGCTGGCTACGAAAATTAAAAATGATAAGGTGCAGTGAAAATTTTTATATAAAAAAAAATCCTTACTAGCTGAAAAGTACATAGCTCTGCAGCCAGAAGTCGCTCTCGAGGAGGGAAGCGTGGACGGGCGGTCAAACGCGTTAATTTTTAATCAAAATAAAATCTTTTTATGCAGCTCTGAAATTTTGTGTAGTTATAGTATTTGACTCTAGAAATTGTTCAAATTTTAATGTCAAGGTGCAGTTCTAGCGATTTCATTTTTATATTATTTATGGTTTAAAAAGCTGTACATAAATTGCCAGAAGCAAAATGATAATATCGCCAGAAGTTGCTGAAGCGGTAAAACATTTTTTTTTAATCTAAAATAATGTTATGCAGTTTTGGCAATTTGTCTTTGTATTATTTAAACTTTTAATGAATTTTTAATAATTACGAGTAGACAAAACGAAGGATAAGTATAAATAACAGAGAAGTCTAAACAATTACATTAATTAGGTACTCGTTTTTATTTATTACTTAAGAAATAATTTATTCTCACTACTATACTCGCAGATATAATTAATATCTGTTTCATCATCTAAAATATAAATTAACAACTGTTGCAGAACGAAAGTAATGTATCATGTAGTAGTTCAATACTTACCTTCAGAATCTTCGTTATTTAGTATAACATCTTTAACTGTTGACGGTTAAAATAAGTGCGATGTAATTTTAGAATGAGAAATATCAGCCAAAACGTTCAAAGCCAATTTTTAAAAAATACGCCCTTATGGGATTAGAACCGAGAAATCCGCTGAGAAAGTCGTCTTCTTGAAAAATTTTATTCAATAATTAAAATATACAACATTGCCTCCCCGGATCGAGATCCGGAGCCAACCGCACAGCCACGTCGCGTAGCTTCGTGGTGTTAGTGCGGTTGGGCGGATCGCAACCGGTTCGGGTCAAATTAACTAAAATAGACAAAACTCCTGCCGGCTGTGGCGGCTTAAAATCGTCATTAAAATTATACATGTTTAAAACTTAAACTCTAAGGCACTGTAGAACGAACACTTTTTAATAATTTGATTATTTCACTGATGAAATTTTGATTGCTGAGACTGGAATAAACTCAATGGAAAAGACCCGTTCAATGCAATTGGCCCCAACAGTCTGCTCGCCATTGGGAAGTTTTGGTAATTAGAAAGGAAGATTGAGTTTTAAGAAAAGTTGGAATTTTTATAAGGTTTATCGGTCTAAAATGAACTTTTGCAGACAAAAAGTGACAAAATAAAAAAATTACAAAAATACAGACAGATGCAAATAATAAGAAATAGAAAGAGGATAGGTATAGAATAAAATTACAGTGGTGACGAGTGTATGATAGATAGAAGTTTGGGTAGAAAAGAGTTTTGCTATAGATGTTGCCGAAAGATAGGCAACCCCTGTTGTGGTAACGGGCGTTTGATTTGGAATGGAGCATTGTGTATTCTGGTTTGGGTAATGTTGCGTATTATGAGAAAGTCGTCGCTTAACGCGATTTACTACGGTCGGGGTGGACTTGAAATTTCAATGAGTCTCGTCGGAAATGGCAAATCATGAAATTTTTAAATGTTCATAACTAACTAAATACATCAGCAGGAAGGCTTGCTATGTCGACATCGAAAGTTGGAAATTAGCATTTTCACGGCATCGTTAATTGCATAGACGAAATTGAAAATAGGAGCCGACAGAAGTGAACGAGAAATAGCATTTTTGACATTTCGCGAATTCGATTTTTTTTTTGTTTCTAACGTCACTGGTACGTTAATAACCGGAGAATTCAAAAGAATAGGGAGGTTTTAGGCCCCTTAATTTACCGTCCGCTCACGCTTCCCTCCCCGGGAGCGACTTCTGGCTGCAGAGCTACCTGCTTATCAGTTAGTAAGGAGAGTTTTTACATAAAAATTTTCATTGCACCTTAGCATTTTTAATGTTCGTAGTCAGCTCTTAGACTATTATGGCGAAGATTAAAAAATTCTAAAATGAATATGTCTACAAAATACCCATCTATTTATTTCTTTACAAAATTAAAATCTAATTAAAATATCAATATTAATCTTTGTATCTCTCTGACAAATCGCATCTGGTTATGCTGGAGAACAAGGTGATCTAAACTGATTTTTTTACGCTTTATATCTATTTGCCCATTTTAATTGTTTAAAGGGAACAACCACTTTTTTGGTTATTAAAATTATTTTTCTAAGGAGCACCTTATATATACCAATGGTACTGATATAATGTAAATAATAATGTAAATACAATTTAAATCATTATTAATAAGTATCTGAAAATATTAAATAATTTTATAGTAGCATATATATTTTATTCGAAGGTAATAGGCGTACTAAATGTTTAATTATTTTAAAACGCAAGTATATTATCTATTTATTTGATTAGTGAATGTAATTTCTTTTCGATACTAGCTAATAGAAACTAGCTAAGGTATTCACAGTATTTCTAGATCATTTTCTTTGCTATTGATTTATTTCTATGAAGATTTCACAAATATTTTATGTAATGCTCATTTATCTTAAATCATATTTACTTAAATTGTTCTCAATAATTGATTTCAACCCTACTTTTATAACAATATCTAAACTATATCGTTGATATTTTCAAATAGGCACTGCTACTTACTTTACGGTCGCGTATCATTCGGTGGCCAAAGAAAAATTAATTCGTGGCAGTTTCGTCCTATGTAATGTTTAGTTATAATGTATTGGTATCTAAAGATACCACTATATTATTACCAAACGCATTTTAGTTTATATACTTATCCAGATTTTTGAAAAGATACTACTAATTATATTAACACTTGGTACTAACTACTTACTAACAGTTCAGAGGGGAAATTTTTATTTTTGTAGTTCATTGTAACTAATTAAATTTGTCAATTAGTTAATAACTTTTTATATACGAAACCTTATCTTTTATATGATGTTTTTTGTAAAATTATTGGAGACTACTATATGTTATATGAACGGATTTGGTATAAATTACTAACATACTAACCTTACCAATAATAATAGATTTTCATTTATATGTCTGCTTGTATAGTGAGATGTTAAGACGCTTTGATTAAATTTTAATTTCAGAAAACCCATTTAGTTTCAATACAATGAACCCAGTACAAATATATAGGTGAACCTTAATTTTGCCATATTCAAGATAGAGGGGAAATTATTTATTGTTTTAGGTTATAATAAATGATTTTTCTTAATATATGCATTGCCGGAAAATTATATTACAACTACAAGAAAATAAAAATGTACAAAGTTTCATTAAGTACAGTTATTTGAAAAATTCTTCTTTTTCCTTCTTGTAATACCTTGGCAAATATATACCCAAACATTATCTTATTGGCCTCCCATATATGTGGCCATCTGATAGACGTACATTCTCACCAGATACAATAATGGAGTCGTCTTGCGGGAAATATCTCTTGAAGATTCTAGTTGTTTGTCTAAGGAATCTACAACAAACGTTTCTAGGCCCAAATTATCCACATAATGTTTGTCTGCCGCCCTAGCAGAACTCTCAGAGGCTCCCCTTTGGGATGTTGCTATCACGCCAAATTTGGTTCAACTGATAAATTACCGAACTTGCTGTCTATATTCTCTGACGAATTTCATTATCATAGTTACGGATGTCGTCGACAAGAGCTCTTAACTTTTGGTTACAATCTCACACTAACCAATCCTTAACGTGTTTGGGTAGGATTTATTCGCTTGGTATACAACCACAGTTTCTATATTAATGTAATTTACACCTAAACCATAATCAGAGCATATTTTTGAAGACTGTCGAGCAGGTGTATGAGCTCATCCTGACTTGCTGCAAATTATAAATGGAATTATCTGCAAATCTGAAGTTGAAGTGTTGAGTCTACCTATGCCTATTCCACTCGTCAGCCCGTCCTCCAGCGTACGTCTCATCAGGTGATCACTATAAATGTTAAAGAGGATTAATTGCAATACAGATCAGTCTGACTCTTGCTAAATTAATATTTGTTAGAATTGGTTGATAGGATTTCAGTAAAATAAGACCATTGTAATTTCCAATATGTTCGTATTTTCGCAACAGGAACTGAATTGTAAATTAGAATTGTTGAATTAGATAGTACTCATTTAAAATATAGGGTGCCCTATCTCCATGGATGGAGATGGAAAGAGGATAAACTTTTTTACTTGGCTATTTGCGAAAAAAGAGATATCTTTACGACAAACGCTAGTTCTCCAAAACCCGTAAGTACCAAATCAAATTTAAATTTGCATTCAAGACGTTCACGGATAAACTGGAGATTGCTTTGTTTGGTGATTTACAAGAGAATTATGTCTTAAAGTGAACATCGTTTAAAGACCCAAATACTTATATCAGTTGTCCACGAATTAAGTAAAAAGTAATTGTTAAATGGTTTATGAAACATATTTTCGGTTCATTTAGTAGTCAAAATAATTAGTACTGTATTGAATATGCTTTGAATTTACATCTCTATTAAATAACTAAATTAAGTATAATTATTTTAAGAACATTTCTGTTGCTACAAAACTGTATTCGATTTCATTCTGACTCCATTCATGGACAATTTATATACTTTTACAGTTAAAATGAGAGTAATTTTTACTACAGCGATTCATCTAAATATCTTTCTTCTAATAATTTTAACAAATCATTAAACATCTAAAATCTACAGATTTTGTTTGTTATTTTTTCCTATATAATTCTCAAGAAAATTTTGTCGCATTATTTATTAGGCAGCGGCTAATTTCATTGCTTCGATTGTACTGGTAATTGTTTTCGTGGGCCTTATAATAGGTTAGTGCCAATACCTTTTTGAAAATTAGTTACAGGCAAGGACCAGCCGGGACATTTAGTTAATGTTATAATTAAGAGAAAAAACAAAAATTAAACATGAGATCATGTGAAATTATGGAATGGGGGTGCTGTTTAGAGGTTGAATGTGTTTTTTTTGCAATTTTCGACGAAACGTGACCTTCTAGCGGAATATATCTTGCACAAAAGTTGTAGTTAATATAAAAATATAAAACTTGTATGAGGTATTTTTCAACCTAACCTCAGATTTTCCAAGAAAATGGCGGAATACCGGTTTTTCGCTTTTTAATTTTTTTCCCGCGTAAAATAATTCAATTTAAGAATACATGAAATTTTGTGAAAGTATACTTTTTTTGTATTGAATAACCAAGATTTTTTTGGAATCTGGGAAAAAGTAGTTTCCCAGCTATTTACATTTTCCAAAAATAAGAAATAAAAACATCCACGGAAAATTTTATTGGTGTTTTTTTTTCGATATAGATATTCTATCCGGGCTCATTTTAGCCGTTGAAATGTCTACTTTAAAATTACTAAAAAATTACTTTTCGGATCACGAATTTTTCAGTATTATATATTATTTTCAGTTTTTTTATTACTTATGTAAAAATTTAATTGAAGAAAGTGGGGAAAACATTCTGAAACTTAAGTTTTTCTTGGCAATGTACCGTACTGAAAGTCGTAAACTAGAGTTAAGACTCGCCGGCCTAGTGTGCATTTCTATTAACGTGTATTTTACTATTTTTTCACTAAATAAATGAGTAGTTTTTTTTAGGTATATTTGAATGAAATAATTTGAATACATAATTATTAACCAGAACAATTTATTTATTGATATTTTTTTACAAATTCTGACTCGCTTCGTCTTCAGAAAAATGTAGTTCTGGCATTTTGTTAATAAAAAATTTATGAAAAATAATTAAAACCTGATGAATTTTAGATCTTTTACATTGTGGTTGTGCTTCTTCTTCTTCAATAAAACTTTCAAATTCCGAAGGATCTTCGAGATTATCGACGTCATCGAGCACCTCAGTTTCAATATCAAGACTATTTGCGGCTCTTCACCAATAATCTCTTTCGAATCACTTACGTCCTCAAATATTTCTTTATCTCTATTTGAGCAGTTTTCATGACAATTACTGCATAGATTGCTGTGTTTTCGGCAGCTACATCTTTGTGTATTACAACCACTTGCACAGCTGCAGCTAATACTTTTTAATAATTTTTCGGGAATTAACTGTTTTGAATAAATTTGAGCACGAGTCTACCTAGATGTTCGTTCCAGCCCCATTGCTTAGCTTTCTTGTTATCGGGCTCGTTGTTCAAATAACCAAGCCAAGTTTGCAATTGGTAATAAACTCTATAGGAGTGTTGTGGCAGCTGCTCCTTCAGTTGGTGGAAGTTTTCCAATTTGAAAGTAGATTTGTTAGTTGCCAGTTGTCAATGCGCAAATCTTAATTGATTTAATGACATATCCATTTTTTGCAATGGTTATTTGATCTACATCTTTAAAAAAAAATACTGGCTAGGCTTCATAATTTTTTGTTGCTCATTAATGACTGTACTATTTTTTTTCTTTTCCAGCAAAACCGCAAATTGTATCGAAACCCGAGAAAGAGTGAAGAAATGCCATTATATTTGTGTACGATTCGTGTTTGGAATTTTTGACATTAGATGTATAAAATGAATCCTTCATTGTCTGAGCCTGGTTTGTGGAAAAAAAAATACTGAGACCATTTGAATTTAGTTGATGATGATAGAAGTACTAGTAAATCAATATCTTGACGACAATTTTATCATCGTGTTTTGCTAGTTCAATTGGAGTATTTATAATTATTGCATCGACGTGACGTCTATAATTTAGAATGTTACAAAGGAATACTACCTTAAAATAATTAATGACGACAGCTGATTTTTGTTGATAAGCAGTTTTTCTGTTATATTTTTTAATTAAAATACTCAATCACCACTCAACTGGATGACTGATGAATAGGTACTAGTCTAAAACGAGCTCGTCTGCTCTCTTGGCCTGGCCCCTCTTACCCCCCCCCCCCTCTCCGTCCACTTTAGGCGGGCCTGAACCTTTTATAAGTAACTATTTCAAGTACTATTCTAATATGAATTTCCGAATTCACCATTTTGTAAATTTTTTTATAGTGGTCTTCATAATTTTAAGGCAAGTAAAAAATGCGGTAACTACAAAGCGGGCAGGCGACATCTTTACCTACTCAATGATACCGCCGCGCAGACTCCTTTGACGGGAATTTTTTATGTGCCTTGGAAATATGAAGGCAACTATACCACGTTTATATTATGCTTAACTTAAAAGATTTTTTTATTAATTTCCTATTTATTTACGAGTTTCATGATTATTTCCGCAACTTTCTTCCATTAAATCTATTCAACTTTAATAATTTTACATTGAAATAAATTCTGCTATTGAAATTTAATCCATTATTTACATAAATAATTTTAGAGAAATAAAAATAATGTATAATATTGAAAAATTTGTGACCGGAAATGTCGTTTTTTTAGTTCTTGTCAATTTTAAGCGGTTTCATGAAAAATAAACCATCAACAGTAGACCATTTTAAAGTAGACATTTCTACGGTTAAAATGAACCCTGATAGAATATTTAAATCTATAAAATCACTAATAAAGTTTTCCGAGGAAGATATCGTTTCTTTTCTCGAAAAATGTAAATATCTCGAAAACTACTTGTTTCCCAGATTCCAAAAAAATCATGGTTCTTCAATGCAAGAAAAGTATACTTTCACAAAATTTCACGTAAACTGAATTATTTTTGTTTTGTATTTTTCTATTAGCTAAAACTTTTGTGAAAGACATTCTCCGCTAAATCACTTTCAACTCCTAAACACCACCCCCATTCCACTATTTCACATTATCTCGTGCTTAATTTTTGTTTTTTCTCTTCATTATAACCTTAACTAAATTTTCCGGCTGGTCCTTGCCTGTAGCTGATTTCATATTTTTTAGCATTCAAAATCCGCTTTGGCACCAGCCTATTAATTTATATTTCTCTAAATGCATAGTATTTTTATGTATTTTATAACTGCATTGTGGAATGAGTTATTCTGAAATACAAACTTATAAATTTGTTTATATTGGCCCATCTCAATTAGGTATAAAAATACATTTTTTCTATTTCAAAGTATTTTTACCGACAATATACTGGCCAGTGTCCCTAAAAAGGATGAAAAATGTATTTAAGATGCTTTAATGTGACGCTCTGGCCAGGGATTATGATAAAACAGAAAGAGATAAGGCACAGATGATTATCAGGGCGTTATTGGGAACATTTGGTAATGTTCAGAATTGGAAACTGAGTATAACAGAAGTCGGAACATATAGAGATTATCGATGAAATCGGTAAAAGCTCTACCATTTCTATAATTTTTAAGATAAAAATCTGTTTATATTTGAAAATGTGAGAATCCAATAGTCACATGTTTCTCGTTTCATTTAGATCTGTTGCGCTTAATTTCAATAATTGGTTCAAAAGTTACAACAAAATTTTTTTGATGTGAAATTTCCCCCTCTATCGCCCAGTGCTATCAGTTTTTTTATACATATTTTTTTATTTTTCGAGGTATTGACCAAAAACGGAATTTCGGCCAATATTTTCGATTTTTTAGGGGTCCCCGGCATGTTACAGCTGTAAACTTTTTTTACCGTACATTTTTACATCAACAAAACTACTTATTCTGAAATATTGAGCCATATAACATTTAGTGAACGGTTTTTATTAATTTCTGTCTCTGAAAACTGGGCTAAATTCAACGGGCCTAGCAATTACTTTCTTTAATTAATAAATTCGAAAAAGTACGCACAGTCACTTTACCCGATACCCTGAGATGAGTTAAAGTGTTATTAGATCGAAGAAGTAGTGAATTATGTAATCAGATGAAACGTAAAGTCTATTAAATGGGACTATTCACATAATCATTCCTTGGGCAATCAATTGCCTACACGCTGAGATCCATAGTGGCAACTTTTCTTCGACATGAATTTTTCAAAAACCGTCGAGAAATCGTGGTCGCTATGAGGTATAAAATTAAAATTCGATAATTACATTTTTAAGATACTATAAAGAATTAGGTATTGTACTTTTAGTATTATACTTTTAGAATGTGAAAACCGAGAAGCTGGCAATTTTCAATTTCTAAAAGTTGATAACATTGAAAATATAAACTTTGCGAAAAAAGTTATCGAACATTTCTTGTGGAAAATCAGTCAAAAATATTTTTTTAAATATTTTGATTGAAGAAATGTAATATTTTCTTATGTTAAAAACGAAGTTGTAAATAATATCACACCAAGTTACCGTCTTAGTCACATGGATTTCCATAATCGGTACTAATCCTGAACCAATTCCAGTAAGATAAGTATGTTCGAAATCTATTCGAATCTCATGCAGCCATACTACCTGGTATATATTGTTTTTTGAATATAACCCAAGTTTCTTTAACAAAAAATCAAATGTGCTTGTGGATCGAATCTAACTGATTTTTTTGTCTAATTTAATTTCTATATTTACGAAAAGATTTTCATTATTCTTGATAACAACAGTATTGCATTTTGAACCCCTCTATAAAAAGGCCTATAAAAAATTACTAGGTCTGAAATTGCGTTATATATTCGCCATTTTATTCACTTAGCTGAAGCTTAACGTGGATAGATTCACCAGAAAATCGTGTAAATCCGAGATTTAATTTTAGAGTAAGTGAACCATAAAGATAAAGAAATCCCCCACTAGAAAATATTGGATACAAGATGATACAGTTTTATGTAGCGGGATCACACTACATCAATGCGTAATACTCCGTAAAAGAATACGCTGCAGATATTGAAGGACATTAAACGTCGAATTGGTGTTTTTAAAGTGCAGTTAGGTATTTATTTGTAGATACCATATAAGTTGTACAATAACTTACTGAATGGCCTCAGTATTAACTTCAAATTCTTAAAGTAGTTTATTTGATAAATTGTTAACTGTTTTAAGGATTTGTACCTTTTGAAAATTATTGATTGTTAAATTACGACTTTTAAGTTAAAATATTTACAATACAAATAGTCGAGTCGCTATATCGAAATTTATAAAAAACCCAAAAACTGTTCAATATTTTACCGATTTTTTTGAAACTTTGGATATGTCTTCTTGGGTTCATAACGCGAAAAGTTAAGATTTTTTTTGTCGGTGGAACCTCCGACATTGTTGAATAAACAAATTAAGTTATCAATTGAATAACTTCCTGAATAATAATTTAACACGACTGAAATTTTTTTAGGCGGGATTTGGGAGTCGCTGATTACATATATCAATTTAAAAATTCATAGAAAGCATTTGTTTATTAACAAAAAATTTATTGAGATACAAAAATCCGCACGCATTTCCAAATAAACGATGATTTTTACGAAGTATGATATATTATCATAGGCATAAATTTATGTGAATCTTATAGATACACCGTATGGAGGTATACACCAAAAATAGAATTCTACATATACCACATATTCTGGAAAATATATAAAAAAAATGTTTTCGTTGGAAAAGTGAACTTAAATAATTAAAGAACTCAACGAGATTTTGGACTATAACAACAACAAATGATAAAAATTGACTAGAAACTAAGAATACTCAAAGGTGCGTTCATTAGAAACATTTTGTTTTTTGTTTCACTCATGAAATCGAATCCGTTTTCCAGAAATTAAAAAAAAACGGAGCGGTTTTCCAGCTGTACGCTAGTGGGATGGGTGCTTATGCGGGGTCGCATTTGAAAGCAATTACACGTATTGGCTCCAAACAAAAAACAGTTGAAAAGTACGTTTATTGGCTTCATTTTTCATTTCAGTCCGTTAAAAACTTCGAAACCGTTTTCTAGATATTGAAAAAAACAGAGCAATTTTCCGACCTCACGGCGATGGGATAGGTGCTTGTGAGGGGTCACATGAAAACAATTATATATATCGACTTCAAACAAAAGGTCGAAAGGTATGTTTATTGCTTAACTTTTCATCGTATTTGATTCAAAAATTCTGAACCGTTTTCCAGAAATTCGAAAAAAAACGATTTTCCGACCACACGCTGGTGTGATAGGTGCTTGTGAGGGGTCGCATTTGAAAACAATTATGGATATCGATTTCAAACAAAAACCAGTCGAAAGTTATGTTTATTGGCTTTACTTTGCATTTTATTTCATTCAAAAATTCTAAACCGTTTTCCAGAAATTAAAAAAAACGGAGCAATTCTCCGACCGTACGCTCGTGGAGTAGATGCTTATTAGTAACGGCCTTTGAATACAATAACTGATTTGGACTCCAAACCAACAACATTTGAAACGTACGTTAAGCATGGCCATATTTAATATTTTGTTATATTAAAAAATCCGTTTCTCTGAGAATCATCATTTATTTAGAATAACAGATTTACAAAAATATTTAAAATAATGGGTGATATTTCGGCCATTTTGAATCCGCCATTTTCAATTCTGACTTTTCCATGTTAAATTAATAATTCGCGACCTAAGAAGCTTTTCTGGAAATTTTCCGATACAATTATGAATATTCACAGAGAATATTCCAAACAATCAGTGTCACAACCGCCATTTTGATTTTGGACTCTGATATCAAATTCGTAATCAGCGACCTCTGAAACCCCCCAAAAAAGTTTGAGCCATTATCAGTTATTTTTCTGGCAGTTATTCAATTGTTAGTTAAAAATATACGAAATAATTATTAACATATGCGCCATTTTGATTTCGCCATTTTGAATTTGAACTCTTTAATATCAAATTCGTAATCAGCGATCCCCAAAACCTCTCTAAAAAAATATCAGCCATTTTGAATAATTATTCAGGAAGTTATTCAATTGTTAACTTAATTTGTTTATGTGACAATGTCGGAGGTTCGACCAACAAAAAAAAACTTCGATACAGCGACTAAAATGTCTTTTTGCGTATTTTTACTAAATGTGTATGTACTTGAGAAAATTACTGATACTCACATAATATGTCTTTCAAAGCAGTGCTTTCTAGAAAACAATGGATAGTAGATAAACAACAAATTTTTTTATAGATTTACACTGAAAATTCTGGGTTTAAAATTATTTTCGAAAAAAATCGATTTCATATACTTAGGTAAATTTTTAACATTCTGAATCAATATAAATGTTGGCCATATCTGCCAGCATAGTTCTCCAGTAGCAAAATGTTATTTTAATTATTTTCTGACGCTTTAATGATAAAAAGGGCATGAAAGTGTTTAGAGTGACAGTTAACGAAATAGAATTTCTGTGACATGTTTAAAAATGAATTAAAACGGTATGTAACCGTAGTAAAAGGCTATGAAAGTCAGCGAACGATCTTTTGAATGTAGTGGAAAAACAATTTCCAACAAAATTAGAATCAAAACTACGATCTAAAATTTTATTAAAATTAGAAGTTTAAGGACTTCAATTTCTTATTGTGAGAAACTAGGAAGCAAACTTTTTCGAAACAATTTATTATGAATAAGAGAAAAATATACAATAATCTAAATTTAACACACTTGAAATTTACCAATAATTAATAAATAAATAATAAGTTCCAAAAACAATCAATTCTTCAAATTGATCTCATGTTGCTTCTAGGAAGGATTTTCTCGATTTTAAAGTGGTTCAAATGTTCCATTTTTTTATAGTGTTATATTTTTTGCTCTAGTTTTTATTTAAAAAATTGAGATGGGTCTTTATTTTACAACTTAAAATATGTAGAGAAAAAGTACGATTGAACTTCTTGTATTTACAGTAATTTTTTTTTCTATGAGCATGTAAGTAATCATAATTGTTTAATTAATAATTGAAATGTATGTAATTACCATGAGACAAAAGTTTTACATTCGTTACTTAAAGCAACTCTGCCAATTTCCTAGGAGACAACCTATTTTAGTGTAAATATAGAGAGTACATATAGTTAGGTAATATAATAATATATATATAATGCATCGTTATTTTATACAAATTTTAAATTTCTAAAAAATTCCTCTAAATATCCTAAGATAAATCTGTTGTCTCATGGCAAATTATGCTAAAGTTGATGATGTATACATATTGCAGAACAAAAATTCAAAAATGTCTTATGTAGCAGTTTTATAACAAACTAAATCTAATTAACATTACTAGAGAATTGTATATAAAATAACACATTCGACATTGAGTGTGACAAATAAACAATAACTCAAAATTGTGTCCAGTAAAATTAAATTAAGTCAATATAATATAAGGGCGAATATTTTACTAGATTATTTTGTATTGCTAATACTTAAGTTTAATTCGTTTTTATACTGTATGCGTCAGCTTTTGACCAGGTCATTCTCGAAGTCCAAGAAACTAATAAATAACTAATAACTTATAGTTATTTTCAGTATTTCACTGTAAAATGTTGAATAAGTATCTGTTAGTAAGGTTTCATTTTTGTGGTCATTTATTTTGGTTTGTAATAATTGTATACGTTGAACATGTTTAATAGTGTTAAGATAAAACATGGACTGTGTGGAGGCATGATTCTGAGAAGTTACCGATCCTTCTGCGAGAGATCAATTTATTAACTAAAGTTATTGAAACGGACTGTAAATATATTACTGTAACATAGCATATAGCTAAAATGAAGCGACACCGGGAATAAATTGGGTACAAGTTAATGTCGGAGGATCGCATTCTCTTGGTTGTTCTATCAGTGTCCGCAGTAACTCCCCAAAACTTAGTTGCTATCTTGGTTACAATATTTATAGCCAATCAATGGCACAAATCAAAATTTTACTGATAGTGAAACTCAGAGCACGAAGATTGACCCTTTTTGATGAAGATAAAAATTTCAAAAAATTTATTTTAAATAGGTTTAGAATGCCAGAAAAAAAAAATTTCATTAATTTTAGTGGTAAAAAATGTTTCAAAAATGTTGGTGAAAAAAATTTTTTTTTCTGAAATAGGTTTAACGTGTCATGAAACGTGGAAATTTTAAATTTGAGCAACAAAAAATTTTTTTCAATATTTATTCCCATTAGATGGTCCACCCTGTATATTTTCCAGTGAAAGTTTAACCATTTCTTCGCTGACAGTAGCGTCAACTACCTACCAAATTTGACTGCTCTCCGTCAAGCAGTTTTTTAGTTAATGCACCATCAGACAGACAGACAGACTGAGGGAATTGAAACACCTATATTTTCGTAATCTGCGTGATCTGAAACGTCTAAATCCGAAAAAATCTCGGAGGGCGATTTTTTCTCGAATATAATACTTCCCTTCGGTACGCGAGGGAAGTAAAATAGCAAAAACTGTCAAATTGCGTTTCACTTGCCTGTTTTACGTTAACCATATATTACCAAAATTAGAGCTATACAGGTTGTCCCACTTAAAACTCCCGGAACAATTTTTTCCGTATCTCAAAGAGATATTTGGAATCTGTAAAAGGTATTCACTAGAATATATAAATGGCTTTAGTTTTGAGTAAAACTGATCTTTCGACAAATTGAAGCATAAATGGTGCTGCATTGCAAAGAAATTTTTAAATTTCTGGAATGTTGAAAAGAGGTGCATGCGATGGGATATTACATTCTAAGCAACTTTTGCAATACAAACTATTTTCGAAAAGTTACTAGATGTTTCCCTTTTGGTAACAAAAATATCATAATTTTTCTAAATAAATTTGATATAATTAGTTCTTTGGGTCATTTTTCATAGTACAGAAGACTTATTTAGATAGTAATAAAATAAATTTATTTCAATTTCTAATTTAATCGGAAATTACTTCATTATTGATGGAGTTGAAGTCTCCACAATACTCTTTTCTGCAAAGTGCAAAAAAAATGAGAATATTCCCAGGATGATTCCAAACTCTTTTTGCTTCTTGCAATTTTTGTAAAAACTTCTCTTTCGAGTAAAAAAAAATCGCAGTGTTCTAAAATTTTGATTTTTCCTCGCCGGATAACTACAAAAGAATGACAATTTCAGAAAAAATGTTTCGAACAAAATTAGTCTATTTTTAAGCAGACGATCCGAATTTACAATAAAAAATAGGGGTTCCATTTGAAAAGGTATTTGACCTTGAATGACCTTAACCCTTTCACCCAAAATCAAAGTGACATATGTCGCCGAACTGCCCCCATCCAATTCTATAACTTTTGTTTGAAACATTTTTTCGTAGAGTACGTATTGCTCGAAATATTTGAAAATTTCAGGTTAAGAAAATCACCCGGTATATTGGATAGAGGCCTTGTACATCCAGATCTGTTCAAAATTTCATTATGAAGAATCTCCATTTTTTATTTTCCTCCATTACCATCAATATAAGTAGATACTTGAAATAACAGAAAAATCCATGTTTGATTATTTCAATTGTTAAAACGAATGTTGTTACCGTCTTCGCCAGAGCTTCAAATCTTATAGTATAGGAATTGGCGTGCACTTGCCTGACACATCTATCTATATCAGCTAGAGATATGATTGCTCCTTTACCTTAAAGCATGGTGGACACCAAAAGTGACAGGATCATTTTTCATAATGGTGGAAACTTAATTTATTGATTAAATTAGTTATTTAAAAAAATTGCTGTTTGATATTTACTTTTTCTTTTTAGCTATGTTTTGTCAGACGTTTTGTGAATCATGTAATGTACTAATTCGCCTCCCTTTGCCACACAGCGCGCGCGGCAGCCCCACGCCCTCCATCACGGTTGCATGCTAGGAGCACGACGTCACCAAAGCTCTTTCACATTATCCGTTTGGTAGCATAAACCCAACGATTTACTGGTCTTCCTCTTTGCCTCGATATTTACTTGTTATGGCTTAAAAGTTGGCACTTTTCAGATTCAAAATATGTTCACTAACCGAGATGTACGCTTCTCGTATTTTGTAATTACTAAGTGGTAATTAATCGATACCAGAGAAATCAACTTAGTATAGTTCATGCGATATCAATTGGGACAGCATAAAAACGAAAACTCGGAGACCACGTGGACTTGATCCGCCTGTCACATTATGTCACATTGTGTTGACAAATCAAACTAGCTAATCTTCTAATCCAGCTCACATTTCTATGTGACAGGCGGATCAAGTCCACGTGGACTACGGATTTTCGTTTTTATGCTGGCCCAATTGAGATCGTATGAAATATATTCATTTGTTATGACCAGTGTCGTAGGTTGCCGGTTTAGAATATATGTCTCTGTAGTGGATCGAGCTACAAGCATGCAAATGATGAGAAACTTCGTCGATGAAGTCTCTGAAAGTTTCAAAGACGGTGACAATAAGTAACACCGCACAAACCACCGCACAGACAACCCCGCAATCCATCCAACGCCCCCCCCCCTTCCTACTGCTCACAACCCTCTCCTCTCCCACAAACCCGCTGACACAAAATGTTTCGTTAAGTAAAAAAGCACCTTTTTATCAGCTGACTCATTGTCTATAGCAGGTTTTTTTTTGTTCTACATTTTCCTGTATATTTGAAACATTACTTAAAGCGCTCTTAATCAACATTTTTCCGCCTAGTAGAAATGAAATCTGCCAAGAGCATTTTAATTAAAATAGGCATAAATGTCGGAGAAGTGCCTTTGTATAGCTGCAATATTTTTAACAAATCACCTTATATCTCCAGTGACAACATTCGACGGTTCCTTGTATTATTATATCTTTTATGTATTTTAATATGGTGAAGTATTTCAATAATATACATAATGAAATACTTAGGTTCATCTGACAGGCTAATACAAAATATTACTGAAGAGTGCAATACTCTCGCGCCTCTAAATTTGCTAAGCTTGCTTACAATTGGAACAAGGGAAATATATAAAAATATTATGATTTTTATTACAGAAACTAATATTAAGCTATAGGTTAAACTCGTAATCCCTGTGTTTTTCTGCATGTTTTTTTTTACCTCACTTACCGTGGTCTACCTTGTATTGTCTAAGCTATAAAAATGTCCTGATCGACCCCAGGATGAGAAGCGTGTGTCCCCGTTTTTCCTCGACGTTTTCTTTTAATTCCCTCCCCCTGCCGATGTATCTGGGTTTAGGCTCTTGTTTTAAATATAAACAGGTTTTTCCTTTTTATTAATTTTGTTAGATTTAGGTTAGGATATTCTTAATTTTAAAACTTCGGTAACTGGCTGCATGGTCAATGACCTAATGCCATTAAAAAAAATACTTAGATTAAGGCTTGATATGTAACACTACTTAAACAATTTAAAAAATATTTTAATGGTAATGGACTTCCACTGAAGTGGTAAGTGGTAAGAAATCGATAAAAGAAGTATTCGCTTGATACGAATACATCAATTATTGTAAAAAATATTTCGAGTTATTTAATGAAGTTTCCACCACCAAAAAAATTTCTCAAATCATTTTCATTGACTGCCATGCTCTAAGAACCAGGATTAGTCATGTCGCAAACTGACAATGGTGTCAAGTAATTGCATGCTGGCTCCTTTACTATTGCAGCTATATGTCTAGGTAGTTCAGATTCCAGCAATAAAAGTTACCTTCCTCCCCCATACTTTCTTTATTTCGATATTTAGCTTTATTTTTACTCCACTAGCAAACTTCAATATCGCTATTAGGTACAAGGTTCGATTAACTGTGTGAAATGTTTTCATCCGATATCAAAATGAACACATATTTTTATTAAGAATTAACATTACGTGACATGTTTCACCTTCAAAAAATATGAATTTCTCTTTTCTACACATCATCACATTAAAAATGTCGTTTAATCATTGAAAATAATTATTGCAATAAGAAGACAAGAAGAGTTCACTAATCGCTAGAGAAGAAAACACTTATATTCATTTCAGCCTTGTCTGCATGTCAGCTTGGACGAAATGAAACTCCAAGTCTTGAGAATAATCGGGCATCAGCTGGCACTTAATTAAAGTAATGCCCACCTCGAACCGACTGATTCACTCAGACTGTGACAAACTGGCAAACTTTGAGATAATCCACTGGAATTTCTTTTCGAATTAAAATAGTAATTCCCCTTAAATCACGAAACGTAAAACTCATTATTTATTTAAAAGCATTTCCTTTGAATTTTATAAATAAATTATAAATTAAGAATTTACATGTAATTAAAAATTTAAATCGGATCTAAATAGTTACTAAGTAGCGAAATATTTATTAGAACTTACCATAACTTATAAATAGTGAGTTTCTCGGTTAAAATCGCTCATAAATATTTGATTAATTCGTAGACGTTGACAATAATACTGTTTCAGAAAAGATAAATTGGTCTAGTAGTGGGATAGATATAAAGTTAAAGATCGAAATAGAGAAAGCATTTTAGGAATGTGACTTTCTTTGCTAAATTTTAAGTATTGCTGAGTTTTTTACTTCAAGCGTGGTCAGGAATTTATTAATTTAAATAATTGAAATCTTAATTCGTTCTTTGCAAATATTTATGATCATATATAGATCGTTTACAATACAATTTTGAACAGGTCTAGATATATAGCACCTTTATTAAATGTGTACTTAACCTCAAAAAAATTTTTTTTAAATTTTGTGTACAGAATGTTTGATAAAGCAATGCAAACATTAAACAGGAAGACGTAAGAGTTCATTTGGCATCTATATACCCATTTGAAAAATGCTTTTCCAATACCATTTTGCACCTTTTTTAACTCCATTTTTTCATCATTTATGAAGACGTTAGTTTAAGATTTAATAATCTGAATTTTTTTCTGCTTATCCAAAATAAATAAACTGTCAACAACAACAAAAAAAGTTAAAGAGATAGCCTTGTAGTCCAGTCGGTAAAGTAAAAAATACACCAGAAGCTCGCAAAGAATGTTATCTGAGATTTTCCTTCCGTAACTGTTAGTGCGAGGGTTAAACATCACAAAACCACAAAAATCAGTCATGGAGGTGCCGCGCAGCCCCCCAAAAGAACCACCCCTTCGGTGAAAAAAGCCTTATTTTACTGATAACTCGTTATCCGTCAAGATATAATAGAATTGCTCATCATAAAAAAGAAAGCTTGACGAATTACCTAAAAAAAGTCCTCTTGTAATTTTCTTTTATATGCCATGGTTTTCGAGGAAATCGATATTGACAAAAGTTGCAAAACTTGTATTTTTAATGCGCGCGAATTTTCGTTTATTTGAAATTCTTTGCGCGCAGCCTATAGAAAACATTGGATTGCTCGAAAATAAAGCAAGCTAGGAAGAAAAATCAAAATGGGTTTTAAGAGGATATAAAATACTCTCTTGCGTTGCCATTTTTGAGGGCTATTGATATTTATTAATATATAAAAATAACAATATGATATAGTTATCTCTTGATTTTTTTGTGCATCTAACTATTCACAGGCCCATAAAAAAGAACTGACTATAATATAAGTTATAAATGCATTTTCTTTTAGTTGAAGGTAGTGCTTCAATGCAGAAAAAGTTAGAAATAAAAATGTTCATATTTACAAATTTAGCAGCATGCTAAAATTAGCCAAAAAGAAATCCAAAAAAACTGCATAATCAATTTTCGGATGATATTTTTTTAATGCAATTTTTTAACTATCAAATGATTAGAAACAATAGTTATATGATATACAAACTCAAAAAAAAATTGAGCCAAATTCTCAAGATGTTTGGGTCTTTTTTTATATTTAGGAAACAATAAAAAATTAGCCAAAATTTGGCTAACTTCAACATGCAAGTAAATTTGTAAATGTGAATATTTGTATTCTTAACTTCTTCTGCATTGAAGTGCTACCTTGAACTAAAAGATAATGCATTTATAACTTATATTAAAGTCAGTTATTTTTTATGGACCTGTGAATAGTTAAAAGTGCAAAAAATCAAGAAGTAACTATACTATATTGTTATTTTTGTATACTAATAGATATCAATAGCCATCAAAAATGGAAACACAAAAGAGTATTTTATATCCCCTTTAAAACCCATTTTGATTTTTCTTCCTAGCATGCTTGGTTTTCGAGCAATTCAATTTTATCCACAGGCAGCCCTCAAAAAATTTCAAATAAACCAACATTCAAATTCAAAATACAAATTTTGCAATTTTTTTCAATAGAGATTTTCTCTAAAACCATGGCATATACAAGAAAATTACAAGAGGACTTATTTTAGGCAATTAGTCAAGCTTTCTTTTTTATAATGAGCAATTTTTTTTATATTTACAACGGTTAACGAGTTATCAATAACATTTTTTGTTATGGAAATCTATATAATTATTGGACTATTGGTTTTGTTGAAAACTCACATATTTAAGATTCGATCAAAGGACGAACTGATATTATAATATAAAATAGAGAAGTTTTCAAAATAATTGTATACCTACTCTTTTAAAATTTTAGATAAAACTTTTGAATTCGATGCTTAAAATTTTTTTTTAAAGTTGAAATTCTGTTTAACATACATAACAGAACATAAATGCTACACATAGTAGACAACCCCCAAATCCAAAGCCTCTCATAGGCCCTCCGCAAAGGGGTTACACATTTGAAGAAACGCAGACAATATCCATTATCCACCAACATTGCCAGTGCCGGTGCTGGGGATCGAACCCAGTACACGTTAGGCAGTCTGACCAAGCGCGCTCGTCACTAAGACGCTTAGCCGACTGAGCTACCGTGCCGGTATTTATTTCGCATAACGAAATGAAATACGTCAGATTATTCAAAGTTAAGCTAAGTTCCTAGTACTTACGTATACAGGGTTGGGCAAATCTGTGGAAACACTTGATTTCTGGCTAAACTATAAGTGCGATTGAAAAATACCCTTAACAAAAGTTTTTGTAGTATTTTTATTCTATTCAGTGATGTACTTTGATTTTCAACAGCTATCCTATTTTTCGAGATATGACGTCATCGACAGTTTTTTTAAATGGATAACCCTGTATATTTTTACATTTTCAGATAGACAATTTTTCATCAATTATAGTGATATAGGGTTTGGTGGGTGTGCGGCTGGTGGTTTTTTAAATATTAAATAAAATAATAAAATAAAGTGTAATAAATATTTATTAGTTAATGATAATTAAATTTCTTATTACAAAATATTGAGCGCTTTAATATTGAGAATCGAAGAAAATATTCATAATAAATGTTCAAATTGGAAACCTTCAGCAGCCTGACAATATCCTATTCGATCAACGAAAGCTCTTAAAGAGTTTTGAATAGCATGCTGTGATATTTCTTGAACAGCCATCCTAATTCGATCTTCCAACTCTTCTAACGACTGAGGCTTGGTCCTATAGACAACGGATTTTAAATGACCCCAAAGAAAATGGTCTAAAGGACTTAAATCTGGCGATCGCGGTGGCCATTCAATATGTCCTCTTCGACCTACCCATCTCTGTGGAAATATTTCATTAAGGTATTGACGCACGTCAAGTCCATAATGAGGCGGAGCTCCATCTTGCTGATACCAAATTTCATCTGAGAGTCGTTCAGGATTTGCCTGGTTTGGAAATAAACGATTTAATACTGGAATGATTTGCTCGCGTAAAAGTTGTAAATAAAGATTGGAGTTTAAATTTTCTCTAAGAAATAATGGTCCGATGATGTGTCCTCTGATTATCCCCGACCATACATTTAATTTTTGAGGGTATTGGGTGTGACTTTCTTCCATCCAATGAGAATTCTGATCAGCCCAGTAGCGACAGTTATGTCGATTTATAAAACCACTCAGGCAAAATGTCGCTTCATCGGAAAAGACTATATTATTGAAAAAGTTACCATTAATTTCAATTGCAAAACTGCATCCTTCTATCAGGATCATCTTCATTTAATTCTTGTACTAAATGTACTTTATACGGATGAAATTTATTTTTGGACAATATCCTTCTTACTGATCTCTCGCTAATATTGTGATGTAAGGCTAGTTTTGGTACTGAAGTTTTTGGTTCTTCTTGTAGGCTAAGAAGAACATCAAGTGAAATATCTTTATTTGTAGCCGATTTACTTCGACCGGATTTTGGCCGACTTTTAACACTTCCCGTTTCGTGAAACTTTTGCACAACCTTTGAAACTGTTGATTTTGAAATCTGAAAATTTCTATCAGGGAATGTTACATTAAAAATATCGCATGAATCTTGTAGAGATCTCTGCTTGTCTCCAAAACCAACCATCATTAACAACGTAATTCTTTCACGTTCAGTTAGTTCAGCCATAACTAAAAAACAATGTTAATATTTCACACCGAAACTCTCTAACAGTATTGACTGCAATTGACAGTAATACGAATGATTTGAGTTCGGTTAAAGAAAGTTTGCAAAAAACATGGCAAGAAAAAAACGAATATTTTTTTATCAGATAGTCCTGTTGACAATAATTAAAATGTAAACAGTCATGTCTTTGCTTTACTATTTTATTTAATATTTAAAAAACCATAAGCCGCACACCCACCAAACCCTATATCACTATAATTGATGAAAAAATGTCTATCTGAAAATGTAAAAATATACAGGGTTATCCATTTAAAAAAATTGATGAAAAAATGTCTATCTGAAAATGTAAAAATATACAGGGTTATCCATTTAAAAAAACTGTCGATGACGTCAAATCTCGAAAAATAGGATAGCTGTTGAAAATCAAAGTACATCACTGAATAGAATAAAAATACTACAAAAACTTTTGTTAAGGGTATTTTTTAATCGCACTTATAGTTTAGCCACAAATCAGGTGTTTCCACACATTTGCCCAACCCTGTATGATAAAAATGAAGATTAAGAAAGGAGTGCAAAAATCGGCGTTATAAATAATATCGTGGTATTTTTCATATAGATAGTTGAGATCATATAGATGCCAAAATGACCTCCCATATTTCCCTATTAAAACAAATAATGATGTATCGATTTAGAGAAAATTATAGGAAAATATGCTGAATGTTTACAAGCATCGAACATTTCCAGTGAAAATATTTGTTTTAAACGACCAAGAGAACATAAATTGTTTAAAATTTTGCAGCCTCATCGTAGTATGCGGCCAAGTCCTAAAGAAACATTATTTTTTTGAAACTTTAAAACCTATCAAAAGTACTTTGATGGAACTTAACGAAAAAAGAAATTTTGTTTATTTTAACTTTTTTTTAAATTCCAAATTGCAATCCTTTCGCAATTCAAAAAATCGGTAAAAGTATTTACACAGAACTTCCCTCTTTATTCATACAAGACGGTCACTCTAAGAATTTATTAATTAAGAGATGATATATAAGAATTATTATAATCGCCGTGTAGTTAGCCCCATTATTACAGAGAAAACCTGATAACTTTTTTCCATCATCTACTGTATAGTGCTGGGATTTTTTTTAATTTCAAAATATTTTTTGTTAAAATAGCTTAAGAATATAATGAAACGTGGAAATTTTAGAATTGAAGAAACACATGTTTTCCATCATCTATTCTATTGTAGTGGTAAAATAAAAAATAAATATATTTTTTTAATTTTCAAAACAAATTTCTTTCTTGAAATAAGTTTAGAATGTCATGAAACGTAAAAATTTTGAATTTGAGCAAAACAAATTAATTTTTTTGCATCGCCCATTTTATAAAAAAATGTTCACAATTTTTATTTAATTTTCTGAAAAAAATTTTCTGAAATATGTTTAGAATGTCATGAAAAGTGAAAATTTTAAATTTGTGCAAAACAATTTTTTTTCCATCATCCATTTTTTACAAAATTTTTAAAATTTCAAAATTATTTTTTTATTTTAAATTTTCAAATTTTTTTTTATAGGTTTAGAATGGCACTAAACGTGAAAATTTTAAATTTTAGCAAAAAAAAATTTCCATCACCCATGTTATAATAAATAATTCAAAATTTTAAAAATTTCAATATTTTTTTCTATTTAAAATTTTAAAAAAAATTAGGATAAGTTTAGAATATCATGAAACGTGGAAATTTAAAATTTGAACGAATTTTTTTTTCCATTATCTATTTATTCCCTTTAGACGGTCCACCCTATATATTTTCCAGTGAAAGTCTAACTATTTCTTCGGTGCCAGTGGCGTTACCTACCTACCAAATTTGACTGTCTTCCGTCAAGTAGTTTTTTAGTTAATGCACCAACAGACCGACAGACAGACAGACAGACAGACAGACAGACAGACAGACAGACAGACCGACAGACGGACGGACGGACACACTGACGGACGGACGGACACACTGACGGGATTTAAAAACCCATATTTTCGTAATCTACATGATCTGAAACGTAAAAATCCGAAAAAATCTGGGATGGTGATTTTTTCTCGAATACAATACTTCCCTTCGGTATGCGAGGGAAGTAAAAATAAATTCCCTCTTATGTTAAATAGGAAGTTGATTTCCAAATAATATAAGATATTATAATATTTCTGAATTGTTGCCTTTTTTATATACTGTTTTATTGTGACAGATATAAAATTTGAGACCTTGGCTTCTAGTATATACATCAAATCCCAAATTTCTGGACTCTTACTAGCTAACTTTACTTATTTAACCCTATTTACACTCCAACCCTTTATCGGCAAAAATATAATAAATTTGAGATCTTGTCGTAATATATACGTGTACCAAATGTCAAGTCATTATTATCTTAACCATTCCAATCATGTGCACGAAAAAAACCTTGACAAACCAACATAAATTTTTAAACTCAAGAAAATTTCCACGTTTCATGACAATCTTGAACAACTTGAATAAATAAAAAATTATTTATTTTTTTTAAGATTACTCTGTTTCCACTCCACTACCTGGATTTGGACGTAAAACGTCGTATTTTAAATTTACTTGTTTAAACGAATATGTTTCCCACCTCCTCCGAAGTTCAAAACTTACTCTCATATTACTCTATATCTGTACTTTAAATTTCAGTAAGAAAATGCCACTTCCCAAAAACTTTTTTAGGAAATTAATTTTACTCCACTATTAATATAATTACACTAAATATTTTCAATACAAAAACTGTTTCAATCATTTGCCGCATGCGAATCATCATTTAGCACAAAATCAAAATTTAATTAACGTTCCGTAATTGCAATAAATTAATATTGAGTACAAGTCGCACTAACTTCTAAATCAGTTCTCATTTATTAACAAATGGAGTCAATAAAATTTAGCATTTTATAGTTTTCCTCCAAAGAATTCCACTCGTTCCTCTAATCAACTCACTAATTATTGCTGCATTGATGACTGTAAATATACAGAAATTCTTTTTTATATCCTCACCCTACTGCCAGTAATTGTTTTAAAGCACATAATTGCAAAATATATTGAACAATACACGTTATATCAAAATGTGCAGTACAAAAGAAATTAATGCTTATAAACCCTGCACAAAGAACTATCCTGTGCGGCGAATATTATACTATCCGTATACTGAGGTTTCCGCCTTATTGACCTTCCTCAGTGCGACCCAAGTTAGTACGTCAAACAGCCTATTTTTTTTTCTCTTTACAAATTGAAAAGGGGATCATCTACCATAATTTATTGCAACCAGCAGATACTAAGAACGAAATATTCAAATGTATTAAATACTTAGAAATACTATCGTTGATACAAATTGTTTCTTGAGATGGTGCATATATAAAATATAAAAATTATTTTCCTGCCAACATGTTTCAGTATTTCTACATAATGAAAATATATATACATCAAATAACTACTGCTAGTAAGTCTTTATGGGCACATTTAAATAATGATATGTTGTTACAAAATATATTGAACAACGCATGTTATTTCAAAATGTGTAATGCAAGACAGATATATTGCAATAAGACCTAGAGGAAAAGTTGGCATGTGAGGCGTATATTCTACCATATGTATACTGCCGTTTCCAACTTGTTGGCCTTCGTCAGTTTGGGCGTCAACAAGTTTTTCTCTGCTTATACAAGTTAAATGAATGTATTCACACAAATTGCAGGAAGAGATATCTACTTCAATTTATTGCTACTAACAATTGCTAAGAACGAAATAGACAAATGAGAAGAGAAAAAATTCAGAGCTTGTTTGTCGTAGTTCATACCAGCGAAACCATCAAATCCGGAAACTGTCGCATACGAACCGTATAATATTCACTACACATGATATAAGTTCTGATGGAATTTATTGCGAGCAAGAAATTCTGGCAACCTGGATTATAAAACATATGAAATGTAGCATACTTGCACATGCGACGTCAACATTTTGTGTGTGCATAGTTTTTTGGACGTTTTTTTAACTAATAGTATATTAGACATGTTTTCCTCCTGGCAATAATCACAACTGGATTCTAAATATTAATTTCCAACACCATTTCTAATTCATTATCTTTAGGGACGACTACTCTGTACATTTTTCAATAAAAGTATAGCAAGATTGTTCACTGATAATTGTATCAACTACGTGTCAATTATTATTTTCCTTCGCCACATTTGTTTCACCAAAGGTGAAAATATTATTTTTCTCTGTCAAATAGTTCTATAGATATAGGGCTAACAGTTGAACAGACTGGTTAACGGAATTGAAAGGTCTTAATTTTGCTCATTTACGTAATTAGTGTACATCGGAAGATATCTCGGAGAGTCACTTTCTTACCATTACAATACTTGCTTTTGATCAGACACAAGTAAGTATACATTATTCTTACGTGAAGTTTTCTCCTCTTTGCATTGTTGAAATTTCTCATGCAAAGCAAAAATACACAATTTCGCATCTAATTTGTGAAATGAAATATGTCACAAGAATAATCGCAGTGAACTTTATTACATTATCATTTTTACCCCCTTTTGAAGCTAAATCTTTTCATTTTTTATTAGGCTCTCAATAAAGTATAATATCTCTGGGATTTCAATTAAGCAATACAGACTGTTGAAATGCAAATTTTCAATATTAATTAAATCTTGAACAGAAGGAGGCATGACATGGTTCATTATCTCACTGTACGTACCTACGATTATGTATATGCATTCACGAGATGCTTTGCCATATATTCAAGCCCGATGACAGGGGGCTTAGGGATCATCTGACACGGACTCCAAGTTGAAAGGGGGCCGCGTAATTTCGAGGTTGATATGATTTAAATGTGATTTTAAAAGTGATTAAAAACAAGAATTTAAATAAAAAAAGATTGTCTTTGCTAGCACTCTAATTTTATATTTTACTGCCTTGTTGAGGGTTAAAAATGATCTCTGATATATACATTATTAGTACTTTCTTGATTTATTTTTGTTTGTTCCCCTCTCGTGGTGAAATCATCATTTTAATGGTGTATTAAATGAAAGGTTTTCTTAGAAAAATTGAGTAGAAACAAGTTGCAGCAAGAATTCTTCCAATTTAGCAGTTAGCTGGGCTTCTTGGAAACCACATAGTTATGAATTATTTCCTTAATATTCAATATTGAATATGAAGAGTGTTCAGTATTCTCTGCTACTCTGACTAAGATATGGAAATTGCATTTTTTTATGCGTTGTACCAGATACAGATACAGGAGCCACTGTTCTCCTGTTTTATAATATCTCACACATTTGTAACAGCTAAAGACATTGTTAATTAGTTATGTCTCTTAGAGCATTGCAGACAAAGAAAGTGGTATGAGAAATTTTCTTATTGATGGAATCAAAATGTCTTCGAATGGGCCATTTCAGTAGGAATTATTGTACTCTTACCAGCTTGCTTTATTTATTTTCCCTTATTTACCCCTATTTAACCCCCCAACCCTTCACCAGAATTAGTGCAAAATATAATCTAGTTCCAGATCTCGTCATGATACATATGTGTACCAAATTTCAAGTCAATATCTCAAACCGTAATAAAAGCATTATTTTGGTGGTATTTTAAGGTAAAATTTTTGTTTTTGTTGAAATCACTAGTACACTTGCTAGCTACACTTTGCACGAAGTGTTATTCCTTCAATTTAGTAGTAAGTTTGGAATATTTGGTGACCGCATAGTTAAGAATATTCAATTGTCTTAGTCTTGGATTTTAATTGCCGCAGAAAGTTTCGCCTGCTGTTGTTTAGATTGAGATGAAGAAATGGCGTTTCTTGATATATTCCACCATTCCACTATCACCTTGTTGATTTTTTTTTATTATTGCTCACGCCAAGTAAAATTAATAGGCTAAAATACTGCAGCCAATACTCTTCCTTCAATTTAGGATAATATCTGATTGGGAAACCTTTTCTTTGCCTCTGCTAACTCATTTCTGTCAGTCATTAACTGATTGTTACATAAAATGGCAGTGATGCTGACGTAGATGATGATGTATTGTATACAAACAACAACTTATTAAAAGTACCTATTACCAACTACATAAACTAAGTTTTCTGACAAGTTGACCAAAACCCTAAATTAAGAATCTAGGTACACTCCACGCCTAAGATGTATATTCTTTCATTTCTGTCTGTTCTTGAGTTCTCAAGGACTCACGATATATTCTACAAGATTTTAAATAAATTCTAAGTTTTGGATAATATTGGGATGCAATAACAATCACAATTTGATAAATTCAGTATGTTGGCAGATAGTATTTTACAACAAGGCGCTGGTAGTATTACCAGAAGGCAAATGACGAACAAAATAAAGAGACAATTAGCAAATGAACAAGAAGTCCCCTCGTTTCTATTCGGTGTATTGACAGAGCATTATCAATTGATCAGATTAATTGATTCTTGTTAAGAAATGCTTTATCTGAACAGGTTTTAGCTGTTTCAATATGCCTGCTGTATAAAAGTGAATTAGTTATTATTTGTTTGCTTATAGTAATGAAACATATTCTTTATAGGATTTTGCAAACAGTGGGGAAAAAATTATCTAGAAGAACTAAAAGAAAAACTATATGTAAAAATATTAATGAAATCTTTGCATTCTTTCGATAACCTGACTTCTGGTTATGCTAGCAAGTTAAAATCCTAAAATAAATTTGTCCAATTTCTTATTTGACATTCTTATTATAACACTAGCATCCAACATAGTCCTCTATGGCTATGCAGACCAAACTAGTATCTACACGACTCCCTACGTTATGAAGATTCAGTTAAAAATGAGAACAAAGGTTTAAAATGATTTTATTTACCTACCTTGTCTTAAAAATTGTTTCATTCTAATGGATCACATTTTCATGAAATCTCTCATTCAGTTTCTTGGAAATGCTTAGCCTTTGAAACGTTTTTCTCTCTTATTTTGAGCTCATCAGAAAGGCAGAAAGCCACTCATAACGATGTTTCGTGCAAAACCGAGGTAATATCCATGAATAAGTATGAAATATTTATATTTGACATTGACTGATAAAAAGCAACAGATCCTCACCTATCTATTAGCTAACTAGTATTGGAGCTTATATACTCTATGCATAAAAGTGAATTATTTATTATTTGTTTGCTTATAGTAATGAAACATATTCTTTATAGCATATTCCAAACAGCGGGAAAAAAACTATCTAGGAGAACTAAGTGATAAACTATATGTAAAAAATATTAATGAAATCCTTGCATTCTTTTGATAGCCTGACTTCTGGTTATACTAGCATATCAAAATCCTAAAATAAATTTGTCCAATTTCTCATTTGACAATCTCATTATAACACTAGCATCCAACATAGTCCCCTACGGCTAGGCAGACCAAGCCAGTATCTACATATATGCTAGGATAACCTGAAGTCAGGTTATCGAAAGAACGCCAAGATTTCATTAATATGTTTACAAATAGTTTTCTTTTATTTCTCCTAGAAAGTTTTTTTTCCGCTGTTTGCAAAATCCTATAAAGATTGCTATAAGCAAACAAATAATAAATAATTCATTTTTAAACATGCATAGAGTATATAGGTTCCAATACTAGTTAACTAATGGATAGATGAAGATCTGTTATTTGTTATCAGTCAATGTCAAATATAAATATTTCATACTTATTCATGAATATTGCCTTGGTTCTGCATGAAACATAGTTATGAGTGCCTTTGTGGCTTTCTGATGATCTCAGATTAAGGGCGAAAAACGTTTCAAGGGCTAAGCTAAGGGGACTATGTTGGATACTAGTGTTATAATTTGAATGTCAAATAACAAATTGGACAAATTTATTTTAGATTTTAACTTGCTAACATAACTATAAGTCAGGTTATCGAAAGAATGCAAAGATTTCATTAATATTTTTACATATACTTAGTTTTTCTTTTACTTCTCCTAAATAGTTTTTTTCCGCTATTTGCAACATCCTATAAAGAATATGTTTCATGCCTACTGTATATCAGTATATGTCGAAATTAACATGTTATACGGCACAAATTTTCTGGAATCATTATAAATGCTGTCTGTAGTATTCTCGCGAGCATTGTAATATGTACTAGCATTAAAAAAAAATCGGTAATATACTTTTTACTGTGAAGTAAGTAGGTACTTATATGAAATATTTTTTAATTTTCATATTTTGTATTTTTCCGTGTTTTGGTAAGTTTCCACACTATGCCTTTAAACAGTACCTTCCTAGTAGTTGTGAAACTCTGAAGTCAGATAATATTGTTTCTCTTAACGTGATTGAATTGTAAAATCGCGGAAAATGTACGCTACACAATCCTTGCTGTATAAAACTTTACGCTACATAAAAAGAAAATAAACTATTGTACTTCATATTTAGTTAACTCTGTTCTGGTTACAGTGACAGGGAAGGCTTAAAAATTTATTTACTTTCTGTTATGGTCCATATAACACCGTCTTTTATGATCAAATAAGTCGTGCTTGATACTTCCTTTATAATTTCTGTTCCAATCTGACTTGTAAAATACCGAACAAACTGACGCTGTCCATATATTACTACCAGAACTGAAAAATGATTGGGAAAATTAAACTTTCTTTATATAAACGGTTATCAAAAATTACGAAATAAAACACGTTATTATTTAATATCGATATCAGAGTTGGTTAAAAAAAAACTGGAGTGGTATACGACACAAGAGGGTATGGTTTAAACATATTTTAAAACATAGAGGGTAATCTATTTAGGCTTGATGTTATAAACTTATGTCTTTTTCAACGGATCACTCGGTATCTTATTAGTTATTTGTGTTCTCCTTTTAAATGCGATTCAAGCGACATGTCATTTAATGGGCGCGTGATGTATATTGGTACCATGATATGGGTGAGTTCGTATCAAAAACATGTGAACTTTGTAACCTAATTGTGACCGTATAGCATTTTGAGTTCCAGTGTGTACCAAAAATTGTCAAAATAATATCAAATTTAATTTTACTCAATTGTTTTAGTATTATTTATTATATAACTATAAAATTAAATTAGAAAATATATCAAAGTTATTTCAATAAGGTGAGCACGATATTATAGGCGCTCAGATAGATAATTAATCGATACGGGACGATGTGAGAGATCAGTTAGGCAGCAAAAAATAGTAAGAAAAGGTTGATAAGACTTAAATTAAGATTCAGTAGTTGATTATGTGACTAAAAGTCGGCTTAAGTTAAACTGAAAATTATGAATTCCATAAATTTCTCGTAGCAGTAATTCCAACACTAGTTAAATTTTACTAATTTGATGTAAAGTTAACAACAGAAAGTTGGAAATGAAATGCCACAAAATTAATAACGAATTTCGTGTTAACAAATAAAAGTAAACAAAACGTTGTATTTTCCCTTAACTACGTAATTAAATATTACACAGAGCGATTGTTTTTGATTAAAAGCAAATCTCTGTTTAAATACACATGTGAAACATTAGAAGGTAAATCAGAAACAACTATAGAACTAGCATTAGACTTACTAGCATGTGGTAACTTACACTAAAACCTATTGCAAACATAACAACCCTTACCCTAATTCACTTTAAGTCAGATATACGCAAACAAAACAAAATAACTGCAATGGTATGGCATGTATAATGTATGATAATAATGAATGTATTTAAATGAAATAGAATATTTGTTGTTTCTTAAGCTAAAAATAGATTAAAATAAATAATGAAATAATGACTTTTCATCGAACGAAAAATCTATATTTAATGCTCTGTTGTGATAGAGAATAAATGAATACTATTGTGTGGGAATTCTCCTTGATTCTACGTTTTTTTGAATTAACCCCATTAGATACGTATAAGAAGAAATATAACGACGTAATTAAATAATCGTTACTGAATTTTTAATTGAATTAAATTTCTGAAATTAATTTTGTGGCTTGTTCATTATCTTTTAAGATGAATAGAAATATCGTGCTGAATTTTATTTTACATAATAGTGTTAATAATTTACTTTAAAAATCAGATTTCTTTAATGTGAAGAATATTTTGAAACAGTGAGTTCCTATAAATACAAACAGCAATAATTATAAATAAGTACAATAAGAATACATCATTAGTATAATATCCAATGACAATAAAATACAATATGCAATAGTACAATTTGAATATAGATATTATTACTTAATAAGTCGTTGGTAAAACCAAAGGACACACTCGTGAATTATTTTATCAAAATAAGTGCGATGCGTATAATATTAGTTCATTGATCAAAGTTTTTCACATACGATTTTCTCGAAAGGAAAAGTTTCGCCAATTTTTTATCTTTATTTCTTTACAATATTCTTGGTATCTGCTTCAAAGAATAAATATGCTTTCCGCTTGCTGTACAATACACATTCTTGTAGATTTTCACATTTTTTCAACATAGCCTTAGAAAAAAATTCATATTTTCTACACTTATTAAAACTTGGCCCTCATACAGCCGGTTTTACAATCGCTAGTTAACTTCCAGACAGAGTTAACTTTCAGGTTATTATAGAAATTGGGTTTTACATTAGATGGTCATTTTCGATGTGGTACTTAATTTATAACCTATAAAATAACTGTCACAATATAATTTTTTGATATTTTGCCTAAAAATGGATATGTACGAAGTAAATGCATATAGCAGTGATGTGTAACCAAGGTAATTCTGTATAGACATAACTTTTTCGAAGAATACGATGGAAGAGATTTTTTAAATAGATCGAGACTAAATACTACCTACTTACTTAGTAATAGACCACTAACTTGCTTCTGACATTTATATTTGATAACAGGTGACGTGAGTTTGGAGCAAAATTCATACATTTTATGTATATTACCCATTTTTCCAGTACCAACATTATACATTTTATTCACAACCTCTCGTTTACAAATCATCACTTAACTTTATATTGAAAAACGCATGTGTCGGTAAAGTTATAGTTAACCTGCAAGTAAAAGTCAACTAACATGAAAGTTAACTTGCGATTGTAAAACCGGCCGATATTAACTCATTATATTAATACGTACATAGTGATAATACGGTAAAAAAATTGAGATCGATTTATTGTTTTGTTTTTTAATTTGAGCCAATTAACCGAAGAAATAATTATGTTACTTCCACATCCACATAATGGAGTGGAGTATAGTAATCGTATGAAAAAAATTATATTGAAATAGGCTTAGAACGTCATAAAACGTAGATTTCACATTTGAGCGAAAATAAATTTTCTGCCTGCCGTTCGGTCTGTCGGTCTGTCTGTCTGTCTGTAACTCGTTCGCACCTCAGCAATTACAGTAAAGAATGGGGCTTAAATAGGGGTAAATAGGGGAAAATGAGCGAGCTGGTAAGAGTACAGAAATTTGGGATTTGGTGTACATACTAGAAGCAAACCCTCAGATTTGTTTATAACAATTTTCAATCCCTACACGACCTCCACTCCATTATTAAAGGGATGATAAAATTAAATTGAGATAAACTTGGTACAAGTATGTATTATAATGACATCTAGAACTAGATTATATTTTCAGATGATTCGGTTAAAGGGATGCGGGAGGGTAAGTAGGGGTAAATAGGGGAGACTGAGTAAAGGGGTTGACAAAATAAAATTGAGATATTCACTTCAAATCTGATACACGTATGTATTGTAATGACGTTTGATTGAAATAATTTCATTGAAGGGTTGGAAGGGGGTGTAATTGAGGAAAAGGAAAAGAGCAAGCTAACAAGAGTCCAGAAACTTTATTTTTGGCGTATTTGGTAGAAACCAACGCCTCAATTTTTTTGTGACATTTGCTCCAAATACACTCTAGAAGTTTTCCTTTAAAGAGACTTGGATGGAAAATCTGGATGTGGAAGTAGTAATTCCTTAGGCAGCGGTTTTTAGATATCTATTGCAAATAATTATAACATCCTTCTGTAGTGAAATAGGATTTTCGTTATTCATTCTCCAATTCTAGTCGCTTCCATTATCAATATTGGTTTTCATCTAAATCACATTAGAATTCATGCTATTATTTCCATCACACTGGGTTAATCCGAACAAATTGGTAATTTACACGTACACATATGTACAGTTGCTGGAATTGAAATTGATCTACTATAGATTTAAGAATTTAATTTTGTCACGTTAATGCAGCATCAAAACATTCTGTCAATGCTCCTGTTTAAATATTAAATACAACCGCATTTGACCTTAATGCTAATGTTATGCTAACTTTGATCTATTATAATGATCATTCTTATTTAATGTGCCGGCCTCCACTTCGTGCATGAAACCTGTCATATATAAAATTTAATAATGTTTTGATAAGGTTCGTGCCTTCAACATTTGTGAAACGTCATCATTAAGACTGCATGAATATTGAATACGATTGAAAAATCGGTATGGGGGAACCCTATATAACTTCCATATTTTGCAAAATTATGAGTACTTTCAAAACAGCTAATCCAAACGACATCAAAATTAACAGATCTGGTGTCCTCATCGAGACAAAAAATCAAAATTTATTCATTTTTGCAGAAGTTACGAAACTTGGAATCAAATATAAAAGATCAATTTGTACGTTATGATAGGCATTACTTAGACAGAAAGAACATTATGGATTTTAAAATCATACATCTGTCAAAATCTAGGTCATGTAAATTACCTAGAAAATGATAATGTTCATATACAACTCAAAGCATGGAATGACATATCCTCACGATTTTTTAAATATTTCGTTTCAGGTAGTTATCGCAATTTACGTTATTTAAGAAAGTCATGAAACTTTCAGCAAATTTATTTCACACATTAATAAACAATCTGGAAAAATATGACTCCCTTTACCGTACCGTTTCCGAAATTCATTCGCTCAAAATTCGCAGTTTTTGACATTTAACATTGCGTATATGGACGCCATGCGAAATAAATTGATATCGTGACACTATTTTACCTCTTACGATTGATCTTTATTTAAGAATCATCTCAAAAACGAGGCAGACTTAAATTAATTCCTGACGAAGCACATGTATAAATATCGAGATGATTCACCGTCTAATGACGTAATGGCAGCTATCCGAAAATTATGAGTAGTAGACGTGGCAACGTCTACTACTTGGCGCGGATGTTTGAAAATACTTAGCGTTTATTTTAAATGCAGTGTCATATAGAAAGGAGAAGACTTACAAATTTTCGTTCCGATTTTATTTATTGTATGTTTAATAATATATTTTTTCATTAATTTATTAAATGAAATAAACATATTTTTCAAAATTTGTCAAAAATAATACAGATGCCTGACTCTTAATATGTGGCATGAATGAATATAGTATAATATATTTTGATGAATGAATACATTTTTTTATCGAATTGAAAAGTAAGAATACTTTATTACTTAATAAGTATATAACGTAATTAGTATTTTTTATTTATTTAAATCTTATTTGCCAGGAATAATTTTGCATCTTTATTTACGTTATGAGAAGCTCCTTTTCGACCAGATTCAAACTCGAGCAAACTCCTCGTTCAATAATAGATAGGTATTGAGAATAATCAGTTTTTATTTTCAGCTACAATTCTTAACTCACTTTGGCATTTGTTTTTTTTTTGCTAACCCTTTATAACGCACTTGATCGTCGCAACTTGACATTCTTAAATTGTTAAATAACCGATCTTCAAATCATTTAAATAATAAAATTTACATAATAAACATTGGTAAAGGTACAATATACAGAGCCGAGCCGATCAGCACTAGAGTCTAGACCCCAAGCAGCAACAAATAATCCCGTATAAAATTGGAATATTTTGTGAGAGAAAAAAACGGGGGGAGATCGGACCCCCTTTATTTGCCTACGACGCTAATACTGCCTGCGGCGCTGATAATTAGCAATTAGATAGCAAATTAAAAATCAACCTAACTATAACCTTACCTAAAGAAATCACATGAAAGAATGAAATCATTATAGGAAAAAGAAGAAAAATATTATTTCTGCCGTCAAATCAAACCTGAATTTGTGAAAAAAAAACATTAGTCGTTTCAGAATATTTAAAAAAATTAACAGATCTTGCATCTGTCACAAGTATCTTAAGCGTATTGAAAATACCAGATGCAACTATACTGCTCTAGGTCGAAGTCCTATAGGATCGTCCTATTGATATGCCTGCTAAATTACACCAAATTATTTCCTGTATTTCACTTTTCATAAATATTATTTTTATTAATCATACTATGAAAAACTGAATAATTATACATTAAATACCTTCCATAATATATCTCTATAATATAGGTTGAGGGAAAGAATTAGAAAGAAAGCGGTGTCAGAAGGCAACGATTAAACAGTTATCAGACGAAAATTGACTGTATGCATGCTCAATAGCATAAGGATGAGTATAGCAGGGGCGTTCGGTAATTACGAATCTTCCTCGCATGTCCGTGGTCGGGTCGACGAGATTCGACAACGGTCCACAAAAAAATTCCCACAAATCAAACGGTAAATCATATTATAAATTTGAAAAAACCAACTAAATCCTCGATAACAAGCGTACAACGTTTACTTCGGGGGTATTTTTCGAAAAATGAACACGCTTCGAGTTATGATGAGTTAAAGGATTTGTGAATTGATGCGTTTCAGGGCAAGCGTTAATTCATTAAGGCGCTTCATAAAAAAGCATAGCGCAGATCATATTGAATAATTAGAAAAAAATATTAAGTATTAAGATATGTACGTAATATTACATGAAAACAAAGCTGATGTGCTGTAAATTTCAAATATACAACAAAATTTTTTTTACTTTTTCGGAAAATCGCCCCTGCAACCCCTGTACAGGGCGATTTTTCCACTACCAAGTCAAATCTTCTTCTCTTTTGATGGGGCATCGTTTAGAATAGGTCGTAGCTTTTAGCAACACATTGCAAACGGAATGACACAATAGAGGCAGCTTGTTACTCTACTACAAGGCCGGCGCAGTGGCCTAGACAGATCTGTCGCTCTCGATATGTTTTTCGTAAGATGGGTCCTATATCATGCGCCCAGTAGTATTTTCAATACTAAAAAAGTTCGGTGTGTGCAAAAATTAAACCCGGGACCTCTCGCACTCTAAGCGAGAACATTATCCATATGCCAAACATGCACCCGATAATGAGCGCTTTAGCACGGAATAAATAAGTTGGAAGGCGGTACAATAACAAACCAGCACTAATGCGCATGAGAGATTATTTATTCCCTCTTAGGGCGTAGACGCTAGTCCGATCAACTGTCGTCAGCAACTATATGCGGCATTGCCAAATCTTTCCCTAGTGTCTCTCTTGCAAGGTGCAACATCTGTTAGCGAATCGATAAACTTGAGAGTTTATCACTTCGCTAACAGATGTCCCACCTTACAACTACCTTAAGACTAAGAATTGTTTTTTTCATAAAAGTAAACTTACTGCAGAAGATTAAATTAGCGGAGCAAAACGTTTTTATTTCATAATTTTTAGTGACATTTTTACTTCCCTCGCATACCGAAAGAAAGTATTGTATACGGAAAAAAATCACCCTCCGAGATTTCTTCGGATTTTCACGGTTCAGACCATGTAGATTAGGAAAATAAAGGTTTTCAATTCGCCAATCTATCAGTATTTCTGTCGTCAGTCTGTCTGTCTGTCGGTCGGTCTGTTGTCTGTCTGTTGGCACATTAACTAAAAAAAGTACTTGACAGAGAACCGTCAGATTTAGTGGGTAGTTGACGCTACCGCCAGCAAAAAAATGACTTTCACTGGAAAATATACAGGGTAGACCGTCTAAAGCAAATAGATAATGAAAGAATTTTGTTTCGCCCAAATTTAAAATTTCCACCTTTCATGATATTCTAAGCCTATTTTAAAATAACAAAATTTGAAAATTCCTTTACTACTACTATACTTCCATTCCACTACGTGGATGTTGAACTAAAAAATGTGACAAATGACAACAATATTTGACATATATTTAACACAACTGGCAAGGAAGACACTTATTTTAGTAGAATTAATTCAACTATGGTGGAAATTTGCAAAGGTATTTACGCAAACCTTCCATATTTGACACATTTTATTTAATATTTAATTTTTGCCGTCAGATGACCAGTCTATATGTTTCTTTGACCAAAAGTTATCAGGTTTTCTTTGTCATAATAGCGATAATTATTCCCATTATATTCTCATATGTCGTTTCTAAATAAATAATATTTTTAGAGTGTAGAGGGAATTTCTGTGTAAATACCTTTACCGATTTGTTTTTAAAGGCTGTCCAATTCTTCCAAAAAAATTATCCTTATATTATATTCTATTTACTTCAGTTTATGCAATGCTTGCATATGGAACCTGTGTCCTTGTCTCTGATTGGTATATTTGCAAATCTAGTTTACACAGGGGACACTCGTAAATCGGAACAGATTTCTTTTTTTATTCTTACCGCGATAAAATAAGAACATTTAAATTAAACACATTCAATGTATTCATACGATAACCGAATGCCAAATGAGAGTGCATTTAAACCGTTACTTCTTATTTTACTATAGTTTAGACTATTTTTTAAAATTCGCCTTCACCACCACCGACATAACAGTCACCCCGATCATAATTGTTCTGTCCACATACAGTAAATATTTGCAAGTGATGGAAATAATTTTAGTAGACTATATATATCAGGTTAATAATGTAAAGAAGCATTTATAAAATTTATTAGATGTTGTTTATGGAAATTACCGTTAAATTGATACAGGGTCAGACACTTTTGGAATTTTTATTCAAAAAGGATCGAAAGTTAACATTCGCTTACATAATACACAGGGTGTGTCAGTAGGGCGTGATCGGTCAATATCTAATCCGTTTGAGATTTGATTTGAGATCAAGAGTTGCATATTTTAAAATTATTTTTAAATCTACAGAGAGTTTGAGGTACTGGTGGTAAGCCAATGCTTGAATTTTTTTAATAAATTCCCAACCTTTTTTATATAGGTATTTGGAGCATTCTCTGGGAAAATGCGACCCCACTTTTTTCCAAAGTTCGGAGCTTCAAAAATATCATTGCACGGCATTAATAGATCGGAAAAATGTCTACCTTACGAACTTGAGTGGTGCAATTTATAAGTTTTATATTTTATGGGGTCCTAAAATGGCAAAAAAAATTATTTTACGTTGAAGAAAATGATAAAAAATATTATTTTTAATTCTTGGGATGGCATCTTATTTTTTGAGTAAATACAAAACAAAATCTCTTGAAATTTTGTCTAAAAGCTAACCATTTTCAGTAAAACTGTCTTCCGTATTAACAATTTCCATCGCATTATTGCTAGAAATTTGCTAGAAATTTACAAAAATTTATCAAAGTGATTCGTTGGCCTATTACAAACAAGTTTTTTTCTAGAAATTTTTTTCATAAAAGTAGTTGTTTTGGAATTAAAAATTTTTACAGTTTTAATATTGAACATTTTTTTAAACCAGTTTTACTGGAAAAGGTAAAATTATTAGTAAAAATCCCAACAGACATTTTTTTACTGAAAAATAAGATGCCGTCCCAAAAAAATTAAAATTTTTTATCATTTTTTCAACGTCAAAAATTTGTTTTTTAAATCTTTTTGCCTTTTTATGACTGAAGCGCCCTTAAAATATAAAAATTATATATTGCGCCGCTCAAATTCGTAAAGTAGAAATTTTTTCCAATTTTTTCATGCAACAATAATTTTAAAGCTCCGCTTATATTTGTGCCTCAATTCTATGGCCCAGTATATGTCACTTTTAGACTTGTAGTGCAGTGTTACCACGTTATTTCACTTTTCCCAGATAGAAATAAATTTACAGCTCTCAAGAGTAAGATCTAGAAAAAACGAAAAGTAGACAAAACGAATAGTAGTGAACTAGGTTTCACACCATTCAAATTCAAACCTCTTTCTACAGTGATTGGAATATTTATATAACTTAATCCTTTTCAAAAGTACACCTTGTATATTTTTAATAAATATGTGTCAACAATCAATTACACAGCCACACAAAAATAATTCTTTCTGGTCTGGGTATCTGACCATACTCACTATATATTCTGGAGGTCGCTAAATCCGAATACGAGGTCTGTTTAACTCCATCACATCAGAATTTTGACATAACCTTAAAAAAACTCATAATTTAAGCGATTTCAACATCTCTTCACATAAATCGCTGTAATTCTTTCTACACAAAAATGACCCCTCTTTTTGTACTGGGTCGTTTGCAAATTAAATTTCCAATCCAATGATGTGGGGCATGATATTCTCCTGGCACTTTGTAAGTGAGATGTCGGCCACCAAAGTAAGGTGTCCGAGAATTTCGCTTCTCGAGTGATACGGCCCGGCTTCGAGGGCCATTTCTGCCAAACTAAAGTTAACAAAGATCTGAAGAAATTAAGGGGTATATAGGAAGATGTAAGAAATCGTTTGTCACAAATCTGAGGTCGAGGCGTGCCTTGATTTTCAAGATATGGCCACTCGAATTCACCGGAAGGTGAAAATCGAGTTTTTTACCGCTTCCCGAGGCTATATCTCGAAAAGGAAACGAGATACAGAGCTGCGGTTTACTCTATTCGATTTCTCTCGCCTCCCTACATACCTCTGAATTCTTCTAGATACTTTACCTAAGGTAGAAATTTTGCAAAAAAATTAAAGTGCCAGCAAAAATTTAGAGGTATGTAGGAAGGCGAGAGAAATTGTATAGCGTAAACCGCAGCGCTGTATCTCATTTCGTTTTCGAGATGTAGCCTCCTTAGGCGGTAAGAAAAATCAATTTTCACCTTCCGGTGATTTTGAGCGGCCATATCTCGAAAACCAAGGCGCACACCTACCCCCGATTTACACCAAACGATTTCTTACGTCTTTCTACGTAACCCTAAATTTTTCCAGATTTTTACTAGTTTTTGTTTGGCAAAAATGGCCCTCGAAGCTGGGCCGTGTCGCTTGAGAAGCGAAATCCTCGGACCTTTCACTTTGGCGGCCGATATCTCACTTAAAGAGCTCCGGAAAAATATCGTGCCCCACATTATCAGATTGGAAATTTAATTTGCAATCGATATAGTACAAAAAAGAGGACGTCATTTTTGTCTAGAAAAAGTTACACCGATGAATGTGAAGAAATGTCGAAATCGCTTAAATTATAGGTTTTTTGAGGTTACGGCAAAATCCTGATTTGATGGAGTTAAATAGACGGATTCGGATTCAGCGACCCCAAGAACATATAGTAAACATGGTCAGATCCTCAGGCCAGAAAGAATTTTTTTGTGTGTGGCTGTGTTAGCTACACGTTGATATCCATAGTGACTACTTTTTTTGGCTGGCTTGAATATGTCAAAAAACGTCGAAAGAAAGTAGTCGTTATGAGGTGTCAGCGTGTAGATAACTGATTGCTCAAATATTTTAGTAAAAAATCTACCGAGTGTTCCACTTGAACAAAGTGAATTATGACGGAAATTATTACATTCTTGATGTTACTTTTGAGCGCTGCATATGTATTTTTTATCAGAAGAAATGGTATAACGTGGCAACGACAATGTTAGTTCATAAATAATATTATATGCTTGAATAAAGAATAAGTAGCCAAATATATTTGCTGTACAATGTAAAGTCGTCTTCATAATTCTGTCATGTAAAAAATGCGGTAAGTACAAAGCGGGCAGGCGGCATCTTTACCTATTCAATGATACCGCCGGGCGTACTCGTTCGACGGGAATTTTTTATGTGACTTACAAATATGAAGGCAACTTTAATAGAGTTACCTATGTTTTACAGCATTTTCTTCAATATAAGCAATGAAAATTATTATATATTTTACATCTTTATTTATAATTATTGGTAGTTTGAGTTTCAGTAACAAACATTAATTGATCACACGTTGAGACTCTTTGGATGGCAATTTAGACGGAATAACACCAGAGATGTAGATTCCTCATATTTCAACTACGATGATGTATACGTTAAAACAAACATCTATAATGGCATATTGTCCATGCATATGTATGTGGTGATGAAAATCTATTATAATTTTATTAAAATGTAGTTTGGACAGATAATTTGTCAAGACTGTACTTTTTTATGTAATATTTTAAAGAAAAATTCCTTGACTTCGAGAATGGTAGCAATCAAATTGTATGCTTCGTGAGTAGCACTTTATAATGTATATTGCCAAAATGTAATATATAGGATAATGAAAAATAAACATTTATTAACATATTTTGTTTCATTTAATACTGATTAGTGTAAGATATTATATAAATGAGACCTGGTGACCTGGTTATATTGTTGTATAGAATCGCAACATTTGTTTGTTATATTAAAAAACAGATACAATTCTTTTCTCTATTTTAAAATCTACCCCATTAAATTGTCATCAAGAATACTCGTTAAGGTAACAAGTTCTGTTAGTTTTAGGATCATCATATGTCACCTTTCGACATGGTATATGCCAATCAAACTGGAAAAATGTCTAAAGGTAATTGCCATTAGAAAAAAAACACCAGGGCTATATTCACTACAAGTGAAATATCAATTTTCAGAAGAGTGCATCCAAGACAAAGTTGCAGAAACAAAATTGGGGACGTTTTACGTAAAAAATGTCAGAAAGTCGGTTTTTCTCGTCTACCTGCGAATATAAATTTTTCATCGAAAAAAATTTCAAACAATAGTTGTAAGCATTTCAAATCGGATTGTTAGATTTCTCGGAAATTAAAAAAAATAGAAATATGACACTTTTAATTTTGCAATAACTTTTGCAATAATTAATTTATAGTATCAACAACCTCTGCAAGTATGCGACATTATGTACTTAAAAAGTGGCCGCAACCCGAATTCCCACGGACGAATAGTTTCCGAGAAATTCAATCGTTTATTAAAAATACCGTTTTAGTAGCATTTGAATATCCCAAAATGAGGCGGTCCGATTTAAATTTTACAAAAAGCTTGCTACTCTTCAAGAGTTGTACTATCACTGAGCTCAAAGCCAAAGTCAAATATTTCAATTAAGTTGCTTAAACACACCGTTGAAAATGATGCATATTTCGACAAGCGTCTAGGTACACCGAAAATCGGGAACCTCAAGCATGCGCATTAACTTGTAAATGTATAATAAATTCCACAAGTCGAGAAATTGAAATATTTCGTGTTAATTTGTGAAAAAGAGGCGGGGGACACCCCCCGCATCCCCATTTTCTTTGTCTCCGACGCTAATACTGCCAGCGGCGCTATAAATTATTACTAATTATTAATAATTAGACATCAGTATAAGAACCTACTAACCTAACCTATAGAAATCACACGATAGAATGAAATTATTTTAAGCAGGATAAAAGCCTATTAACCTAACCTAAAGAAATCATAAAAAACAATTTGTGAAGAAATATATTAATCGTTACAAAATTAAAGAAAAAAGCGGGCGTAGGAATTTGAACCCGTGACCTCTCGCACCGTAAGCTAGAATCAAATCAAAACAAATAGTACAGGCAAATTAGCCATTTAGGGTAACAAATATTAATAAAAGTATCATCTCCAAGATTTGAGTAGGTAATAACCTGGAGAATGAGACGATGCATTCTTTGCACTTCCGGGAAAATTCAAAAAAAAATTGGAAAAAACTTTCGATTTTCGGTTTTTTTCCTCTAGCGGCCAATATAATGAAAATAGAGAAAACAGTTTCCAGCAAAAGTTGTAGCTCGTCTCTTTCTCTACAAAAAAGGTCTTTACAAGGTCTTTAAGCCGTTTAGAAGATAAATCGAGTTTTCCACTTATAGCTTTGAGCCGCTTCGAAATGCGCAAAAAATGAGAATTCTCGGGGAGTTTCGTACGATCAGGCTTATCGATCGATAATTCTTACTATTCAGAGCCCCTAAAAAATGAAAATAACATAAAATGTAGAGAAGAGTCTCAGCTTTAATGTGGAGCTAATCAGAAAATTCATAAAAAAATATTATCATAGAGAAGAAGTGTTAGAAGATGGCTTAGTAAACTTTGTACAGTTGATCTACAAATGTATTCATATCTTTGCCTGGAGTCGGTAGAATGAATTCATTTTGCTAATATGTTCTTATATAATGAGATATTCATCCAATTGTCATTTTACTGCAATTACTTTTGTTGGAAAAATATGCCTTGCGATCAAAGTAGAGGATATATTCCTCATAGATTAGTCACCTCCAAATTTTATATTTCAATTCGCTGTATCCTAATTAATAATAAGAGCACAGCCTTAATTTTCTAATTATAAGTACAATAAAATATATTCTTTGGAATAACTTTAAAGTTTTTTAAATGCGTGCAGTACTTTTTGAATTTGTCTACATTATTCATACACGATCAGAAAATGCATCATTATATAGTAAAACATATATAACTTATTTGATCCTTAACATGCTTCAATGAGTTTTTCACGAAATATAGATTATAGTGCGTGGAATCGAACCCATGCAGTGAAAAAGCACCCATTGTTACCGGAGAAATAGGTAGGATGCATATCTCAAAGATATGAAATAATCAACTATAAAGTTTACTAAGCCATCTTCTAACACTTCTTTCTCTATGATAAAAATTTGTATGAATTTTGTGATTAGTTCCACGTTAAATCTGAGACTTTTCTCTACATTTCATGTTATTTTAATTTTTTTAACGGCTCTGAATAGTAAGAATTATCGATCGATGTGTCCGGTCGTACGAAACTCTCTCATTTTCTGCACATTTCGGAGAGGTTCAAAACTATAAGCGGAAATCTGGATTTATCTCCTAAACGGCTTTAGTAAGACAAACATTTGTATAGACTTTTTGTAGAGAAAGAGACAAGCTACAACTTTTGTTAACAACTTTTTTCTTTATTTTCACTATTTTAGCCGCTAGAGCAAGAAAACTGAAAATCAAAAAGTTTTTCCAAATTTTTTTGAATTTTTCCGGAACTTGGAAGTGCAAAGAATACATCATTCCATTCTACTTAAATCCCGGAGACGATTCTTGCATTAGTTTTTGCGAGGTTTTTACGAAATTTCGCCTTCATTACCAGTACTATTATTCAATATTACATAAATATTTTGTTCATTTTATTTTTTATCTAAATATACTTTATTAATGATGCTTGATTTTAATCTTTGATTGTAATTATTTCTTTATAAACTTATTAAAAAGAAAACAACCTGATACTTTCCTCTTCCAAACTTGCCTTCGTGATATTCTTTTTAATACATCCGAAGCTTAAGGTTTGTTACCTTCACTTCTTATAATTAATATACTTGGAAAAATATTTATTTGAACCTTCAATTAATTTCACTTCTTTTTCTTTTTATAAAATTTGTTGGTTAATCTTCGCTGAATATATTTAGTTGTTAACTTGTCAGCGGTCGATGATCAACTGATTTGTAATATAAGCATGTAATTGAATTAATTTCCAAGGTTTCAATTGTTTTTTTCTATTTTGATCTACTATTTCAAAATTTCAGTTTAGTTTGTTCTTTATATTACTTGAATGCTGTTTCTAATTCTTTAATTTTCCTGATAAATTTCTTATTCTACTTTTCATCATTAAGTGAATAATTGTAATTACTCGAAATATATTGACATATTACATGTACTCTTTAAAATCTACTTATAACTACAATTACCAAATCCAGACTCAAATCAATACTATTTCATACATTTAGATGAATAGCAATTGTAAACAAAAAAAAACATATTGTAATGTTTCAGACTGACACATTCATGAATATTGGTTTATTAAACTAAACACAAGAAATTGATACGCCAATAAACATTTAATATCATACTAATAGTCCTGTCTTTCAGCATGATGTGAAATATTATCCATAAAACACCTTTATGTAATGATTTGAAATTATCTGAAAACTTAAAATGTCATTCATTGTTTTGCAAGCTATGGACTTCCTATTTCTGAAGCAGCCACGCTGCAATGCAACTATTGGTAAATGTCTTTGATTTAAGATATATTTTGTGTAGGTTTAAAATGTTTTTACATAATTTAAAATTTTCAGCCCTAGGTTTTCGACATGAATACCAGATTTTGGAAATTTTACTTTATTGTCTTTTTAAGTCCATTTTAAACTATTTTGAACGAGACTGAAAGTCTCTAAAAGATCATGTTTTATAATATACTATTTAGCTCAACCTTGTTAAAACTAACTTAACTCCATTTTATGTTTATTTAATTACTTTGCTCAAATTCAATACCAAGTTTCACTCTCTGCATCCTACTCGTTCAGCACAAGTGAATTTGAATCAATTAAACAAACTACAAACATTCTGCTTCTCTATGTTCTGTTAAGGTAAAACTGTTATGGTTATTTTCCAAAATTTATACAAATTTGGAAATTTTATTTATGATTTCAAACACGATACTTAGGTAGTGTTCCACAGTGTGGATGATACAGCAATATATTCTAGGGGGTGTAGATTAATTTAAGGAAGAGTATTTGGGTATACGATGGAGTTGGGAGGGGATTGGAGTAAAATGATCGATGATACTATTGTGTTGACTGAGTTGGAGAGAAGTTTATTTACGATGAAAATGGTCGAGATATTGGAAATATCGTGGAAGAGTTAAGTGAGGGTGCTAAGGAGGCAGTTTATTCGCCAGGCGGAGTAATTTATTTGTGCTATTTGTATTTTATTCAGGTGTGTTGAGGCTGTTAAGGGATGCCATGTAACTGATACGTAAGTTATAATGTAATGAAGGTAGAGCGTGTAGATAAGGATAAAGACATGAGAAGGGAAGAATACAAGTGGAAATAAAGTGGATGTGAGTGATCAGTACTTTAAAGTGGTTAATTTTTTTGACAAATATTACCTCCAAGTATACGATGCTATTTTGTTCTATGAATGTTATTAGTGTAGTGGTATTGGTTAATATTTTGGCAAATTATATAGGTTATATCACTTGTACATCAAGATGCGTTTCTTAGATTTATAAAAGGTTATTTTCCTATTAGTTTGTACTTGCAGTATTGTAGTGTCATCAGCAAATGGGCAAAGGATAAGCTTGTAGTATTAGAGGTGTCTAGCTGTTGATGTAGAACTTGGACAGTATAGGTCCATGAGATGAACATTGTGACAAGTCAACTATCTGGCGATAGACATATATTGCCAAACCCCCTCATTAGTCTCACATTTTTTATTTTTAATACAGCCATAACTACTTCACCACTGAACTAGCACACATGGCAGACAAATACAACAACAGTTCCAACTGCCGCAGCTGAGATGCGAACTCAGGAGACACAAATGAGTCGGATAATTTGACACTGAAAAGTTCACTGATTTAACAGCACTGCTGGTCAAATAAATCAATTATATCTTACAAGATCCTTCGAAGAACTTTCAAAATTTTAGTTATTTACATACTATTCCATTGTCAAATTATGCAGGTATATCACTTTCCGTAGGCCCATAGGGTATAAATGTATACTTACATATATGAAACTTTGATATAGACCTGTAAAGAGCCAGTATATTTATTTTGCTAGTTATATATAAGGTAATCTATGACGCAACTAACTTAGCTAAATTATAATTGGCTTATAAAAAATGTTCAAGACCCTGGGGAACATTGAAATTTAAATTTGAATCCAGTAATTTTCTATAATATTATACATATATGAATTTTAATTTCATAAAAAATTATAAAATTTATCTCATGTGACCTATAAACCAGACCGTATGAATATATTACTTACCTACAGGTATCGATAAAATTATTATTAATTTATTTAAAAATAACATTGATATTAAAAATTCTTCATTTGTGTAATGAATATGTATTAATTCAGAAGTTATTCATCATATGATGATGATGAATATATATATTCAAGCAACCAATGACACTATTTATTTTAAATTTATGTTTTTAAACAGAAATATACATCTATACTAGATAAAAATTGGCTTTTAATATAAAATTAAATAAATTATGTAGTTCTGGATTATCATATTTTTAGATATCTAAATGTATAATTTAGTGTATTAATCTATACAGGGTAATTCATTTAATTTAGCATAACGAAAACTCTAGAGACAAACGCATTTCATTTAAAAAAAATGTTTAATCTAATGTTGAATTCTTACGAATTATTCGTCAATAATAATGTTACGTCATCCAGTGGTGTAGTAGATAACTTATTATTAGAGATGGCATAATACTGCACTCATTAGAAGCCTGTACTGAGGAAGTTCAGCACTCATTTCAAAGATGGCACTATTCTAGAGAAGAGTGAAATATTCGAGAAAGACTTTTTATGGTTATGTAAAGTAGAGGGTCGATACGACAGTATAGATAAGTTCTGGTTGGAAATTAGAAGTGGTAAAACGTGAACTGGAAGAAAGTAATCTGAGATGTGAATTATCAAGTTAGTGAAAAAAATAGTACTTAGTACTGTATTAATGAAGGAATAGGTATTTTGAGTACTTAGTAGATTAACAATATCAAGTGTTGGTGTTATCTTATGTTATAATTTCCGAACCCATGGTTTGGGGGTCTTTAGTAGGAGGTGTAAACATGTAACAATAATAATAATATACTATTTATACCGGGTGCCCACCAGACCAGATACACCCTCATATTTTCTTTACTTTTTCAGATAAAAACTTGAATAGGACTCAGCATACTTGGCATAAAAACACATTTCTTGATCTAACCAGATACAAGAATACACTTATGATTTAACCGGTACTATTATCTTTTTTATTTTAAATTGCACCCTGCATATGAATTAACCTTGTCTCACAGAGCTAGAAATTTGAGTTACATTTGCGATTTTCTTAAAATCAAAATCGAACAAAAAATTGATAATTCTAAAAGTCGAATTGTGTGAAATTTATGGAAAAATTAACTTAATAATGGCAGTGAAAAGTAATTTCAGTACCATTTTCAAAATTATGAAAGGAAATAATTTTCACCCAAATTTAATACTTTGTCTATTTAAAGATGACTTTTTTAACCAGTTCGAATGAAAACCCTCTTTTTTCCAAAGAAACATTACTTTTTAGATTAAGTAAGTATATATTATTTTTTGGTAAAATAATTATGCCAGTTGATTTACTAAATAATAGTTAATAGCCCTATGTTTAATAGACTTTCAATTTTAAGAAATTCCATTAGGTTTGACAATTAATAAGGTTTAATAAACCAATACTACTAATATAACTTATCTTTTTCGTTCGTGTGCATATGTTATCAGCTTTCCTCTCTGTTCTGAAGGATTCCCACAAAACTTGTAGTTGTTTCACCCGTCTTAGAAACCAGTCTGTTGCCATTCACTGAAGATCACTTTATGGTGCACAGTTTATATTATATTATCAGATGTTTGTGTCCCTTTCTCATGTTGTTTATATACGCTTTTAGTTGATGCTGTATTCAACCAATATACCTTAATCAAATTTCAACTATATGAAATAGCCAGACTCATGCTAATTTATATCGATTAATGTAGAATTGTCCACACTTTAATTCAATACAATTTCGTACGATTTCTCACAGTTTTAACCGAGTTCATTCGAGATTTCGTAGGAGCTACCCAGGCATGCCTGCCTCCGACGCCCTTCGAAACCGAACTCCTACAAAGGGCGAAGTATCTTCATTTGTAAAAAATATTGGTAATTGGTGTTTAAAGAATTATGGATTAAAAGTTATAGTCAATTATGAAATTTTAATCTTCTGCTGAGAATTTACTTTTCTTTTCCGGAAACTTTCATAAACGGTTAGTTGGCCACCTGAGAACCCTGATCTGACTATTCGGATCTTTTGGGATATCAAAATGTCTTCCTAATAATATAACTTTTAACCTATAACATATTTTTTTAAATAATTTTTAAAATATGCGCAAATGAAGGCACTTCCCTATTTGTAATTTTCCACATTTTTACAAATATTTGGCACCCCTTGGCACCGTCGCTTCGCGTCGCTGCAGAATGATGTTTCTTCGTAAATTGGTTAATAAAAAGGCTTTCTGTCTTCCGCACTATTCCACGAATTGTCATGGACACACTGTATATGCAGACGTTTCTAAAAACCACTTTCGTGCTCCTGCGACCTCAAAACGTAAATATATGATCTCATATCAATTTTAAGTTTTATAGCAATTACAATACTCTCCCCATTTTCTTGGATGGGAAGGATAAAAATTTTCAGAGTATAAATTATATAAAATTTAAGTCTGGATGCACTAGAAACATGACACCTTGAAATCACCATTTCTTGCCGCCATTTTGTGCTTCTGATCCACTGGCGGTCCTAAGGGGGGCAATGGAGCCACGCCCCCTCCCAGAGCTCTGATCATGACAAATGCTGATAAATACAAATACTAATTGACTCCAATTCCTTTTGTTAAATTATGAAGAAAAGCAATTAAATAAATAATTTTTTGCTACAAAATTTGTTTTTAGACTTTAATAAAAAGTAGAGATTGATTATATTAATCAAAAATGAAAATCTTTCCATTAAAGTATTATTTTCTAATCTTCGAATTTTTCTGATAACCTACATTCTGATTACACAGGAAAATAAATAGCTATATAATTAAATTATTTACAGAACACCTATCTAGAAATATTTGAAGTATAAAAGACACCTGCCTTGGAGTCAGTCTTCATCAATCAACAGTAAAAATCGGTATCTAATCTTTGTTCTAACATAATAGCCGACACTGGTTATGCCGGGCAACTCCTACATCCTCATATACGCATATGATACTGCACTTTAGGCACAATCGTTCTACGCGCCGACCGCGACGCAAGAAGTGCGGTATCATCTGCAACTTTTCCAGACATACTTTCAGAAATGGAAACTTAAAATCAACAATAATAAGACACAGACGATCAATTTTAACAGAAATTTCACAAATATCAAGTCTTTCTATAAAAACTTAAACTTACAGACGATTGAGGAGAAAAACTAGGTAAAGTATCTGGGAGTAACCCTGGACAAACGGCTGAGTTTCGCCCCTCATGTGACCTAGACAATCAACAAGACCTACGCCTCACTCAGTAAACTGTATCCTCTTATAAATCGGCGGAGTAAGTTGTCCACCGAAAATAAATTAACGTTATATAAGGTTATGCTTAGGCCCTTGTTGACCTACGCGTATCCTGTGTGGAACAACATCTCCGCCACCCATTCTAAGGGGATACAGATGATTCGTAATTTTATTGACGAGACCTCGCAAGAGTCCTTCGCCAATAAATTACAGGTATCAGTCCTGACGACGGACCTAACAAGCATTAGAGCACATCAAAATGCCACCCACAGACATAGACTAATACATCAATGACTACCCGTCTACCACGAAAGATGGTGACACTAACAAACGCCCAACATGATAAGACACACTAAAAACACACGCAATCTATCAACATCATTTCCATTACCATTCTATGCCCCCCGACCAGTCGATACCCCATGACTTATTTATCTGTAAGAATTTTTACTAAATTTCACATACACCACAATTTTATACTTTGACAAATTCTTAAAGTAGGTTTTTTTCATTTTAACTGTCCTACATAAATTAAAAGATTATTTTTGTTCCGCTCCTATGACACCTGACTATAAGCTTTAAGCTTCTATCTTTATACCTGCGATAAAAAAATCGGAGAAAGAAACGTTAATTTATAAGAAGTGTTTGATAGTAACTATAAATTCCGATAAGCCTCGCATAGGTCCCCAACCGTACTACCTCGCTCAAATCGTTTCTGTGTATTTATAATTTTTTATAAATTATAGAATGTTTTATTATACTGTATACACAAATGGGGTATCTAGCCATAGGTTTAATGAAATGTAATGTATTTAATATTGAATAAACTGTTTAAATTGGTAAGTCGGTATTGGTATGCAAGGCACCAAAAAGTTCCAAAATGAATTTATTTCCAAAAAATACTCATCCCGAAATTTTTTTGAAGTACTATACTCACTTCTTCCACTCGCTTACACCTTGAAACATTTTTCGCGGTTGTTATTGTGATTTTTATAATTTAAAACATTTCCTGGATACGTATTTTTTGTACATAAATTCATTTTTTTAAGTTATTTGTGTCTTGCATAACCAGATGGCGTTGAGGCGATCGCCTCAGGAAACTAGACTCTTGAGGTACCAATTTGGTAGCTCAACGTTTTTCATGATTTCACAGAATAAAAATAAATAGTAACCGTACCTAAGTTAAACAGGATATTAATAAATAAACAATAATTATTTATGTATAGCATCTTGAACTAAGATAAATTTTTTCATTTTGCGCAACTGATTTTTTCAAATGTCGAGAAAATGAAAATGTCGAATTCCAACAAATCTCCAGCTTACACAGCAAAACTATCTACAAATTTGAACTCAGTGCCTTCAAATAAAGTAGAAGTTATAGAGTTTTATAATCTCCTACACTTCACATTACAATATGAAGGGAAATCAAACCTATCAATTTTTAAGGGGTTAAAAAATGTAGGTACATATTTTAATAAGGATGCTCCACCCTTGAAGCAAAATGTAGTACCGCTCTTGATCTAGCCATTTTTCTCAAACTTGTTTGTTACTAGCCAACCGAGAACAAAGGAGTCGAATAAGCGTACATCACAGAACATGATTGATTTCGTCTGTGGAAACAGCTGAAAAGGGACCATTCAACAAATACGTTTTCAAACTGGGCCGTTTTTAATTGTTATCCCCTCTCTCCTTTATGAAACTCATACACGAACGTTTGTTTGCAGATCCCCCCCTCTACTTTTGAAGGGCTGTTTTGTGAGAACATTCAGTTTTATGAACACCCCACCCCCCTCAACGTCCATTTTGTTACATTTTGGGTCACCCCCCTAAAGCGAACATATTTATTAAATGATCCCAACCGAAAAGACGGATGGAAGGGTTTCACCCTTTCTTTCTGCCATTGACTTACCATCCTGCGAAAAACTTTTCGACGCGACGCGCGACGTATCAAAAGTAATATTTAACACTCAGTAGTAAACTCGCTCTATGAGATAAAGTTCTCAAAAAGTGTACATTGTAGTAAATATTAATTTATAAATTTCCCAAGCATTTGTATATCGTTGGTGGTATTATATTTTCCTATTCTATTATACCGTAAACTGACATAAAAACTCCTTTGATTAATGGATAATGGTTTTCATAGTGCACAAGACAATTATCTTTAACTGCGAGGCGAACATTTTATAACCTCGAAAAAAGAGAAATAAGCTGCCCTAAATTCAAACTCGCAATTTGGATATATGTTTCACAAAGTCGTAAATTTTAGTAATACTCTTACTCGTTCAGATATTTTACTTTAATAAATTATACTGAATGTGGCAACGTGCTGTATTTTGTTTAATGAAGTTGTCATTTAAGAGATTAATTAATGGGAGGTAAATTATTACTTTCGATTTTATTCCAGTCAGCACAAACCGACGAGGCAATATAAGCCGATGGCAAGTTTTATTGTATTCTTCGTATTGGAAAGCAAACATTTCTATTGATATATACATAAAGTGGTGAAAAATTGCGTACACATAAAAATTTACGATGTGGCATACAATTCGTTTTTAATTAATAACAATACCAAAGAATGCATAAAAAGGCGACACTGTGTCGCCTAAGTCGCCTTCCTTTGATCTTTGGACGTACTGTTCAATAAAAGTATAATAGGTGCATATGCCAAATATTATTGCCATCTGTCACATTTTCAATTCCACATTCACGTGGAGTGGAAGTATTAGTAATGGTTAAAAAAAAAATTTTTATGGTGAAAAAAATTTTCTACATTTTTTTTTTTTTTAATAGGTTTAGAATGCCATGAAACGTAAAAATTTTAAATTTGAGCAAAAACTTTTTCCATCTGTTCTGGTGGTAAATTTTTTTTCCAAAATGGTAAAAAAATGTTACAATTTTTTTTTCCCGAAATAGGTTTGGAATGTCATGAAACGTGGAAATTTTAAATTTGAGCAAAGAAAAAATGTTCATCTATTCTATAGTAAGCAGTGATAAATAGATTAAAAAAATGTCAAAAAAAAAATGTATTTTTCAAAAAAATGTTTAAATTTGTTTCAATAGGTTTAGAATGCCATGGACACGTGGAAAATTTAAATTTGAACAAAGAAAAAACATATTTCCATCTATTTTAGTGGTAAAATTCTTTCAAAAATGGTAAAAAAAATTCTAATTTTTTTTTGTAGGTTTAGAACGCTATGAAACGTGGAAATTTTAAATTTGAACAAAGAAAAAAATGTTTCCATTTTAGTGGTAAAAAATGTTTCAAAAATGTTGATGAAAAAAATTTTCAATTTTTTTTTTTTCTGAAATAGGTTTAGCATGTCATGAAACGTGGAAATTTTAAATTTGAGCATTTATTATTTATTCCATTTAGACTGTCCACCCTGTATATTTTCCAGTGAAAGTTTAACCATTTCTTCGCTGACAGTAGCGTCAACTACCTATCAAATTTGACTGCTCTCCGTCAAGTACTTTTTTAGTTAATGTACCAACAGACAGACAGACAGACTGACGGAATTGGAAAAACCTATATTTTCGTAATCTACGTGATCTGAAACGACAAAACCCGAAAAAATCTCGGAGGGTGATTTTTTCTCGAATACAATACTTTCCTTCGGTATGCGAGGGAAGTATAAATGAATTTTTCCAGTTCACCATAATTCTTATACAATCTTTGAACACCCATTAATAAAATCCTGCAGATTTTTTCCTTCCAAAGCTTAAATTTTTAATTGTTGAATAGACGTTTTTAGCCGAGCGCGCGCTCTTTCAATTGTTTTAGTTGGAAAAGGCCAACTTTAGGAAAAAATTACAAGGGACCTTTTTTTTGTTTAAAATGAGCAAGAAAACCGAAAAAAAATTCATTCGGTTCAAAATAAATGATTTTTGTAATTTGTTAAAATAATTAGTTTAAACAAATTACAAAAATTCCTTATCTTAGTCCCAATGAATTTCTCTTATTTTTTTGGTCGGAAACAGCCGACTTTACCAAAAAATAACAGACACCTTTTCTGTTTAAATCGACAAAAAAAACCTGAAAAGATCCATTCAGGCCAAAAAAAGCAATTTTTGGAATTTGTTTAAACAAATTGGGACCAGATTCTCATCCGGTAAAATCGTAATCTTTATTCAGGGGCATGTCCCAAACGTGAATATGCAAAAAAATCGTTTGAAACATTTTTTTCATGCGAACGCGAGGTTTTCGCCTTGTCTAATAGGAATCAATATAAAAATCTAAATATCTTAGACCTATTTATTTACATTCAATGATAACAAAATTTACATCGGAAAATCACTACAATTATATCGACACAAGTTATTACCAAGCCTGACTAGAGGGACAAATTTCCCAGGCCTCTTTTAATGGTCCGTGCCAGGGCCCACTCAAGTATAGTTTCTTACTTAAGAATTTCTAACACGTTTTTTATTTTGTTGTTGTTATGTATGCTTCCCTGCGTTTAGGCCCAACAAATTGATACCAGATACCGCAAATGATTTATATTTTCATGCCTTAAATGGATTTACAAGCCAAAGAAACACAATGACCTTGAAATTTCTGAAAAAATATTTCCCGCGGCGCCTTCTGCAACCTTCTGCCCCCGGACCCACCACAGCTCACCACCTATATTGACAGTGTTGTGGGCCTGGAAAAACCATTTGTCCCTAGGCCCGCTATTACTTATAATAAAACGTACTTACCATAATATCGATATCCTATTTCGTTCTGGACATACCTAGTATAGAGGAGAAAATTAGTAAAACAAGAACATGAATTTAATAATTTATATATGACTACCTTTAGTGCCCTTTCAGGTAGTTCACTTCCATTTCATCAGAATCACGAAACGATTCCATCACAACACAACAGTCACTAAAACACATCAAACTGCACACTTCCAAAAAATATTACTTTAAAATTGCACTAAAACTCAATGTTTTGTTAAGCACCTACTCTCTGAACACATACCGCTTAACTAATTAAAATGAAGCAATACATGCATGCCTACTATGTGTGTAAAAAATTATCAGTACGGATGTCTTTTTGCACAAGTTACAGTTTGATATTACGTAAAACGTTAACCTTATTGTTTTTGTATAGAAACTTCTTTATTTTTAATGTTTACGTACAGAATAGTAGAGGTAAAATAAATGGAAGTCTCTTGATACAACGATCTTATCGTTTTAATTTATTTGCGGTATTACAATTATAGACCAAGCGAGAAGCGCCAGAGAAGAAAAATTACCAACATGCGTCAAATTGAAGTAGCAGGTTGGTTTTTTAATCGTTAGATTAAACTATGATTCTGAATAAGTATCTAGTTTGGTGAATAAAAATCTCGTGTATTTATTTCTACAGTCAAGATAATTTTACTTCCACATCCACGTAGTGGATTGGAAATATAGTAATGGCAAAAAAAATTTTGTTCTTGAAATGGGTTTAGAATGTCATGAAACGTCCAGATTTTAAATTTAAAGGAAAAAAAATTCTGTCTGTCTGTAACTTTTTTTTGTCCTCACGTTTTCTTCGGAGCGGTTTAAGATATTGACTTGAAATTTTTCACACGTATATATTATAACAAGATCTGGAACTGGATTGATTTTAGAACATATCCGGTGAAAGGTTGTGGGCTAAATAGGGGTTAATAGGGGGAAATAAGTAAAGCAAGTGGCTAAGAGTACAGAAACTTGAAATTAGGTGTTTGTACTAGAAGTCAAGGCTTCAACACTTTTTATAATATTTTCCATCCCCCACCACCCCCCCCACTTCATTATTAAAGGGGTTAATAAAATAAAATAGAGATATTCACTTGAAATTTGGTATACTTATATATTATAATGACATCAGGAACCAGATTATATTTTGGTGTTATTCCGTTGAAGGGTTGCGGGTTAAATAGGGGTAAATAAGGAAAAATAAGTAAAGCAAGTTGGTAAGAGTACAGAAACTTGAAATTCGGTGTATGTATTAGAAGCTAAGGCCTCAGATTTTTTATAATATGTTTCAACCTCCCACCACCCCAACTCCGTTATTAAAGGGGTTGATGAAATAAAATTGATATACTCACTTGACATTTGGTACACGTATGTATTACAACGACATCTGGAACTCGACTATATTTTGTGATGATTCCGTTGAAGGGTTCGGGGTTAAATAGGGGTAAGTAAGTGAAACTAAGTAAGGCAAGCTGGTAAAAGTACAGAAACTTGAAAGTTGGTGTATGTACTAGAACCTAAGGCCTCAGATTTTTTATAATATTTTTCAACCCCCCACCAATCCTACTCCATTATTAAAGGGGTTGATAAAATAAAATTGAAATACTCATTTGAAATTTGAAAACTAGATTATATTTTGAGATGATTCCGTTGAAGGGTTGGGGTTAAATAGGGAAAAACAAGTAAAGCAAGCTGGTAAGGGTACAGAAACTTGAAATTTGATGCATATACTATAAGCGAAGGTCTCAATATTTTTAAAAATATTTTCCATGCCCCCCCCCCCACTCTATTATTAAAGGGTTGTTAAAATAAAATTGAGATATTCACTTGAAATTTGGTATACGTATATATTATAATTTCATCAGGAACTACATGATATTTTGGGATTATTCCGTTAAAAGGTTGGGGGTTAAATAGGGGAAAATAAGTAAAGCAAGCTGGTAACAGTACAGAAAATTGAAATTCGGCATATGTACTAGAAGACAAGGCCTTAGATTTTTTTAAATATTTCAACCTCCACCACCCTACTCTATTACTAAACGGGGTTGATAACATAAAATTGAGATATTCACTTGAAATTTGGCACACGTACGTATTATAAGGACATCTGGAACTAGATTATATTTTGAGATGATTCCGTTGAAAGGTTGGGGGTTAAATAGGGGTAAATAAGGGAAAATAAGTAAAGCAAGTTGGTAAGAGTAAGGAAATTTGGGATTTGGTGTACATACTAGAAGCGAAGGCTTGAGGTGTTTTTATAAGATTTTATGTGCCCCACCACCCCCTTCCCCACTCCCTTATTAAGAGAGTTGATAATTAAATTGAGATTTTCACTTAAAATTTGGTACACGTATGTATTGTTACGACATCTGGTACCAGATTATATTTTGAGATGATTCCGTTGAACGGTTGAGGTTAAATAGGGGTAAGTAAGGGAAAATAAGTAAAGCAAGCTGGTGAGGGTACAGAAACTTGAAAGCTGGTGTATCTACTAGAAGCTAAGGCCTCAGATTTTTTAATAATATTTTTCAACCCCCCACCAATCCTACTCCATTATTAAATGCGTTGATAAAATGAAATTGAGATACTCATTTCAAATTTTGTACACGTATGTTATTATAACGACATCTAGAACTAGAATATACTTTTAGATGATTCCGTTGAAGGGTTGGGGATTAAATAGGGGTAAGTAAGGAAAAATAAGTAAAGCAAGCTGGTATAAGTACAGAAACTTGAAATTTGGTGTATGTAGTAGAAGCCAAGCCCACAAAATTTTTTAAAATATTTTCCATCCCTCCCCCCCTCCACTCCATTATTAAAGGGGACGATAACAAAGTTGAGACATTCACTTGAAATTTGGTATACGTATATATTATAATTACATCAGGAACTATATTATATTTTGGGATTATTCCGTTGAAAGGTTGGGGGTTAAATAGAGGAAAATAAATTACTGTTACCAGTTGTAACAGTACAGAAACTTGAAATTCGGCGTACGTACTAGAAGACAAGGCCTTATATTGTTTTAAATATTTTTCAACTCCCACTACCCACACCCTATTACTAAACCGGGTTGATAAAATAAAATTTAGATATTCACTTGAAATTTGGTATACGTATATATCATAATTACATCAGGAACTATATTATATTTTGGGATTATTCCGTTGAAGGGTTGGGGGTTAAATAGGGGAAAATAAGTAAAACAAGCTAGTAACAAGAAACTTGAAATTCGGTACATGTACTGGAAGATAGGGCCTCAGATTTTTTGTAACATTTTCAACCCAACCCCAACCACCCCACCCCTACTCTATTATTAAACGTGATTGATAAAATAAAATTGAGATATTCACTTGAAATTTGGTATACGTACGTATTATAACGACATCTGGAACTAGATTATATTTTGAGATGATTCCGTTGAAGGGTTGGAGGTTAAATAGGGGTAAATAAGGGAAAATAAGTATAGCAAGTTGGTAAGAGTACGGAAATTTGGGATTTAGTACACATACTAGTAGCGAAGGTTTTTTTTTATAAGATTTTCCAAGCCTGAAACTAGGTTATATTTTGACACGATTCCGTTGAAGGTTTGGGGGTAAGTAGAGGTAAATGCGGAAAAAGAAGTAAAGCATGAGTAAGAGCATATAAACTTGGGATTTGGTGTATATACTAGAAACTAACTTCTTAGATTTTTTTCTAATATTTTTCTTTGACATCTACCCCAAATATTATTAAAATTCTAAGACCAGTAATTTTCACACACTAGAGCCCAAATACAGTCAAAATATTTTCTTTAAAGTGACTGTAATGAAAAATCTGGATGTAGAAGTAGTGATTCTTTAGGCAGTGGTTTGTATATTCTTTTTATGGTTTTACGTCGGCTCCAACCGTAAAAAAATTCATTCTCAAGTTTTTATTTTCAATTTTCAAATAATTAAAATCTAAAATAAATATATAACATAGACCAAGTGATGGTCTAACACGGCCTTTTTGTTTCATTTGTCTAGCCAAAATAGTTTTCGGGAAAAACAAGTTTGAACAATAGTCGTGCCGGCGCAAGGTTTGTATTTTTTTACTTCCACATCCACGCAATGTCATTATAATACAGTGTGAACCTAAAGAAACGCACAAAATTCATATCTTTGGCATGTGTAATTTTTCAAAAATATCCTCGAACAGATTGATTTTAGTTTTGTAAATGCTACATTTTATCACTATAGCAAAATTTATGATGTCATTGATATGTGAGTTATGACGCCATCATATATTTTTTTTTAATGGAAACAGACATTTTTGTTTACTGTCTTTGGTGGTATATTCCTTTAGCTTTCTGGTGATATAAAAAAAATTGTATTACCTGAGCCATTCAATTTTGTGCATTTCTTTAGGTTCACACTGTATACAGGGTGTTTCACTTAAAAGTCCCCAGGCCATTATCTCTAAAACTAATAAAGATATTTTATTTTTGTAAATGGCAGATGATTGATACCAAAGAAAGGTTTAAATGACGGTGATTAGAATTTTTCCTCAACAGCACACAGAGATGGCGCTGCGATGCAAAACTATTTTTTGATGGCTGGAACCTTGAAACATAAGTCATGTGATTAAACAATAATTTGTGAATAATTTTGATGGTATAGAGAATTTACAAAAAACAAGCCGTTTTGGAGTTACATGAGTTTCTTTCATTAATGCCAGTACACGTGAATTTTGATAAATCCCTATAATTTATTTATTATTTATTATAGAATATTGGTTACCACACTTTTTTTCAAGATAAGGAAAGTGATATAATACACTATCATAAAATTATGTTTACCACTTCCGGCCAAACCGGAACTAACATGATGAACCAATATCCATATGTTCCTACATATTACTTTTTTTTTCTAATAGCGCTTCTAATAAAACGGCTCCCAAAACTTAAAGTAAGTAAGACAATAAAGAAAATACACACTAATTTAGAATGGTAATGAAAAATCTACTTAAGAGATATTAGTAGGCTTTGATTTAATGTTGAGTTTGACAGTTATTAAACAAAGTTTGTAGTTGGTGCATTTCAATCATAGTTTCAAACAGAAATAGTGTACTTAGAAACAATTCAAAGCAAATTAATCCAAATAAGGCAATAAAAAAAAAATTAAAAATGGTTAGATACACCAATGAAGATAAGTTAAATATGATTTTAATATACGGTGAATGCAAAAGAAATTCCCCACAAGCAAAACGATTGTTTTGTTTACGATTTCCAAATAGACCTACACCCGATAAAAAAACATTTATCATGCTGTTTAAAAATTTAAGAAACTGGGGTAGTTTTAAGAAAACTATTCGTAACAGAAATAGGCTAGTTAGAAACGATGAAAATACAGCCTTGGTGTTAAATAGTGTTGTCAACAATCCTCAATGTTCTCTCCGGAAATTGGCATCGGAAACTAATCTGTCGATATCTTCGTGCCATAGAATATTAAAATCAAATAAATACCATCCATACAAATTAAAATTGATCCATCATTTAAGGCCTGGTGATTATGAACGAAGATTACATTTTCTAGCTGAATTTTCAGTTCTTTCTGAAGAATGCCCAAAATGTGCTCTGGAGCGATGAAAGCCGATTTCACAACAACGGAGTTGTGAGTAAGTATAACTGCCGATACTGGTCACAAAATAATCCTAGATGGATGAGAATGACCCGAAATCAGGTAACTTTTGGAGTTAACGTGTGGTGTGGAATATTAAATTCATATATTATTGGACCATATCTATTCCATTGGACTTTAAATGGAAGAAAATATGAGATATTTTTGAGAAATGTATTGCCAGGATTATTAAAGACTATCCCTCATAACCAGGAGAATATTTGGTTTCACCAAGATGGTGCACCACCCCATAACTCAGTACTAGTCAAAGATTGTCTTAATGAAATGTATCCTCAGAGATGGATTGGTACTAATGGAGTAGTCAGATGGCCAGCACGATCACCTGACTTGACTCCATTAGATTTTTACCTTTGGGGGTATTTAAAAAGTGTAGTGTACATTGAACCCATTGAGGATATGGCCGATTTGTATAATAAAATATATGCAAGTGTTGCTGCTATAAATAGACATGTTACAAAAAGTTTGCAATGAAGAGTTACTGAAGCGGTACAATATGTGTATTCATGAAGAAGGGAAAAATTTTGAACATTTAATATAATAAGTACCTACTAATAAGAAAGAAATTAGTTTAATTTCATTTTTAATAATATTTCGATAGTTTTTAAATGTTTGTTCATAGAACTTTTGTTTACGTTCTTTACTGAATTGTTAATATAAATTTAGCCCATTCTAAATTAGTGTGTATTTTCTTTGTTGTCTTACTTACTTTAAGTTTTGGGAGCCGTTTTATTAGAAGCGTTATTAAAAAAAAAATGTAATATGTAGGAACATATGGATATTGGTTCATCATGTTAGTTCCGGTTTGGCCGGAAGTGGTAAACATAATTTTATGATAGTATATTATATCACTTTCCTTATCTTGAAAAAAAGTGTTTGGTAACCAATATTCTATAATAAATAATAAATAAATTATAGGGATTTATCAAAATTCACGTGTACTGGCATTAATGAAAGAAACTCATGTAACTCCAAAACGGCTTGTTTTTTGTAAATTCTCTATACCATCAAAATTATTCACAAATTATTGTTTAATCACATGACTTATGTTTCAAGGTTTCAGCCATCAAAAAATAGTTTTGCATCGCAGCGCCATCTCTGTGTGCTGTTGAGGAAACATTCCGTTATGTAAACCTTTCTTTGGTATCAATCATCTGCCATTTACAAAAATAAGATATCTTTATTAGTTTTAGAGATAATGGCCTGGGGACTTTTAAGTGAAACACCCTGTATACGTATACCAAATTTCAAGTGAATATCTCAATTTTATTTTATCAACCCCTTGAGTAATGGAGTGGGAGTGGTGGGGGACGGAAAATATTATAAAATATTTTGAAGTCTTAGTTTTTAGTACATAAATCGAATTTCAAGTTTCTGTACTCTTACGAGCTTGCTTTACTTATTTCCCCCAACCCTTCACCAGATATGTTCAAAACACAGTCCAGTTCCAGATCTCGTTATAGTATATACGTGTACAAAATTTCAAATCAATATCTTAAACCGTTCCGTAGAAAACGTGCGGACAAAAAAGTTACAGACCGACAGACAGACAGAAAATGTTTTCTCGCTCAAATTTAAAATCTCGACGTTTCATGACATTCTAAACCTATTTCGGGAAAAAAAAATGTTGAAAATTCCTTTACGATTACTACTTCCAATCCGCTACGTGGATGTGGAAGTAAAATCAATCAAATCATTGCTCCCGGCTCAAAAATACAATATTTAATATTTTTTGTGCCTGCCTACTGTCCTATGTCCCCATATACAAGGTGTCCCGTAATAACGTGCAAAGAATTTAACTGCCAATACTTTAACAAAAATGAAGGTGGGTTCTACACATAAAATTTTTCAAAATAAGCCTTTCCTGTCCAGCTACACTCCCTTAAGAAGATGTGCAACAAAAACGGTTTTTAATTTCTATCTAAAATTAACGTAATCGGAGAAAGACGAAATTTGACACATCTCGGTTACTGATAAAAAGGCTTCTAACGTAATTATTTCGTCCATCTAGCGTGTATGCAAAAGGGTGATATTAACTACCCTTCTCATAATTTTGTAAATATATTTCTGCTATTTTTCTTTCAATAAAAAAAAAACAACTAAATATTATCATTCATTTAGAATATTTTTTACCCCTTGAAAAGATTTCATAAAATCGACCATTTTTGAGAAAAAAGAACTAAATTAAATCTGCCTGAGTAATCAATTAAAAACGACGAGCATAATAACATTAATCAAAACACTAAGTAGGCTGGTGTCAAATCATAATTTGACAGTATTATGTACCGATAATATTATTTGATGCTTATAAATTATTTTCAGATAAAATTTAGAAGCCGTTTTTTGCACACCCCTTTAAGGGTTGTAGCTAGACAGGAAAGGCTTATCATGATTAATATTACATGACGAACCCACCTTCAATTTCGATAATGAATTGGTAGTTACATTTTTTGCACGTTACTACGGGACACCCTGTATACAATACATACATACAAACATTTCTTAAAAACCACCTTTTCGGATTCCTGGGACCTCAAAACGCAAAGATTTGGTCTTATCTCATTTTTTTACCAATTACAGTAACCTTCCGATTATTATGGACGGGGAGGCTAATAAGAAGGGTCAATGTTCTACGTTAGCGAGACATGATTGATAATAAATAGCACAGTATATCAGTCCCGTATAAAAATGTATGTATTGGTTCCTTTTGAACTTTATAGATCTAACGAAAACTAGACTAGTAGATTAATTTGGTATATAAATGTCTATAAAATCAATGACCGTATTGCATAAAACTAGGATTTGAAATCCACTCGAACCTAAAATTATGTTGGCATAAATCGCTTTCTAATTGAATCTAGCTAGTTTTAATACAGATGGACTTAACTATTATCTCTTTACGGTCAGGATCTCCGTGTTACAAATTTCGATATAATTCTAACCATTAGTTTTATCTACTACCATATTACGGAAAATGTTCGGAAGCTTAAAATGAACCATTAATTAGTCATCTAGAGCAGTACGGCATTTTGATCATTCTAATTGGTTTTAAAGCAAATATAGAGAGAACTGACGTTGACTGATCTGAGATATTTTAAATTACGATTAGCAATCGTATACCAAAAATAAATCATGATATAAAAATTTGAACGATTTGAATTTAAAAACTGCCGTCTGAGGAATCACTACTTTCACATCCATATTTCTTATCTTATCCATTCGCACTCCAATATGTGGAAATAACGTAATATTTCAAATCATCTGCCCCAAGATAGTAGTAATGGAGAGTGGCTGATCCGAAAATTGTTTTGAGAAATTTTGTTCTCGTACAATGAATCACAGTTTTATTTCGTTAACCCCTTTAAAGGGTGGGGTGGTGTTGGGGGCGGCAGATGTCATAAATAAATTTGAGAAGAATTTACTGTGGAAATCTTACTGCATGGTAAAGCAATTATATAAGACAAATATTACAATTTTGGAATAACCCTTATGTTATGGTCTAGGTAGTCTATATTGATTATACAGGGTCCGCCAATTAAAACTCCCCAGACTCGTAACTTTCTTATTTTTTAAGCTACGACCATATTCGACACATCAAATTGTAGATATTTTTAAGGCTTTTATATATGCATACAGAATAATTTTTTTCTTATATTCAAAAAATTATTATGAAATGAAACTTAATTCCCTGATTTTCCCTCACCCTGTACATGAACTGTGTTCATGTTTTCTTATAAAGGTTTTAATTAGCTTCAATTGATGTTATTACGTCATATTCGATATTCTCTTTCGTTTTGGAGAAAAAAATTAATAACTCTCGTTTGGACTTCAAACTGAATTCTCTTAAAATAAATTTGAAAAGAATGTAAATAATAATTTTAAACTGTATTTGTAAAAGTCATAAAATAAACAATATTTAAAGTAACAAAACGGCAACAATAAATAAAAGGAAACAATTTTATTTTCTTTTGTGATGAACCCATTGCTAATAAGTGCATGTTTTCATGTAATACACATTTCTTACTAATAAAATTAGGTGGCTCTTCTAGTGGCTCTACAGATTTTAAATATAAATATTTTATAATCATGATTAAGTTTCATGAACTTCCTTAATTTTGTTCATTTTATTTTATTCTTTCGACTTTTAAGTTGTTCACGTTTAATGAATCAACCATGGCTTTGTTATTAGTAATATTTCACATTTCCTAAGTTAGCCATGAAACTTTTAATAAAAACACTTTTAAGAAAATTATAAGCTGGTACCTAGACATATTTTTATTAAAAATTAAAAATTTGTGCAAAATTATTAAAAGAAAAAACAAACAAAATAATTCTTAATTATAACAAGAATACTAAAAATAAAACAATGTTAATTTTGCAATAAACATTAATGTGTTCTTAAACATTTTTATCGGGTAAAGAGAGATATATTCTTTATAGGATTTTGCAAACAGCAGAAAAGAATAACTATCTATAACTAAAAGAAAAACTATGTGTAAAAATATTAATGAAATCTTTGCATTCTTTCAGTAATCTTAATTCCGGATATGCTAGCAAATTAAAATCCTAAAATGAATTTGTCTAATTTCTTATTTGACAATTCTAACACTAGCATCCACACAGTCCTCTACGGCCATGCAGATTAAACTAGTACCTACATAAGCCCCTATGATCATGAAGATTCAGTTAAAAATGAGAACAAGGGCCTAAAATGAATTTATTTATCTACCATGTGTTAACAAATGTTCATTCTAATGCATTACATTTTCATGAAATCTATCATTCTGTTTCTTGGAAATGCTTAGCCTTTGAAACGTTTTTCGCCCTTATTCTGGAGCTCATCAGAAAGACATAGAGCCACTCATAAAGATATTTCACGCAAAACAAAGACAATTTCTATGAATAAGTGTGAAATAATTATATTTGACATTGACTGATAAAAAACACAGATCCTCACCTATCTAGTTATTAGCTAACTAGTATTGGAGCATATGCATATTTAAAAATGAATTATTATAGATAGGTGAGGATGTGTTATTTTTATCAGTCATTGAAATTGGCCACGTCACAACATAGTACTGCCATTTTTCTGCACTCTTTCTCCTACAACGTTATATCAAATTATAATCTGCTTGAAAATTATTTGAAACATTTTTCCATAAATACACTTAAGTGTAAAATTAAAAAATTGTTATTTAACCAACAGTGTACGTAATATGTGTAAAACTGTGTAAAATATATGTATTTATTTTCAATTGCTTATTTGCACAATTTGTTTTGTGTATGTAATTCCGCGTCAATAAATTATTTTTAGTCACGGTTTATAAGTGTTATATTAGATTTAAGCATTGCATTATATAATAACCTCTGTATAACCGTATTATTCATTAAGTTCTTATCAACACGTTCACATAAGTAATTTAATACTTTCAATAACAAATTCATTTCTTTATTTCATATCTTTCTTTATCTTTGTAATTCAATACTTTAATATTCCAAATTGCACGTTTTAGCTTAGGTTACTTTTGTGAAACCCTGATGCATAGATTTAGTTTCTGTTCACTCTGCATTTTATACAAACATTATAAATACGACTGAACGACGCTTTTGGCTTCAGTCTGCATCGTTCAGTTAACTCGATACATTTTACAAGAGCATAGCCTCTCTTAATATGTTACTATTATTAATTTCATTTTGAATATTGTTAATTTCTCCACTTAAGGGTTATGCCCGGAGATTAACTATCATCTAGTTTTAAGTATCCAAGTTGTAAACCAACCTATTTATTTAATAATAAAAATACTCCTTTGTGTAAACTGAAAAATTGTTTTTAAAAAGTGAAAACTACAAATCCAGATCTAACAATTGGCGCAGTCGGTAGGATCCGCAGCAACTCTACAAGAACAAGGAACCAGAACCTAACTCGTAGTGGTGGATCCCAATCCTTCAACGGAAAACGAACCTCAAACCTTTCAAACCAAGAAAACCGCACATTCAAGAAACTTAGCATTTAAGAAGAAACGAACCTTAGCATTTAAGAAGAAACCAACCCTAGCATTTAAGAAGAAACCAACCAAAGCACTCTTAAGAACAAAACACAATCCCGCAACTAATGAAAACCTTTATGTAAGTACTTTTAACAATTGAATCATAAGTGCATCGAATTTTATTTTCATTTTTATTTTTAAACGCGAAGTGTTCTATTGTCCAATATCTCCTACCTCCAAATTTTTTTTCTCTCAAATTTTAAATAACTAAATTGTAACAATGGCTCAAGAACAGGTTGAAATAGCTCGTGAACAACAAGAAATTATTCGCGAACAGCGTGAGCAAGTAATAGAACCATATAAATTATCGGAGATATTCTCCATTGTCCCAGAGTTTGATGGAGACCAAATTTTATTAAACGCTTGTGATCATGCACAACGCATGGCAGTCGGAGACCAGCGTATTCTTTTGACGCTTCACATCAAAAACAAGCTCCGTGGGCGAGCAGCTCAATTAATCAATTCTAGGAACCCAGCCACTTGGGTAGAAATTAAACAGTTACTGGCAGTTCATTTCGGTGATTCCAGAGATTTGACGTCGTTAATTCAAGACCTGCAACGCGTTAAACAATTGCCAAATGAATCCGCTTTAACTTTCTTCTCCAGGTTGCAAACGCATAACGCTAAAATGCACGCCGCAGTGCAAAAATCACGATTAACTCCAGATCAGAAAGATGCACAGTCTCAACTCGTGGAGACTATGACTCTAAACACCTTGCTTACCGGGCTAGAACCACGATTAGGTCAAATTATAAGGGCTGGAAACCCCGATACTATGCTCGAAGCTTCAGCACGAATCAAACGAGAGCTTCAACTCTCCTATTTTGAGAATCAAAAATTTAATAAACCGATTACTAATCCCCGAGATAATCAAGCCCCAGTAAGAAAACCAAACACGACAACACCTTTTCAAAAAACTTGTGTGTATTGTAAAAAAACCGGACACGTCATAAACGAATGTCGTGCACGTCAACAATCACCGCAATACCCGAATTTCACCCCCCAAAATTATTCAAATTTAAATTTCCAAAGACAATATGCTACCCCACAACAACCGCAACAGCAGCAACAACAACAAAGGCCATTTATACAACAGACATTCCCCAATCAAAATCAGAGACCCATTCAATTCCCTGACAGACCAAATCAGTTTCAACGACCGTCTGTAATACAACCAAACCCAAACTATAATAGGAATGCCAATCAACCAAGAACTCATCATATTAACTATCCGGCACAATATTACTCTAACGAGGAATATCAAGAAGGCGCATATAATCCAGAGTTTCAGGAATTTCCATCTTATTCACAAGAAACTTTTTCTGAGGAGCACTATCAATATCCCTACAACTTTCAGGATTTTCAGCTAGGCCCTCAAACCCTTCACGACCCCCCGAATTTCGAGAACCAATACCCCGAAACTTCGACGGAAGAGAACCCTGTTCAATTCCAGGAAACTATTTCAGAGAACTACAACCCAGTTGCAGACCTCTCGTCCCAAATTCAGTCAATGAATCTAGACGACTACAACCCCAGTCTGAACTTCCCCGAACAAATTTTCATCTAAACCCACTTCTAACCGTCAAATCCAGAAATCTATTCTATATTAAAGATATCACAAAAACATTCAAACTTCTCATTGACACGGGCGCGGGAATCTCTATTTTTAAAGAAAAGACCGCTGCAAGAATCCCTAACAAATTTCAGGAAAATGCCGTTATTCAAGGGATAACTAATGAAAAAATTTTAATAACAGAATCAAAACTTATCCCATTTAAACCCGGCGACCCTCACAAGGTATTCATTCATAACTTAGATATAGAATTCGACGGATTACTCGGATCGGACTTTCTAGATCACTATGATTGCACGATAGACATAAAAAATAGACAACTTATTACTAATTTTAAAACTGTACCCCTGTTCAAAGCAGGCGAGGAAGACATCGAAACATCAGTTATTAACAAGAATGTACAATATCTCCACTCTAATGACAATTTGATAAAAAACGTAATCTCTATTCAACCACGTACAGAACAAATTTTCAAACTAAAATGCGATTTAAGAAGTACTGATGCTATACTGCTAGCTCAGGAACAAGAAAAGGTCAGATTACCCAATGCCGTGGTTAAAGTAAATGAAAAAGGTGAATTTTTAACTTCCATAATTAATGCAAATGCGATACCTAAAACTATCGATTTTCACGACTTAAAATTAGAACCAATCACTGAATTTGAATTAACCTGTAATGTCAATATTTCAAACATCAATGCAAATGACTTTCAAAATAATACCAACAACAGACTGTACGAAATTGAAAATCAATTACGTTTGGAACATCTCAATGACGAAGAGAAGGAATCAATCGTAGATTTATGTCTAAAATTTTCGGACATATTTTACTTAGAAGGCGACTCACTATCTTTCACGAATGAAATAAAGCATTCGATAGATACTAACAACGCTAAACCTATCTTCACTAAATCGTACAGATACCCGCAAATTCACAAGGACGAAGTAAAACGCCAAATGACAGAAATGCTCAATCAAGGTATAATTCAGCCGTCCATCTCACCCTGGTCCTCCCCAGTGTGGGTTGTACCAAAAAAGCTTGACGCCTCAGGCAAGCAAAAATGGAGAGTTGTGATTGACTATCGTAAACTCAATGAGCTGACAGTTAACGATAAGTACCCATTACCCAATATTTCAGATCTCCTAGACCAACTAGGAAAGTGTGAGTATTTCACTACTTTAGATCTCGCGTCTGGCTTCCACCAGATAGAAATTGACAAAAATGACATTCAAAAGACAGCATTTTCAGTCGAAAATGGTCATTACGAGTTCGTTCGTATGCCATTTGGTCTAAAAAACGCACCCTCCACTTTTCAGCGCGTTATGGACAATATTCTTTTAGGCATTCAAAACGAACGCTGTCTCGTTTATATGGACGACATAATCATATACTCACCCACCATCCATGAACACATTTCTAGGCTCACCGAAGTTTTCAAAAGGTTAAGAAAAGCCAATCTCAAAATCCACCCAGATAAGTGCGAATTTCTAAGGAAAGAAGTAGCTTATCTTGGTCACCTTATCACCCAAGACGGAGTCAAACCGAATCCTTCAAAAATTGACTGTATTCGAAATTTCCCCGAACCCAAGACACAAAAAGAGATTAAATCCTTTTTAGGACTAGCCGGTTACTACAGGCGCTTTATCTCTAACTTTGCAAAAATCTCAAAACCTCTCACTAAGCTTCTGCAGAAAGACATCTCGTTCAATTTCGACTCGACTTGTAAAAATTCTTTTGACGAATTGAAAACTGCATTAACTTCAACCCCTATTTTAATATACCCAAACTTCGATGAAACCTTTCTGTTAACAACCGATGCTAGTGCGTACGCTATCGGAGCCGTACTTTCGCAAGGACCTATAGGCAAGGACCTTCCCATTGCTTATGCGTCACGAACTTTGTGTAACGCTGAAACAAAATACTCTACTATCGAAAGGGAGCTTCTAGCTATCGTATGGGCAGTTAAACACTACAGGCCGTACCTTTTCGGACGAAAATTTAAACTCATAACTGACCACCGACCTCTGACTTGGCTCTTTTCTATAAAAGATCCCGGCAGTAGGCTAGCACGTTGGCGCCTTAAACTCGAGGAATATGATTACGAGATCATATACAAACCAGGTAAAATCAACAAGAACGCTGACGCCTTATCGCGCATTAAGGTCAATCACATACAAAAATGTGTAGCGTACCACAACAACACACAAAATCCAGAAGACCCGCCTGACCCAGAAATCATTCCCGACGAAGACATACCACCGGAACAAATAGCCCGAGAATACGAAACCTTCGAAAGATTGTACCAGACCGAGTCCCTAATCGATTACGCGAAAATCAAGTTTTCAAATAATCAACTGCTCGATAAAGATCATAAAAATATAATTACATTCTTTCAGCAAGACAATTTGCAAGATATCCACTACAAAATAATCGAGGATATTCTTGAAGAAAACCCTGAGTTTTCAAACAACAAAATTAACACCGTATCTAGTCAAACAGTAAAGAACAGATCGTATCATATCGTACCCTTACCATTCGACCCCTTGTCGGCAATTTTACAACTTTTCGTTACGATATACAAAAATCAGAATGACGTAAATCCAGCAAAAACATACTATGTCGAGAATAACTTGAACTTACCTATTCTCGAAATCTTCTCATTTATTTTTAGCGACAAAGACATACAGCTAGTCGTTTGTCAAGACGTTGTAACAAAACCCGATGAAGACCAAATTCCCATAATTCTAAATCAGTTTCATGCTGGCAAAAATAATCTCCATCGCGGCATTAATGAGACGATAGGTAGAATTAAAAATAAGTACAATTGGACCGGACTAACAAAAGACGTCGAAAAATTTATAAAAGCATGCGAAACTTGTCAAAAAGCGAAAATCTTACGTAAAAACTTGGACAATCCTCTAGTCATTACAGAGACACCGAAAACCCCGTTCGAACGCATTAACATTGACGTCCTTGAAGTTCCTACACGAAATTACGCCCTAACAATCAGGGATGAACTCACTAAATTCACACAAGCTTATGCTATAGAGGACAACACCGCGAAATCCATCGTAAATACACTTCTACTGTACTTTCAACATTACGGTACACCCCTTCGCATCCATTGTGACTCAGGCCGAGAATTCGAAAATCGACTTCTTAAAGACCTTTGCCTTCTTTACGATATTAAATTAACATATTCTAGTGTACACCACCCACAATCCAACGGCTCACTAGAGAGATTTCACGCGACGCTCATGGAAATGATAAGGGCTAATAAATTAGAAAACCCTAGCGAACACCCGTTAACCATCTTACCGTACGCAGTTATTTGTTACAATAACTCTATAAACAAAACTCATGGCTTCACCCCGTACGAATTAATATTCGGAAATAGTGCAAGTCGTCCCCCTGAAACACTTTACAATCACGAACAACTCATATCTAAGTACATGCGAGATTTAAATAATAGAATATCGCACTATTATAAAATAGCTCGTACAAGGACCCAATTACAGAAAGAAAAGGCAAAAGTAAGATTCGATAAACATGTACACGACAATTTACCCGAGTACAAAGTAGGTGACAAAGTCTATGTAAAGGAAAGTCAAATTAAGAATAAACTTCAAAACAAGTTTAATGGACCATTTGAAATTAGAGAAATTTTAAACAACTCTGCTATACTTTACAACCCTCAGACTAAACACACTACAAAAACCAACTTTGACAGAATGAAACCATACTTTGAAAATTAATTTATTTTCAGGTTTCTTCTGCTGCTCAAAGCAGTGTCACCCCAATACTCTATTGAACCCATCAACAATACCATCGGAATATACTATCACGAAGAAGACCGAATCGAGATATCAAATGATAAATGGACAATTCTAGTCTACAAAGACATCGAGCCAATTAAATTAACCCTCGACAATAACAACAAAATTCTAAACGACATGATAACCACATTCGATACAGACAACCCCCGCATGACATCCTTTCGATCGGAAGTTAGAACGCATATCAGTCTCTTAACCCAAATTTCCCAATCATTACAACAAAAGGTTGAGGAAATATTTGTGGACACTAAAAGATACAAACGAGGTATTTTAAACGGAATCGGTACATTCTGGAAAGCTATCACAGGTAACCTAGACGCCTCTGACGGTGAATATTATACAGATTGTATTAATAAACTCGCGAATGACGAACATCAACTAGAAAATCTGATGAAGAACCAAATTTCGGTAACGACCTCGGTAATAAAAAGTTTTAACTCTACAATTCAAAAACTAAAAATCGACGAGGAAACCTTTAATAACGATATTAAAGAAATCGAGAAATCAATTTATGATATATCAGACGATTTAGCATACATTCAATCAAAATTAAGAGTACTCGAGATATGCGAATCTCTTATGGAAAGTTATATGTTTTAGAAAATAGTTTAGATAACATTTTAAACTCAATCACATTTGCTCGATTAAAAATCCTACATAGTTCGATAATTGCCCCGAAAGACTTAGTTTCTTCTCTTCAGGAAGTATCTCAATCTCTGCACAAAAATAATCTGCCGATAACACCACAAATTTCAAAAGTTGCTCAATATTTTGATATAATAGAACTCCAGGCTTTTCAATCTGGATCTAAAGTAATATTTGTTTTAAAAATTCCATTAACAGAACCAGAAACTTACACCCTCTACCACCTTTACCCTATTCCTATATTGGATAATCGAACAGGATTACATCATATTTTATCAACGACACATAAGTACATAGCAAAGGACGATGATTCATTGTTATTTGTACCTCTCCCGAACCTTGACAATTGTAAATCCTTAAACCCCAGTGTAAGACTTTGTTCAAATGTACTTCCGTACCCAATAGACAGTGACGCGATATGCGAAGCCCAAATACTAAAACAATTAAGTGTAGTGCCCCGGACTTGCCAGTCAAATTTATTGTTTGCTAAGGACTACAGTATTCAAAAACGAAGCAACAATAAGTGGCTAATACTAGTATCAGACAATCTACCGGTAACCGTAAAGTGCAACAACAGAGACGTTATTACGAAAATAATCCAGCTGAACTCAATCTTGACTTTGAAATCGGTATGTAGTGCCTTCATAGGTAGCACCAGGGTCCATACCTCATCGTACCCGCTAGACAACATCACTTACAACAGTCATCCAGTTCAAATACCATATGATTGCTGTAACCATCTCCCGGAGAAATCTAAACTCCCAAATTTAAAGCCACTGAAGTTAAGCAACCTCAACACGGACGATCTAAACATCGCCAAGCATAAACTAGATCAATACTCGGACGATCTAGACAAAATCATCAATGAACCATTCATCAACAGGAACATTTCTTGGTTCACGTACTTTACGATAACTTTGATTATCATGCTTATCATTTTATTCGTAATCTGCAAATGCAGAAAAAGCAGAAGAGACGCAAGGATCGGCATCTCCCTATCCAACGATCAACCACCGCGACCTCCACAACCACCGAAGTCCGAGCTTTTCAGTGGATATGGACATTTACTCCCCAAAAGAAGACCAAGTGTAAATATTCGTGAAATCCCCGAGGATATCGAATTAAATCCCTCATACAGCAAAACTTACGCTTAAAAGTTGATTTATAGCATCAACTTTTTTATAAGAAAGGGAGTTGTTATATTAGATTTAAGTATTGCATTATATAATAACCTCTGTATAACCGTATTATTCATTAAGTTCTTATCAACACGTTCACATAAGTAATTTAATACTTTCAATAACAAATTCATTTCTTTATTTCATATTTTTCTTTATCTTTGTAATTCAATACTTTAATATTCCAAATTGCACGTTTTAGCTTAGGTTACTTTTGTGAAACCCTGATGCATAGATTTAGTTTCTGTTCACTCTGCATTTTATACAAACATTATAAATACGACTGAACGACGCTTTTGGCTTCAGTCTGCATCGTTCAGTTAACTCGATACATTTTACAAGAGCATAGCCTCTCTTAATATGTTACTATTATTAATTTCATTTTGAATATTGTTAATTTCTCCACTTAAGGGTTATGCCCGGAGATTAACTATCATCTAGTTTTAAGTATCCAAGTTGTAAACCAACCTATTTATTTAATAATAAAAATACTCTTTTGTGTAAACTGAAAAATTGTTTTTAAAAAGTGAAAACTACAAATCCAGATCTAACATAAGTATTATTTTGTTTTGTTACTTAATAGAATTCTACTAGTTTTATATAAGTATGTACTTAGTACAAATACCTTGTTCTCATGTTTTTAAGGGTATAAGTGGTGGAATGGCTAAACTTCGTCCTTTAGATTAAGAAATTGTATTCCTTTTTTCTAATAAAGACCTTATATTATTATTATTTATTATTATTAAATCAGGTGGTGAAATGTGTGTCTATAGCAACTTTTCGTTTTATAATTTGGCAACATGATAAGATTAATAACTTCCAGCATGGTAAAAAATTTCACAGCAATTTTTACAACTGTAACTATAACTATATAGTGAGACAGTAAATACATATGAGGTAAAATATTGAAATAATTTACATACAACAAAAATATAAATATAGAGATATTGAGTCGAGCTTATAATATGAATATGCGGGTAGTTGAAACTTCAATGCACTAAAACTTTTATACACATATAGCATGTATCATATTAGAAGTGTTATTTATATTAGCATACTATTCTTACAAATTGAACAAAAATATAAAAAATCGTAGGCTTTACCAAGTATCAAGTAAAATTATGTACCGTACAATACAAATCCGGATCGTCATTTGTTGCTACTAGATCTTTTATTGTATAGATTAATTTCGCAATAAGTATTCCAAAGATGACAGAATTTTCGATGTAATCGGCAAAACAAATGACGATCAGCGGTGAGTGTTTGGAATGTCATCCTGATAAAAATGTTACCTGTTAACAAACTTTTACATCTCGTGATTTTTCTTCCAACTTTATATTCTTCGGCTCAAAAATGCTCGGGGTGTTAGTGTCCCTTCCGGTATATTTCGGTCAAAAAATACTATGCCTCCATCTTTTACCAGAATTGAAGCGAGCGACATGCCACACGTAGTTACCAATTTTCGGATAAGAGAGTACATTAGATTGTTATCTTAGCCTTTCTGAGTACAGTCTTGAACAATTTGATCTGGGATCAGGACAAAGCTCTCGTAATCATCAAGTTTTCTATTTACTTACGCCGCGTACCAACGTACTAAATAATTCACCTTTATATACGATTTGCAGTACTTCTAACAAATTATGTAGCGACTTCGATATTTTTAATTGCAGCCTTAGTGACATAAAACAAAATGTTCTAAATTAAATAACCAGCGATTGTCTTTGTTTTTCTTAATTTACTTTGAATCACATATGTGTACATATGTATATATGAAGTGTTGGTGTGCTTCCGGGTGTTTTCCCGTGTAGTTGGTAGGCTCCTGTGGGAGCCACGCTTGTCTGAACGACGTTTCGGCGGAATCTCATCTGCCATCCTCAGGTTCTAGCTGGAGGCTGCCTATTGCTGCTGCTGCTGTCGCCGCTACTGCTGCTGCTGCTGCTGCTGCCGGTGCTACTGCTGCTCCTCGTTGCTCGAACTGAACTGTATATATGTATATATAGTTTTTATATTTAAACATTTTCCATTTTTTTCTCTCTCTTCGTATCATTAGTTATTCATAGTTCGTACATTTAGGTAAATTTTTTTCTTCATTTTACTTTCTTTCTATGTTGTTGTATATCTTGCAGTTAATGCTTTGCATGCCTTTATTCCTGTTCTGTAATTGGGTATCTTACCTGTTGAACAGTGTACGCAATAAATAAATAAATAAATAAAAAGCATGTACCAGCCTGGGGAGATCAAGTTATCACCACAGTGCCTGAAGGGGTTCAGCCTCTCTTTTAATTAGCAGGTATCATAATGTCGGGATCAATAACGAAATCGTATTCCACGAAGGCAGAATATAAGAGTTGGGACCGTATCCTGCTGATTCGATGCTTTCACAGCTTTTGACAGCTGACATCGCGTCACTATGTAATCTTAAAGCTTGGTTCGTGTTCAGCGATCTTGAATTCACTTTGAACCTGGAATTCGTGCTCAGTTTTCTCGAATACTGGTCACGAGTGTTGACGGCTGATTGACAGCTGTCAGATGGCGCGATAATCAAATGTCATCCTAGTGTTCGTGCTTGGCGCACCCGAAAACTTAAGAACCCTGACCCTTTATCGAATTTCCAACAATTCCAAGACTTTTGACAGCTGATTGACAGCTGTCATGTTGTCATAAGTAAATTCTGACCCCGAATAATTCATGTTCAGTGACCTCGAAAACCCTCGCACACGTTCTCTGGTGTCAGTGTTTCTATTCGAATATTTCTCTCACCTCCCACCCCCACAGGGACCATTAAGAGGCTGTAGAACTAAAACATCTCGTCAGATTTTTCTTTTTGCTCTTATTTGATTCTGCGCCTCAAAATATATGGGATAACATAGGTCAAATCCCCAGATCAAACAATTTTTATTTTTTGTATACCTGTGTTATTAAAACGTCACAATCTAGTTTTAAAATAAATGTGTAATTAGGTATAAGTTAACAAGTGCTAACTACCTTGCGAACTCAAAAACGTTAGGATTGATGATCTGAGATGACCTAACACTGACTAGGCCTCATGGCATGATTAATTGACAAGCTGACATATTATGGTTTTCTACATGATAGTATCTGTCTAATAAATAGTTACCTCACTGACCGTTACCAAAAACCTTTTTAAAAACAAATATTCTAAGCTTAATGAGATTGACCACAGTGTACCTCAGGGTTCACTGTTCGGTCCAATCCTGTTCTTAATTTATATCAAGGATCTACCGACAGCTGGGCTGGGTAGTAACTTTGTGTTATTTGCTGATAACACAGTTATAATTGATGTCAACAGAAATTATGAAACTCTTGCACGCAATATGGAAATCTCTCAAAACCTAGCCTCTCAGTGGTTTATAGCAAATTCCTTAAAACTAAGCGAAGACAAGATTGAAAAAATGGTATTTACTTTAGCGCAACAAGAAATAAATAACCCAAAGAAAGTAAAATTTCTGGGAATTATGTTAGACCCAACTTTAAAATGGAATGAATATGTAGATTACACTTGTAGTAAATTAGCTAAAAACCTTTTTATTCAAATAAATTTAGCACAAACAACTTCAAAAGAAATAGCTATAATGGCATATCATGCCCTCTTTAACTCCATAATTAGCTACGGAATACTCATATGGGGTCATTCCACTCACTGTGCGAAAATTTTCAGTATGCAAGGAGAAGCCGTCAGAATCCTACTCAGTTTAAATTACAGAGAAGGGGTAAAAAATCATTTTATTAGGCTTGGTTTCTTAACGGTTCCGAGTTTACTCATTTTTCATTGTTTGATTTATGTCAAAACGAACATGCACAAATATGTATTTGATATCCATACCCACAATACACGAAATAAAAACAATCTATTTATTGAATGTCTTAGAGTAAAAAAATCAAGATATGCTACTGATTACTATGGACCTCTTTTCTATAATAAATTACCTGATTATATTAGATCACTACCATTAAATCAATTTAAAATAAAGGTAAATAAACCTCATTTCTAAAGCATTCTACAGCTTAGGTGAGTTCAAAAATTATGATCTGTAAATATCTACTAATTTATGTATAAGTCTGTCTGCAATGTGTTATGATGTTTGTTCGTATATTATAGTATTTGTTTAATTTTGTATTATTTTTTTTACTTGTGAAATGATTTTATAATCAGTAAAACCAATAAATTCTATTTCTATTTCTATTTCATAGGCCAGGACCCAGGGGCACCAGTCTGTGGGGGGCGCCTTTGCCTTTAATCTTGGTGGTTAGTGCCCATAAACTGATAGCAAGCCCCCCTAGCGAGGGATGCAAAGTTGACCTAGGCCCAGGGGCAATTTATATTTGAAACCGGCACTGCATACAGGATGTCTGTACGAAGTTGTCTATAGTATCACAGTAGAGAAATATACAGTAGACTCACTCCCTATCTAGTCTATGTAGAAAAAATGGGACTTGGTTTCGTTTTTTATGCTCTAGACCAGACCAGAGCAGACCGAGTGCACAAGACCACGTGCACAGAAGGGAATGGCGCCAGTTTTAAAATCGAGTACCGAACTCTCCTATTCGCGCGCTGTAACCGAGAACTAACTTGTTTCATACAGAGTGTAGCCCACGCGTCGATGGCAAGAGTGGGGGGTCATGGACAAATATGAGGGGATCCAACTGTATATTATTAAACTGTGATAGTATGTTATACATTAGTTTTACTGTCTAACTAGTACAATTGTATTTTCTTTTGTTTCACTCTGCCATCAATTACGCCATAGTTCATTGGAGTTTGTCACCTGATAATCGTTTTCCTCCTACAAAAATAAATAGTGGGTTTAACTGCCGATTCAAAATATAATTTATTTTTGCAGGGACGCCTTCACATCAAATATTCTAACGGTGATGTATATTTTTGAAATTAACTGCTCTGTGTTTAAAATCAAAGCAGTCTTTTGCAAAAATTGAGATCAGCATCTTTAATACCAGAAAATAATATTTTTGTACCACATAGGCACGAAGCAGCGTTGTATTAAAGAAGAATCGATAAAGATATTTACACATAACTTCCCTCTTATTTATACAGGGTGGTCACTCTATAAGATTATTAATTAAGAAACGACATAGGGAATAAGATCTGGAATGTTGCTATCACTACTGTTATAGAAGAAACCTGATAATTTTTGGTTAAAAAAATATACAGAGTGGTCATTCGACAGAAAGAATAAATAATAAATAAAAGGTGCTAAATATGAAAAGTTTGCGTAAATGCCTCTACAAATTTCCACCATAGTTGCATTGTAACATCTCCTTACCCTGTTTACATTAATCGGGGGTTGGCACTTTTATAGATTATACTATTAATGAAATTAGTTTACCCCTTTCATAATTCGTCAAATTTTTTCCATGTAACACTACCAAGGAATGGTCGTCCGTCTACATCGGAAGTAGCTTTAAATCTATGCTCACAGTATCTCTGAGTATTGTGCCACGTATTATATAGACGAACTAAGATTTGTTTTGGTTCTCAAAACGGAAACAGTTTGGAGACTGCGCAGGACAGTATGCGTAGTTGCAAAAGATCCCTACTAGTCAGGAACTATTTAGAACTTCTAATTGAACCAGAATGAATATTGTCGTGATTAACGCGCCATATTTTGCTCTCTTCTTATTACAAACATTCAGGAACTTTGAGTTGGTTGCCTTGAAAACGTTTCACGTGTAATTTTAGTTTTAACAGTTGACACCCTTCTTAGAAGAATATGTTTTGTATTCTGTAGTTTTCACAAAGCAACCACTCTAAGTTCTTAAAACCTTTTAGAACATTAGAACTATGTCTGGCAGGTACATGCAATAAATATGTGGTTTCAATGAAGTGTAATCAAAAGTAATTTTCAGAAGAGTATTATTTGTCAAATTTTCTGGTTGTTAATAGTAATGAATTTTTTTGAAGAGAGAAAATTGTAAACCTAATGGATCTCTACAAAAATTATAAACCTAAAGTAGGTAGGGGAGAAATTAAAAGCATAAAAAAATGTGGGAGAAAATATCACCTGTTGTTTTACTATATTTTTCATTCTTGGGGTATTATTTCAATGACTCCGTAACACTGAGTATTTCTAATATAGGTACATCATCGTCAGAAGACGAGGATGGCATTGGTGAAGATGAAATATCAGTAATGTTCATATTTAACTTCAAAACAAATGACACAGAACACAACGTAATACAACGCACAAGGGGTTACGTACGGTTAGAATATATGGTTAGGAGCCGTGATTAGAGCACCAAACTGATAGCAGTGAAACTTAAGACGCAAAAGTGCATGCTTAAAGAACAGTCCAGATCTGTCCATACTCGAGAGCAAGTGCAATTTCTGACGGTCCCTGACAATCACAGATTATTACTTACACAAAACAGAACAAATGATCGGTGAATCCGAACTAGTCAAAGACAAACCAGAACACGTTTAACTAATTGCACACGTGCGACATCCGAGGACTGGTATTTACCTAAAAACTAGAACAAAACTTTAATATAGTTTATACGCGGCCAATCCCAAGAGACCATGGACACAATCTGATATGTTACAGTTCAAAGACTTACCCATTTTTCTTTGTCAGGTCTGCTGATTCACCACGATGATTTAACCTTTATAACTCAACTTTCCAGTAATTAGCAAATATATAAAACACGAATTTACAACCACACTTAAAAACTATATTTACATAAAGAAATATCACAAACGAAAATGGAACTTAAATTAAAACAAAACAAAATATTCAAATTGGACCGTGGTCCAGTACTTAAGTAAAGTGGTAAGTTGTTCATGATAAGTTACTTTACAATAAAATACACAAACTGATTATCTGTGGAGTAAAAAAATCGGTAAAGGTATTTACACAGAACTTCCCTCGTTATTTGTGCATGGCAGTCACTCTAAAAAATTAATAATTACGAAATGACATTGAGAATAATAATCGGAATAGAGTTATTGCTATTATTACAAAGAAAACTTGATAAGTTTTGGTCAAAAAAATATACAGATTGCTCATCCAACAGCAAAAGTTCAATACTAAATAGCAGGTGCCACATATGGCAGGCTTGCGCAAATACCTTTACAAATGTCCACCATGACTGAATTATTTCTTGAGATGACCACCCTGTACATTTTTCAATAAAAGTATAATAGGTGCATATGCCAGATATTATTGCCATCTGTCACATTTTCAATCCAACATTCACGTAATGGAGTGGAAGTATAGTGGTGGTTAAAAAATGTTTCAAAAGATGTTGGTAAAATAATTTACAATTTTTTTTCTTCTGAAATAGGTTTAAAATGTCAAACGTAGACATTTTAAATTTGAGCAAAAAGGAAAGTTTCCTTCTATTCTATAGTAGTGCTAAAAAAAGTTTAAAAATTAAAAATTATATATTTTTTAAAATAGGTTGGTTTAGAATGCTATGAACGTGAAAATTTTAAATTTGAGCAAATAAAAAAATATTCGATCTATTTTAGTGGTAAAAACTTTTTGAAAAATGTTGGTGAAAAAAATTTTCAAATTTTTTTTTCTGAAATACCTAGGTTTAGAATGTCATTTAAATTTGAGCATTCTAGTGTTAATTTTTTTTCCAAACTGGTAACAAAATGTTGCAAATTTTTTTTTCCGAAATTGGTTTGGAATATCATGAAACGTGGAAATTTTAAATTTGGACAAAAAAAATGTTTTCGTCTGTTCTATTGTAGTGATACATAAATGGATTAAAAATGTTTTCAATTTTTTTTTTTAAATACTTCAAAAACATTTTTAAATTTGTTTGAATAGTTTTATAATGTCATGGAAACGTGGATAGTTAAAATCTGAACAAAGAAAAAAAAATCTATCTTAGTGGTAAAATTTTTTAAAAATAGTAAGAAAAATGTCTAATTTCTCTTTTAAATATATCTAGAACGCTATGAAACGTGGAAATTTGAAATTTGAAGAAATTGAAAAAAAATCTATCTATTTTAGTGGTAAACAAATTTTCAAAAATGGTAAAAAAAAAATTCAAAATGTTTTTTTTTTAATCAGGCTTAGAATGCCATGAAACGTGGAAATTTTAAATTTGAAGAAAGAAAAAAAAATATTTCATTTTAGTACTTAATAAACATTTTTTCAAAAATATTGGTGAAAAAAATTTTTCATTTTTTTTTTTTGAAATAGGTTAAGCGTGTAATGAAACGTAGAAATATTAAATTTGAGCAAAAAACAATCTTTTTCATCTTGGTAAAAAATTTTTCAAAAATGTTTGAAAAAAATTTTCAAAATTTTTTTTCTGAAATAGGTTTAGCGCGTCATGAAACGTGGAAATTTTAAATTTGAGCAAAAAAAAATTTTTTTCACTATTTATTCCGTTTAGACGGTCCACCCTGTATATTTTTCAGTGAAATTTCTACCATTTCTTCGCTGACAGTAGCGTCAACTACCTACCAAATTTGACTGCTCTCCGTCAAGTAGTTTTTTAGTAAATGCACCAACACACAGACAGGCAGACAGAGAGACAGACAGACAGACTGACGGAATTGAAAAACCTATATTTTCGTAATCTACGCGTTCTGAAACGTCAGAATCCGAAAAAATCTCGGAGGGTGATTTTTTCTCGAATACAATACTTCCCTTCGGTATGCGAGGGAAGTAAAAGAATCGGTACATTTAACAAACATGAAGTTAATTATTTCCGATAAATATACTTCGGGAAACTAATGAAGAAAACGTCAGTTGCCAGCGACAATTGGAATGAGTTAAAGTTTATTTCGAAAGAAAATGACAATAAGCTAACTTCTAGTACAAAATGTCAATAACCCAAATACACCCGGTGACACTAATAATTACCACTCTGAAAGTTTGACAATGTTAACCGACCAAGAAGCAACCGAAAAGCGCCTTATTTTTCTTCCGAAATTACTTTAGTCGAATTTCTGGCAGATTAGAGTGGGGTATTTCTGCATTACTTTGGACCAATGAATGCGAACCCGCCACGTTCTAGAGCTTAACTTTGACCCGGCAGCTTGCATCCTCTATGGTACAATATAGGACAGAATAGCTTCTCATAAATATCAAAAAGTAGGTCGACCTAGCAATCGGCGACATCTACAATAAATATGGCCAAAATGGCATACTCTAAATATAAACACTCTTTTAACGGCAACTTAAACTATTCTATATCTACAGCTAGCGAGATAAAAGAACTCTTTCGTGCATTCTTTCTTATCATATAAAAGAAAAGTAAAAAATGTGTAATATACAGTGAGTTTTGGGGAATTATAATATAATTATAATTCGGACCAATTATAACATTTGATTCTGCCGGTTTCCTAACTAATTTAGATATTCAATTGCTTTATCCTGTTATCGATTAATTGCTCGCGTTTCTGTCATTTCTAATAAAGCTGTCTGACAATAACGTCGATTGTAACGGACTTTCGCAGGCTTTCGGCGTTATTGGTTAATGGGAGACCTTTAGCTTTTCATAAAACACTTCCGATTTAGAAAATATACTACAGAATACTTTATAGTCAGTTATTGCCGAAAAGTTTTTGTATTTGACACGAACAGTTGATCAAATTAGAAACTTATACAAGCTCACATTGAGCCGACTCCTTTATAACATTTTAGGGCCTGGGAACTAGCGATCTAACTTTCTATAAACATCACTCTAGTTTATGAAGAATAATAATAATTTCTTAACTCCTCTTATTGCATTTATTACAGAATTATTTGTATGATCATCCTGCATGTTTTTAGATATCTCACAGGGTGATTTCCTCACGAATTCAGTACTTTCATTCGGTAAGCGAGGGAAAATAGGTTTTCTTTTTAATGGATGTAAGTTTTCCAGTGCTATATCCGAAAATATTAAATGTTCACCCACAATCTACAAGTTTAAGGCTGCAGCAAAATTACTGTGGTTGAATAATAAATTAATACATCATAGATGAATTATTATCGATCACTTAACAATAATTTTATGTTGCTCTTAATAATGTTGCCAGTTGCACCAAATAAGAATATTAGTATTATTATGGTATATGTGAGTCTATATGTGTTTAGTACTCATAATAGTCATTATAGGAAAAATAGGAAAAATACGATAGAAAGCTGGATTTTGGTACAGATGCTCAGTGCGTGTAGTTTAACGTACTAAAAGTCCTCAAAGATCTCGTGTGAACTTTCTGTGTGACCTTGAAACTGTTTTTTTCACAAATAGGTTGCTAACGGTTGCACTTAGGATTTTTTTATTAATCAAAAGATACAGAAAATTCGATTTTATCTATATTAGTTTTATTTCTAGTTCACTCCTTTCTTCTCAAAATTCAGGAGAGGAAAATCGAGCAATTTTGTTAAAATCGCTAAACTGAGAAATTTTCGTCAAAATTTATTTTAATAGTTATTCATTGCAATATTGTGTAATAATGTAGTAAATGAGGTATGAACAAACCTTATAATGATGGAGAGGACACACTCGGATCACTGTTTCTTGCTTGCTTATTTCCACACCACCCTAGAGGTACAGCATTCGGCACGTTTTTTTTTTTTTTATGTAGTATCTCTCGTAAGCCTAATCCACAAATTTCCATCAGGTTATCTCAATCTCAATAATTTTTTTCCGTAAAAGTTTATTTAATGACCTTTCTTTCAATTTTGCATTATACAAAGCAAGAAAAATTTGTGTTTCGACCTCGGCTATTTGCTCCTGCGTAGCCGTTTCTGATTTAAAAACTTGACCTTTTTCTGTAAGGTCTCGTCGTTTTTGCAGCCCCTTGCGTAATGACAATTTTCCATTCCGAAAATAGAAGAGGTGCAATCGCAGGCTGAGAAAGCGTGCAGAAAAAAAATATTATCTTTGAGAACGGTTTTATTATTCAGACTGTGGGAAGAATACAGAGTGGTTTGCACCTTACCTTTTTCTGGTTTTACAAAAAATATTTCCGACGTCGCATGTGCAAATGCTGTCAGCAACACCAGTAGGTCAATGTCTTCTCCAACTATAGCACAGTTTTCCTCGGATGACATAGATGTAATTGCGGTTTGAACAATCAGTGTATCTGCATCCACGTCTGCTAGCTTAACCTCGATACCGTTAATATGCAATTGAATAATATGTTTGATAGCCGAATGATTCCCCCTTTTCTTTAATTCGGTGTAATTTTTGCTTAGGATTCCGAAAAAAAGTGTCTCGCGCCTCGGGGGTGAGACGGAAGCCGCAAAATCCAAAAACCCCTAACGAAGATTGATTATTCCCCTCTTTCACTTTTATGTATTTTTTAAATATCATTGTCGACCACTTAGTCCAGATGAAAAATTTACTACTCTTTTCACCCATAAAAACAGGAAACTACGATTCTTACACCTCTGGGGGTGACTTCCATGCCCTCGACTCCCACACATATTTCATACGACACGAATATACGAATGAGGCAAAAATCATCATTTTCCCATAAAACACGAACCAGCTCCTTGTACCCACAGAATAATGCGGCTGCCTCAAATATATTATTCAATTTCCTATTAATGCAAATGTTCCAATACAAACTGAGAAAAAGAGGAAAAACGCCCCTTTTTATGGGAAGATTTGATATTGCTCCTTCCAGCTCACCCCGCAAGGCGCGAGACAATTTTTTTCAGAATCCTGACTAAAAGTTACTCCGGCTTAAAAAAAAAAAAACTTTTAATAAATTAACGTTTATTTTCAGTCTAACATTTTCAAGTTCATAGCGGACTTTTAGTATGTTAAATTACACGCCTAACTGAGCATCTGCAGCAAAATCCAGCTTTCTATCATTTTTTTTCCTATTTCGCGAAAAATAGTCTAAAATGATTGTACTATCAAGGTTTTATTAAAAAATTTAAACAGTTTTATATAGACAGAAAGAGTTTGAAAATAATTATATTATATTTATAATCTTCTTCGGTTTAGCAAAAGATATATTTTTGTTTTATTACACTTTCTGTACTCTGATTTCTTAATCCTCTTTAGTCAGAAATCAAATGAGCTGACACATTTTTCTGTAAAATACTTTACTTATCTTAAAATTTGCCTTATTTAAATATAGGCAAAATCTATTTTATATTTATCTCATTTTTAAAACAATGGTCATTTATATAGAATGCTCAAAGTAAATTTTATTTGAATTATTTAAATAATTTGGAGACAGTCTCAGATCTTATGAGAAGACATTACTAAACTCTGGAAGTATAAATAACAGAGCGAAGTAATGAAATAGAAAAGGAAAAGAAAATTCGTCGACGCAGAAAAGTTAATAACCCAATAAAAGCGTATAAATAATAACCCGTGAAATAATACTCATTTGATCAAAAGCTTATAGAGTACGTCAAAAGAATTGTTTTGCTTAAAATTGCACTTATCTTAAACGCCACTACAATAGAAGCAGTTCAAGAAAATCGAACGGTTGAAAACAAAGAAATAATCTGTTTCTGGTGAATTAATCCTTTTGATCGCTACTAGAGATTATCATTTTCTTTGTTCCAAGTTCTTTATATTCGCTTCTGTAACTAACACATGCCTGATCTTTAAAAGATCAGTGTTATTAAGGAGTTCTGTGGTTTGCCGACTGGGAAAGTAATAAAATACAGTGTCGTTGAAGTGTAAAAGGAACGACGTGCTCTTATTTCTTAAAACGGGAAGGAAACAGTAAATTACCGATGAGGCGAGAATATAGCCATGATTTACACTCAACTCAACTTCATCACTTCATTTCTATGTTGATTTCGATGGCCCTTGTCATATTACAATAATTTTTCACCAAAATGATCTTTTCAACCTCTCAATAATAATGTGATATGATCGAAAGAAGCACGTTTTAAGCTCGTAAACGTATATTTTTTTTAGTTTCGGAAAGTCTCTACAGTGTGATCTGCTAGCACACTTTTTACTTTGTTTTCTATCACTGAATTTATTTGAACCAAAACGTTATGCAGTTTCGGCACTTAATTAATTATGACAAAGTAACGGCTTTGACAATTCAATTTTTGTCTGCAGTGTGTTTCTAATGTCCGACTACCCTTATAGGCGAGTCTGCCTAACATTTTCTATGCCATTTGAGTTAGCTACGGATTCTTATAGGTAAAATTCCGCTGAACAAGATTTTCTTATGAAAAATTTTCCTAAACCGTGAGCTTCATGGTCAAATAATTTAAACAAAGTTTTATTCGTTTTTATTTAATAAAATGAAAACGGTTTGACGGAGCCGAAAAAATCTTGATTCTATCGAAAGATATTTTCAATACGCGTCGTTTGGCGCCAGGCACAACTCATTTTGTGAACTCGTTCATTTGTTGTAGCCAAATTAGCAAATAACTTTTCTTTCGATAGTTTGATCGACTTTTAATCAACTTTAAACGATAAATAATGATGTATGGCATCACCCTCATCGAAGTCGGTACGAATGAAACTTTTTGCTTTTGTTTATTTAAAGTTTAAATTTATTAATTTATTTTGCAAATTACCAAATGAAATATCTCGGCTCTGGGTAAGCGTATCGAAATGGGGTTTTGTTCATTTGAAAGTGCTTGCAAACGGGAAAATTTTGAGACCAGAAAGACCTTGATCGGATAACCGGAACCGAAAATAAAAGTGACATTGCGTGAAAGGCTCTAATTTGTTTATTAACAACTTTCTGGGCAGAAGGTTCTGTGCAAATGAAGGCTAAGTTTTTCCGTCAACCACAAAAAGTTCTACAAAAAATATTCAACAGAGATCATGGAGTGCCAGACTTGCCACCCGCAACCTCCGGGAAGCAGCATCACTTCCGGAAGAGTGGTGCAATAAGTGGAAAGTCAAAATCAACGCGGAGAAGAGCAAGGCCATCCTCTTCAAAAGAGTCAGGAAGCAAACTCCCACAGGACACGTCTCCTTGAACGGCGAGAACATTCAATGGCACGATACCGTCAAGTACCTCGGCGTTATCATGGATCGAAGCCTGATGTGGAGACAGAACACGAAAGTGATAATACAGAAAGCGAGAACGTGGAGGACTCTACTTTACCCTATGATAGGTAGGCAGAGCCAACTCAACCTGAGGAACAAGCTCACACTTATCAGGACCCTCATTGCACCTATTCTGGCCTACGCCTCCGTTTCCTGGGGGTACCAAGCAGCCACCCATCTGAAGAGGATACAAGCCGTGGAAAACGTCGCGCCGGTGAGCCGTGGATGCACCATGGTTTGTCAGAAACGTCGATATTTTCAGAGACCTGGAATACACCCCAGTAACTGAAGTCATCCGGGACAGAGCGAAGAACCTATACGACCGTGCAGCAGAGCATGGGAATCCGCTGGTCAGGCAGATGACTGACTATGACCCCAACAACGCTCCGAGGCACAAGAGGCCGAAGCTCCAGATCCTGGATAATGGATAAGTATAACTAACCCTTTATCTGTTTCAGTCCGATCTGCAAGCCACACCGCAAGGAGACAATGACCAAAAACATCCAATTACCCGATCCCGGGGGTACCAAGCAAACAACCAGCTCGGTACCCTTACCCTAGCCGGTGCCGGCCTCTGACGCTAAGAAAGCCATGATGCCAATTGGTACCCTGGGTTTCCGACTAGTCAACATCCCCAAATCCCTTTCAAACTCCGAGAAGGCTCGGTAACCGGCGTTTCCTCTCACGACAGACGAAAGACGCTCCCGGGAGCCTATACATGCCAGCGAAGAAAGGAGACCAAGACAGAAGAGCGCCAGAAGAAACGACCCAGCTGGCAGGGTGCAACAGCCAGAACTAGGGGAGGTTTGCTAACATCGCCAATACCGTCCGCATTTGTGGGGGGGATAGGTGAAAAAGCAGGCCCACCCCTTACGAGGCCGGTCCAGGTCTACAGCGATGATTGGGGCAAAGAGCTGAAGCTCGATCCCTAATCATCCGAAACCGTCATCTTTAGTCAAGAATATTGGTGCCTGAAGAGTTATACGTGTTTTTCTCCCTTAACAAAATCTGACGCGCAATGGGGTGGCGGGCTCGATCCTGTGGGCAAATGTTTTTATCGTCAAATTTGCTTTTTTTCATATAACCAAGTATTCTTTATGATAATAAATGTCTTTCTGAGAAATGTTTAAAAGCGTCGTAAATTTTTTTCTTTGCAATTTTCATTAAATAAATGGCTATTTGCAAGAAACATATGATTGTTCTTATCCAACGAGGGTTTGTCGATAGTTTTTGTTTTTTTTTTACTACTTTTTGTGAAAGAGAAGGCTTGTTTTACTTTATTTCAGGGGGTGCCTGTCGAAAAGAGACCAAAAATAAAAAAGGTAATAATTTTTTTCACTTTTTTCTTATAATGAAAAAAGTTCACGCCTCATGAAAAAAACACACACTTTGATATTTGTAAATGAGAAATGATCCAAAGATTTAACTATTTCAATAGCATTATTATTTTATTGTTTTAACTACAAATATTTACAATTAATAACTATTAATGCTAATCACTATAAGAGTATTCCACCGTTCCATGATTTCGACTATAAGAAATGTAGAGCATACAAAGCAGGTGCGCAACATCAGCTCGAGAATTACAGATTTAATGAAGTTCTCAAGAATAAACAAGCTAACCATTATACTCTTCGCCGATTTACTACACTTGTTATATAATTATTGCACATTCTATAAGATACTCTTCGAAGCTTTTTTGTATATGATATTACTTTCAAACATTTTTTTGTTTAATTACAAAATAATTCTTTTTTAATTTCAAAAATTTATAGCATTTTTATTTACTGATCGATTTTGTTTAAAAATTGGGTTCTTCCTCTAGCTAACACTAACTTGCTGTCCAAATTTCAATGCTATCGGACTTTTCGTTCTTAAGTTATCGTGCTTACAAAATACGTGACGGACGGACAGACAGACGGACAGACAGGCAGACAAACGGATAGACGGACGGACATTTTGATAGTCGTTCAGAATTCGATCACCAATACAGTGATATGAAAATTTTTGCTCTACGAGCAATATTACAGGTTTTAGAAATGTGCCAATCGAATGCAATATACTCTTCATTTTGAATTTGCGAAGAGTATAATAATTATTTATAGCGTTTTTTACAATTTAAAAATTTTTTCATTATAGGAAATATTTTATTGCAAGAAAAAAAGTGAATTTGACAACAACAAAAATTTGCCCACACCGAGGATCGAACCCGCCACCCCATTGCTCGTCAAAACTTACTATTTTCACGTTGCGGGAAAGATTTTTCAAGGGTCAAGAACGTGTATAACTCTTCAGGGACTGCATATTCTTTGCAGAACTTTTTGTGGTTGATTGAAAAACTTGTTAGTTTTCATTTGCACCAAACCTCCTGCCCAAAGTTGTTGATAAACAAATTAGAGCCTCTGACGCAATGTCACTTTTAATTCCGGTTCCGGTTATCCGATGAAAGTCTTTCTTGTCTCAAAATTTTCCTTTTTGCAAGCACTTTCATATGCACAAAACCTCATTTCGATACGCTTACCCAGAGCCAAGATATTCCATTTGGTAATTTGCTAAATTAATTTAAACTTTAAATAAACAAAATCAAAAAGTTGCATTTGTGCAGACATCTATCGGGGTTATGCCCGACATCAATATTTATCGTTTAACGTTGGTTTGGAGTCATAAAATTTTCGAAAAAGAAGTTATTTGCAAATTAACAAATTATGTCAATCACAAAGTATTGAAGATATCGCGCCAAAAAAAATACAATATATTCTTTGGTATAAGAGGCATATAGTTTGAAAAAAAACAATATCCTGACCTCATTAGTTTCGGAGTAATCAATTTGTTAATTGTGAAATTTATTTTGGCTATAACATATGAATGGGTTGACAAAATGAGTTATGTCTAACGCCAAACGGCGCGAATTGAAAATATCTTTCGATTGAATCAAGATTTTTTCAGATCCATCAAACCGGTTTTATTTTATTTAATAAAAATGGAAAAAAATTTGTTTAAACAATTATTTGACCTTGAAGCTCGCGGTTTAAGAACATTTTTCATAAGAAAATCTTGTTCAGCGGAGTTTTTCCTATAAGAATCCGTTGCTAACTCTAATGGTATACAAAATTTGTAAAATCACCTCTTTTTACCCCAGGCAGACTCGCCTATTATTATACGAGGAACAAATTTAAAATTTTATTTGTACTGGAAAATCTACCAAAAACCCATGGACTTCTCAATCTGAATAAGTATCCTTGTTGACATATCGCTGCATCTTTTATAGAAAAGGTACTTTACCTAACAAAAAAGTAGCATACGGTATGATAGTTTCGTACGAACCAAAAAATTTCGTTTTCATCATGTTAACGTACATAGAAGAAAGCTCTAATTTTTTGAGCTTAGCATGTTTCGTGTTTTGTTATTTTTGAGGCAACAAGTTTTTCCAATGCAAGAGTTATTTTTAGGATGCCAGGATACTTCACCCTTATGAGAACACTATTTTCTTCCATGCCGAAGGTGAGGGCCACAGTGCGTGAGTGTGGAATATGCCATTCCAAACGTGTTGTAGACTATACTTTCTCTAACACGGTTTTAGAAACTATACAAAAAAACTTCAAAACTTTTCAAAACTTCAAATGTGAGGTTAGAAACAAATATCTTTTATTTGACGTAACCATAGCGGCTGAACCACTAAGGCCAGGTACTTTCACTTAAGTATAAAGATACTTTATCCGGCAAATAACAATTCAACGGATAAGATAACCAGAACTTGCTATTTATAGGATATTCTATATCCGTACTTTCATTCAAATCACACCCTCGGTTAACAATTCAACGGATGAGATTTTAGATACTTCCCAGAGTAAGTGTTGCTAACTTAAGATGCGGTAAAGTAAGAAAAATATATGCAGTAGCTGTATGCTTCAAACAAAGATAGAAATAATCTCCTACTGCTTGACATTTGAGTCATTTTCATACTTCACAGTTGTTTTTGTTTGTCATTGTCACTATATAAGTACAATAGCTACTGCGCAATTTTGTGTCTGCACATTTTTAAATGGTGTATATAAAATAAAATGAAAGAGAAATGGAGTGCTAACAATTATTTTAATTAAATCTAAAGTGTTTCATGTGATATAATTTTGGACAAATTGAGGAAATAATAGCAGTTATTACATTTTTTATTATTCTTCCCGCTCTGACTTTGTGAAAGTTTGTAAAACCGCCCAAAGTCACCATTGATTGGCCCGAGTCTTGTTAAATACAAAATAAAATCAATTTTTCCAAACTTAGGTTAGAAAATAAAATAACACTGCCAATTAGAGCGCAAGCGCGTAGGCGTGGCTTCATTTATCCGGTAGATAAAAGCGTTATTCGTCGGTTTGGGCGCCGAATAGTTTATCCTAGGAATAAGCATATTTATCTGACTGATATCACTATTTGTAGGTGAAAATACCGATTTTTTGCTTATCTTCTAGATAAGACATATTCTGCAGAATAAATGTCTATCGATAGATGAAAGTACCAGCCCTAAATCTGGTTTTTAAAGGATTCTGATTTGTCGATATTATTCCAGCACAGTGTGTGGGAATGATACATATTCGGACACAGTTTTTAGTTGTGGAATTTGTAGGTTCTGAAATAGTGTTAGACAAACAATCTTACAAAATTATGGGGGTACATGTGTTAGAGTGATGAATACATTCACAAGCTGCGTATAATTGTGTTTCTTGTGTAGTGAAAAGGCAATATAATGTTACCAATTAACTTCCTCGTAAGAACTAAAAGGTCGACAAGAATTTCTATATATTAACCAATTCCTATTCCTTACTTCTAAAATTCGCATTAAAATGGAACTGATCGCAGTGATGACTGAGACACCAACATAATCCAAAAGCAAAATTTAATACATGACCTACATATTTTTTATTGTCTCTTGTAAAACATATCTACATAATATACCAACGCACCATGAGAGAAAAATATTTTTCAAATTAGCAATTCCGTAATTAAACAAATTATGTTTCACGTTATTTTGAAAAAATGAAAGTGGTAAATCTTACCTTCAAAATACACAACTTTCTTTCCCTTTCTGAATGTGAATAGCTACTTTTTTATATCGCTCCCTACTTGACCTACCTACATAAGCTGGAAATATCAAGCTGTTATTCTTTCTTCCGTACTACTCGTTTCAATAGAAATGCGAAACTGAAAGGAAATCAAAAGATTTCTTGTATTTACACTTAGGATTTATTTTTCATAACGTCGTCTCGATGCCGCACTTTTCTCAAAAACCAATAATAAAGCCCTTGACATTTTCTGTTTGTTCATCATACCCTTACGCCTAATATCAATGACACATTTGCAAAGGAAAAATGACCAGATAAATATTACAATTTTTTTCACTAGTATTCTACTGATTCCAAACAACTAAAACTATACTCGGGCGTTACCCACTGTGACTAGTTCGACGTGCACAAATAGCAACTATGCTGAGAGAAATATACAGTGTAATTTAAAAATAGTAATTCTTTGTACTATTTGCACAAAATTTGAGCTTTTGGATTTTACATTTTACAACTGTTCATAATTTCTGAATGAAAAAATTAAGTGTACATTTTATAACTTTCTTTGACGTAGATAATAGTATATACAGTATGCTACTAAAATAAAATAAATAGATAATTTCTTAAGCAGTTTTATTTAGAAACAATTCTATAGTAGGCTGTTTCCTACATAACATGTACGTTTTTTGATTTTTCTGTCACATTCCTGACTTCATCTATGCAGGAGTCATAACGATATCGATGTTTTTTTTTAACTGGTATCATTTCTGAAACGTGCTATTAATTCTCTATGGAACCATATCATCTTTCAATTATTTCGACTACACAAATTGACCATAAAAAAATAAATATCATTATTGGCACTCATTAACATGGCCATTTTTTACTAATATTCGTAAAAGTCCCTGATTGTGTATCAAAACGTAATTTTACCAAACATAATAATTTCTTGCTAGGGAGAAGGGATGGTAAAATATAAAACACCATCAATTTATTCCTAATACTAAACGTATCGATCTAACATCTGAAAATAAGTTTTTTATTCAAATAGAAAACATTCAGCACATTGTAGGATAAGACTGGCAAGTGTTGTAACCTCACGCGCATCACAGTCCGCCATTTTCCAACATGTTGAACACCGTATTTTGTGCAAAACTCGTTTGAAAAGTACACTTTGAGAAAAATAGAAAGCGCTGTCAATAATATGCATATATATAACTTATAACATCTTATATGCTGAGTATAACTTAACTCACTTTCAGATGTTTCATCGAAAATTTTAGTACTAGTAATAACTGAATGGTGTTATATATTTTACTATCCTTTTTCTGCAAAAAATTATTGTATTTGAAAAAATTATGTTTTAATACATAATCAGGCATTTTTATGACACTTAATAGAAAATGATGTTTTATTTATTTCAAAGACTATTTCTAGCGCTTATATCGATTCAAAAATATTATATATATTAAAATACCACCCCAAAAGTCTGTAAAGAAAATTAATAACTATATTATGAATATATAATTATGTAAAAAATAAACAGACATTCATATGGAAAATGGCTTTAGCAACTCCCCTACCCATTACTCAAAATTGACGTACCTACAGAATATAAGGATTTAAATCCAATAAGCATTTTGTCTGCTTTATCTAAGTTATTTGTGAGGGTGGTTTCGGAAAAAAATTAAAGAACATTTAGAGATTTACGAAATTCTTCCACAATTTCAATCTGGTTTCCGATCTAATCACAGCGGCTGCACTACACTCATATTATTGACGATATTATGAGCGCAGCAGATGAAAATAAAGTAACTGCCTTACTTAGACTATTCCAAAGCATTTGACCGTAAAAATCACGAAATTTTATTAGGTATATTGCATTTTGTGGGTTTTGAAAATAAGGCAGTGCAGTTCATTCAGAAGTAGTTACAACATAGAAAGCAAATTGTAAAATTGAATAATTATTTATCTCTTGAGAGTAACTTGGATCGGGGGTGACACAGGGGTCTATTTTGGGGCCTTTGCTAATTTTTGTTTATACAAGTCAACTGCACAGAGCACTTAAATTTTGCAAGGTATACCGTTACCCTGATGGTACACAATTATATTGTTCCTTTGATTCAGAATGTATTGACGAGGCTAACAATATAATCAATAATAATATTACTGAATTAATGACGGCTTCCGCTATTCATAGTTCGTGTACAAGCCATAGGGGATATTCAAATATAATGTTGCTTTGTGGGAGAACTAAGTGAAATAGGTACATTGAAGATTTAAAATTAAAAGCCAGTGATATCTCTACAACTTGTGTAAATGAGGCAAAAACTTGGGACTTATTATCGACTCGGATCTAAGATTTAAAGACCATATAAGGAACTGTATTAGGAAAGCTTTTAGTAATTAAGGAACATCTATGCTAGTAAAGATCTGTTGGATAAAAATACCCTAAAATTGCTTTGCAATAGCTTAGTGTTGTCACATTTTAATTATTGGGATATTGCGTATAGCCCTTGTTTGGATATTACCACATCAAATAGAAATCAAAACTTTTGTGTTCGTCCAATTTGCAGTATAAACAAAAGAGAGCACATCTCTCATAAAATCAAAGAATTAAATTGGCTAAATATGGCAAATAGAAGGTTATTAGACGCCTATGACTGCTTTTGGCAGATTGTGACTACCACCAAATCACCACCTTATCTATATAATAAAATTTGTTTTCATGCAGATTTTCACAATATTAATGTACGTAGAAAGTCTTTAATCACTCATTTTCATAAGTCTGCTTTGTTTGATCGATCCTTTTTATATACTATGTATAAGTTGTATAATAAAATACCTGTTAATGTAAAGTGTATTACAAAAATTGAGAAATTTAAGTACAAGATGTGAAAAGTTATATTGTACAATCAGTAAAGGAACATTAATTTCAATCAACATATTGAATGATGGGGTTTAGGTACTATACTAGATTTCTAATTTTGTATGTAGATATTTTTTGTTTTTTATGTTTTTTTGTAATTTTAATTCTTAGGTTAAATGGAAATTAGATTAATTTGAATTCTTTCTTGGGTTGGGTATAAATAAATTGTAATATCATGTAATCATAATATTAAAGAGCAGTTGGTGCGAGCCCCTTCCTCTTTGCGATCTTAAGGTACATGCCGTCGAGACCAAAGAGTTTAATAACTAGAGAAGACAAGCCGTGGATTTGCCGGGAGTCGCGATTTGGTCACAGCATGCTGTGATTTGGTTGTCTTGGAAACGTTAGGCTCTTCGTCCTTGTCGCAGACCTCGTACCCTCTCTCTCCACTCTGTTTTACAAAGCAACACAGCGCTTTGATTTCACAAATACCGTCAATTTTTAATCTTTGTTTTGAATAGCGTTCGGCTTTATTTACAATTACAAGTAGTGTTTTCTCAAATTTTTCTTCTGTTTACGTTTAATCTGTTTATCACGAAAAATGTTGCTGAGACATTAATTTTAAATATGGTACAATTTAAGAAAAACTTGAAAGAAAAGCTACATATTATATAAAGATCTGATGAAGTTTATAAATTAAGAGTGAAAGTTCAAAGTGTAGTTTTCATCGATGATCTGCGGACTAAATGTACCTATTGTTTTAAACTATATATTGGTTATTTAAAAACTACTCAGTGCTGATTTTTTTAATATTTGAAACCTGAGTCTAAACACTGACTTAAGTCCATTTTCACAGTTTTGTAATGTAAAACAACAGAATTGAGTAGTTTTTAAACACCACACGATATATTTTAAAAGAATACAGATCACTCAATGAATTTAGTATAAATGCCATCTAAGTTATATTAGAAATGTTAAACTTGTTGATAATAAACAGTTATATATTTAGTAAATATATTTTTGTTTAATTCTCATTTACAGACATGAATGTAGAAGTTCAGAGTAGTCAGCATTCAACTTACTGCTAACGATAGTAATGACTGATAAATAAAACAATAAAAGGAAAGGAGAATATTTAATAAAATACATAAATTAGACAATAATAACATTAATATGACATGACAAAAAGTTCTTACCGAAATTACAATGATTTGCACAGCTCCGTGCATAAATATACCATAGACGATGAGTGAACCGTCAGATAAATTGTGTCTACCTTATTATAACTAAGTCCTTTGTTTCTTTTCATGAGTAATTTTACAAAATCTACGGATTTTATCGCACAATGGTTAACTGCTTAGCCATAGCCATTTTTACTGCTAAAAAACTAAAAGGAGTGACGTCTCATCGCCTCACTCTGTACCTTATAAATTGCAAATCAGGCTAGCGAACGTGTTTTGCCTGTATCTGCAACACAATTACAATGAGTACTAACAACTCATTTGGATCGACTGGATCTGCAATAATCCAAGGAATGATGTTTTTGTTGACAATGTAGTGAGACCATAACCTAAAAAATGGATCTGTGTTAGTAATTATTCATAAAACAACCTTAAATTATGCAAGTACATGGCGAAAATGATTTATAATTTATAACTAATCCTTACCTTTGCGATAATAAGCTGTTATCTTGTAAATTTCTTGGAGAGAACTTCTTTCACCCAACTACTAACAAATTGGTTATAAACTTCGTCTTTTCAATGCCTTGTACTCATTCTTTTAACTATGCACTCCTTTCAAAAATCATGTAATTACAATATATGTATGTCTAATATTCGGAAATACATCGGCATCTGTACTAAGGTCTTCTTTATTTAAATATATAGCGATTTAAATTGATAGCACCAACTTTCTTCCATACACTGATCCTGTACATCATAAGGTAATTTCGTAAAATATAAACTCATCTCCATCTTAACAAACAAAATTCGCCACATGAATTGATTAAACATAATTGTAGATGTTAAATAATCCAAAATTAAGTTTTAAAACATCACAGAATCCACAAAATATACAGTTAAAACAACACGTTCGATCGGCGAATTACACAATGGCGGCCATTTGTTTTCCCTCAGGTCTGAAAAGTTATGACATCAGCGCACGTCATACTACTCATACTGTCATTGCATTGCAATCGTTACCTCCCCTCATGTACTGTGCGACAAAGAGAAAACGAACTGTGTGAGAAGGATGAGAATACTACAGTCTACCGGCTGCTTATACATTACGCTTATGGAGCTTGTCTCCTCTATTTGTTAAACTCTTTGGTCGAGACGCGCTTCATTTCGCCGGTCCGTGCCCGGCTCGAAAGTGTTCGGGACGGAATCCTACAGTGCTTAGGCTATACTCGGTTCCGGTATTTTTCCGGGTTTTTCCGTTACGATCGGACGAAAGTCACCTATCTCTCTCGCCTGCTTTTTTGGGGAATGAGGAGTCGAGGGGTAAAAGAGAAAATAGGGGAAGGCGATTTGGTATTTCGTAAACGTCAAAAATGTACGATTTCCTTTCGCTCCTGCCGGGCTTAATTTTCGATTTCGACCTCGCAGTTTGCGGCTAGCTATAACTAGAATCTCTCTCCGTTCCGCCGCGATGCCGTACGGCGCTCAAAAATATGTATTTCGAAAAATACGGACGTTTTAAGATTGCCCGTTTTTTCGCTTTTTCGTTTCCGAAGCGAGACTCATTTTTTCGGTTTTTCGCCTATAACTCGAAAACGGCTGGAGCTAGCTCAAAATAAAAAATCTCAAAGGACAAGAGCGTTTCTTTCCGCTCCCTCCGGTATCTTCAAAAATTCCGTACGATTTTTCGTTTCGGAGATATCGCCCGAAATGTGCGGCGGTGCAGAATGTCGGAAAATACGACATTTTTTCCTTTAAACCTCCATAACTTCTAAACGGGGCCTCCTAGAGCAAAATACTTCGCCCTAACGAAAATGTAGAAAAATGAATTATCTAAAAGTCATTTTTTTTGTTTTTTTCCAACTCCAAAGATTAACGAGCTACGGGCGGTCAAAGTGGAAGAATTTTTCGAAAATACGTGAAATTTTAAATTTAAAATATCCGAGAAAAGCTACTTTTGTCGCGCTCGCCGCGGCCCTAATTTTCCATTTTTCCCCTCGAACTTGGTATCCCCGGAAAGCTACGTTCTTCTGCTTTCCAGAGAGACGTCGCACGCCGCTTCACTCCCGATATTTATTTACTTATGGATTTTTAAAGTACTTACGGTTTTCGATTTTTACGAAAATATCCATTCTTATTTCGCACAGAACTACATTAATTTTTTTAATTAACCCAGGGCACGTACTGCACGAATAAAATGCGAATCTTCGTGTTCAAATAGAGACTAAGATCGAGCCTCTATGTCCATTATTCACGAAAATATGAGCGTTTTAAAATTTCATGTTCTACAATTTTCTAGGTTAAGTTTTAACACACTCAAATTTGTCACATTTGTCTCGCCCCTGCGAGGCCGAATTTTCGATTTTCCCTATACAATTTGGAATCACGGGAAAGGGCAAAGCTCCCCCTTTCCATCGAGACACAGAACGAGCTTCTATTCCAAGTTATTGCTTAATTATGATTTTATTTGTACGTAGATGTTTTTCACTTTCTCACAAGAAACCCAACTTTCACACGCCCGTGCCGGGCCGAATTTCCGATTTGGCCCGCACACTCCACTATCACAACAAAATATCGTCCTTTCCGATTAATTTGACACCTAGAAAGCCTCTCCACTCCCATTATTTCCTGAAATATCGCCGTTTCAAAAGTCCATGTTTTTGCTTCCGCCATTTTAACTAACGCACATAACAATATACTAGGAATTCTGGGTAATTTGTCATTTACAGAGTGAGCAAAATAATGCTGATATAGGGTGAGCCAAATTCATCGAAAATCGCAATTAAATTTATTTGTCGTCCGATTGACCTGAAATTTGGTACTCGGGGATTATCGACCACGCTGATCACGAATATGACGTCAGAATCGCAAAATTCAAGATGGCGGCGCCAAAATGGCGGACGATGTTTGTCGATTTTGGCGCCACACCTCTCAAAATCGGTACGTGGGGGTTTTTGAAGTCGCCAAATACGAATCCGAAATCGAAATTGAAAAATTCAAAATGGCGGCGGAGCTGCTGGACATATTTTGCCATTTACGGTGCCATTCGTCTGAAAATAGGTATGTATATGTCATCGAGGTCACAGATCACGAATATGTTATCGTAACTCAAAAATTCAAAATGGCTGCCTCTCCATAGCCTAATATCCATTATTTACTATAACTTTCTTATTTCCCAACCGATTCGAATGAAACTCGGTATGTTGAAGTTACTGAAGTAGCTGATTGTGAATATGACGTCGAAATTGAAAAATTCAAAATGGCGGCCGAGTTGCAGGACAAATTTTGCCTTTTGCGGTGCCATTCGTCTGAAAATTAGTATGTACGTGTTATCCAGGTCACAGATCACTAATATGTCATCGTATCTCAAAAATTCAAAATGGCGGCGTCTCCATAGCTTTATATTCATCATTTACTTTAACTTCCTTATTTACCGTCCGATTCAAATGAAACTCGATATTATAAGGTTACTGAAGTAGCTGATTGTGGATATGAAATCGAAATTAAAAAATTTAAAATGGCGGCGTCCCCATAGCCGATTATCCATTATTTACTGTAACTTTCTTATTTACCAACCGATTCGGCTGAAACTCGGTATTTAGAGGTTATTAAAGTAGATGGTAACGAAGATGATTACGGAACTGAAAAATTCAAAATGGCGGTACGAATTGTTGAATAAAATCTGTCATTTACGGTGACTACATATGTCATTTATGGACCGATTCGACTGAAAATCGGTACCTAGATGTTTTTCAGGTCGCTGATGACGAATCTGAAATCTAAACTGAAAACCAAGCTTTCTACAATGATTCAAGCTTTCTTCAATGATTCAAGCGTTACCTAATCGAGTGCGGAGCACTCGCATTGACAGCTTTAGCTGTCACCCCTCCGGAGGAGCTAGAATGGGCGATAGCCCATTCTAGTTATTTTATAAAACAAAGTAGATTTATTATTATTATTATTTGTTTCAAGTGCCACCTTATAATCCTTTTCAAAAAATTATGTGTTATAAATAACCGTCCCATTATTCCACAAAAATTTGATAGATGTGCTGAAACGGTAAAGGAGTTTAAAAAATTGATAATTTTTTCTCAGTGTTTCCATCAGCGGATACCTTTTCCAAATTTGTCACAAATGCATTTTAATTGTATTTGCCACTCATAGAAATCTCGTTAAGATCGGTGCAGACGTTCAAGAGAGACAAATTATTTTTGAAAATTTAAAGTTATTTTCTTACTGTTTGCCAGTCAGATATTAAGGACTAATGTTTTCAAAATTGTAGGTAACACGGATAGCAATCAAGGAAAAAATTATGAACACGAATTCATACTGGGGCCGCTGTACCATAGTTACCCAGCCTAGACTCTTTTAAAACAATTTCTTTAACACCGGATCCTCCGCCATTATTTTAAATGCGCCGTTTAAACAAATACAGACAATTGTTTTTTATAATCCAAAAGCCATTTTTGGAAACCTTTTCAAACTTATTGTCACAGCGACAACAAATATTTAATATAAAAATCCAACAATCAAGCAAATCAACTATAACATATAAATAAAGGCACAAATGACGTGAAACTACGCATAGAGATCATTTGAACACACTTGCGTTGAAAAGATATCACTTTTTAGACGAATAACCCAAGATTTTCATTTATTTATTTCTTTCATTGAAGCAATAATTGAATGCCTTTCCCCTGTGCTATTTTCACCGCTCTATTTCTTTTCTATATATTGTCATAAATCTCGTATTAACTTATTGTTTGTAGCCTTACGTTTTTCTTTATCATTGTTTATACAATAATGATTACAAGCTTTGCACCGCTTACATGCTAGAACACAGAACAAACAAAGCAAGAGACCATGGTGTTTATATTAGATCAACCCTACATATACCTACTACAACAATGGAAAGTAAACTTAGTACGGAGATAGTAAACTTTACATTAATGAGAAATTTGTTAAAATCTAATACAAGCGTCTCAAATTTTCACCAGTCTTTATTGACACATCTCTGTTTCTTTCTCCTTTGCTTTCTAACAAATCTAGCGGTAAACATAGCTAAATGAACTCTAAAATTATCTAAATGATAATTTTACATATTTTTGAAATTTCCCTTTTGATCGCTATGATTAGCGTCATGTAGCATTTTTTTAAATAAAGCAATTCACATGTTAATTTTCGTTTACATTTTTGATATCTAATATTTAATCTGTACGCTTTTAATCCACGCTTTTGTTATAATTAATATGTTAAAATATAACTATAGGAAATTCTATTGAACGCTATAAAACAGATAAAATTATTTAATGTATACATTCGTAAATGTTTTGTAAATGGTTAACTAGGTAGTCAGTGACGGTAGATAAATATGGGAAACAGAGGCTAGAGGCTAGCAAAGAACTCACATACATAAATCTTTTAGCTCAGGAGATATAAAATATTTTACCGTCTGTATACTACAGTTTCTTCTAATTCTTTGGGACTTCCTGCCACATGAATTTTTTTCTTTTTAACCAGTGCTCGAGGAATCTACAAAATACCACAATTAACCAGTATGGTACTGGTAAATAACCTCTACGCCTGTGACTTTTACGCCAAAGGATCAGTTAGAGGTTGCTTTTTAAAACAAATAGCACAAATAAGTATAAAAACTTGAAATTAAATATTTCGTAGAAGTTTCGGAAATCTAATCTGTTTCTTTTTTCAAGGCTTTTTTTTGAAAAATATTTTTTGCTGTGGATGATAAATACTAAACTCTAAAAATGTTTGTTATATTCAATATCCATAGATACTTACTATCTACATAGAACTGTTGATATAGTTAACAGTTTTTTTAATTTTTATACATTGTTAAGTTTGTGAAGTTCTTCTTTTAACATTGGCAACCAGGTTGTACAGACATCTACGGAACAATTTGACACGCATCTATCCTCACTCAATAATATTATTGCTGATTCTTTAATTTTTCTTTTTTTGCTATCCGCCTCTTTTGTTAAAATTTTTGCCGAGTCCCAGTTTATTCTATGTCTGTTCTCCCAAGCGTGTTCGCAGATCCTGGACCTCTGAATTTCATTTTTTCTGATATAATTTTTGTGTTCGCCCAATCTTACACTAAACCGTCTGGATGACTCACCCACATAATGTTTGTTGCACTCACACGGAATACTATAAATGCAGTTTTTTTAATTTTGCTTGTGGTTCCTCGGTTTCGTCTTTGTCAAAATAGATCTTAAAGTGTTTTTTGTTCTACTACCAAATCTATCACCGATACGGCGCGGCGCAACTTTTCTTATAATCCGCATACATAGGGAATTAATGTTGTGTAACGTTTTTCAGGTTTTTGTCGCACCTGATTGTTATTTTCAATATTTGTGAAGGTTTTATCGACAAAACCCTCAGGGTATTGGTTATTTATAAGAACTTCTTTTATAGCAGTTTGTATCTAGTTTGTAGGTCATCGTCAGTATAGACTTACATAGTCCATACGAGATAACATAACGTCAAGTATTTTTCTCTCCTTTACAATTTGAGTGAATGTATTTAAACAAATTGTAAGGATATGACTTAATGCAATCAGCAGATACTGTAAATGAAATAGCCAAAATTCTGATATACAGAAATATATTTAATCAATACAGACTTTTTAGAGGCTTCATGAGGGTTACATATATTGAATATGTAAAAAATTGTTGTCTAGACATTGTTTAAATATATTTCTAAAGACTATTAACAGTATTTACCTGATGTATTCTTATTTCTATAAAAGTACTATAGCTTAAACTAGATGGCATTCTTTATTTAAAAAAAAATTATTTAGGAGATCAATTAGAGTGTATTTTCCTTATTAGTAATATTGTCAACATTGCAGATATTTTCTTCATTATTTCGTAACAAATACTTTTTTTAGGGCGACCACCTCTGCATAGGTGTCACTAAAAGTGAGTAGTTTAATACAATTTTTTTTTGGGCTCCACCCTATATATTTATTTCTAAGGGATTAACAGGTTTCTGTGTTGGCAATTATGTCAATTATGTGCCACGTTACATTTAGAGTATTTCTATTATTCAGTCTAAAACGTTACTACCAGGATAAATCATTACAAAGCCTATTAGTGATAGAATAACACACGAGACCACGTAATGACGCGTACTTGAATACTGCAAACGATATCCGTATAAAAATATAGTTCACTAGATATGTTATGCGCTTACAGCTTACGATTACAAACCCTCTACCTGATTTGATTTAGGCCGGTAGCACAGCCGTACATTAAATGATATTTATTTACTTTTATTGAAACATTTAAGGAGCTGTTCATTAAACTAACATTATTTATTATAAAAAAATAATGTACAATAAATAAATAATTTACATCATGCCTGTCAATTAATATAAAGTAGTAAAACAATATTTTCAATCATGAAAACGTTAATCTAAAAATTATAGGTCTACGCTCGTGACCATCGCTGGTGTTATGAAGTATTCCTTTGTCGGTCTTTTTTTATGATTTCACACTGACTTTGGATAAAGTATATACATTAATGATATTTTTAGGGTATCCTAAGTAAGTTCAAAAAAACCCAAAATATAAATCATTGGAATTATTATAAAGAACTTAGAAATTATACCACTTTTGCAATTAGAACCGAAAAAAGACGCTACATGGAACACAAATTATTAAATTCAAATAACAAGCAGTTATGGAACATAGTTAAACAGTTCGATATTAACAACAATAATAGAAGCCAAATAATTTCAAATTTTAACCTTAACGAAATCAAGGAATATTTTTCAAATGTATGTTCTACTAGAGAAGAACCTAATAAAAATTTAATAGATTTCTACAATAATAACTTAAAATCAAATAATCTGAAACTGTTTAAACTAATCGAGGTCACAGAAATTGAAGTTTTAAAGGTCATAACAAGTATTAAATCTAAAGCCTATGGAATGGATGGTATAAATATAGTAATGATTGAACTTTCTTGTCCATTTCTATTGCCATATATAACACACATAATAAATTTTTGTTTTAAGCACTCGGTATTTCCGAAACAACGGAAAGAGAGTAGAGTTACACCTATTCCAAAAGTAGATTCCCCTAAAGAAATAAAAGACCTCCGCCCAATTACTGCTCTACCGGCTTTATCTAAGGTAATAGAAAGGATAATAGAAGGACAATTACGTCACCACTTAATAAAATATAACTCCTTACCACCTAATCAATCAGGTTTTCGTCCAGGTCACAGCTGTGGAACTGCACTTCTTAATATAGCCGATGATATTATTCAAGTACTGGACAAAAAAAATGTTGGAGCCTTAATACTACTTGATTATACTAAAGCTTTTGACATGATCAATCATATCACATATTACTTGTAATACTCCACTTTATAGGTTTAAGTCAAAGCACTATAATGCTATTCAAAAATTATTGAAAGGGTCGGACACAAAAAGTGATATTATCTGGGGAATCATCAGAGAGTTATGATGCTGTCAGAGGGGTTGCTCAAGGGTCAATCTTGGGACCACTTTTATATACGATCTATACATGCAACTTCCCCTCTGTTCTTAATACCTGTAATTATCATATGTATGCAGACGATACGCAACTATATCACTTTTTTGATCGTAATAGTATTGCAGCTGAATGTCAAAGTATTAATAACGATATAAAAGCTTTAGTAAATCTTTCCAAACAACACAATCTTAAAATCAATTCCACAAAATCTTCGGTTGTATTATTTGGTAACCTCTCGGAAAAAGACATGGTGATTGAACTGGGAGAGGATAAGATAGAGGTGGCATCTAAAGTAAAAAATCTAGGTATGGTTATAGATAATCAACTCAGATTTACGGATCATGTTTCTCACTTACTAAAAAAGTCTTATGGCAAACTAAGAATGATGTATCCTAACAGACACACTTTAAACAGAAAATCAAAAATAATTTTACTCTTGTCCTTTCTCAGTGCAATTACTGTGACTTTGTTTATGGGCCATGCCTTACATCAAGAGATTCTAAAAGAATACAAATCTTACAAAACTCATGCTTAAGGTTTATATATGGTATACGTAAATACGATAGAATATCACATACTCTAACTAAAGCCCATTGGCTGGACATGGTTAGTCGAAGAAAACTGCATGCTTATATACTATATCATGAAATTTTAACTAATCATACTTCGGCATATCTTCATAATAAAATAAGATACAGAACAGATATTCATAATATAAATATAAGACGTAAGGATGCATTAACTATTCCTCAGCATAAATTCTCGCTGTTCCGAAGATCCTTTGTATATAATATAGCCACACAGTTAAACGAGTTACCAAAAGAGTGTAAGTCTCTGTCAGTAAAACGGTTTCGTATCTTTGTTCTCAATCTGTTACATAAAAAACAAGAGCCGCACTAATAGTGTTTGTGTGTTCATATCTGTTCATTTTTGTTCTAGTAACATATAGTGTTAAGTATCCCCAATTATGTCATAGCCCAAATTCTGTTAGAAGCATATATCGTTTAGTTATACACTACTTTTTCTCTCTACTTAAAATTTATTTTCGTAATGTAAGTACCTGAGGCCAAAGTGGAAGAGCAGTTAATTTCAACTGAACTTGCGCCTTTTAAACTTATATATTGCATAAAATAAATATACACATATATGTACATTACCTGGGAAAACACTGTACTATGCATTTATATTTTGTTTAATAAAATTGTTTATTATTATTATTATTATTATTATCCATTCTGGATGGAAATTTTCTTTCGTGTGTTCCTAGATGGAGAGGAAACAGTTTTGTAACTATTTAGATTCTTATGTGAGATACAATGGTTTACATATATTTCCGACACTTCTCTGAAATTATTAGTAATTATTTAACTCTAACAATAGCACAACAATATTATTCAACAGACAGAACATTTTTTCTTTCGAATTTAAATCTCGATATTTCAGGACATTCTAAACTTATTTCAACACACACAAAAAAATGAATTTTTTTAGAATTACTATACTTAATAAAGCAACACATATTTTTTTGTGTCAAACGATCATCTACACATCTAATTCTAACAACTGTCTCAGTTAACCGAGCCATTGGACTTAAAATACACTTATCAAGACCAGTGATACAAAATTTCAAATTTCAATTTCAATTTGAAACTTCTGAAAGTTTCAACGTACCATCTTATATTTCTGAAATATCTGAATTTTATGAAAGTTTCAGATTAATCTGAATATTACGACATTTTTTAAACTTTCATGAAAGTTTCAGCTGCAAAATCTGTATTTTCGTTACATCAAACGAAATTTCACACGTTTTTTTAACTTGTTTTCAACCAATGAGGATTAAAGTCTGCTTTTGACATTTATTTTAGAGGTTAGAATAGCTATTCTTTAAGTATAAGAATCCTGCTTTTCGTTTCTGCCGTTCCTTTCTAGATTCCTAGGTTCAATTATTTTTACATTAATAAGAAAAACTTATTTTGAATCAATAATATAATTTCACTGAGGTCATTGATTAGTAACGTTGTAATGGTAATATATTGTAGAACAGGGATCACAGTCTTGAATCAGGGAGTGGAAGATGTGATTGTTTTATCTCTTTTCATCTCGCTACGTTTCCTTCTTCTCCTGTGTCCCGAAATGAGCAGTTTCTCCAGTGGAGAATAGGGGTCCAGGAGATTTTGAAAATATATTGACAAATTATCTACTCGTGTATTTTGAAAAATGTATTACTATTTTTACTTTTCACGAATATAATTATAAGTTATAATCTTATTAAGGAGAAAACAAAATATGTTTTTCTATATTAAAAAGAAACATTGAAAAGTAAAAATTTATGAGACTAGTTCCAAAGTGGGATTTATTAGTTATTAACCCTCGGAAATTAAAAATATTATGAATGTTATACCGAACTTAATTTAACATAATTTCAAGAAATATTGAAATGAAATTTCACGAAAGTTTCGTGATGCCTCTTATTTAATTTAATATTTTAGAAATTTTATAAATTTCAGATAAATTTTGAAACTTTCACAAAAATGTCATTGAAATTTCACAAATTTTAAGTTACATGAAATTTTGCGTCTCTGAATGTTATACAGAACATAAGTTTCATCGCTTCGTGAAATATTTCAATTAAATTTTACTTAACTTTCATAAAATTAGGGAATTATTTATTTAAATTTCATAGAATGAAAGTTTCATTGAAATTTCACGAAACTTTCATGATGCTTAATGTTTAATTTTCTATTTCAGAAATTTCAGAAATTTTAGGTGAATTTAGAAACTTTCACAAAAATGTCATTGAAAATTTCACAAATTTTAAGTTTCATGAAATTTTGCATGAGTGATCAAGACACAACAATTCTTGTATAACTTTTTCTAAATTTTGGTACTATAGAAACCTAGATTTAACATATCGTGAAATTATTACAGAGTTCCTAACGTTGCGCGTTGTCAGACTTTCCATCTACCCGTTTGTTTGTCTACTCAGCTGTTCTTCTGTATGTTTCCAGCATATGTCCTTCGTAAATCAAAGCGTATTCATGGAGATTGATATATTTCTGAAATTACAAGTGTAATTTTATGAAATTTCTCAGGTAGTTAGGAAACAAATTAGTTGTCGTCACGCTCGTATAAAAATATAATATGGTACTCACATCATTCAGATATTTCCCAAAGTAAAAACTTAAATAAAAAACTTTTCCGGTTTGAATGTACTATCGTGAGCAACAAAAATAGGACAAGTCTTGTAACGTATTTTTTCTAAAATCTAGTTTTGTGCATCTAACTTTAATTTTTGTGACATTGTTAGTTAGTTGTCAAAATGCAAAATTACATATTCAAATAGAGATAAATTTACATTAGAAAGAACAGTTGTCCTATTTTTTTTTTTGCTCACTATAGTAACTGCCGTAAGATGTATGTGTGCCAGTTTCAATATGGAGAATTGTTAAATTGTAAAATAGCTCTATTAGCCCAGCAAGCAAAAGCTGGAAGATAATAATTCTCGTGAGAACTTTTGATTTTTACTTCCTTCGCATACCGAAGGGAAAAAGAAGAAAAAATCACCCTCCTAGATTTTTTTGGATTTTCACGTTTCAGAACATGTAGATTGCGAAAATATAGGCTTTTCAATTCCGTCAGTCTGTCTGTCTGTCTGTCTGTTGGTGCATTAACTTTAAAAAAAAAAAAAAAAAAAAACTCCTTGACGGAGAACAGTCAAATTTGGTAGATAGCTCACGCTACTGTCAGCGAATAAATGGTTAAACTTTCACTGGAAAATATACAGGGGGACCGTCTAAAAGGAACAAATAATGAAAAAAATTATTTTTGCTCAAATTTAAAATTTCCACGTTTCATGACATTCTACAGCTATTTCAGAAAAAGAAAATTTGAAAATTTTTTTACCAACATTTTTGAAAAAAATTTTAAGTACCTACCACTAAAACAGACGAAATTTTTTTTTCTTTGTTCAAATTTAAAATTTCCGCGTTTTATGGCATTCTAAACCTACTTCAAAAAAAGAAATTGGAACATTTTTTATCATTTTTGAAAAATTTTCACCACTAGAATAGATGGAAAAAAATTTGTTTTGCTCTAATTTAACATTTTCACGTTTCGTGGCATTCTAAACATATTTAAAAAAAATTGAAAATTTTTTTAACAAACATTTTTGATACATTTTTTACCACTAAAATAGATGAAAAAAAAATTTTCTTTGTTTAAATTTAAAATTTCCACGTTTCATGGTATTCTAAACCTATTTCAGAAGAAAAAAAAATTGAAAATTTTTTTACCAACATTTTAGAAAAATTTCAAAAATAATGAAATTTTTTAACCACTACTGATACTTCCACTCCACTACATAAATGTGGAATTGAAAATGTGACAGATGGCAATAATATTTGGCATATTATGCAACTATTACACTTTTATTGAAAAATTTACAGGGTGGTCATCCCAAGAAATAATGCAGCCATGTTGGACATCTGTAAAGGTATTTGCACAAGCCCTCCATATTAGGCACCTGTTATTTAGCATTGCATTTTTGCTGTTGGATGAGCACTCTATATTTTTTTACCAAAAGTTTTCAGGTTTTCTTTGTAATAATAGTGATAACTATATTCCGATTATTACTCTCAATGTCATTTCGCAATTAACAATTTTTTAGAGTTACCGCCATGCACAAATAAAGAGGGAAGTTCTGTGTAAATACCTTTACCGAATTTTTGCTAGGTTTTTAGTAGTAGAAAAAAATATTCAAAGTTACCAAGGCCACTGTGGGTGGAACTTAAAACACAATGGCGTCAAACTTATGTATTTTCTAATAGCCTATAAAGTACGAAAAATGCAAAACTATCGTAGACATGAGAATTAAAGGTGATAGAATTCTATAAGAAAAATGTACTATTTCGTTCATACAACGGTTCTGATGCAAAATAAGAATCAATCGTACGGCGTCACGAACCAACGCACGAACGCCTTTTTCCTTGCGTTTCGGTACAAAAACTTTAATAACCTGTGAAGAAATAATCGGATCCCAGAAAAGAGATGTTCTAAAGGGAAAAGGTGCAGGTGTCATTACTATACAGGGTGTCCCAGAATTGAGTTCCCGGGCGGGAGCCTGTGATTCCTGAGTTCACATTGGCCCTGTATAACCCAACTTACTTTAGTCCAAAAATGCACCCCTGAGGAAGTACATCCTCTTATTATGAGACAGAGAAAAACATTTTTTTCTAATAATTTCCGTTATATTGAAGATAAAATGTTCAAAGGACCACGCTCTAACCTTATGTAAAAGTAGTTTCCGTTATATGGGCTATATTTCTGATATGTTGTGTATTTCGGCATCCTGAGCAAATGTGTCCATGGGCACGAAGTTCCAAACCCTAATAATTTCGAGATGCGATACGTTAAAGTTGGTTATTTTATGTATATCATGTATTTCAGATTCTTCCTTTGTTCTTCAAGAGGCTCTAATTAATTTAATAATACAGAATAAGCTTTCATTGTATTTGAATCGCATTCATGTAATTTTATGAGATTTTATGAGAATCTCCCTCCAAATATTCTAGAGGGGCGGAAGAGGGTAAGAAGCGCCTCATCACACATTATAGGCGTATAATAAGATTTTCCACCATTTTAGGGAAACAAAGTATTTTTTGGTACTTGCTGGCCACACTCATCATAAAATTTTAATTTCAAAATGCTCACAAATGATGAAAAATCAATTTTCGGACATGATTAAAAATGCAAAGTAAAGCCAAGTCCATCTACTTTCAACAAGCTATATCCATTTTTTCATTGTAATTTACGTTCAACATAAACGTGCAATACAGTACATGTATTTTAAAATCGCAGATTTTTATAAATGTATTTTCAGTATTTAGTATTCACGTTTTTTTCACTCGGTGGCGAGAAGAGTTATATATTTTTTTGAGCAATTATTTGCTTGTCAAATTGATCAAACAATACTTTAATAAACTACAAAGAATTTGGACGCCAGCGTATTCAGTAAATAACACTCTTGCAAACTTTATTAGGGGGAGAAAACAATCAAAATCAAATATAAAACAAATAATATATTAACATAAGTATAAAAAAGTGAAAATTTTACAACGCTTTACAAATTATTAAAAATATTAATGTGAAAAATTTGGTTTAATTAGTTAACTGACAAAAATTTAGTTAAAAAAATTAAATTTGAAGATTAACAAAAAAATTACAATTTAAAAAATGATCAACTGGTTTACAATTTTTCTTCTGACCAATAGTTGAATTTTACACATAAATTTGGGCTACTTAGCTTAGCGGAGTCATGGAATAACGACGAGGTCTGATCCTGAAGATGGCCGCGGGTACCCGGGAAGGAGGACGTAATATTCAGGTCCTGACAACGCTGATTTCCAGCAGACGCTGCGTCGGAATGATATCCAATACTTTGAGGATATCTCCAAATATTCAATCGCCTTGTGCCTTGCTTCGATGGTGGTTTGGTCCAGGATTTTACATGAGAAAGGGGCAATGTAATAAACCAGTTGATAATAGAAAAAAAATTAAAATTGTGAGAAAAAAAAAATACAAGAAAACTACAAAAAACTATGGTGACGAAGGTCAATGCAAAACCAAACTATCAGCAATTTAACAAAAAACCTGAGTATTGATAAAATTTTACTTCTGAAAATATATGAATAAGCTACTGATTAATATAATAAATGAAATAAATAAATGAGAAAGCTCTACTCTCATGAAATTTTAGCATTTCACAAAATGGCTGATACTGATTATAACCAAAAATTTGAATAAAGGTAACAAAATTCAGTTAGAATTAGAGAGAAAATATCTGAATTTGAATTACTATCTGAAAAAAACTAATACTGTAACAAATATAGCAAACAAACAATATTATGGGTTTAATCTCCCGAAAAATAAACTAATGAAAAATGATCTCTTAACCTCTTGTACTAACACGAGGTTAACTAAATGCGACAAAACGACTTTAGGTTTCGACTTTTAATGAGATGAGATTTTCTACCCACGATTAAGAAACAATGATTCTAATTTATCCCTTGAATAATTTCCGAGTTTAATCCTCGTCCACAATAATCTAAATAATGACAAAACGCCACGGTATTGTGTCTCATGCGATCACAAATTACAAAATTGCCACGATAATTAATGAGTTAACATGTGTCCAATGGACACGGACATCGCACAAACATGTACGTTAATAAAAATAAATTATTACACGGAATATCCTTTAATTCCAAAAAATAACTATACAGCAACGTTAACTCAATAATATGATATCATTTAATAATCAAATATATTCAAAATATCAAAAAATTAAAGAAATAAACGTGAAAATCCGTTAAAGAATAAGTAAACGATCTTAACTCACCAGCGTGAATAGCATTGATATTTAAAATGGCCTCAGTAGTGTTTCTACCGCGTATGCGCACTTGTTGACTTACCGCGGGTAATTCAAATTTATGTAGCACGGGTGCTTCAACAAACAAAAAATTCGTTACAGCACAAAAGAAAAATATCGGTTCTGTCAATTCTATATAGTGGAATTTTTTGTAACGGTCGAGACATACAATGAGCAGGTTCAAAATTTCCAACGATAATTTGCATAGAATTCAGACTCTGAGTGGGTCCTACGAGCCGCCTGAGGCAGCACTCGCAGTGCACGTACTTCGTTCTTTAATCATTTTACAGTGAATATTATGAACTCATGATTTCTTCAAAGGTTATTAAAATTTCTAGGCAGATATTCACGGAAATAGTTGAATTTTGCGTTCACGCGTTGACCGATAATTCCATAACATTGATTAATATACTCATCGCAAATACAAAACGAAGAATATATTGCATTCGATCGGCACAATTCTAAAATCGTTAATATTGCACGTAGAGAAAAAATGTTCAAATCACTGAGTAGGTGATCGAATTCTGAACAACTTTCAAAATGTCCGTCCGTCCGTCTGTCTGTCCGCCTGTCTGTCCGTCCGTCTGTCAGTTTGTCCGTCCGTCACGTTTCTTGTAAGCCCGATAACTTAAGAACGGAAAGTCCGATTGTATTGAATTACGACAGTCAGTTACTGTTAGCTATAGGAAGAACTCTATTGTTCATCAATAAATAAAAAAGTTATTATTATTTTAAATCAAAAGACGTTTTTTTAATGTTTCGAAATTAAAATGTCTAAAACTAATATTATTTACAAAAAAAACTTCGAAGAGTATCCTATAGAATGTGCAACAACTATATAAAAAGTGCAGTAAATCGGCGAAGAGTATAATGGTTAGCTTGATATTTTACTCGCAAATGGTTATAAATGCGAAATATTTTGTAAGTACGATTTGTATAGAATTTTATGATAGTTTTGTATTTTCGTATTTTAAAAGTTGCTCCCAAAAGAAATGTCTTTATGTACCACCCACAAGTAGCCTCGACAACTTTTTAAAATACTTTTTTACTACTAAACATTTACCAAATTATCAAAACTTCTCATGAGTATTATTTAATACTAGCTCAGATCCCCTTGAGGACAGGACTATTTTAGATCTACCTTCATTAAATTGACACAAACATGAAGTTAGCTATAACTCAGTTACACCAGATGTCATGAGTTACTAAAGTATAAACAAACCAATTAAAACTTAAACGTCTCCATAACAGCTCCTCAAGTGAGATACGTACCGCATAATGCCACCACTTATTTCCTCGTATTCGTTAACTCCTAAATCGCCACTTTGCTTCATAATTATCGCTCTAAACTGCTTAAATTATGTGGCCAGAACGCCAAAGGAGATATTAAAATTTTATGAGAATAAAAACAAATCTCGTTTTCTAAGATGAAGAGCGTAATCAGCGCGGGATTCCTCTCCATAGTTGCCTGAGCTTACGCCTATTTCAAGGAGGAAATTACCTGGCTTCAACGCGGCACACAAATTTACTGCATATTACTACATGTCGCACATTACTGCCTCTTCTATGCCGTTTCCTGCCTCTTCAATACATCCTAACTACCCATACAAATTATAAAGTTAATATCCCCAACTTAGTTTTCCAATTGAATAGCTACAGTTAGCAGATAAACTATTTCCCTCTATGGAATGAATTTTAAACGAATTACAAAAGTAAACGGTGCCTATGAGACATCTAAGGGCAAAGCAACCATAATATGATGAAATGCACTGACAGACATAAAAAGCGGCGCACTCAAAATTTTACTCAACTTTAATCTGTCATAATTTCACTACTTCATTGATTGCCACGAACCTTTTTTTGTTATTTTGAATAATGATTCTTTAAGATCATCATACGAGCCCAAACATTTTTATAGATTAAACTTTTATAAGTGATACAGGGAAAAATGAAAGTGACTGTTTTATTCAAGAGCTTTAAAACACCCTGTAGATTTATATCACCTGGTGATTTCTTTAACCTAAAACTTTCAAATATCTTGAGTAATAAGCACTGTATGAATAAAATATGTTAAAAAAAAATTAAGTTAAACGGTTTTATTTAAAGAAACATAATAATGATGCAGATGATGTAGTAAGAGCTAAAAAATAATTAGGTAGATACCAGGTACCAGTCATCACACCACTCTCCTCAACAATCTAGAGCACTGATCAGACTAAAATAAAATCGTGGGGGGGGAGCCGAATTTCTCTTATCTACAGTCAACCGCCCATATCATTATAGGGATGGTTTGGATGCATCTTCTCAATAGATAACTTATGCAAAATGTGTGTAAAAGTGAATCCGTCACTATCATCGTGCAACATCGCAGAATGATCATTTACATATTTACTCAGGTTACTCTACGCCCCACGATTTTATTTTAATCTGATCAATGCTCTAGATTGATGAGGAAAGTGGTGTGATCACTGATACCTGGTACCTACCTAATTATGTTTTAGCTTTTATTACATTATCTGCATCATTGTTATGTATTTTTACAATAAAACCATTTAATTTAAAAATATTTTTTTACTTATCTTATTTTCAAGTTTTTAGTTTTTTCGTTTTTTTTAGTTACTTCTAAAGTGTACTGTCTCCTTTCACTTGATACCCATATTAAGGGGATTGAAGAAAAAAGTAATCCGCCATTTTGTGGTGGTGGCCATCTTGGATTTTGAATTTTTTCATGGTGTACTGTATTCTACTAGTTAAGCCCTTTCATTTAATACCCATATTGAGGGGGTTGAAAAAATGTAATCCCCCATTTTGTGACGGCCGCCATCTTGAATTTACAATGATAGTGAATAAGCATAATTGTATTCTCGTCAGAGCTAAAGGTGTGTACCAAATTTCAGATCAATCGGTCAACAGAAAGGGGGCAAAATTTCAATTACTAGATTTGACCCGTACAAGACACAAAATAAGCTAAGAAATAATAATAATAAAACCGTTTAAAAAATGTCTCAAACAAAAGTTGTTTGTTTGGTGGTATACCGGTTGAGTCACGAATTGCGCTCGCCCCGATATTTCCTAAAATATTTGGAATAGAAAATTGAAATTTGGAGGCCTTATTACACGACTAAAATTCCATCTTTTCAATAAAAAATCAAGTTTGGTGCACATCCGGTTTGACCGGAAATGCCCACAACTTTCGATTTTTAAATGGAACACCCTATATATTTTTACCTTTTTGGAATCTACAGGAAATTTTGAACACAATACATCCATTTTGGTCACTTTTTGATAAACATTAAAAATTTTATTATAAAATCTATTTATGAATCCAGAGTGCTGTGGTGCCCAAAATATATTTTAGTTTGTGTGCTACGTTACTATAAAAATAAAAAGGGCAATATGATTGCATTACTTAATTCTCTAGAGGCGTTTAAAATTTTTAAATGTGATTTTTACCCACTAACTCGGTTGTTTTAAATGGGAATTTAATCGTTCACCAACATTTTTAAATACCTCATTTTCATACGAATCTAATGATACCAAAATTTTGAAAATCCGCTCAGAAATATTTGAGATTTCAGCCAAAATACAATGCAACCAAGCTTTTAGAAACATGCGGCTAATAGATAATAGATTAGTGGGCTTTGGAAACTAAAATGGCACATTTCTGTGTAAATCTGGTAACCTAATAACATTGGAAAAATCATAGTAGCCATTGAATGTAATAAAACAATATCAGCTGTCAGACAGATACAAAATAAAGCGTTGCGGAAATCTCTTTGAGTAAAAATTAAAGAAAATGAATGATTTTAGTAGAAATGAAAAGGTCGATATATTAGTGATATATGGAGAGCGTCTCAAAAATTCAACTGCAGCTGCAGAACTGTATCAGCAACGATATCCCGACAGACGTCATCCAAGCAGACACTTGTTTGCCAGAGTGGAACAAGAATTAAGAAACGAACCCAATCAACAAGATGACCATCAAACATTTATTGTAAGTGAGGACAAAGAAATTGATGTATTAGGATTTGTGATGGTACACCAACAACATCAACAAGGGAATTGTCAATGGAATGCGACATTAGTCAGTCTTCGGTTTGCAGAATTTTAAAGAAACATATGTTTCGGTCTTATAAATACCAAATACACCAACATCTTTATGGAGATGATAACGACAGGAGGCTAGTATATTGCAACTGGTTCTTAAATGCAGTACAACAAAACCCAGGTTTTTCTTTTCATATTTTATATTCAGATGAAAGTAGATTTACAAACCAAGGTATGTTTAACAGAAATAATACTGGGTACTGGGCTCAAGAAAATCCGAGGTTGGTAGTGCGGGGGAATATTCAGGAAAGATTTGGGTTTAACTGTTGGCTTGGAGTACTTGGAGATCGAATAATTTGACCCATATTTTTTTATGGGACACTTACTATCGAACGATATTTATTCTTTTTACAAAACCAGACAGCAGAATTTCTTGACTTACTTCCTCTTGCCTATTTACAAAATCTGTTTTTCCAACAAGATGGTGCTCCTCCACATAATTCCAGAAGAATGATGGAATATTTAAACAACTTGCATGGTGAACGCCTTATCGCAAATCAAGGTCATATCAGGTGGCCTCCTAGGTCACCTGACTTAACATCCCTCGACTATTATGTATGGGGCACTCTCAAAAATAAAGTTTATAAAACTTCTTCAAATGCCCGTGAAGAGCTGCAAAATAAAGTTGTACGGGCTCTTAATGAAATAACGCCGGCTGAATTGCGTAGAGCCATTCAAGCAACTGTACGTAGAGCCGAATTGTGTATAGAAAAAAATGGTGGACATTTTGAACAATATCTATAAATATCAAATAGGGTTTAATTATATTAATTATTTTAAAGATACCTACTGTTACCTAGTTTAAGTTTAATTGTTCAAACGGAATTGATTTTTATTTATTTATAGGCCGATATTTATGTTCATTTAAATAAAACTCTGAAAACCGAACTGATGTCGCATTCTATTGCAAATGTCCTTGTGGATGTAATTGTGTTTACCTCCATATACCTATGCTAAACTTAATTGTAACGTTCTTTGCGCTCACAATTATTAAATGTTTGATAGCTCAAGATTGCCTATAACTACACGAATCTGTCTGACAGCTGATATTGTTTTATTACATTCAATGGCTACTATGATTTTTCCAATGTTATTAGGTTACCGGATTTACACAGAAATGTGCCATTTTAGTTTCCAAAGCCCACTAATCTATTATCTATTAGCCGCATATTTCTAAAAGCTTGGTTACATTGTATTTTGGCTGAAATCTCAAATATTTCTTAGCGGATTTTTAAAATTTTGGTATCTTTAGATTCGTATGAAAATGAGGTATTTAAAAATGTTGGTGAACGATTAAATTCCCATTTAAAAAAACCGAGTTAGTGGGTAAAAATCATTAAAAATTTTAAACGCCTCTAGAGAATTAAGTAATGCAATCATATTGCTCTTTTTATTTTTATAGTAACGTAGCACACAAACTAAAATATATTTTGGGCACCACAGCACTCTGGATTCAGAAATAGATTTTTTACTAAAATTTTTAATGTTTATCAATAAGTGACCAAAATGGATGTACTGTATTCAAAATTTCCTCAAGATTCCAAAAATGTAAAAACATATAGGGTGATTCCATTTAAAAATCGAAAGTTGTGGGCATTTCCGGTCAAACCGGATGTGCACCAAACTTGATTTTTTATTGAAAATATGGCATTTTAGTCGTGTAATGAGGCCTCCAAATTTCAATTTTCTATTCCAAATATTTTAGGAAATATCGGGGCGAGCGCAATTCGTGACTCACCCGGTATATCACTTTAACTTTGGGTGGACGGGTTAAGGTCAATATAGGTCAAATTTGTTTCATTAAATGTGAACCCCTATTTTTATTACAAATTCGGTTTGTCGGACTAAAAATAGACTACCTTTGTTCGAAACATTTTTTCTGAAATTGTCATTGTTTTAGTTATCCTGCGAGGAAAAATCAGAATTTTAGAATTATGCGATTTTTTTACTCGAAAAAGAAGAAGTTTGTACAAAAATTGCAAGAGGTAAAAAGAGTCTGGAATCATCCCAAGAATGTTCTCAAACTACATCAGAATTATTCAATGCCCTTTTTGATGCACTCGATTCAGTTGCAACGTCCTAACATCTGTCTAAAGAAAAGAAATTTAAAAAATTAATAGAGAAAATTTTTCGCAATAAAATGATGTAGAGGTGTCTCATGAGCCGCGAAATGCGCAAGAGGCAAAGTTTAATCTGAGTAATAAGTATGTTTTTGAAGACACTGGAGGCTGCCTTGCTGTATACATAAACAAGACTCGGGATAAATTGTAAACAATAAATATAATATTTTTAAGAAGTACAACTGAGTCAACAGGACGGATTATGTCTCTGCGCATATTAAGGTCACAGCTCATGAGGTTTTAAAACACCTCTACAAGAAACATCTGATGTGTATTTTCAATGAAATCGACAGAAAAAAAGTTATAATCCTTAAATATATTTCTCTCGAAAATTTTAGTATATTTTTAATTATTTTAACTTTTTCAGTTTCAGTTTTATGGTAAGAAGTATCTAGACCAAGACTGTAGAGAATTTAATTCTCTACAAAAAAGGTCTTAAAGAATTTTTTGTGAAGCTTACGGTTCTCAAGACATCGCGGAATAACTGTTTACACCTCATTTTTCAAGATGGCTGCCAAATGGGGAGGGGGCTTTCAACCCGGAAAACCGAGTTTTATACTCGCACTGACCCCCACCCCCTCCATAAACATAGAAAAAAAATCTTGTCCTACCCAAAATGGAAAGTCAATGTAACATTTCAATGGACTATATTTTTTGTTATTATTTGTATGACTGGATGATATATATTATGTAATATAGGTTATGTATATTTTTAGATATTTATATATGTTGTTTGATAATTGTACAATCATCGTATACCACTTTTGGACTTACAACAGAAAAATATAACCATTTAAATGTAATTAAATTAATATTCTTTGCCGCTCTGGATTTATGGATTTATAACTGTGACTACTAATCCGATTAGAATTAGCTTTACTTATGTCAAGGGTATGAGTTAAAAAGGTAATAGATTATATCATCAGAACCAGAAAGTAGAGGGGTAATTTGGAAAGAGGAATGAACATGTGAAAATGATTTATGAGAAACCCCGGATCCTCCGCCATTTCTTAGAATCCCAGATAACAGCCCCATAAAAAAAGTAATTTTGGCCTGGGGATCTGACCATGCTCACTATATGTTTTTGAGGTCGCCGAATCCGAATCCGAGGTCTGTTTAACTACACCACATCAGGATTTTGCCATAATCTTAAAAAAACCCATAATTTAAAGGATTTCGACATCCCTTCATATGAATGTTCTAACTTTTTCTAGACAAAAATGACCCCCTCTTTCTTCTACTAGATCGATTGCAAATTAAATTTCTAATCCGATAATGTAGGGCACGATATTCTTCCGGCGCTTTGTAAGTGAGATATCGGCCGCCAAAGTGAAAGGTCCGAGGATTTCGCTTCTTGAGCAATACGGCTCAGCTTCGAGGACCATTTCTGCCAAACGAAAGTTAACGAAAACCTGAGAATGATGTAAGAAATCGTTTGACGCAAATCTGAGGTCGAGGCGTGCCTTGATTTTCGAGATATGGCCGCTCGAAGTCACCGGAAGGTTAAAATCGAAGTTTTTACCGCTCCCGAGGCTATATCTCCAAAATGAATTGGGATACGGAGTTGCGGTTTGCTCTATTCGATTTCTGTCGCCTTCCTATATAATCCTAAATTTTCTAGATGCTTTATCTTAGAAATTTTGAACAAAAATTTAAGTGCCAGCAAAAATTTGAAAAAATTCAGAGGTATGTAGGAAGGCGAGAGAAATCGAATGGCGAAAACCGCAGCTCTGTATCTTGTTCTGTTTCCGAGATGTGGCCTCGGGAAGCTGTAAAAATATTCAATTTTCACCTTCCGGTGACTTCGAGCGGGTATATCTCGAAAACCAAGGCGCGCACGAACCTCCGATTTATGCCAAACGATTTCTTATGTCTTTCCACGTACTCTTGAATTTTTCCAGAGTTTTTATAGCTTTCGTTTGGCAGAAATGACCCTCGAATCTGGGCCGTGTCGCTCGAGAAGCGAAATCCTGGGACCTCTCAATTTGGCGGCCGATATCTCACTTAAAAGCTCAGAAATAATATCGTGCCTCACATCATCAGATTGGAAATTTAATTTGCAATCGATATAGTACAAAAAAAGAGGGGGATCATTGTTGTCTAGAAAAAGTTAAAGCGATTTATGTGAAGAGATATCGAAATCGCTTAAACTAAGGGTTTTTTGAGGTTATGGCAAAATCTTGATGTGATAGAGTTAAACAGACATCGGATTCGGATTCAGCAACCCCAAAAACATATGGTAAACATGGTCAGATCAACAGGCCAGAGAGAATTTTTTTGTGTGGGTGTGTAATTAATAATAATACAAAGGTAGAATTATTTTTTAATGAATCGTCTTCCTCACAAGGTTAATTGGATTTTATTACCTAATATTGATACTGAAGTTAGTATGAAGGTACTCTCCAGACGTATGCTATTATGGTAAAGATACTTATACCATACGCAGCACTGCTATGGTGGGGGTTCCCAGGAGCACTTCACAATTAGGGCTCGCCAATGTCAAGTTCAAAGAGTGGCGTATCTAAGAATAACTGAAGCTATCAGGACTCCTATAACGACTGAAATGGAGGCCATTCTTGGACTCACTTCCTTGTTGAAGTTGAACTTGAAGCCAGGAAAGGAACAAACAGACCGTTTGAAAATGGAATGTGTGATACAAAGGGCCAAGGGCTGGGACACATTAAGGCTTTAGCACAATGTGTAACGAATCAGGTCATCACTCAGTCAAAGGGTGTCTTGGCTTCAACGCGGCACGCGTATTTACTACATATTACTACATGTCGCACATTACTGCCTCTTCCATTATTACGTTTCCTGCGTCTTCAATACTTCCTAACTACCCATTCAAATTGTAAAGTTAATATCTTCAAGTTAGTTCGCCAACTGAATAGCTACAGTTAGCAGGTAAACCTAAGTTTAAAAAAATATGCATGGCGGTCGGTCATCCAAGAAAAGAAACAATTACTTCGTTCTTTCAAAAAAAGTGTATGAGAATCCCCAGATCCTCCGCCATTTTTCACAATCACAAGTAATTCTCTTATGAGCCCGACTTTAAAACACCGAATGTTAACTAAACGAATTTTTATGTTAAGGAGGTTTTAGGGATATCTGAGTCAGCAGCTTCCAATCCTTTGTCAAATTTTGTACTAGGTTAATTCTATTGTGGCAAAGCTTTTTATAACATCAGGAGCAACAGCTGTAATAGAGCCCATTCTTGGACTCATTTTCTTACATGTCGAGAAACTGAAAACCAGAAAAGCAGCAAACAGGAATTTAGAATGCGACAAACCTAGACCTGGGAAACACCAAGACTCTAGCTCTACATGTAAGGAATCAGATAATCACTCAGTCAGAGACTGACCGGTGTCTTTCTATTTATAGGTTCACCATTATATCTACAGTAGTAGTCCCATCAGCAGATGACTGGGAACACAAAAGTTAAAGATATTTTCAGTCCCCATGGTCTGAAATGGTCGACATACGGATCAAAAACTCCGGAGGGAACCAGTACTAGCATACATAGATGCAAACCAAGGGCTCCCATATCTGCGCCACTTGGCAAGTATTCTAGTGTATTCTAAGCAAAGGTATATACCATCTCATAGCGTGCAAGCGAATATCTCAGAAGAGATTTCGTTGACAAACATATTTATACCGATCGGGCGCGCTAATTTCATATCATCAGCGATGGTAGGCTTTTGAATTTTTTCCTCGTTAAATCAAGACTGGGTAATAGTTCTTAAACTATTTCATCAAATTACATAGAGAACTATTGAAGCTAATTAATACCATTAGATTGTAACTGCATAGTCAACAAATTATTAGAATTAAAAGAAAATTAAAGTGTAGAACTTGAGTAAGGTATCTTTCGAACCATCACTGTTTATAAAGTAGAGACAGAACATTGGATCTCTTTTATTTGAGAGGGTTTACGATGTAGTTTTACTACCCTAAAAAATGGTACCATTATAGAGCTTATTTCTGAGATATGAAGGAAAAAACACTGAAACATAAATTACATTTTAATTCATTTTGTGGGAAACTTTTTTTTGTCAAAATAATTTATATTATAACTTTAAATCAAAAATTCATTTTTGCAAAACATTTTTTGAAGTATATTGACCGAATAGATTGTGAACTATGATCCCATTTTGAACTAAGGGGCCCACCAAAAAACTATGCTATAATATAGGATTTTTGTCGACCAAATTCCATGTTCTCTTAACATTTAAGTCTGAGCAAAATTTTTTGGGATACACTGCACATATTTATAATGTTGATGAGTAATAAGGAAATTTAAATGTGTGAATAAAATAGTTAATATTAATATTGACTGTACGTACTACCAACCTGCTAAAGTTATATGTAATACTAATTCACCACGAAAAATTACGACAATGAACTTTTGTTTGTATGATACACAGAAATTAACAAAACAGGAAAAGTTCGCGTGTATTTATATGGCAAACCATACAAATTTTAATTACGTTATAGTAACTTATCCGTAAGTAAATTACAAGCGCGCTGTGAAACAATCCAAAACAAAATAACACGGCAAAAACACGCTGTTTAATAATGTGGTTTGTTTGAACCCATCTCGTGATCTCACACTGATTTGATCGTGTTACATAGGGCGGAATGGTTTGTTTATTTTCAACTGCTTTTCTGCGTCGAAAGAGTTTTATTATAGAATCACGTTGGATTAATTAGTAAAAATAGGATAAAATAAATGTCTTTATAGTTGCCGATAGTGCTGTGAATGATGTTACCTTATCAGTTGTTCGAATACTCATTGATACTGAGTATACTGACATGTTCGATTCGTAATTATTATTATGCTCTTCGCAATTACGAAACCGAAGAGTATATTGCATTTGATCGGTACATTTCTAAAACCGGTAATATCGCCCGTAGGGGACCAATTTTCATATCACTGGGTTAGTGACATTCTGAACTTTCAAAATGTCCGTCCATCTGTCTGTCTGTGTGTCCGACGCGTTTCTTGTAAGCATGATAACTTAAGAATGAAAAATTCAGTTGCATTGAAATTGGGACACTACGTTCGTGTTACCTTGAGAAAAACCATATTGTTTTTTAACAAAATTGATCAATAAAAAAAGTTGTTAATTGTTAAATTTAAAAGAATTATGATTTGTAATTAAACGAAGAACTGCTATTCCAAAAAAAAAGTTTTAAATAAAAAAGCTGCCTTTTTTTATTTTTCATTTCTTCTTAATATACTTAGTATCTATTTCCAATAAATACAAAATCTCTGCTCTTGCTATATTTACTCCTACAGATCTTCCGTTTTAATCTTCCTGCCAAATTTTGCAAAATATGACCTTTTGCAAAATAAAATTAATTTGCTCATACTTTGGACCAAAGCACTTTCTTGTCATGATTTTTGTGGCAAATTACATGGTTTGGATAGTACCTACTACATATTCTTAAAAAATTCAAAAAATAACTTACTTTATTCATGAAAAATAAAATTTGCAATTAACAAAAATTGTAATAACTTTTTTAATAGAATAAGGATTAAAAACACTAGGTATTACTGTTTCACAATTATCATTCAGATTTCTCTGACATATGTTTCGGCATTTCGACCATTATCAAAGAGTTATAACAACTAACCTAAAAGTGACCATTACAGGATTTTTATAGGATTTAAGAGGTATAGATAAGCTAATTAACATTTTATTGCTTATTTCTAATATATACTACTAGGAATTTAACTTAAATTTTATTTACTATTCTGGGTATGTTTAATTTTAATATGGTGTCTATTATGGGGGTATTATGAAATTTAGTTTGTGTGTTAGTAACGTGTTTCTGTTTATTTAAGGCCTTCTTGATTTCCAAAATTTCAAGCATGTCTAACCTATTTCCCTTATTGACATTGTGCAAAAGTTTAGTACTACTACTGTTGAAAAAATGATTATTGTTTATACAATGTTTTGCGAAACCAGTTGAATTTTTATTCTCTAAAATTGACTTTTTGTGTTCGTTTGTAAATCATATATATTGTCTAAATGTTATTTGTGGCATTTTCTTAATCTTTTTTCCTTCTTCGATTTTTTGGGACTTCCTGCCACATGTATGTTTTCTTTTTAAGCGGTTCTCGGGGAATCTACAAAATATCACAATTAACCAGTATGTTACTGGTAAATAACCTCTACGCCTGTGACTTTTACGTCAAAGGATCAGTTAAAGGTTGCTTTTTTTAAATAAACAACACAAATAAGTATAAAAACTTGAAATTAAATATTTCGCCGACGTTTCGGAAATCTATTCTGTTTCCCTTTTCAAGGCTTTTTTGAAAAATCTTTTTTGCTGTGTATGATAAATACACAGCTCTAAGAATGTTTGTTATATTCAATATCTATAGATACTTACTATTTACACAGAACTGTTGATATAGTTAACAGTTTTTTTAGTTTTTATACAATGTTAAGTTTGTGAAGTTCTTCTTTTAACATTGGCAACCAAGTTGTACAGACATCTACGGAACAATTCGACACGCATGTATCCTCATGCAATAACATTATGGCGGATTCTTTAATTTTTCTTTTTTACTATCTGCCTCTTTTGTTAAAATTTTTGCCGAGTCCCAGTTTATTCTGTGTCCATTCTCCCAAGCGTGTTCGCAGATCTTGGACCTCTGAATTTCATTTTTTCTTGTATAATTTTGATGTTCGCCCAATCTTACACTAAAATGTATAGATGACTCACCCACGTATTGTTTGTTGCACTCGCACGGAATACTATAAATGCAGTTTTTTTAATTTTGCTCGTGGTTCTTCGGTTTCGTCTTTGTCAGAATAGATCTTAAAGTGTTGTTTGTTTGAAATACCGTCCTAATATCAAATCTATCACCGATGCGGCGCAACTTTTCGGATAATCCGCATACATAAGGAATTAACGCTGTATAATGTTTTTCAGGTTTTTGTCTTACCTGATTGTTATTTTCAATATTTATGGTTTTATCGACAAAACCCCCAGGGTAATATTTATTTATAAGAACTTCCTTTATAAACCGCTTCTCATTGTTTCGTATTTTATCATTAGAAGAAATGATTTTGGCCCTATCATACAAACATTTTACAACACCCCTCTTAACGTGCATCGACTGGTTTGAGTTGAAATTTAAATATCTTTTAGTATGTGTTGGTTTTCTATAAACACTTGTTTCAATTGTACCATTTATTGTTTTAATTAAAACATCTAAAAATGGTAATTCATTTCTAGTTTCCTTTTCTAAAGTGAATTTAATAGAAGGTTCTTTATTATTTAAATGTTCCAAAAAACTATCTAGTAACTCAATACCATGAGGCCAGATTGCAAAGATATCATCTACGTATCTCCACCAGATAACCGGTTTGTATGCACAATTTTGAACATGTCTAGTCTCAAAATCCTCCATAAATATATTGCTTAAAATCAGTGACAATGGAGAACCCATTGCCATACCGAAATCCTGCTGATAGAAATCATTTTCCAATTGAAAATAAGTTGTTTTTATATACATTAGTTAAAAGTTCCATTATGGTATTTAGTTCTAGCTTCCAAATCATTTTCATTTAACAATTTTTCGGGTGCGTTATGAAAATGTTTTTTCAATAGCTTTCTTTGTTTGTTCTTAATTAGCTTGTCTATGAAAGACGTGTGGTATCCATTGTTTTTTGCTATTATTTTAAGAATTGTAACTTCTTTTTCAAAATTGAAATGATTTAATTTTTCAACAGTAGTAGTATTAAACTTTTACACAATGTCAATATGGGAAATAGGTTAGACATGCTTGAAATTTTGGAAATCAAGAATGCCTTAAACAAACAGAAGAACGTTACTAATACACAAACTAAATTTCATAATACCCCCATAATAGACCCCATATTAAAACATACCCAGAAATAGTAATTAAAATTTAAATTAAATTCCTAGTAGTACCTATATTAGAAATAAGTAATAAAATGTTAATTAGGTTATCTATACCTCTCAAATCCTATAAATATCTTGTAATGGTCACTTTTAGGTTAGTTGTTATAACTCTTTGATAATGGTCGAAAGTCAGAAACAATTGTCAGAGAAATCTGAATAATAATTGTGAAACAGTAATACCAAGTGTTTCGTTTTTAATCCTTATTCTATTTAGTATGTTTCACAAAAAACCTACCCCAGACTCAGTTCAATTAACTTTTTTAATTATGCAAATTTTAATGAAATTCAGACGGCACTAGATTCATCGGAAAAAATAAGTTGATGTCACCTTTTGTGGAGGCTTTTTGGACCATTTTAAACCGAAATATTAACAAATGTAGTTTTGGCACTGTTGAGACTTTTCTAATTAACATTTTCGAAAAATTCGAAATGGAAGCTATATGTCAGACTCTTTACTATCTGAGGTTACATTTTTTATATTATTTCGTACATATTACACTGACAACGAAAATATGAACAACTACGACTGCTCGTACAACAGTACACATGTTCAGTGGTGGGTTTGAGTTTTAGTGGCATTGTAACGTGTAGCTTCGCCTACCAGTGTTACCATCCGTTTGGTCTATATTTTCAACTATTGTATTTAATAATTATTTTTATAGTTTTATAAAAAGAAGTTCACATTTGCCAGTAATCAATCGATTCCGAAGACGAAATGTTTGCTTAAGGAATTGTACAAGTATATTGTTTTTAATACTTTATTGAATTAAAAGAAAATAAAATAATTTTTTCAAAAATGTTTTTATTTTCAGGTAAGCATAAGAACTGTGTGAAACCGACAGCTTTGTATACTTAAGTTCTAATTTTTTTATTGATTTCGTTTTCATTTTCAGAATCAGTTTGATCATACACTTCTGCATACAAACAGTCTACTTCGTTTGTGTCTATCGCTTGAGTACCGCCTTCATCATCTATTTCTATTTGCTCAGTAACATTCTGTATTACACAGACACACACAAAATTAATTCCCATGTCGCCGGAGAAGTGAAATCGTCGGATCTTTGTCTTTGGCGGTGTGTATCTCCCTTAAAAATGACCATAGATCATTCGGTCTCAGCGTCCCAAAATACGTATGAAATTGGTGGTCAACTCATTTAAGCTTTTCATTTACTTGTTTGAGATTTTTCGGGCATTCTGACGGTGTTTTTTTGAGGTTAGGAAAAATGCAAGAGCCAATCGGGCAAAACAAGCATCGGATTCTTATTCAGCATGTCAATGCATGTCAATGCCTTTGCGCACTCGACTGTTTTTGTGTGCCTGTGATTCGATGTTCTTGATCTTCTATGTTATTATTGTCTTCGTTACTTAGACATAAATTATCTTGCACTAGAATGTTTTCACAATTTTTTCCCTCACATAAAACGTACAAACTGGTACAATAAATTGTATTTTTTCTGCAACTGCAGTTTCCACACAACCACCGCAAAGAAATTAGGAAATGACATTCGTAAACTTTTATTGATAAATTATTGTATAAGAACATAAGATATTAAGTATGAAAGTTCGCCCCTTCCTTTTTATAAATCATAATATTTGTTTATTTATATATTTATTTATTATAAATGTATACCAATGCATCACATCAAAAAAACGGATGGTAACACTGGTAGACGAAGATACACCTTACAATGCCACTATAACTCGGCCCCACCACTGAACATGCGTACTTAGTTGTCCATAATATTTTTTTTCTGTGTAATATGAAGACATATAAAAAAATGTAACTTCAAATAATAAAGAGCCTGGCATATAGCCTCAATTTCGAGTTTTTCGAAAATGTTATTTAAAAAAGTTTCAACAGTGCCAAAACAAAAATCGTTGATATGTTGGCTTAAAATGGTCCAAATAGAGTCCTTAGAAGGTGAAATCAACGTATTTTTTTCCGACGAATGTAGTGCCGTCTGAATCTCATTAAACTTGCATAATTAAAGAAGTCATTGCAATTTTTGTTACTTGTAAATTTTATTTTTAATAAATAAATAATGTTAATTTATTGATTTTTTTTTTTCAATTACAATACATAATACTAACCAAACCATGTAATTTCCCGCAAAAATCATGATAAGAAAATGCCTTGGTCCAAAGTTAAGAACAAATTAATTTCTTTTTGCAATACGTCGTATTTTGCAAAATTTAGCACTTATGATAAAACGGACAGTCTAGTCCGGGAGTCTATTTGGTAACAATTGAAGTGTACGCAAAAAAAGTTTGAACAATCTAACTAAAAAATTCGTATAGTTATGCAACTTTGAATACGGAACTCAAAATTTTCAAAAATCCGCCAGTTTTGCTATGTAAAAATAGTATTTATTATTCAAGCATAATGGAACCAATTTCCGTTAAAAATACATGTATTCCCGGGTAAAATGAGCTTTGGAAAGTTCAAATCGGACGATTAGAATGAAAGTTATAAAGAAAAAGGTTATAAACAATTATGAATTTTGCGGTAATTTTGCAATAACAATTTAGCGGTGGGTGAATTACATCAAGAGTATTTTGCTGTAATGTGGCTAATTTTGTACTATTTTTACAAAGAAAATCGGCGTGCTAAGAGCAACAGCACTTTCAATTTCTTTTTGGCCTAAAATCACTGGTCTATATAAGAAATTAGAAAATTAGTGTCGACAAAAAGGAGCAAAAAATGTTTGTGAAAAGGTTCTCTAGCGTACTTCAAAGAGACGAAAAACTACCAAGCATCTACAATATGGGCTACCTACTTAATATTAAAGACAGAATTAAATGTCAAAAGAAACGTTAACTCCAAAAAATATACTATATTAATAACCTTTTTTAAGAGAAAATCTGCAGGTTATCCCGCTAAATAATTTTTAATTTTTAGAAGAGAAAACTTTGCAAATTTTATTAGAAATGCTGTTTTATTTGCAACGGTATGATTTACTGTCCCTACGTTTGAATCTTTACAGTTTTTAAGTTACTGATCACACAGCTCCAAAAAAAAGTTCTATACCAGAGAAATAAGTACATAGACTTTCTGTATTTCTTTATGCTAAATCCAAATCCGCAACCCAAAATCTGATTTACCAGGTAATTTTTTAGTAAAACGCAAACACATCCCCTAACATAGAGTGAAATAGTGAAATTAAGGTAAAGTTTTATAATGAAATGCAACAACTTGTAAATACTTTAAGAAAACATTATAAAATGAAATTTTGAGTATTAAAAAGAAATATATGCAAATTAAATCCACACCCACCCTACGAGAGGGTTAATTCCACCCCTAACCTACATTTATATATTTGGAATTACAAACAACAAGGCTATGGTTTTTCACATCGTTATTGAATCTTAGGGGTGGAATTAACCCCCTCGTAGGGGTGGGTATGGGTTTAATTTGCAGATATCTCTGCTGAAAATTTTGTTTTACAATGTTTTCTCAAAGTATTTACATATTGATGCATTTTATTATAAAGCCTTATCCTCACTATTTCACTCTATTTTAGGGGATGATTTACGTTTTATTAAAAAATTACCTGGTAAATCGGTTTTTGGGTTAGGGATTCGGAATCCGCATCAAAAATGCAGTTAAAATTTGACCTATCTTAACGGGATTAGATAAAGTACTTTATTGCTCGTCGTCATGGAAGACAAGCAGTAAAGTGACATTACTCATAAAAAAAATTAATGACTCTATGTATCGATCGTAGACAAACCATTATTAATGCAATTATCATAAAAGTCAATCACTACCAAATTGTCATAGGTATACAGGCTTATTTTCTTTTGAACGATTCGCGTTCATTCTCCCTCCGTCAATCCAAAAATATCAAGCTATTTATTTATAAAATAACCCCTCCAACATGTAAATGTAAATTTGTAGCATCCACGGATCCATGCAAAGCATTACTCAATATATTAAAAAGAAATGAATCCTTTCAATTTTCAATCATTTACCCTGAGATATCTAATAAGAATCTGTAAGCTCTTCCTACTCCCCTCTGCTCTGCTCCCTCTTTAAAGAAGGATACGTCATTATTTACTTTCATTTAATCCACGAGAAGAGCTCAGAGCTGTCCAAGGGTTTGATACTCCACGCTTCATGTTCCTTTTAGTTAGCAATTTAAGCCCTGACGTTACCTAACTTGCTTTCCCATTTCCCATCGAGCATAGGGTTGACAACAGCTAACTGGACACCGGACCTGACCCGGAGGGAAACTATACCGGAACAAGTTATAATTTCTTAATTTCTAAATCATAAAGGTTAAAAAAACCTTGTCAATGAAATAAAAACACTATGTGATTCAAAAACAATGATACAATGTAATTAACTTTTCTTTTTTTTTTCATATTAATAATAATGAACATATAGTTCGCAATTAGATATCAATTTTGGATAAATTATTTGTCGTCGAAAATTTTAGATTAATAAAAGCGATAGAAATAATGATAATCTAAAAATTTAAATACCATTGACGTTGTGACAAATACATTTCTTCGAATTTTCCCGTTTTAGACTATGTAGATTTCGAAAATTAAGGTAAGTACCCAATTCCATCAACTGTCTCTAATAATATTTGATATGTACACACACACACACACACACACACACACACCTACACCCAATCCCACACACACACACACTTATCAATAAGGAAATCTGTCTCTTGGACAGGACAACATTTTATTTTTTTGTTGAGTAGGAGGTCCAGTGTGAGTATAAAACTTGGTTTTCGGAAATGAAAGCCCCCCATTTCGCGTCATCTTGAAAAAGGGGGCGTAAACAGTTTTTCCGCGATATCTTGAGACCCGTAAGTCTCAAAAGATTTTCTAAGACTTTTTAATAGAGAATTGAATTCTCTACAATCTGGGTCTAGATACTTCTTACCGTAAAATTGAAAATGGAAAAATTATAATTTAGAACCGCTGCCTAAGAAATCACTACACTATATTTTCACTCTGGTATGTGGAAATTATTGGTCATAGAATTTTAATAATATTTGGAGCAGATGTCATAGAAAAATTTGAGGCGTTCTTTCTACCATATACGTTAAAAATTAACTTTCTAGACTCTAATTAGTTTGCTCTACTTATGATCCCCTTATACTTCCCTATCTACTTATACTCCCCTTCCCTAATCAGATGTCATTACAATACATACGTGTAATAACTTTCAAGTGAATATCTCAATTTTATGCTATCAACCCCTTTAATAATGAAAAGGAGGTGGTGGAGGTGGGAGGTTGAAAAATATTACAAAGAAATCTGAAACCTTGAATTCTAGTATACACATCAAATCCCAAGTTTCTGTACTGTTACCAGCTTGCTTTACTTATTTTTCCCTATTTATTTTTACTTACTCCCCACTCCATCAACGGAATCTAATCTAGTGTTTCCCTATTTATCTCTATTTACTCCCCACTCCTTCAACGAAATCTAATCTAACATCAGATGTCCTTATAATACATTCGTGTACCAAATTTCAAGTGAAAATCTCAATTTAATTTTATCAACCCTTTTAATAAGGAACTGCGGGTGGTGGGGAGATGGAAAATATATACCTATTTTAATATATATTTTATCGACACCTTTAATATTGGAGTATGGTGGGGGATTGAAAAATATTATGAAAATTTCTGAGATCTTGGCTTCTAGCATGTACCAAATCGCAAGTTCCTATGCTCTTACCAGCTTGCTTTACTTATTTTCCCCATTTATCCTTATTTAACCCCCAACCCTTTAACGGAATCATCTGAAAATATAATATAGTTCCATATGTCGTTATAATACATACGTGTACCAAATTTCAAGTGAATATCTCAATTTTATTTTATTGAACCCTTTAATAATGGAGAGGGGTGGTGGGGGGAAGGGTTGAAAATATTTAAAAAAATCTTGAGGTCTTGGCTTCTAGAATATACACTAAAATCCAAGTTACTATACTCATTCCAGCTTACTTTGCTTATTTTCCCTTGTTTACCCCTATTTAACCCCCAACCTTTCACCGAAATTAGCACAACATATAAACTAGTTCCAGATCTTGCCATGATACATAAGTGTACCAAATTTCAAGTCAATATTTTAAACGGTTGCTGAGTAAACATGCGCCCAAGAAAAAGTTACAGACCGACAGAAAATTTATTTTCGCTCAAATTCAAAATCTCGACGTTTGGTGACATTCTAAGCCTATTTCAACAAAAATAATTTTGACGTTTTTTTTACGATAAAATCAATAGAAAGAAAATTATAACCCTTAAGAATGAACACTACTTGCGGATAGTGGGGAGGGGGATAAAACGCCAAATGAGGAGATATCTCCCTAATAATCAAATTTTAGCCAAAAATAGTCTTCAACAATCCTGTAGTATTTATTTATGTACAACTTAATCATAATTTTAATGATTAACAATAAGCTGTTTTTGCAAATTGGGTGGTGTTTGTTATTTACCTGAAAATAAGTGTAAGTTATACATAAATAAATATTACAGGATTGTTAAAGACTATTTTTGGCTAAAATTTGATTATTAGGGAGATATCTCTTCATTTGGCGCTTTATCCCCCTCCCCACTGACCTTAGGTAATGTTCACTTTTAAATGATATTTTTCTTGAAAATTCTAGTATAGTTTCAATCATAACTTTTTCACTTTCAATTTCACAGTAAGAAGTATCTATACCAATATTTTTTACTTACTGTTTTATATTTATTACGATTAAAAATATAAAATAGAATTGCATATTTCTGAAAATTGTATCGCTTTATGACGATAATGTTACTACTTAATTTATTTTATTACAAAATAAAATTATTATTCTATTATGTTATGTATTTGAATTCGCAAACAGTGTCTTTAGTTCCGAATAATCCTTAAAAAAGCATTATAATTCACAGTTCACTAACATTAGCAACTGTACAGAACTCCTCTATGTCTTCTGAAATACGAGGGTAATGAGGACATAATGTTATTTTCTGTGGCGTGGCCATATATTTTGGGCTTTACTGATCCTATTTTTCTAACAATTTTGACATTAAGGGAATTACACTTATTAGTTTTAAGTGGGAAACGACTAGGGTTACTTAGTTGTTTCGAAAGCAATTTGACCAGTAGGAGTTTCCACGAGGCTTGTAATGTTTTAGATAGACAGAGAGCGGATAATATTTATTGGAAAGGATATTTCAAAGAACCGAAATCTTGCAGCATAATATTTAACGTCCTTATTGTTCTTTTTATTATTTTGAAAATATCTTGGCAAAATATATTTACTAACATTTACATTATCAAATACTCGATATACCATATAAATCGCCGGTTGTATAAGTTTTCAAAAAATAACATTTTTGCATATTAAGGAATATAATTTACACAAATTAGATCTTCTCAATAGATGGAAAAATACATATTTGGAGAATTATTACCTGCCCGGTGCAGTAGGCATTTAATTTCTTTCCTTCTTCAATTCCTTGGGACTTCCTGCCACATGTATGTTTTCTTTTTAAGCGGTGCTCGGGGAATCTACAAAATATCACAATTAACCAGTATGTTACTGGTAAATAACCTCTACGCCTGTGACTTTTACGTCAAAGGATCAGTTAAAGGTTGCCTTTTTTATATAAACAACACAAATAAGTATAAAAACTTAAAATTAAATATTTCGCCGACGTTTCGGAAATCTATTGTTTCCATTTTCAAGTCTTTTTTTGAAAAATCTTTTTTGCTGTGTAGGATAAATACACAGCTCTAAGAATGTTTGTTGTATTCAATATCCTTAGATACTTACTATTTACATAGAACTGTTGATATAGTTAACAGTTTTTTTAGTTTTTATACAATATTAAGCTTGTGAAGTTCTTCTTTTAATATTGGCAACCAAGTTGTACAGACATCTACGGAACAATTCGACACGCATCTATCCTCATTTAATAATATTATCGCGGATTCTTCAATTTTTCTTTTTTTGCTATCTGCCTCTTTTATTAAAATTCTTGCCGAGTCCCAGTTTATTCTGTCCATTCTCCCAACCGTGTTCGCAAATCTTAGACCTCTGAATTTCATTTTTTCTTATATTATTTTGATGTTCGCCCAATCTTACACTAAAAGGTCTGAATGACTAGTAAGTATCTATGGATATTGAATATAACACACATTCTTAGAGCTGTGTATTTATCATACACAGCAAAAATGATTTTTCAAAAAAAGCCTTGAAAAGGAAACAGAATAGATTTCCGAAACGTCGGCGAAATATTTAATTTCAAGTTTTTATACTTATTTGTGTTGTTTATTTAAAAAAAGCGACCTTTAGCTGATCCTTTGACGTCACAGGCGTAGAGGTTATTTACCAGTAACATACTGGTTAATTGTATTATTTTGTAGATTCGCCGAGCACCACTTAAAAAGAAAACGTACATGTGGCAGGAAGTCCCAAGGAATTGAAGAAGGAAAGAAATTAAGATGGTGCCACAAATAACATTTAGACAATAGGCAGTTAATTATTAGCCTGTTTCTTCAAAATACTCGTTCTGCGATAAAATTGCAAATCGACAAAATATTGGGATTTATGTTTGCTACAAAAGTATCGTAAGAGTCATCATACATTTCCAATTAGTTTTCATCTAATCGAAACGCGAAGCGGGGAGAGTTGTTTCGCTGCAAATATCTTATAGGTAGTAGAATATTTGCAGCATCATGGAAATCATAGAGCGAAATCTCCTCTTCAACATGCATGTAGGTATGACGAATACTTCCACATCGTCGTCGCGTCCTAAAAAAAATTAGTGCGTGAAAACTCACGCGACAGAAGTGAAACTTCTATGTGAAAATTATATAATAGGTTGTAAGACTAAGGTGTTCTGAAAATGAATGAATCATCAGCACTAGAATCCTATCACAAATAGAACATGCGATACCGAAAGAATTGTCTCGAATATATTATACAGGGTGTAATCAGTTTCATGTCATTAAAAAAAACTGGTAATGGGGACCGACTAGACAAACGAAAAACTTTTGCGACTTTTCCCTCTAGGGGCACTTTGAAAAACACTAATCTAGGTTAACATAGTTAATATTATGGTAGACAACTATTGAGAACCACTGCTTTCTTGGTCGATGGACTTGTACTTCCCAATTATACAACTTTTAAATTGTCATAAAAAAGTGCTGGCCGGCACACGCGGTGTCAAAGGATCATCGACCTCCTTTGATGTACCGCCTCAACTGAACTGAGGCAAGTATAAAGAGGTAAATAATTCGTTCTCTCTTCGTGCACAATTGCAAGCAAATAATGGCCATAGAGGTTTAAACAGAGCATTTCTTTACATGTGTGTTTTTTAATTTGGGACAAAATATTGGATTGTTCATAATTTAGAAAATTTAAATGTGGTTTATTAACATTTGTAACATAAATGAGTGTCCTGGGTTAAAAGCTTACTACCTACCTAAATGATTCAAAATCTCTGCATCTGTATCAATATACAGTTCGGTAGGTCGAATTAAGTACATACGCACTTCGTTCAACACTAAACACTAAACTATCAACTAACGTTGTCAATAAAGAAAAATAAAATAAAAACTTGGTACAAAAGCCAAAAAGGAATACAAAAAGAACGAATAAGTAAGTTGTGTCTGTACGTAATCAAGAATTTAACAACTTGAACGGTAAGTCAATAAAATAAATCTTAACTATAAATACACAATGACGCGAAATTCAAAAATAACAAAAAACAACGAACGGCGGGCGGGTTGGACGTGTGTACATAACGAAACACCGACAGTAACTAAAATATTGCAAAAAGGAGAGTTAGAGTATAGTTTTCTTCAGATCAAATCTAGATGTAAACCTACCTCAATATTCCAGCAGTTCTCAAAAATTTTTATAGAAAATTTGCGAAATTTTTGTTTATTTTTTTTTCTCTAAAACTATGTTATATAAGGTTTTTTTGTTTGTCTTGTCGTTCCCTACCACCAGTTTTTTCTATTGACATGAAACTAATTACACCCTGTATAAATTCTGTGTGAGCTTTTTAATAACAGTTAATGAGAATTTTCAAATAAGAAATTATACAAATTCATTTCAGGATTCTAATTTGCTAGCATAACCAGAATTAAGGTTATCGAGATAATGCAAAGATTTCATTAATATTTTTACACATAGTTTTTCTTTTACTTCTCGTAGATACTTATTTTTTCTGCTACTTGCAAAATCCTATAAAGAATATGTTTCAACACAATTATAAGCAAACAAATAATAATTCACTTTTAAACGTACATAGAGTATATAGGCTCCAATACTAGTCTGCTAATAGATAGGTGAAAATATGTTGTTTTTATCAGTCAATGTCAAATTAGTAATACTTATTCATAGAAATTGTCTTGGTATTGCATGAACCATCTTTATGAGTGGCTTTGTGCCTTTCTGATGAGCTCCAAAATAAAGGCGAAAAACGTTTCAAAGGCTAAGCATTCCAAAAATAGAATGATATAATTCATGGAAATATAATCCATTGAAATGAAATTTTTTTAAGACAAGATAGGTAAATAAATTCATTTTAGGCCTTTGTTCTCATTTATAACTTAATCTTCAAGGCTGTAGGGAGTTATGTAGATACTAGTTTAATCTGAATGGCCGTAGGGGACTATGTGGATGCTAGTTGTTGAATGAGAATTTTCAAATAAGAAATTATACAAATTCATTTTAGGATTTTAATTTGCTAGCATAACCAAAATTCAGGTTATCGAAATAATGCAAAGATTTCAATAATATTTTTACACATAGTTTTTCTTTTACTTCTCATCGATAGTTATTTTTTCTGCTGTTTGCAATATCCAATAAAGAATATGTTTCAATACAATTCATAAGCAAACAAATAATAATTCACTTTTAAATATAACTATGCAAAGCAGGGTACAATGACTGCACTTAATAATTCCCCTCTTTTGTTAACCGTATAGTGAAGGGTGTAATCCCCACTCCAGGTATTACAGATTTTGTAATGCCGTCAAACGGGTTTTAGCCTCACTGTAGAAGATTCACTAAAAATAAATGGTTAGAGGTACATATTTACACAGAATTTTCCTCTTTATTCATACAAGACGGTCACTAAAAAAATTATTAATTAAGAGATGACATATGAGAATTATAATCGCAATGTCTAAACGGAATAAATAGTGAAGAAATTTTCTTTTGCTCAAATTTAACATTTCCACGTTTCATGGCACGCTAAACCTATTTCAGAAAAAAAAAATTGAAAATTTTTTTCGCCAACATTTTTAAAAAAATTTTACTGCTAAAATAGATGAAAAAAATGTTTTTCTTTGTTCAAATTTGAAATTTCCACGTTTCATGGCATTCTAAACCCATTAAAAAAAAAATAATTTTAAATTTTACCAACATTTTTGAAACATTTTTCACCACTAAAATAGACGGAAAAAATATTTTTCTTTCTTCAAATTTAAAATTTCGACGTTTCATAGCGTTCTAAATCTACTTCATGGCATTCTAAACCTATTTCAAAAACAATTTTTTTTTTGAAAATTTTACAATTTTTGAAATATTTTTCACCACTAAAATAGATGGAAAAATTTTTTTCTTTCTTCAAATTTAAAATTTCCACGTTCTAAATCTATTTAAAAAAAAATTGAAATTTTTTTACCATTTTTGAAAAAAATTTGCCACTAAAATAGATGGAATTTTTTTCTCATTTTTCAGATTTAAAATGTCCACGTTTCCATGGCATTCTAAACTATTCAAACAAATTTAAAAATGTTTTTGAAAAATTTTTAAAAATTTTTGAAAACATTTTTAATCTATTTATCACTACTATAGAATGGACGAAATTTTGTTTTGTTCAAATTTAGAATTTCCACGTTTCATGACATTCCAAACCTATTTCGGAAAAAAAAATTGCAACAATTTTTACCATTTTGGAAAAAAATGTAACACTAGAATAGATGGAAAAAAATTTTTCTTGCTCAAATTTAAAATTTTCACGTTTCATGACATTCTAAACCTATTTCAAAATAAAAAAAAATTTTGAAAAATTTTTACCACTGAAACAGATGGAAACATTTTTTTTATTTGCTCAAATTTAAAACTTACACGTTTCATGGCATTCTAAACCTATTTAAAAAATACATATAATTTTTAAATTTGTAAACTTTTTTTAGCACTACTATAGAATAGAAGGAAACTTTCCTTTTTGCTCAAATTTAAATTTCATGACATTCTAAACCTATTTCAGGAGAAAAAAATTTTGAAAATTTTTTGACCGTTTCTGAAAAATTTCAAAAAAAATGAAATTTTTTAACCAACATTATACTTCCACTCCATTACGTGAATGTGGGATTGAAAATGTGACAGATGACAATAATATTTGGCATATGCACCTATTATACTTTACTGTAAAATGTAAGTACAGGGTGGTCATCCCAAGAAATAATTCAGTCAGGGTGGACATTTCTAATGGTATTTGCGCAAGCCTTCCATATTTGGCACCTGTTATTTATTATTGAACTTTTGCTGTTGGATGAGCACTCTGTATATTTTTTTGACCAAAATGTATCATGTTTTCTTTGTAATAATAGCGATAACTATATTCCGATTATTATTCTCAATGTCATTTCGTAATTAATAATTTTTCAGAGTGACCGCCATGCACAAATAATGAGGGAAGTTCTGTGTAAATACCTTTACCGATTTCTTTTTCTGCTGTTTGCAAAATCCAATAAAGAATATGTTTCAATACAATCATAAGCAAACAAATAACTACTCTTAATAATTCCCCTTTTTTGTAAACCCTATAGTGAATGGTGTAATCCCCACTCCAGGTATTACAGATTTTGTAATGTTGTCAAACGGGTTTTAGCTTCACTGTAGAAGATTCACTTAAAAAAAAATCGGTAAAGGTACCTATTTACACAGAACTTCCCTCTTTATTCATACAAGACGGTCACTAAAAAAATTATTAATTAAGAAATGAGATACGAAAATTATAATCGCCATGTAGTTAGTTCTATCATTACAGAGAAAACCAGATAACTTTTTTCCATCATCTACTGTATAGTGGTGGGGAAAAAAAATTCAAATTTTTTTGTTTTCAAAACTTTTTTTTAGAAATAGGTATAGAATATAATGAAACGTGGAAATTAAAAAAAAATCCATCGTCTATTCTATTGTAGTGGTCAAAAAATTTAAAAAATATACATATTTTTTAAAATTTTCAAAACAAATTTCTTTTTCTGAATATGTTTAGAATGTCTTGAAATGTGGAAATTTAAAATTTGTGTAAAAAATTTTTTCTTCCATTACTTATCCATTTTATACGAAATTTTTTTGTTTTCAAAACTTTTTTTTAGAAATAGGTATAGAATATAATGAAACGTGGAAATTAAAAAAAAATCCATCATCTATTCTATTGTAGTGGTCAAAAAATTTAAAAAATATACATATTTTTTAAAATTTTCAAAACAAATTTCTTTTTCTGAATATGTTTAGAATGTCTTGAAATGTGGAAATTTAAAATTTGTGTAAAAAATTTTTTTTTTCCATTACTTATCCATTTTATACGAAATTTTTTTGTTTTCAAAACTTTTTTTTAGAAATAGGTATAGAATATAATGAAACGTGGAAATTAAAAAAAGATCCATCGTCTATTCTATTGTAGTGGTCAAAAAATTTAAAAAATATACATATTTTTTAAAATTTTCAAAACAAATTTCTTTTTCTGAATATGTTTAGAATGTCTTGAAATGTGGAAATTTAAAATTTGTGTAAAAAATTTTTTTTTTCCATTACTTATCCATTTTATACGAAATTTTTAAAATTTCAATTTTTTTTCTTATTTAAATTTTCTAAAAATTTTTTTTAAATAGGTTTAGAATGTCACGGAACGTGGAAATTTCAAATCTGAGCAAAGGACATTTTTTTCCATCACCAATTTTATAGTTTTCAAAATTTTCAAAATTTCAAAAAAATTTTCAACTTAAAATTTTGAAAAAAAATAATTTATATAATAGGTCTAGAATTCCACGAAACGTGGGAATTTTAAATTTGAGCGATTTTTTTTTTCCATTATCTGTTCCCTTTAAAGTATATTTTCCAGTGAAAATTTAACCATTTCTTCGGTGGCAGTGGCCTCACGTCTCAGCTACCTACCAAATATGACTGTTCTCCGTCAAGTAGTCTTTTAGTTAATGCACCAACACACCGACAGACAGACAGACAAACAGACAGATAGACCGACAGACAGACAGACTGGCGGAATTGAAAAACCTTTATTTTCGTAATCTACATGATCTGAAACGTGAAAATCGGAAAAATCTCGGAGGGTGATTTTTCCTCGAATACAATTCATACTTCCCTTCGGTATACGAGGGAAGTAAGAATACAAATGTTATATTTGTTGAAATAGGTTTAGGCTGTCATAAAACGAGAAAATTTTTAATTTGAACAAAAAAAAAATGTGTCAGTCTGTCTACCTGTCTGTAATTTTTTTTGTTCGGTCGTTTTCTCTGGAACGATTTAAGATATTGACTTGACATTTGATACGCGCATGTATTATAACGAGATCTGAAACTAGATTCTATTTTGAGCTTATTCCAGTAAACAGTTGTGGGGTAAATAGGGATATATAAGTAGAACAAGTTAGTAAAAGTTCAGAATCTTGGGCTTGGTGTATATGCTAGAAGCCAAGGTCTCAATATTTTCTTATGACATCTGCCACCCCCACTCTATTATTAAGGGAGTTAATAAATTAAAACCTGCTTCTTCGCACTTCAACTTCATTGTATCACGATGTCCTTCTTCATTTTAAACAATTGCTTCCTTGTAGATATTAGTTTTACTGCCACATGGTGTAACGAAAATTAATTTTTTTTCGTTGAAGCACCCCGTGCTACATAAATTTGAATTACCCGCGGTAATGTCGACGCGAAGTCAACAAGTGCGCATACGCGGTAGAATTATAACTGAGACCATTTTAAATATCCATCGGTGTTGCAAATTGGCGCATAATTATGCGATTTGCGCATAATTTGATGGCTAGATAATAATTTTCGCACTTTAAATAAAATCGCATAATTTCCGCATGTTCCCACAAAAACCGTATAAAAAACGAATCATTTCAAATCTCCCTAGCTTTCTACAAATATTTGGCTAGAAAAAGTAAGCTTTTTAGTTTTATAAGGAGAGTAGGCGTCTGTCAGAACTGCATGTCGTTTTAAACAATAAATCAGAATAAAGTTTTTAAAAACCGCGCTAAAAAATACGCCACCTGGCGAAGAAAGCAAAAACATGGCGCTTTCTATATTGGTAAGACTGGTGCAAAATTAACGCAACTCTATGTCATATTATTTATAGTTAAATAAAGACAAATACACTCACTCATTACGCGTATTTCATAAATAAACCGTTTCTAAAGTTTCTTTTGTTAGATCGCACTATGTTCCTCAAAGTCGCATAATTATGGACAAGGGAGCGCATAATTTTGTTCTTAACCAATGGCAACACTGATTACTTCACTTTCGCTTTAGAGACTGGTGACTTAAGATCGTTTACTTATTCTTTAACGGATTTTCACGTTTATATCTTTTGGTATTGTGAATATATTTGATTATTAAATGATGTCATATTATTGAGTTAACGTTGCTGTATAGTTATTTTTGGGAATTAAAGGATATTCCGTGTAATAATTAATTTTTATTAACGCACATGTTTGTGCGATATCCGCGTCCATTGGACACATGTTAACTCATTAATTATCGTGGCAAATTTGTATTTTGTGGTGTTTTGTCATTATTTAGATTATTGTGGACTCGGAAATTATTCAAGGGTAAATTAAAATCTTTGTTTCTTAATCGTGTGTAGACAATCTCATCTCATTAAAAGTCGAAACCTAAAGTCAGTCGTGTTGTTGCATTTAGTTAACCTCGTGTTAGTACAAGAGGTTAAGAGATAATTTTTTATTAGCTTATTTTTCGGGAGATTAAACCCATAATTTTGTTTGCTATATTTGTTACAGTATTAGTTTTTTTCAGATAGTAATTCAGATATTTTCTCTCCAATTCTAACTAAATTTTCTTACCTTTATTCAAATTTTTGGTCATAACCAGTCAGCCATTTAGAATAGAATAGTACTTTATTTCAAAAAATTTAGTCTTACACAGATCTAAACAGAATGAAAGGGCGTTATATTAGAAGTTGTGATTAAAATGAGCAATAGCTGCTATTTTACAATTAATGTATATATATATATGACATGAACAGTATCCAACACTAAAACAGTTTACACATTAAAACATACGGTAAAAACCCAAATATAAAATGTTACAACAATTACACAGATTTATTACAAGGTATATGATTAACATGTAATTCGAATATTGCATATATTCGCTCACAGTGTAAGGTTCCATCTCTAATAAATATTTATAAATAGCTTTCTTGAAACAAGTTAAAGTTTTTTTATTTCATCGGGCAGTACATTGTAGAATTTAATACACGAGTAAACTAGAGATTTTTCTGTCAGATTTTGTGAACGGATAAAATTTCATGGCAGAGTTTTCTCAATTATTCATTCCATTTATTATATTAATCAGTAGCTTATTCATATATGTTCAGAAGTAAAATTTTATCAATACTCAGGTTTTTTGTTAAATTGCAAATTGCTAATACCTAGTTTGGTTTTGCAGTGACCTTCGTCACCATAGTTCTTTTTGTAGTTTTCTTGTATTTCTTTTTTCTCACAATTTTTTTTTCTATTACCAACTAATTCTTTACATTACCCCTTTTTCATATAAAATCCTGGACCAAACCACCATTGAAGCAAGGCACAAGGCATAGATTAAATATTTGGAGTTATCCTCAAAGTATTGGATATTGTTCCGACGCAGCGTCTCCTGGAAATCAGCGTTGTCAGGACCTGAATATTACGTCCTCCTTCCCGGGTACCCGCGGCCATCTTCAGGATCAAACCTCGTCGGGATTCCACGTCTCCGCTAAGCTAAGTAGCCACATTTATGCGCAAAATTCAACTTTTGGTCAGAAGAAAAATTTTTTTGTTAATCTTCAAAATTAATTTTTTTTTTACTAAATTTTTGTCGACTAATTAAATCAAATTTCACTATAAATATGTTTATTAACTTGTAAAGTGTTGTAAAATTTTCACTCTTTTATACTTATGTTAATATATTATTTGTTATATATTTGATTTTGATTGTTTTCTCCCCCTGATAAAGTTTGCAAGCGTGTTATTTACTGAATAGGCTAGCGTCCAAATTCTTTGTAGTTTATTAAAGTTTTGTTTGGTTAATTTGACAAGCAAATAATTGTTCAAAAAAATATATTTATAACTCTTCTCGCCACCGAGTGACCCTCGACTAGCCCTGAGCTAACCGGTTGCTACTCTTTCATAGCAGCTTCCTTTTAGCACCCAGTGGTTGCAATTTTAAGATAAACTATTTATTTCAACAATATACTGTGAACATTTCAAAGCAAAATTTTAAATTCTATTTTCACTTAATTGCTCTTCTAGCAGTGGAAATAAAAATGTTCTCAGCATATTCCTTAGGAATTTCATTTAACTATTAAAGGGGTTCTTGAGTAAGTGGTTTTTATTTTGCATTTGAATTAGGGAAAATTTAGGGATCACTTCGGGAGGCAATTTATTCAAAATGTGAGCAGAAATATTCTAAGCAGTTCCTAGTTTTGGTTAGCCGCCGGAAGAAGTTATAGTTCGGATATCTAGTTTTCATCGCTATATTCCATTAAAAACAATATTTTTTCTCATCCTAATACAGACTATATGGAACCACATATTTTTAAAAATCTGCAAAAGCCATTCTAAAAATTCTCCTCTCGAAACAAGGGTCTCTCGGAACAGAAAGGGTACATCGTGAAGAATATTTGGTGTACATCCAGCAAGAAATCTCAAGGTCTGAGGAAATCTTCATCAAAAAGGAAATCTGGAGTATCTCCTGTGTGGCGATTGATCAAGATTTATTTCAAAACTTTTTAATTGTACTTCTTGAAATATTACGACCAATTCCAGCAAAAATATTGCAATAGTAAGAAAATTCCGTTTTAGATTTAAACCCTAAATTTTACTCCAGTAAAAAATGTAAGAAATTTAATAGAACCAAGTAAAACAAAGTAATGAACATTTTCATTTCAACTGCTAAAAGAGTATTCAAGAAAAAATAGAAATAAAATTTTACTTTGAAATTTTCAGTTTTGTTTAAATGAGTAGTTTATTTTTATTTTATTTTATTTTATTTTATTTTATTGTTACATACGCTATCCAACAGGTCGAGAGACCCAATTACTGGATAGGACAAAAAAGATTACAAAAAAAAAAAAGGAAAAGAGTAATATACAATTAGAAACAAAGATGTGCATAAATGTACAAGCAGATCGATTAAGTAAAATATTAAAATAATTATAAGAACATTTCAGGAACACAAAGTACAATTGTTACAGTAATGAACAATAATGAGTTAATTATTATTAAAGATACATAATTTTAGAGAGGCAACGTTGCAGTTGAAAATATCTACGCGGCCGTGTATATCATTGTACGTAGTACACATACCTTGAAGTGGTGAAAATTTGTTTATGTTTGTCCTGGGCGTGTTTAGTTTAAACAAATCTGTTTGACGTGAAGCAATTCTGTGAGCATGAAAAGGAAGCATATTAAGTATATAAGTGCTGTCGGTGATATTATGTATCAATCTATAAAGAAAAATTAGATAAGAGACTTTACGGCGATCTTCTAATGATACTAATGAGAACCTCGATAATAATTCAGATTGGGGAGTACCAATAGGCGGGTATGTTCCATCAACTTTAAATGTGGAATACTTCAAAAACCTGCGTTGAATATTTTCTAAGTTATCTATATGTGTCTTATAATATGGTGACCAAATGATTGACGCATATTCCAAATTAGATCTCACAATAGAAAAATACAGTAGTTTGAGACCGGAGGCGTTATTGAAGTTAAAAGTATTCCTAATAAGAAATCCAAGAGATTTATAGGATTTTTTGACAACTTGATTAATATGATGGGTAAATGACAGCTTTTCATCAAACACTACACCTAAATCAGTAAATGTTTCAGGTCTAGAGAGTACGTTATTTTCCAGCGCATAATCATATTTTATGATATTCTGTTTAGTTGTTACTGACAGAACATTACATTTTGACGAGTTGAGGAATAATTTGTTTCTTATACACCACTCATTAATTTTGTCTACATTGTGTTGCAAAATCAAACAGTCGTCGATGCTCGAAATTCTACAGAATAATTTCAGATCATCAGCATATAGAAGACAGTTCAATATTGGTATATTATATCAGTAACAATGTCGTTAATAAACATAATGAACAAAAGTGGACCTAAATTAGATCCCTGTGGGACGCCTGAGGTTGGTAAAACCTCGGCAGATCTATGGCCACAGAATAAGACAAATTGGGTTCTATTGTTAGGTAAGATGAAAAATAGTTAATGAGGTCATTTGAGAATCCGAAAACGTGTAATTTTTGCAAAAGAATACTATGGTTAAGTCTGTCAAAAGCTTTAGAAAAATCTGTATAGATTATGTCAACTTGACTACCATCATCAATTGCATCAGATAAATACTCAGTTAAGCAGAATAAGTTGGTAACTGTAGATCGGCCTTTAAAGAAGCCGTGTTGGAATTCAGATATTTGATGTTTAACATGACAAAATATATGTTCATACAATAATATTTTGAAATTTGGCAGTAAAACTAATATGACAAGAAAAAGGACACTATGAAACGATGAAGTTGGTGTGCGAAGAGGCTGGTTTTACTTATGTTGAGAAAATGATCGAGTGTCTTAAGGTGGCCATTCCCTAGAAAGAGACATCCGATAGGGAAATATTCATTATTTTTAGCTAAGATAACTTTTTTTTCTTAGTACGTATATTTAAAAAAACTATAAGAGCACCTAAGTAGAACCATAACAAGACTATTACTATGAATTTTCACTCAATAATTTTAGTGGTTTGCAAAATAGCTCGATTTAAATTTAAAAATTGTGTTAATCTTCCTATTTCGTAGTTTTAAATCGACTATTTTGCAAACCACTGAAATTATTGAGTGAAAATTCATAGTAATAGTCTTGTTATAGTTCTACTTAGATACTCTTATATATTTTTTAAATATACGTATTAAGAAAAAAAGTAATGGGCAAAAATAATAAATATTTCCCTATCGGATGTCTCTTTCTAGGGAATGGCCACCTTAACGGAACTAGGTTATGCGTGATATTTTCGATATCGACACTGTCGAGCAATTTCAACTCGATAATTTTCCAATAATTTACGGGAATAAAAAAATTGTAACAATATGTTCAGCAAAGTGTTGAAGTATTAGGAAATGTTCAATGTTTCTTAGTTTGTTTATAAATGTTACAACGCAAAAAATATCATAACTCCGCTCCCAATTGGTGTAGATAAAAATAATTTTTTTAAATTGTTCATATTTTTGTGTACTTTTAATAAATACCAGCAATTTTTATTTTTAGGCAAAATATTGATGAGTAAAATGCATTTGTTTCTTTAAAAAATTATAAAAATTAAATAAACTCGGTTTTAAAAAATTCAAAATTTATTTTCGTTAATATATCACCGAAAAGTACACAAAAGAACCTATAATCTGAAATAAAATTGTTTTTAGGCATTATTATAAATATTTTAATCTGAAACTTATGTTGATGGTTTAGCTCTCCAAAGAGCACCTACGTTTCCTTATTATTATTAGTATTAATATTATTGTTCAAATGTTCAAGTTATCATCAATTGTTTCAAAATGACCTAGTTTTCTTAACAATTTCGTTGTGAACAATAATTTATATCTCGTTCTTTATTGCGATACTGGTTATACAACCAGAGATATATAATAAAAACTGCGAAAAAACACGAGCTTTCCACCACCCGGATTTAATCCAAAACATTTTCCTACACTTTTTGAAATGTTTCCCACAAGTCCGAGCAAAAAAAATGCTATATAGTATTTTATTTCTTCTCATTTCTTTTCTAGGCGGCATAAAAACTGTCGACGCCTTTGACTTTGCGGTAAAAATCAAAAACCCTGACATTTTTTATACGAACAATAAGTCTAAGGTAAACTATAAGACAATTCCCTAGAAATTTTAGTTTTATTCCTTTATAACCGGATTGCTTAAATTTAATTCGTATGCAAAAAATCAAATAAGATTCAAAGACCATCAATATCAAACTTCGCACACATACGTAATTGCGAAGACAATACAAAAACAAGCTAACCATTATACTCTTCGCTGATTTATTGCACTTTTATATAATTGTTGCATATTCTATAGAAGTACTCTTCGCAGTTTTTTTGTAAATAATATTAGTTTTAGACATTTTTTGTTTAATTACAAAACATACAATTTTCTTTAAATTCAAATAATTAATAACTTTTTTATTTATTGATCGATATTTTTTTAAAACAATAGGGTTCTTCCTCTAGCTAACACTAACTTACTGCCCAAATTTCAATACAATCGGACTTCTCGTTCTTAAGTTATCATGCTTACAAGAAAGGTGACGGACGGACAGACAGACAGACGGATAGACAGACGGACGTACATTTTGAAAGTTGTTCAGAATTCAATCACCAACAGTGATATAAAAAATTTTTCTCCACGAGAAATATTACCGGTTTTAGAAATGTGCCGATCGAATGCAATATACACTTCGTTTATTATGTTGATTAATTAAAATGAATCTTCATTTTACTTCGAGCCGTAAGGAAAGCAGAAGCTAAGGAAACTGTGAAAGTTGTTATGTGTATTGTATATCTATACTACTCAATAAGAGATGGCGCTGTCATTAAATTTGTGAATTTCATGTAAAGATGGCAGGTAACGTATTTTGCAAACGTGTTTCTGAAAGGAATTTAGGGGCCATTGGGTTCGGCTTTAATTTTTTGCCACAGGTGTTGAACTTTTTTTAATCGTTATTTTTCAGTATCTCAGAAAGAGAAGTTATTTTATAGCTCTACCAGTGGCGTCCCTGCAAACATGTCCTCTGATATTTTTTACCGCAGTCGTACACGCCACTGACATTTGTCCATGTGAATATTGTTTCTGATTAGCCTGGTCAATATTCTACATGAAAACTATCTCTTGCCTTTTTTTCGTCAGATGCACAGTTCTTGATTAAATCAATTTAAGCCTCTGCGGACATATATGTTCATATGAACTTTTCTTCATAAAATGACCTAAAGGAATTACACCCTGAAATATTAGCACGTCATTAAGGAACACCATGTACAACTCGCAGTTTCAGCCCGAAAATATTCTTTGATCTGATCTCCCTTTTAACACAAGTTGAATAAAGTGTTGAACTTGAAAATGAGCCTAACCCGAAGTCGATAACCCTTTTTGTTCCCCCTCCACAGAGGCAAGAGCATTATCAGCTCTAACTCCCGTCCTGATCATCCTACTGCTATTTTTTTTCAAATTAAAGAGAAAAAAGTCTCTTCATGTGCAAAAAAAATATATTAATTTGAATAAAATGCAAAATCGTTTTTCGGATGTCGCATTGCAATTTTTTTCAGAAACCAAATACCGTTTTCACCTATGGAAGTAGATGGTATTATACATACAAGCAAGGACTCATCAATTTGCCGAACTTCTGGGCGAAGTTACGTAGCTCCGAAAATTTTTATCGTCTCTCTCCCTAATTCCCCCACCAACTTCCCATCTTGATCAGAATTAAGCTTCACACTTTCCCTACATAAACAAAAATTTCTGGTCCCTATCATCATTCTATCCTGGAGAAATCGACGGTTTAACACTTGAAACCACCGGCAAAAAAACTTTTTCTGAGAATTCTTCAATTAGGTACCCGTAACTCGAGATCTAATAAATATTTTTGGACAAACCTTGGCTCAGATCACTTATTTTCAAGTTCTCTTTAAGTTTGAATTAGACCTTTTTTTAACATAGGCATTATTTTCTGAGTTATCACCGAAAAAGTAGTAGTAGTAGTAATAGTGCAAACTTTGTGTGAATATATCCCCCCCCCCCTCTCGAGTATGAGACTTGTGATTTTCAGAGAATAATTGCATGACACAAATTGAGAGAGTAGCAAAAAACAAAACGCAAATTCCATTGTTGGCTTGCACTCCTTTTTCCTGCCAGATCCGTTCTACTCTCTCTTTAAAGACAAATATCTAGACTATATTTGCACTTTAGAGCCGAATCCATATCCGGGCGCTGCTGAACACCAGGTTAACTTCCGAGCGCTGCCGAATACCAAGACAATTTCCGGGCGTTGCTTAATTCATTTTAGGATGCTGCCGAATCCATATTCCGGCGCTGCCGAGCACCAAAGTGATTTCCCGACGCTGCCGAATACCAAGGCAATTTCCGAGCGCTACCGACCATATTCTGGCACTGCCGTTCAGCAAGTTAACTTCCGGACGCTGCCAAATCCACTTTTAAACACTATCCTCCACGATCCATTTCGATTGCAAAATTTGACCCTAACCTACTAACATGTAAAGCATGTTAAATGAAAGCTTTTAAAAATTAAGTCTCTGCTGGATCCTTATTAGTTCGCTTTACTTATTTTTCCCTATTTACCCCCCACCCCCACCACTTCCACGGAATTAACTCAATCAGATATCTGCACATAGGTGTACCAAATTTCCAGTGAATATCTCAATTTTATTTTATCAACCCCTTTAATAACAGAGTGGAGACGGTGGGGAGTTGAAAAATATTATAAAGAAATCTAATGCCTTAACTTTTAATATATACACCAAAACCCAAGTTTCTGTACTCTTACCAGCTCACTTTACTTATTTTCTTCTATTTACTCCTACTACCCCCTAACCCTTCAATGGATTCATCTAACAGATAATCTAGTTCCAAAATATAATGTCTTTATAATACATATATGTACCAAATTTTAAGTGAATATCTCAATTTTATTTTACAAACCCCTTTACTAATTTCCACTATTTACCCCCTGAAACCTTCACATAAGTTCTCCAGATCTTGTTATAATACACATGTGTAAAAATTTCAAGGCAATCGCTTAAACAAAGAAATGTACACACAGACTGGCAGACAGAAATTTGTTGTGTTCTTTGAACGTTAGATTTTTGTCTATTACCACTCTCGAATATTTGAGTTGCTTCTCTGGTACTATTTGTACACCCGTCAGTTCGAAGCTGATGGGGGGAAGTCATCTACCCATTAGGAGAACTGCTTATTTCTGTGGTGCAAGTTGCAACAACTTATTTTCCATCCACTCACTGATCTGCCTAAACACATAGTTGGTTTTGATTATCCGATGTTTTGGCGCTAATCACTATGGCAAGGTCGTCAGAGAATCCAATAGCAGTGACGCCCCGTGAAATTTTATAGTAATTGTTTGACCTCTTTCTAAAAAAATATATCACAGATAAGTATAACGTATAACTTTCTCAACAACTACTTTACTGGCTACATGTCACAATCTACATCGGATTACAAGAAATATAAACATGCACATTACCTACAGCATGACTGTATGACAATAATGCTGCTCAATAAAACCAAAAATAATTTTAAAAAAACATTTACCAAAAATAATAGTACTTGTTTGATATAACCGTTATTTTCATATATATGTATAGTTTCTTATAATTCAATGCTGATCATGTTCTGTAGCCTGCAAAGTAGTTATTGAGAAAGATATACGATTTCTATACTTATCTGTAAATCGCATAGGAAGAGTTGAAATAATTACTGGTATTCTTTGCTAAATTATAAATTTTCCCCATATTCCCATTTTTCAAAACAGAGAAAACTTTTAATTAAAAAAAATATATATTAAAAAAGCACAATTATTATCACATCTATACATAAATAATTTGAACATGAGCCATATACTTATAAAATAATAAGTTACAAAAAACACTCATTTGTACACTATACAAGATTTTTGCAATTCTATAATAAAATCAGAAAATTATATATTAAATTTTCTAATAAACAAAAAATTGTTTCTTTGAAAATTACCTGCTTAGATCTTTTGAAAACAGTGGGACAAACGTTTTAGGTAAAATAAAGCAAGTGTAATTTTAACATTAATAATAATAACTAAAAAGCTGATATTTCAGTACGGAATTGCAAAAATGTATTTTTAATAAAATCAACATACTGTGAAAAAAATCGATACAAAATTTGTTATTTTTCTAGTTTTGTCTGTATATAGTCTTAACCAAGAAAGAGGTGGAGTGAGTTGCAGGAGGTCAAGAAATAAAGATAATCGTTATTTTTAAATTCCCCAAAATATCTATCACTACATCGACACGAAACAAGATTAATTGTGGAACATGTTTTTGTATGTTTTTGGTACAGATTAAATATATATATATATAAAGTAACTGTTAAGTATGCTGTTGAATGGGGGGTAAGCAGCAAGATCGCTAAAGAGTAGGTTGAACGGATAATGTTCCTCTGACTTTGCGACGTCATGTGTTTATAGCAAATACACGGCAATATATGAAATTAGACATTTCTTCTAATCATTTGAATATATAGTGCGTTTACTATGACTAAATAAACCACTTATAACGAGTGGACGTAAAAACTCAGTCACTTCTTGGCTACCTAGCCAATAGTTAAATATTGGGTGGAAAAAAGGTTTGATCTTTAGCAGGAACTTTGACTGTCAGCTAGCCATAACTGTCAGCTACGTAACAGGCACTTTTAGCTGAGCATTGAAAAACCGGCCCTAAGTCAATGTTCCTATAGTCTGTTTTTAAACCAGGAGGAGTAAACATGGAAGTTCTATTCACACCATAAAAGTAACCAGAAAATACACTAAAACCTTTTAGGCGTTTTGGGCAACCAAAAATACACGACTACAGTGTTTTTGTGTGTATTTTATTACATTATATAATGCATCGACCTCTATTTGACCTCTACATATTCTATACAGCATTCATACCAATTACGCAATATAAAGGCACCAAGTAATTAGCTACTTTTACCTTCAGATTTATATAAAAGGGACTAAAAACTGATATATAATGTGCAAACGATAAAATAGAAATTATAACCAAATAATTTATGACATGAAATTAAAATTTTTGCAATATGTCAAAATTTAGGAATATCGCCTTGTGTAAAACTGGCGAGGGCGTATCCAATCACAGATATATAATTTAGCCCGTTAAATTAAAAACGCTCCTCCTGGTTTAAAAACAGACAATAGATATTCTATTCAACAGTAACAGATGCTGCAGTATGTTTTGAAATTGTCCACGTGGACTGTAGACAACATAAAGGGGATGCCGACTTTAATCCGAGTTTTCGTTTTCATGCTGTCCCAATTAATATCGTATGAACTATACAAAACTGTGAGTAAATATTGTTGTTATATGTAAAAGTTAAATATTTGGTAATAATTTCAGAAAAATGTCGGAAATATAAGTAAACCATTGTATCTCACATAAGAATCAAAATAGTTACAAAACTGTTTCCTACTACCAAAGGACGTTTTTCGGCCCTAAAAATGAAGAAAATATCAGACTGATCAGCTAAGCGTATGGAATTTTTGCATTAAATACCTATGTATTTGAGTTTTCATCAATTTCATTTTGCATTTTTGGCAAAAATCCTCCCCATTCTCAGAGACTCTACTTCTTTTATATGAACGCAAGGGCGCAACACCTTCTAATTGAAATATATTATAAAGTACCCTATGACACAAATTATACATAAAGATATGTGTTCTGCAACCACGCTTTCTCAGGGCCGAAAACAGTCTTATGGACCCTCATCCTTTGTTTGTGTCTAAAAATGCTACTGGGGCTTTTGGTAGTAGAAATAGACTATTAAATAAGAGATTAAAAATATAGTAGCACCACCTAACACAAAATCATTCTGAAATTTCAAAGAGTTACCTCGGTGACTTGAGAAGCGGTTAAGAAAACAAAACCTAATTAACATATATTTGCGTTGATGCCATCGTGTTCAAAAACTCAAGTTTATGCATTTCCATTGCCATCTTCTTGGTATATGGTCTATTTTGACAGTTGTTTTATGGCCCAATGAGTGTATTATATAGAAGTAACCCTAGTTGACATCGGAGAAAGTTTACCAAACCACTGTTGTTGATTGCTATGTTTGGGTCATTATAAAATTATGATTATTCAAGAAGGAAGCGATTACAACACAATAATGAACATGGTTAGCACGTCCAATGCTCACACCATCTCTTATGGCTGCCTGTTAGGTGCCAAAATTCTTTCCCATTAGCTTTTTGGCAACATCAGCTCAACGTTTTAGAAGTCATTTGCTTTGCCTCCTGTCATCTTACAAACTCATTTAAATAAACCATAATGTTTATGCAACGATTCATACCTAATATTAATTAGCATTCGACATATTTGTTTCAAATACCTATTGATGCAAAAATGTTTTAAAAGAGAAAAGAAAGTTGAAAGTTCGAATTGTTTTTGGGATTAGTGAACAATATTTTTATCATTCGCACAGTGATATATCAATTTTCCCCACATTATACTGAATTTACTTTGTACCTTAGTTAAATAAATAAAATATTAATTATTAACAGCATTAGTGCCTAAAGTTTTCATGACTTTATAACAATCCTGCAACCTCTTCTTATCACCAATCCTCTCCAAGGTTTTAGCGGCCTCGACCAACATGCCTGCTCGTTCACCTGGTGATGACAGAAGAGGTCCAGGTAAGTGTTTACAAGCCATATACAAAGCAGCTGCATGTTGCCTTTCACCTCCAGTTTCTTGTTGATTCCGGTCACCTGGAATTTCAAAAAGATTTGTTTACCAAAAATAAGAATGTCATAAATATTCTAAAACGACCTCTCATAGTAAAACATATCCGCTGTAATATTGGACAATATTGCCAATATTTCGGATAAATGAGACATATCAACATGAACATAAATTACGACAAAGTATTTTTGTTTTCAATTAATTTATAAGAATAATAGGCCAGTCAATTTATACATTCGACCTTGCAAAAGGTCAAGATGTTCTAATTTTTTTAATATGTTGTTAAAACCTTTGCCAATGGGCCTTTACAGTACATTCGAATTTTGACATTTAAATATGGTGGGTGGTGTCATTTGGGGAAAATGAAATAATTTTTTATCTAAAAATGAGGCGTCTTAGAACAGCAATCTCTGAGAAATAAATTACCGAAATATAACAACTTTCACGGGGTATTTCAAACGCTCGAGTTTCACGCGCCTTGGTTGCACACGTAATCTCACCAATCATCATCGAGGACACAACAGAAGAACTTGCAAACCGGCAATACTGCGATCACCGAGCGTGCGGCTAGCGGATAACCTTAAACTTTCATTTGAGCTGTCGTCTTTTCTGGGGCATTTTCGGTCGTATTTTCACAGAATGGAACAAAACACTGCTTGCTAGACATTTTAATCGAAATAGGAAGCTTCCAATTTACGCAAACCTCAAAACCAAAATGTTAACATCAACAAGCTGTCAAACGTCTAGTCATGAGCGATGTGTCACTGCCGGTGATTAAATCACCGTGATTATATAAAATATTAATATAAAGTGTAATTTACATCGTTTTACTTTCAATTCATACTTGTCCAGTGCTGCTTAATGCAGCCGTACATTCACACAAACAAATTACGGCGAACGGTAAACATATCAGCTTGCAGATTGTGATGGCGTTAGTTTAAAACCACCGAAAGTGAAAAATATAAGTCGCCGTTATGGAGTGATTGGAAAATCGCGATATCGCCCATCATTACAAACGTCAATTGAATGCTGATTTTGTACAACGTTGCCGAGTCGCCTTTTACACTATTGGCTTGGGATTGCTGACGTATTAATGGCGCGTTACGGATAATCGTTTAAATTGGACTTGTAAATAGGTGATTTTAATTATTTTTTTCTGGCTCTAATCTGCATCAAAATAGAAATTGAAAAAATACGGGTATTTTAATTTTTCATAAAATTTATGATTCCGCAATAAAAAAAATATGCTGAAAAAGCCCATAGTAATAAACGAAGTTTACAGCTTCGTGAGACCTGCTAATGAGTCAGAATATTTGGATTACTAATTTACTGATTTACCCTAAATTATTCCAAATTGGTGAATGTGGGGAAGAAATTAAAGTGAATTCGAAGTCCAAAATACGCGAAGGCATTTTTCAAGACGTTAAAGGCAGTGGAAGTTACATATATAGCCCATTAATAAGTTAATTTGTAGTGATTTTAAGGCAAATGTGTGTTATTACCTAAATAAAAAATTATATCACAAAGATAAAAGGTGTATTTAGAATTGCATGCTCATGAATAGCTGAATAATTATTGGGATGAAACATAGATGACAATTTTGAGCACATGATGCCTCCAGTCATATTTAATATTATGGATAATAATAGGGATACCTAAATAAAATCATTTTGCTGTGCCTAATGAGCAAGGATCGGAATCTGAGCATCATTTGAGAGCCGGCATTACACTTACCGATATGAACGACTCTGTGTGTTACTTGTGAACGAGATATTTATGGCTGCTACATATATACCTACAACACCTTGTAATAATTAAAATACCAACACCAGAAAACGAAAACATTCGTATGTCCTACCCACATGATACATTCGTCATGGGATTTTCACTAAAAAACATTTATTTTTTATGAAATAGGTTTAGAATGTAATGAAACGTGGAAATTTTTGAGCAAAAAAAGTTTTCCACCATTTATTCTTGGTACAGTAGAGTACAAAAATTATCAAAACATTTTTGCATTTGAATTTTTTTTTTTTTTTTTTTTTAAATAAGCTTAGAATGTCATGAAACGTGGAAATTTTAAATTTGAGCAAAAAAATTTTTACATCATATATTTTATTAGTAAAAATATATTTTAAAATATTTTAAAAATTTTTCTTTGGCAAAATTTTAAAATTTCTCTTTTTGAGAAATCTGTTTTATGAACTAAATTTAGAATGTCATGAAACGTGGAAAATTTAAAGTTGAGCAAAAAAAATTCCCATCTTTCTACTGGTAAAAAAATTTTCCAAAAAGTATTGAAAAATGTTTATTTCTGAAACAGATTTAGTATGTCCACAAAACGTGGAAATTTTAAATTTGAGCAAAAAAAAAATTCTTCCACCATTTATTCTTGGTGTAGTAGTTAAAAAATTTTTGCTCTTGAAATTTTTTTTCTGAAATAAGTTTAGAATGTCATGAAACGTGGAAATTTTAAATTTGAGCAATCATTTTTTCCCATCATATTCTATTAGTACAAATAAATTTTAAAATATTTAAAAAAAATTTCTTTGACGAAATTTTCAAATTTTTCTTTTTGAAAAAATTTTGTATGAAATAGATTTAGAATGTCATGAAACGTGGAAGTATTTAATTTGAGCAAAAACAAATCGTTTTTCTACTGGTAAAAAATTTTTCAGTTTTGAATTTTTTTTTTTTTTTCTGAAATAGATTTAGAATGTCATGAAACGTAGAAATTTTAAATTTGAGCAAAAAATTTTTTTTTCATTATTTAGTCCCTTTAGACGGTCCATGTCTCCAGTGAAAGTTCAACCATTTCTTCGCTGGTAGGAGTGTCAGCTACCTACCAAATTTGACTATTATCCTTAGTTTTTTAGATAATGCACCAACATACAGACAGACAGGCGGAATTGAAAAACTTATATTTTCGTAATCTAAGTACGTGATCTGAAATGTGTAAATCCGAAAAAATCTCGGGGGGTAATTTTTTCTCGAATACAATACTTCCCTTCGGTACCCTATGCGAGGGAAGTGAAAAACAAACGAAATTTAACTTTCGTTTCAACGAATTAATGCAACTAAACAATTTTATTAATGGTATTATTGTAATGAAAATCATATTTTAACCAACTATATATTAACAATTATAGTGCAATTTGAACAGTTAGAAAATGTAACACGTGGAATTTCATTAAAATTCATAAAATGTCCAACATAAACCTCGATAACAGATAGTAATCGTCTAGCATGTAAGCAATTGTCACAGCCTCCTATACTATAAACTTTATTAAAAACGTTGAATAATGTCATGAAATAATTAGTTTTAAATTATTGAATCCCATATCTTAGATAGATATATCTTAGTAGAAAAATTTAATACATTACACGATGCGAAAGCACTTTTAGGTGTTCGGTGATTTTTGAAACGCCTCGGCTTCACCTCGGCTATTAAATCACCTCACACCTAAAAGTAAACTTTCGCATCTAGTAATGTAAATAACTATTTCAGACTACAGTAATGGTAAGGTATATTGGACTCTTTTATTTTGTACTATTGTTAATATCGCTAATCAATTTGACAGAACATTTGAAATTGTCTTCTGTCAATATACAAAAATTTAAATCTGTAGGAAATGGAAAAGTATCTCACCTTTGCCACATATTATTGAAGATTTGGAGTGCCTCTGCCTTAAACTTCGGTCCAAAAGCTGCTGTGTACGTCCAGGAGCGGCCCCAGCCATTAATCTAGCAGTGGCATCATACAAGAAAACTCTCGCTAGGGCACTCTGGAGAAGAGGTTTTTTTGTTAAAGTTTCTTTCTACACATTTATTTTATTTGATTTATGTTCAATAATGATTTTTACCATCTATTATCATTTACTTACAGGAATATGCTCTGCAATAGATCTTAAAGATGTCAGGTCAGCTTGGAATGCTGATAGAACGTAATTTGAAACTGGTGCTTTTAAACCCGAATCCACACTGTCCTCCCAAAGTGATGTTCTTGTTTCAAGTAACCAATCACAAACCAGCAATTGCGCCAACTGTAAAAAATATTACAATAGAATAACACAGCACATAGAGTGAAGTACAACGGGAATCTAATAATAATAATATTGTTACGCATTGGCGCCCCCTAGGGGCTAAAGCTCCGTGAGTGGTGAAGAGCAATGGTGTAGGTAAACTGCAAAACCATATCTCCACATCCAGGATTCATGGACGCCTTCTCTGAGACAGTAGTAATATGCTTTCTAGAAATTTGTAGAAAGATGAAGAACTTCTACATTGTTCTAGAATACTGTACGAGAAAGGTTATGGTCCTACTGGAATTTTCTAGACATCTTTAGCTGGATATATAAGACGAAAACCACGGCGGAAAAAGGGAAGTTGAAAAGTGACAAGTGAGGTTAGAAGTCCGAAGTAAATACCAAGTATAAATGTCAAGTAATAAACATTGTTAAAGGTTATTTTAGTCAGTAAAAGTGTATTTTAGTTAAAGAAAGTATTGTTAAGTTCCAGTAAGTTATTAAATAAAGTGTTTATCTTTTGTTATAGATTATTTTAAATCCATGAATTTTTTGAAGGGTGGTTTCCAAAAGGGGTGGAAACACGTGACAATATATTATAACATAGGAATTGCAAAATTAAGAGTACATGTTAAAATAACCTTACCTTTGGTCAATATGTATATACCAAATTATAGGAGATGTCTTTTGTCCTTTAGGATGCACTGAAGGAACACTGCATTTAAAACAAACATGCAATGCAACTACAATGCACCCTAACCAACAATAAATATTTCCATCCTTATATTTCCACTATAAACTGATTAACTGGTTTATACAAGACAATGAACAGAAAAAACTTACCAAAACTAAATCATCCTTCTTCTTACAGCTGGTAAACGTCAAGCTGTCAGCAAGTAAATGACTGGCATAGTCACACTGGTGCAAGATTTGCCTTGGTTGAACGTTAGAATTGGATGTAAGGTAGTTCTTTCTGGCGATAAATGCAGCTACAATGGATTTAGGTAAGGGATCGTTTAACGATGCTAGAGCTTCTGGAATTAATTCTATTTTCTTGTACAGGTGGTCTAAATTCGAGTCATCATCTAACAACCAGTAACAAGCAATAGCTATAAAAGTGGTCCACCACTGGGCTACTTGGTCTTGACAATCTGCAAATAAGAAATGAAAAAATCTTAAACTGTATTAATACAATTTTCAAGAAGTCTCTTCTGTTTTACAAATATAACCAATGATGTTGAAGTATTACAGTTCCTTTGGAAACATTTCATAGAGTAAGGTTGAAAAAGATTCAGATATCAATTAAACAAAATATTAGCAGAGAGTGTGTTGGGTACGCACATGATAGGGTTCCATAGACATATTCATTAACATTATCTTCTTTACGCCATATACATATAAGTATTAAGAGCTATTTTACGGTCCAACAATAAATCTACAGAGAAAGAAATAGCCAGTGTTTCAAGCCAGTAAACATAAATTATATATTCCTTTTTAATGGTTTATTTTTTTGTGTCGGGGGTTTTAAAATTTTTAATTTAACTTTTTTTACTGAGCACCTATAAATGCTAATGGCAATATGCTGATTTTAGTCCTACATGCAGAGCACCTGGGTTTTAATTGTGATACAACTGAGAAACTTACTTTGTCCAGATCTTGCACCAAACACAGTGTTGGCATCAACAACAACATTGTCCCGAAGCAAGTCTATATATATTAGGGCATCATTAATATCGGTCTTCTTGTCTTGACTGTTCTCATTCTTTTGTCCAGGAGAAAGGATTATTTGCATTGCTGTTTCCAACAGATGTTCTCGGTAGATCTAGAAAATAAATGGAAAATAAAATAACAGAAAGTTAATAAATAGTTTTTGAGTTTAATACTGTTTTAAGAAATCGATTCAACCACTAAGAAACAGATCCTTGAAATTCTGCCTTTAAGATATACTGTTTCACTATATGGGAAAGACTATAGTCTGTTTTTAAACCAGAAGGAGTAAACATGAAAGTTCCATTCACACCATAAAAGTAACTAGAAAATACACTAAAACCTTTTTGGCGTTTTGGGCAACCAACAATGCACGACTGTGTTTTTGTGTGTATTTTATTATATTTATATAATCCAACGACCTCTATTTGACCTCTAGCTATTTTATATAGTATCCAAACCATTTACGCAATATAAAGGCACCAAGTAATTAGCCACTTTTACTTTCAGATTAATACAAAAGGAATTAAAACTCATATATAATGTGCAAACGATAAAATAGAAATTATAACCAAACAATTTGTGACATGAAATTAAAATTTTTACAATATGTCAAAATTTTCGACTATTGCCTTGTGTAAAACTGGCGAGGGTCTATCCAATCACAGATGTATGAATTAGCGCATTAAATTTAAAACGCTCCCCCTGGTTTAAAAACAGACTATAGTAGTTACAATTTCATATTGTTGCTTTCTGTGTGACTTTTTCGATGTCGGAATTCCATGTCAGTTTCTGGACAAAAATTACTCCTAGGTATTTTACCCGACTGACGATTGGACTTCCACACCGTTGAGCGCTAGGGGTATTAGTCCTTCCAAGACTCTTTTTCGTGTGAACGTGACGAATGTGGTTTTGTGGGGATTTATGGAGAGTCCCACCTCATTACACCATCTGTCGACAGTAGGGCTCTTTGTAAACGCTCTGATATCGTGTTCACAAATCGCCCCCCGAAAATATGAAAACAATAGAACTGTCAAAAGAAAACTGGAATGAGGTATACTTAGAAATAAGTTACATAAAAAAATTTGAGGTTTTTCAAGACATATTTTTCAAATTATTTAATAAAGCGTTTCCTAAAAAATTAATGAAAACAAATAAAAAGATGAACAAAAAAACTAAGGACTGGGTAACTCAAAAAATTATAAACGAAGGCATTTTTATTAGACAATTACACAAAGAACTAAAAAACAAGATTGACCCAGAACTGAAGGTTAGATATAATATAATAAAAAAAAATCATGAGATAAATATAAAGTCTGCAAAAAATGCGTATTATAAACAAAAAATTAACAATGAACCAAACAAACAAAAAGCAATGTGGAATATTATCAATGAAAATATGCAAGAGAAGAATAGAAACAGACAAATACCAACAAAAATAATAAATCAAGAAGGAAAATGTCTAGATCAGTCACGAGACATTGCTAATGAATTTAACAGTCACTTTATAAATTCTGTTAATAAACTCACTTCCTCTTTTGATGCTGATACCTCAACAACACAAACAATGAAACAAAATGACAGTACGATATATTTAACCCCTGTTACGGAGAAAGAAATTTCTGATATAATTTTTTCTGTATGTAGAAAAAAGTCATCAGGTAAGGATGAAGTCCCATGTTGCCTAATAAAAGATGTTTCTAAATACCTTCTTACTATACTAACATACCTTGTTAATATATCATTTGAAAATGGCCACTTCCCAGATCAATTAAAGTCAGCTTTAGTAATACCAGTTTACAAAAAACATGATCCAAATGATGTGCATAACTACAGGCCGATCACACTGCTATCCGTCTTTTCGAAAATATTTGAAAAATCTTTCCAAATTAGATTAACAAACTTTCTTCAAAAGCATAAAATATTAACAAAGAGACAGTATGGTTTTAGTAAAAACCATTCAACACAGGATGCTGTTCTCTCCTTTTATGAAAAAATTCTACAACTTTAATAACAACTTAAAATCGTCCGGTATATTTTTTGACCTCACAAAAGCTTTTGACTGTATAAATCACAAACTGTTATTAAAAAAACTTGAAGTATAAGGGTATTCGTGGTATGGCATTAAGATGGATAAACTCATACTTAAAGGGGAGATCACAGACTGTAAAAATTATACAAGATGAGAAGACATATTTTTCTAAAAATGTAAATGTATTGACAGGAGTACCTCAAGGGAGTGTGCTGGGTCCATTATTATTTATAATTTTTATTAACGATATAGTTGATAATGTATATGGAAATAGTTTTTTAACCCTTTTTGCTGTTGATACTTCAGCTATCATTACTGCTGAAGATATTGATAGACTTAGTAAAACTGCTACGAAATGTGTGGATGAAATAACATTATGGTGTTTTAAAAATGGATTGATTCTAAACCCACAAAAAACAAATCTCATGATATTTACACCAGTAGGAAATAAAAATAAATTGAGTGTACTGGTTAGAGGGAATGATAAATCTATATGTCAAAATGACTGTGTAAAATTTTTAGGTATACAATTGGATAGTCATTTATCATGGCAAAAACATATTGAAAGTGTGTTAAAAAACCTAGCTAGCGAGAACTTTGCAATATTACAAATTAGGAACTCGGTCGATAGTATCACACTCAAGACTCTTTATTATGGTTGTGTAAATTCAATACTCTCATATGGTTTAGTCTGCTGGGGTAACTGCACAGGAGTTCAAAAAGTCTTTCTCATGCAGAAGAGAATAATGCGAAGCATGTTTAAATTAGGCTACACAACATCATGCAAACCGTATTTTAGGCAGCATGGGATACTCACCGTCTACTGTATGTACATCTTGCAAGCAGTATGCTATGTATGGAAAAACATTAACTACCGAAATGTAATGATATAAATAATAATAAAATCAAAGATGCTACCAGCTTCAATTGCTTTAAAAGTGCGGTTCGGAAATTCCTGATAAAGGAATGCTTCTACACCTATCATGAATATAACATCTTCTGTACTACTACTTGATGTCTGACTTATGCAAGTCAGTGATATTAAGTATGTGTTCTTTATGTAATAAATTAATTAATTGTTGTCAAAGATTGTTGATAGCTTGTTTTGTTTTGTTTTGTCTGTTTTTAATTTCAATTGACTATGTATATAATGTTTTGATTGTATTTTTTTTTTTTTTTTATGACTATGTGAAAGTAATATTCTATATATATATATATACAGCATGATTTTACTGTTACTTATCACTACTACTTATTAGTATATACATTTTTTACTTGTTATATTCATTTCTGACGTGTCCTATACTTGTATTTCAGCAGGTCTAAAGGAAATAAAGTGTTATTATTATTATTATTATTATTATAGACCTAACTCCTTTACTATCAGATCGATTTTATCAAGTTTTTTTCTGATTGAGTTAATGTACCTATACATCTATATTGTGGCAGCTGGATAGTAGCTTTTACAATATTACTACAAAAAGACGTCAAGCACATAATCAATTGAGAATAATTAATATTCATGTGATGTAAAACATGAACACTTATTTCGTTGGCAAAAAAAACTTTTATAAACTTATACTTACTTTCATTTGTATAGCTAGAGGATCTATAACATTTCCAATAGAACTGAACGGTAAGCTTCTATTTTTAATGTCCTTAGTAAACTTGTGCGTAATAAAAAATGTATAACCGTATGGTGTAAAAAGCCACTGTAGACGGGTCGGAATAGCATCGCAAGAATTTGTTGAGGACAATTTTGCCAAACCCAAATAATACCTGCAAAGAAAAAAACATATAAGTACCTACCCACCTACACCTTTAAACAATTTTTCATTCTCCTTTTATTTCCATGCACTATACAGATTCGGCAAATATAGTTGGTGATATAGGGAATAATATTCCTACTGAAAGTAGAATGCGTGAGGTCGTTGACCCGGTCAAGCGGTGGTGGTATGAACGAATACCAATGCCATGCGTTGATCTATGACAAGGCGTGATTTACCTGAGCAGATACACGTTTACATATCACGAACTACCATTGACAAATCTGTATACAATTTACTTGTTACTATGTAGTCAAACCCCATAAATATAGTTACACAATCGAAACTTAAATTTCGAAAATATTCCTGAGGAAGTTGAAATAACAATGCCAAACGAGCGAACCAGGATGGCGCATTGGTGAGCATTTTTTTGCTTGAAAACAATCGAAACTTTCATTATTCAAGTTTACAGACACATCTGTTGTGATATTGCCATGCACTGAAGTTCTCGCAGCACTGACGACAGGAAACACTAATTTTATACCTATTGTAATTCATTATGAAAATCTAACTTGTCCAGAACAAGGGAACTTTCTTATATACTGTTTAACATTCAATCTACATGTGCTAAAAATACGAAAATATTCAAGAGCATATTTTTTATATTATTTTGTTAAAATTTTCAAAAATTGGTCTACAGTTTTTAAATAAGACAAACAATTTTTCAAAGTTTCATGAATTTCTTAATACTTTTAATATATGCATGATACATCCTTTAAGTATATTTGCCCGTCTGTATCAGTGAGGCCACTCACACTTTTATTTTATATTGACAATGTATACAGTGTTTAAATACACTTACCTCTGAATAAAATGAAGGAAATTTGGCATACTGGCTTTGATTCGCAATGCTACACCTACATATATATCTATCAAATCAACAGGGTTTATTCTATCCTTTGCAGCTTCAGCCAAGTTTAAAGCGTTTAGGGAAGTTGTGAGGCCAAAAAGATGACAGGTTTCTTCAGGGCCATCAACCAGCTGGATTTTATGCAAATTGTTAAATACAAGGGCTAGCTCTTTACATGATGTTTGACCTTCGAATCTGGTTATTCTGAAACATAAACAAGAAGAAGTAGACTAAAACCTGACAAGAATTATTGGTATTAAAATATTGTTGCGCATTGGTGGCCCCCAGGTGCGGGTAGCATAAATTAATTAAGTAGCAGGGATAACAGGCCACTGCATTCATAAGAGGATTAATTCACTTTAAAAAAAAATTGTCACATCACGACTGCAAATGAAACGTATTTATTAGCATTGACAACAAAAAACGTACCCATCGACAAAAAATCCTCCAGCATGTCTAGACAGCCATCTTCCTATCCATAGCCTGTGCATGATTTGCCTGAACAATTGCCAACAGAAACATAAGAATAATTCAAAACGACTTGTAGGTAGCGTTATTCCATATGTTTGTAAACAACGCAAAAGTTCTTGCTTTGCGCCCATCTTGTCACCCTAACATACAAAAAGAATAAATTTAATACGATAAAACTAGAGGCAACTAAATGATTAGATATTTATTTTTTAAAACTCAACCTTTCTAACCTTTGCTAAAAATAAATCGGCCTGTTTTCTATGTCTCCAATATTTTTGTGCTTCCTTAGACTTGCTTGGAATAATGGGATCTCCGTAAACAAACATTTTTACCAAACAAAAACCCATTATAAAGACATTTAGCAACCATAATATTAAAGCCGAAGGAGAAAAAGTAACGGATGTAGGGTCGTTCCCTAAAAATATATAATATGAGTTTGAAATTGCACACTGGCAATACCAGAGAAATTCAAATTACTCTTATGATTCTATACTCACAATTTAAAATTTCTCTTCCTCCATGATCACTTTCTCCTGCATCTCCTGCAAAAGATTTTTTGAAGGCAAATCCAAATGGGTTGAAGGAGATCATAACCAGCATAAACATGCACAAAGTTAACCTAGAACTATCCAGCATTCCATGCGTAATACTGATAGTTTCGTCATCGGTTTCATCTTTGACATTAGAACAATATTCTGGACTGGAGGGCAGAGAATGCTCTGGTGAAAGTGAATGATCTGAATGTGGTGGTGTATCTTCTGGTCCATATTTTATATTACTGCCGGTTGTGAGAAGATCTTTAAGGGTGTTCTGCCTAGCGGCCATTTTCAATGCCATATTTTCTTGTTTTAAACGAGTGTTAGAGTTTTGCAGGAATCGTATATATTCAATTGTTCTTCTCAGTATTGCTGATTTATTTAACTATAAAAAAAAACAATATAATGCCGATTATGTTATATCGATGGGTTTTTGACAAAACAACGTAAGCGACAAACAGTGAATTTTACAGGAACCAACTTTTTTTTGTAATTGATGTTATTCTCAGACTAAAATTATTAAAAATGTCTGTAACATTTTCTTTTATCAATAGTAATTGAATATTAGTATAAAATTTGATAAAATTAATTATATACATTAATTATTGCAACTTAGGGTAATTTGTCAGACATAACTCTATTAAATTTTGTAGCTTAAAATACACACAGGCTGTTATTTTCTCACAATTTTGATGCACAGTGGACAAGGAAATGGTAACTAATAAGTATCGTAAACGCCTGACAGTTAATCGTAACCGACGGTGCTTATGATTCTTTGCTGGCATTACATCAGGAGTTACGATAGTTTTAGGTATAATTTAAACACAGTTTGAAGATATTGGCGTTTACGATAATATATAAAACGATAAATTTTAGTGAAAACAGTACAATTAACACATGATGTTATGTCGGGATGCACAAGTTTAACACAAGGAATCGTATAAACCAAAAAACGCAATTTTGACAATATTGTCGCTTACGATGTTTTGTCAAAAATCCATCTATATATGTGTGTGCGTGCAATGGTTAAAATCATCCTTAAACAATCTTATTTATGCTGTAAAAAGTAACAGCCATTATTTGAATGATTAAGGCCAAATCAGGTATTCCTTAGGAGGCACGTCTAACCTCGTTTACTATTTATCTTTTTATCAATGACATTTTAGAATGTTTCATCCACAGGCATTGTTAAACACCGATGACATAAAAATATTTAAAGAAATAATTAGGAATATCCCTAGTAGCACAACATATTGGACCAATATATAATCCATATATATGAATATTCGTCCTACATTCATATATTGGTCTTATATGGATTATATATTGGTGCAACATTGGTGCTACTAGGGATGGAACCACAAATTTGATCATGGGGATGTGCTCATTAATTAGGAATATGGAGCCACAAATTTGATCATAGGGGATGCGCTCAAGATATATACATCATCTGGAATGAATGTTCATCTAAATGCGGAAGGTGCCAGCCTGTCCGCAATTGCAAAAAAGAGTAAAAAATTTTTTACGAAAATTTCTGTATTACCGATAATTGATCAATTTTATGTTTCCACCGCATTTGCAGGTTTATTATTTATAATATTTCTTATAGTCTATAAAATGTTTATAGGATCGCAAAGGTGCAGTGGTATATGGATGGATTTCGATAAAAAGTGTAACGCGATGAGTGACATGGTTTCTGCGAGCGACATGGGTCACGTGTGTAGTAGGGGTACAACGTAAGGAAGAGTTCTATGTTTTGTGCTGTAATATGTGGGTCGAGAAGAGAGCAGGAGCGTTGTAGATTATAGATAGATGTTTAAGCGTGTTTCGTTGTTTCGTAGTTGTTATGTTATTGTTATCAGTTGATTGCAAGGATTGTGAAGAAATCTGTGAATTTTTTATTAACTTGTTAACACTTCAAATAAATTAAGATTGATAAAACAATATAGAAAATAAATATATGGTTACAATATTAAGTTATAGGTTTTTAAATTTAGTTTTCAAAAAGTTGAATATTTGCAAACTTTCTATAATCCAATAATTATAAAGATTTCCATAACAAAAAATGTTATCTGAGATTTTCCTTCAGTAACTGTTAGTGGAGGGATTATACATCACAAAAATCAGTTCTGGGGATGCCGCGCAACACCCCCAAAAAAAAAACCCTTCGGTGAAAAAGCCTTATTTTACTGATAACTCGTTAACCATTGAAGATATAAAAAAAATGCTCATTATAAAAAAGAGAGCTTGACTAATTGCCTAAAAAAACGTCCTCTTTTAATTTTCTTGCATATGCATGGATTTCGAGAAAATCGATATTGACAAAAATTGCAAAATTTGTATTTTTAATGCGCGCAAATTTTTGTTTATTTGAAATTTTTTGCGCGCGGCCTATAGAAAAAATTGAATTGCTCGAAAACCAAACAAGCTAGGAAGAAAAATCAAAGTGGGTTTTAAAGGGGATATAAAATATTCTCTTGTGTTGCCATTTTTGATGGCTATTGATATTTATAGGTAGGTATATAAAAATAAAAATATAATATAGTTATCTCTTGATTTTTTGCACTTTTAACTATTCACATCCCCATAAAAAATAACTGACTTTAATATAAATTATAAATGAATTATCTTTTAGTTCAAGGTAGTACTTCAATGCAGAAAAAGTTGGGAATAAAAATATTCACATTTACAAATTTACCAGCTTGTTGAAGTTAGCCAAATTTTGGCAAATTTTTTATGGTTTCCTAAAAATAAAAAAAAAGACCCAATCATCTTGAAAATTCAGCTCAAAAATTTTTTTTCAGTTTATATATCATATGAATATTGTTTTTAATCATTTAATAGTTAATAAATTGAATAAAAAAATATCATCAAAGAATTCAATATGCAGCCTTTTTTGGATTTTTCTTGGTTAACTTCAACATGCTGGTAAATTTGTAAATGTGGATATTTTGATTCCTAACTTTTTCTGCATTGAAGTACTACCTTGAACTAAAAGATAATGCATTTGTAACTAATATTAAAGTCAATTATCTTCTATTGGCCTTTGAATAGTTAGATGTACAAAAAATCAAGAGATAACTAGATTATATTGTTATTTTTATATACTAATAAATACCAATAGGCATCAAAAATGGCAATACAAGAGAGTATTTTATATCCCCTTTAAAACCCATTTTGATTTTTCTTCCTAGCTTGTTTGGTTTTCGAGCAATTCAATTTTTTCTATAGGCCGCGCGCAAAAAATTTCAAATAAACGAAAATTCGCGCGCATTACAAATACAAATTTTGCAACTTTGTCGATATCAATTTTCTCAAAAACGATGGCATATACAAGAAAATTACAAGAGGACTTTCTATTATAGGCATTTAGTCAAGCTTTCTTTTTTATGATGAGCAATTCTTTTATATCTTCAACGGTTACCAGTTATCAGTAAAATAAGGTTTTTTCCACTGAAGGGGTGGCTTTTGGGGGGGGGGGGTTGTGCGGCACCCCCAGAACTGATTTTTGTGGTTTTGTGATGTTTAATCCTCCCACTAACAGTTACTGAAGGAAAATCTCAGATAACATTTATTTGCGAGCTTCTGGTGAATTTTTTACTTTATCGACTGTATATACTACAGGACTTCAAAAATTCCTTACATCATTTTCAATGCACTCCGATGGTTGCAAGGATTGCGAAATCTGTGAATTTCTAAAAATATATCTAATAATTATTTCATTATTTAAACAAATAATTCTTAATTTTCGAATGAATCTTCATGTTTTTCGCAATAAAATTGATTATTTTTTAAACAAATTTTCCAATTAGTCACAGAAATACATACATACTTTTCACCAAAAATCCAAAAATTTTCAGAAAAAAGTGATGCTAGGTATGAAAAGAATTAATGATGAAATGTAAACATTGGTACAATTCAATGTGATCGGAAAAAAATAGAACGCTTATAGTTTTCGGGACTACTAAGTATGAATTTGTTAAAAAAATCAAAATTAACCCTCAAATGCGAGAGGTCCCGGGTTCATCTCCTAGAACCACTAAACTTTTTTTATTTTATAAAAATTAATGTATTTTTTCACAAATTCAGGTTTGATTTGATGGCAGAAATAATGTTTTCCTTCTTTTTCCTATAATTATTTCTTTCACGTGATTTCTTTAGGTTAGGTTGTTCTTTATTTTGCTAATTGTTAATAATTATCAGTGCCGCAAGCAGTATTAATGTCGCCAGGGTTCGAGAAAAATAAAAAAAATCGTGATTTTTTTTACTGAAAAATTAATGTAATAATAACAATACTGGTAGTGTGGTAGTGTAAGTGTAGTTAGGTAGATATGTATTGTCAGTGTTACATAATTTAAATTTTTTTAAACTTTTCTGTTTCTCTGTTAAGTGTATATTATCTGTGATTATTTATTAAGAATATAATTTTATTTGCATTTGTATTTTGACTATTATACAATAAAATAAATAAATGGTATTTTTGTTTAATTTCAATCATTGATTAATTTTAAAAAATCACTTGATTAAAATCTAAAATAACGCAAATAATTTCAATCCTTCGACTTGTGCTCCCGTCAGGGGGTAAAAGTATGTAAGAAGAGAGAAGTTGGTATTCAAGAAGGGCAAGGAACATTTGCGCCGCTTTTGCAATTGAAAATAAATTTCCAAATCGGCGCAAGTGCTCCTCGCCCTTCTCGGATACCTCCTACTAACTTTCAACGGGTACCTCAAAATTTTGCAAACAAGACATTGTTCCGCTGTTCAATATTGCTTATATTTCATCAAACACCAACAGTTCCCACTCAAACAGCTGATTGAAGTAAAGATTATAATTTTATAAACTAACGGGAGTAACGGGACCGCCGCGATGTCGCATTAAGAACGACGTTACCTACCTGACAGGAGCACAAACGGCTCCCGTTCGACGGGAGTGTAGACACAGTGCAATAAATATATGATTTTTCATTGCTGCAGTTCAAATTTAGTGTTTAGTATTTAACGTAGCGGGGAAAGACTTTGAAAGTAGTTAGAAAGAAAGTCAGCATTTTAAAATTTTTGCTGGTGCGAATTCGCTGATAAAATGGCAAATATAATATCACAAAATATATATTGTTGTAATATATATTGTCTTTGTAAGCACAATAACTTAAGAACGAAAAGTCCAACTGCATTGAAATTTGGGCAGTAAGTTAGTGTTAGCTAGAGGAAGAACCGTATTATTTTTCAGCAAAATCTATCAATAAATAAAAAAAAGTCATTAATTATTATAATTAAAACAAAAAAAATATGTTTTGTAATTAAACAAAAATGTCTGAAACTAATATTATTTACAAAAAAAAAACTGCGAAGAGTATCCTACAGAATGTGCAACAATTATATAAATTTGCTTAGTTGACTAATTACCTTTTGGAGCAAAACTCCCTAGAAATTGGACTAATTACTACTACTTTCATGACATTCCTACATACAGGTTTTTCTTTCATGGCAAGGACACCAGGATGTAAGAGAAAGGCTGATGATATGGCCAGGAAAGGCACGTCTAAGGCCCTAGTAAAACCCGAACCTCTATGCAGGGCAGCTACGCCATGCATACAAGAATACGTTAAGAGTTATAAATAGTTAACACGGTTACTAAGAATACTAATATCACAATTCTATTTTCAAATCTATTACAATTGAGATAATGTTATAAATGTATTAAGACACTTTCTTACCTTAGCATCTTCCCCAACGATCATATTCTTCAATTCCACTATCTTGTCATTGATACTTGTACGATATTTTCTTTCAATGGCATTATGTGCACTTCGTTTAACTTCTTTGACTTTCTGCTCTTTGTGTGGCTGCACACGGTTGATGGCAACTTTACTGTCACCATCCAAAACTAAGTTGGTTAAAATTCCACTTGTGTTTAACAGAGTATGGATAGGCTGAGAAGTATTATTAGATACTGCAGTTGTGTACATAAGCGTTGTTGGTTGATTTATCTAAAACGTTAATTCAAAAATTTGAAATTTACTTTCACAAACAATTTAATGCTCACTATACCTGTGAATCAGTTTTAATTATTTTAGCCTGTAACACCACAGGCTGAATCTGTTCAGACGGAATTTGCTGGATATTTTGTAAAACTACCGGTCGACCTTTTGGACTGCTTGAAGTCTTATTGCTACTTTGTTGTAAAATTATATGTTGATTCTGAATGGGTAAACTTGTATAAACTAAAGGCTGGCTTGTTTGACAAAGATTTTCTGATGAAATAATGACTGTTGTTGGATTTTGAACAGGTAATGATACATTTTTTAATTGTATATTTTGTAAAATTTGATTATTATTGTTCTGAGATGGTATAGTAGTGGCTTGTACTGGAGAATACTTCGGACTTCGGTTTAGTAACTGTTGGGGTGTGCTAGAATAAGAAGGTGAAACTTGAGGTGTATCAAATATCGAGCTCTGTTGATCTAAAGGTACAGACGGTGATAAAGTTGGGTTTAAATAAGCACTGGGATTCTGTAAGTCAGATATGTCGAAAGACAGATCATCCATAGGCAGTTGGTCATCCAGTTGAGACAAGGCGTCATCTCCAAATAACTCACTTTTCATAAGTTCATTCTCACAATGATTGAGAATATCTAAGATGAAGAGAACATGTTTTTAAAACATTCAGTAAGTATATCATTCACATTCACTAAATCATGGGAACTCACCATCAATGCCAGCAAGTTCTGGTATTAAATTAAAATCACCTGAAGAGGTGAAATGAGAAATACTCTCATTCATTTTCACTTTTCAACACACTTTAAGACGTTCTATAAAAAATCACCATACTTCGTTCAGCGAATCAAATGTCACTTTGAATGAGGTGATTTGACGTCACAATGTTTTTATTATAATGCGACTTCTAACGATTTAAACTGGAATATTACGAGAATCTACAACTAGTGGAGATAATTAAGTTTCTGGCCAGCAGATGACACGACAATATACTTATTATATCATTGTATATAGAGTCTATATACAATGATTATATATTTATTATTAGAGTATATGAACTGACATAATTCGATATTATTCTGTAGAGTGACGCTATGAACATGATATTTAAGTACATACAGTTATCTACCTACTTGTACTTGAGAATATTTTATTTAAAATTTTGTTATGAAAATGAATATATTTTCCCAAATTATCCAGGGCTGCCTTCAAAATGTTTGGCGTTTGCAATCATTCAAATGACTTTTTCCGAAAGTTAAACCATTTTCAAGTTATTAACTACCTATATACGATAGGAAAGTGAACTTTTAAGGATTTTTTTTTCGGAATAAGGAGAATATACCTACTTAATTTGCTAACCCTTATGCTAACCAGATAACTGCTTTGCTTTGCTTGAATTTTCATATTCAAGTCAATACATCCATAGGTATTTTGAACTCTGACAGTTAGTTAATATATGCCCCTGCTCTATACTATATAGTAATTTGATAATATTTAGTACCCTGAAGTTTACTTTTGCATTCTTTTTAAAATCTGTGTTTTGGACTATAATGCTAGGTACCTACTATCGTGGGCAGAAAAAAATCGGACACCTGTTTTTTTTTTTTCTAATGTAAATCTGTCTCTATTTGAATATGTAATGTGAATTTTGACAACTAACTGACAATGTCACAAAAATTAAAGTTAAATGGACACAACTAGATTTTAGAAAAAATACGTTATAGGACTTATTGTCCTATTTTTTTGCTCACACAGTACTTGAGCAAAATGTTTCCTCAGTTTGACTACTCGTCAAGAGATGGCAGAAGCATAGTTAACCAAATATATTCCAGAATTTTCAAATATTATTGAATTCTGTAAATGCAAACTTGGTATATGCAAAGGTCATAATTGTATGTATTAAGGAAAATTAGTTATATGAATAATTACAGCATACTGCAATCTGAGATTTTTATGGTAGTAAGGCAGCTATAATCGTAACAATTCAGTTCATAGATGTCGGGCACGTCGCTGCAATAATAAAGACTGTCAATTTCGACATTTATCATTTATCTAGTTTTGTAGCCATTGAGGTAGAATTTGTAGCCTAATGTTAGCAGGAACCTTTAAAAAAGAGAAAAACCATGTCAAAGACTTAGGTAAGCAAAATTATGTTTTGATGAAAAAGTAATGTACCTGTATTCCTGTATGTCAGCGGTAACACAAAAGTAAGTAATAAAAATAATAATCACTAAATAGGTAGGCAGGTACTTTTAAAAATAATGCGAAATGCATGCAAATTATATGCTGAACTCTTCCATTGCAGAATAACAAATCGCTTCGAGATAATGGTTATCTTCCGGATGAGTTTCTATTGTTTCTTGTCTCCATAGTGTGAAACCAATATAAGCGGTCAATTGAACTTTTATCGCCTGCCACTTTTCTTCCAAATGGTAGTAGAATCGAAGAATTAAACTAATCTTATGATTCTTATGAGCTTATGGCCTTATTTTATAACGCGTGGCACCTCAATCACATGAATAATTATCGGCGCATACATTAGCCGGAAAGCAAAAGGCGAGTTTTGCAACTATGTTCGCAGAGCAGAAACCAAGTTTTGCATCTATAGGTTCGTAAAGTGAACTAAATTTTATGTTAAAAAGCAAGATTTGTACCAGTTTCACATCAAATCTGAATAGGGTGGAAAACTCATTACAAGATGGCACATTTAACACAATTTCATGATTTTTGCTTTTACGGAGTTTTACATCTACAGGATTGATATAACAATACCAATGTATACAAGAAAAAAACGAAATCTTTGTTTTTATATTTTCATGTTTTGCTTGTTAGATGGTATAATATATAACATACCTATTTATTTTCACCCCACAGAATTTTAACAGAGCCAAATAAGGTGGGTGGTAGAGTAGGCTATAACCTACAAATAAGCAGCACCAAATTTATCTAGAATAAAATATCGATCTAAATACTTATATATTAATAAATCAATTAAATAGACTTACATACCTATTTTTGGTACTTTCTTTTGTAGCCGTTAAAAGTAACTAGTGGCAGCGGGCGGAAGAAATAAAAATGATGCAATGCATTAATGCAATAACCATAAGGCTGCCAAATTGAATTCCCCACTGTGTTCCCCATAGTTTGATTTGACAGCAATTGAGCAACTAACCGAAACTCCTACATCTCAAACAGGACGTTTGCCGGGAATTTTAAAATAATAGAGCCATATTTTTAATTGTTATTCATTCCAGTATTTCCATTTATTCTCATTGCGAAATTTTCGTACTAAATGATAGTAGCACACTAATATAGAGGATAGTAGTATAATAACTACACTGTACTGTCAAAAAGTACAAATTAATGTGATTTCGCAAGATGAAAAAAATAGTTGAAACGATATAAGATTTCTGAAATCAGAAAAATCAAATTGACAAAATTTAAATGGACCATGAAATATGAAAATATTTTGTTATCAAAAGAAATTTTGTTAGTAAAACTTTTTAAGGATTTTAATTTCATTTTTACAGTTTTAAATTTCCTTTTTTAATCATATCCTCATCTGCTAAAAAAAAACATCGCTCCTGGAGGTTATTTCACAAATGTGTTTAGGTTTGTCTTGCTAGTCAAGACACTTTAACAGGATGTCCTTAAAACGTTTTATTCAGAACGTTTTAGGGACGATAGCAAATGGACGTCCTTGGGACGTACCATATAAACCCGGGACGTTCCGACCTAACGAGGACCCAAGTGAACGTCCTGGGGACGTTTGTTGTTATCAGGGCAACAAAATAAGTAGATACAGCCGCCAATATAATACTGAGTTCAAAATATACTTGCAGAAACTTGTATAAACAAAAACATCGACTAAAATCTGGTTTAATTTATACATATCTGCCCCACCATAACTTAAATTAAGATGGAACCTCTTCAATATCTTCGTAACTACTGGTCGAAACAAAGCTATGTCCTATATGTCATTCTGCATTTCTTCAATATAGAAAGAACTGTTCAGCACATATTTGTGGAATATCTCAGATTGGTTGTAACGTCATCAATACCCATCCTGATCAATAGAATAAATAATTTTAAAATATTAAAAAGCACGGTTTTAAAACCGAGTGAAACTGGTAAAAGAATGCACAAAAAAGGAGAAAATAATGTTTATAATAATTATTATTATTATGCTAATAAATGAAATAACGTGGGGCGGGCACCCAATGAGTAAAATTTTATTATTTCTAAATATTTTGAGCGCCCGAAGTTTTTACCTTTGTCAACATAATTATTATTATTATAATTTTTTTTTTCTTTTTGGTGCATTTTCTTAACAGTTTCAGTTAGTTTTTGAAAGCATTGTTTTGAATTTTTTGAAATAATTTATTTCATTTCTTCTCTTTTGTCTTATCCCAATTGGACCAGTGCGTTTTTTCGATCTTTCTTACACATAAATGACAAAAAAGCTGTTCCTCATCTTGAAGCCGCCATATTGACTTCTTAAATTTCGATTAAATATTTATAATCTGCGACAAAGTTATAAAGTTACAGTTCTATTCCTCATCTGTAAACATATTATCTAGGTTATACTGATGAGTGATGATTAACAATAACTTCGAAACAGGTATGAGAACCTGCATTGTTGTATCTCTTTGATATGAAATTCAGCAATACACATAGAGCTCTATGTGCTAACTGCTATCATTGAGTTGAAACACATTCTTTATAGGATTTTGCAAACAGCAGAAAAAATAACTGTCTGTAAGTAAGAGAACAATTTTGTGTAAAAATATTAATGAAATCTGCATTCTTTCGATAACCTGAATTCTGGTTATGCTAGCAAATTAAAATCCTAAAATGAATTTGTCTAATTTTTTATTTGACAATTCTCATTCTAACACTAGCATCCACACAGTCCCCTACGGCCATGCAGATTAAACTAGTATCTACATAACCCCCGGCCCCTACGATCATGAAGATTCAGTTAAAAATGAGAACAAAGGCCTAAAATAAATGTATTTATCTACCTTGTCTTAAAAATTTTTCATTCTAATGGATTATATTTTCATGAAATCTATCATTCTGTTTCTTTGACCATTGAGGTCCTAATGTGGCTTATGAGTGCACGAATTATGAACTAATTAGTGTATATCATATGTTCCAACCGTTAATAGCTTTGTTCTTGATCTATAAAAACATTGTCTAAACTATGCAACGCTCATGAGGAACTTTAACTTTACTAGGCGTCACTAGCTGCATTATTGTATTGGGGTATATGACAACAATTTCTGTTTTTGTAATTATTGGGATCCACTAAAGCTGTTATTCTTTTGTATACAATTTCTTCTCTAATTGTCAAATAAAACTATTTTACTGTCTTGGCAGTAAGAACAACTGTTATTGCTTATCAAACGTGCGTAAAATCAAACTTTTCATATCAATCGGTCAAAAAGATGTTTTGTAAATAACACGGTTAAGTGAAAGAGCAAGTGGTATGTCACCTGAACTTTGCCTATGGAAGCAAACAATGTTTGTTTAATAAAGTCATTTATTATTTTTTTTTTTACACGTTAGCGATGCTGGACAGTTCTCCCGTGTCTCCGATATTCTCACGGGGGAAGCGCCAGCGAATTATCTACAACCACTCCCCACATCCCTCAGGGTTTGGTTGTAGATTCCAGACTCGTGTGCCCTAAGTAGACGCAGGGACCCCAAGACGACTGCCTTCTGCATTTGGCCTGCCAACCATTCGGCTGATTTTTGGCAGGCCGGTATGGTCTTCAATGCTGAGAGCAGCGTAGACCTCATCCCACCGAGAACGCCGACTATCAGGACACCATTTTGACCGAGTAGTCTGGGTATAGCGCTCGGAGCTCATACCGGAGATCTCGGTATTTAGTCCGTTTCTCCTCCTCCTTCGAGGTGATGTTTGTCTCGACAGGTGCCGAGAACTCGATGACATACATCACCTTGGTCTGGTGGTCGAGGAGGACTATGCCAGGCTTGTTGGCTTGAATCAGCCTGGCGGTCGGGAACGAGTAATTCCAATAAATTCGGCACTTCTCTTTCTCGACAACGGACTCGATCTCTCCGGGAACATAAGGCAGCACTGGTGTTCGGTCTACCTCGTACGACTCGTAAAGCCGCGTTATGTCTATGGATGTAGGCCGAAGTCGCGTAAATCGGACATGCAGATAGTAAATGCATGAGCGACTCCGGCGCCTGATGGCAGGTCCTACAATTTAGGTCGGGGACCTCTACACCCATAACACGACTGCGGTAGACCAAAGTGTTAATAACACCATCTTGGCAGGCCACAATGAATCCCTCGGTCTCCGACTTTAGCCCTGCTGACCTCAGGAATGGAATTATTATTATTATTATTATCATTGTTATTATTATTATTTTAAATTAAAAAATGTCGTTGAATTCTGTAATATTAGAGGTGGAATTAGTGCAATCAATAACGAATAACGTGTGTAGCTTTCAATTTTTCACCTCACACAGCCGAAGAAAAATATAATCTACAATTTTTTTCAAACACTATTACTTCGATCCCCGTTTTACGTCAGTCGTGCGGAAATTGATGAGACAATTGCCTGTTGGAATTTGGTCAAGTATATCAAGACACCCTGTATAAATAACATCATGTTGGCCCGCTTATAAATCCACAGGAGTGCATTGTCTAGTGTGTACGGGCAGAAACAATGTAAAATGGTATTGGTGTCGGATAGTGAGAAAGTTTTCGTTTTAGAGGTAAATTAATGCGTAGGTCTGGTTCATAGTGTTGTTCAAATAGTTAGATAATTTCAACATTTATTCTAAATCATTTTTATTACTAAATAAATCTTTCTTGACTGGATTTTGTAAACCAATACATCTCGCTTACATTTTATTGATTACCAAATTTTACCAAACAAGGCGAACCTTGTTAGAGTCTTATCTAGCACAATGTAACAAGAATTTTTTTGCTTAACTGTTAGTATCTAATGTAACATTCCTGGAAGCGCTACCTTTAGAATTACATGAATTTAAAAATACATGAGATGCTTTTGAATTACTTACTTTCTTAGAGTATAAACCAAGTGGTATGAATGCATACAATTCGAATGCAATTTTTTTGCTGGAATCAGTTAAGAAAACAGTACCGATTATGAAAGTCCATGTTTCCAGACGGTAACCTGGTCTGATATTGTTTAAAACAATTTTGTTTATAACAAAAAGAAATATCAATTTTTTTCAAGTATGCTAATTTTTAAATATGTTTTCATCGATTTCCAACAAGAAGAAATATCCGATAATTTTTTTTCGTAAAGTTGTTATTCTCAGTGTTATTAAATTTTTAAATTCTTGTTTTTTGACGCTTTAAAAGTGTAATAAAGAAATGGTTTTCTTACAATAGATACATCATTTTATTTAATTTGCAATGTTAGAGTGTTAGTTTTTTGTTTAGGTCAAATTTTGCAATCAAAATTTCGACTAATTCTAATTAAGCTAAAGCTTTGAAATCTTGCACACGTATGTAGGTCCGGTAACAATTCAATATCGTTCTAAATCCAATATGGCGGACGTCCCAAGATGGCGAATTACCTTTTACTTCTCAATACCCTTGATATGGGTATCAAATGAAATAGTTTGACGAGTAAAATACGATACATTATGTGAGGTCATTCTATATCCAATATGGTGGACGCACCAGGACGGCGGATTATCTTTTTCTTCACAACCCCCCTGATATGGGTATCAAATGAAAGGGTCTGATGAGTAAAATGCGATAAACTATGTAACGTCATTCTGAATCCAATATGGCGGACGCACCAGGATGGCGGATTATCTTTTTCTTCACAACCCTCTTGATTAAATGAAAGGGTTTGACGAGTAAAGTACGTTAAACCATGTAACGTCATTGTAAATGCAATATGGCGGATTACCTCTTTCTTCCCAAGTCACTTGACATGGGTTTCAAATGAAGGGTTTTTTCTGTCGGTAAAATAGACTAAAAATAAAAAATAAAATTATAAAAACATTTTTAAATAATTTTTTTATTTACAATTTTGTTATATCTTTAGACCTTGCATATCAACTTCCAAAAAATGGAATTGACGATTTTTTATTTTATACCACTTTTCTTCGACGGTTTTTGAAAAATTCATGAAGAAAAGTTGCCGCTATGGCGTGTAAGTAATTGATTGCTGAAACATTTTAAGTCAAAACACACAGGGTGTTCCATGTGAAAAAATTCAATTACGACTGTTTCAAAATATGAAAATTTTAATCATCGTGGAAAACATCCTGTAGAACTAGGTTCAACTTTGTACCCCTTCACCCTGTATGTATTGACTTAAAATGTTTCAGTACTTATTACTTACACGCTGAAATCCAAAATGAAAACTTTTCTTCGACATGAATTTTTCAAAAACCGTCGAAGAAAAATGGTCGCTATGAGGCATAAAGTTAAAAATCGTCAATTTCATTTTTTGGACTTCGTTCACCAAGTTCAAAAAAAATTTTTTGTTGAAATATTTATATAATATTTAAATTTGAGCGAAACAAAAATTCTGTCTGTAACTTCTCTTGTGCGCACGTTTTCTCAGGAACACTTTAAGACATTGACTTGAAATTTGGTACACATAATATGTATAATGACGAGATCTGAAACTTGATTATATTTCGCGCTAATTCTGGTGAAGGGCTGGGGGGTCAAATAAGGGTAAATAGAGGAAAATAAGTAAAGCACGCTGATAAGAGTACAGAAACTTGGGACTAGTGTATATACTAGGAACCGAGAGCTCAGATTTGTGTATAATATTTTTCAAACCCCCTACCACTTCCACAGAAAAGTCTATCAGCATAATGCCATTTTTATATTAATTTTTTATGATATTCTGATTTAAACTATGACACAATGAATGGTTTGGGACAGGATTTAAAAGGCCTTGAAAAAACCCTATAAGGAATAGAGGACAATTTGTTTACATAGTTCGCATTTTATGCACTAAACGTGCTAATTGGCCTCAAGACCACCACACGCCTTCTTATCACTTATATAGCAAGAAATCACCGTGTAAATATGCTCAAAATCTTAAGACACCCATTTAAAAGTTTTAGGATCAGAAGAATTTTTATAAAGACCGACTTTTTTCATAAATCAATATGGATAAAAAATGTTTGGTTTTTCCATGGACAACCGCGGTATGCGAACTGAAATTTAGGTATTTAAGAGTTTTGACGGAAGAAGAAATTGAAGTTTATAAAAGCAGAACTTTTCTTCGCAAATCGGTGACCAAGAAAGTTTCCCTCTTCAAGACCTAACTGTGGACACCCTGTATAAAAATAAATCTAAAACTCTTGCTTTTTTTTAAGTAGGATAAAAGTTCATTTGATATTATTATTGAATGTCTTAAGTGTTCGTCCTTAGTGGTCCCGTAGTAGTAATAATTAATAAATTCCAACTAAAGAAAGCTCAAATTTTTGACAATTTTTACCAATTGAAATATTATGCGTGCCTACATTTACCTTATTTAAAAACCACATAATTTCTAAAAGGTCTGGCCAATATTACGCATTCATTTTAGTTCTTGACATGTAAAAATAGAAAAATTATGTTAGAGAGGGAGAAAAATAATTCTTTGTGATGTGTAAAAATAATTTTAATTGGTGTTGGTATAACTAAACAGGTGACTACAGTGAAAGTGCCATAATTTTAAATGAAACATATTTTCACATGCCACGTATTTTCGTTCGGCGAAGTACAAAAATATTACGGAACAAATGCTTTTTATGCACGCCTAAATTGTTTACAGGTGCGTTAAAACAAAAAATAATAAAAGACCAGTTTAATTATATCCAAGTTGTCCTATAAATATGATATCCCTGCCATGCCAAGCCATTACTGTAAATCTACTTTTATCTGGAAGACCTTTGAATCCCCACTTTTTTATTCCTAGTTAATTTCTAGATTGGTACCAGTAAACAGGCATCCGAGCTAGAGACAAGCGCGACGTTACCCCTCACCCCCCCTTCAATCCGCGCCCGCGGCTTGCATACACGCATTGCGTGTCCTCTAAAGGCCCTCTAAAGTTAGGTCATTGAATTTTTGGACCCTTGTCCTTCAACAGTCGCGGCCGTCTTGCATTCGGCAGAGCATTGGCCTCCACATAACCCTATTCAAACGCACTTCAAGGTCTATGTCGACGGATGGTAGAGCGATTGCGTAAAAATGAATTTTATTTAATTTGTAGGGACGTGACAATTGCGTCATCGTTAAAAATAACTTTTTAAATTTATGTACATTTCCCAATATTCGGGGGCTTTTAAAACATTCCTTCCTAATTTGTGAAAGTTATGGAAGTCAAGTTCGGAATATTGCTTATATTTTTTGTAACACATATTGGAAAAAAATTACCACTGTAGATACAGATTCATACTGAGTAAAATGTCTACAGTACATTGCTTCAGCTTTAGTAATTTTCTTCCAAATACCTAACATGATCCCATAAAATTAAAATAGACTAATCTCTTAAACAAGTAAATGAAAGTATGCTATAATCATGATTAATCAGTTAATATCCTGAAAAAAACAATTGTTCGGGTAACATTTACAACATAAACATAGAGTCGACTATTTCTGCCTCCTAGTTGCTCTTCTTGCCCTTCACCAAGATACCTCATAACTTACTATCAATGTGTATATTTGTTTCTCTAATTCTTCTATATACATATATGCTAATTGTGCGGAGTCCTACAACCATTACACCTCCTGATGAGATCGCAGTTTCCTTTAGTTAAGAAGTCTAAATTGTGGTTGCATGTTTAACATTTCCTAGTAACTTTCATAACATAATAAAATGATAAGAATGTTTCTAACTCTAGATATTATTAGGTTTTTACCTTACCATAATTTTTCTATAATCGTGACTTATAAGGGGATGATTCATCAGAAAACAGCAATCAAAGCATACCCAAGCTAAATACTTTGTGACTCGAACTGAATTATTTCTAGATAAAAAAAGCACTAAAATTTAGGGAAATTTGTTATAAACATAAATAAATCAATCTTAATGTATCTTTTCGAAAAGAAAAAACTTACTCCACCAAATGGTATCATTTTTAGATTGACTTGAATTTTTATTACTCTAAATAAAAACTGCCATACACCTACGTCAGTTGGTCTGTACGTACAGAAACACTCTACAGGTCGAAATCTTTAACAAATTCACTTACATTTTTTTAAATTGCTTCGTGTACTAACAGAACAGAACCCTATTGAATGAGAGTGATATTTGAGAAGCTTAATATTTACAAATAATAATTTGATTTTTTGATTTGATTTAACACAGCTTTCGCGGATCGGTTCTCTCGTTCTCCACGTCTTTTGGATAAAAATATAATTAAATATAAATTAAGAAAATAATTATTTTTTCGATTAACTGGAAGCAAGTGAAAAATGGAAAAATTACCTAATTATTTCCAAAGCTCTTACCATGTTATCATCACATATTTTATAACAAAATGTGTTAATATGAACATTATATTTTAATAAGTAAAGCAAGCAAATATTATATATTTCTCGAGAATCTACACGAGTAAGTATTAATATAGCGACACTTTTTTTTTTTTCGAAACACATATACCAAGTATGATTGATGATATTGAAGGATGGAAACAACTTTTTTATTTGAAACTTCTTTCCTGATATACGAACCAAATGTATTGACCCTTCACTTTATCCGCGAATATCTCAGAAACGGAGGAGCGGAAAAAATTGAAAAACTGTGTTCATTATGTGGCTATTCTAAATTATTCACTGAAATCTGAATAATGTATGTTGCACAGTTTTGAAGTTCTGTTAAGTTATATTGAAAAATGTCCTACTTTTTAAGGAAATTTTGACCATCCAGTTTTAAATCCATTATATCTTGGAAAATATGCCTACCATGTAAATAATACTTTAGATACCGATAAAGCATGGCATTTTTTGTACGAGGAAATTTTTTCATATTTTTTTATTCTAAAATTTTGCAGTGATTTTCAAGAACGCGATCTCATGTTTATTCGGCTATTTATCAACGTATTTAAGACATTTTTGATAAAATAGTTAATTATATAAAATGTAAGCATGTTTATAAAAAAGAATTGGTATATATCAAATATTAATTTAGTTATCAAGCGCAAGAGATAAGAGTATTAAAAACTTGCAGTAATTAATTATCTGTCAAACTCAAACAGAGATGAAGGATAAAGGCAACATTGCTATTTGAAGCTTTTTTTTAGGATTAGCAGTTTTCTAAAAGATCGCACGTGAAGAAAAATTACCGATGAACTAATGTTATATGCATGCCACTTACTAGATAAAACCATTTGAGTGCGCTGTTGATTTTACCAACGATTTTTGTTTCTGTTTGTATTTGATTTGTTGTACTAGATGTTCTTAATTAGTATACTAACTATATTGACTGAGTTTTGAACAAACTTTAGGTTTTATATGTATTCGCTTTCGTATAGTACGTTGTCATATCATTGCCTCCTTATCTTCTCGAGGTAAACTAATAAATATTGTACTCACGCATCTAGGATCTACCCAGTGCGTATAGTAGGTATTTCTGCCACTTCCGGATATCCAATCTGGATATTTTTATATACCGTCGGACTGGCTACAGATTGGATAAAGGGCATGCTTGTTGCCAGAAACGAAAGCCACATGACGCATGGGGTAGGAATATACAATGGGAAGTGTAAGTGTTTGTGAGATACTTCTTTTTAGTTTCCATCTATCATCATCTCCTTATTTATTCTTCTTCTGAGTCTTCTGTTCTTCTGTTCATCCCGCATCAGTGCGCCCACCTCGCCTGCTTGCCGTCATTCATTAGCTCGCCGCAAGAAGAATTTATTTATTAACCTTTCCACAGGTAAATAGCCATTTACAGTGGAAGTGCAAGGAAGAGCCCCAAGTGAACATTAGAAACACCCTCTATACCGATCTACCAAGGTAAAGCAAAATAGAAAGTTAAATCTACAAAAAATGAAAAAGAGATTTAGGAGACCTCAACTACTTTGACCTCAGAAATGTTTTTGTATTCGTAAATAAGCCCAATATACGGAGCACGTGACAGCTACCAGTTAAAACCTTCATGTTGTGGGACCTGCCTTATGTTTAATACATTTTTAATTTTAAGAAATTCAATTAGGTTTAATAATTAATAAGGATTAGTAAATCAATACTACAAATAGAACTTATCTTTTTCATCCGTGTGTAATGTTGGCAGCTTGAATATCTGTTCTGTGGGATTCCCACACTACTTACACTCGTTGTTTCAGCCTTCTTAGAAAATCAGCTTGTTGTTATGCACTGAAGACAACTTTATGGTGCACAGTTTATATTATATTTCCAGACGTAAGTTTAATATTTTTCAAGTTGTTCATATAGGTATGTTCTTAGATGATACTATATTCAACCAATATATCTTAATCAAATATCGACTATATGAAATAGCCAGACTCATGCTAATTTACATCAATTAATGTAGAATTATTCAGGCATTAATTCAACACAATTACACACGATTTTTTACAGTTTTAACTGAGTTTATTCAAGATTTCACAGGAGTTTCACAAGCGTGCCTGCCTCCATCTGAAACCGAACTGTATTATTTATTAATTTTTACACAAAATTTCAATAATATGATTCTTAATATGTATTACAACAAAATAAACAACTTCACTCTGCCACACTAACAAAGCGGGAATGAACAACAAAATAGTTCAATTATGCCTACAATAGACATTGTCACTACATGATCTCTGAGTGGTTTAGGCGATGTAACGTCATAGCTCGACTATTCCGACGTTTTTTAAAGCACCGACTTCAATAATTCTTTTATACAGGGTGTAATTAGTTTCACGTCATTAAAAAAACTGGTGGTAAGGAACGACAAGACAAACAAAAAAACCTTATATAACATGGGGTGTAAAGCTCATAGTTTTGGAGAAAAAAAATTAACAAAAATTTGGCAAATTTTCAATAAAATTTTTTGAGAACTGCTGGAATATTGAGGTAGGTTTAGATCTAGATCTGATCTGAAGAAAACTATACTCCAACTCTCCCTTGTGCAATATTTTAGTTACTATCGGTGTTTCGTTATGTACACACGTCCAACCCGCCGTTCGTTGTTTTTGTTATTTTTGAATTTCGCGTCATTGTGTATTTATAGTTAAGATTTATTTTATTGACTAGCGTTCAAGTTGTCAAATTCTTGATTACGTACAGACACAACTTACTTGTTCGTTCTTTTTGTATTCCTTTTTGGTTTTTGTACCAAGTTTTTATTTTACTTTTTCTTTATTGACAACGTTAGTTGATAGTTTAGTGTTTAGTGTTGAACGAAGTGCGTATATACTTAATTCGACGTACCGGACTGTGTATTGATACAGATGCAGAGATTTTGAATCATTTAGGTAGATAGTAAGCTTTTAACCCAGGACACTCATTTATGTTACAAATGTTAATAAACCACATTTAAATTTTCTAAATTATAAACAATCCAATATTTTGTTCCAAATTAAAAAACACACATGTAAAGAAATGCTCTGTTTAAACCTCTGTAGCCATTATTTGCTTGCAATTGTGCACGAAGAGAGAACGAATTATTTACCTCTTTATACTTGCCTCAGTTCGGTTGAGGCGGTACATCAAAGGCGGTCGATGATCCTTTGACACCGCGTGTGCGGGCCAGCACTTTTTTTATGACAATTTAAAAGTTGTATAATTGGGAAGTACAAGTCCATCGACCAAGAAAAGCAGTTGTTCTCAATAGTTGTCTACCATAATATTAAATATGTTAACCTAGATCAGTGTTTTTCACAGTGCCCCTAGAGGGAAAAGTCATAAAGGTTTTTTGTTTGTCTAGTCGGTCCCCATTATCAGCTTTTTTAATGACATGAAACTGATTACACCCTGTATATGAAGAAGCAGTAGGAAAATTTAAATTCTTGGCATACTTACTATATTCGTCAAGTTCTTTCAAAATATTGTGACAACAAAAATTGTTAGAGCCTATCAACGTTCTCTTGAATAACAACTGCCCTTCTTGGTAATCATTGTCACTTCAGTCGTATATCATCGAATTCCGTTTAAGAGCAACGAGTTTCAGTCAGTTTGACACCACCTTGAAGTAGTAGCGATAATGTCTAAAACATATTTTAATTAAACCGCGCTACACCCCCAATAAGAAACAAGAATGTAGGTACGAACACGTGTTTCAGAGTTATCGCTCCTCGTTAGCGAATCGTAGCTTAAAGAATAAAATTTGATTTATTGGGGTATTGGGTATTGTGGTCACAGTCAGTTTGTTTTTAATTTTCATGGGATCCCGCCAACTCTTTCGTTCTCTTGAATATATTTTATCCCACTTGTCACGGAATCGTGATAACTTAAACTAAGCATTCAGTTGTCTCAGACTTTACGTAGGTACACGAGTTTGTCGAGTTTCTGAATAATATTGGGTTCTTACTCAGAAGGGTGTTGATAACGTCCTTTAAATGTTGAAGTTATCATGAATATCAGTCCTCTGGTTCAAATGATTTATGAGATATAATTATTTTAATAACTTCCTGCACAAGCGATTTGCTAGAGCCGGAAATTCGTCGAAATGTTCGCTCATGTTAACACTGTTGAAGAAAATTACAAATATTATCCAACTTCATATTTCATACCCCTAATTTATCAACTTTAAATCGGCTCAGTTGCGCAGTGCTAAGGTGTTTGGCTTGCGACCACAGAGTACCGGGTTGGAATCCTGGCCAGGGCGTGGATGTTTAGTGGTGTTTTTCATGTGTTACCGAGGCGGTAGCAGTGGAGTAGACCGCTGTTGGGTGGCACAACATGTCAAGTCGCTGTTATCTCTCCTGAGTTCGAGTCTCAGCTGCGGTACATGGCAATGTCGCAGAGAATGGTTGTTGTGTTGATGCATATGTGTACGTGTCCTAGTTGAGTGGTGGAGCAGTAATAGCCAGGACGTTAATATATACAAAGGACGTTAATATAAATAAGACCACTAAAAATAAATAAATAAATAATGAAGGAAACACACACCGGTGTTTCAACAGATAGATGGAAACCCAACGATAGACAACTTAAAATAATAGTAATAATATTGATAAAGGTGTTATCATTAAAAAATTTGGAGGTTCCTCATATGAAGGTGAATAAACGAGGAAATGACGCATTAAACTCCAACATGACTTTTATGTGAGATGGTGCAAAATGTTCCTAAAGATATATAGAATAAAGTCAGGGTCATGGGAACTGGTGCTTTTTCGATTTCTGGTCGTAAACTGGCAGAAGCTCGCTATTTCCGGTCACCAACAATTGAAGATATATTTTGGACAATTCTAAGCATTTTTGACTCGTGACATTTTTTACCTAAACTCACTCTTCTCGGGATATAGGCGCTTAAAAACAACTTGTATTTAAGCTCTTATTTTTCAAAAAAATTAATATTCAGGATTGTTTTAGGACGTTGGTTATCAGTTGAAATATGTGGACTCTATATTTTGGACAATCTTTTGACCTTTGTCAGTTTTTACCTAAGCTCACCCTTCTCGAGACATAAGCGTTTTTAAAAGAGAAAAAACGGTGTATTTAATTTCTATATTTTCTAAAAACCAGTATTCTTGATCACTTATTATGGATTAAAACATGTGTACTTTATATTTTGAGCAATTCTAATCATTTTTTGGCTCTTGATATTTTTTACCTAACTCGCCCTTCTCGAGATACAAGCTTTTAAAATTAAGAAAACTAGTATTTTTGATTATTATTGGTCTTCGATTATCAATTAGGACATTGGGCTTTATATTTTGGATAACTGAGCATTCTTTTACCCGTCACATTTTTTCCTAACCCCTCCCTTAGCGAGGTATAAGCGTTATATAAAAAAAAGTATATTTAACCTTTTTTTTCTTCTTTCATTAAATATAATTGGCAAAAGAGTTTAAATTTATTTTTCATAAAACTTACCTTGCACCTAATTTTTAGGAAATTATCAAATTTTTAGAAAAGTTTAGAAATGTTCAAGTTTTTAAAGTGAATTTATAATATATAAAATCTATTATTTTATAAAATATTTTAAATAATCGTTTCTTTAATACTTATATCACCAGAAGGATGAGGTTAGGTAATAAATGTGAAGACCAAAAATAATCGTAAATACCAGTTTTTTTAAAGAAAAGCTTAAACACACGTTCTTCTTTGTTAAATGCTCATATCTCGAGAAGGGTGAGGTTAAGTTAAAAATGTCAAGAGACAAAAAATACTTAGAATTGTCCAACATATAAAGTCCAATGGTTTTTTTCAACTTAGAAACAATTGTTGGTAACCGGAAATAGCCCACTTCTGCTCCAGTTTACCATCGGAATCGAAAAAACACCACTTCCCATGACCCTGACTTTGTTCTATATACCTTTAGGAATATTTTGCACCATCTCAGATAAAGATCAGGTGGGGCAGAATCTCATGTTGGGGTTTAGGCCTATTTCCTGCTTCATTTTCTCGAATAAAAGGAAACATTTACTGTAATGAGATTATTATAACTCATTACAAATGGATACGTATAATATTCATCATATCATCAAAACTTGGAGGTTGTTTCACTGAAAGTATAAGAAAGTACAAGTCCTTTGTTTTCCTGTTAATTACCCAAATATGACATCGTCCTAAGTAGGAATATACTGTTAGGGCGTCTCTCAGAGACACCATGTTCCATAAGATCTACTGTTTATTTGTATATTTTTGTACTTTTTGTACTGTTATTTTTATTAAATTACTGAACTAAATACCATTTTGAAACAGCATGATTACTATTATTACAACTTAAATAATCCAATTACAACTTAACATTTGCAGATATAAACAATATCGTATTATTTACGTGCTGACAATTTAAAAGAACAATGATTGTCGAAACTTTTGAACGTGAAATATCACGGTTCAACAATTCCGACCTGCAAACGTCTTTACATTCTAGAAACACTACCTCACTGAGCTTCACTGCTAGCTTTTAGCTTGTTTACTCACAGACCATCTACCAGACATTCATCTTCCGTTTTACACGCAAAAGCTATGATTAAACGATAGTTACAACTACTGCAATGCGTTGTACATTATTTGTTAAGCAACAATTAAAAGTATCGAGTACCTAATTATTCGTATTTAAACATTTCCAGACGGTTCTAGGCACCATGCACCTGTTTACTTCAGGAACTGTTGCAAGTTCAGACGCAGGTTGAAGTTATTTTTTCGACAGTGTTTACGAAATCACAATTATATGCAGAGTCGAGTCTTAGGAGTCGGAAGTCTGAGTAAAATGCTATTTACATACCTCTAGGTATTATTGCAGCTTTCCTGCTTGAATAAAAATGGGAATTTAAATAAAAAACATATCAAATTAAATGAGCGTATATTTCAAGCATTAGGTATATAAAATTCGTGTAAGTTTAACAATCTCAGCAATAAGAAATTAAATTATTAGTGATAAAAATGTTTGGAAATACTTTGGAATATTTTAGCAAGCGTTTACGTAGAAGAAATTACGTTTATTTATAAACATAAATCCTTCATAGATAATACGTACGTATTTTAAAACAATTTTTAACTCCCGGGCGTTGTGTTCTAAGAAATGGTGAAGGATCTGGTGTTATTTTACATAATAAGTTAATGTTTGTCTGAAATGTATATCTGGCTATATCTTCTTGATTTTTAAATATGTATGTGGCACATTTCAAAAATGAATGGTAAAGTTAAAATCTTATAATTTCCCAGCAGTAACGGGTATTTGAGACACTGCCAATGCACCTTACAATACGTTTGCGAGTTTTGAAAATATGAGTCGCAAAAATAGAATTCCCCCAGAAGCAGACACTGTCTTAAACAAGATTCGACTTGTTCGTAACATAAACTTGCTATCCTAACAGGGATAGCAAGTAAGTATGTAAGTAAGCATGAGAGTTGTTCATTTCAGCTGTCGCCGACACACTTATGATTTTTTATCGAATAATGACGATTTTTCAGTTTTTATAGCACATTGAAACATAAGATAAATTTAGTTCAAAAAGCCATGACAAAACTTGTTTAAAACAAATTGTGAAAATTGTACATTTTTGCCTTGTATACCCCACTGATATAAATGCCAATTTTAACCAGTATTATCATAATTTGGTTTCAAAACCCTCAATTTAAAGTTAAGATACGTGGCTTCCAATTTAATAAAAATATTTTAAAAAATGTTTAAGATGTTTAAACAATTACTTTTCCAAAAAAAAAGCGATTACATTTTTTTTAATTGCAAGTAATTCTTTAATAAAAATAATTACACACATAATTAAGATAGTTTTATGAACAACCAGTTACAAATGTTTAGATACAACATCTGTAAAATATTCCTTCCTTGTCGTTCAGTGAATGCGATAGAATCAAATATTTCTGGTAATAAAACAAGACAGTTTATATCCTAAGAAAAACAACAAAAAACAAATTGAAGGTATTTTAATAACCTATAAAATATAAATATAAAATAATTTTATTATTTATAAAAAATCACTATTTACTTTTTTGGTTAAAATTAATATTTCAAGAGGGCAAAAACACCCTACCGCTCTATTATTTCCAACCCCTACGTCCGGCAGGTAAGAGATTCACTTACACAATTACCCACGTAATGGAATGGAAGTATTATTATAATCGTAAAAAAATATCAGTTTTACTTCCCTCGCTTACCAAAGAAAAGTATTGTATTCGTGAGAAATCATCCTCCAAAATTTCTTCGGATTTCCACGTTTCGGACCATGTAGTTACGGAAATGAAGGTTTTTGAATTCCGTCAGTCAGTCTGTCGGTCTGCTGTGTCTGTTGGCACTATATAAATAATAAAAGCGTGTTAAAGTGAAGAAATGGGTAGACCTTCACTGGAAAATATACAGGGTGGACTGTCTAAAGAAAATAGATAATGAAAAACATTTTTCTTCGCTCAAATTTAAAATCTCCACCATTCATGACATTCTAATCCTATCACAACAAAAATAAAATCTCGAACATTTTTTTACGAGTACTATACTTCCACTCCACTATGTGGAAGTAAAAATGTGACAGATGGCAATAACATTTGGCAAATAGTTAACACAATTACCAAGGAAGATACCTATTATAGTTTTATTGAAAAATACTGAGGGTGGTCATCCTAAGAAATAATTCAACCAGGTGGAAATTTTTAAAGGTATTTTTTCCATATTTGGCACCTTTTATTAGATATTTGTTTTTTGCTGTAGAATGACCACTCTGTATATTTTCCTTACCAGAAGTTATCAGGTTTTCTTTGTAATAATAGTGATAACTACATAACAAATGCGGAAAAAATAGATTTCTACTTTCCGGTCATTTTCAGCTGCCCTAACTCGGAAACGAAGGACCACAGGAATGCCTGATTTGCGCCATTCGATTTACCACATCTTCTTACGTACTTCTGAATTTTTCCAGAATTTTAGGGTTCCTCGTTTAGGACCAGTGGCCCACGAGGTCGGATCGTGTCGTTCGAGGAGCGAAATTCTCCGACCTCTTACTTTGGCGGCCTGTATCTAGCTAAAAAATGATCGTGCTGCCCACTATTGGATAGAAAATTTAATTTTGAACCGATTAAGCACAAAAAAGTGGGGTCACTTTTGTCTGGGAAAAGTTAGAACGTGAGATGTGAAGAGATGTCAAAAGGGGGTACATTTTTTAGATGATCTCACCTTCAAAATTTTACGAAAAAATGAAAGTGTTGCTAAAAATCTGAAGAAATTTAGGGGTACGTAGGATAGCGAGAGAAATGGAATGGTGTAAACTAGAAGTCTGTAGCTTTTCTGGTATTGGAGATAGATCCTCGAGAATTGCTAAAAGAAACAGAATTTTTCCTTTTGGTGACTTTGAGCTGCTTTACTTTGAAAACAAAGGGCCGCAGTGATGTCTGCTTTGCGCCATTCGATTTCTCGTGCAATTTTGGATCACAAAATATGACATCGAGCCCGTTGGGGGTTTCGTTGGGGAGAAATGGCCTTCGAAGTTGGGCGGTGTCGGGCGAGGAGCGAAATCCTCGAACTTCTTACTTTGAAGGCCTCTATCTCGCTAAAAAAATATGAAAATAATCGGATGGAAAATTTAATTTAAATCAATTGAGCCCAAAAGAAAAAGGGGGTTATTTTTGTCTGGAAAAAGTTACGTCGATATATGTTGAAAACGTTGAAAATTTTTAATACTATTGTAATCGCAAAGACATTCTCTTCGCAGATCGTTTGAAAAAAAAGAGTAAAATGCTCTAAAAGGAAAGATTAACCGTATTCTTATTAGTCTGAGCAAAGCGAATGCTCCTATTCATCTTCGGGTAAATAAAATTAGTGTTACGGCTGAAACTCTCAGAAATTTAGTACAATTCTGTTTTTGGTTATAACATATGATGCAAGGTACCACGGAAAACCTTTATCCACAATTTCCATACTATAACAGATAAATATTGTTTATTTTATTATTATGTTATTATTTTTTTAGATATTTTGGAACATCGAATTTACTAAAAACAAGGCAAGAATTTTACACAAAGAACTTTAAACCAAGAACTCTAAATGTAACATATTCTAAGACAGGAACTTTACACAAACAACTCTAAACCAAGAACTCTAAACCGAGGACTCAAAACCTTAATAGTTCTTGCCGTAGGAACTTAACAGTCCTTGTCCTAATTTAAAATAGGTTTAAGATTTAGGTTTAAAAATCTTGTCTCAGGTTATGTTGGGTTAAGAATTCTTCGTTTAAAGTTCTTGGTGTAAAGTTCTTGATTTAGGTTATGTTTGGTTTAGAGTTCTTGGTTCAAAGTTCTTGGTGTAATGCTCTTGTCTTAGGTTATGTTAGTTTTAAAGTTCTCGGTTTAGGCTTTTAATTTACATGTTATGGATTTTTGGGCATTTCTTAGGTGTTTCTGGAGGTTGTCTCAGCGCCCCAAGATACGTATGGAAATGGTGGTCAGCTCATTTAAGCTTTTCATTTATTTGTTTGAGATTTCTCGGGCATTCTCAAGGTGTCTTTTGAGGTTAGGAAAAATGCAAGAGCCAATAGGGCGAGACGTACTTCGGATTCGTGTTCAGCAAGTCAAAATGCATGGGAATACATAGGTCTGCCTTCTCGCACTCGACTGTTTTTTTGTATGCCTGTGAATTTTTTAGAGTGACCGCCCTCTGTACATATAAAGAGGGAAGTTCTGTGTAAATAACTTTACCGTTTTTTTTGTGGTGAAATAGTTTCCGAATGTCATGGATATTGACTTGATATTTCGAACACATATGTATTATAATAAGATCTAGAATTGGAATTGGAAGAGTCTAGAATTTTGGGATTGGGTGTGTGTACTAAAACTGGGGTCTCAACTTTTTTTGATGCCATTTGACACCTCCACCACCACACCCCCACTGCATTATTAAAGGGGTTAACAAACCAAAATTAAGATATTGACTTGAAACGAGATCTGAAAGTAGATTTATATTTTGAGTATATAGGTTTTTTAGAGTTGAGGGATAAAGTGAATCAAGCTAGTAAAAATCCAAAAACTTGGGATTTGGTGCATATACTAGAAGCCATATTCTCAATTTTTTATGACATCTGCCACGCCCACCACCATCCCCACCCTATTATTAAAGGAATTAACAAAATAGTATTGTGATTTAATGTGTGTACGAGAACAAAATTCTCAAAACAATTCGTGGTATCAGCCATCCCCGTAACCACTTTGGCACAGACGATTTCAAATATTATATTATTTAAACATACAAGTAGAGTACCCAGATGTTTCCCTTTAAAGAGACTTAGATAGCAACTCTGGATATGGACGCAGTGATTCCTTAGGCCGCAGTTTTCTATTTGTGAAATATTGCTCAGTCGTCAGGGTTTTAAGGCGTCACTAAATGCTATATGGCTGAATTTTTCAGAATAAGTAGTTTTGTTGGTGTAGAATACGATAAAAAGGTTTACAACTGTAAGGTGCCGGCGATCCCCAAAAAAATCGAAAATATTGTACGAAATTCGTTTTTTGGCCAATAACTCTAAGAATGAAAAATATATATCAAAAAACTAATTCCACTAGGCGATAGAGGGGGAAATTTCAATAAAGAATGTATATGAAATTTTTTTGTAAAATCGAAAATGTAGGCTCAAGATTTTTTTGTTTAACTTGGGAAAATGGAACATGGCGACACATAAGTACAGTTCGCAAAGCGTGCGCGATCTCGGACGCGCTACACTAAATTTGTTGTAACTTTTGAACAAATTAATTGAATTGAGCTTAACGGAGCTTAAATGAAACGAGAAATATGTGGCTATTGGATTATTATATTTTCAAATATAGAAATGAGTGTATGTAGGAATAGTACATATATGAAGTCGGAACATAAAGCGATTTCCGATGAAATCGGTAGAAGTTCTACCATATCTACAATTTTTAAGATAAAAATCTAAAACTTTCACATATTACTCTTGTAGTAATATATAAGAAGATCCGATGAGTGAAGATGTACACTTCCAAAATTTCAAAATATTGAGAAAGTGATAAAATTTGATATGTAACTAACTTTAAATTCAACTTTAACCTAGTATTCTGGTTTAAATCGCGTTATAATATTTCTGTAGGTGCGATATTTAAAGCTTGAAATGTATACGTTAAGATGCTGTAAGGGGATTTACCTTAAAAATTGAATTAACCTTCGTTATTTTACCAAAATAAAAGATACATTTTTCTGCTCCAAAATTCGCGAAACTTCTGGTAAAATAGACATTAATAACTTTTATTCCAAAAATTATTTGGCATACCTATCGATCGGATTTTTTTATACATTACTTCAAGAGTAATATGTGAAAGTTACAGATTTTTATCTTAAGAATTGTAGAAATTATAGAGCCTTTACCTATTTCATTGGAAATCTCTTTATGTTCCGACTTCATATACAGGGTGTAACATAACGGAATATCATAAATGAAGGAGCGTATTCCTCGTACAAATTTAAGAATATTTTATCATATAAACAATTGTCATTAGAGCCTTCGTTTACAAGATACAGGGCGTTGTAGTTTTCAAAAATAAAATTACTTCCCTATATATCTTTTGAACAAATCTAGATATTTACCTGAAATTTTGTGTGTATAATACATGATTAGCATTGTATTTAAATTTAAAAAATGAAGCCCCAGCTTTAACCAGTGCCAAATGTAAGGAAAACAAACTCATCAGAAATTTTAATTTTTAATTTAAACAAAAAGTAGCAAAGATAAACCAAACAAGAAATTAATGCAATAACTTTACAAGAGATGTTCGAAGTGACGTCCATTTGTCTCAATGACATTCCATTATGTTACACCCTATATGTACTATTCCTACATATATTCATTTTTATATTTAAAAATTTGATAATCCAATAGACACATGTTTCTCGTTTCATTTAAGGTTTGCTGAGCTCAATTTCATTAATTAGTTACAACAAATTTAGTGTAACGCGTCCGAGACCGCGCACGCTTCGCTCTATCACGTCAGGACTTTGAGATATTCTAACCTAAAAGTTGGACATATTTGAGGTTATGTAGCTTTGAGAATTTTTTTCTCAAGAAACCGTGTGTGGGATCTTAAAGTACAAGTCTTCACCTTTAAAGTACCGTTGAGTTTGCTCAAATATTTTTTTTTCGCTGAGATATTGCAATTTAAATAATGACCATAAGGTTTCCGTACCAATTAAATGTATTGGGAAAGATATGATATGAACAGACAATTTTAAAAATTCGATATCTCAGCGAAAAAAAGAAGATATTTGAGCAAACTCTACGGCATTTTAATGAGGAAGATTTGTACTTTAAGATCCCATACATGGTTTCTTGAGAAAAAAAATCTCAAAGCTACATAACCTCAAATATGTCTAACTTTTAGGTTAGAATATCTCAAAATCCTGACTTGATAGAGCAAAACTAAAAACAGATTCGAATTCAGCGTCGAAAAATATAAAAGAAACGTATGGTCTGACCCCAGATCCAGACAACTTTTTTTTATAAACCTGTGTAATTAACTTTTAAACAAGCCGTATTTATGTGTCGCCACGTTCCATTCTGGTGCGTTAAACAAAAAATCTGGAGCCTACATTTTTGATCGTACAAAAAAACTTCGTATACGTTTTTGATGCGAAATTTCCCCCTCTATCGCCTAGTGCTATTAGTTTTTATACATTTCTTTTATTTTTCGAGTTATTGGCCAAAAACCGAATTTCGGCCAATATATTCGATATTTTTAGGGGTCGCCGGCACCTTACAGTTGTAAACTTTTTCTTATCGTAAGTATTCTACACCAACAAAACTACTTATTCTGAAATTCAGCCGCATAACATTTAGTGATCAGTTTTTATCAATTTCTGTCTCCGACAACTGAACTATTATTGCTATACTGCTGCAAAGTTTCAGTCAGCCATATGTTCTTATGGAATTAAAAATGATTTTTCCTTTACTATCAAACATTTAAAATATCTTCGTCTTGTTACAGGCATTGTATCAAAATTTGTAGGCAACGAAACAGAATACATTTTTAATATTATGTAGTCATTAAAAGAAACTTGCATATTATAAAAATATAAATATCATAAATATATGTCGCTTATACCTTCAGAGTTTTAAAGTTGTGATAATATTTGTTTTCGAAATCGGAGATCTCGTTGTGTATGATTAATGCCTCTTTTAAATTTGGCATTATACGATTCCCACAGGGGTCCATCCAAAAGTCAACCTGTCTGCTAAAAAAGGCAAAAAGGTTCATCATTAATGCGATAGACCGCTATCTAACACAGTCCCGTTATCTTCGTCCCTCGAGGCTCAGGTGGTGCCAAAGTCACTTTTGCAAGAATCATCTAAATCTTAAAATTCCTACCTTTAACGCACCCTACCCACACAGGGTTTAAATTTTAAGTCTTTCAGCCTGGGAAAGAAATTCTGAAATCTCCGAGTCAATTGTTATAGCACGGTTGATGCTTTTATTCGCGGCTTTATATAAAATCTGTCTGGTGTTCTGTATAATGCAGGTATATGAATTATTATTATAAATCTAGAAGTATTTACAGGTGTTTAGAGAAATTGCCGTCTACACACCTCTTTTATAAAATACAGTGACTAAGGTTTATATTTCTTGCAGGTATAGATATTAAATATGCAATTTATTTAATCAACGACAATATAATTGTTGACCTCTCTCTTCCTTCACCGAATTTATGAATTTGGTTAAATATTAATTATTTGCAATATACATACATTTGTGAATATGTAAATTACATATAGTTCGTATTCAATAACTGATAATCCAAATATTCACTTAGAATGTGGTACAATTTCGTATGCATATTCAGTATCAAATGGTTATTAGAATTGCAAATTCAAAGTTCCACTGAATTTTATACGTTTTTAAGTAGAAGAAATTAATCGATAAAATGCTAATCCAGCATTAAGTATACAATATGAATATTGCTAATTGTAAATATTCATCGATGTATTTTACATTTATACCTAATATACGATTCAAATGTATTAACCCCTCACTTTAATCGCAAATATCTTAGAAACGGAGGAGCAGAAAAAATTGTGTTTATTATGAATCTATTCTAAATCAATCACTGTTTGAATAATGTACATTGGACACTTCTGAAGTTCTGCTAAGTTATATTGAAAAATTTTGACCATATCAGTTTTAAATCCATTATATCTTGGAAAATACACATACTATGTAAATGATATTTTAGACACCGATATATCACGGCATTTTTTGTGCGAAAAAATGTTTTCACAATTTTTTATTGTAAAATTTTGCATTTATTCTCAAAAACGTGACGTCATATTTATTCGGTTATTTATCAATGCATTCAAAAAAATGTTGATGAAATAGTTAATTATATAAAATGTAAGCATTTTCAGAAAAAATGATTGATATATATCAAGTATTAATTTAGTTATCAAGCGTAAAGGATAATATCATTGCAAGTTTGCAATAATATTATCTATTAAGCTTGATAACTAAATTAATATTTGATATATACCAATCATATTTTCTGAAAATGCTTATATTTTATATAATTAACTATTTCAACAATTTTTTTTAAATGCATTGATAAATAACCGAATAAACATGACGTCACGTTTTTGAGAATAACTGCAAAACTTTAAAATTGAAAATTATGAAAGAAAAGAATGCAAAGATGTTATTAATATTTTTACACATAATTTTTCTTTTAGTTCTCATAAATAGTTATTTTTTCTGCTATTTGCAAAATTCTATAATGAATATGTTTCAATACAATTATAAGCAAACAAATAATGATTCACTTTTAAACAGACCTACTTTGTTTAAAAAAACCGCTGCCTAAGGAATCACTACTTCCACATCCAGATTTTTCATCCGTCACTTTAAAGGAAACATCTTAACTAGATTTGCACTCTAGTATGTGGAAATTATTGGTAATGCAATTTTAATAATATTTGAGGCAGATGTCATAGAAAAGTTTGAGGCGTTGGTTTCTACCATATACGTTAAAAATGAAGTTTCTGCTTTACATTATTTATTTTCCCCTATTCACAACCTACCACCTCCCACCCCTTCAATGAAATCATCTCAATCAGATGTCATTACAATACATACGTGTACTAACTTTGAGTATCTCAATTTTGTGTTATCAATCCCGTTAATAGTGGAGCGGAGGTGGTGCGGTTTGAAAAATACTAGAAAGAAACCTGAGGCCTTAGTTTCTAGTATATACACCAAGTCCCAAATTTCTATACTATTATCAGCTTGATTTACTTATTTTCCCTTTTTACCTCTACTTAACCCCTAACTCTTCAACGGAATCGCCTCAAAATATAATCTAGTTCCAGATGCCGTTACGTCTACCAAATTTCAAGTGAATATCTCAATTTTATTTTATCAACCCCTTTAATAATGGAGTAAAGGTGGTGGGGGGTTGAAAAATATTATTAAAAAATCTAACCTTGGCTTCTAGGACATACACCGAATTTCAAGTTTCTGTACTCTTACCAGCTTGCTTTACTTATTTTGCCCTATTTACCCCTATTTAACCACCAACTCTTCAACGGAATCATCGCAAAACGAAATGTAGTTCCAGATGTCGTTATATTACATAAGCGTACCAATTTTATATGAAAAAGTTACAGACAGACCGACAGACAGACCGACAGACAGACCGACAGACAGACAGATATTTTTTTTTTACTCGCTCAAATTTAAAATCTCGACGTTTCAGGTCATTCTAAACCTACTTCAAAAAAAAAAAAAAATTGAAATTTTTTTTGCGATTACTGTATCTACTTCCAATCCACTACGTGGATGTGGAAGTAATTAGCAAAAATACAATTCGGGTCAAAATAAGCCATTTTTATCATTTGCTTTTTTTAATAAATTACAAAAATCGCATTTTTTGACCCGAATGATTTTTTTTTAGATTTTCTTGGCCATTTTAAACAAAAAAGGTCTTTTGTCATTTTTTCGTAATGTTGATAGTTTCCGACTTATAAACAATTGAAAGAACGCGGGCCCGGCTAATAATGTCTATTTAATAATTAAGAATTTAAGCTTTAGGATGAAAAAATCTGCACCTTCTCTTCAGTATTTTGTTAATGGATGTTCAAAGATTGTACAAGAATTTTGATGAATTCAAGAAATTCAGTTTTTAGTATTGTATTCAATCTTGAAAAATGCCGTTTTTGAGTATTTTCAAACATTAAATTGTTTATAAATCGGAAATGGTCCAACTTTACCACAAAATGACTAGAGAACTTTTTTCTTTCAAAACATAAAAAAAAAACTAAAAAGAATTAATTCCAGTCAAAGAAAGCGATTTTTGCAATTTGCTTAAAAAAGTTAGTTTAAACAAATTGTGTTCCGAAAAAAATCGTATGGGACATTTTTTTCATACGAAGGCGAAGTTTTGTACAGTTTTATTGGGAGATATGTAAATTAATACCATTGTTAAGAATTTTCTATTTTCTATTTATCTTATTTTTATATTTTATGTATTCGTGTCAAGAAATAAAAACGATAAAAGTATTGAAGCATCATCATATGCTATGCACCCAAACGTACAAATTGTTATTATTAATTTGATATCAGCAGATTTGAAAGATACCATTAAAAGATATACTTATAGGATTGTTTAGTTACATCATAGATTCTCAAACAATGTGTTGCGGTTATGAATAATGCATTGGAATTTGAAGCAATCAAAAATTATTTTTTAGCGACTGAATAATCCAATTTACATTCTATTTTTAAAATTAGTCCATTCCGATTTACAAAAATGAAAGCTTACTGTTATTTTGTGTAGGTGATGTTTGTATGTTGCTTGTTACCTGTTGTAACAATTTTGCTAACGCACGTGTTTGACCCTTTTCATCATTGCGAAAGATATTATGCAGTAGATTAGATGCCATAGGCGTGCATTAAATATGAAAGCATAATTTATTTTCGAAAACAATCGAGATATTTCATAATAAAATTTATTTGATACAGGCTTGTAACTAGAGAGAATTTGAAGGGAGTGTTCATGGAAGTTTTAGGGAAGGCAATGACTTTTCCAGACCACAAATTTAAATACAGCCTTTAATATTAATATTTAATATTAAAAACATTATATCAATAAGGAAAAGTACTTATATAAAGAAAAAGTAGTTAATAAAGTTGCAAATACCCTTTAAAACTCAAATACAGCCTTTATAAATTAAAAAAAATCAATAGAGAAACACCAGTCACGTGCAAGTCTCAGCTCTTATTTTATTCGCCGAAACTAACCATTAAAGTCAAATTTCCACTTTTTGTAATTCACATCTGTGTCATATTTCAACTTCGTCAATCAGTCTCTGAGAAAAATTCCCGTGAGAGACGGACGTACGGCCAGACATCGATGTGATTCCACAAGTGTTCCGTTTTTCCAGTATCGGGACGGAACACTACTAACTTAAACAAATACTTTCTTGAGATTAAATATGTATAATAATACAAAAAAAAACAATTAATAAAATTACAATCGTCTGTTACCTTTGTTATTAAATTTTATGAAAAAAGTATCCATATCGATTTTTGTGTTATTTATTTATTATTTATTTATTTAGCATACACTGCTCAACAGATATAACCCATTTACAGAGCAGGACGGATGCATAAAAAGCAAAAATTATTAAGAAGAAATATAATACTCCTAAAGATAACATAATATTGTAACTAAAGAAAAACAGAATCAATGGCTATTAAAGTCTTTTATGGAATTAACAATGCAGCTGAAAATATCAAATTTATCACAATGCTTGTTGTAATTATGACACTTTGAGAATAGAGGAGAAAATTTAAGTCTATTAAAGCGCGGAGTGCGAAGATAAAAAGTTTGCATTATCCGAATGTTTAATGGGACACACCATTGTAAATTATTTAAAAATTCTGGGCAATCGATCTTGTTATGTATCAGATAGACTATGTAAAAATATTTTAGAATAGCAAACCCGCCTGTTCTCAAGAGTGTCCATAGAGAATCTATTCAAGAGTTCCAGATGAGTGACGCGTATTCAAGTTTAGACGGGACAAAAGCAAAGTAAAGTAACTTTAGAGTATCAGTATTGGTGAACTCTGCGTGACATGAATAGAAATCCCAAAACCTTAAAATATTCTGAACTTATGTTATTTATGTATGGTACAAAGGAAAGTTCTATATCCAAGGTCCTTGAAAGTCACGGGTCTTTGGAATTCCACATTGTCTATGCTATGATTAAACGTGGTGGGCATGAGTTTTGTTGTGTAGGAAAAAACATTGCATTTGGACACATTTAAGTTTAACTTATTTCGAACACACCAATCAGATATATTGGAGAGGCTGTTTTGTAATAGATTGCAGTCCGCTATGGAGCTAATAGTGCTAAAAAGTTTGAGACCATCCGCATAGAGCAAACAGTCGGCTTGAGTAACTTTCACAATATCATTTATAAATATATTAAAAAGCAACGGTCCCAGAGTTGATCCTTGCGGAACACCTGATGTTGCCACGTACTCGACAGACCGAAACCCACTATAAGTGACATATTGTTTTCTACCTAAGAGATGGGATTGAAAAAATATGAGCAGAGATTGGGAGAAACTGAAAGAGGATATTTTTTGGAGCAATATAGCGTGGTCAAGAGTGTCGAACGCCTTAGAAAAATCTGCGTATATTACGTCCATTTGCAAGCGTTGATCAATGGCCTCAGAGATAGATTGAGTTATGCATATTAGATTAGAGGTGGTAGAGCGCCCTTTAACAAAACCATGCTGGTAAATTGATAGCTGATCTTTAATGCTGGGATATATGGTGTCATGCAATAAAATTTCAAAACCCTTGCAAAAATTATGTTATTTATATAGGCCTGAAATTCACAATCAAAATGGTCAACACGTCGAACACCTATTATAAATTTTTCTAATGAATTATTTGAGGGAACCTCTTTTTTTAAGTTTATTCTTGAATTCGACACTTATTTATTTATAAAACGAAAATGGTTGCAATTACCCATAGGAAGGTACCTACAAAAAATGTTCATTTTTCATTTCTACATCACATTGCTGAAAAATATACAGAGTGTTCCATTTGAAAAAAATTTGAAAATTCAATTTAAAAAGTTCTTAATTGAAAAATAATTTTTGGTCACCCTGTACAGCATTAGGAAATTAAAATGATTCAAAAACATTAATTATATGTCTCGTAACTGGTAAGCACTCACATACGTTAAAACCCATAATTGTGACTGTGGTGATTTTTGTAATATCCATCTGCAGATTGCATTATTTCAACAAAAAAATTAATTACATCCAAGTGGTTGGGAGATTCAATGCTAATATAGGAATGAATAGAGCCTAGAAAGAGGCTTCAAAAAATCTACTGATGTACATAGCATTCCATTTCAAAAAAAGGCACTTGGTACTGTAATTGCGTCTTGGCTCGCCCTGTATGTTCGTAAAATAATTTACAGTTATAGACTTTTTTATCTAGTTTACTTGCAATTTTTACAAAAATTTCCAGCTATCGTAGAACTTGAGAGTCCAACGCACTATTGCCCCACCCTATATACTTACTTATACTAGTATAAATTTTACCTACTCGATAGGAATACAATAAACGTTTTATGATATAGCTTACTTATTATTATCTATTACTCGTCTTGAGATGTTTAACAAATAAATTAATATTTATCAATTATTAAAGTAAGGTGCAAAACTTATTGCCTCTGCTTTATCTCTTGTAACACGTAACCACTAAAGAGTATATCCCTTGAATATATTTTATGGTAACGCCCATGGATCAATGAGCATTACGGCCTACTTAAATTTTGTATTCGTTATTCGCGATGTATGTTTCCTCTAGTCACGTCAACATACCATGTTGTTTACAACAGTTGATGTATTCGTGAATTTCATTGGCTAATTCTAGATGCTATTAGCGTTGCGATTAACAAGTTCAATAACCGATAGCAGTATGTACAGGACGAGCCGAAAAAACTGCAAAGTTATCTACCTCTACATCAGAAGGTGTGAGTGAATCTATTCAATGGTTTTCAAATATCCTCTGCTCGTTACTATTCTTAATTAGAATTAATATCATTAGGTAACTACGCAATAATTTCTTATTTCGATCAAGTAACGTTTAAAAGACGTCTAACGTTTATTACCAGAGGTGGAAACGCTGTTCAAATTCATTTTAAAAGTTTTTAATAAAAGCTTTTATTTATTTTGCTTTGTTGTCTGTCTGTCTGTCTGTCTGTTACAAATCTTGCAATAAAAAATCCAATATGGCGGCCGTTCCAAGATGACGGATTACCTTAATCTTCACAACCTCCTTGATATTGGTATCAAATAAAAAGGCTTGACGAGTAAAACACGATACACTATGTAACGTCATTCTAAATCCAATATGGCGGACACTCCATACGGATTGTGTTTACGGATTATCTTTTTCTTCACCATTGACATGGGTATCAAATGAAAGGGTTTTGTCTGTCTGTCTGTAAAATAAGTGAAGACTAAAAAATAAAAAATAAAATTATATACAGTGTGTCTCACTTAAGGGTCTAACAGCGTAATAATGCTTTTGTTTTGTTTGATTTGAATCATATTGATCTTAAGAGATAGAGGCCACCAGGTCTATTTAACACCACAGATTCACTTTCCATCTTTAAATGCAAGGCCATCTACGATACCAAATTGTGTGAAAAAAAAATCATAGTAGGCATTTTTAATCAAATAATTTTGTTAACAAAACTTGTTAGAAGTCATTCAAAAATCCTGAATCCGAAGTTTAGTTAAATTCTAAAAAAAGTGAGGTCTTGTTGAAAAAAACTCCAATCTCAAATTTCTCGTTTTAATAAGCATGACTCCTATGTTCCCACTTGGAAAAGGTAATCCACAAAGCGAGACTGTCCCTGTGGACATGTCGAAGAATTTGCGGAAAATCCTGGGGCATTGGTCCCCAACAAATATATTGGATATACGTTACGGTCATTAGACCAATGATAGCGTATGCGTCAATAGTTTGGTGGTCGAAAGGGCTGCAACAAACGACCAAAGCCAAACTCTCTGGATTGCAGAAACAAGCATGCTTGGCAATAACTGGTGCAATAAGCACCACACCGTCAGCTGCTCTGGAAGTCCTCCTGGAACTACCTCCTCTCCATATCTACCTGGAGAGAGAGGCCAGGTGGGCAACATACAGAATCCATCAAGCGGTAACTAATATGCCGCAGGCTAGCATCATGGAGCACAACAGGCTGTTGGACGACTTAAACTGTCACAGCATCCTGGGAATGCCTTCAGATGTGATGCCTACCTTGATCAACCATGAACTGCCCTTTAAAGTCCTGTTTCCTGGAAGAGACGAATGGGATCGGAACAAAACCGACATACAAAGGGCAGACAGCTGTTGGTTCACAGACGGCTCCAAAACACCTGAGGGAACTGGAGCTGGTGTATATAGTCGCAAACCAAAGGTAAAGATAATTTCAAGCCTTGGTGATAATGCGACTATTTTTCAGGCAGAAATCCATGCCATTGAGCTGTGTGTATGGAGGCTCGAACAGATGCAGCCGAGACACAAATCAATAAAAATATTTTCAGACGGCCAAGCGGCTCTTAAAGCCCTTGGATCCTACCGTTGTAATTCTAAAGCAGTATGGAATTGCCAGGAAGCTCTTGCCCGATTGGGCAGAAACAACAAACTGACTCTGATCTGGATACCTGGCCACTCTGGCATGGAGGGCAACGAAGTTGCTGATTCCCTGGCCAGAGAAGGCGCGGCAACCAAATTTATAGGTCCAGAACCGGCACTTGGCATATCTGCTAACTCTGCCAAGGCTGCCATCCTGACCTGGGCTGAATTGAAAACAATTCAACACTGGCAGGAACTACCAGGTTTGGTTCACTCAAAGGAGTTTATCACATACCCCTTGAAGTCAAGAACTAAAAAACTATTAGAGTTAAATAGGCTACACCTAAGAACTCTAATTGGCCTATACACTGGGCACTGCAGACTAAATCATCACGTACATAGAATTGGACTGGTGGAAAACACCGAATGCCGTCTATGTCTGGAGGATGATGAAATGGCAGAACACGTTTTGTGTACCTGTCTTGCAGCAGAAAGAACCAGGTTCTCATTTTTTGGCAAAGGGCAACTGGCGCCAGAGGACCTGGACAGTTTCTCACCCAACAAGATCATCGGCTTTATAAAAAAGCTGAATCTGTTGGGTGAACTATAACTAGGAGTGAGCCTATGTTACTACTGAGACAATTTTGCAAATGTCAGATTAGTTGTCAAGTAAATCTGTTGGCATTTTGTCTGACTGTTTGTATTGTAGCATGTTCGTATATGGGGCAGAGTTATCAGTTTTTGTTCAAGGTCAAAAGACAGCGGTGTCGCGGTCGACTGAGACTATCGTATGCAACGGCTGATATACTCAAATGTAATATGGATTGCATATATCACAGGGGGTCAAGTTACCACTTTTCATTTAAGGTTGAAATACAGCGGTGTAGTGGATCGTGCTGAAAAAGTTGAAAAAGTTTATGTTTTATGTATGGTTTTATCATTTCCAATGTCCCGATGATTGCAAGGATTGCGAAATCTGTGAACTTTTTATTTCAATTAAAATTCAACTGCTGAAAAAGTGGAAATTGTTAGATTAGCTGGTGATAATCGTCGTACAACGACGGAAGCTGTTACAGAATTTAATAATCGGCATCCAGATCGACCCCCAATAGACCATGGGGAATTAAGAGCTAGCAAAGTGTGCAACAAACAAGAACAACGTGTGAGGGATCATGTTAGAGATGCAGAAATTCTTGAGTTTGTGAGAGAAAATCCAAGGTGTAGTCTAAGGAGAATGCCTACAATTTTAAATGTACCCAAGGATACAATTTGGCGATGCTTCTGTCGAAATAAATTACGTCCCTTCAAGCCTGTTTTCTTACTCACATTAGAATACGGAGACGAAGAACGGTGGAATAGTGCTTTTGGTGTCAGGGAGAGTTGTTGAACAACCCTATTTTTTGGTAAATATTTCATTCTCAGATCAAGCGACGTTTAAAACTAATGGCACAGTTAACTCTCAAAATACTAGATATTGATCCGTTGAAAACCCTCATTGAGTTGTAAACTATCGACACCAGTACTCAGAAAAGGTGAATGTGTGGTGCGGTATTTTGAAGGTATTTGTTCATTCAAAATACCGCACCACATTGGGCCATATTTCTTTGAGAGAAATTTGAATGGGGAACGCCCTCTAATTTTTTTGCAAACTGAATTTTCAATCGAAATTGAAAACTTACTGAAAACTACTGGAAACCCATTATTGCATACAACAATGTAATATATCAACTTGATGGAGCCCCAATCCACAATACAACAAGCTAACCGTTATACTCTTCGCCGATTTACTGCACTTTTTATATAATTGTTGCACTCTTCGCAGATTTTTTTGTAAATAATATTAGTTTTAGACATGTTTTGTTTAATTACAAAACAGAACAAAAATGTAGGTAAAAACTTTTTTTTTATTTAAAAAAATTGTAAACTTTTTTATTTATTGATCAATTTTGTTCAAAAACAATAGGGTTCTTCCTCTAGCTAGCACGAACTTACTGTCCAAATTTTAATACAATTGGACTCTTCGTTCTTAAGTTATCGTGCTTACAAGAAACGTGACGGACGGACAGACAGACGAACAGACAGAGACGGACATACAAACGGACAGACAGAAGGACAGACAGTCGGACAAACGGACGGACGGACATTTTGAAAGTTGTTCAGAATTCCATCACCAACACAGTGATGAGAACATTTTTTCTCTACGAGCAATATTTTTAGAAATGTGCCGATCGAATGCAATATACTCTTCGTTTTGTATTTGCGAAGAGTATAATAATCGTACGGAATTGGCCAAAGGACAACTTTCCCCGGAGGTGGATTGGATGAAATAGCTCTTTTATTTATTGGCCTCCGAGGTCACCTGACCTCCCGCCATTGGACTCTTTTTTATGGGGGTTTCTAAAGAATGAAGTCTACAAAACGCAGCCACAAAATTAACTACAAATGGAAAACCAGATTAGGCAAGATTGCACTGAAATTACGCCTGCAGCCCTACGAAAAGTTATGAACAATGACAGAAAGCGAATTGAGGCATCCATTGGGGCTGATGGAGGAATAGAACATAATATTTAATTCTCTTGTGTAAAATGTTTCAAAAAAATTAATTTAGGTATAATTTTTTTTTAAATGCCACAAGGAATTTTTTTCATCAAGGTCTCATTTTTTTTAAAATTTAACTAAACTTCGGAATCGGGGTTTTTGAATGATTTCGAACAAGTTTTGTTAACAAAATTTGCTGATTGAAAATGCCTTGATTTTTTATACAATTTAGTATCATAGATGGAGTTGCATTTGAAGATGGAAAGTGGCTTTGTAGTCTTAAATAGACCTTGATGACCTCTATCTTTTAAGATTGATTCAAATCGGATAAAAACAAAAGAATTATTATGTTGTTACACTCTTAAGTGAGGCACACTGTATAAAAAAATGTTTTTAAAACAAAGCTTTTATTTAAGAAAGAAAATATACGAGATAGGAGAAAATAATTTTTCAATTCATACATATGTAAACTAAAGCTTTGGAGCGGCCAATAATAGAGTAAAGTAACTGTACGATAATGTCCCTAAAGCTAAAGCTTTTAGTTTCCAGATGTATGCATTTAAAAATCATTTTTTACTTTTTAGTACTTTTTTTAAATAAAAGCTTTATTTTAAAAATATTTTTTTAGGTATGTATACAACGTGTCCTCCGATTGAGTTCGCTATAGGTGAAATGGACAAAAAAAATTTCGAATTTTTTTTTCATATTTGGAGGTTCACCCCTGCTTGTCTAAAAAGTTATTTTGGGTGTACTTTTATTTTTTTTTTTCAATCACGTAGGCCATGACAGTTAAGAAAAAATGAATTTCTTGTTAGGTAAAGTATCTTTTCTGTAAAAGATACAGCAAAATATCATTAAGGAAACTTATTCAGATTAAAAAGTTATAGCCCTGTACAAAATTTCAAAAATATGCGCCTACTTTGATGATTTTGATTTTTATTATTATTAATTAGTTAATTTTTATTGCGAAGCCAAAATACATTGTGGGTTAGGAAACCAATGAATACAAACGACAATTAAAAAATGATAATTAAAAAACTACCATCGGTATCTAGAAAATAAACATAAATATGTCGAGTCATTATTCAAAATTTTTGCCACCAGCTTCAACACATAGCTCTAGTCTAGCTTTTAGTCCTCCATAACTGTTCTGGATTTCTTGAAGAGGTATACCATCAACTGCTTCTTTAATGTTTGTTTTTAATAATTCTAAATTATTGTCACAATTAAAAGGATGAACTTTTCATTTTAAATAGCCCCATAAGTAGAAATCCATTATCGTTAGATTCGGACTTCTAGGTAGCCAACAATTCGGCCCGTACCTTCCATCCATTTTTCTGGAAAATGGCGGTCTAACCATTCTCTGACAATGATTGCAGAATGTGCAGGGCATCCGTCTTGCTGTAGGAATAACTTCCTTTACGATATGGATATATTTTCGAGTTGATTCAACAAAAAAGTATTTAGCATTTCCAGATAAGAATGTTGATTTACATTTCCTTCAAGGAAATATGGACCAATTATTCCAACGTATGAAATGGCACACCAAACATTCACTTTCTTGGAATATTGCCGTCTACATAGTATACGAAAATTAGGACCAATACCTGCAATTCTGTGAATTTACCATTAGTGGAAAACATTGCCTCGTCAGAAAAAACAATATTTTCGTGAAAGTGTCTATCACTTAAGATATTTTCGCCCATCCATAAACAGAAATCCAATCTTTTAGCGTCGTCATTTTGTTGAAGAGTGTGTACAAATTTTGGTTTATATGGATGAATTTAATTGGCCTTGTATATATTTTGTATCACACTTTTAGAAATTCCAGTTTGAGTTGCTCTTCTTCTCAGAGATAATTTTGGGAACTCGTTCAACGAATCCATCGCAATTAAAGTGCCAGCATCATCTTCATTAAACTCCTTCTTTTTCTTCGGTTAATACACTACCTGTTCTTTTAAATTTGTCGATTATTTTTTTTAGCACCCCTATCTGTTAGTAGTCCATTTGGCCAATATTCTTTGAATTTTTCTACGACAGCCTTGTAGGAATATGTATCTCCCAATCCGTAGCACTGAACAATGAATATATTTTGCCCTACTGTAAGCATGATTTTCAGTTAATAATTATGATGCTCATCTGACCGTTATTATTATTAATTTGACATATAAGCACATACACGCATTTGCTTTTCATGGATGAATTAATGAATATGCATTGAAAGTTTTAAAAGATGAAAATTTCAAAAATTAATGTCAATATAGGTTGCTCCTTCCAGGGATATGTGTATATTTTGATATCGCTTACCATTTTTTTAAATTCCGCAAAATTATGTCAAAGTAAATGAAAATCGTATTTGCGTAAAGTGTTGGGATTACCTTGGAAATAAATCATAACACGTAGGATAAAAATATACGTAAATAACTAAATAATTTTCTTTCGATTAAGTAATCGAGTCAAACTTTAGTAAACCGAGACACATTTTTTTTTTTCGTAAAATGCAGTTATATTAAAAAATCAAGATCATCAAAGTAGGCGTAAATTTTTTAAATGTTGCACACACACATATGTGTGTGTGTGTGTGTGTTATATATAGAAACATACCACTTATATATTCTTCTAAAATTTACATTAATAAATAAAATATCAATCGTTGTTTCACTTGAATTACTGTCAGTGTGACATTATTTTTCGATATAAACATCTTTTATTCAGCAAAATTGTGCCATGTAATTATTTTTCAGCTCTATTATTACCAAGCGAAACAGTAGGTAGTGAACCAAAAAATTCCCACGAACCAAAAACCAATAAACGGGTTGCAAACCCTTTTTTATAGCAGACTGATAGGTACCGGTGCGTTGTAGCAATTTATGTTGGCCTTCAGGTCCCGTTGGGCGAATGCAATTTTTAAGATAAGTCATTTAGAGGCAATCGCACCCTCATCAAAGCGTTTTTATTTTTTTAGCTGTTTACGAACGATGAACAACCCTTGCCTTACCCTTTCGCTGCAGCAAGTAAAATTTGAAAAGAGGTAAAAATGCGGTTGCTTTTCATGTTAAAAAATAAAATGCAATTTTTATGGTGGGTGTATTGTAAATTTTGGTTATTTGCTAGTTTTTGGACTGAATGGTAATATTGTGGTTGTAAAGCTCTACAATGAATTAGACAAAGATTGGGATGCTACTGGTGATATATTTATTTCAAAATGTAACTAGTTCTAAATGTTATTGTTGAGTTTGTCATCTTTTCTTACTCGGGGAATCTTTGGTGATTCATAACTAAAAAAACTTATAAAATGCTTTATTTGGTTTACTTTTATTGTTGCTGTACCCGATTTTTCTCATGTCTGTGTCCATTTATTTATGTAAACACGCTGCCCAAGGAATCCCTACTTCCACATCCAGATTTCTCGTCCAAGTCACTTTAAAGGAAACATCTTGACTATATTTGCACTGTAATATGTGAAAATTATTGATCATACAATTTTATTAATATTTGGGGCAGATGTCATAGAAAATATTGAGGCGTTGGTTTCTACCATATACGTTAAAAATGAAGGTTCTAGCTTGGTCTACTTATTTTGCGTTATTCACAACATCACAACCTACCACCTCCCACCCCTTCAACGGAATCGTCTCAATCAGATGTCTTTATTATACGCACGCGTACTTTCAAGTGAATATCTCAATTTTATGTAATCAAACCCTTTAATATGTTTGAAAAATAATACTTATTTTCCCCTATTTAGTCCTATTCAACCCTTCAACGGAATCATCTCAAAATATAATCTAGTTCCAGATGTCGTTATAATACACACGTGTACCAAATATCAAATGCATATCTCAATTTTATTTTATCAACCCCTTTAATAATGGAGTAGGGGTGGTGGGGGGGTTGAAAAATATCTAAAAAAAATTGAGTCCTTAACATTTAGTACATACACTGAATTTCAAGTTTCTGTACTCATACCAGCTTGCTTTATTTATTTTCCCCTATTTTACCATATTTAACCCCCAACCCTTCAACGGTAGCTTCTCAAAATATAGTCTAATTCCAGATGTCGTTATAATACATGCGTGTACCAAATTTCAAGTGAATATTTCAATTTTGTTTTATTAAGTCCTTTAATAATGGAGTAGGAGTGGTGGGGGTTGAAAAATGATATAACTAATCTGAGACCTTGGCTTCTAGCACATACATCGAATTTCAAGTTTCTGCACTCTTACCAGCTTGCTTTAGTTATTTTCCCCTATTTACCCCTATTTAACCCCCAGCCCTTCAACGAAATCATTTCAAAATATAATCTATTTCCAGATGTCGAGATGTCGTTATAATACAACGTGTACTGAATTTCAAATGAATATCTCAATTTTATTTTATCCACCTCTTTAATAATGAAGAAGGGGTGGTGGTGGGGGTTGAAAAATATTATAAAAAAATCTGAGGCCTTGGCTTGTAGTACGTACATCAAATTTCAAATTTCTGTGCTCTTACCAGCTTGTTTTACATATTTCCCCATATTTACCCCTATTTACCCCTCAACCCTTATATCTTCAAAAGACAATCCGGTTCCAGATCTCATTATAATATATACGTGTACAAAATGTCAAGTCAATATCTTAAATCGTTCGGGAGAAAGCGTGCGGACGAAAAAAGTTACAGACAGACCGACAGACAGACCGACAGACAGACCGACAGACAGACGGGCCGACAGACAGACGGAATTTTTTTTTTTTTGCTCAAATGTAAAATCTCGACGTTTCATGACATTCTAAACGGAATTTAAGAAAAAAAAATTTGAAATTTTTTGTACGATTACTACACGTCCAATCTACTACGTGGATGTGGAAGTAATTATACGTATATATTATAATGGCATAAATAACTAGATTATATTTTGGGATTATTCCGTTGAAGGGTTGGGGGTTAAATAGGGGTAAATAGGGGAAAATAAGTAAAGCAAGCTGGTAAGAGAACAGAAACTTGAAATTCGGTGTATGTACTAGAAGCCAAGGCCTCAGATTTTTTTATAATATTTTTCAACCCACCACCCCTACTCCATTATCAAAGGGGTTGATAAAATAAAATTGAGATATTCACTTGAAATTTGGTATACGCATATATTATAATGCCATCAGGAACTAGATTATATTTTGGGATTATTCCGTTGAAGGGTTATACTAGAAGCGAAGTCCTCATGTTTTTTTATAATATTTTTCATCCCTCCACCACCCACACTCCCTTATTAAAAGAGTAGATAAAATTAAATTGAGATTTTCTTGAAATTTGGTACACGTATGTATTATAAGGACATCTGAAATTAGATTATATTTTACCATGATTCCGTTGGAGGAGTGGGGGGGGTAAATAAGCAGAGCAAGGTGTAAGAGTACAGAAACTTGGGATTTGGTGTATATACTAGAAACCAAGGTCGCAGATTTCTTTTTAATACGTCTCAACGCCTAGGGTCGTTTTTGTAAAACTTGTGTATTTAATAAATCTTGGTACCTAGATTCATATTCTTGCATTTTTAGGTCTCGACGCTGACCGACGCCTTGCCTTGCTTTTGTAAAACTCATGTATTTGATAAATTTTGATTCCTAGATTCATATTCTTGCATTTTCACGTCTCGACGCCGACCGACGCCCAGTGTCGTTTTTGTAAAACTTCTGAATTTGATAAATTTTGTTACCTAGATTCTTATTCTTCATTTTTTCGTCTCGCCGCCAACCGACGCGACGCCTAGCTTCGATTTCGTAAAACTTGTATATTTGACCAATTTTGATACCTAAATTAATCTTGTATATTTACGTCTTGATGCCGACCGACGCCTAGCGTCGATTATATAATACTTGTGTATTTGATAAATTTTGATACCTGGATTCATATTCTTGTATTTTTACGTCTCGACGCAGACCGACGCCTTGCGCCCCTTCTGTAATACTAGTATTTGATTAATTTCGATATCTAAACTTATGTTCTTGCATATTTACGTCTCGACGCTGACCGATGCCTAGCGTCGCTTTAGTAAAACTTCTGAATTTGATAAATCTTGGTACGTAGATTCATATTCTTGATTTTTTACGTCTCGACGCAGACCGATGCCTAGCCTCGCTTTTGTAAAATTTGTATATTTGATAAGTTTTGATACCTAGATTCTTATTTTTACATTTTTACGTCTCGACAACGTCTAACGCCTATAATGGTTTTTATAAAACTTATGTATTTGAAAAATTTTGATACCTAGATTCTTATTCTTGCATTTTCACGTCTCGACGCCGACCGACGCCTAGCATTTTTTTTGTAAAACTTGTGTATTTGATAAATTTTGATACCTAGGTTCATGTTCTCGCAGTTTTACGAGACCCATTTTTTTTTGGAGTATTAATGTAAAGCCTATTACAATTACTTGCGTTGTGTAACTTTAAAAAAATTCTTTATCCGCATCTTAATAAAAGTTTGAAAATTCTAAAAGTTCTTTATTTCCATCCCCTGTACATTTTGCAGATATTGTAAATATCATATCAGGGCTTGAAAGTTCACTTAACGAAGCTTCTTCTGTAATTTTTTTATGACATCTGCCCCAAATATTATTAAAATTCTATGATCAATTATTTCCACATAGTAAAGTGCAAATATAGTCGAGAAGTTTACCCTTAAAGAGACTTGGAAAGAAAATCTGGATGTGGAAGTAGTGATTCCTTAGGCAACGGTTTTTTTATTCTTGTATTAAACTTTTATGCTTTTGTTTAGCCCATTTTGATGAAATAATAATAATAATAATAATAATAATAATAATCATAATAATACAGATGTCAAACACTAACAATGTTGTCATAGTATCATCACTCACAGCCTACTGCGTAAGAGTAATTACTGCGCTTCCTTCGATAACCATGATATACCCATATGCATATTTGGAGCATATTTAGTGTCCGATATGTCAAGAAATATTACAGCTAGACCTATCAACCCCGATATATTTGAAATCAGGGAAGAAGGATCTAAAAGAATATGAAGAGAATGTACACGGTGTATACAACCCTACTGCTTTTAAATTAAACTCTTTTACTTCCACATCCACGTAGTGGATTGGAAGTATAGTAATCGCAAAAAAATTTTCAAAAATTTTTATTCGTGAAATAGGTTTAGAATGTCATGAAACGTCGAGATTTTAAATTTGAGCAAAAAAAAATTTTCTGTCTGTCTGTCGGTCTGTCTGTCGGTCTGTCTGTAACTTTTTTTTGTCCGCACGCTTTCTCCGGAACGGTTTAAGATATTGACCTGAAATTTTGTACACGTTTATATTATAACGAGATCTGGAACTGGATTGTTTTTTGAGGAAATCCGGTGAAGGGTTGGGGGTTAAATAGGGGTAAATAGGGGGAAATAAGTAAAGCAAGCTTGTAAGAGTACAGAAACTTGAAATTCGGTGTATGTACTAGAAGTTAAGGCCTCAGATTTTTTTTATAATATTTTTCAACCCTCCACCACCCCTACCCCATTAAAGGGGTTGATAAAATAAAGTTGAGATATTCATTTGAAATTTCGTACACGTATGTATTATAACGATGTCTAGAATTAGATTATATTTTGGGATGATTCCGTTGAAGGGTTGGGGGTTAATTTGGGATAAATAGAGGAATATAAGTAAAACAAGTTGGTAAGAGTACGGAAACTTGAAATTCGGTGTATGTACTAGAAGCCAAAGCGTCAGATTTTTTAATAATATTTTTCAACCCCCACCACCCCTACTCCAATTTGAAAAGGGTTGATAAAATAAAATTGAGATATTCATTAGAAATTTTCTACACGTATGTATTATAACGACATCTGGAACTAGATTATATTTTGAGATAATTCCGTTGAAGGGTTGGGGGTTAAATAGGGGTAAATAGGGGAAAATAAATAAAGCAAGCTGGTAAGACTACAGAAACTTGAAATTCGGTGTATGTACTAGAAGCCAAGGTCTCAGATTATTTATAATATTTTTCAACCCCCACCACCCCTACTTCATTATTAAAAGGGTTGATAAAATAAAATCGAGATATTCATTTGAAATTTGGTACACGTATGAATTATAACGACATCTGGAACTAGATTATACTTTGAGATGATTCCGTTGAAGGGTTGGGGGTTATTTAGGGGTCAATAGGGGGAAATAAGTAAAGCAAGCTGGTATGAGTACAGAAACTTGAAATTCGGTGTATGTACAAGAAGTTAAGGCCTCAGATTTTTTTATAATATTTTTCAACCCCCCCACCACCCCTACCCCATTTGAAATTTCGTACACGTATGTATTATAACGACGTCTGGAATTAGTTTATATTTTGAGATGATTCCGTTGAAGGGTTGGGGGTTAATTTGGGGTAAATAGAGGAATATAAGTAAAACGTTGGTAAGACTACAGAAACTTAAAATTCGGTGTATGTACTAGAAGCAACAGCGTCAGATTTTCTTATAATATTTTTCAACCCAAACACCCCTACTCCAATATGAAAAGGGTTGATAAAATAAAATTGAGATATTCATTTGAAATTTGGTACACGTATGTATTATAACGACGTCTGAAACTAGATCATAATTTGAGATGATTCCGTTGAAGGGTTGGGGGTTAAATAGGGGCAAATAGGGGAAAATAAGTAAAGCATGCTGGTAAGACTACAGAAATTTGGGATTCGGTGTATATACTAGAAACCAAGGCCTCAGATTTCTTTCTAATATTTTTCAAACTCTACCACCTCCGCTTCATTATTAATGGGATTGATAACATCAAATTGAGATATTCACTTGAAAGTTAGTACACGTATGTATTGTAGTGACATCTGATTGAGATGACTCCATTGAGGTGGTAGGTTGTAAATAGTGGAAAATAAGTACGGTAAACTAGAAACTTCATTTTTAACGTATATGGTGGAAACCAACTCCTCAAATTTTTCTATGACATCTACCCCAAATATTATTAAAATTCTATGACCAATAATTTCCACATACTAGAGTGCAAATATAGTCAAGATGTTTCCTTTAAAGTGACTTGGACGAATAATCTGGATGTGGAAGTAGTGATTCCTTAGGCAGCGGTTTTTTTTATCTCTAATAATAACAGAAATAAAAAAGGGGGGTCAATGTAATGAGTAACCCTGCAAAATGAATCTGGATGGTTGGATTAAATAGGTATTTGCGTGATTGACTAACTAGCATATAGACATTTAAGTTTCATTGTTAGTAGGAATATTAATTAAAATATTAGTTTTCAATGATACACTAAAGTCGTACAAAGATACTGAATTCTCTGTGAGTCATTCTCTTAAAGCCCGTGCCTTATCATCCCTACTTTGTTGTCAATAAATTTATAATAAAATATTCAATTATTCGAAGACCACTCTCATTATAATTCAAAACTAGTTGATCCTGGAAAATTTTCAAGATTGTTAAATTGGTAATAATCACTGCGGTAACTATTTGCTTCAGTACAAATGTAAAAATACGATAGTTAAACAGTGTTGGATAACTTAAGTCGGGTTTGCTGAGGCCAATAACCTTGCCTAAACCAGCTTAATCCATGTGTGTGCGCGATCTTGGTTGGCTTTTGCGTCGACCAAAATAGTTTTAACGTAATCAAAGCGAATTCTTTTGGTCTGTATTTTTTCTTTCGTAAAATTAGAAATTTTTATGCTGCAATGTGTTTTGCTCGCATACGGTTCAAGTTATTTTTATTGAAACGTGTTACTAATGCTAAAAAAATGTCTGTATTTATTTGGAAATTATTTCAAACGTTGGCGTTCTGTTTACAAAATATTTTTATATATAATTTAATGTTTTTATTTACATGCACTATGACAACAAAGATATAAAATTTATTATAGTGGACTGTATACGGATATACCTGTGTCTTCGTTTTATAGGATATCGTGTTTTAATGTGAATGTATAAGCTCTTAAGTAATTAGGAGGAACATTAAATAACACAAATTAATAACCTTAATGAGAGTTGGAAATACATTTTTAGATGAAATCTAACAAAATTTCAGTCCCCAAATATTGTAAAATAGTTATTTAAAAAATATTTGAAACGTAAATTTTTAAAGCCCAAAGGAACATGTATAATGCATGTGATTCATTTTTTTAATAGGTAGAATCTGGATCTATTACATAATGTACTTAAGTGTGATAAAAAATAATCTGTTTTAAGAAAAAGACTACGTAAACAACACTAGATTTAAATGTTTCTTTAGGTGATTCGTGGAATCAGGACTGACGATCAAGTAATGTTTGTGGAGAAAGTATATACATTTTAAGTTTTACCAGAAACTAAAATAACACTCGATGAACTGAATTTGTAAACATATTAAATTAAAATGTATGAAATGAAATGATAAAAATATCATGTACAGGGTCAACAGTCTACGAAAATCTACAATACGATTTTCAAGCATTACATCTGCTTATATTTTTAAGTATTTATTTGAGATTCTTGAAAATACAGGGTTTCCCAGCATTGCAACTACGAATAGACAAATACAGACAATAAAAAACGAATATATTATCTATTTAAAAAAATATGTCATTTTCCAATAATATCGTTTGATATATTCTTGACGACCCTGTTTTCTTATTTAGAAACAGGACAGATGTTTTTACTTTTTATACTCTTCGCGAAAATGAAAAGTATAATATTGTGCTTGTCATGCACTTTCTAAAATTGTAAATATTATTCGAAGGATATTTATTATTGTGTTCGTGATCTAATTCTAAAAAATGTTCACAATGTTTGTTCGTCTGCCTTACACGTCCGTCTGTTTGTTCGATATGTATTTCTGTCTGTGTGTTATATTTTTATAAGCACGAAAAGTCCTATCGTATTGAAATTTGGAAACGTTAGCTGGAGAAAACACCTTATTATTTTCTAAAAGATCTATAATAGTTATTTATTGTACCAGTGTGCAATTATGCACATTAGTCACCCAAGAAAAAGGTCGAGTGGTTAATTAGTTCCACATCCACGTAGTGGATTGGAAGTATACTTAGTATTCGTAAAAAAAAAATTTAATTTTTATTTTGTTGAAATGGGTTTACAAGATCATGAAACGTCGAGATTTTAAATTTAAGCGAAAAAAATTCTCTGTCTGTCTGTCTAGCTTTTCTTGTCCGCACGTTTTCTCCGTAACGGTTTAAGATATTGACTTGAAATTTTGTACACGTATATATTATAACGAGATCTGGAACTGGATTGTTTTTTGAACATATCCATTTTTACCATTTAATTTGTTTTATTCTTGTTAATATGTTACAGTTCAAGCCTTAAACTAATGTATCTCATTTATGTGATTACTTTTTACTTATATATTCCATTGTAGTATAACAATACAACATATAAGGTGTCGTTGTTATGACAGGAGAAATTAGTATGGTTTGTTACAATTGCTGCTTATATCACATATTTCTTAAAAATTACTATGTATTTTCTTTTCTGATGAAATTTTAGATAACTAGTTTTTATGGAGTAATCTGGTGGTTTGAATACATTTAAGAGAATGCAGGGAAAATAATATAAAAAAAACCTGCTTTAGAGAATGGAGTCGATTTTGATAAAAATATTTTTTGTTGTTGTTTATTTCTGTGATTATATTGTCAGCGGGTTATGAGGAGTGGGAGGGGGAGAGGGTTTTTGGGGTTTTGTTGGTTTTTTGTCTGTCATGTGAGTTTGGTGTGTTCAGTTATAGTCACCGTCTTTCAAAAAAGACGGGTAGTCTCTGGTGAATTAATTTGTGAGTGTGTGTCGGTTCGTCGTGTATTCGTATTTGTGTTAAGTCTGCGGTCACAGCCGATTGTTGAATTTTGGTTGTGAAAAATTTTTGTGAAATTTCGTCCATGTACTCCCTGATTAATGACAGGTTAGTAGCTCTGTGTAATTCAACAATCGGCGTGTATCTGTTTGCATTTGTTAATAGTCGTATTATCTTATTCTGTGTGGTCTGTATCCTCTTACATTGTGTGTCTGATATTAAGTTCCATGCAGGGCATGCATATGTGAGTATTGGCCTGAAAATAACTTTGTACATTGTTAATTTATTATTTACAGATAGTTTGCTTTTTCTGTTGATAAGAGGGTACAGCCTGCTTAAAGTCGCGTAAGTCCTGTTAATTGTCTGAGTTACGTGAGGAGCAAAACTCAGTCTCTTATCCAGGGTGACCCCTAGATATTTGACTGAGTTTCTCTCCTCAATTGTCTGTCCGACTATTTGTAGTTTGGTTATAGTTTTAATGTTAGTAAATTTTCTGTTAAATGTTTTAGTCTGTGTCTTATTGTTATTTATTTTTATCTTCCATTTGTGAAAGAATTGTAGGAGTTTTGTCAGATGATACCGTACTTTTTGTGTCGCGGTTTGAGCGTAAAAAGATTGACCGTAAAGCACGGTATCATCTGCGTATAAGAGGAAGTTGGTGGTAGGATGGGATGGGAAATCGGAGGTATATATATTGTATAGGGTTGGGGATAATATTGCCCCCCGGGGGACTCCCGCTGACAATAATTTTTGGGTGGAAAATGAGTTGTTAACAGAAACCATGATTGATCTAGATCTTATATAGCTTTTTATTAGTGTGATTATGTAATCTGGTAAAGCACAATTTTTTTTTAGTTTATAGAGTAGGCCATTGTGCCATACTGTGTCGTACATATCCGGTGAAGGGTTGGGAGGTAAATGGGAGTAAATAGGGGGAAAACTAAAACAAGCTAGTAAGAGTATAGAAACTTGAAATTTGGTGTATGTACTAGAAGCCAAGGGCTCAGATTTTTTTAAAATATTATTCAGCCCCCTCACCGCCTCTATTATTAAAGGGGTTGATAAAATAAAATAGAGATATTCACTTTAGTACACTTATGTATTATAACAACATCTGGAACTAGATCATATTTTGAGATGATTCCGTTGAAGGGTTGGGGGTTAAATAGGGGAAAATAAGTAAAGCAAGCTGGTAAGAGTACAGACTTGAAATTCGGTGTATGTACTAGAAGCCAAAGTCTCAGATTTTTGCCCGCCAACCCTACTCCACTATTAAATGGGTTGATAAAATAAAATTGAGATATACACTTGAAATTTGATAAACGCATGTATTATAAAGACATCTCAAACTAGATTATATTTTGAGATGATTCCGCTGAAGGGTTGGGGGTTAAATAGGGGTAAATAGGGGAAAATAAATAAAGCAGCTGGTAAGAGTACAGAAATTAAGGATTTGGTGCATACACTAGAAGCGACGACCTCAGGTTCTTCTTATAATAATGTCCACCCCCCCCCCTCTCCACTTCTTTGTTAAAAGACTTGATAAAATTAAATTGAGATTTTCGCTTGAAATTTGGTACACGTATGTATTATAATGACATCTGAAATTAAATTATATTATATAATTAAAGCAAGCTGTAAGAATACAGAAACTTGGGATTTGGTGTATATACTAGAAACCAAGAAATTTCTAATACTTTTCAAATTCAAAGTATTGATATTTCTAAATATGGAAAACTGATTGCTAATTTAAAAAGTGAGTCAAGAACTGACAAGCCAAATAAAGCTATTTTTATAGTCTCTCACTACAGTGTAATACATCAGATGCTGTATGTAAAATCACCATAGTAATAGCCATAATCTATGCCTATGTCGGATAAAGATGTTTACAAATTTTTCTCTCTATTTGACAAATTTATTTACTAAGTATTTTTTCTGTTAGATGGGCATATATTTTTAAAAGCATATCAGATTTTTTTGCTGGTAATACAGATAGTTGTATTCCTGGATACTTGTCTTAAGTGCATTCCAATTGTTATCTCCCACAATCGGTTCCTAATAATGTATAGTAACCAACCCGTATATTACTTCCACATCCACGTAGTGGATTGGAAGTATAGTAATCGCAAAAAATTTTCAAAAATTTTTATTGAAATAGGTTTAGAATGTCATGAAACGTCGAGATTTTAAATTTGAGCGAAAAATAATTTTCTGTCTGTCTGTCTGTCGGTCTGTCTGTCGGTCTGTCTGTCTGTCTGTCTGTCCGTCTGTCTGTAACTTTTTTTTTTTGTCCGCACGCTTTCTCCGGAACGGTTTAAGATATTGACCTGAAATTTTGTACACGTATATATTATAACGAGATCTGGAACTGGATTGTTTTTTGAGGAAATCCGGTGAAGGGTTGGGGGTTAAATAGGGGTAAATAGGGGGAAATAAGTAAAGCAAGCTGGTAAGACTACAGAAACTTGAAATTCGGTGTATGTACTAGAAGCCAAGGTCTCAGATTATTTATAATATTTTTCAACCCCCACCACCCCTACTTCATTATTAAAAGGGTTGATAAAATAAAATCGAGATATTCATTTGAAATTTGGTACACGTATGAATTATAACGACATCTGGAACTAGATTATACTTTGAGATGATTCCGTTGAAGGGTTGGGGGATATTTAGGGGTCAATAGGGGGAAAGTAAAGCAAGCTGGTATGAGTGCAGAAATTTGAAATTCGGTGTATGTACAAGAAGTTAAGGCCTCAGATTTTTTTATAATATTTTTCCTTAGGCAGCGGTTTTTTTCATTAAAACTATGACAGGTTTCTTCTTTGACAGTTAACATATTAAGTATTACTTTTGTTAAGATGCCCATTCTGTGCATTTTATAACAGGTTGTTTCCTAGTGAATTGTGTTGAATACATGTTAATACTATTCTCCTTCGTCTCACTTTTTCATGAATATATTTTTTAGAGGGATATTTTTCACGAAAATCCTAGGAGGTCCTTTCTTGATAGTATTGTATTAACTACATCCCAAATATTATTATCCTTTGTCGCATCTTCGTTTATTACTGTATTCGCATAGCAACTGTATTCGCATAGCATAACTGTATTCGCATAGCATACATGAATTTAAAAGTAATTTTCAACAACCGTCACTTCTTAAATAAAAAAATCAAAACAATCCTGTGCGAATCACTTGTTTTATCTAAATTTAACTTTGCTGATTCGGTATATGGTCCATGTTTGGATGCTGAGGACTCTCGCAGAATACAGGTTATCCAAAATTCCTGTTTAAGGTTAATCTTCGGTATCAGACGCCGGCAGAGCATTTCGCATAAGCTTAATGAAATTGGTTGGCTTAATATGGCTAAACGTCGTATGTTACACTCTGCGTGCCTATTCCACAAAATTATTATTAATAAGATACCAAATTATCTACATAAAAAAATCTCACATAGAACTGACGTCCACAACGTTAACATAAGATTCAAGGGAACTCTCACACCTCCAATACACCGCACTGAAATATTCAAACGATCATTTTCTTATCAAGTTTCCAAAATCTACAATTCTCTACCCTCTCACTTTAAAAATAAATCCTTACCCGCATTTAAACGTAATTTGAAAAAACAACTTATTACACAAATGTAGTAGATTATAAAGGCAAATAAATTAAAGAAGGGTGGCGAACGGGCGCAAAATTTATAATTTAACGTAAATGGTACATTCTTCGGTTTTCTCTTATTTTGCTACTGTCTTATAAGTTACTGTAAATCATCAATTATCTTTTAGTTGTATTGATTCCGTGATTTCTGTATATCGTATTTTAACTACGCTACATGCTTAAGATTAAATACAGGGGTGGTGTCATGCACCACCATCTGATCTTCGGCATTTTTTCATTAGGTATTAGTGGGTATTGTTTTACATAATATTTTTTTTTATATACATCTGTATCCGCCTAATGGAAAATAAAGACCTATTATTATTATTATTATTATTATTATTATTATTTCCACATCCACATAATTGAGTGGAAAGTAGAACAGTATCGTGTTAACTATATACTATTGCCTTCTATCATATTATTTTAATTATTGTTTTAGATTATCCAGTATATTTTTCACTAAAACTATATCCAATTTTTTCGTTGGCAATAGCAGAAATTACCTACCAAATGTCATTTTCCTCCGTCAAATAATTTTGTAGATATAGCGCCAACCGACAGACAGACAGATGGCGGACGGACAAGCAGACAGACTGGTGGAGTTGAGAAACATTAATATTCGTAATCTACAGTGCGACCCATTTTGAATGGAAAAACCCCTGTAAAAAATGTGTCTATTATCTGATTTTAATGGGGCTTTTTAAAAAAGATCGGCCATAGAAAGCTCTGCTTTATGACAAAAACTTAGAAATAAGTTTCAATTTTCAAGACCTACTATGATTTTTTCTCAATGTCAAAAATTGACAAATTTGATTAGCGATTTTTTTAAAATAAAAGCTAACTAAAATGTTAAATAATGACAGATTTATGACAAAATGGCATGTATGTAGGTAATATTAATAATAACTTTTACATGATTTTTTCTAAAAATCGAAGTAGCCCATGAAAAATAAACAATAGAAAGATAAACTAAGTGGATAGTTTTAATAAATATCGTCTTTTTATTGAGGAGTAATGACAGATAATAATAGGGTGCCATGGAAAACAAATTTTAAAGTCAGACGTCAAATTTTTAAAATACGCATATACTCAGAGTATATTGCTATTGAAATTATAAAATCATAGTAATAGAATCCAATTGGTGCGAGCCCCTTCCTCTTTGCGATCTTAAAAGATCGAGATGTTAAGACGCGCTTAATTTCGCCGGTCCGCGCCCGCCTCTGATGCATCGGGACGGAATTCTGTGTATAGGCTATACTCGGTTCCGGTATTTCTCCGGGTTTTTCCTTTATTAACGGACGAAAATCGCCTATCTCTTTCGGCTCTTATTTTTGGGAATGAGGAGTCGAGGGTGACGGGAGAAAATAGGGGAAGGCGTTTTGGTATTTCATAAACGTCAAAAATTTACCATTTTTCGTTAGCTCCTGCCGGGCCTAATTTTCGATTTCGACCTCGCAGTTTACGGCTAGCCATAACTAGAACCTCTCCTTGTTGATCAATAATATTATCAAGTATTAGTTTATTAGTTTGAAGTTAAAATTATGGATACTCTAAATGTATTAGAAAAAATTGAACTTGTGCGCCTTAGAGGAGATAATGACAGAACTTTGGGAGAAGTATGTGAGATATTTAATCATAGGCACCCGAATAGGCCCAACATCACTAAAAGTACTGTTTCTCAAATAAACAAAATTTTTAATGAGTGTGGCCCTGTGACAAGGCGTATTATAAGAACGGATAATGTACAAAGAAGACCCAGGTACGAGCAAACCGTTTAAAATTTTAACAATCCAAACGCCAGTGTAAGAGTAGCTAGCTTAGATTTGAATTTACCTAGAGAAAATATTCGCCGATGCCTTAAAAAAAATAAGGTAAAACCATTCAATCCCAAGATTTCACATACGTTGGAATCTGGTGATGATGAAATACGGATGGAATTTTGCTTGTGGATTCAAGGAGCTTAATAACAGAAATTTTTTGAAAACTACTTTATTCAGCGATAAGGCAACTTTTACCACAAATGGGGTGGTATCGTCACAAAATTATAGGTTTTGGGCTACAGAAAACCCAGAGTGGGTCATTAATTGTAAAAGCCAATATTCCCAAAAAGTTAATGTTTGGTGTGGGCTACTCAATAAAACAATCATGGATCCTTTCTTTTTTGAAGGTAATGTGAATAGCATGCAGTTTTTATGGTTCCTAAGAAACGAATTTTGGAATATGCCACATCAACTTTCAATACAAGAAAGAGTAAATCTACACTTTCAATTATATGGCAGCCCTGTCCATAATGCCAGAGTGGTTACCAGATAGCTTAATGCTAACTTTCCTAATCTATGGATAGGTCGAGTAGCCCGTTAATTGGATGGCCACCCCGATTCCCGGACTTAACACTGATGGACTTTTTTTATGGGTTTTAATAAAATCTAAAGTTTACAGGTCACGCCCAAGTAATAGAGAAGATTTGTGTGCAAGAATAAGACAAATTTGTGCAGAAGTTACCCGGCAACAATTACAGAATGTCTTAACGAATATTCGACAAGTGCATCGAAATAAACGGCGGCCTTGTAGAGGCTACAAAAATTTTAGATGAATTGTATGATCGTGTTTTAGTTTTAGTGTAATGTTGTAATGTGTTGTTATTTTGTTTATTAAATACCTAATTATTATTACTTTCAATTGTTCATACATGTTTTTAAGTCAAATATGATTAAGCTTGTTTAGAAGACAATATTTATTAAAACTATCCACTTGATTTATCTTTCTATTGTTTATTTTTCATCGGCTACTTCGATTTTTAGAGAAAATCATGTAAAAGTTATTATAAAATATTACCTACATTAATTTTGTCATAAATTTGTCATTATTTAATATTCCTTCACGAAATTTTGGATTCACCCCATTTGAGATGTTTCTGAATCCAGTGGTATAGATAGATTTTATGAAAAAAAATCGCTAATAAAATTTGTCCATTTTTGACATTGAAAAAAAATCATAGTAGGTTTTGAAAATTGAAATTTATCTCTAAATTTTTGTCATAAAGTAGAACTTTCGATGGCCTATCTTTTAAAAAAGCCCCGTTAAAATCAGATAATAGACACATTTCTTACAGGGGTGTTTCCCTTCAAAATGGGTCACACTGTACATATGTAGTTGAAATGTGAAAATCCGAAGAAACCTGGGAGAGTAATTTCTTCACGATTCCAATACTTCCAATCTGTGAACGATCTGATTTTATTAAATTTATATTATATTTATCTAACAGGTTTATTTTATTTAAAAAAAAATATTGTAGGGGGTTGCAACCCTCGATACTATTTTACAAAACAAAAATACTGAGAGCGTTTCGCCAATTAATTTATCATCATCAAGAGATGATTAAATTTAAAAATTTAACAATTATATATAGCATATCGACGTATTTTTACCTACTAAAAGCTTCCTACAGAATTTTCAACAATTATATAAAAACTTTAGTAAATCGGCGAGAAGTATAATAAATAAGAATTTAGTTTCCTGACGACCTTATACAAATAGCAACTAAATTAATTTAAAATTAATTTTCATGATTTCCGTGAAAACCGACTTGATTTTTGAAATTTTCTCTTTGCCTGTTTTAGTGGTCAAATTTCATGTACTTAAATCTGCAAAAAGTATGCTTTATTGGAATCGCCATGTTGATTGTTTAGATTCAGTCTCTGTTGCTCCAGAAATACTGTGACGCCGGCGCCTTCGCCACAATTTCGCATATTTTCTATTTCCGACCTTTTCTCTCCTTATACTAGATATAGCATGGTGAAACTAATATGGAACCACCACTGAGCCACCATTGAACTCTACTGAGCCACACATTGCAGTTTTAAAAAAATCCATATAGATTGCTTTAGATATCTCACATGGATCATTCAACAAACAAAAAAAGACGGATAAAATTTTAAACGTCGGTTAAAAAACAACTCATGCATTATATAATAGTATAGGAGCCAGCGTACAATGAGCTTGATCGGCATTTTTTTAATTTATAAATCGAAAGTGCAAGTATAAAATAACGGATTTGCAAAAAATCAGAATCTTATTCGCACGTTTAGTATCTTAAAGACTATTACAAATCTCCACCTCACGAAAATGGGGCGTGGCCAGGCGCCACGTCACTATACGCACAGACTCGGCGATCTCAATAGACTTGACGCTCCTTAGTTGTTATAATTATAAGAGTTTTCGAAGTCTTGTTTGTTTTGTTTACTTCTTGACAGTAGGGAAGTACGATTTGGTGAAATGTCAAAAAATTACAACTTTCTCTCGCTCCTGTCGGGACGAATTTTCGATTTTGACCCTGCGATTTACGATTAGAATTCATCGCCGACCTTCTCCTTTCCGTAGAGACATAGAACAAACTTCTACTCGACGTATTTATTTAGTTACCAGCGTTTGAAAATTCCATGTTTTTCGACCTTTCAGGTTAAATTTGAAAGGTCCCAGAAAGCCACTTTTCTTATGTCACTCGCGTATAGTGACGTCACAAATTGGCGCTCGGTTTTTGCAACTATTACTAATTTCAATTCCTTATATCTCGAGAACGGAAAAGGTTAATACGAAATTTTAAGTGTATAATGAGAATATCGAGTACTATATGATAAAGTATAAAAACCGTAGTGACGTCACAAATGGACGCACTGTTCTTGTAACTATTGCTAATTTCAACAGCGTATATCTCGAGAACGGAAAAAGTTAATAATATGAAATTTTAAATGCATAATAAGAATATTGAGTACCATGTGAAAACGTATAAAAACCATGCAAAAAGAATATTATGGAACAAACCTATCATAAAACCTAGAATCATAATTAATTTGTGGCGTTATAACATGGCAGACAGACAAGAAAAGTGAATTTTTCTTAGCAGTGTAACTTAATTTCTGAAAGAAATTAATTGTTTAAAAAATTTAGCTTGACATTTACTCGTCATCGCTTGAAAGTAGACACCTTGTAGGTTTAAAATATCTGACTCTGTACTTCCACTAAGAGGGATGTATGCCTGCTATTGGACCTCCACTAAGCGGGTTGTATACCGATCGTACTTTTCCAATAACTAAATGATAACTAATTGATAACAAAAAAATAGCGTGATACTTCTTTGTCTTCCTGCCCAGTGGCATAGCTTGCAGGTTTAGAATGTCTGTCGCTGGGCCTCGTCTAACCAGGAGGTGTGCCAATTGTATTTTTGTATTCACTAGGCGGTAATTAATAGATGAGAAAGTATTCGTTTGATACAAATACTTATATACTTTCATTGTCTGCCATGCTCTAAGGAACCGGATTCATACTGTCACTCATGCCCCGAGTGGGCATGGGTGTTTTACAGACTACCAATTTGATTTTGGCAAGATTAACAACCGGGAATGCATATACTGTGGTGAAAATGAGGGTGCAGGGCACACCATGTTCCGATGCAACAGATGGATGGAGGAAAAGGTGCAGGGAGTAGCGAGGATACAGCTATCCCCCGAGAATATAATCGGGATTATGCTGCAGTCTGAGAAGATCCGGCAGAGGATCGAGGCTCGTATCAGCAGCATACTGAAACGGAAAGAGGAGGATGAAAGGGAAGTTGGTTGGAACCCTTAAGATGCAAACAACAGCTTTTTTATTAGAAGGACCCACTGATTTGATGCAAACAAAAGTGGTTCCACATCAGTAGGAGAAACCAAAAGGGGGATAAGTTTTTGTAAGATGCACACGACGCCTATGGTGGCAGTCACCGGAATATGAGCCGAACCGGGGACCAGTAAATGTCTTCAGCTGAACGAAGTAATTTACATTCAGTGGTGCAAATATTAGCTAATAGGTAGCTTTATACGAATGCCAATATGGTAAATTTTAGAAACAAAACATACTGTTTTTTATTGAGGATCAGATAGATTTTTTATATTTTTAGAATTTAGTTTCTAGCTAGTATGAAGCTATTGGCTACAGAATATATGATAAAAACAGGCTATGTGACGCCAGATCCTGTTACTGGATTATTAAAGAAAGACACGAATCAGTATTGGTCTTAAGGTCAGACTAATTAAGTTTAAAAAGTGAGCGAAGGTTTAATCAAATGGATTATAGCTGCATATGTATAGATTGACAAAGTCAAAATGATTTTGGCAAAGCCAAACAATCGTGATAGAAAACGTAATTTTTAAGTTTATACGTTAAAGCAAGGGAAGGTTTATATGAAAATAAGTACAAGTAAACTAGCATATGGTTAGTATCAAAAGGTTGTGAGTGGAAAATATGTAATTTATGCTATGATAATATTGGAAAATTTGGGTTCGAAATGATAGTAAAGCAAATTTCAGAAAGTTATTGAATTTAAAGAACAAGAAAAAATATATGTTTAAGCATATTTGTACTGCAATTATAACAGGAAAGGGAGAAAAGACTCCTGTGGAGAAGACTCCACTATTAATTCAGGCATTACACACTGACCACATGCGTCGTTTTGAAATGAAAGAAAAAGAGAACAGTATTTATTAGTAGTTGTCAGTTTATTAGTAATTGCGATTTAATAAGTTTGGACGTAAGTAATGTATTTATTTTGTGCACCAGCACGTTTCATAATTGGCAAGGGTCAGCTCACACATGTTTGAAAGTTTCTGTAAATCTTACGGAATTATAATGATAATAATAATAGTTTATTCTCCAAAATGTCAAATATACTTGCACAAAAGGATTAGATACAGATACGTAGGTTATTATAGCAGTAAAAGGCCAGGAAAGTAAATAATTTCCGAAATGCAGCATTGTTGTATCGAGGAATTGAGAGAGAGATAAGTCCGTTTGTCTTAATTCTCATTCATGAATATTACTTCTTCTTCCTATTTTAGCAAGTATTTGGGAAATTTAGAAAGTATGATATTGTTAACAAATAGGCACTATGTGAAGTAAACGGCGATCCTTATGTTTAAGTATTTGTAAAACTTTTTTGAATATATTAAGTGTAGGGGGACCAAGGGTTAATTAGAAAGAGTTAATCGTAGAATTTTGAACGCACTGGCTGTGATGTCAGCTGGTAATTCCGACAATAAGTAGGACATTTTTGTAAAGCAAATGCAGGGTGTAATGAATTATACGGAAAACGAAACAAAAGGGGTGTCTAACTTGAACAATTATCTGGCTATATAAGTCGAGCATAAACTTTCAAGTGTGGTTTAAGACAGTCTTGAAGTCCTAGATTTGTATAAGATCAGATCTGGGGCAAGCAAGCGAATTAGAAAAGATCAACGAACTCAGATGAAAAAGTTTCATAGAGTCCGTGCTAAGAGTAAACAATACAAAGAAGATATTGTAATGGTGTTAAAAACTGACTTTTCTGTTACAGGGGGTTCTTAGGAAATTTCTACCTAGATTTAAAGGACCTTTAATGTTAAAAAGGTAACGCTTAATAATTGTTAGGAGGTACAAGTCCTCAGAAAAAAACATGAAGAGGTGCGAGACAGTAGTTGCCGTTGACAAGATGAAACCATGGATAACTCTGAAGTGTGAGTTAGGTAAATGTACCTACCAATGGCATAAAGCCATAACTAAGAAAGTATGTATCAAGAATCACTGACAAAAGGTCGGTGGACTGACGAAGGTTCGGTCACAAGAATCGCTGACAAAAGGTCGGTGGACTGACGAAGGTTCGGTCACAACAATCACTGGCAAAAGGTCTGAGGACTGACGAAGCTTCGGTCACAACTACTTACTAACAAAGGTCAGTAACAGATTAACGAAAATTGGTCAAGAATATAGGTATCTATTGACAATGGCTTAGTAGTACCTATGATTAACTAGCATAGGGCTGGTTATGTAAATGAAGTATTTTTTGAATACATGCAGAATTCTAATTTAGTTGGTATGTCCACAGATGGAGAACAAGGATTTGATGGACCTGAGGACAGGACCAAATGCAGGATGGCCGAATGTAAGATGCATACGACGCCTATGGTGGCAGTCACCGTAATATGATCCGAGCTGGGGACCAGTACATATTTCTTAGTCAAAACATTATATTATAAACATTAGAATGAATGTTCTATTGATATTCGCTTTAGAGGCATTCTTATTTGCGTCGGCGAAATGTTCGCATGTCATATTGTCTTGTAGTAATCTCTTAATAATTAATTATATATTTTATTTTGTGAACGTCGGGATTTTAATTAGATTTACCCCTTTTTTACCCTTACATTTTAGCCGGTAAAAATCCGTCACTACCCGCGCTGATTTTCGGGGCATCTTCTTGAAGATTTCCCCTCCCCGCAGCAAAAAAAGGTATTGCGCGCTAGCTCCTGTACCATAATTTATATTCCTGTGTTAGGTATTTCCTATTAGCTAAAAATTATACATACGAGTTTAATAAAAAATGATAATTTAGTAGCTAACACAGCTAGGTAATTATAATTCCTAATATACATGAATGCCTTCCTTCTATTTCTAATTATAACTGTAAATGTTTAATAATGTCATGTAAAAAATATTCGCTGGCCAATAAATAAACAAGTTTACCGCATGATATATAGCCGGATTAAAATTTCAAAATACCGTTTACACATTTTCAACAGTGCAAATATGTACGCATGTATAAAATATATTGCTTAAAGCGCGGAACGACCTGTTATGTTAAATATTTCGAAGAGAAAACAAATTAGATAATTAAGTTTTAGCCGTAAAACATGATTAGCAACAGAATGAGATCAGCTAGCACGAACACAAGCACAAGCTTTTTCTTAATGTTCCATTATTGACGTCTCAATTTTCTGACATTATCATTCATTAATCAGTTCTGTTCAGTTCAATTTACATATACGATGAACATATTAATATCGTATTGGTTTCAAATTTATATTCAGTTTAAACATGGTATCTTCATTTATATTTTCTAGAAAACGTGTTTTAATAATTTACTAGACTAACTCCGTCGAGAAATTATTTTTTAGAGAAACATTTTACTTCCCTCGCATACCGAAGGGAAGTATTGTATTCGAGAAAAAATCACCCTCCGAGATTTTTTCGGATTTTGACGTTTCAGATCACGTAGATTACGAAAATATAGGTTTTTCAATTCCGTCTGTCTGTCTGTTGGTGCATTAACTAAAAAAACTGCTTGACGGAGAGCAGTCAAATTTGGTAGGTAGTTGACCCTACTGTCAGTGAAGAAATAGTTAAACTTTCACTGGAAAATATACTTACAGGGTTGACCGTCTAAAGGGAATAAATAATTAAAAAACTTTTTTTGCTCAAATTTAAAATTTCCACGTTTCATGACACGCTAAACCCATTTCAGAAAAAAAAAATTGAAAATTTTTTTCACCAACATTTTTGAATAATTTTTTACCACTAAAATAGATGAATTTTTTTTTCTTTGTTCAAATTTAAAATGTCCACGTTTCATGGCATTCTAAACCTATTTAAAAAAAAAATGATAATTTTTTTTTATCACAATTTTTGAATTTTTTTTCCCACGAATGGATGGAAAAAAAATATTATTTGCTCTGTAAAAAATGTCCACGTTTCATGGCATTCTAAACCTATTTAAAAAAAAACATTACATTTTTTTTTGTCAACATTTTTGAAAATTTGTTTTCCACAAATAGATGGAAAAAAAAATTCTTTCTGCTCAAATTTAAAATTTCCACGCGTCTTCTTGGCATTCTACACCTATTTCAAAAAAAAAAAAATTGAAAATTTTTACCACAACTATAGAATACAAGAAATGTATTTTCTTTTGCTCAAATTTAAAATTTCCATGTTTTAGGGAATTCTAGACCTATTTAAACAAAAACTTGACAATTAAAAACATATTTTTTTTGCCACTACTATTTATAGAATAGATGAAAAATTTTTCTTTTGCTCAAATATTAAATTTCCGGGTTTCATGATATTCTAAACCTATTTCAGGAAAAAAGAGTGTTGAAATTTTTATTACCAATATTTTTCAAAAAATTTTTACAACTAGAATAGATGGAGAAGATTTTTTTTTGGTCAAAGTTAAAATTCCCACGTTTTATGGCATTCTAGACATATTAAAAAAAAATTGAAAATTTTTTTGAAAAAATCTAATCTTTTTTTTACACTACCACAGAATTGTTGGAATTTTTTTCTCGTTCAAATTTAAAATTTTCACGTATCATGACATTCTAAACCTATTCCAAAAATTTTAAAAACAAAAAAAACAAAAAATTTGAAAATTTTTCACCACCACAAAATATAAAATAGATAATAGGAAAAATTGTTTTTGCTCGGATTTAAGATTTCCACGTCTCATGACACTCTTAACCTATTTAAAAAAATGAAATGTTTTACCTACTCCACTACGTGAATGTGGAACTGAAAATATGACACATGGCAATAATATTTGGCATATGCACATATTATAGTTTTATGGAAAAATGTACAGGGTGGTCATCTCAAGAAATAATTCAACCATGGTGGACATTTGTAAAGGTATTTGCACAAGTCTTCCATACCCGGCACCTGTTATTTAGTACAGAATTTTTACTGTCGGATGATTACTATTCTCAATGTTATTTCGTAAATAATATTTTTTTAAAGTGACCGCCATGCACAAATAAAGAGAGAAGTTGTATGTAAATAACTACCGATTTTTTAATTTGTTACCACCACGAATTTTCAAAAAATGTATGGCGGTGATTCAACAAAACAGTCTCACCTTTTCTTAGAGAAATTTATAAAAATCAGCACCATCATTTGCCCACATTTCAAATGTACAGCCCCAGTTAAATATTAACGGGTTTAGTTTAATTTTAGTAATATCTAAAAGTGTTAAAATCCAGGAGAATGACAATTGTTCAAGTCTTTAGTAAGTGTTAAACTAAAATTTAAGGTGTCTATCAATTCTGGGAGAAAAAATTGTTGTCGATATTCTGGTATATTGATAAAAAAATGCTCGAAAATTTTTTGATCTTGCATTTAATTTTATTCGGCGATTTAGTTTCAGGTAAACAATTTTTGTCAGTATCACAACTAAGACTTAAATAAAGTTTTACTCTTTTTTTCAATCAAAATGTAATGCTAAACAAGATAACCATTATACTCTTCGCGCCGATTTACTACACTTTTTATATAAGTGTTGCACATTCTATAGGATACTCTTCGCAGTTTTTTGCAAATAATTTGAAAATAATATTAGTTTTAAATATTTTCTGTTTTATTACAAAACATGAAAAAATATATTTTTTTAGAACTAAAAAAATGTATAGCTTTTTATTTATTGATCGATTTTGTTCAAAAGCAATAGATTCTTCCTCTAGCTAACATTGTTAAATTTCAAGATAATCGGACTTTTCGTTCTTAAGTTATCGTGCTTACAAGAAACGTGACCGACGGACGGACGGACGGACAGACAGACAGGCAGGCGGGTAGGCAGGCAGACAGACGGACATTCTGACAGTTATTCAGAATTCGATCATCAACATAGTGATATGAAATTTTTTTCTCTACGAGCGGTATTACCGGTTTTATAAATGTGCCAATCGTATGCAATATACTCTTCGTTTTGTGTTTGCGAAAAGTATAATAATGAAAGTACTTGATAGTCAAATAACTAAACTTCGGAAAGCGTATTGCTTTTTTAAAATTGTCCAGAATATCTCGTACCAGAAGATGTCCTAAAACGCTTCATTAATGAGATCAAAAAACGTTAGAATATCCAGAAAAATAGTTTTTTTGAAAATATCTCTAGGTCTTTTAAGGAATTTGCCATGTGGTTGTCGACGAGCATGCGTCGTGACGATGAAGGAGATCTCTTAGTAAATTGTAATAATTTGCAATTAATACATTGTAGGATCACAGAAAATGTCTCTCTTTTTGGCTACTTATACTTATTGATAATTTTATTCCTATGGGTAGCCACCCTGTGTGTTTCCTTTACTAAAACTAAATCAGAGTTCTACCTTTGCAATAACAGTTCCTTGTACTGTCACCGGTTTAGGTGCGGGCACTCGATCGACGAAGTTAAGCTACGTCGGTCGGGTCCAGCGCATGGATGGGTGAGTTCTCATTCAGGTACGTCAGTTTATGTCATGAGCTGAATAGCCTTGGCTGGACTGAGACGACTTGGCGAGACAATAAAAACAAGGACTGATAACTTTACCAAGGAGCTCCTTATCAACAGACTCGAAGTCTTGTGAGGACCATGTCTGGATAAGGAGCTCTAAGGTATAAAATGGAGTACTACAATAGACCTATGCTGGTCGCAGTCGCAAGGCCAATCGCCAACTCCTCCATCTAAAATCTAATCTAATCTACCTTTGCAATTATATTAAATATGCAGCAAATATTATTGCCTGCGAATAATTTTTTTTCATTAAGTATTTATTTTTTGTAACTACTGTCTGCAGCTTCTATATCTTTCACGATATAGACCAGACGTAGACCCCTACAATATTTCTCTTCCATAAGCGAGGGATGTAAAAAATCTAAAAAATAGTGTCGCCAAACTTCCTAAACAACGGAATGCCACAAGGCTCCGCTTTGATATATCTAATATTTAACTTATATATTGCGGATTTACCCCGAATAAACATTGAATATGCTGAGGATGTATGCATAATCTTTTAACACAAGATCTAAAACATAGTGAAACGTACCTTGAACTGTGACTAGGCAAACCGAACCAGTTGTTTACAAAATGACGACTCATACCTAGCCCGTACAGACACTTGCCTATTCCTTCTTTAAAGAAAATAGCCTACGAATTACTGTGTCTTTCTAGATGGTTTCCTAGTTCAATAACCACCCAGAGTACTGGCTAGAACGCTGGCGTCCAATAATAAACACCTTATCAATGTGGCTGCCAAACTTAGGGCAAGAAACAATATTATAGTGAAACTAATCGGTACCTTTTGGGGAGCATCAACACCTTTAATGCGCACCTCATCCTAAGAGACGCCACACCAATAAAGTATCTACTGTATTTTCTCTATAGTGCTCAACCTAATAATGCGTACCAACAGCGGAACTATAAAATCTACACCAGTTCATTGGCTTCATCTGTTTTCTCAAATAACGTCGCCACATATGTGTTCAAGAAGATCCGTGAATACGAAAGCATCCTTCCAGAAAAAGACTTGGTAGTGTGACTCCAACGAGTGAAGTCTAGAAAGCCGCCAATAAAAACTTTCCAAGAATTCCACTCGGCCAACTATGACTATAGTAAGTCATGGCAAAATGAATGGGTAGAAAAGGGTGTAGAAGATTAGATTGGGTGCCTCTTGATGACTATCTAGCATTCGAATTCGATCTGCAACGGAGTGTGTGTGTAGACGATGTTAAGTTGAGCACTTATAAGCCACGGATGCTGAGCACAGGCTTCATAAAAAAGGTAAGTACACGACCGTTTGAAAACTGCAATATAAAACTTAAACGTAAAACTATCGCTGCATGGTCGAGAGGCAACCACAACTAGTCCTCACTCAGGCGTGCATGGTTCGATTCTCGGTGGTGGCACTGGGACATTTTCAGGAAAAGAAATTAATCCTAGTATACTCGGATACTGGGTGTATATCTCTTGTCACAAAATATATATCTCTCTCCCGAACAAGGTCATTTTAGGCATTTAGAGATAAAGGAGGCTGTTTATGTCCGTGATGTGTAAATTTACATGTAAATCGTTCACGTAATTCATGAGTGCTCAATTATAATTCATTCAAGGGAACCCAGAACGACCTCTTTCATGTGTATTTTTTTATCATTCAGGAGCTAAATGTAAATTTCTAGTCAGTATTCCCGTTGTAATAGTTTAACCTGTATATACTCTTTCCGTGTGGTCAGAGATCACGGTAAGACTGTCCAGTAGATGAAAAACGTGAAAAACGTACCTGTTTCTTGCATTTATTGTTGACACCAGGTAATTTAAATAATGTTACATGAAAAATATAATAAAAGTTTCTATATTCTTATAAAGCATCATTAGGTGGATATTAAATTACAAAACAATAATATACTTTAAGTTCTAAATAGAAAACAAATATGTTATACGATAAATTACATCTTACATCAACTTTGGAAAACAAAAGTCATATATTACATAAATTAGCTAATGTGTTAAACAGCTTGAACTACAATTAGTTTTATTTATTAGACAAGTTCATTAGAGCCTATTTGTTGAAGCTTTCTATGTGTAGGTGTTCATACCTGAATAAATTACAGAGAAAATGCACTGAGAACGCTTATAATATTATACTTATATAGATACTCATCTATCTATTCATGGTAATCAAATAATTTTCCTTATTATTCGCACATAATATTTTACCCTTTCAATTTGTACCGGAATTTTATAAGTTCAAAAAGATGTGGGAATTATAGATACATAATAAAAACCTGATTGATACAGATATGCAAATAGTTCAGTATTGTAGTTCTATAGAATGCAGGTTGAAGTCGAGGGAGATATGAGGATTCAGTGAAAACGAGTTTGTGTCGAAATTTAAAAATTCAAAACGACGTATATTTTATTTTACTTTGTAGATTCATGATCGAAAAAATATTATAATTATGATACAATAAACCATTAGGTCTTTCCTGGCTGTTTTTTCTTTAAAAAATATATAATTTTTAGGCACAGTTACCACTTTTTTTCTCACTTATTTAACGTTACTGAGGCCTACACGACATACGTGGTACTTAGAATTCAAGAACCTCTACATCATAGGCAGGTTCTCAATCCCAGAGTACATCTGGAGACTGCAATTCAGGACAGTTTTGCAAACAGAAGTCATTCTGTTGTGGTTTTCTTTAACCTCGAAAATCCATATGACATGACCTGGTGTCACAATATCCTCACAACTCTCTACGATTTGGCAGTCAGAGGTAATCTAGATTTGATGAAAGCTTCCTTCAAAATAGACGGTTTCGCGTCCGGAATGGGCAAATCCTTTCAAACCAACACCAACTAGAAAATGGAGTTCCACGGGGATCAATGCTAAGCTTTATGCTATTTGCTGTTGCTGTCAATAACCTCGTTAAAAATCTCGGCCCATCTATTGGTAGAAGTTTGTACGTAGATGACCAAACTATTTATTATTCCGCTCCAACAATGGACAGTATCGATGTATCATTCCAAGAAGCAATAGATGGACTCATCAACCAAGCAACTCATTGGGTTTCCGCCTCTCTTCAGATGAGACCCGTTGTATACACTTCTACCATCTTATATCTAATCATAACGAACCCCGACTGATACTCCAAAATCGAGGAAACAGTAAAGTTTTTAGGCTTAACATTATGATAAAAACTCTACCGAGGTCCGCATATAGAAGACCTAGCAATCACATAAAGAAGCATTGAACCGAATACGTGCCATATCTAGTATCAATTGGGGATGCGACAAAGACATATTATTGAGGTTGTATACTTCACTAGTTGTGTCCAAAATGGATTTTGGTTTTGTAGGTTGTGTATGGCGCCGCATGACCTTCCAGACTAAAAGTATTGGATTTAATTCATGGGACTGCGCTAAGATTGGTACTCGGTACTTTTCGCACTAGTCCTTTTACAGCAATGTGCCGCAAGGCCGGTATTCCACCGTTAAGGTATAGGAGAAACCAACTGCTAATCGGCTATGGTTCGAGAATCTGGGCTCAATCCAATCATCGAAACCATATGCTTATGTTCCTCGATGATAAAGACCTTTATGAAAACCACCCATCTATCACACGCCCAACTGGAGTAAGATTGAAAGAACTTCTAGATTCTATCGATGTTTCACTTCTTCGAGTTCATGAATTTGGTCCAAGCGAGATCTCCCCTGGAAAATGACACCCCCACTGACTCAGTTAGACCTGTCAGCATATAAGAAAAATGAAACGTGCAATACACTTATATTATCAGAATTTAATAGAATCATTAGCATCTTCTTGGAATACCAAATCATCTATACAGATGGATCGAAAACAAATAGGTCTACAGGAAACGCTTTCTCACACAGGGATGCTTGTCACTTCTGGACACTACCATATGAGATCAGTATCTACACAGCAGAAGCGTGTGGTATTTGCCTTCTATGCGTAGAGTCAACTCCTCATAGTAATTACCTCATTTGTTCTGATTCACTAAGTGCCATACAGTCCCCGAGGAACCTCTATAATAAAGATGCATTAATACAAAAGAGTATCGACAGAATAACACGGTTAAGATCTCAGAGAAAGACTATAAGATTGATGTCATCATCACAGTGGTTATCACACGATCAAGAATTGGTCATACAAATTGGACATCTCTATACATGCTTAGTAGTAGCAGACATCCTAAATGTCATATGCATATAATATTTCCCCCTACGATCTCTCTAATATAACCTAGAACGGCAATAATTTTACCTACCTAATAATATCCAGGAATGCCTAGGAAACAACCCAAGCAGACTAAGAAGAAGAATCCAGTTCTTACGAGAAACAAGAATTTTCTTCGAATTTCAGAGATATATATATATATATATATATATATATATATATATATATATATATATATTATGTATGCAGTATTTTGCAGCTGAGTGTTACGCCTCCTAATAAAGTAACATTTGAAGGCGGGCAATGACCTTAGAAGTCGACGTTGAAAAAAACGGATTTTAATAATCAATCATATAATCTCAAGTTATGATGACTTCATGAAATTAATGTTGCCTTAATGGTTGATCTATTTTGCTTGTTCGTTAGTTAAGTTATAAGCTATTTTGATTCGTCACTGGTTTGTATTAGTTTGTTGATATTCACTGACAGGCAGAAAATGGGCGAAACATGCAAAATTCTTGATAACAGTTGGTGATATTGTCTAAATGTTATTTGTGGCATTATCTTATTTTTTTTCTTCTTCAATTCTTTGGGACTTCCTGCCACATGTATGTTTTCTTTTTAAGCGCTGCTCGGGGAATCTACAAAACATCACAATTAACCAGTATGTTATTGGTAAATAACCTCTACGCCTGTGACTTTTACGTCAAAGGATCAGTTAAAGGTTGCTTTTTTTAAATAAACAACACAAATAAGTATAAAAACTTATTAACGAAATTAAATATTTCGCCGACGTTTCGGAAATCTATTTTGTTTCCTTTTTCTGCCTGTACAACTTGGTTGCCGATATTAAAAGAAGAACTTCACAAACTCAACATTGTATAAAAACTAAAAAAACTGTTAACTATATCAACAGTTCTATGTAAATAGTAAGTATGTATGGATATTGAATATAACAAACATTCTTAGAGCTGTGTAAAAAAGATTTTTCAAAAAAAGCCATGAAGCAAAAATACTTTTGACGTAGTCAAATTTTATGTGGGATATACAAAGAGAGAGAAAGATTTGAACATGTAATGGTAAAAGAAATCGTAATTCAAAATTAAATTTATTAATATAAATATGAATACTAAGAGATAAATAAGCCCCTTGGACATAAAATATTACAACAATTCACAACAGAAAATATTAATCAACAATACATGTTAAAAAACCGCTGCCTAAGGAACCACTACTTCCACATCCAGATTTTTCATCCAAGTCACTTTAAAGGAAACATCTTGACTATATTTGCACTCTAGTATGTGGAAATTATTGGTCATAGAAGTTTAATAATATTTGGGGCAGATGTCATAGAAAAGTTTGAGGAGTTGGTTCCTACCATATACGTTAAAAATTAAGTTTCTAGTTTACCCTACTTATTTTCCACTATTCACAACCTACCACCTCCCACCCCTTCAATGGAGTCATCTCAATCAGATGTCACTACAATACATACGTGTACTAACTTTCAAGTGAATATCTCAATTTGATGTTATCAATCCCATTAATAATGGAGCGGAGGTGGTGGAGTTTGATAAATATTAGAAAGAAATCTGAGGCCTTGGTTTCTAGTATATACACCGAATCCTAAATTTCTGTACTCTTACCAGCTTGATTTACTTATTTTCCCCTAGTTACTCCTATTAACCCCAACCCTTCTACGGAATCATCCCAAAATATAATCTAGTTCCAGATGTAGTTATAATACATACGTTTACCAAATTACAAGTGAATATCTCAATTTTATTTTATCAACCCCTTTAATAATGTAGTAAGGGTGGTGGAAGGGTTGAAAAATATTATTAAAAAATCCAAGGCCTTGGCTTCTAGGACATACACCGAATTTCAAGTTGCAGTACTCTTACCAGCTTGCTTTACTTATTTTTCCCTATTTACCTCTACTTACCCCCACTCCTTCAACGCAATCATGTCAAAATATAATCTAGTTTCAGATATAGTTATAATACATAAATGTACCGAATTTCAAGTGAAAATTTAAATTTAATTTTATCAACTCTTTTAATAAGGGAGTGGGGGTGAAAAATACTAATAAAAAAACCAGAGACCTTCGCTTGTAGTATACACACCACAAATCCCAAATTTCTGTACTTTTACCAGCTTGCTTTACTTATTTTCCCTTATATACCCCTATTTAACCCCCAACCCTTCAACGGAATAATCTCAAAATATAATCTAGTTCCAGACGTCGTTATAATACATATGCGTTCTAAATTTCATGTGAATATCTCAATTTTATTTTATCAACCCCTTGAATAATGGAGTAGGAGGGGTGGTGGGGGGCTGACATATTTTACTAAAAAATCTGAGGCCGTTGCCTCTAGTACATATACCGAATTTCAAGTTTCTGTACTCATACCAGCTTGCTTTACTTATTTCCCCCTATTTGCCCCTAAATAACTCCCAACCCTTCAACGGAATCATTTCAAAGTATAATCTAGTTCCAGATGTCGTTATAATTCATACGTGTACCAAATTTCAAATGAATATCTTAATTTTATTTTATCAACCCTTTTAACAATGAAGTAGGGGGTGGTGGGGGTTGAAAAATATTATAAATAATCTGAGACCTTGGCTCCTAGTACATACACCGAATTTCAAGTTTCTGTACTCATACCAGCTTACTTTACTTATTTTCCCCTATTTACCCCTATTTAACCCCCAACCCTTCAAGGGAATCATCTCAAATTATAATCTAGTTCCAGACGCAGTTATAATACATACGTGTACGAAATTTCAAATGAATATCTCAACTTTAATGGGATAGGGGTGGTGGGGGGTTAAAAAATATTATGAAAAAATCTGAGGCCTTAACTTCTAGTACATACACCGAATTTCAAATTTCTGTAATCTTACAAGCTTGCTTTACTTATTTTCCCCTATTTACCCCTACTTAACCCCCAACCCTTCACCGGATATCCTCAAAAAACAATCCAATTCCAGATCTCGTTATAATATATACGTGTACAAAATTTCAAGTCAATATCTTAAACCGTTCCGGGGAAAACGTGCGGACAAAAAAAAAAGTTACAGACAGACAAACAGACAGACAGACAGACAGACAGACAGACAGACAGACAGACAGACAGACAGGCAGACAGACAGACAGACAGACAGACAGACAGACAGACAGAAAGACAGACAGAAATTTTTTTTTTCGCCCAAATTTAAAATCTCGACGCTTGATGACATTCTAAAGCTATTTCACGAATAAAAATTTTTGAAAATTTCTTTGCGATTACTATACTTCCAATCCACTACGTGGATGTGGAAGTAAAAAATTATCAACGCGGTGCTACGCCACTGATTTTATTTTCACGAACAGAACAGAAATAACTGGGTGTTCTTGTCAAGTTTGTTCTCAATCCTTGCTAAATACTATAAAGTATTTTTTATCAGTCTCTATCACTCTATCTAAATAGTCAAATTTTCACCAGCAAAATATTAGTGTTTATAATTTTCCCAGCCTTTTTGCACCTCGTGTTTAATTTTAATTTTTAACACAAGAGGTACGTAAAGTAGGTATAAGTATAAGTAAGGTAGTCCTCACTTTAAGTTATCCTAGTCTAATTTATAATCATTAATCCGCTGTCATTTTAAATCGTCAAATAGCAAATTAAATATTAGTTTGTGTTTAAAATATTATCACCTTCAAAATGGCCCTCCTGAAGCTCTAATTGTAGTTTAATTCCCAACCAATTATCTCAGGCTAGGCCACATTAAAATAATTTATTTTATCTTGTGAGATAAAATTTCTAGTAGGGCTAAATGACAGCATAGCACCAGTCTCATAAGCGATGGACCAAATAATTTCCTTTAGCCTGTAGATAAGATAGTTAATTTAAATACATCGAACTCTTAGTGAATTTGTGATATAAGTTTTTTAATTAATATTTCCTTCCAAGCTAATGGAAATTAGTGGATTTATTCCAAAATCTAGGAAATCAAATAATTTGTTCATTTTCACCTGGAAGATATTATTTTGAAATAGTTTTATATGTGTAGAAATAAGATGAGATAATCCACGAAAATAATCAAGATCAATTTTGTACACGTAGATGCTTTTTTGCTTCTCTTTCAAAATTAAAACTAACTTACGGCTAGATAAATTAAAGGATGGAAACTGGAATACAGGAGCATGCTTCTCTGTCTGATATATTATTATGCTTTTCGCAAATACAAAACGAAGAGTATATTGCATTCGATCGGCACATTTCTAAAAATGGTAATATTGCTTATAGAGAAAAATATTCATAGCACTGTGTCTGTCTGTCTGTCCGTCCGTCCATCTGTCTGTCCGTTCGTCCGTCCGTCCGTCCGTCATGTCAAGCACGAAAAGTCCGATTGTATTGAAATTTGGACAGTAAGTTAGTAGTAGCTAAAGGAAGAACCCTCTTGAACAAAATCGATCAATAAATAGAAAAGTTATTAATTTTTTAAATGAAAAAATTTTGTTTTGTAATTAAATAAAAAATGTTTGAAACTAATATCATTTACAAAAAAAACTGCGAAGAGTATCCTATAGAATGTGCACCAATTATATAACAAGTGTAGTAAATCGGCGAAGAGTATAATGGTTAGCTTGTTTAATCCCATGTAGCAACATATACTGGCAGTTCATTGGTAAAATATTGGTGTAATATTTGTCTATTGGGTCAATATTAGCAATTTTAAGCCAATATTGAAGTAGTATTTATTTTTGGTGTATAATAAATATTGAATTCATTATATTGCTCTAATATTAGAGAAATATTGATGATCATTTACTATTTTTTGAATATATTGATGCAATATTGGAAACAACATTAATTAATATTACTGCACAATATTCCATGTAAGCAGATGATAGGCATATATATAATGATAATAACGTAATCGTTGGTGCAATTTGGCCAAATAATTTCGTCTGTTAATTGTTCCAATTTAACAGTTTTCAGCCAATATTGAAGGAATATTTATTTTTGGTATATAATAAATATTGAATTAATTGTATTGCTCTAATATTAGAGAAATATTGATGATCATTTACTATTTTCTGAACATATGAATGCAATATTGGAAACAACATTAATTAATATTACTGCACAATATTCTATATGTAAACACATTAATAATTTTAAACCAGTAATAAAGAATAATTATTTTGCCACATAATAACAAATATTGAATTCAATCCCAGATAGCACCAAAACATCCACAAAACGTCCAGAAGATGTCCGTTGATGACATTCAGGACGGACGAAGGACGTCCATTTTAGGTCGTCAGGCGTATGCTGGACGTTCAGAGGAGGTACCGTGTTACAAATTTGGACTTCCTCAGAACTTCCGATTTAGGGTCATTATAGGTCCAGATGAGGACGTTCAATGGACACACACAGGCTTTTCAATTCAGACCTTCATAGTCTTAAGAGATGGTAAATGATTTGTTCAAGATACTTTATATTGGCTGAAATTTTATAGATAGTTTTTTCGTACCTGAAAAAGGTATCGACTATCTAGCTAACCAACCCCAGTTTATAAAATTTCAGTTATAAAGTACTTTGAAGAAATCGTTCATCAGCTCTGTGGCTATTGCTGCACATTTTTTTAAAGCTGCAATGGTATTTATTTATTTGTACACTGCATTCAGTGGCATGGAATAAAAATACTAATTTTTATTATTTTCATTATGTTGCTTCTATAGGTTTTATTAAATTTACCTATTGCTTAGTTGAGAAATAATTATAAAATATAGAAATATTGCAGCAAAATAAGTTATTAATTTTTATGTGGTACTAAATGATAAGTTTAATGATGAGCTAGGAAAAATCAACACATGGAAAAAATATAAATTCCTTAGGGGAGCAGGGTAGTTTATTTATTAGCTTTGAAAAGGTGTTAAACAAACTTTACCCAAGGAGGCAATGTTTATAAAAATTTTATTTAGTCTGGAGTTAAAATTATGTCGCTGATACATCATTTACTACCATAAGTACCTATATCTTATTCTTATTAGCTATTTTCTTCTGTGTTGAACAAAGGGAACACAATCAGAAAGCAACAAATAGAGATAAAGAATTTTAAAAATACCTCGATTTGATTGGCTGTTTAGTGATTGCAGTCAGTTGGTTCAGCTCGAAAGAAAATAGTTATTGTAATATCAAAAACTTTGGGTATATAAAAATTTCCAGGACATTTCTGCGTACTTTTTTTTCACCGTATTTAGTTACACTACAGGATTTTTAACCAGTTTTCAAGTTTTATTATTCCTTCCCTTCTGTATTTTTTAACGGCCCCACATTGTCAATTTGTTGCATTCGTGACAAAATGAATCTTGGTAGGCCAACGTGCGACCTAAAATGAACGTCCACAGAACCTTAATTTAGTGTATCCTAAAAACATCCGAAAATAGACGTCTTATGAAAGTTCGTTTCACGTCGTCGGACGTTCGGACCAAGAGAGGACCTAAAACGGACATCCTCCGGAACTTTGGTGCTATTTGGGATATATTACTCCAACATTGGAAAAATATTGGTGACCATACAACATACATTTTTTATATTACTTTGCGATATTTTTCGAAGACAAAAAGACATATGATCTCTGTAATCTATTGAGCAAAGTTGTTTTGTAATTTATTAATTAATTTGGCTTGTTTAGCCCTTTTTATTTTATTTGTATTTGTAAATAATGTTGGATTTCTGATTTTAAAACAAAGGCATTTTATTCTATTATCGTTTATTTAATTTCAAGGTGTTTTCATTATATTTAAAGAATAGATTCATCTATACATATAGTTTATTTTTATTTAGTTTTACTTTAACATCTTTAGTAAAATAATTACTTACATTCTTAAACAAAACTTATTCTTCATACTAGGAATTTAGATAGTGATATCACTCCCGCGTAGACATTTTATTGGCTCCGAGTTACCAGCAACGGTTTGGCATGACGCGTGCGCTTGCTCTCCGCATAACGGAGACGGAGACGCCATTATGGTAAATTTACAAGTACCTAGCTGAATTATAGAAGAACAGAAATTGGGCTGTGTTCGATTATTACCAACAATTATTGTGACCTGTGTGTGTGTTATCTTGTGCACAATGTAAGTAAATAATACTATATTATACTTTTTATCTGTTGATTGTTTGACAGTGTTCTGTAAATGTGAATTTGCTGCCATGCACATTTTCTATCTGTAAAAGTACGATAATAATGTATTGGGAAACAATAAAATTATTCATTCACATTGTGTAAGTACGTGAGCTGTGCCCAGATAACACCTTGACTAGGTACCCGTCGTTATCTTTATTTGGTAATTTGAAAATATAGGTACTACATACTGGTACCTACCAATAACCAACCAATACTGAACCAATATTGCAATATTATAGTTATAGATATAATTTAATTATTACCATTATTTAACTTTTGTTTTATACTGCTACATACTTATTTTATTGCCTCAAGCAAGAAGTATTGAAATGTGCAAAAATAGACTTTCCGAAATAATAAATAACAATTTTGAAAAATATTCAAGTTTACATGTTGTAGAATGTTTGTAATATACAGGGTGTACAGAATCGCATGCTAATACTTACGGGCCGTAATTCTTAAGTAATTTTAAGAAAAAAGTTTATACGTATCAACACAAGCTCGCAACTGTTTTATTTTTGAGGTACAGAGGGTGTTAAATTTTTTTTTTAAATGTTTTAAAGAAAAACTTCTACCAGTATGCGCGTAGGTTTTGCACTTGACCGCTTTTTATTTCTAGTTTTTATATACCTAGCTCCTTTTTGTGAATCTAATGGTATGTAATTTGGTATACCTACATTTAACTTCCTGTTTAACTGGAAATTGGTTTTATTAAAGTTTTTCATTTAATTAGATATATGTTTTAACGTATACACATGATAAAGAGTACCGAGTACCATTAATTAATGAAAACCAAACTTTCAGATTACTTCAGAATGAGTTCATCAGTACTGTCTAAAAAAACCACGTTTATAAAAAGGAAGCTGAACAAGGATTCAAGCGATGAAAATAACTGCAATTATTTTCAGGGTGGTAACCACGAATTCAATTTAAGTTTGTCTTCCGACGAAGATAATGATGGAATAAATGAGTGCCAAGATGTGTCAATGGGGTGTCAAGAAATTTGCTAGAGAACCATTATGATGTGATATCCAGTTTACTTATGAAGTTCGTGGTTTGCAATTAAATTCAAGTACATTTATTTTACGACTCATCTTTTTGATAACTTTGGTATTTAGAAAGCATATTGTAAGTTACCCTTTTGCTTAAAATTATATTAATATTTATTATATAGTATACTTGTTATTTTATCTTGTTTGATTTATATTATTTTTGACTGACTCATTATTTGTAAATTTAAAATTGTTACAAATTTTAAATGTATTGTTAATGCTATAAATAAATATTTTATTTTTGCAACATATTTATAATTTATTGTAATATACACGGTGTTCGGCGCAAGGACAATCAAATTTTTTTTGTGGATCGGCGGGGTCATTTGGAAGTTTTAACATAAATGTCCCAGGTCCTAACTGTTGTAGTTATTGAGATTTTTTTTCATTTTTACATTTTACTCAAAATTTCCCAAAATTCCCCACTAAAACTCCTACAACTTTTCATTGTTTCATACCGTTATAAAGGACATCAACGGTGGAACTTTGAAATTGAATTGAAGAAAATGCTCTGGGTTGCTGTTAGTTTTTTTTAATGATTTTAGAAGTTCAGAATTTCTATTTCTTTCATTTACATTTAGGAATTTGGAGCCTTGTAACTAACTTTCGTATTAAAAATGATTTATTTTGAACAAGAATACATTACAGAATAAAATTTAAAAAAACACCTACGAATACTAAAGTTTAAGTGGGGAATTTTGGGAAATTTTGAGTGAAATCTAAAAAAAAATTATTTCTTAGTACTACAACAGTTAGGACCTGAGTCATTTGGGATTAAAACCTCCAAATGACCCCACCAATCCATAAAAATATTTTGACGGTCCATGCGCCGAAGACCCTGTATTTTATATTGATTTCTAATATTGACTATCAATCCAAAGGAAATATTGTACCAATTTAAATACAATATTAGGTAAATATTATCCTAGTTGTCAAAATAAATATTGGAAATAGATATTGGAGCAATAATGTAGAACAATATTCACCCAAGATTGATTACAATATTTTGCCAATAAATAAAAATGTTCACATTTCGATATTGGGCAAATATTGCATTTCAACATTTAGCCATTATTTATACCATAAATACCCAATATTGTACTAATATTGCCTGCTACATGGGATACTACACACAAAATAATGTGAGAATGCTTAGAGCAATTTTCGAAGAATTAAGGTCTGAATACAACTTACAAGTATATCAGCTTACTTGCGTAACTTGCCCTGAAACATATGTTGAACTATTAAAAGGAAAATTTAAGAAACATACTGAAGAATACAAAAATGATATAGAAAAATAATCGATCTACTTTTACTAATACTAGACAATTGACAAATTTATAATACTAGATAAACACACAACGACAATTTTGATACCCATCATGCTTATACAGGGTGTCCCAATAAAAACTCCCAGGCCGGATATATTATAAACAAATAGAGATATTTTAATTCTGTAAAAGCCAATTTGAAGAGAGCTTCATTTTTGAATATAATTGTTTTTTTAATATATCAGTATATAGATGGCGTTGTGCTCTAAAGAAATATTTCGATGGGAGAAACTTTGTGAAATGGGGTATATGTGAAAGAAAATGCATTCCCAAGCAGATTATGTTTTAAAAAAATATCATGAAACTAACCGTTTTCGAGATATTTGAGTCCAAATATTGGGACTTGCCAATATTGAATAATTGAAATCTCTTCAACATTTAAGTCCTTTAAGTGGGACAATCTGTATTTAATTTACAAATTTTAGAAGAAAATATTTAAAGAACTTTTCATGTAATTGCTTTGTTATTAGGTTAGATTATAATTAAAAATATTTGATATCTAGTAAGTATAATAACCCTTATACCTTATAAATTAAATACAATTAAAGTTACCTTTGGAATAATAGTTTTGACATTTCTCAATTTCAATCACATTTTGTTTATTGGTGTCAATAGATCTGTATTATTGTACATAATTATTTTTTTCTTTGTGAATATTTATTATTAAATATGGTTTCTCATACAAGTGAAGGTAAATTAAACATGATTTTAATTTATGGGGAATGTCGAAAAAATGCTTCTAGAGCTGTAAGTTTATATGAAATAAGTTTTCCTGGCAGACCTTTACCAGATCGGAAAACTTTTGTAAGTTTGTGTTCTAATTTTAAAAATTATGGAGGTTTTAAGAAACCAAAAACAACAAGAAGAAAAAGAACTGCAACTGATGAAAATATTGTATTGGTATTACATCAAGTAGAACATAACCCAAACATGTCAGTACGCAAGTTGACGGAAGAAACAAATATTGCACGTTCCACCTGCCATAGAATTCTAAAAACAATTTTTTTCCATATAAAGTGCATTTAGTTCATCATTTGATTCCAGGGGACAATGAGCGGAGATTAGATTAGTTGGCGCAATTCTCAATTCTCTTAGAAGAAAATTCAAATCTTTTAGATACAATTATGTGGAGTGATGAAAGTCGATTCCACAACAATGGAGTAATCACAACACATAATTGTCGTTACTGGTCTCAAGAGAATCCTAGGTGGATGAGACATACCAGATCCCAGAATCGTTTTGGAGTAAATGTTTGGTGTGGTATCGTTAGTGGTTACATTGTTGGCCCATACCTCTACTATGAGAATTTAACAGGTAAAATATTTTTACAATTTTTGAAAAATGATTTACAAGTACTATTATTTGCCCGCTCAGTTGGATAATATGTGATTTCATCAGGATGGAGCAGGCCCACATAATCATCACAACGTTGTTAATTATTTAAATCAAACATATCCAGGAAGATGGATTGGTAGCAATGGAGTACTTAGATGTCCCGCTCGATCTCCTGATATTACTCCATTAGACTTTTATTTATGGGGATGTTTAAAAAGTGAAGTGTACAAGGAACCAATAGAAGACATGGCAGATCTTTTGCCGCCATTAATTGGCATACATTATTAAAAGTTTGTAGATCTGAACTAATTAATAGGTTTACGATGTGTGTTAATGAAAATGACAATAATTTTGAACACCTATTAAAATAGTTATTTTAATTTCATTAGTTCGTAGAAATTGTTTTATGTTCGTAAATGATGAATGATAAATAATATTTTCAGTTTTTTTTCCAAGGGTTACTTCAAATATATTTAATACATAAGATATGAAAAATTCTTTAAATATTTTTTTCTAAAATTTGAAAATTAAATACAGATTGTCCCACTTAAAGACTGAAATGTTGAAGAGATTACAATTATTCAATATTGGCAAATGCCAACATTTGGACTCAAATATCTCGAAAACGGTTAGTTTTATGGCTTTTTTTTGAACATAAGAAATGCATTTTCTTTCACATAAACCCCATTTCAAAGTTTCTCCCATCGAAATATTTCTTTAGAGTACAGCGCCATCTATTCACTGATATATTTAAAAAACAACTATATTCAAAAATGAAGCTCTCTTTATGCTTTACAAATTGACCTTTACAGAATTAAAATATATTCGTTTAGAATGTATCCGGCATGGGAGTTTTTATTGGAACACACTGTATAATAAATTATTTGTCAGGTCAAAAAAATTCGTCTATTTACTCAGTCGTTTTATTTGTACGTAGTGTTGTACTCACATCTGAAGAAGTTAATGTTTAGCGAAACAATTTTCACGTTGACATAATATATTTGTAAAAGCCACTTTACATTAATGCAATATTGCACGTGCCATGCAAATTTTCATTGCGCGCATGCGTATATCCAGCTATTTCGATCAGCTGATGGCAATATTTTTCATAGCATTGAATTAGCGCGTGTTCTAATTTGATTGCATTGCAGATGCAATATAGTTACTTTACTTGGGAATATTTGGATTGCCAACCACGTATTAAAGGAACTAAAGCAACAAACTTATATATACTATAACCTATTTTACCTATTCCGTAATTCTTTTGGGAAATTCAACTGGTTTTCTCTCTTTCTGTTTATAGTGATTCAGTGATTGTGAAGTAAATAAATAAACATAATCATAAAAGTATTTCTTCTCGTCTGGTTGGTAGTCCCCAAAGATTTCACAAAATATTGCAGTAGTGTAAAGTGTGTTTGACATGCAAAAATTATCACGCAAAGTTTTGCATGCCATCCATTTCATTGCATTGCATAAATGTAAAGCCGCTTTAAAAATTTACAAAACAGAGTGTAGTTGTATTTGTTCATCTGTTGACTTTAAAAGATTAACTAGGACCATTGTACTCAGCAATTCAGCTAAGGATATCAAATTTTCCTGCGTTTCCATTACCGTATCATTACTATTGGCAGGACTACAGGACTCATTGATTGGTGTATCATCAGCAGCCATTTGAATCCTACAAATAGATGATCAGTAGTAAATATTGCAAAAATGAAAAGTCCCAAAATTTTGAATTGAGGAAAGCTATATGACACTTGTGGCTCATACTAAATAAATTGTAGATTTTAATAACTTTGAGCGATGGGACAACTCAAACTTAAACAAACTCAACAGTTGGTTTTAGAATACCTAGTGTAAATAATAACATTACTTATATTCCTCTCTTGATGAAATTAACCTAGCTGTTCTTTCACTTAACCAAGACAGTTTAGATAATAGAAATATTAATGTATTAATGTAATAGAAGGCTTACAATATGTATATAATTAACTTTCATTATTTCTTACTCTTTATTAGGTATCTAACTTTCATTATAAATAAGTAGGTGTAAATACAAAGCAAGCTAACCATTATACTCTTTGCCGCTTTACTGCATTTTATAGGATACTTTTCGGAGTTTTTTTTGTAAATAATATTAGTTTTAGACATTTTATGTTTAATTACAAAACTAACAAAAAAATTAATAACTAACAAAATAGGGTTCTTCCTCTAGCTAACGGTAACTTACTGTCTAAATTTCAATACAATCGGACATTTCGTTCTTAAGTTATCGTGATTACAAGAAACCTGTCGGACGGTCGGACGGACGGATGGACGGATGGACGGATGGACAGACGGACATTTTGAAAGTCGTTCAGAATTCGATCACCAACACAGTGATAAGAAAATAAATCACATAAATGGAACAAAATTACAATTAAAATATACTTCAAAAACCTTAAAGGTGAATAATATAATTAACTTTAAACCATGTTTGCCTATATTCTCTTAAATTAAATACTACATTTCTCTATGTCTTCCTTCTCTTTCCATACCTATTATTGTCGTAATGCAAAATTCTTTGATTACATTTCTCAAAATGGGGGGTATTTCAAGACAAATATCCTTGATGGTGTTTTCTAAATGATCGATATTTTGGAATGGTCTTCTATAACTTTATTTTTCAAGTAACCCCATAAAAATAAATTAGAGGCGGTAAATCCGGGGATCTTGCTGGTGATGGGTATTGTGAATATCTGCCAATCCATTTGCCTCTAAATAAGTTGTGAAGATAATTTCTTACGTTAATGGTACTGTGAACTGAAGCGCCGTCTTGTTGAAATCATAAGACGGCTCTTTCCTCCAACGACATGTCGTCAATTACTTCAGTAATTTCATTCATAAGAAAGTTCAAATATCTTTCCGAATTGAGATTATGCCGAAAAAAGGGCTAATTAGTCTGCCATTAAAAATACCGCACCAAAAATTAGTTTTAAAAGAGTACTGGTCTTTACATTTAATCACAAATCCTGGGTTTTCGGCAGTTCACCACCTGCAATTTTGGAGACTTACTACCCCATTTGAAGAACAAGTTACTTCGTCTGTGAATATGTGTAGCAAAAGATCGATTTTCTTCTATTTATCCTTGTATCCAAGAACAAAAAAAGAATCTAACATCAAAATCGTGTTCTTTAAGCGGGCTAATGAACTTTGGCTTGTACGAGAGAAATTTGGGTTTCCTCAAAATTCTCCTTGCACTCCTGCTCCAGTTCTGTTGGAAACTGCGGCAATCAAAGTTTGTTTATGTGCTATTCCATCAAGCAAAACGTTTTCCTTATGTTCATCAATGTTCATCAACGTTGGTCAATGAAATCGCGTGTGGCTTTTTGTAAAGATTTTCAATTCATCCAGTTGTTTTGAATTCTTTAAAACTGCTGAAAGGGAATCAGACTCTTGGGGATATTTTTGGTTAAAAATATCAGCCGTGCCCATTATTGTTTCTATTTTCGCCGTGAATTAAAATAATTTCAATTTTTTCTTCTTTAGTATTAACAGTAACAAAAAAAAAATGATTTTACTGTAGACATTAATAAGGCATCGATAAAGCAAACAAGCTCAAGTGAAGTGTAGTGTCCCTACGTACACCCTAGACGACCCAACAAGATACTTTTTAAGTGGTTCATGGGCAATAAAAAATAGCATAGTCAACGTTAAAATATAGCAATATAGCTGTGTTGTGACCTAAAGTAATTGTATATAGTTTTTAAATGGACAAAGTCAACTGAACCCAAGAAAGACAAGGAAAGGAAATTGAAGCCGATTGTCTCAAAGAAACGACATACAGGGTGGGCAACTATCCCTTCGGACCTCTTTTTTTGTCATAACGCGCAAAAAAATATTGTTACCACGAGATAGGGTCGTTTCTAGCAACTCCACTGTAAATAGATATTTACCTATGGAATGGTTAATAAATAAAAACAAAACAAAACAAAAATAAATAAAAAATGAAAGCTGCCATATTCAGAAACAGAAGAAACAGAAAACTTCGAAGAAGAATGACGATAGATCAAAACTTAAAAGAAGCATGGAAACTGAAAAGAAGCATCTCGCAAACACCTGCACACCCCAATCGATGATGACATATGGAAACTTAATAGAAGCATGGAAACTTAAAAGAAGCATCTCACAAACACCTACACTTCCCGTGCTATATTCCCACCCCATGCGTCATGCGGCTCTTGCTGCTGATAACAAGCATGTCCAATGTCCAACCAGGTGTATGCAGCCGATCCGGCGGTATATAAAACATCCGAGATTTGGTTCCGGCACGTGGTTTGGCCGTCCGTTGGGCGCGTTCGACGGACGACCAAGCTGCGTATTGGAACGAGCCTCCATGGATGCCCGTAATCGGCAGTAATGCCCACCTTACGCTGGCAAATCAATCAGTCAATCAAAACGTATTTGATTACCTACCGAAAGTTATTAAATAAATCCGTATTATTCACTTTTAAAGATTTTGAGGTAAATTTTAATACACATTTTGAGTTCTATTCATGTGGTCTACATGTGGTCTAAATGTGCTTTAAATGAACAATCGTTTCTTTAATATTTAAAACGATTATCGTGCAAAATTCCACATTAAGGGTTCAGAATTACTGAAAATAGTCTGCGATTGTCCTGTTGCTTTTTGTAAAAATGTTGTTTTGCTATGGTACATTTTAAAAAGATATGTAATATTTACGTATTTTTTGCATTGAAATGTTTCAAATTAACTCAACTGCAAACAAATATTTGAAAAAAATTTATGTTACATATTTTTAGAAGAAAATGAAAAAACTAATACATTGAAATCTTCAAACCAAACTTCACATTTAGATTCTTAATTTAATTACAAACAACTCGCCTTATGGTACTTTTCATATTTTGATAAATAAGAGCAGTTCAGGCAAATTTAAAATTTCTAATGACTTTTTGGAGGTGCTATATATAGTTTGATATGACAAATAATTTTTTTAATTTTGTAGATATTAATTATGCTGAAACTAATGCTGAAACCGTTAACTCGAAATTTGAAAATTCCGACTTAATACTCGGAATTTTAAAATTATTAGTTATAACTCGAAATTTTAAAATTCGACTTATAACTCAGAATTTTAAAATTCCGAATTACCTATAAGTCGGATTTATAAATCGAAATTTTAAAATTCCCAGATACAATTCAGAATTTTAAGGTAAAATCCCCAGTTATAACATGGAATTTTAAAAACAGAAATTATTTTATTTTAGGTGTCCCTTCCAGAGCTTCGTACAATATACTCTTCGTTTTGTATTTGTGAAAAATATAAAAATCAGTGATTACCTACGAAGGGTCACTAGCGAACAAGAAATAATTTCTTTCTATTTTTTTAAATATAACTTTATCGTTATTCGATGTAAGAAAATGTACGATTTTTGGAATTGAAATAAATGATGGTTTATTAAATTAATTTATGTATTCTATTTTTCTACTATGTCCAGCAGTGAATATGTAGGTAAGAAACCGATGCCCAAGGAATCACTACTTCCACATCCATATTTTCCATCCAAGTTGCTTTAAAGGAAACATCTCGACTATATTTGCACTCTAGTATGTGGAAATTATTTATCATAGAATTTTAATAATATTTGGGGCAGATATCATAGAAAAATTTGAGGCTCTGGTTTTTACCACATACGTTAAAAATGAAGTTTCTAGCTTGCTCTATTTATTTTCCCCTATTGACAATCCTCCCCACGCCCCACCCCTTCAACGGAATCATCTCAATTAGATGTAATTACAATACATACATGTACTAACTTTGAAGTGAATATCTCAATTTTATGTTATAAATTCCTTTAATAATGGAGTGGAGGTGGTGAGGGTGGGGGATTGAAAAATATTAGAAAGAAATCTGGGGCCTTGGTTTCTAGTATGTACATCAAATCCTGTTTCTGTACTTTTATCAGCTTGCTTTACTTATTTTTCCCTATTTACCTCTACTTAGCCTCCACTCCTTCAACGAAATCTTGTCAAAATGTAATCTAGTTCCAGATGTCGTTATAATACATACGTGGTGGAGGGATGGAAAATATTATATAAAAAACTGAGGCCTTCTCTTCTAGTATATACACCAAATCCCAAATTTCTGTACTCACCAGTTTGCTTATTTTCCCCTATTCACCCCTATTAAACCCCAACTCTTCAACGGAATCATCTCAAAATATAATCTAGTTCCAGATGTCGTTATAATACATACGTGTACCAAATTTCAAGTAAATATCTCAATTTTATTTTATCAATCCTTTTAATAATGGAGTAGGGGTGGTGGGGGGTTGAAAAATATTATGAAGAAATTTGAGGCCTTGACTTCTAGTACATACACCGAATCTTAAGTTTCTGTACTCTTATCAGCTCACTTTACTTATGTTCCCTTATTTACCCCTATTTAACCCCCAACCTTTCAACGGAATATTTCCAAAATAGAATCTAGTTCCAGATGTCACTATAGTACATACGTATACCAAATTTCAAGTGAATATCTCAATTTTATTTTATCAACCCCTTTAATAATGGAGTGGGGGGGGTGATGTGGGGATGCAAAATATTATAAAAAATGTTGGCACCTTGGCTTCTAGTACATATACCGAATTTCAAGTTTCTTTACTCTTACCAGCTTGCTTTATTATTTCCCCCTATTTACTCCCATTTACCTCCCAACCCTTCACCGGATATGTTCAAAAAACAACCCAGTTCCAGATCTCGTTATAATACATACGTGTACAAAATTTCAAGTCAATATCTTAAACCGTTCGCATTCCGACCGACAGACAGAAAATTATTTTTCGCTCAAATTTAAAATCTCGACGTTTTATGACATTCTAAACGTATTTCAAGGGGAAAAAAATGATTTTTTTTTTACGATTACTATACGTCCAATCCACTAAGTGGATGTGGAAGTAATTGTTCCCGATTTAATCATCCTCTTGTTTTCGTCCTAGATTTTTGTTAGAATATTATGTCTGATTTGAAATGTCAATTTGATTTCGTAAAATAAAATATTTTTAATAAAATTAAATTGCATTTCCTTCCATCTTGGATTTGTATACTTATTAATTTGAGAAAATATATATATTTATTGTTCATCTCTGTGAAGTAAAAAATATGCTGAAGTTTTCGTCCACCGTAAGACCAAATAGTTTACAAAATTATCTTTGAAATATTTTATTGGCTTACGTAGTATATAATATTTAGATTGTTCTCACTTAACCAACCCTGATTTTCTTACCCTCCTATTAAAATGTTAAAAAACGCAAGGGACTTGTTAGTAGAGGTGTCATTAGAACCCGCTGGCAACAGATCTTTTGTTGTCTACTTTTTGGCGATGCGGGAGGAGGCTGACTAACACAATGTAAAGTAAATTGTGCCATGATAAAAGTACACCCATACATCAGTCTGTTTTTCAATAATACTCTTTCTATAATGAGGGCTAAAAAACACTCTCAAGTTCAAGTTCATCATTGAATATGTATTCTAATGAATATAATTATCTTTATTTAACTTATTACCATACAGTTAGTTAGGTACCAGTAAGATGGTAAGCAGTTCATCTGCCTCTATTGTAATAACATTAATGGAGTCCTAATACTACCGGTGTTTACAGATGGATATGCCCATTTTAATTAGATATTGTATAAATTTAGGTCACCTACGTTCTAAGTACATTTTTAATCAATGATATGATAAAGTAGCGGATATTAATAATAATAGTCATTTATTATAATAAATAAAATACGTGATATAGGACAAGTCAAATCCTTGACAATATTAGGAACAAGTATTTACAATACGATTTATGTATCTATATTAGCTGCGAATATAGAAATTCATCTACAAAGTAAAATAAATTTTCAACTTACTAGCATAGATTTTACAGAAGAAGTTTTGAAAGTGCATAGATATGGTAGCTTTAATACATTTTTATAATAAAAGTAGATTTACATCCATCCCTATAACAGTCCGTTATTAAATGTGATTTCAAATTGAAAAAACTACAATTTCTTCCATTTTCGGTTCTGGTTATCTAGTTCAACCTTTTTAAAATGACACATTTACTTGCACATTTGTGCATATTGAGTGAAATGAGTTTTCCAATCGAGGGATAGATCAATATGAATTCCTAATTATTTGAAAAAGGTAAACTCTATTGAACTGGTTTTTGCTTTATGTTCTAATAGTAGACATCTTCACGTGACCAGATGAAACTGGTTTGTCTTTGTTAAATATCAAATCTTTATTGTTGAAATATTTACTTATTGATCTAATTTTAGATTTAAGCTGTTCTGATACAACTTTAAAATTGTCTTCACGAGAAATAATAGTTATGGATTTATAAGCGACCATGTAGAAGAAATGGTAGAAAATAAAATGATCGAAGTCATCGATATACAGAGTAAACAACAATGGGCCTAAACATATAGCTTTGTGGTACACCTACCTCTATCAGAAGGTCATATGATTACCAAAGCAATCCATGAACTTTTCTTATCACTTAAATATGACCAAAGCAAGTCATTGCAAATTTCACATGTATTATAAGACTCAATAGTTCGAGAAGAATTTGAAATTTAACACAGTCAAAAGCCAAAAGCCACTGGTGAGACGATTTCTAGTTTTGACCTATTCTTTTCATACCTTTTTTTTGAGGTTGTAACTTGTTTAAATACTGGAATTTAAAATTTGTTTACAAAATGAATGTAAATATATTTTTTTTTATTATGAAATATTATTTTCACATAGCAACAATCATGTTCGATTTACTTATTTAGAGAACACTTATATTAATTTTCAAATAAACGTTTTTTTAATTCAAAAGGCAAGGGAGAATACATGATGCCTTTGTTTGGTCGCCTACTTTAAGGCCTTTGACAGCGTGGAAAGAGTCAAACTGGAGAACTTGAATATTCTTGGATACTTAAACGTTGCTGACCAAAATACATATGATCAAAAATTCTTTTTAACGTCTATAGTGAACACCTAATACAATGTGTGCTGGAAGATTTATGAAGTAGATATAGACGGAAACAAGATTTTTAACTTGAGAGAACTTTAGTTGTATCTACTGGAGGAGAGCTTATACATGTGCTTCATCATTTTCACGCAATAAGCTCAGAGTACGGTTTAGATATGTAAATAAAACAAAAATTGTTTTTGTTGTAGAAGGAACAAATGAAGACCACCCGAATACCAGTGCATATGTAAACACAGGTTCTGATAACCTATAAAATTTGCCTATACCTAACTTTGTTCTTATTGCATACAACCATGACATTTCTATTGAAAGGTAGCACGAGCAGGATCACTCTTTCACTATATAGTAGGAACAATAGATACAAGAGAATCGTTATTATTAGGAGTTAAAAACACTGACACCGCCTGCAAAGCAATGAGTCACCGCCTACAAAGGATAGGCAAAAAAAAATTATCTTATATCTGTTGCACATACCATGTCGACTTCATCAGGTTCCTATATGAATTTAATCCTTATGGATGCGTTTCATCGAAGATAGGTGAAACAGGTCTTTCTCACTGAATCTTCTTCCAAAATTAAAATATGGTACTTAAATCATCACATAAGTATCATAAATCTTTAAATTAGAACATATATTTCTGATGGAAATAGACGATTTCATTTCCACCTATATCTAAGGGATTACACGTATAAGTCAAGATACTCTATCTAAAATTAGAAAAATATTCTGTATACACTTCCTTTAAAAATAGCACATTTGCCTAAATGAGTACGTTGAACTTTTCGCGAAGAAATCTAAGTGCTCACACAAATGTAGTTAATGGAACGTTCGAGTGACTAATTTAAAGCAACTTTCTACTATTATTAGCGGGGAATAACACATTTAAATTTATTTATTGTTATTTAATAATTAAGTGCTTGGCATAATCACAGGCGCCGAGTTACATACAGGGTGTTTTCTGAGGAATTATACATACTTCCAGGGGCGGTAGAGGACCACTTGGGTGTTCAGGAACGGCCATTGAAATTTTTCTCTCGCTCTTAGTTTCTGAGATACAAGGTGATAAACCTAAAACCTAAATTTATTTTGGCCAGACCGTTCTTACTATTGATCGGATTTTGTTTAAATTTTAGACACTATAGAATTATCACAGTTAATATATTGCTAACGTCAACGTTAGTCATTGTTTCGGGTTCAATATTTCCAATGTTGTAACTAATTCTGTATTCTAAGTCCTCAACATTGTTTGGTCTAATATAGTAAACTTCTGACTTAGGGTAACTCTATAAAAAATAATCCAATGGGGTTAGGTCCGGAGATCTAGCTGGCCATTTTATTGATCCACGTGTACCAATCCATCTGTGTGGGAAAATTTTATTCAAATAATTACACACTACTACCGAATAATGTAGTGATATGCCGTCTTGTTGGAACCATATGGAATTTTCCAATACATCAGGGTTTTACCATTTGAATTCAGTGCGACAAATCCTGGAATTATATTTCTTGGAGAAGCTCCAAATATTTTTCACCATGTAATGAACGTTCAATAGAAAATGGACCCGAAATTGTAGTCCCAATAATTCCAGCCCACACGTTAACTTTCAAGGGAAACTAGGTATGTGCCACAATCATCCATTGTCGATTTTCATGTGACCAATATCGACAAGTTTGCCTATTTACAGTGCCTTTTAAGCAGAAGGCGTTAACTAAATTCACTTTGGGTACCATTTATTTTTTTCAAATACACAGTCGACTTACTAATTAACTGCTCTGATGCGACTTTGTGATTTTCGAGGACTGTCCCTCATTGCCAGTAAAACATATCTGTTTACTTTCTGAAACTGCAGGACGACTTTTCGTGAAATTATCTCTTACATATTAGTTTAGGATCAGTTTTATGTACGCTTTTCAGATGATTCATGTGCATGTACTAGGGGTTTAGTTCAGTTTAGTACCGTTACTGGAAATTTATACTAGGTAGGATAGCTTAGCTAAAGGACTAATCCCTAAGGCCACCAATTAAAAGAGTTAAACATATTTAAAACTAATTCTTAATTACAATATGTTAATTGTTATTGCCTGAGATTTGAAATTTCAAAGAAATGTCTTTTTGCGTAATAAATCAACTGGTGTATAAAAATAGATTCCGTAAATAACATTTTATTAACACTAGCTAAAAAATATACATGATAATGAGCGCTAGGCATGCAGTAGTTTTCTTTATAAGGTCAATCATAAGCAAAAAATTGATTGAAAAAGGTAATATATGAAATATTTGGGTCAATAATCGATTAACAGTAACGTGTATGACTAACCAACACGTAATAAAACAAATGAACACAAATGTAGGAACAACCAAAAGTAAGTCTTTCAAATCATTCAAATTAATATAATATATCTGTAATATTGGCTGTCCATTATAAAAAGGCATGGTCGTAGTACAAAATTATTTTAATGCGCCTATTTCTTGGGGTAACTACATGTCGGCGAAATCAAATCGAGTTACTACGGCCAACTAGATTAAACTCAAGAACTTTGATAATGTGCTAAAACTTCAAAAGCTCGAAACTTTTTAGGGTTCCTTACCAGAATAAATCAGAGTGGAACCTTAATTTTCTCGTTCGGCTGTCCATTCATCTGTCTGTAACGGAACTTTAGTTACTCCACGATAATTTTTAGAATTGCCAATTTACAGAGATATGTATCACACCTGCATCAACCTAGGCCATATTTGAAATTAAAAATCTAATAATTATTTAAGCACACCTGAAAAGTTCAATGTAAATTTCAACATGAAGACGTTTCAAACATGTAGCAGATAGATGCTAAGATATGTAATCTGGGAAAAAGTATGGAGAAATAATTGTTTGGTAAGATAACTAAATGCTTTCTTAAAATCAAGGCGACATAGTTCTAACAGGCACTTTATATTTAAATTATGTTTGCGCTTTTTTCCAGACGCGGACAGAATAAAGTTTTCTATATTTAGATGCACAAAGACATTCAAGATAATGTGTACATTTTTCCAAAACTGTATCTTTGAGTCATGGATTAGGCATTTTAGGAGTGTTTTTTGAGAAGCTAGCTAGATAGCTGATTATGTAAGAGAGTTCAAAATAAAAACATTCTTGCTTGAGAATCATTTTATCGAAGAGATAATACGTTTATTTAGCCCTTGGCTATACAGAGACTACCCAAGTAACACAAGAAGCTCAAAGAAGCTGCACCAACGTTGCAGTAGCAAGTACTGACAGTTATTTAAGTACCACAACAACCTTATAGCAACATTACGACAACGCTGTAACAGTCAAAGTGGTAGAACATTTTCTTGCTTCAAGAATTCTGCTAGTCTTTTAACTGCAACCATTTAGCGGGCGACAGAACCAAACTGCAGACCAATGCACTGTACAAATCTCAGTACTGTCAAATCCGCAGTCAAGTCCAACGAAGTGGAGGGGAAGACCTTCCAGTTCGTTGGTCAAGTCTGTCTATACCCACACATTGCACTGCATCTTGGCGCAAAAGACCATTTAGTTTTCTTTGTATAATGGTAACACTTTGCAAAATTTGTTTATAATACACAATGACGTTGGACTGACAATGCAACTGATGACGTCATGGGTGAGCATTGAAATGACCTAGTGTTCTACAGATTGTCAAAATTCAAGTGTTTTTAACCATAATCAAGTATTATCTTCACACTCAAAGATAATGTAAAATTTGTGGAAACACCTAATTCCGTCTGGCTCCAAAATTATTTAATGTGAATTTTTTAATACTAATATGAAAATGCATGCATATGCTTTATTGGATACACACTTATAAAAATTTCAAATCGATTTGAACGCAAATCGAAATTAAAATTACATTCTTCGTTAAATATCTACCTGATACTTCTGTATGCATGAAGCAAGATTTTGATTTCATTAGGAAATCATTTCGAATTACTTACTTCTAAATGTTATCTCCACTGGAGAATTTTACAAGGCATTTTTGTTATAAGAATGAAAATAAATGGCAATAAACCTAAACATTATCCAAAATGGCTGCCCTTCTCAGTTTTAGCCGTTTACTATGATCTCTAAATGCAGTAAGCCGGTTCCAATTATTTGGACTTCGTTTGGCTGCAATTCAGCTTCAAAAGCTAATTGACAGCTTAATGGCTTTTAAAGAGAAATAATTAGGAATTAAGCATCACATTGACATTTAGAATTAATTATAACTCAACCCTAGACCATCCATATCCAGGAATGGATTCTTTTATTCATTCGCTCTGTGCGATGTTTAAAATTGTGGCAAAGAAACAAGCCAGTAGCATGAAAAACGCCAAATCATACTATTTAACAGCAAACTGGTCAGGATATTATTATGGCTGTTATCTGCAGCTGTAAAAGTCAACCTTCAATCATAAATGTGGAAAATATGGCTTAACTGTCAAACCACTTTTCTTAACTGTGGAGTATGCAGTGTAGCCAGTAGTTGTTATTATTTGTTACAGTTGTTAATGACCCGTTACTCGAGCTATAGAAGACATATTGTAGCTCATTTGAAATCCAAATGGAACTTGCAGCAATTTGGTTGATAAATGTTTCGATACCATTACAGCAGTTAAAATATTCAGAGCAAAATTCTTTGAAACTTCAATGCCAAATTACAACTAAACAGTGGTTGTCCCAAGGGTTTTGCAGCAAATGAGAACTTAATGGTCCACACTTGGAGCACCTCGATATGACCACTTTATATACTGTTTCACAGTGCTTTAAACAGCTCTGTACTGTGTGCCCGTAAACGTATTTTTACTTATACAAAACGGCAATATAAGAAAACCGTAGAGTTTTTCATATAGCTACCACATATAGCTCTACCACATTGTTCCAGGTCGGCATCGCCTTACTAAACACCCTGTATGGTAATTATGTAAATAAATGTGAAAAGTCCATTCGAACTGAAAGGCAGTATGCATTTTGCAGCTTCCATGTCTTGTACATGGAAACTGGTTTCTTACTTATCAATTATGTTAGTTACATTCCAAGTATCATTGTCCTTCATTACATTATTTCCATTATTTTTTAGACTACCCACCTTGTAGAGATTTTCGCTAAAAGTATACTCCATTTTTTCCTTGAAAGAAAGAAATTTTTGTGCCTTGGGGTATTATGAAAAACTAAATATAATAAGAAATAATAAACTTATTATAAGTATAAGAGAGTAACACAAGAAGCTCAAATAAAGCTGTACCAACGTTGCAATACTGTTTCACAGTTCTTTAAACAGGTCTATACTGTGTGCCCGTAAACGTATTTTTAAACTGATCAAACAATTGAAAACAAAAAGTGTAATTAATTACAATAAAAAGCTAACAATATTGTGTTAAAATACGTGACCTACAGTTAATTAATAACTATTACTTTATGCTAATATTTGATGGCATTCGAAAAAGAACAACAACAATAAAATAGCAAAATAGTAGTTTCACAATTTTAAACATTCCGCATATAAATGTTATTTGTCAAAAATAGAAACCACGTACGTGAGTTCGCTGTTCCAAGCGAAAGTAGTTTATTATGTCATACAGGTTTCCAAATTAACGATGGCAAATGTTTGCCTAAAAATTTGGAGGTCAACCGGTCCACCTTTCAAATTTGCCAATTAACGTTAAAAACTGTTTACTGCACGTAATTTTGATATTTTACTGTTATGCACAATTAACATAATTTACTCGGGTAATTAAGTAGCTTGAACTTTTATGGAATTATTTTTAGGAGCCTAACAACCTCATGGTCATGCATAATGCAGTCAACAGTTAACACTTGGAATTTTATCTATAATATTTCTGTTTGTGGAACTACTAAACAGTACCTATTACCATAATGCAGAAATCTAATAATGCTCTATATGGATCACACATACTCAGACTTGTATTTATTTCAACTAATTGGAAATAATGCGTTCCTATATCTATTTTGTTTCAAATCATAATTTTGAAAAATACGCAGACGATCAAAATGTTTTTAATTACTTTTGTATTGTAGGTTAACTTTTCTATAATGTAAAGCTCTGTTTATTTTTGGTACAAGATATTTTTTATTTAAATACAGGGCGTACAATAAAACAATTCAAAGCACGAATAACCGGCATCAAAATTAAAAATCAGTTTCAACCCAATTGTAGCCTAATTTTTCATTAACATTTTCGTTCCTGGTACACTTCCTAATTTTTACTATTACGGGTGACATAGGACATACCCTGTGTTTTAAACAAAGAACTGTCATGGTTGACGGCCAAAAAAGTTTTGAGGACGGAAGTAGATTCTCTTCCGAAACGTTAACTACCTATAGCTTCGATTTTCAGTTTTTAGTTTACAACATTGTTCTAGTTTATATATTTTTAGGTGTGAGACTTTTTGAAACAGTCAACTACTCAAGAACCAACCTCTGTCTGATCCGTTTGGCGCAGAGGTTTTTTCATTAAAAATTTTTAAATATTTTTCAGTGGCAAAATACCCAATTAAAAGTAAGAAAAGGTTTGGAACGTTACAAAACGTGAAAATTTTAAATTTGAGCAAAAAAATTTTTTTTCCATCACTCATTTAATAAAAAAATGTTTTAATTTTCAAAAGTTCTAAATTCTATTCTATTTAAAATTTTCAAAAGAATTTTTTTTAAGATAGGTAGAATGTCATGAAACGTGGAATTTTAAAATTTGAAGGAAAAAATTCTTTTTCCACTAATTATTTATTACCTTTAGATGGTCCAGCCTGTATATTTTCTAGTGAAAGTCTAACCATTTCTTCGGTGGCAGTGGCGTTAACTACCTACTAAATTTGACTGTCTTTCGTCAAGTAGTTTTTTAGTTAATGCACCAACAGACCGACAGACAGACAGACTGACTGAATTGAAAAACCTATATTTTCGTAATCTACATGATCTGAAACGTGAAAATTGGAAAAACTCTCGGAACTTCTCGAATACAATACTTCCCTTCGGTATGCGAGGGAAGCAAAACACCAAAATTGTGCTCACTTTAAAAATTGTGATTTTCGTATCCTCGTTACCTATAGATTAAGTGCAAGAGCAGAATTTCGTAAACGAATAAGTTACGAAGAACTGAACTCCACCTCTTAAGGTGGCCATATTTATGTGCTAAATTGTGGGTATAATCACATGATTTTAAAGCGAGCTATTTTAAAAAGTATAGGTCATATTTATAAAAGTTGCACATAAACGGAAACTAGAAACTTTAACTTAGGAAACGTGTGCTTTTATATTGTTAAAAAGTAATATTTTCATAGATAAAAAAAATGCTTAACATGTACCTTAGAAACGATGTCAGCTCGCCACTTCAATAATAATTTTGCACTAGTTAAAATCAAAAATAGGGAAAACCAATACAGACAAGTCCTAACTTAAACATTCACCCATATTATGAAACAAGAAAAAGTCTCATTAGACCCTTCATGTACTAGAAAGCTCGAATTAAATTTTGCGGTGCACTTTTCACATGTTTACCGATATTCTGACATATTTATTTTTAATAGAATGGAATTTTATAAGATTTCCTCAGCTAAAAGTTGTTGTCTTAGTTCGGTTACTGTCTCATAGATGACGCAACAGAAAAAGGGAATTATCTGAATTTTATATTTTTATATAGGGTGGACAAAAAAATCAATAAAATGGATCCAATATAATTCGATATAATCGTTAATAATCATTATTCCCCACAGTTATTTTTTTAAAACATCTGCTCTAAAAAAGTCAAAGTTCACATTTATTCTTGGTTTTAAACATTTATTAAGTTTTAAAGGTTTGTAGCTGTTCTGCATTTACAAATGTGAAATTTGAAAATGTATAGGCTCTTTAGGAAACTTCCGATGTTTAATAATACCTACAATAATGACATACTGTTTATGTTTTCGTGCACTAACGTAAATTTCTTTGTTTTGGATGAATTACGGTAAAAATATATTATTTTAACATGGACAAAAAACGGTTGTTTGTTTATACTTATATTGAATGCAACCGCTATTAGGATAAATTGTTTTGGTAAATGTTCGAGAAGTAAAGAAATCTGATGAGCTAAAAACCTTGTGTGGTAGAGTCGTGAGATCCCATTTCTTTACTGACTTAATGTTACCGACGGTAACTAACTATACTTATTGTATTCGTGAAACAAGCATTCGCTCCGGCATTTATTCGATTTTTCATATTTCAGATTATATCGATTACAAGAATTAATATATTTCAATTATGTCGATCTGTTAGCGCTATATTTATAAAACTATTTTATGAAAAAACATGACATTTCGTTATAATAACTGACAAGAATCAAACCAAATAATACTTTATACACAGGGTGGACACCAAAACATAAAAGAAATGTGACAGGGAAGCATAATGAGTATACGTAAGTGGAATATAGTTGACGCTCTTTAAGAAAGAGAACCTGTCATAACTTTAAAATTAGATAAAGTATACAATGTGGTAAAAGAAGAAAATAATAATCTCCAGAATAATTAATAAGTAAAAAGTGCCAAATATATTATACAATATTATATTATCTGTACATATTTATAGAATATCTTACTAGGATACAAAGTATATATGACGTACTAGGTAGGTACTGATAATATTAATGAAATTGTAATAACAGTATCACTAATATCACAGAAGAAAATAAGCAAGGGCCGCTTTATCAATGCGAGGATAACAAGTTATCCTATAGTTAAAGCACAGTTTGTAATAATACGGTAGGGTCACTTCCTCTGACAGTGATAGTCTCACTCCTGCTATCGACGCGTGAACTAACTCGGTAGGGGAAGTGTCCTACTATATTATTAAACTATTATTTCACTATAGAGGATGACACTACTTATCCACGCATTGATAAATCGGCCCTCACACATCTTCAGTACAGAATAGAAGGTTTTATTATTCAGTGACAAGCACGATTTCACAGATGACAGATTGATCGACGAAAACAACAATATGCTCAATCGTATCTTCTTTTTTTTTTATGTTTTGTCAAAAGTGATGGGTTATAATAATTATTTAGAATATATAGCATATTGTGCGAAAGTGCAGAATAATGCAAATTTCTTACGAGTTGTGGTACGAGCGTTATTACAATAAACTCTGTACAAAAGCATGTTTTTGAGGTAGCCGTAGAACAAGTAATTGAAGCTCTGTGCATCTAACTGACGTCAGTCATCCATAATATAGGTCAACATTGTACTGTTCTCAGTCACATGGTTTTCGTTACATAAAAATTCAAATTTCATATATTTAAGAACCCTCTTTTGTGACTTTTTTTTATTATAGTGTAAAACTTAACTTTAAATTTTTCCCGATTTGAATCAAATTTTACTCAAAGATACAACATGTTAGGATCTACTTATGACTATATGTACTAAAAAAATGAAAAAAGCATATTAAGCATCTTTTATTTGTAAATTTTACTAATGTAACCTGAACTGTCAAGTAATTGAGAAGTAGTTTGTAAATTTATTTTTGCTTTTTGTGTATTCTGAAAATTCTACAATCAATATCTTAAATTTCATGAAACTTTGGATTTAATCATTTTGTGTAGTTCTAAACAATTTTCATTAAATTTTTTTTAAAGTTTTTTCAGTTTATTATTTAGAAATTTTGTTCAAATTGGATAAAATTTAAAAAGTTTATAAGGTGGTATAATACTATTATGGCAAAATAATTAAACCATTTTTAAAATTTATGCATCTTCCCCATTAAAGTATGTGCACCTTGTTTACATTATATAATTTATGAAATTTTCATAATATTTATTATTCAAATAAATTTACAAATACTATATAGTGTAGTAACTTGTATTGTGTCTTCCCGTAGCCATTTTGTGCAGGTTGTTTGAAACATACTTAAATTAAGCTTAAGGTGGCCATTCCCTAGAAAGAGACCTCCAATAGGGAAATATTTATTATTTTTGGCCATAACTTTTTTTTCTTAGTACGTATATTTATTAAAATTATAAGAGCACCTAAGTAGAACCATAACAAGACTGTTACTATGAATTTTCACTTAATAATTTCCGCGGTTTGCAAAATGGCTAGATTTAAATTTAAGAATTATGTCAATCTCCCTATTTCGTAGTTTTGAATCTAGCTATTTTGCAAACCACTGAAATTATTGAGTTAATATTCATAGCAATAGTCTTGTTATAGTTTTACTTAGGTACTCTTATAGTTTTTTAAAATATATGTTCTAAGATATAAAAGTTATGAGCAAAAATAAAAGATATATCCCTATCGGATGTCGCTTTCTAGGGAATGGCCACCTTAAATGAAGTACTAAGATGTGTTATGTCTTCATTTTATTATCTTAATTTTTTACCTTGAATTTATGGTCAAATGTCAATATTACTGATTTTTTGCGTTTATCTTTATCTATTGTACAGGCTATGAACATATTAGTTTGTAAAAATTAAAGTGGCTTGAAAGAGTTTCTATCTTAGTACTATCCCATAGAGGCGACCGAGTTTTCAATAGAGATGTTTGAAAAAATTACACTGTCATCCGCTTTTCATGAGTACCTATATATTTCACGAATTAGGAGCGGGATTTATTTCAAATTTAGGCAGTACGTGCAGACTGAAAATGTGATTGCATTGAAGTACCTAGTGAACTTTGATATCGCTCATTACAGTGTGGCATTACTTTAAGGAAAATTTGAAGAAAAAATATTATCGACTTTTTTATAGAAATTCTTATTTTAGATTTGTATTCACTACCATCAAAAACCCATTTTCACCAAATATGAACAAAATATATACTGGCTTCTCAATAGGTGGCCAAATAAAGGGACATGGGATGGGGAAATCATTTTTGGCCATAACATTCTTTCGTACTACGTATATTTAAAAAAAAGACATAAGAATATTACTATGACTTTTCATTCACTCAACTGGTTATTTTTATACTTAGATAATATTATAGTTCTTTTTTAAATATACGTTACCAAGTAAAAAAGTTATTGCCAAAAATAATAAATACTTATGTATGGAATGTCCCTCTCTTGACCATCGCCATCTTATTAGATTTCATACAAATAATTGCTCTAAACCGTAGTCCAATGAATATGTTTGAAATACTTTGGGGTTTCTTTCAGTATATATTTTTTTACATTTTAAATTTTTTTAAAGATTTCCAAGGGGATTTTTTAAGGAAAAAAAACTTTATTTATACAGGGCGGTCGTTCTAAAAAATTATTAACTACGAAACGACATATGAGAATAATAATCGGAATGTAGGTATCACTATTATTACAAAGGAAACCTGATAAGTTTTGACCAAGAAAATATACAGAGTACTCATCCGACAGCAAAAATTCAATATTAAATAAAAGATGATAATTCTGTTAACTATATGCCAAATATTATTGCCATCTGTCACATTTTTAGTTGTACATGCACGTAGTGGAGTGGAAGCATAGTAGTGGAAAATTGTCAGTTTCTCTTTTTTTACAATGACATGAAACGTGGAAATTTTAAATTTGAGCGAAAAAAAATTTTTTTCATTATCTATTCCCTTTAGACGGTCCACCCTGTATATTTTTTTTCGAGTCTTATTACAGTAGATATTATAAATAAATTGTAATATAATAGATATATGTAATAATATAATAATTATAAATGCCAATATTTCACATGAAAGCTCTTCTGGATCCAGAATAACATTCAAATGTACCTTTGACCTATAAATTAAAATCCAGTAAAATAATGAGAAATATATTTCGACCCAAGGGTTTCGATATGGAAGGGGGGAAAGGGGATCGGCATGCGGTTAAAAGCAGGTAGATAGATGTTTTTGTTGTTTACATTATTTCGATTTGGAACACTTGTTATTTGGATTGCTCAAGCGAAGTAATGTTTACAACTGGATTAGTTTATAGGATTCTTTATTGAATTTTCACGAATAAACATCTATAGTAAATGATTCGTCCGCTATCCGCTAGGTACCACCACTTAACGGATGGTTAACGACTACCCTTTTCTATGACGTTGTCGAGGTTGTTCTCTTTTGCGAACATGGCGCCCTTAAATTAACTAACATGTGAATTTGTTGATGTTCACCATTATTAAAATAAAATTAATAGAAACAATTTTTTTTTTCCAAAGCCAGTCGCCCTTCTCTCTGCCTCCGATGTAACCAGAGAGGATACTCTGGTGGTACCAGTAACCACTCTCTACGCTGTAGAGTCAGTGATTACTGGGTCCGCGAATCGTTTGCTCCGAACTAAGAATGATGACTTTCTGCATTTTTGCGGCTATGATTTCTGCCAAATTTCGGCATGCCGGTATTTTTCTCAATTCAGAGAGTAGTGTGTGCCTCTCTCCTCCGAGGGAGCCTATTGTCAATACCACAAACTTAACAGAGTGGTCTGGATAGAGTCTGCGGAGTTCGCAGAGAAGATCTCGATATTTAGTACGTTTTTCCTCCTGCTTCAAGATAATGTTTGTCTCCGCTGGGGCGGAGAATTCAATTACAAACATTGTCTTGAGTTGGTGGTCGTGGAGGAGTACGTCAGGCTTATAAGCTTGTATTTGCCTGACGGTAGGAGAAGTGTAGTTCCAGTAAATTAGGCACGCTCATTCCCCACAACGGACTCAATATCTCCCGAAACATATGACAGCACTGGTGTCTCGTCTATCCCATATGAGTGCCGTAGATGGTAGTACAGCACTCGTAATGCTCCATCATGTCTGTGAATATGGGCCGAGATTGCGTATGCCGAACAAGCCGACAACAGATGCATTAGCACCTCCGACCTTCGGCAAGCCCTGCAGTTTATATCAGGGACCTCCATATCCAAGACATGACTTCTATAGACTAGTGTGTTAAATACATCGTCTTGACAAGCCATAATGAACCCTTCGGTCTCTGACTTCAACCCAGCTGCCCTTAGGAAAGCAACGGTCAGCTTCTCGGATAAGCCCTGTCTTCAATGTCCTTGTAGAAGACTCCATCTAAGGGCTTATCCTTGTGCAGCTACAGAAGTTTGCGTTGCTCTGCTGCTTTTATATGGGCTTTTAACTGAGCGGGTTCCAGCTCGGTAACAGAGCTTGGGCTTACTCATCCAGTATTGAAGTCGAGACCAAGCTCATCGGCTGCTCTCAAAACAATATTATTATTATTATTATTATAACTATTATTAGGGACTTTCGCACTCCTCTTTTGGGAGAGAACTTCACTGATCATCTGGCATTAAGGAATGCAGCTCTGTTGGGGTCCATTCCAGGTTATTGAGCCATTATGGCGACGTTGGTCGTGTCTCTTCCAACAGATCAAAATTCAGATCTCAACAAGGGATCACAAAGACTCTTACTCCAGGATTCTTCTTAGAATGTGCGTCGTTCTGCACTTGGGCACTCAGTTGACCAGCTGCATACTCCCTTCTTAACAGTTCACAAGGCCCCTACAATTATTGGCACGATTGTGGTCTTTGCATTCCGCATTGTAGATTGTATCATCATCAGCCTGCCCATATTCTTAAGATGATATCTCGGGGGGCAATGGCAAAGGCCTGTCATCAACCTTAAGTCGGCCTTTTTGTGTTCAAGAAGCCTTGTGGCATTCTTTATTGAATGTGATATGAACCTTTTCGCTGGTCTTTGGTTTGGAGTATTCCTCCAGCATGTATCTTTCTGTTACTTTTCTCATTTTAGGACCTCCTCTGTTCTGTAACCCCTTCGATAAGCCACAAGACGGTTCGGGCCCAAAGAGAATGGGGCTTCAGCACCTTTTTTGCAAGGACGTCAGCTAATTCATTTCCTTCTATTCTCTCGTGCCCTGGAACCCATCTTAAGGTAAACTTGTTGTCTTTTGTCCGTTTTTTTAATTGTCTGCATTCCCAGGCAGTTTTAGACTCAAAGATCTAGGACCTGAGAGCTTTTAAAGCTGTCTGGTTATCTCAGAGTGTATAGATCTTTGCTCTTCGAGTGTCTTTATTTATGCATTCCTGAGTACATAGATCCATAGCATAAATCTCTGCTTGGAAGGTGATTGGAGTCTTACATAGGACTCTGAATAGCCTGCAATTAGGCAGAGCTACGCCTACGCCAACACCATCAGCCATCTTCGATCCATCTGTATACCAGATAAGTGACCCTTTCTCCAACTGCAGGGCTTCGACTCTGCTCATCTGACCGCTCTCAATCAGCACATCAAATGGACAGTTCCGCTTGATTGGCATTGAGTCGGTGGGATTCATGGTTGCATTCCACATTCTGCTTACTTCTATTTGGATCTCTTGCTCAACTTCTCAGCTTCTTTGAGCATCACGTTGACGTCATTCTGATCAGACCCATTGACCGGCAGGATTTCTCCTTCTTATTACGTACGACGATGTCTGGTCGATTTACACAAATTTCTCTGTCAGTAATAATGTCCACGTCCCACATAAATGTGACATCATTGGTGTTAACAACTTTTTCAGGGGTATACTCAATATTTTTCCTGCACCAGTATACCATACTGTTTATTATTATTACAGATTTTTTTCAATAAGCTGTGTAATTATATGTCCAATGATAATGATCCTTTCTCTTTATTTTAAGACTCGGTTGAGCTAAATAAGTCCATCGGTTAGAAGACATGACTGATTAAAAAATGGTAGTAAACGCTATTTAAAAGTATTTATTTCAAATTATTGAGTAGGTGGTTATAGAAAGCAAGTAATAAAGCCTAATCTAAATCATTCGTCTGTCATATGTGCGTGTATTTTTGATCAATTAAACAAGGAAATGACATCCAAAGTGCAAAACTTCTTTTATTTTCTCACTCGGTAGATAAAAAGGTAAAAAGTGTACTAAAAGCGAAAATTTTGAGAGAAGATGAGACCACAGTTGGGCCTAAGCTGGATTTTAGTTTTGGTGCAGGAGATTCCCACAAGATGTTTGAATTTTTAAAAAAAAGTTTTGTTGTAACGCTCTGTATTTGAAGAAAACACAATTTTTACGTAACATCAGCAAGATGTTACATCCTAGAAAATATAAAACAAAATAAAAATAGTTCAAATCTAACAAACAATTTTCCCTCAGTAACTGTTAGTGGGAGGATTAAACATTACAAAACCAGAAAATCAGTTCTGGGGGTGCCGCGCAACCCCTCCAAAAACCACCCCTTCGGTGAAAAAAGCTTTATTTTACTGATAACTCGTTAACCATTGAAGATATAAAAAATTGCTCATCATAAAAAAGAAAGCTTGACTAATTACCTAAAAAAAAGTGCTCTTGTAATTTTCTGGTATACCTATGCCATGGTTTTCGAGAAAATCGATATTGACAAAAATGGCAAAAATTGTATTCTTAGTGCGCGAATTTTCGTTCATTTGAATTTTTTTGCGCACGGCCTATAGAAAAAATTGAATTGCTCGAAAACCAAACAAGCTAGGAAGAAAAATGAAAATGGGTTTTAAAGGGGATATAAAATACTCTCTTGTTTTGCCAACTTTGATGGTTATTGATATTTATTAGTATATAAAAATAACAATATAATATAGATCTCTTGATTTTTTGTGCATCTAACTATTCACAGGCTCATAAAAAATAACTGACTTTAATATAAGTTATAAATGCATTATCTTTTAGTTCAAGGTAGTACTTCAATGCAGAAAAAGTTAGGACCTCTGGGTAAATAGTGTAAAATAAATAAAGCAAGCTAATAAGACTCCAGGAACTTCATTTTTGACATATATGCTAAAAGCCAACGCCTCAAATTTTTTTATGACATCAGACTCGAATATTATATATTAAAATGTTATAATCAATTATTTCCGCTTACTATAGTGCAAATATAATCAAAATGTTTTCCTTTAAAAAGACTTAGATTGGAAATCTGGATGTGGAACTAGTGATTCCTTAGACAGCGGTTATTTTATTTACGAAATGTAAAAAATTACAACTCATTAATTTGTATTTTTGTAGTAAATAGAAGACGTTTTATTTTTAATCATATATTTTAAATATTGACGTTCATTATTCGACTCAAGCCTGCACATACAACTACAAAGAATTGCATACAAGGAACGTTTTAATGAACTTTAACTCTGTATAAATTAAATATAAATGAAGTATTTAAAAATACATATTTTCCCAATAAGTAAGGAGTATAGTTGTATTAAACATTGTTCCCAATTTTTTTTTAAATCAACTGCTCTCAAAAAAAGATCACTAAAAATTTTGAAGTGAAATTTCACTCAATCACCCAAAATCAGTAATCATTATAATTTTTTAGAAACATAAAATTTTATTAGTATGCATTTACATATATGGAATGTTTATTTATGTTGAAGCCCAACCTGATTGAAATTGCAATAATTCCTAAAACCAATAGCTATTATAATAGCTGAGATGAAACAAGGTCAATATTCTGTTGACAAAATATATTAATAATATTGTTTATTTCATCGTATGTATTTTCTAAGTATACAGGATTTTAAAAATATAGAGGTCATTAACGGAGGTGGTGACAAAATTCTTCTTAGTACTATATACGTATTAAAAATAAATACATCCAAATTGTTATTTGTAAAATAATTGAATTTAATTTTGTTTACGAGGATTTTCGAAGTTCTATAACGATGAAGTAGTAAACCTAATATTATGCACATTATACTATCATTTCACACGGGATTATTATCGACTATTTTGACAGAATCTTTAAGAAAAATTTGTACGGTCGACTTGATGATAATATTTGCATTTAAATAAACATTTAATTTGTGTTAATACGTTATCTAATAATAATGGAGTATATTTTTTAATCGGCATTTTTTTAAAATTTGAAATTGCGATAAACTATATATTTTAAATAAGACATGTTTGGAGGGAAATTTACAGAAATTAAAACATTCTCCGTTTCACAAGGATATATATTGCGTGTAAATAGTATTGAAAAATTATCACAACTTTTAAAATACCTGTTGATTGTATAAAAAAACCTTAGGCAGGTCGATTCTATTTTCAATTATGCAACTTTTGGTGCAGTTTTGCACATTCCCATCCTCACATTCAACATTTTTTCAAATAACAGCCTACTCTTTGTTAAGAGAAAGGTATTTCTATCGATTATTGAACAACGTACAAAAAAATCAGAGAAAATAAATGCAAATTTCTACTCATACACATGAAACAGAATTATTTTCTAAGAACAAGACCGCTGTCGAAATTTCATAAACAGTCGAATGCCGCTTGGTTATTCAACCAATCTCCAGCCAGATTCTATCCTTTAATTCCTTCAAATTACTTGCTCTATTGCTATATACATAATTATTTAAACAATCCTTTGAGAGGTCCAGAGGTGGCATGCCCGGAGATCCAGCTGGCCAAACGATTCCTTTAATCCGGAGATATTTCATTCAGGTATTGTCTTACATTAATTCTACTGCATGGAGGAGCACCATCTTGCTAGAAAAATTGCAGTGATTGTGGGAATTATGTGGGTTTGTAATACGTAAATTACATATATTAAATTTCTCTCTAAAAAATTAATAGGTTCAAATAAGACGATGTCCAGTCATATCCATCCACGCTTTTTCTGAACGTTGCATATGCAAAGCTTTCATCCAGTGAGAATTGTTCTTGGACCAATGGTGACAATTTTGTTTATAAATTGATTCATTGTTTAGATGAAATGTTGTTTCGTCAGGAAAGAGAACATTACAAGTAAATATTGGACTATTATTCCATTTTTCCTGCATAATTTCACCGAATGCCACTTCATGCCACTACAATCATAGTCACTTTCAGATTATTCCTAAGTTAAATGAACTTTAGACAATCAATATCATAAAAATCAATGGTCGTCATCTTGTATTACATTTTACTCATATTGTATAAGGGCTGAGTCTTGAAGTAGGTTAACATTTTTTAAACATACTAGTATCATATAAACTGTAATCTTTTATTTCAGTGTTCAGATTGAGTGTAAGAAAATAGTCTGCCAAACACCAAAATTACATTTTCCAATACTAATATTACCTTAAGTAAATTTTTCGATAACATTAAATTGTTAATGGTCTCTTTCATTATCATACATAGATAACTTATGTATGTAAAGACGGTTTTAACTCATATATTGTCTAGTTAACCTCCATTTACTGGATGAAAACATCCCGTTATCTGCCGCCACTTCACGAGTATTTTATCCTATGAGTTCCTTGGTAATATCGACTCAAAATTTCATGTCTGGCCTCCCTTCTTTCCCTGAATTATACTTTTTTTGCTGATTTATTTAACGTCAGCCTATTTCTGCTACGAAGGCCAACCACCGAGGCCAAGAGACGAGCTACCCCAACCTGGAAATTTTACCGAACCTCTTCTGTATCGAAGAGTAGGGATTTTTTACTTGCCTGACATTTAATGAATAAATGGACCGACTGATTTACATCCCCTATGAAGGATGATATATCCACTATGCAACTTCTGCCTAAATTCGCATGTCTTCTATGTATACGCTGATATTCAAGCCGTTAGAAAGTGGAGCGAGAACATTGTATTTCTAGGATTAACAAGAGACAACATTGAAAAATGACCTAACTAATTTTATAATCATAGTACTGACTAGATAAAACAACTTGGGGGTGCGCACTTTTGGTCTTAAAAACGATTTTTAAAATTTATAATAATAGCTGTAAGAATTATACCTTGTAGATGTATGATATGAATGCATGAATGGTATACGTACTACATTTTCAATCAAGTGAAAAATGTTAAATGACGCAGCTTGATTCCACGATAAGACGTAGAACCATTCAGTTAAAATACACGATGCGCTGATGATTTTGACGAATAACTTGTTAGTTACGATGTATTGTTGCTTGGCAACACCATAGGACGAATTGGACCTACGAACGCGATGGTCAAGAGAATTTGTTATTTTAATAAAAATTAATTTATTTAGGATCATAAATAGTTTGGAAGGTATGTACAAAACATAGGCGGCACATTACTCAGTGCACTTATGTCTTTACGCAATGTGATTGGTCGAAGAATGTGCGAGAACACTTCCGCGAATTTTTAAGTTTCTGCCACTGCAAATATTTATACCTATTTCGTTTATTAAGTAAAACTTCTTAAACTGTATGAAAAAGTATATGGGAGTTAATCGGTGAGAGCGACACGGCCAAGTGTTCCGACAGATGCACTAACGACCCGGCAGTCTAATGTCAGCTGTCGAGTGTTTCCATTTATTTCCTTTACCCGCTTTCAATGCTACGCCATATACGTGTTGGATACATAAAATAAAATGGAATAGAATGGAATGGGATGGAATGAGATGGAATGAGATGGAATGAGATGGAATGAGATGGAATGGGATGGAATATGATGAGATGGGATGGAGTGGGATGGAATGGACTGGAATGTGATAGAATGGATTGGAATGGGATAACATGGGATGGAGTGGGATGGAATGGGATGGAACTGGATGGAATGGAATGGGATAGAATGGGATGGAATGGGATGGAATGGGATGGATTGGGATGGAGTGGGATGGATTGGGATGGGATGGGATGGGATGTAATCGGAAGGAATGGGATGGATTGGAATTGCGCGGTATGGAATGGAATGGAATCGAATGGATGGGATCGAATGGAATGCAATCAAATGGAATGGAATCGAACGGAATGATATGAAATGAAATGAGCAACACAATATATTTAATATACAGAACAATGCTTATAAAATTTCACTTCTGTCGTGCGCCTTGCGACATAATCCTCTTTTTACTGGATAAATCGCTTTGGAAATACATAGTTATGTGACATAAATAATGTAATTGCGAAGAAAATAAGTTAATAAACACAAAAAGGTGACAAAAAAGCATCTGGAAGCAAATAGTTGATATTAATGATAAGTTTAGTATATTAATTCACTGATTCGCGAAATATTCTCCCAAACTACCACATGTGCTTTTCAAATGAATCTATAAATTTTTTTCAAGCTATGTTGCCAAATAGTAATATAATTCGTGTAAATTGACAATTTATTATCTGAGGTTAAATCCCTTGCTCTAAAATGCTCGGGATATAACCAGATAATAAACTGCCAGTTTACACTTTTTATGTCACTAGACAACTACGCTTTTTTACTTTAACTGTCAGTTACATCTCATATTTAATTTAACGTTAAATACAGTAGTCAGAGATGGGGAGCTTGATAACAGACATTAACATTAACAAGTTATTTCAACTCCTATCTTACGCGGATGACGTAGATATTATAATAAGGTCAGTTAGAGAAACTAAGGAAACACATGCAGCATTTGAAAATGTGGTGAGGAACACGGGGCCGTGTATCAATGAGTTGACTCATCCATAGATGATTAACACTTCAATCATCTTCTGATGATGTCAGCGTGATTGACGAAACGTACGGTGAGTGTTGGCATTCGAGTGTCGTATTCAAGTGTTTTGGTGTTTGTGAAAATCACTTCAGAGGAGGTATCACACCAAAGGTTTAATCTTCCTCCAGGACTTATAATACGTGATAACCACATAAAGAACTTCGTACAAATATCTAGTCTGTCTGACATTTTAGGCATATAATTCAAGTTTTGCGGGAGTTGTAATTTAACTAGACAGACAGAGCTTACTAACCTCAAAATTATTAAACAAATAAAATTATAAATGTATTTACCGGATTTAGTATTCGAGCTAAAAACTAGAGTCAACAGTTTTAACAAAATATACAAAATTTCCCTCTATACAAACAAATTTTCTAGAAAATAATTTAAACGAATCATTACGTAAATAGGATTCATTTTTTTTACGGCCCTGTGTATTATAAATAAACCTTATAACATGCCTTTAGTGAAAATAATATTTGAATTCATGAGGCGACCTCCAATTCAACAAAGCACAACAAGCACTTATTATTGTGAAAATCTGTTCACGTAGCTTTGAACTGCTTTGATCTTTTATGCCGATGAAACCGCCAACAAGAATGTGTATAAGCTTTCGAATGAACAATAATTCTTCATTAATTCTTTATTTTCCGGAAGGTACTGATTGTTGTGAAGGGTTATGAATAGAAAGATAGGTGTAATGTTATACAACAAATGATCTGAAAGTCCAGGAGCGTACTTGAAATAGATTTAAGTAAGTAATATTTTCTTTTAGAGATGGTTAAAATTACTTCTATTATGTGTAAAGCATTACACTCACGGAGACAGAGGAAATAATACGAAATTTTTGATATGTTTCAAATTTATAGCACTTCTAGGGGGTAATATGGTGATATTATGAAACTTGTTTAATGTATAAGTACTATTATAACTGTTTCTGATCATTCTAAATATTGGTACATCGTTACTAGCGTCGCCTTCTTTCACTATATTTCGATACTTCATGCCTCAGTGGCGTAGTGCTAAGGTGTTTGACTTATGACCATATGTATATTTGTAAAATATCATATCACAACGAAATGCCGTAGCTTAAGCTGACTATGTTAACCACAGTTAAATAAAATAAAGATGTTTAAATGGCAATGACTTACGACTGTGAAGTCCCGGGTTCGAATCCTGGCCAGGGTATGGGTGTTTAGTGGCGTTTTTATTATGTTACCAAGATGGTAGCAGTGAGCTAGACCGCTGTTGCGTAGCACAACCTGTCTAGTCGCTGTTATATTTCCTGAGGTTGAGTCTCAGCTGCTGTATATGGCAATAACGCAGGGAATGGTTGTTGTGTTGATGTCTATGTGTATGTGTCCTGGTAAAGTGGTAGAATAGCAATAGGCGTTAAAATAACTAAAAAGATTAAATAACTAAATAAATATACAAATACTTCTAACAGACACCCTTGTAGCGTCTGATGTTTAATTTTTCACAATTCCTAAAGTATCTGACTCATTATTTCGTTCCTAACCCATTAGATTCGTATGACGCCTATAGGTCGTGACGCAATTTCTTGGCACATAAATGTGCCACTGAGTATCAAAAGGAGATGAGCTATTTTTTCGTATTCCCCACCGTCTAAAACGGGAGGAGAAGTGGGTTTCGTTGCTGCAATTAAAATTAGCCAAAAAACGGCAAAATTCCAACATTCATTACCAACCTCCATAAAAAAAAATATAATAGTTTTGTTATTATATTTCTACATATGTTTGTATAATATCGAAGAGCTATATAAATGTTACATCTCTTTTTGTTCTCATTCTGTAACTGGGTTAACACCTATTGAATGGTTGTATGATAAAACGACTAAGGTAATTGGGTATTACACTTAAAGCAAGTATATTCATTTGAAAGATTACAACGTATTTAGAGGTTTCGTTTTTTGTTTTTGCTTAGTTTAAGAGAAATAACTATAGGACGTACTTCAAACGCGCCAGTGTCAATGATGTCGTTGCAACTTTACTACACAGTAAATTTACTTTTTCTATTTTCTTTATCTATGTTGGCCGCAGTGACTACAACAATTTGACAAGTGGCAAAGTGACAGTCGGCTTCTATCTTCACAGCAGAATATGTTCCCAGTGTTATAGTCTGTTTTTAAACCAGGGGGAGTAAACATGGAAGGAAGTTCCTTTCACACCATAAAAGTAACCAGAAAATACACTAAAACCTTTTTGGCGTTTCTCTAGGTATTTTATACAGCATCCATACCATTTACGCAATATAAAGGCATCAAGTAATTAGCCACTTTTACCTTCAGATTGATACAAAAGGGATTCAAAACTGATATATAATGTGCAAACGATAAAATAGAAATTATTACCAAATAATTTATGACACAAAATTTAAATTTTTACAATATGTCAAAATTTACGACTACTGCCTTGTGTAAAACTGGCGACGGCGCGGCGTATCCAATCACAGATGTATGATTTAGCGCGTTAAATTTAAAATGCTCCTCCCGGTTTAAAAACAGACTATAGGTACAGTCGAGAGCAAAATAGAAAAAATAGGACAACTATTTTATTGTAATGTTGTAGTTATTGCTAAAGAAGAAGATGGATTTTCTATGAGATATATTGCACTGCAATATAACATTAGCATTTTAAAATAGTGGAGAACAAACGGTACGATTAGTAGAAATCCTGGATCAGGGCGACAACGGATATCCAACTTAACAAGAAACTAACTATTAATATTGTGTTATTACACCATTTCTATTTAAAACTTCTATAAGTCTGTTTGGCATAGAATTAATTAAACTTATACAATAATCATTAGTAATAATACTTTCCCATGCATTATTTACTACTTCCAATAATTCTTGGGCATTCCGTGGTCTCACATTTCGTTTTTGGATACTTCTTACGAGTAGTCCCCATACGTGTGACAAAGGGTTAAGATCTGGACTATGACTGGGCCAGTTAAAAACACTAATGTTGTTATCTTGAAACCAGTAAGTCACGGTATGAGCAGTATGAACTGAACAATTATGCTGTTGAAATATGAATTCATTATTAAGAAATAATACTAGCGACACAGAAGGGAGCATATTATTGACTAAAATCCTAATATGTGTTTCAGTATTAAATCGTTCCTCAATATGCCTCAAAACACCAATACCACGTGCCAATATCCAAGTCCACATGTTAACGGAAAATCTACCACTTTTGTCATTGTTAGATATATACTTCTCATCGAATCGAGTATTCGGAGGTCGGTAAACACGAATACGACGCTGTGTGTAGACTGGAAAGTTTTTTTATCTGTAAAGATTACATTGTTCCAAAAATTTACATCATGCACTAAAAATTCAAGCGCAAATTTCAGTCGAGCTTCTCTATGTTCAGCTTTAAGTAGGTATTTCTGTGCTGCTGAATGACAGCGTAGCTCCGATTCTCTTACTCGCCGGCGACCAGTACTTCTCGATCCAGGAGAATTCGTTTCTTGAGCAGTCTGAAGTACTGAGTGAAATGGATTTTCTACTAATTTATTTAACAATTGCAAATCTTGCTGTTGAGATGATATCCTTCGTCGCCCTGATCCAGGAATAATGCAGCTTTAACTAAATCGCTTATATGGGGCATATTAGTTTTGGCACACTTGCAATGAATTTTGACAACTAACTGACAATGTCACAAAAATTAAAGTTAGATGCACACAACTTGATTTTAGAAAAAAAAAGTTATAATTTTCTTTTTGCTCACGATAGTACTTCCTCTCCCACTTTTATCGTTTTAATTTACATGTTTTTCTATTTTTCAATTATAGGAGGCAAAGGAATATTTTATTTGGGGTATTAGTATTATTATTTAAACAACTTAGCACGAAACAGTTCTTATACGTTTTCTCTCAGCTAATAAACACAATCCTAACCTAACATTCTGTCATCGAAATCGATGTTTAAATGGCGTGATAAATTTCACATTTTCCCTATTTCCTTCTCCGCGAATTAAAACCGTAAACATTAAAAAAAATAGTAGTTACTTCAATGAATAGTTAGCAATAATGTAAGAAAAATCGTTCCTGTCTTCTGTGGTATAATGTCCTTAATCTCTTTCTCTACCTACCATAGCAGAAATGGCACATCACTCTCAGACGACTTTAGTGTAAATCAACATGTGTATAGTATTTCTGTCAATTAAAAATTCAGTTTAAAGCGTTGCTACCAGGATAAGTCATTACAGAGCCTGTTTGTGATAGAATAACACCCGAGATCGCGTACTTGAATGTTGGAAACGATATCCGTATACGAATATAGTTAACCAAATATGTTATGTGTACCTCAAACGAAAGTAGTCGATTGTTTATCTGTCTCACCATTACAAGACCCTTATAAGCTCTTGGTTCATTCTTATTGTTTCCGGTAGCATAGCCGTAGGTTAAGTGATGTATTCATCTATATTGAATCATTTATGGAGTTCATTAAACGAACATTATTTATTATAAATGTAATGTGTTATAAATAGGTAATTTGCAGCATGCCTATCAATTAATATAAAGTAGTAAAACAATATTTACAAACATTAAAAAGCGATTCTAAAAATTGTCGGTCGACATTCATGATATTGGTCGATATTTCAACTATTCCTTTGTCGGTCTTTTTTATGATTTTCAAACTGACTTTGCGCAAGAGATTTTATTGTAGGCAATAATTGAATTTCTGCACAACTACCACAGCTCGCCATCATTCATCTATTTTTGAAAGGAACGTGTATTTCAAAAGTCACTAATTTATTTATTCGAAATTCAATTGAGAGTGTTACTCTCTTCGACGTGCTGTAAAGAATTAGTAATGCATAAATATATCATATTTATATACTCGTTGGATGTTTCATATCGGTCACACAACCAAACAATTAGAATTAATTTAAGCCCTTTATTTCCCGCTTTTTAGTGAGCCAAAATAATAATTTGAATCAAATGGTCACAATAACAATTTACATGGTCATATGCCGGTCCTGTTTAGATCAATTGTTACTGGAAGAATCCATGCACTCACGGGATGCGACAACGGACCTTGGTGCAGATAGGTAGCGTTGACTTGTCTCAGCTCAAGGATAACCGCCAGGTCTTGTCACGGATGACTGCTAAAGTAAATGCAGAAGAAGACGTGCCAACCGTAACATGACTTTACTTATTTTAGTGCACTTCGAAATAAATTGTCCGAGTCTGAAATTTCACGTCAGATGAGACCAAAACAACCTTTTCATTGTATAGTTGGTGATTGAAATAAAAACATTCACTTCAAACTAATTTTCAACTAGACGAAAGATATTAAAGGTAGTTGAAAATTAGAATTGATAAAGTAAGTAAAATTGCATATAAGCGCAACTGTTGACTGATAGTCGTGAATGTATTCGAACGACTCTTGCATTTTTACGGTTTGATGGAAATGAAATATTGCTACCTCTTCAGTATTCTCTACAGTGAACGTCCAGGGCAATGATCTATGTTTACTTAAATTTAGTATTAATTAAGACTCAAAACGCTTAGTGAATGACTAATCAATATTATATCATGCAGGGTTTCATAAACGCGACAGAAATTTAAACTCGCGGTTAGCACAGTAAATCACAGTCATTATACACTAACTAGTCAGTTAATAATACATGATTCACAAGTACGTTGCTATGGTTGGAAGTAATGATTTCGTTTAAACACCTAAACGAAATTTTCAATTCCAACCTACAGCATTGTATTCGTGCGTCTTATAGATCCTATTTTCGTTGGTACTTAGTAATTACGTCGACGAAAGAGAATAGCCGAAGAGGTATAAATAACAGAAGAGTACGGGATAAGCATCCTGTTAAGAGAGGCAATTGGATTTGGTGATCAAAAAAAAACTGACAATTTTTGTTTTTGTAAAGCTCTTGTTCAAGGTATACTTACGTACGCATGTGAGAAGTGGAAAGTAACACAAAGAGATTTAAAAAAAATGCTAGTTGCTTGAAAAATTGGAAATGGATGAGTTAAAGAAAAGTGTAAGTTGTCTAGGTTGGTACATATAAGAAACAGTGAAATAAGCGAAATAATGAAGATACAAGAGACAGTTATAGAAGATATAAAGAAAATATACTGCTTTGGTATGGACATTTAAAGCATATTAGTGTCCTCATCGAGTTTGGTTGTGGTTTATTTCAGAAAAATGGATGCTCGTGCCCTAAGAACCTTTATCGACTATTATAAATTTGTAATGGGCGTCTGTTAAGGCAAGCATACTAATAGAGAGAAAGTCACACAAACATAAACAAATGTCACATAAAAATAAACAGAGGAAAATATTACACCTTCAGATATGACACATGCAACTGCAAATCAGGATGAAGTTCTGCTAGAAACATCTGAGTTACAAGAGTTAGAACCATCACAAAATACACAACCTTCTTCCCAACGAGATCTACAGTCTCCAGTTCTCTCCCCAACAAGCATATATTTTCCTTTGTCGCAGCAAGCGCAGCTGCCCCAGATGAAGCGGAACATTATTGTATCTACCCGTTTACAAAAAGAACATAAAGACTTCGAAAATTCCTTACCGTCGAAAAATAACAAAAAAACTCCAATCACCATAACATCTTCCAACAAACATACAGCACAGGAAAGGGATGATTTAAAAAAATAATTATTGGAAGTGGAAAAGAAAAAACTGTCATTGTTGGAAAAAGAAAATTACTTGGATGACGATGAGGATTTTAACTTTTTTAAATCTTTAATCCCACACGTCAGACAGATTCCTTCACTAAATAAATTATACCTCAGGAATCAAGTACAAAATTCTTTAATGGATGAACTGTCTAAATTCCAATACAATGAAAGATTTTCTACTTCGGAAAATGTATCTTTAGTTGCATCTACTGTCTCAACTACATTTTTCCTGCCAAGTCCAGTACTGCCAGGTACAAGTGTTCAAGAATTTTGTGAATACCGCCAATTACAATTCCACCGTCCACGTAAGGCTTCTAACACGATGGACCATGATTTGTGCTAAACTGTCGCTAACCTTTTATGGCTCATCACATCTGGAGTACCACAGTTTTGAGACCAGTCTTAGTCTTAATTTATATTATCTAGCAAACTAATTAGGGTGAAGTCTAATGTAATAGCAATGATCCAGTTGTTTTATAATTTCCTTTCAAAAAAATTATGCTTCTGCCTATTCATAATGTTTTGGCAGACACTTGGTAGTTTATGCTGTATAAGCACGACCGACAGCGGCACATCTATCACAACTACCTGATAGACGCACGGCCTCAACCATCTTTTTCCTATCAGCTCTTTGGTTGACATCAGCCCAATGTTTTGGAGGTCATTCTGTTAGCCATTCTGTTCCCTGTTGATGTGTGCATGAAGTGTATTGTTTATATGTTAACAAACAAAATTCCCATTCATGAAAAAAGTATTAGTCTACAAATGTATGGTATAAATAGGAAAGTAGTTATTATTGTTAGTAAACATTAAAAAAAACGTTTTCTGATTTTTTTCATCCAAAAATAATTTGGGATAAAACCCGCCCAAACCGACCCTCCCCCTTAGAATTTAAGTTATTTACGACATTAGCTTTCACTTTTTCCATACGTCAGCTTTTAGTATTTTGGAGCTCATGGCATGACAACTAGAAGCATAGAGTAAGAAACTAACTATTACACTCTTTGATGGTTTACTGCACTTTTTATATAATTGTTTCACATTGGATACACTTCGCAGTTTTCTTTGTAAATAATATTAGTTTTAGACATTTCTTGCTTAATTACAAAACATAAAAAAAGCAGATCTATTTAAAATTTAAATAATTGATAACTATTTTACTTATCTATCGATTTTATGCAAAATCAGTAGGGTGCTTTCTCTAGGTAACATTAACTTACTGCCCAAATTTCAATACAATCTGGCGGACCGGTGGACGGACGGACAGACAGTCAGACGGGCGGACATTTTGAAAGTCGTTTAGAATTCAATCACTAACACAGTGATATAAATTTTTTTTCTCTACAAGCGATATTACCAGTTTCAGAAATGTGTCGATCAAATGCCAATATACTATTCGTATTTTATTTGCGACGAGTACAATAAACTGCTGGATACAAGTTAAGGAAACGTTGATGTAAAAAATATAAACATTTGTATATGTACTCGGGCTACAATTTTCGTTATCTATATGTCAATCAGTGTAAAATCATTCCGAAACTAATAAAAATGGTGATAAAATTCTAATTTCAACAACTAAATAGTTTTAAGCTCCTGCTCCACACAAGTACGTAGACAATCAAATACATTGATAATGTTAATGTGGCACTGACATTTATTTGTTTAGTTTTATATTCCGATAGAAGTAGTAGGTAATCAATTTAATTAAGAATTAAATTCAAATTATTAAAGTATTTACCCAGGGGTTTTGAGTTGGGGGGAAGTAATTCTTATGTGAAATGTTGTGTAGGTCTTTGCTACCAGAAAAACATTTAAAAACTTCTTAAGTTTACCGTAGTTGTAACATAAAACAAAATGGTGCCAAACAAACTCCCCAAAATTGTTTTTTCGACATACATTTTAAAAGACGTAAACCTCAATAAAAATCGTATAAATGAACATTACAGAGCATAGAATTCTTCAAACAATATTACATATGAAATCGTTTTCGCGGCAATGAAAATGAAGGTCGCGAACCAACGCGCGAGCATTTTAAATAGCCTTTTTCCGTGCGTTTCGACACAAAAACTGTAAAAACTTTTGAAGAAATGGTTGAATCGTAATAAACCAAAACTCATTTAAATAATACGGCTTTCATTATCATATAAATTTTTAACTACAACATTGTGTTCTGGATTAGAAAAAAACAAACTTTCTCTTCTCAATTTTAGAGCTACCTTGCAACCACAACTTCTCAGCTGGCTGCTGAGGAAGCTATGAAAGAGTAGCAACCGGTTAGCTCAGGGCTGGTCGAGGGTCACTCGGTGGCGAGAAGAGTTATATATTTTTTTGAACAATTATTTGCTTATCAAATTAACCAAACAAAACTTTAATAAACTACAAAAAATTTGGACGCCAGCGTATTCAGTAAATAACACTCTTGCAAACTTTATCTGGGGGAGAAAACAATCAAAATCAAATATAAAACAAATAACATATTAACATAAGTATAAGCAAACATTTTTCAACACTTTACAAATGACCACAAATATTTAAGTATGGTGAAATTTGAATTAATTAATTAACATACAAAAAATTTAGTTAAAAAAAAAATAAATTTGAAGATTAACAAAAAAATTACAATAAGAAACAATCAACTGGTTTACAATTTTTCTTCTGACCAAAAGTTGAATTTTGCCCATAAATTTGGGCTACTTAGCTTAGCGGAGACGTGGAATCCCGACGAGGTCTGATCCTGAAGATGGCCGCGGGTACCCGGGAAGGAGGATGTAATATTCAGGTCCTGACAACAGTGACAACGCTGATTTCCAAGAGACGCTGCGTCGGAATAATATCCAATACTTTTAGGATAACTCCAAATATTCAATTTATGCCTCGTGCCTTGCTTCAATGGTGGTTTGGTCCAGGATTTTACATGAAAAAGTGGTAATGTAAAGAACCAGTTGATGATAGAAAAAATTTAAAATTGTGAGAAAAAAGAAATACAAGAAAACTACAAAAAAACTATGATGACGAAGGTCACTGCCAAACCAAACTATTAGCAATTTAACAAAAAACCTGAGTTTTGATAAAATTTTACTTTACTTTACTACTGAAAATATATGAATAAGCTACTGATTAATATTATAAATGAACTGAATAAATAAGAAAACTCTACTCTCCTGAAATTTTAGCCGTTCACAAAATGGCTGACTGGTTATGACCAACAGTTTGAATAAAGGTAAAAAAATTCAGTTAGAATTGAATTGAGAGAAAATATCTGAATTACCATCTGAAAAAAAACTAATACTGTAACAAATATAGCAAACAAAATTATGGGTTTAATCTCCCAAAAAAATAAACTAATAAAAAATGATCTCTTAACCTCTTGTACTAACACGAGGTTAACTAAATGCGACAAAACGACTTTAGGTTTCGACTTTTAATGAGATGAGATTGTCTACATACGATTAAGAAACAAAGATTCTAATTTATCCCTTGAATAATTTCCGAGTTTAATACTCGTCCACAATAATCTAAATAGTGGCAAAACACCATGGTATTCTGTCTCAAGCGACCACAAAATACAAAATTGCCGCGATAATTAATGAGTTAACATGTGTCCAATGGACGAGGAAATCATACAAACAGGTGCGTTAATGAAAATTAATTATTACACGCAATATCATTTAATTTCCAAAAATAACTATACAGCAACGTTAACTCAATAATATGACATAATTTAATAATCAAATATATTTAAAATATCAAAGAATTAAAGAAATAAACGTGAAGATCCGTTAAAGAATAAGTAAACGATCTTAACTCACCCAGGTCAAAAGCGAAAGTAAAGTAGCGTGGACGGTTTTTGAAATTTTCATCTTTTAAAACTTTCAATGCATATTCATCAATTCATCCATGAAAAGCAAATGCGTGTATGTGCTTATCTGTCAAATTAATAATGATAACTGTCAGATGAGCATCATAATTATTAACTAAAAATCATGCTTACAGTAGAGCAAAAGATATTCCTTGTTCAGTGCTACGGATTGGCAGATACATATTCCTATAAGGCTGTCGTAGAAAAATTCAAAGAACATTGGCCAAACGGACTACTAACAGATAGAGGTGCTAAAAAAATTGTGGACAAATTTAAAAGAACTGGTAGTGTATTAAACATAAAGAAAAAGAGGAACGAGTTTAATGAAGATGATGGCACTTTAATTGCGATGTATTCGTTGAATGAGTTCCCAAAATTATCTCTAAGAAGAGCAACTCAAACTGGAATTCCTAAAAGTGTGATACAAAAAATATACAATGCCAATAAAATTCATCCATATAAACCAAAATTTGTACACACTCTTGAATAAAATGACGACGCTAAAAGAATGGATTTCTGTTTATGGATGGGCGAGAATATGATTGATAGACACTTTCGCGAAAATTTTATTTTTTCTGACGAGGCAACGTTTTCCACTAATGGTACAGTAAGTTCACAGAATTGTAGGTATTGGTCCTCGAAAAATCCTAATTTTCGTATACAATGTAGGCGGCAATATTCCAAGAAACTGAATGTTTGGTGTGCGATTTCATACTTTGGAATAATTGCTCCATATTTCTTTGAAGGAAATGTAAATCAACATTCTTACCTGGAAATGTTAAATTCTTTTTTGTTGTATCAACTCGAAAATATACCCATATCGCAAAGGATGAAACTGTTCCTACGGCATGACGGATGCCCTTCACATTCTACAATCATTGTTAGAGAATGGTTAGACCGTCATTTTCCAGAAAAATGGATTGGAAGATACGGGCCGAATTGTTGGCCACCTAGAAGTCCGGATCTAACGATAATGGATTTATACTTATAGGGCTATTTAAAAGAAAAAGTTTATGCCTTTAATTTTGACAATAATTTAGAATTATTAAAAACCAAAATTAAAGAAGCAGTTCATGGTATACCTCATCAAGAAATCCAGAACAGTTATAGAGGACTAAAAGCTAGACCAGAGCAATGTGTTGAAGCTGGTGGCAAAAATTTTGAATAATGACGTCACATATTTATGTTTATTTCTAGATACCTATAGTAGTTTTTTAATTATCATTTTTTAATTGTCGTTTGTGTTCATTGGTTTCCTAACCCACAATGTATTTTTGCTTCACAATAAAAATTAATAACTAAATTATTTTTCTCTAGACACTTGGTAGATCAAACACTTTAGTAAACCGACACACAATTTTTTTTTTTTCGTAAAATGCAATTATGTTAAAAAAATCAAAATCATCAAAGTAGGCGTATATTTTCCCTTAATGACATTTTGCTGTAACTTTTACAGAAAAGGTACTTTACCTAACAAGAAATTCGTTTTTGCTTAACTGTCATGGCCTACGTGATTAAAAAAAAAAACAAAAGTACACCCAAAATAACTTTTTAGATAAGCAGGGGTGAACCCCCAAATACGAAAAAAAAAATCGAAATTTTTTTGTCCATTTCACCTACAGCAAACTCAATCGGAGGACACGCTGTATACTTGACACATGGGAAACTACAAAAATTAATAATAATAAAAGTGTGTAAGAATATAGTCATTATGAAGAAATGCTACTGTAGTAGTTTTATAGTTATTGTGTTCCATAAAATATATTATGTTTAACTAATTGCCAAATGTGTTAAATTAAATTGAGAACATGAATTGATTAGCAAAACAGCGAAATTAATATGTATTCAAAGCACAACCCAATGCAACGTTGTCCTTGCGTTATAAAAAATTACAACGTATGAAATTTAGCCAAGTCAAATTTATTAACACTTATTGTGAGAAAAAACTACCAGCATGTTGAAAAAAATCGGGGAGTATTGTGGACCAATTAATGAAAAATATAGAATCACATGATATCAAATTGCATTGGATTTGCCCAATTGCCGACAGCATATGGAGTAAAAGCGGATGCGTCATTCACTGAACAACTTTCAAGTTCCATTTACTAGCCCGTATAATGTTAAATGGTCTATAAATTAGCGTCTCTCATTATATTAATGCTCAGACAATTACCGCTATTATCACAAAATTCCATTGGAGGACCGGCAGTTACTGTAAAGTATTATTTAAGAAATTAGAACTTGAATTAGAGCAGTGCAAAATATGAAATTGAAAACTAGATGACTACAATTATTGACTTTTTCTACAATCTTGAGCATAGAACAATACATACAGATACATAGACATATAAATAGATAGATACCTATTCAGTAAACAGGTCTGATTTTATAGCTCTCGGTGGCTTTTTATTTATAGTAAATAAATAATAAAATAAATTTAAAAAACTCACTTTTAAATACCACCCGAAACTGTTGAAAAATGCACTACAAAGAAGAGCGTAGTGTGCAATTGGTTCTGATTAACAAATTTAAAAGCGTAAGATGCGCGATGAGTAAAATTTTTTGTTTTTCTAATATTTTGAGCGCCACACGCTTTTGTTTATTTGTTATAACAAATTACACATTATTTTCTTCTTATTACTGCAGTTTCTTAACAGTTTAAGTTGATTTTTAAAAGTGTGTTTTTTTTTGGTATTTATTTTTCTCTTTTTGGTTTTCTTCCAGTTAGATCAGCGTGTTTGTTCGATTCGGAAGCAGTTCGACAAATCAAATATGTCACATAAGGGTGCATCGAAAACATTTTTTTTTGGAAATTCAAAATTCCAAGTTAATAAAAAGTTGTCTCTATGAACCCACATACATTATAAAAAATTAGCCCAATTGAGAAAAAAATGAGGCCTAAAATTTATTTTTTTCAAAAAACTTAATTTTTTTATATTTAATTTTGGAATGAAAGGTTAAGTATTGAAACAACAAACTTTATAGAATTTGTCAAAGAGCAGAAAAAGTAACTATCTGTGAGAACTAAAAGAAAAACTATGTGTAAAAATATTATTGAAATCTTTGCATTCTCTCGATAACCTAAATTCTGGTTATGCTAGAAAATAAAAATCTTAAAATGAATTTGTATAATTTCTTATTTGAAAATTCTCATTCAACCAGCATCCACACAGCCCCCTACGGTCATGTAGATTAAACTAGTATCTACATAACCCCCTACGGTCATGAAGCTTCAATTAAAAGTGAGAACAAAGGCCTAAAATTAATTAGTATTAATATTAGTGTTAGGTTTTTCTTTTCTTTTAGCTTGTCAGCAACAACAAATTAGCCTGATGAAGAACTTTGGTTTCAGGTTGAGAAGTGAGACAACAAAATTGATGCAATTCTGTGGAGCTGTCGACAAAGTAGCAATGCAGAGAATAATTAAATATCAATTTTTATGATCATACACATCAAGATAAATTTTGGATTCTAATTCTTCTAAGTACTTCATTTTGATAATAATATATACATATATAATAAAAACATTACTTTAACGTTCTTTATTCCCTTCATTATTGTAATACAACAATTAGGGTTATAATATTGTCTGAAAATGAATGCAAATAAAAAAACTACAAGAACTGATAATAGAAGCTGCCCACAGGGAGAGCTGGAGGGCTCAATTTGGATAGGACAAAGAACCTGTCTTAGTACAGAATACTTACGATGATAATGATGATGAACAAAATATTTAACGGCCTAAAATAAACTTTGATCAACATAAAAGAATATATTAAATTAGGAAGAAAACATAATTTTTCTAAAAATTCTTTAAGTTGAAACAAAATGCGGGAGACCTAAACGTTGCATTAGAGCCTATATTTTTTTATATTTTAATTTCACACCCTATTGTTAAAATTGAACCTGAAAAATAAAGTCACTTAATCCTTTTAAAAGTGAATTATTTCTTGTTTGCTTATACTTGTAATGAAACATCATATTCTTTCTAGGATTTTGCAAACAGCAGAAAAAAAACTCTATGAGAACTAAAATAAAAACTATTTGTAAAATTATTGATTTATAATCTTTGCATTCTTTCGATAACCTGAATGCAATTAAAATCCTAAAATCAATTTGTCTTTCTTATTGGACAATTCTCCTTCTAACACTAGTTTCTGTTTTTTTGGCAATGCTTATCCTTTGAAACGTTTTTCGCCCTTATTCTGAGCTCATCAGAAAGGCACAAAGCCACTCACACGACGTTTCAAATTCTAAGCATTTAAAAATAAACAGAATGATAGATTTCATGAAAATGTAATCCATTTGAATAAAAATTTTTCCAAAAGACGAGGTATGTAAATAAATTCATTTTAGGCCTTTGTTCTCATTTTAACTGAATCTTCATAGCTGTAGGGGGTTATGTGGACCCTGGTTTATTCTGTCTATCCGTAGGGGACTGTGTATAAACTAGTGTTAGAATGAGAATTGTCCAATTAGAAATACAAATTGATTTTAAGATTTTAGTTGCTAGCATAACCAGAATTCAGGTTATCGAAACAATGCAAAGATTGCAAATCAATAATTTTACAAACAGTTTTTATTTTAATCCTTTATCCCCCCCCCCCCCAAAAATAGGAAAAAATTCAATTTTTGTCAGAAAATTATAAACTTTAGGTCTCTTACAGGAGATCCTTTTTTCAATTGGGCTAATTTCTTTTGTGGTGTATGTGTGTTCATAGGAACAACTTTTTATCAACTTGGAATTTTGAAATTTACAATAAAGTTTTTTTCGATACTTCCTACTTACCATAAATGACAAAACTAAATCGTTATTTTGAAGCCGCCATTTTGAATTTTTGAGTTTCGACTACATAATCTATCGAAAAGCCCTAGATGTGACAAATTACTTTTAGAGCTCCAATAAAAACTGTTATAACTCGAACAATGGCGGTCATTTTGGCATGAGAATATTCAGCTAAAAGTTTCCGTGTTTGGTGTTTAAAAAATTAATGAATAAAATGGCTGCTAAAAATTAGCAAAAATTAAAGCCAAAACCATACAATAGCCTAGTTCAAATATCATAGCATAGACATTTTAATACAATGATAATAACTAAAGCGGCATTAAAAAGTAAAAACACAAGTTGGTGGATCTTAGACAAAACTAACGCAATATTAGATAAATTAGGAAAATCATGATTTTCAAGCCGTAATTAACCAGAAAAAATAACAAAATTAAACCTGCCTGAGTAAACAACACATTTTGCTTTTACAACATGTATTGTTTATACCAATCCTCAATTTTCATGTAAATCGTCAGTTTAGGTAGATTTTTACCTATATTTCTAAAATATGTATTTACCTAGTTAATGAGAAAAATTAGGAATTTTGCAAAATCATCCAAATTATTTCAAAAAGATGATTTTCCTAACTAATATTAAAACTTAGGGACCCACCTGATATGTATACAAAACTGCCCAATACAACTAGCAATTACTGGTCGACTGTGAATACCAATCTAATTAACATTTTGCTCGCCTACGGCTTAATCTGATTTCACGTGGTTCCATTCACATAAATATATATAAAGTACACAGTTAATATTTTTTTATTTTTATTGTTCAATAATCGTAGTCGGCAGCGCTATACTGTAACTTTCAACTGTTTAGTAATAATCTTATTAAATGTATCTTTAGGCCGTCAGAAATAATTATTTGAGGTCGATTTTCGAGAAGTTTTTTCTCCATCAGATTTTATTGGATAGAATAATATGTGTAAATAACAATAAAATCATAGTGGGTACGCACAGTTTTGGCTGGAAGATATTTTTGCTATTTTTAGCTCTTGATTGCATCCAAAAGGTGCTTCAATATTAAATATATCTCGGAAAAATATTATACTCGGGGGTTTTCATGGTCGTTGATTTCGTAATCAACGACCATTTTCGACGACGATTTTCGTGTCAGAATCGTTGCTGACATGAAAATAGAAAAATTCAAAACGGCTGACCGAAAATGGTGCGAAATTTAAATAAAACAGTGTTTTTTTCGCGTTTTTTTTTTTTCACTTGAAACGTAAAAAGACCACACAAGTTGCTTCTGAGAATTTCCTATTATAATTTAATGTTTTATTTTTGTTAAGGATAACATTTATTATATTTACAATATGTGTACAATATGTATGAAGATCTACCTTCTTTAATGACACAAATGGCTGGCAACGTAGATAATATTTTTTTGGAAAAAACCGATAAAACATTCACATCAACGTTATATGGAAAACAGGTTTACCTTCGATGATAGTTTAAAAAAAGTAACTATGTTTTGTCATGCCATGTGTGGCTCTGATACCATTTCTTCTTTTCATAATATGGGGAAGTTGAAAATTTTCCAGATTTTGTAAAAGGACCAAGTTTTAAGACATGCATCAGAAGAATTTAACGATCCAAATGCTGATCACAATAATTTATATAAAGTGGGCATTGAAGTTGTGAAAAAAAAATACCGATATTTTAGAACCAGTATTCTCTGACCAGCCCATGATTCCTGAAAAACTTCATATGTTCGTGCAAAAATAATTGCACAAACAGGATGTGACTGCAGGAAGCTTGGATTAAAGTGCAATGAACATTGTAAAAGGTGTAAGACGTATGATTGCTTAAATAGCGAACTAATTGATGACTTCACACCTCTAGAATCAGGTGAACCTAAAATAATAGAAGTACAAACTTCTTCTTTTAAGGATGTAGAAGAAAATGAAGAAGATGAACCAGAGTATATTGACAACAATGATGTACTTGAAGACAGCAGTGAGTTTTCAGATGGTGAACCTCCATCAAAACTTGTAAAAGTTTAATAAATAATATGTACATTGTAAATATAATAAATTTTATCCTTAACAAAAAATAGAACATTTCCTTACATTTTTTAATCTATAAAATACTTTGTATTTTATTTGATACTCTATAAATATTTACTTTTTTTTATATGACTATATTTTACTATATTTTTAAAATTATTTTTACTTTATTTTTTCATAAAATTAGTTCAACTACAAGAGAAAGTAAACATAAATATAATGCATTTGTTTGTTGCTTTAGGGCTAAGAGAGGCATGGTAAAAGAAAGACTAGGGAGAGCGAAAAGAGGAGGGACAGTGGAGGTCAAAAAAATAAAAATTTATAATATGAAACTCTCAGATGCAACGTGCACGGTCTTTTTTACGTTTTAAGTAAAAAAAAACGTGAAAAAAGCACTTTTTTATTTAAAGTTCGCCCCATTTCCGGTCAGCCATTTTGAATTTTGCATTTTTCATGTTAGAATCGTAATCAGGGACAATGAAAACCCCCTCGTATTTTTTTTTTTCGAGATATATATATAATATTAAAGCAACTTTTGGATGCAATCAAGGCCTAAAAATAGCAAAAAATGCACTTTTTTACATAAAAGTGCATTTAAATATGTCTTCCAGCTCAAACTGTGCATGTGTTCTATGATTCTATTGTTATTTACACCTAAATCTATCATTCTAACCAATGAAATCTGATGGAGAAAAAACTTCTCGACGTCAAATCATTATTTTTGACGGCCTACTTCATCATTTCACATTTTAAAATAACATTAATATATGACCTAATCTACATAAAATTTGTTCGAATCTGACTAACACAGTGTATATTAGTTTCGATATGTATATCCTCGTACTTCCTTTGGATGACCACGCTGTATATATTTTTTTCACTAACGATATATCAGGTTTTCTTCCTTGGTAACATTGTCAACTACATTCTAAATATAACCTGAAACTTCAAAATCCGAAGAAATTTAGAAAACTGATTTCTTCACGCTCTTTCGGTAAGCAGGGAAAACCTTAAATTTTGTTCTTAATTTATTCGAACCGAAAAAACACACATTTTTGTATGCCTAATCAAAAACCTTACTAACAGTTTGCTCTAAAATTATAAAAAAGTTATTTTGGACAAACAGCAGTTTATATGCCTCTAACCATTGATCTGCATGACTGCATGTACGTGGTATTTTACCAAGATATTTTTAAAATGTTTCAAATTTGATTCTTGTGTATCTTTCTGTGTTCCTAAACATAATCCTTAATAATATTTTGCTCTCAATTTTTAAAAAAACGTGTTTTTTGTAAGAATGAGAGTTTACGCGCCTCTATATGGCCCAATTGCAACAGATAATATTCTACCTTGATATTTTCCATATTTTTCTAATTTAAAATAAAAATAAAGTCTAATAGAAGTTATAGTTATTACAGGAAGTCGTCCACATACATATACAATTCAGTATGTCCCAAGAGAATTCATAACTTTTCATCTCTTTCGCGTTCGTAAAAATACAAAAACATGTTAGTAATCTCAGATTGCTTTATTTGTACGTAAGGGAAAAATGTTGACCCTTTCACATATTTGGCATGGATAATTTTTTTAAATGGGACTCGCTATATTTTGCTCTAAAAATTGATAGGCCTTTTAGTTTAGAAAAGTTATGAATTTTATGTATTTCTTTTAGGACACACCAAGGATAATTTATAATCGATATTTGATTTTAGCTTATTACGAAGTGGATTCCTATGTAATTTTTTTGTTTTTAGAATGCTAATTAAAATCTGTATTCATTTATAATAGATATTTTTTATTGAATCAAATGTTTATAACAAGTAACACGATAAACGCAGTAGAAAGTTCTTTGATTTGTATTATCTGCAATAATTATAATACATTTGTTGCGTCAAAATTCTTATCACCATGTAGAACACAAATTTTACAACTAATAAAATAATAAATATAACGAATCAAAGAATACTATGTAAAAGATGTATTGACACGACCAGTCAATCTACTGAAAGTTTCATCGGGAATAAATTCTAGAAATTTAACGATGTTTTCTTTGTAAAATTATGATTTGTACATTTTATTAAAGGCCTCTTTGTTCTCAATTTTATTGAATATTGTGTTCATTATTATGAATTTGTTTATCTGAAAGTTTACGAATCGTATTACCAGAAAATATAATAACACTTTTAGAAAACAAGTAACAAAATAAATCATGTATGCAAATAATAAATAGTAATGAGCCCAGGGCGAAACCCTGTAAATCATCATGTACTACCTTACAAGTAATAGTTTTTTTTATTATTTATTGTTCTTGTTACAGTTATATTAATTTAAATTTTTCATATTTATAGAATCTAAATCGGTAGAGTTTGCTACAATTCAGATTATTATATTTTTTGGACGAATGTCTTACAAAACTTGGGCAGTAAAAAAACATGTTCACAGAAAAAATTTAAATAGAGAAAAAACGCTTTCAAAACCAAATATAATTCATCTACATAGCTCTGTAATAAAAATCATTACATTATTCAGTATAATTAATTCATGCTATCAAGCTCACATTTCACGTAATCTAAAAAGGCGGGGGTAGTAGTCCCAGATAAACTAAGAGGGTTTAGTCTGGCAGTTTTTTGTGATGCTAAGAATTCACATTCAGCGCCCTTTTAGAGCTTTACCCCGTTCTACATGATCCATGCCCTTGGCCTTGTGTACCAGACACTTCGCGGGTGGGTGCGGTACATAGGGGTAGATTAACCGCCCATAACCACCATACCTTTGTGCCTTTTCCAGTCGGTTGCATTTTTATTTTTTGGGTATAGTATGAATTTGATTATCATCTATTGCTGTTCAGAGCCGGTCTCAGTTGCTATTTCATGCTATTTCAAAAGGCCGACTTATTGAATGAAACTCGAATTTAAATTGCAAATTTATTATAGTTGTTTATAAGTTATAAGTTGTTTTTATTCGGTCATAAAATTATAGAATGTTATGGAATGTAATTTTCCAAAAATTTGCTTTCTCGATGTTCTTTTTTGTTTCGGATGAAGACCTTCATTTTGTAATGTGCATATAGTCCAGTCAGCAAAGACAAAAAAAGTGCAAAACTTCGATTAGGAAAGAACGATTTTCAAGAAATAAACAGCATTCGATTCATAATTGATAGTATTGCAAGGTCTATAGGATTCGAAGGTGTGCTTTTGATTTTAAGCAACAAACTAGCAATGATTCAGCAACAAAAATGAATAAATGAGATACAATTTTAAATTTCACTTAAAAATCGCTTTCGAAGTCAGAAATTTAATATATGAAGTTGAAAATTCATATAAAAATTGTTATAAGCAATTTGGCAACAAATCAGCAACAATTTAACTACAAATTAGCAACAAAAAAAGCACTTATCATACCTAAAAGTAAATAAAAAATTTATTTAAAAAACAGTTAAAAATTGTTTTCACCAATTGTGCAATAAAAATAATTATTACAATAATAATTATATTTATAATTATTGCACTATGGAGAAACAAATAATTAGAGCTATTTGTAATGCCCCAAAATTGTTGAGAATAGTACAATTTACATGCTCCGAAAATTTCACCGAAATATCTCAATTAATTTTCATCCTAGAGAAATTAGAAAAAACAAAAGTTTCTGCAAAGAAAAGCTAAATTTTTGTACTCTTGCAAGTTTTACGTGAGTTATTGTGAAAAAAAGAAAATAAAAAAAAACTTTTTTTTAAAATCTAGGTATTCTAAACCGTTCGAACTTGTAGAATATATTGTTCGTACCTAAATAAAGTAAATTGTAAATGGATTTCGTTTAATTTCAATTCTTGCGGTTAAGCCATTGACATAATTTTTTTCTCACTTATTTAACGTGGGCATATTTCTGCTATTAAGGCCTATCACCGACGCCAGGAGACGAGCTACCCCCAACCTGTAAATTTTGCCGAACCTCTTCTCTATCGAAAAGTAGGGATTTATTACTTGCCTAAAATTTAATAGACAAGGGACCGACTGCTTTACATTCCGTCCGAAGGATGGTAATCCGCTTGCAACCCCGCCTAAAGTTACATACCTTCTACGCATGCGCGGATATACAAGCCGTTAGAAGACGGAGCAAGAACGCTGTGTTTCCCTGGACTGCTCGACCCATCCCGGTACTAACCGCGCTTGATGTTGCTGCAGTTTCGTACCGAAATACGAGTATAGGCAGACGTATCTACGCTCGCTCGAGTCATTGGTTTCATTCCTCATTTCTTTCTAAGAAAAAAACGAGACAACCATTTTATTTTCATCTTAACTCCGTAAGATTTTATGCTAACCACTTTTACTTAACCTCATTTTAAAGGTTTCTTCAAGTAGGTTTTCAGAGGTCTGACAAATTTTCTTCCAATAATTTGTCGTTTTTCTATTATTTAACGTTGACAGGTTCGAATTCAGTTCTCGGCGAACAATCACTTGAACGAGCCATGACTCGGTTCGTATTGCATCTACAGAAATAAAACCAATCGATTTGTTATTTTATATGCTTAATTTTCTCTCCTATGTTTTTATGGATAAATCATAGGGTTTTCGAGTTATTGGAATAATATTGATTTATCGAAAGAACTTTATAGCACCTTGCTGGGCTTAAAATTCATCCCTCTATCGATTTCCGCGGTTACTTAGAATTAACTAATTTCCACCCACGAAAAAGGGTGACATCCACCCTCAGGGTAAAAGCACACATTGGTACTGTATAGCTTTTGTTCCTTGAGCCATTTCCTATTTACTATCCAAATTTCATGTAAATCGATTTTACCTGAAAGAATTCTGAGCAAAAAACCGTTAAACTACTAGTTGACATAATAAAATTATACAAAAAAATATTTTTGAGAAAAAGCTTTTATTTAAAAAAATGTACTAAAATGTTAAAAATCATTTTTTTAAATTCATGGATCTGGAAACCTAAAACTTTGGGGACGGTCATGTAGCACTATTGAATAGCTGATCAATTGACCGCCACCAAAGCTTTTGGTTTCCAGATGCATGAATTTTAAAAAATTATTTACTTTACTTTTTTTACTTTACTTTTTAGTACATTTTTTTAAATAAAACTTTTTCTTAAAAATGGCATCCGCCATATTGGATTTAGAAGGATGTTACATAGTTTACTATATTTTACTCGTCAAGCACATTTGAGACCCATGTCAAGGGGGCTGTGAAGAAAAAGATAATCCGCCATCTTAGGGCGTCCGCCATATTAGAATTAAAATGATGTTGCATAGTTTATCGTATTTTACTCGTCAAACCCTTTCCTTTAGGGTATAAGTGGTGGAATAGCTGTTGAGCTAAACTTCGCCCTTTAGATTAATAAATTGTATTTCTTTTTCTAATAAAGACCATTTATCTTTTTTTTTTTTTCGCGTTAGCGATGCTGGACAGTTCTCCCGTGTCTCCGATATTCTCACAGGGGAAGCGCCAGCGAATTATCTACAACCACTCCCCACATCCCGCAGGGTTAGTGGTTGTAGATTCCAGAATCGTGTGCCCTAAGTAGACGCAGGGACCCTAAGACGACTGCCTTCTGCATTTGGCCTGCCAACCATTCGGCTGATTTTAGGCAGGCTGGTATGGTCTTCAATGCTGAGAGCAGCGTAGGCCTCATCCCACCGAGAACGCCGATTATCAGGACGACCATCTTGACCGAGTAGTCTGGGTATAGCGCTCGGAGCTCATACCGGAGATCTCGGTATTTGGTCCGTTTCTCCTCCTCCTTCAAGGTGATGTTTGTCTCGGCAGGTGCCGAGAACTCGATGATATACATCACCTTGGTCTGGTGGTCGAGGAGGACTATGTCAGGCTTGTTGGCTTGAATCAGCCTGACGGTCGGAAACGAGTAGTTCCAATAAATTCGGCACTTCTCGTTCTCGACAACGGACTCGATCTCTCCGGGAACATAAGGCAGCACTGGTGTTTGGTCTACCTCGTACGAGTGCCGAAGATGGTAATACAGCACTCGTAAAGCCGCGTTATGTCTGTGGATGTAGGCCGAAGTCGCGTAAATCGGACATGCAGATAGTAAATGCATGAGCGACTCCGGCGCCTGATGGCAGGTCCTACAATTTGGGTCGAGGACCTCTACACCCATAACACGACTGCGGTAGACCAAGGTGTTAATAACACCATCTTGGCAGGCCACAATGTATCCCTCGGTCTCCGACTTTAGCCCTACTGACCTTAGGAATGCGAAGGTCAGCTTTGTCGATAAACCCAGTGTTTCTATGTTGTTGTAGAAGACTCCATGCATGGGTTTATCGACGTGCTGCCTGAACAGATTTTTCTGCTCGGCAGCTTTAATTTGGGTTGTCAGGCGATTTGGCAGAAGCTCAGTTACTGACTGTGCATCAGCACCTCGCCTGCCTCTTCGCCTGAAGTCGAAAACGAGACCGAGATCATCTGCGGCCCTGCGTGTTGCCTTAAATAAAAATCCGCCCACTCCTACGGTTTCATGATCTCTCACTAACCGCAGGAGTGGATCTGAGCTCCTCAAGATGTTACATGCCATACTCAGCGCTACTCTGCCAAGCATGCACTCTAGGCTCAAGAGTCCTCTGCCCCCCCGTTGACGTGGGAGGTACACTCGAGAAACGGACGATCTAGGATGAATGCTTCTGTGAATATGCATCATCTCTATTATTATTATTATTTGATTTCCCTATCAAGGGGGTTGTGAAGAAAGAGATACTCCGCCATCTTGGGGCGTCCGCCATATTGAATTTAGGATGACATCACATAGTTTATCGTATTTTACTCGTCAAACTCTTTATTTGATACACATATCAAGGGGGTTATGAAGAAAAAGATACTCCGCCATCTTGGGCGTCCGCCATATTGAATTTAGGATGACATCACATAGTTAGTCGTATTTTACTCGTCAAACCCTTTCATTTGATTTCCCTATCAAGGGGGTTGTGAAGAAAAAGATACTCCGCCATCTTGAGGCGTCCGCCATATTGAATGTAGAGTGACATCACATAGTTTATTGTATTTTACTCGCCAAGCCCTTTCACTTGATACCCATATCAAGGGGGTTGTGAAGAAAAAGGTGATCCGCCATATTGGATTCAGATCGACAATGCCTGTATTATGTTGCATCGTCATCGGACTTTACACGTGTGCAAAATTTCATAGCTTTAGCTTAATTAGAACTAGTCTAAATTCAGCTTGCAAGATTTAACCTAAACAAACACTAACATCACAAAGCAAAGTTTTAAAAAATGCGAAGAGAGCTCGGACACTGACTTTTTCACGATTAGAATACGCCCTATCGGGTAAAGAGAGAAGTAGAAAAAGCGTGTCATTATTAATCGAGTTATGTTTAGTGGAGCAGATCTAGCCCGAAAAAAGCAAGAAACGGGACTGTCTTGTAAAAAAAGAAAATTCTGATATTTTTGTAGATTTATGGTGGTCCCATGAAGTTGGTACATTTGTGGTATTTAACACCCAACGGGTGGGGGAGAAATTCGCAATTAGAAATTACCAAAACGTGTTTTTCGCCGATAACTTTCTTGTGTCCTCTTAGATATTTGATTTCTGAGACCAATGACAAGTTTACCTCTTGGATCTTGATTGGTAAATGTATATCTTTGAATAATCTGGATTTCTGCTGATTACTTATGAGCATACCTTTTGTTTTTGTAATATTTAATTTTAATTTATTTATTTCCATCCATTTAGAGACCAGTTCTAAATCGCAGTTTATTTTATCCACTAACTTTCTAGGATCATTCTCGTTGATGTAGATTATAGTGTCATTAGCAAAAAAGTGGTACTTACAACGTTTGAAGATTTTAGACATATCATTGATGTATAGTATAAATAGCAATGGTCCAAGTATGCTCCCCTGAGGCACTCCCATATCAATAGGTGGCTCAGTTAGGAACATATGTTCACATTTCACCCTTTGTCTCCTGTTTTTTAAGTAACATTCGAACCATTTTAATACCACACCATTAATGCCATACTTATTCAGATTATCTAATAAAATTTGTGCGTCAATCGTCTCAAATGCTCTTTTCAAATCTAAAAAAATTACCCCGGTCATTGTTCCCTTATCCTTGGCTTCCTTCCACTCATTGATAACATATTGCAACACACTTTCACAACTAAAACCTTCTCTGAAGCCAGACTGATATTTACTAAGTATATTTATTTTGATCCGTTAAGTCTAGTAATTGCACGTATACTACTTATTCTAATATTTTTTCAAAAGCTAGTAACATATTTACAGGTCTACACTCTTCATCCTTATAAAGTTTTAGGCACTTTTCTTACAGGCATGATGGTCGATACTTTTAATGAGCTTGGCACAATACCAAGCTCTAAAGAGCTAACTAGTAATGAAGCCTATATGCTCTATACATGTTTAAAAGTGAATTATTTTTTGTCTTCTTATAATTGTAATGAAACGTATTCTTTATAGCATTGTGAACTATCTATGAGAACTAAAAGAAAAACCATTGATTTACAATTACTAGTTAGGTAATACATAGGTAAAAATCTGTTTTTCATTCAGTCAATGTCAAACATTAATGTCAAAAAACTTGGTAACGTCTTGGTTTTGCATGAAACATCGTGTGAGTGGCTTTGTGCCTTTCTGATGAGCTCCAGAATACGGGCGAAAAATGTTTCAAATGCTAAGCATTTCCAAAAAAAAGAATTATAGATTTCATGAAATTTTTTTCATTTGAATGAAAAATCTTCCAAAAGACGAGGTATGTAAATAAATTCATTTTAGGCCTATGTTCTCATTTTAACCGAATCTTCACGACCGTAGGGGGTTATGTGGATTCTGGTTTACTCTGCATAGCCGAATGGGACTATGTGGAAACTAGTGTTAGAATGAGAATTGTCAAATAAGAAAAACAAATTCATTTTAGGATCTTAATTGCCAGTGTAACCAGAATTCAGGTTGTCGAAATAATGCAAAGATTGTAGATCAATAATTTTACAGATAGTTTTTCTTTTAGTTCTCATAGACAGTTTTTTTCTGCTGTTTGCAAAATTCAAAAAAGAATATGTTTCACTAATTATAAGCAAACAAAAAAATAATTCACTTTTAAACTGTCTAAACCTATAACATCAAGAATTTTTTTTTTTAAATTTCTTTACGATTACTATACTTCCACTCCACTACGTGGATGTGGAACTAATTATCTAACCCATTCAAAATGAATAAATAAAGTAACATAATTTGTCCTTAAATGATATTTCCTTTAAATTGTACGTTTTTTCATATTTTAGTTACCTAGTTATTTAGAAAATTAGATATCCTGTGTATCAAATAATATGTAAATCAGCTGAGGTAAAAATTGTGCAACCCCAGACGTTCAAAATTTTAAATATCTGCTACATAAACAGTCTGTCTAGGAAAACAGGCAAGAATTTAAAAAGGGTCGAACTTCCCCTATTTGTGTCTCTCAGGCAGGTACCTTTATTCTTCAGTGCACCTGACACTTTTACTTTCTTTATAAACAGTGCTGAATTAAAATATCTAATTATTTTATCGATAAAATATGCTTATAGATTTCCATATTCCTTCCATTAAATAATTAGTCAAACTGACCAGGTAATATGATTCAGAGCATTGATCTTTATATTTATTACACATTAGAAAAAATAATTAATTTTTATTAAACTTAAATACTTTGTATTATAACATATTTTTTTTCTTACTTTTTATTGGGTATTTTGTCACAGAAAAATATTTAAAAATTTTTAATGAAAAAACCTCTGCGCCAAACGGATCAGACAGAGGTTGGTTCTTGAATACTTTACTGTTTCAAAAAGCCTCACAGCTAAAAATATATAAACTAGAACAATGTAATAAACTAAAAAACTGAAAATGAAAGCTATAGGTAGATAACGTTTCGGAAGAGAATCTTTTTTGGCCGTCAACCATGACAGTTCTTTGTTTATGTATTTCCATAGTCACGTGAGACATTAAATTATATTTATCTTATTTACTTCGTCTCTAAGGATGGGCAACCAACTAGTACAAAAATCTATTGAATAATTCGAAACGCATCTATCCTCGTTTGATAAAATAATCGTGGATTCTTTAAGTTTTCTTTTTGTTCCATTGCTCTCTTTTTCCAAAATCTTTGCCGAGTCCCATTTAATCTTGTGATTATTATCCCACGCGTGTTCACAAATTTTGGATTTTTCAAATTCTCCCCTTCTGGCGTAATTTCTATGTTCACCAAGCCTTACGTTGAAAGGTCTAGAAATTACACTAGAAGGGGAGAATTTGAAAAATCCAAAATTTGTGAACACGCGTGGGATAATAATCACAAGATTAAATGGGACTCGGCAAAGATTTTGGAAAAAGAGAGCAATGGAACAAAAAGAAAACTTAAAGAATCCACGATTATTTTATCAAACGAGGGTAGATGCGTTTCGAATTATTCAATAGATTTTTGTACTAGTTGGTTACCCATCCTTAGAGACAGTAAGTAAAAATAAACTTAATATAATTTAATGTCTCACGTGATTATGGAAATACATAAACAAAGAACTGTCATGGTTGACGGCCAAAAAAGTTTTGAGAACGGAAGTAGATTCTCTTCCGAAACGTTAACTACCTATAGCTTTCATTTTCAGTTTTTAGTTTATTACATTGTTCTAGTTTATATATTTTTAGGCGTGAGACTTTTTGAAAGTCAAGTATTCAAGAACCAACCTCTGTCTGATCCGTTTGGAGCGTTAAAATTTTTTAAATATTTTTCAGTGGCAAAATACCCAATAAAAAGTAAGAACATCTGAATATGCGACAAATAAAATATTACAGACAATAATATATTTGTATCAATACAGTCCATTTATTTTACTTATTTATTTATAGTTTGGCGACCAGAATGAATCATTATAATTTGCAGAGCTATAGATGTTTAACTACCGCATCCATACAAATGGTTAGCTTACTGCAAGACTCGTCATAATAAATGAGTGTACCAAATTTCAAGTCAATATCTTAAACCGTTCCAGAGAAACCGGGCGCACAAGAAAGTTACAGACCGACAGCCCGACAGAGAGAATTTTTTTTATTAAGTTTGAAAGCTAGACGTTTCATGACATTCTAAATCTATTTCATAAAAAAAATTGAAATTCTGTTTACGATTATTTACTATATTTCCATTCCACTATATATCTCTCATGCTATATTCTGTATTTTATTGCATAAAAATAATGTCTAGTCTATAAAATATTAACATTTTAAATGTTAAGGTGGCCATTCTCTACAAAGAGACATCCGATAGGGAAATATTTATTATTTTTAACCATAACTTTTTTTTCTTAGTACGTATATTTAAAAAAACTATAAGAGTACCTAAGTAGATCCATAACAAGACTATTACTATGAATTTTCACTCAACAATTTCAGTGGTTTGCAAAATAGCTGGATTTAAAACTACGAAATAGGAAATTTAACATAATTTTTAAATTTAAATCTAGCTATTTTGCAAACCACTGAAATTATTGAGTAAAAATTCATAGCAGTAGTCGTGTTATGGTTCTACTTAGGTAATCTTATAGTTTTTTTAAATATATGTACTAAGAAAAAAAGTTATGGCCAAAAATAATAAATATTCCCTATCAGATGTCTCGTTCTAGGGAATGGCCACTTTAAGTTTGAATTTTTCATTAATTACATTTTTTGCTAGTCGTAGTTTACTTCTACTATTTGCTGTTCTTCACCGTAGGTATGTTATTTATGAAATTTCTATAAAAATCGTGTAGTATTTCCGACATTCCAATTTCGGACAAAGACTGCCCTTTGCCCAAAATGCTAAATTCTCAACAATTGAGTCGTTATCTACTTTCTTTTTATTTAAATTTCCCATTTTACATAATTCACCATATTAAACTTTGCTAACCCTTATTATGCAAAACTCTAAAACGGATGCCAAGATAATGTAAATTTCTTATTACTTATTATAATTTCATTAAAAAATATATGTGCAAACAAAGAAGGTGAAGGTGAAACACATTTTTCTGTCTGTAGTGTAGTACTATGAGACACTGAAAAGTTCAACACACTGGTTGTCAGTCTTTGTTTGCAAAATAATGTAAATAACCTTTGTGAAAACGATATGTTTTTGATGTGTCAATATCTGGCGTAGGTAAGAATGGTTTTAGCCTACTTTTGTCCCTAATACCTTAAGACCCAGTGGCATTTATAGACGCATTAAGGGCTTTACACTTTCCAAGAATAGAATTCTTGAAAATGATGTTTTTTTGGTTATTAATCCCTTATATCTTACGCAAAATTGTATGATTCCTTTATCTCCTATATCTATCAAAGATAGCATAAAAAATATATAATACTTATATTGGTATATACTAGCTACAGTCATTGGTGAATCTTCTGGCAAAATTTTACAAAACAAACAATTTCCAGTTCAATATTTACAATTCCTCCAAATATGTTAAAGTATATGTTAGAAGAAATTTTTATTAACAATATAACTCTTTTGTTGTGAATAAACGGCCCTAAAAGAAGCTTTTTATGTAAATTTAACCAAATCAATTTCATTCGATTTCGATTTCAGCTATTTCTTTATATTTCAATGCAATTCACTAAAGTATGGTTTACAATTAGAGATTATAAACCATGGTAAATAAGAGAACTATATTTCATGGATCAATTTAAAATAACTGGAAAATACAAATAATATCATAACTACAAACTTCTGAACGTTTAGGTCTATTATAATATGAGTATGATAGAGGGATTTTTGTTAACAAGTTTAATGTTTATGAGCACATAAGTGTTGTTACTTCATAAAAAAAACCGCTGCCCAAGGAATCACTACTTCCAATCCAGATTTTTCATCCAAGTCACTTAAAAGGAAACATCTTGATTAGATTTGCACTCTAGTATGTGGAAATTATTGGTCATAGAATTTTACTAATATTTGGGACAGATGTAGAAAAGTTTGAGGCGTTGGTTTCTAGTTTACCCTATACAATTTCTTAAGGTGGCCATTCCCTAGAAAAAGACATCCGATAGGGAAATATTTATTATTTTTGCCCATTACTTTTTTTTCTTAATACATATATTTAAAAAAACTATAAGAGTACCTAAGTAGAACTATAACAATACTATTACTATGAATTTTCACTCAATAATTTCAGTGGTTTGCAAAATAGCTCGATTTAATACTACGAAATAGGAAGATTAACATAATTTTTAAATTTAAATCGAGCTATATTGCAAACCACTAAAGATTGAGTGAAAATTCATAGTAATAGTCTTGTTATGGTTTTACTTAGGTACTCTTATAGTTTTTTTAAATAGACATACTAAGAAAAAAAAATTATGGCTAAAAATAATAAATATTTCCCTATCGGATGTCTCTTTCTAGGAAATGGCCACCTTAAACCGTTCCTGAGAAAACGTGAGGACAAAAAAGTTACAGACAGACCGACAGGCAGAGACAGATAGAAAAATTGTTTTCGCTCAAATTTAAAATCTCGACGTTTCATGACATTCTAAACCTATTTCAAGAAAAAATAAAATGAAAATTTTGTTACGGTTACTATACTTTCAATCCACTACGTGGATGTGGAAGTAAGAACTCATTATTGTACTCGTCAAACAGGAACTCGACGTTTGACGGAAATAATTTGAGCCGCCGCGCCATCTTGGAGAAATTGTGCTCAAATTAAGTTTTTTGCTTATATCTCGCTAACCATTAGCGACATCGAAATTATGCACCATATGTAAAATAAACTTTATAAAATTGTCATATATATTTTTTCCGTATCTATCGTTATACACAATCTGACAGAAATTTAAGCGATACGTTTTTAAAATCGTAAATATCGCTCAAAAAGGAAATTTTTCATTTTCATATTTATTAGTTACGCAATTTTGAATAACTTTCAAAATGTCCGTCATCTAGCCGTTCGTCTGGTCGATTTCCCCGTCTAAATCCAATATGGCGAGCGTTCCAAGATGGCTCAGAACTCCCTTGATATGGGTATCAAATGAAATGGTTTGACGAGTAAAATACGATAAATTATGTGACGTTATTCTAAATCCAATATCACGGACGCCACCGGATGGCGGATTATCTTCGTCTTCACAATCCCCTTGACATGGGTATCAAATAAAAGGGTATGGCAAGTTAAATACGATAAACTATGTGAAGTCATTCTAAAGCCAATATAGGGGACGCCCCAAGATGGCAGATGATCATTTTCTTTACAACTCCCTTGTTATGGGTATCAAATGAAAGGATTTGACGGGTTAAATACGACAAACTATGTAACGTCATTTTAAATCCAATATGGCGGATTACCTATTTCTTCACAACGACTCATAAGTAAAAAATAAAATATATAAAAGGAATATTAGAATGAAAGTTTTTATTTAAAAAGTGTACTAACAATCAAAAAATAACATTTTTTTAAACTCATACACCTGGAAACCAAAAGCTTTGGGGGCGGTCGTATAACACTACTGCACAGTTACTTTGCTCAATTGACTGCCCCAAAGCTTTTATTTTCCAGATGTATGAATTAAAAAAAAGTTATTCTATTACTGTTTTAAAATAAATTGAGCATTTTTTTTAAACATTCTTTTTATATAATATTTTCCGTTGATCTTCCTGTATCAACTACCCCAATCATTCAATTAACGCTTACTTTTACTAGTTTTAAGTTTTAATTGTTTTACAAACCTCTTTTGGCTTATTTCTTTTATTATTATTACTATTATTAATTTTCTGTAAGGCAAAAGGAGTTCAGGTTTTATTGGTCTATAAACACATTTTTTATATGCCCAGACCTGCTCCGTCCGACCCTTCAATTGTCACATCGCTACGCGTCTTGGATATCTGGTTGGCCCCGGGCCAGGTATCGTTGAAGTAATTGTTTTATTCGAATTTAAATAAAGTCCTTTTCAACTCGAATTTTGTTAGGCTTGCAACAACAGAGTCCCGGGTTCGAATCCTGGCTAGGGCATGGATATTTAGTCGCATTTTTAATGTGTCTCCGTCAATGTAGCACTAGCCTAGACTACTGTTGAGTGGCACAACAGGTGTCTAGTCGCCGGTATCTCTCCTAACTTCCAGTATCAGCTACGGCAGATGGCAATTTTTCAGGAAGTGGTTGTCTTGTTGATGTCTATGTGTACGTGTCGTGGTTGACTACTGAAATAGCTTAACTCCACCATCCAGTACGTTAATATACATAATACATTAAAAAATAATAATTAAAATATTTTTATGTCGAAGAATATTCATATAACAATACAGAAGCGTACTGAGGCCACGGCGAAAAAAAAAGTAGAAATTTTAACTTAATGTGTTGAAATTTCAAGATCATAAGTGGAAATTTCGACTCATTACTTCCACCTCCACGTAGTGGTTTTGAAGTATAGTAATCGTAAAAAAGTTTTCAAATTATTTTTTTTTTCTTGAAATAGGTTTATAGAATTTCATGGAACGTCGAGATTTTAAATTTGAGGGAAACAAATTTCTGTCTGTCTGTCGGTCTATCTGTCTGTAACTTTCTTTTGTCCGCACGTTTTCTCCGGAACGAAGATATTGACTTGAAATTTTGTACACGTATATATTATAACGAGATCTGGAACTGGATTTATTTTTTGAACATATTCGGTGAAGGGTTGGGGGTAAATAGGGGTAAATACGTAAAGCAAGCTAGTACGAGTACAGAAACTTGAAATTTGGTGTATGTACTAGAAGCCAAGGCCTCAAAATTTTTTACAATATTTTCCATTCCCCCACCATCCCCCCCACTCCATTATTAAAGGTGTTGATAAAAATAATTGAGATATTCATTTGAAATTTGATATATGTATATATTATATTGACATCAGGAACTAGATTATATTTTGAAATTTTTCCGTTGAAGGGTTGGGGGGTTAAATAGGGGGAGTAAATAGGGAAAAATAAATAAAGCAAGCTGGTAAGAGTACAGAAACTTGAAATTCGGTGTATGTACTAGAAGTCAAGGCATCAGATTTTTTTGTATTTTTCAACCCCCCACCACCCCTACTCCATTACTAAAGGGGTTGATAAAATAGAATTGAGATATGCACTTGTTTGATACACGCGTGTATTATAACCACATTTGGCACTAGATTATATTTTTAGATGATTCCGTTGAAAGGTTGAGAGTTAAATAGGAGTAAATAGGGGAAAATAAGTAAAGAGTAAAAATTAAATTGAGATTTTCACTTGGAATTTGGTACACATATGTATTATAACGACATCTGAAACTAGATTATATTTTGACATGATTCCGTTGAAGGAGTATGGAGAAAATAAATATCTGCCCCAGATATTAAAATTCTGTAACCAATAATTTCCACACACTAGAGTGCAAATAGAGTAAAAATATTTCCTTTAAAGTGACTTGGACGAGAAATCTGGATGTGGAAGTAGTGATTCCTTAGGCAGCGGTTTTATCTTGAAATTTCAACTTAATATGTTGACATTTCGACTTATCTTGAAATTTCAACTTAATAAGTTAAAATTTCGACTTGATGTTTAAATTTCAACTTAATTTTGTTTTCGTCGAGGCCTCAGTACGCTTCCGTAATAGAGTTAAATTATATTCTGTTTCTATGACCAATTTGGAAATAAAATCTTCAGTCCATTTTTATACACCTGCAAAATGGTTTTAAAAAACACTGAAAAAATTAATTTAAATTCGTAATGTATCAAGAAGAAAACAACACAAAGCTACAAATTTACACTATTTATCATTTCGGCTGAGACCGGAAATACAAGCGTGAAAAGCAGCACATTTAATTACACAGAAAGAGTAAGTGTCACATTTCATTTATAAAATATGTAACGGATGATACATTACACTTCAAGACTCTATTTTTTATAGAAACAGGTTATATTCCAACCAGAAGAAAGTTATTATTTGCTCAACTGGAGACTGCCTATTAAAACTGAAAACATTTTCTAACTTGAAAATCACACAAGAATCGTAAAAAAATACATAGAACTGGTACATTGGTTTTCGAGGTCAGTGTTTACGAATTTTACAATATAAATGCAAAATCAAAGTGGCGGATTCTAAGAGGCTGACCTTAACTTAAAAATAATGCAAACATTGTTATTACTAATATTTATAGATTTGAAAAATGATGACTTGTTTAGAGCATCTATATTGGACAAAGTGGTTATAATTTAAAACAAGATACCTAAAACACAATAGGCCCTTCAGATTACAAATAACAGATTCTACATTTGCAACTCATATATGAGATAATTGTTATATTTTCCCAGACATTAACAATATGGAAGTCCTACACATTGACAACAGATTTTTAGAACTTAATAATTATATTATTAGAAGCACTGTAGACCAGTAAATGAGGCGGAGTTGGTGGTCACTTCAGAACCAACGATGCAACGGACCTCCGTTTTTTGGGGCGAGGAATCGATTGTAATGGGCGCGGGGTTGTAAAATTGTTCTAACTACCCCTAATGGCCAATAACCACCCCCAAAACTTGGGGTATATCGCAGGGTGGTTGGTTTGTTGCCGAGGATTTTTGTTGGGAACAGTTATTAGATTGATGATGAAGGACATGGGGTTAGGTAAAGCCAACGAGGGGATTATCCAAAGGGTCAAAACCACCCCCTTGGTGAAAAAATCGAGCTGAATCGACATCCCTCGTGTGTTTTCGACGGCATCCAGTTGAAAGGCAGTCAGGAGGGGTTATTTGGGCTTCTTGGCCGTCCACCTCCGCTTTCATCCTTCCAAGGGGGTGGAAACCACCCTTTGAAGCATCTACCGCTCTTATTTAATTTTCTGCGGGGTTCTTTCGACGCCATCAAGTTGAAAGGTGGTCAAGCGAGGGGAGTAGGGTTTCTCACTAGTCCACCTATCTTTCACCCTTCTAAGAGGGTGGAAGCCACCTCCCAATTCAATTCCATGCGAAAACACCTGAGGATGGATAATAGATTCAGCTCGAGACTATCCTGCGATATACCCCGAAAACCAAGTTTTTTGGGTAGCTTTTGGCCATTGGGGCCAATAATGTATATTATCTTGTTTAGTAAGTTACTTTAAAGCGAGCAAGACCTAAGATCAGTGAGGAAGGGGGGTAACGCGCTAAGTAAAGAGAGGTCTCCATAACAAGCAAATTTTAGTCAAAAATATTCTTCAACAATCCTGTAGTATTTATTTATGTACAACTTATACTTATTTTCAGTTAAATAACATCACCCAATTTACCTAAAAAAAGCTTATTGTTAATAATTTTAGTACAATGCTGTTTTAGTAGGTGGAACCACTTCGAAACAATTCAAAATTTAAGATGATTAGTTCAAGTACTACTTCATTCGCAGTATTTTTATTCGTGATATAAAACAGAATTTGACATTTTACACTGATTGAACTTTTATTAAACTCTAAAATCGCCATTGGAATTTGCCATGTATCCTTGTCAGTGGATCTGTACGTATGGAAACACTCTGCAGGTCGCACTCCTTCACGGATCAACTTGATTTTTATTGGCATTTATTGGATACATAATTGAATATAAGACAAGAAATCAATTTCTTTTTCGTTTAACGCCCTCTAACTCAAAAACGGAAGAATAAGTTGATCTAAAATTTTTACCGTGATACCATTGGTTAGCGAAATATGATAATATGAATGTTAAATATTATTAAGTGTACAAAATCTTAATAATTTTCCAAAACTATATCGATAAAATGTGAAAATGTGTAAGAGTAAATATTGCAAGATATTTCTTTATCTTCCTAAACAGATGACAAATATTTTACGAATATTTAGGATTAGCATTTTTGAGGAAATCTTGTGTGAATTTTTTTTTTTTAAATGAACTAATATCATACGCATAGAACTTATTAAATAAAACAATTTGCGAGGAGCACATTTTTGGTTCTATGAATAATTTCGTTCTTAGATTTAATCGCACTGTTTATTGATGTAATTAGTATTTATTACAAAACCTTAAAAATCTTGAAGAGTAATAGGAACATTCTGGCACACTTGATGTCGAGGATATGAGTTGAAACAATGTCCACCTCGCAAGAAATAGCAAATGTAATATCGACACTTTAAGAAAAATAAAAAATAGTAAATAAAATAAGCTTCGATAACAGAGCTACGTTATCCTGCATTGAGACCATATTAATTTTTTTTCCGGTAACGATTACAGCTTTTGAAAAATAATGAATTTAGCGCATACGATTTTCGACTTAGACTTACAAAAATAACCACTTCCTAAGGAATCACTACTTCCACATCCAGATTTCTGATCCAAGTCTCTTTAAACGAAAGCATCTTGGTATTATATCAACACTGCAATGTGCCACTTCAATATCTTTTGGACTGACCGACGTGTAATTGGGATGGGGCTGATGAAAATAATTTTTTTTTGAGAACTTATTTACTGCTATTTACTCTACAACATTTGAATAGAATAAGCTCAAAATATAATGCAGTTCCTGTTTATGATGCATACGTGGATCAAATTTGAAGGCAATATCTTAATTTTATTGTTAATCCCTTTGAGGTGGCCATTCCCTAGAAAGAGACATCCGATAGGGAAATATTTATTATTTTTGGCCCTAACTTTTTTTTTCTTGGTAGGTATATTTGAAAGAACTGTAAGACTACCTAAGTAGAACTATAACAGGACTATTAATATGAATTTTCACTCAATAATTTCAGTGGTTTGCAAGATAGTTAGATTTAAATTTAAGAATTATGCTAATCATCATATTTCCTAGTTTTAATTCTAACTATTTTGCAAACTGTTGAAATTATTGAGTGAAAATTCATAGTAATAATTTTGTTATGGTTCTATTTAGGTAGTCTTATAGTTTTTTTAAATATACGTACTAAGAAAGGAAAGTTATGGCCAAAAATAATAAATATTTCCCTATCGGATGTGTCTTTCTAGAGAATCGCCACCTTAATAAAGTTTCTGGACTCTCACTAATTTGCTTTATTTATTTACCTCTCTCTTCCCTTCAACGGAATCATTTGAAAATATAATCTAATTTCATATGTCAATATATACGTGTACCAAATTTCAAGTGAATGTATCAATTTTGATTTATTAATAATGTTGTGGGGGTGGTGGCAAACGTTATAATGAAAATTTGAGGCCTTAGCTTCCAGTATAGACACCAGATTCTAAGTTTCTGGACTCTTCTCAACTTACATTACTTAGTTTTCCCTATTTATTACTATTTGAAAAAATGATTTTGTTTTTAGTATTAGTATACTTCCACTTCATTACATTTAACATCGTAAAGTTTATCATTCGAACTTTATTTAGCATCCATCCGATAAAATGTGAATATCTTATTTACTAACGACGTTAATGCAGTTTGATGTTTAATATATCAGGGGCAGAAACTAATTTTTCAAAAATTTATCTTTAAAATTGTATTTACAAAATAAATATTTCAATTTTATCTTACTTCATACATTTTGTAACTTAGCGTTTTTACAGCACGATTCTGTAACATGAAGTGAATTTATAAAGAAATATAAGAATCACAGCTGAACAAAATAAGCATCAAACATAACACGTAATTTTACCTATTAATACTTAATAATTTAAAAATGCTTTTGAAAAACAAATAGATACACCAATTGCAAGGCAATCTAATTTAAGGCATAAGTATTTTGACTTGTCATCGGTTCAGGCAAAAGTTATAACAATTTAAAAGTTCAGCACTCGCGCCCCCGCTTGTGTACTGTGCCTCTAAGCTCAATTCCAAGCATTATTTAATTTGTATAAAATTTTCGCACATTTCCGCTTGTCCTCTTCCCCTTCTCCCCAAAAAAATAGAACTAACAAAGTTATTTCCAGAAAACCACATTTGTTCACATAGTCTATTAAATTTCCGAAACAAAAACCTAAATGCAATTGAATTATCTATATTTTATTTTTATTTTACAGTATTCAGAAAGAATATCAATGTTTATTACTATATCTCAAAGTGCTAATAAGAGTAACTTATTCTGTAACTATATGATACCCCCTTGATTATGTTACTGATATTTCGCATGAAAAAAGGCAAAGACATCAAATGAAAATATCCACAAAAACTTTTCAATTTAATCGAATATTCGCATAACTTTAATAAATGGGCCGTCATCAGCATATTAAACACAACACCTAAAAAAATAAATCTTAAATGGACCGTATAGACAGACCTTATAATGAATGTGTTTTGTGTGATGTGACAAAACTCAGCATCTAGCATCCCGCCCCTATAAGGTCGGATAGAATGCGGAATGCAAGTGTATAGGCGGACCGAAGGGAAAGGGACGAACGTCTGCTGTATTTTGACCTGACCCTGACTGCGAGACAAGTGTCTAAAAGGGTAAAATCTGTGTCGGCGCGCTCAAAAAATAAAAAACCGAGGGTGGCTGTGGCTGCAATATTCGTTCGCCGTTTCCCAGGCTCCCATTCCACATGCACACATATAACCTGCTATATAACCCTTTTCTTAATTTTTTACCTCTCAGGCAGTTTCTTAGATAAAAAACTGAATTTATCGCAAGTCATTAAGGGCAGGTCTGCACCAGGGGCGGGCATCAGGAACCTTACAGCTTATTTGAAAATTTTAGCAAAGTTTATTACTAAGTAGACATATTTTCGAGACATACTAGGCATGTAGTGGAAGGCAACAGCAGAAAATGTCAGCCGCACCTTCCACACGTCACCATAACAATAATAAAAATATAAGTGCGAGTTACACTCGCGCGCCGAGGATTTCGTATCAACAATTTATTTGAAAAGTCAAAGACGAAACAAGCTAGCCATTATATTCTTCGCCGATTTACTGCACTGTTTATATAATTGTTGTACATTCTGTAGGATACTCTTCGCAGTTTATTATGTAATAATATTAGTTTTAGACATTTATTGTTTAATTATATAACAAGAGAAAAATTTTTAATTTAAAAAATTAATAACTTTTTTGTTTATTGATCGATTTTGTTCAAAAGAAATAAGGTTCGTCCTCTAGCTAATACTAACTCACTGTCAAAATTTCAATAAAATGGGACTTTTCGTTATCGTGTTTACAAGAAACGTGACGGACGGACGGACGGACAGGCAGACAGACGGACGGGCGGACATTTTGAAAGTTGTTCAGAATTCGATAACTAACACAGTGATATGGAAATGTTTTCTCTACGAGAAATATTACCGGTTTTAGAAATGTGTCTCTTAATCTTTCGAGAAGATATTATCGAGTTTATTGCATTTTATTGGCACACTTCTAAAGCAGTAAATATCTACCGCAGAGAAACAAAGAGTGACTGCAAATAAGCTCATTTTTCGCCTGTTTTTGGGTAACGGATTGCGAGCTTGGGAAAAATGGTAAAGAGATTTAGCCTCAAATTAATCGTCATTAAGAACCAAAAGAGGCATTGTTCTAGGTCTTTGAAATGTTCAGTATTTACCCCTATGCAGGGGTTGAAATGAATAAATCTGAAAACAATTATATTTATATTATTTCTATTAAATCCATATTAAAAAAGCGAAGGGTTAAAAATTAACCTATAGGCCCTCGAAGCGGGTGAAATCATCTCCAAAATATCAAAAAACTCAAAAATATTTTTTTAAATTCTGAAAATAAAATATTTAAATGTTTTAAGTCATGGCAAATGAGAAAATATTTTTATTAATAATTTTGGCGAAAACGCACTTTCTAAGGACTAAAAGTACCCCTAAGCAACTACAAAACAGAAACATTATAAAAAAAACGCTGCCTAAGGAATCAGTATTTCCACATCCAGATTTCTCGTCAAAGTCACTTTAAAGGAGACATCTTGACTATGTTTACACTCTAGTATGTGGAAATTATTGGTCATAGAATTTTAATAATACTTGGGGCAGATATCATAGAAAAATTAGAGGCGTTGGTTTCTACCATATGCGTTAAAAATGAAGTTTCTAGCTTGGTGTACTTATTTTGGGGCTATCTGGCGAATCATCTCAACCAGATGTCATCACTATACATACGTGTATTAACATTCAAGTGAATATCTCAGTTTTATGTTATCAATCCCCTTAATTATGGACTGGAGGTGGTGGGGGTGATTGGTTGAACAATATTAGAAAGAAATCTGAGGCCTTGGTTTCTAGTATATACACCCAATACCAAGTTTTTGTACCCTTACCAGCTTGCTTTACTTATTTTTCCATATTTACCTCTACTTTCCCCCCACTCCTTCAACGGAATCATGTAAAAATATAATCTAGCTTCAGATGTCGTTATAATACATATGTGTACCAAATTTTATGTGAAAATCTCAATTTAATTTTATCAACTCTTTTAATAAGGGAGTAGCTATGGTGGGGGGATGGGAAATATTATTGAAAAAACCTGAGGCCTTCGCTTCTAGTTTATACACCAAATCCCAAATTTCTGTTCTCTTACCAGCTTGCTTTACTTATTATCCCATATTTACCCCTATTTAACCCCCAACCCTTCAACGGAACCACTTCAAAAGATAATCTAGTTCCAGATGTCATTATAATATATATGTGCAACAAATTTCAAGTCAATATTTCAATTTTATTTTATCAACTCCTTTAATAATGGAGTAGGGATGGTGGGTGGTTAAAAAATATTATAAAAAATCTGAAGTCTTGGCTTCTAGTACATACACAGAATTTTAAGTTTCTGTGCTCTTACTAGCTTGCTTTACTTATTTTCCCCTATTTACCCCTATTTACCCCGCCAACCTTTCACCGGATATGTCCAAAAGACAATTCAGTTCCAGACCTCGGTATAATATATACGTGCACAATATTTCAAGTCAATACCTTAAACCGTTCCGGAAAAAACGTGCGGACAAGAAAAAGTTACAGACCGACAGACAGACAGAATTTTTTTTCGATCAAATTTAAAACATCGACGTTTCATGGCATTCTAAGCCTATTTCAAGAAAAAAAAAATGTCGAATTTTTTTTCACGATTACTATACTTACTTCCAATCCACTACGTGGATATGGAAGTAAAAAATGAAGTTACTAGGTTGCTCTACCTATTTTGCGCTATTCACAACCTACCACCTCCCACCCCTTCAATGGAATCATCTCAATCAGATATCATTGCAATACATACGTGTACTAATTTTCAAGTGAATATCTTAATTTTATGTAATCAATCCCTTTAATAATGGAGTGGCGGTGGTGGGGGTGGGGGGTTGAAGAATAGAAAGATATCTGATGCATTGATTTCTAGTGTATACATCAAATCCCAAGTTTCTGTACTCTTACCAGCTTGATTTACTAATTATACTCTTTGCAAATACAAAACGAAAAGTATATTGCATTCGATCGGCACATTTCTAAAACCGGTAATATTGTTCATAGAGAAAAAATGTTCATATCACTGTGTTGATGATCGAATTCTGAATAACTTTCAAAACGTCCGTCCGTCTGTTTGTTTGTCCGTCCGTCACGTTTCTTTGTAAGCACGATAACTTAAGAACGAAAAGTCCGATTGTATTGAAATTTGGACAGTAAATTAGTGTTAGCTAAAGAAATAAACTTTTGAACAAAATTTATTAATAAATAAAAAGTTATTAATTTTTGAAATGAAAAAAAAATGTTTTGGTTTTGTAATTAAACAAAAAATGTTTGAAACTAATATCATTTACAAAAAAAACTGCGGAGAGTATCCTATAGAATGTGCAACAATTATATAACAAGTGTAGTAAATCGACGAAAAGTATAATGGTTAGCTTGTTTTTCCCTATTTACTTCTACTTACCTCCACTTCTTCAACGGAATCATGTCAAAATATAATCTAGTTTCAGATGTCGTTATAATACAGACGTGTACAAAATTTCAAGTGAAAATCTCAATTTAATTTTATCATATCTGTTAATGAGTGAGTGGGGGTGGTGGAGGGATGGAAAATATTATTTAAAAAAATCTGAGGCCTTCGCTTCTAGTATATACACCAAATCCAATATTTCTGTATTCTTGCCAGCTTTCTTTACTTATTTCCCCCTATTTACCCATATTTAAGCCCCAACCTTTAAACGGAATCATTTCAAAATATAATCTAGTGCCAGATGTCGTTATAATACATACGTGTATCAAATTTCAAGTGAATATCTCAATTTCATTTTATCAACCCCTTTAATAATGGAGTAGGGTTGGTGGGGGATTGAAAAATATTATAAAATATCTGATGCCTTAGCTTGTAATATATACACCGAATTTTAAATTTCTGTACGCTTACTAGCTTGTTTTATTTATTTTCCCCTATTTACTCCTAATTTAACCCCCAACCCTTCAACGGAATAATCCCAAAATATAATCTAGTTCCTAATGTCAATATAATATATACGTATATCAAATTTCAAGTGAATATCTCAAATTTTTTTATCAACCCCTTTAATAATTTAGTGGGGGGTGGTGGTGGGGACATGAGAAACATTATAAAAAATGTTGTGGCCTTGGCTTCTAGTACATACACCAAATTTCAAGTTTCTGTACTCTTACCAGCTTGCGTTACTTATTTCCCCCTATTTGCCTCCCAACCCTTCACCGGATATGTTAAAAAACATTCAGTTCCAGATCGTTATAATATGTGTACAAAATTTCATGTCAATATCTTGAACCGTTCCGGGGAAAATGAGCATACAAAAAAAAACAACTTACAGACAGACAGACAGACAGACAGACAGACAGACAGACAGACAGACACACCGATAGACAGACAGAAAATTTAAAAACTTGTTTCAAGAAAAAAACGTTTGAAATTTCTTTTACGATTACTATACGAAGCAAAATGCAAACATTCTATTGAAGTTTTTTTTTTCATGACTTGAAATATTTAAATATCTCATTTTCAGAATTTCTCAAAATATATTTGATATTTTGGGGATGATTTCACCCTCTTCCGATGGTGAATTTTTAAGCCTCCTTGATACAAAATCATTTCGCTTTTTTAAGATTCATTTAATAGAAATAATACAAATAGAATTATTTTTAAAATTCATTTCAACCCCTGAATAATGATAATTACTGAATATTTTCAAGAAACTAAGAACAATGCCTATTTTAGTCCTTAATGACGATTAATTTGAGACCTGCCAAATCTTTTTACGATTTTTCCCAAGCTTGCAAAATCCACTACCCAAAAACAGGCAGATTTTGCAGTCACTCTTTCGTATCAATGTGTTAGTGATCGAATTCTGAACAACTTTCAAAATGTTCATCAATCTGTCTGTCTATTTGTCTGTCTGTCCGTCCGTTCGTTCATCCGCCCGCCCGTACGTCCGTCCGTCCGTCCGTCCGTCCGTCCCTCTGCCACGTTTATTGTAAACAGGATAACATAAAAACGAAAACTCAAATTGCATTGTTTGGACAGTAAATTAGTGTTACCTAGAGGAAGAGCCCTATTATTTTTCAACAAAATCAATTTCTTCTAAAGAAATTCAGAAATAAGGATAAAAAACGAAGAATATAACAATTAGACAAAATTTTTAAGTTTAGATATGAATATTGTTACTGTTACATTGCAATATCGACTGTGCATAAATTCCAAAACCGTTTATACATTTAAAAGTAATACATTTCTCACAAATGCGATAAGATTATAGCCGCTTAATTAATCTCGCAGCAGACAAGGCCGACGTCACTCGCTAACATAAAATATCATTACTATACTCTTCGCATATACAAAACGAAGAGTAATTGCATTCGATCGGCACATTTCTAAAACTAGTAATATCGCTAGTAGAGAAAATTTTCATATCAAATTCTGAACAACTTTCAAAATGTCCGTCCGTCTTTGTGTCTGTCTGTCTGGCCATTTGTCTGTCCGTCTGTCCGTCCGCCACGTTTCTTGTAAGCACGATAACTTAAGAACGCGCTGCGCTACTCAGTACATTGCTGAATCAATTGATTCTCAAATACAGGTAGACTCAGTCTATACTGACTTTTCTAAGGCGTTTGACAGACTGAACCATAGGAAACTTCTCTGTAAACTTGACAAATTCGGATTATCTGACGGTTTACTTCAATTTCTTGAGAGTTACTTGACTGATAGAGTTCAATTCGTATCTTATAATGGATATAAATCGTATAGACGTATATTTATGCCGATGACGTCAAGATGTTGCATAGGATTAATGATTTTAATGACTGCGAAAAACTTCAAGACAACTTAACTAAGTTATCGGCTTGGTGCGATGAAAATGATCTTCACCTAAATGTTGGCAAGTGCAATGTTATGAGTTATACAACCAAGGAGTCCCCAATTATATATAATTATAATGTTAATGGCGACGTGCTGAACAGACCATCTACGTTCAAGGATCTAGGTGTAACTTTTGATAAAAAATTAACATTCACTAACCATATTGATGCTGTAATTTCGCATGCATACAGAATGTTAGGCTTTATTTTGCGTAACAGCCATGATTTTAATGATGCGAAAACCTTAAAGATGCTTTATTTTGCTTTCTGTCGATCTAAACTGGAGTATGCTTCACTTGTCTGGCAATCTGGGTATAATACTCATAATGGTAAATTGGAAAATATTCAGCGCCGCTTTCTGAAATTTTTAAACTGGAAAACTGAAGGTACGTATCCACCAATTGGAGCTTCTCAAAATCAATTACTTGAAAAATTTGATATTACCAGTCTTTCCGAAAGGCGTGAGTCCTTTGCTTTGCGTTTTCTAGATAAAATTATGCATAATAAAATAGATTGTAGTGAAATATTAAGCCAACTGAACTTTTATATCCCACGGATTAATTCTCGTCATTCTCAAAGCTTTTATTTATCCACTCCTAGATCTAACGTATTAAAATTTTCTCCTCTGTTTAATATTTGTACTTGCTATGAAACTCATTGCAGTGAATTGGACATATTTGCCTAGCAGAAATTTAATCTACTGTCGTGCAGTCTAATCGCCTTCATAATTTCTATTTGTATATTTTAGTTAGGTTAGGTTAAGTTAGTTTAGATTTCCATCCTATAAATGGTTTTGTACTGTTGGATGATGTATGATTAAATAAATAAATAAATAAATAAAAAGAACGAGAAGTCCGATTGTATTTAAATCTGGACAAAAAGTTAGTATTGGCTAGAGGACCTTATAATTTTCAACAAAGTCGTTCGTTAAACAAGAAAGTTAATAATTATTTTTTAAATTTATATTATATATTGTTACGTTGCAAAACCGCCTACTTAGGCAATACCCCCGAATGCAATACATTACAGCAATTTCATCACAAATACGATAAGATTACGTATCAAGCTTTGGCTGCGTTCATTCATCTCGCAGTTAGACAAGGCAGTCACTCGCTAATATAAACTAACATTGTTTTTTACATTTATTAAAATACGGAGAGCATTATATTGAATGTGCAACAATTATATAAAAAGTACAGTAAGTCGACCAAGAGTATAATGGTTAGCTTGTTTAGTTACGATAAAACTGCGAAGAGTATACTATAAAATGTGTAACAATTATTTTATTTTCTAAATTTTTTAAACAACCTTCTCCAGAGGTGTGTGATTTTTTTACGTTTTAGAGAATTTTTTGTTTCATTACAAAACATCAAAAAATTTAAATAATTATTAACTTTTTATTTACTGATCGATTTCGTTCAAAATCAATAGAACTCTTCCCCTTGCCAATACTAATTTACTGTCCAAATTTCGATACAATCGGAGTTTTGTTTCTTAAGTTATCGCGCTTACAAAAACTTAACGGACGGACGTATAGACGGATGGACGTTTTGAAAGTTCGATCACCAACACAGTGATTTGAAATTCTTTTTCTTTACGAGTGATATTACAGATTCTAGAAATGTGCCGATCTAATACAATATACCCTTCGTTTTGCAAAGAGTATAATAATATTGTCTGTGTACTTATGTCAGTGTCATCACGTAAAATTAAATTGAGCCATATTCGAGCAAAATGTTAATAATATAGGTATTTGCAGTCTGTCACGCCAGACTTCAACATATACTTGTTTGATTTCTGAATTCACAAAAACTCACTAACGTTAAAAGCAAAAATTCAGAATTGAGTTAAAATGAGCAACAATGAAATAACAAAATGCTGACATTTTAGAGGATTATACATTTCTGAGGTGACAAATAAATCGATACCTCCAAAAAATTAATTAGCATATGGGATAAGATTTATTGGTATTGAATTGTGCCTCGAATACATCTTTATCTTTAAACGAGAACAGAAATATCCTACCATTTAATTATGAACATTAATAATTAGACAATTATTAATGTTCATAATTAAATGATACAACTAGACAGTTGTCCCAGCGGTGCATGGTTTTATTATTCATAAATAATTACAAAAATCTTCGAGGAGCTAAAACGCCAATCATACGCCATTTTTATTTTACAACAATGTAAGGCCAACAATGGCATATTGATTGATATCGTGTTTTTATTTTCGTACTAATACTCTGTGTTTGTACTTTACGCCAAGATATAAATATTTAATTGCTAATGCGCATTGGCTTTCCGGCAAATTACTGTAATTCACAATCGATAACTGACTCGTTATAATGCTTGTACTTTTCGTGTTTGCTATTTATTAGGTATTCCGTTGGCAAATGGCAATTCGTCGTAATTGATTTTTTAATAAAATATGTCCCTCGGAAATGCCCACACTACATCAGCGCACTACCACAATAACCTAATGTAGAATTCCTATGTACAAAAAGACAATAACCGATAAATAATTAAATCTACTATTATTTTAATAATTGGCTTTTCGTTCAACGCACTACCACGCAACCCAACTTTGGTTTCTCTAATATCTAAAAATATCCGAAATGAATCTGAATAAAATATATTACAGCAACTACAAATGTCATCTGTTAATAAACTTTTCTTGAACTTCACCGTGTTTTAAGAACTTGGTAAATTTATTACTGAAAATGAGAGAGTTTCAACTAAATTCTCTGATTTAATGAAGAAAAAGCAAAGGTTTATTTTACAAAGTGGCCAGAATTATTTTCCTTGAACAGCGTGTTCTTAACCGATCCCAAGTCTTCCAAGAAATCCCTCGAAAATCTAGAATTTCGTGGAAGTTGAAGACAGAGAACTTACAGTTATTGTCCAACCAAATCTAGGACATAGACAATTGCATCTCGCTCTTAATCCGAAATTAAATGTTTGACTTACTTCAGGATGAAATCGAATCATGAACCTTCACTACTAGTCGAGTCGTATCGAAATTTTTAAAAAACCCAAAAAATGTTTAATACGTTACCGATCTTTTTGAAACTTTGGAAATATCTTCTTGGGTCCATAAATCGAAAAGTTAAGAGTTTTTTTTGTCGGTCGAACCTCCGACATTGTTAAATAAACAAATTAAGTTAACAATTGAATAACTTCCTGAATATTTATTCAAAATGGCTGAATTTTTTTCTAGGGGGGTTTTGGGGGTCGCTGATTACGAATTTGATATCAAAGAGTCCAAAATCAAAATGGCGGGTGTGACACTAATTGTTTGGAATATTCTCTGTGAATATTCATAATTCTATCGGAAAATTTGCAGAAGAGCTTCTTAGGTCGCGAATTATTAATTTAACATGGAAAAGTCATAATTGAAAATGGCGGATTAAAAATGGCATCCATTATTTTAAATATTTTTGTAAATCAGTCATTCTAAAAAAATGATAACTCTCAGAGAAACCGATTTTTTTAATATAACAAAATGTTAAATATGACCATGCTTAACGTACGTTTCAAATGTTATTAGTTTGGAGTCCAAATCAGTTAATGTATTCAAAGGCCGTTACTAATAAACATCTACTCCGCTAGTGTATGGCCGGAAAATTGCTCCGTTTTTTTTTTAATTTCTGGAAAACGGTTTAGAATTTTTGAATGAAATAAAATGCAAAGTTAAGCTAATAAACATACCTTTCGACTGTTTTTTGTTTGATGTCGATATCTATAATTGTTTTCAAATGCGACCCCTCACAAGCACCTATCACACCAGCGTGTGGCCGGAAAATCGCTCCGTTTTTTTCGAATTTCTGGAAAGCGGTTCAGAATTTTTGAATGAAATAAAATACAAAGTTAAGCTAATAAACGTACCTTTCGATTGTTTTTTGTTTGAAGTCGATATCTATAATTGTTTTCAAATGTGACCCCTCACAAGCACCTATACCACCGGCGTGAGGTCGGAAAATTGCTCTGTTTTTTTTTTCAATATCTAGAAAACGGTTTCAAATTTTTTAATGAAATAAAACGCAAAATGAAGCCAATAAACGACTTTTCGACTGTTTTTTGTGTGGAGCCAATACGTCTAATTGTTTTCAAATGCGACCCCTCATAAGCATCCATCCCACCAACGTACAGCTGGAGAACCGCTCTGTTTTTTTTTTAATTTCTGGAAAACGGATTCGATTTTTTGAGAGAAACAAAAAACAAAATGTTTCTAATGAACGCACCCTCGACTATTCTTAATTTCTAGCAGATTTTTATCATTTTTTGTTGTCATAGTTCAAAATCACGTTGAGTTCTTTAATTATTTAAGTTCACATTTCCAAGGAAAAAATTCTTTTGTATTTTCCAGAATATGTGGTATAAGTGGAATTCTATTTTTTGTGTATACCTACATACGACGTATCTATAAGATTCACATAAATATATGCCTGATATATATGATGATTAATATATTATACTTCGTAAAAATCATCGTTTATTTGGAAATGCGAGCGGATTTTTGTATCTTAATAAATTTTTTGTTCATAAATACTTTTTATGAATTTTTTAATTTGTATATGTAATCAGCGATCCCCAAAACCCCCTAAAAAAATTTCAGCCATTTTGAATAATTATTCAGGAAGTTATTCAATTGTTAACTTAATTTGTTTATTTAACAATGTCTAACAAACTCTTAACTTTTCGACTTATGGACCCAAGAGGATATTTCCAAAGTTTCAAAAAAACCGGTAAAGTATTGAACATTTTTTGGGCTTTTTATAAATTTCGATACAGCGACTCGACTATACCGAATCACTCGGCCACCGTGACTCCTGTATACCTCCAGTAAATCAGTTTTAATGTGTAAACTTTTATTAAAAAAAATCGGTAAAATTATTTACACAGAACTTCCTTCTTTATTCATACAAGACGGTCACTGTCAAAATTTTGTTCCATTAATTTTTTAAAATTTCATAACTTTTTTTATTGAAATAGGTCTAGAATATAATGAAGCGTGGAAATTTGATCATCTATTTATTGTGGTAAAAAAAATTTAAAAAAATTTTTTCTTTAATTTTCAGAACAAATTTCTTTTTTGAAATATGTTTAGAATGTCATGAAACGTGGAAATTTCAAATTAGAGCAAGAAACACTTTTTTCCGTCACCCATTTTATAAACATTTTTCGAAATTACAAAAAAATTTTCCATTTAAAATTTTCAAAACATTTTTTTTAAATAGGTTTAGAATGTCACGAAACGCGGAAATTTTAAATTTGATCAAAAAAATATCTATCACTAAAGCGTAAGTTAATCACTAATCCTGAAACCACGGCTCTTAAACCCATAAAAACTGTAAAAATACTGAACCATAAAACCCCAAACCCATAAACCTCAGAACCGAAAACCCCAAAACCTATAGATATAGATCTCAAACCCAAAAAAGTAACCTACATCAATAAAATATTTTGATATTTAAGCTTCGTACGTCTCTTCGAAATCTCACCAGAAATATCCTCAATCAAGAATTCTTAGATTTCGTTGAAAATTGTGGCCTCTATGTGGTCTTAAACCTTTGGTTCCCAGTGTGCGATGCCTACGAATAAAGTGTCTATAGCAAACCTCCATGATTTTAGCCTGTTTCGTTTTACCTTCAGTTACCAACAAACAAATTATATCATCCGAAATAGTCTAGAGTCCCCTCCTTCCTCCTAACGTTTGTGGAAATTGAATTTCAGAGTGCAAACAGTATCTAGATTGATTTGAACTATTTTTGATGATGGCTTGACTTATGAAAATATAAAAATAAGATGGCGCGGAAAGCACTATCAACTCAAAATATTTAAATTACAAGGCGTATGTGGCACCTCATTTGACACCTAGTTTAATGCCCTGATAATGATTTGGTGAATAATTAAAGTTCAAGTATTCATTATCTAATTATAATCGTTAATATGAACAATTCATCAACATGTCATGACAAAAATAAGAATTTGTCAACTGTTGTAGATTTTGAAAAAAGGCAAAAATTAAATATAGACATCTATTTTCCTCATATTTTTCAATTCTTGATTAATATTCGAATTTGTATATTTATGAATTAACTTTTTGATTAAAACAAATGTATAATCATATTTACCCTTCAACATAAGCACAAGTTTAACGCATCCTATACATGGTTCTTAAGAGAATTGCAGAACTTGAGAGCTATATAAATCTTTGAACTTTGAATACAATTGTTAATATATTTTAATAATGTTAGAAATAGTTAATAAGCACATAGGCCAGGTGAGAGGTAATTTTATCAACCTGAATATTACAGGTTGCAAAAAGAACAAAAAGAAAGTTAATGTAGGTCGATGATACAAAGGCTAAATACCTCTTAATATCAAACAAGAAGTTAATTACGATCTAATATTAATTTTTATCTTGGTCGATATATGTTTGTTAATAGTATTTGTTAGTTATAATAAAACAATTTTTTATAGCATTTCACAAACAGCAGAAGAAGTAAGTAATCTAGGTATGAAAATATTATTTTACAGTCTACATTATTTTTTCAATTTAATTTTTTAATTTGTTCTTTTTTTTTTATTTCACCGTCTTATTTATTTTAACGTCCTGGTGAAGTTTAGCTAAAATGCTATTCCACCACTTAACCAGGATGGCGAAATGAGATACGGTCACCCATGTAAGTGACGGTAACCTAAACATTCTGGTTATGCTAGAAATAAAAAAACTATATAAAAAAATATAAAATGAAATAAAAAAATATATAAAATGAATTTATATATAAAAAAAACACTACCTAAGGAATATCTACTTCTACATCCAGATTTTCCGTCCAAGTTTCTTTAAAAGAAAACATCTTCCACTACTATATAAAAATAATTACTCATAAAATTATAATAATACAATATTTGAAATCACCTGCCTCAAGGTGGTAATAAGGGGTGGACGATGCCAAAAATGAAATGATGATGTTGGAGATAATGGTGGAGGTAGCAGATATCATAAAAAAGACCTTGGATTCTAGTATATATACACCAAATCCCAACTTTCTGGACTCTTGCTAGCTTGCTTTACTTATTTTCTTCTAATTATCTCTATTTAGCACCAACTTTTCAAGGAATTAATCTCAAAATATAATCTGGTTCCATATTTCATTTTAATACATTGGTGTACCAAACTTCTAAGTCAATTCTTAAAAGGTTCCAGAGTAATCGTGCGTACAAAACAAGTTACAGACAGACAGACTGACATAAGACAGATAATTTATTTCGCCCAAACTAAAAATCTCGACGACATTCTAAGCCTATTTCAACACGGAATTTGTTTTAAATATTTGTTCCGATTATCCAAAATAAGTTAGAATCGATAAGTAGTTCAAGAAGCTTAACCGTGATTTGTTGTTGCAAATTGTTGCCACCCATTTTGAGAAGTAAATTGTAATCACCACTTTTTGTGGAAAACAACATTAAATTGGTTTTAGAAGCATTTGGTAGGAGTTGATGGTTGGCCGACCATTCGACAAATTACTCTCAAAGCAATTAACCAAATCATTTATAAACATAAGAAATAGTACTGGTCCTGTACTATCCTCCGGTACTACAACAGTAATATTTTTCAAATCCGATTTATATACCACATTATGCTACGCAACGGAACAAATTACTGTCTATCTGACAAGTATGATTTTATCCATTCTAAAGGTTGACTCCGTATACCATAATGTTCCAGCTTTGACTACAACAAACCATGTTTAGTACAACTGAAGTCACAGAATATATCAGCGCTTTCTTGCTTGTCATGCAGTGATTTTAAGTTGAACACTCCTTTCTAATACCAATTTGTGAATTGGTTAATATATTGCTATGTTCCAAGAACGTTAAGTGTGATCTGGAACATAGCAATATATTAAAAACGGCTGCCTAAGGAATCGCTTCCACATACATGTTTTTCATCCGAGTCACTTTAAAGGAAACATCTTGACTATATTTGCACTCTGGTATATGGAAATGATTGGTCATACAATTTTAATAATATTTGGGGCAGATGTGATAGAAAAATTTGAGGCGTTGGTTTCTACCATATACGTGAAATATGAAGTTTCTAACCTTGCTCTACTTATATTCCCCTATTCACAACCTGCCACCTTCCATCCCTTAAACGGAATCATCACAATCAAATGTCATTACAATACATACGTGTACTAACTTTCAAGTGAATATCTCATATCTTTTGTTATCAATCCCATTAATAACGAAGCGGTGGTGATGGGGGTTGGGGGGTGAACAGTATTAGAAAGAAATCTGAGGCCTTGATTTCTAGTATATACACCAAATTCCACGTTTCTGTACTCTTACAGCTTGCTTTACTTATTTGTCCCTATTTACTTCTACTTACCCCCACTCCTTCAACGGAATCATGTCAAAATATAATCTAGTTTCAGATGTCGTTGCATACGTGTACCAAATTTCAAGTGGAAATCTCAATTTAATTTTATTAATTCTTTTAATAAGGGAGTAGGTGTGGTGGGGGATGGAAAATATTACAATAAATCCTGAGGCCTTCGCTTTTAGTCTATACACCAAATCCCAAATTTCTATACTCGTACCTGCTTGCTTTACTTATTTTCCCCTATTTACCCCTATTTAAGCCCCAACCCTTCAACGGAATAATCACAAAATATAATCTAGTTCCTAACGTCATTATAATACATACGTATATCAAATTTCAAGTGAATATTTCAATTTTATTTTATCAACCCTTTTAATAATGGAGTGAGGGCGGTGGGGGGAATGGAAAATATTATAAAAAATGTTGAGACTTTGGCTTCTAGTACATACACCAAATTTCAGGTTTCGGTACTCTTACCAGCTTGATGTACTTATTTTCTCCTATTTATCCCTCAACCCTTCACCGGATATGTTAAAAAAACAATCCGGTTCGAGATCTCGTTATAATATATACGTGTACAAAGTTTCAAGTCAATATCTTAAAACATGCGAACAAAACAAAAGTTACACGCAGACAGACCTACAGACAGAAAATTCTCTTTCGCTCAAATTTAACATCTCGACGTTTCATGACATTCCAAACCTATTTCAAGAAAATGAATTTTTGAATTTTTTTTTACGATTACAATACTTCCAATCCATTTCATGGATGTGGAAATAGAAATAAAATATATTAAAAAATATGATTTGATGATTCAGTTCAAATTTATAATGACATTCCTATGCACATCGAACTTCTGCCTTCAGTAGACAAGACAGGTTACTTTCCAATAGATAACTTCAGTTTAAGGTGACCATTTCCTAGAAAGAGACATTCCATAGGAAAATATTTATTATTTTTGTCCATAACTTTTTTGTCTTAGTACGTATATTAAAAAAAACTATAAGACTACCTAAGTAGAACCATGACAAGACTAGTACTATGAATCTTCACACTCAATAATTCCAGTTGTTGCCAAAACAGTTGATTTAAAACTACGAAATAGGAAGATTAGCATAATCTTTAAATTTAAATCTATCTATTTTGCAAACCACTGAAATTCATTGATTCATTCGTGAAAATTCATAGAAATAGTATTGTTATGGTATACTTAGGTAGTTTCTTAATTTTTTTAAATATACGTACCAAGAAAAAAAATGTCCCTATAGGATGTCTCTTTCTAGGAAATGGTCACCTTAAGTTTATTTAATTATCTTAATAATGTATGGTTTTATAAGAGTTGCTTGTTGCTTTGATATTGTTGTGTATTTTCACCCCTAAAGTCACCTTTCAGGATCCGTGGGTTCTAAATAATTTTAAGAAGGGGTAACCACTACCACTTTATTTAATAATTTACTGATTACACAATACTTCTTAATTAACCAAAATAACCTTTACACTTTGTTTACTTGATATTTAACCTCACTTTTTAACTTTTCAACTTCTTCCTCTTGCGCCGGGAGCCTCGCCTTATATACTCCAAAATTGCCTCCAAAGTTATCTAGAACACAATCGAGAAACTTCTTCCATTACATTCCAGAAAACTCGATCTCTTTCTATAAACTTCCAGGACAGTCACTATTGTCATGGGTGTATCAGTCTCCAGTTTCACAGGGGTGTAATGCATAATAATATATTATTACTTTTTACAGTCATATTTCTCTCAGTTGTGTATTCGTTGTATGGAAGAGCAACTTGAGGTAGGCTAGAGTCAATTAATTTTGTTTGTACGTTGTTACTTCATATTCTTATAAACAAAAGCAATTTACCATGACTTTAGTACATTTCTCTTTGAAATGAAATTTTTACAGAAATGAACTTAGCCCTGTTGAAGCCTGCTCCAGATTTTTGGAGCCGTTGGTTATTCAGTGACTGTATTTTTGATATTTCTCCACCTTTCTGTTTTTCTCTCGACACTTTTTATAATTTTTTGACAGACACATGTTCATTGTTCAGTAAGCTAAAAAATATAATATGGTTCGATCATGAGAGATAAACGTTTTATAAGGTCATCTAACTTGTTGGCTAGGTTTACATTGAAAGTAAGAACTGCTCGGGATTTTTAGACATACATGGTTCACAAGTAACAAGTTTCAAAACTATATGATTGGTAGAGCGGATCTGGATTTGGAAGCCGACAATGGAATTTGAAGAAAAATTTGCCATTCTTTAAGTTTGCGGCCTGCAATTATTCTCTTAGGTATTCAAAATTAAAGAGAATTTGAAAGTATGTGATCTAAGCCAAGGTTTGTCCAAAAATATTAAGTAGATCTCGAATTATGGAATTGAAGAATTCGTTGAGAAAGATTTTTTGCCGGTGGATTCAAATGTCAAACCGATGATTTCTTCAGGAAGGGAGGATGATAGTGGCATGAAATATTTGATGGATGTGGGGAAAGTGTAAAGCTTAATTCTCGCATTGTTTTCCAAGTTATCGCCGAAAAAGTAGTTTTTGCGCAAACTTGTGATTTTCAGAGAATAATTGCATGACACCAACTTAAAGAATGACGAAAAAAATTCTAATTTCATTGTCGGCTTGCGCTCCTTTTTCCTGCTAGGTGCGCTCTACTAGAAAATAATAAAATACTAATAGAGGGTAGAGGGGTAGAGAGGAAGGTGACAATTGTAACTGACTGAAATCGCTGGACACAGGGATACTAGATGGGAAGAGTAAATCGGAACAGGGAGAGCACAATAAGCCTTGGAGGCTGAAGTGCCATCGCAACTCCTTTCAGACAAGCTCTAGGAAGAAACTGTGAGACCTTGGAATGAGGCACATCAAAAACCCATGTATAAGAAAGGGGTTGTAATTTAAAACATGAAGATAATATCATCTATCAGGCATAAATAGTGTCATTGATTCGATGATGATGTTTTAACATCATCGTCATAAAGATTGCCAATAATAAATATAAACAAGCCAGCCATTATACTCTTCGCAGTTTTTTTTTGTAAATGGTATTAGTTTCACACTTTTTTGTTTAATTACAAAACAACATATTTTTTTTTCATTTAAAGAATTAATAACTCTTTATTTATTGATCGATTTTGTTCAAAAATATATAATAGGGTTCTTCCTCAAGCTAACACTAACTTACTGTCCAAATTTCAATACAATCGGACTTTTCGTTCTTAAGTTATCGTGCTTACAAGAAACGTGACATACGGACAGACGGACGGACATTTTGAAAGTTGTTCAGAATTCAATCACCAACACAGTGATATGAATTTTTTTCTCTACAAGCAGGGGCGCGTTTAGATAAATTAGGCCCCTAGGCGCTGTGAGATTTGAGGGCCCCTCGATTAAAAAAATATCTAAAAATCTAAAGATTTGAAGGTAAGTATATTTTTACAAATACATATTATCATATTTTTTTTTTCAAACTTGTCAATTTGAACGTTTGATATCACAGTTTTTTGTTTCCTCTGATACAGTATACAGAAGAGACAAATTTTGAAGCCGCTGTTGCCCCGAAATACTTCGTAGGTAGTTATTAATTCTTTTGAGCGCCGAAAAAGTATTTTTACATGAAGGATTCCTGACCGGAATGGTCAAATAAATACACAAAAGGGTTTCAATATTAAAAAATGTCACCTGCAACATATTGAGAAATAAAGGACTCCGCAGTTTTATATAGTAAGAATAAGTTTCAGTCGATTGTTTTGAAACTTGGGGAAAATATTCTCCTGGACCCCCTGATTCAAATTATCTCTGACCACCAGTCCGACCGAATTCGATTTTTTGATCTAGAGGCGACTGAAACTGAACATCTTCGAAGGTCTGCGTAAATGTTCCATATAAATTTTGAAAATATTCATGCTCATTTCTTGGAGAAAAATAAGCATCTTTTGTCTCTTGGCATTTTTTTTCAAAGTGCCTCCTTCTCCCGGAAAAAAATAACAAACAAACAAAAACATTTTTTGTAATTTTCTTACGGGAAAAGGAAGCACTTTGAAGATAAAAACCAAGAGACAAAATATGCTTATTTTTGTTCAAAGAAGACGCCTACTGGTTCTCAGAATTTCTTAGACAAAAATAATTTCGACCAAGAATTTCCCTAATTTTTTTTTTCTACTTCAAAAAGATCCCAAAATATTCAGGCACGTTCTTTAGGTAAAAATCATCAGCTTATGCCCCTTCAACTTTTTCTTCAAAGTGCTTCCTTTTCCCGTAAAAAAATTGCAAAAAATTATTTTTTTCTCTTTGTTATTTTTTTCCGGGAGAAGGAAGCATTTTGAAAAAAAAACACCAAGAAACAAAAGATGTTTATCTTTCTCCAAAAAATGAGTATGAATATTTTCAGAATTTTTATGGAACATTTAAGCAGACCTTCGCAGATGTTCACAGTTTCAATCGTCTCTAAATCAAAAAATCGAATTTGGTCGAACTAGTGGTCAATATGAGTTTTAATCAGGGGGCCCAGGACAACATTTTCCCCAAGTTTCAGAACTATTGAATGAAACACATTTTTACTGTAAAAAACTGCGGGGTCCTTTATACGAACATATTTTTTTTAGTGTGATACAGTGAATAAAGATTAAAAAAATGAATATTCAAGAATATTCAAACACGATAACCACAAATAATAGGTAAATTCCTATAGACTTCTACATTGAAATATGAAAAAAATTGAAATCGAAAGGAAAAACTATAAAACGATTTCAAATTCAAATGACATAAAATGTAAATAAACGACAAATGTTCGTGAACACATACTCGCATGAACCATTCTTATTTTGTTATTTTTGTTGCAATTGAGATCTGATGAGGATGATATGAAAAAGGGAAAAAATGTATTTCATGATAGTTGTAATTATCATTATTGCTATCGTAAAAGCGAAAATAAATAACGACACAACAAAGAAATACAATTTTTACATCGCTTTTTTACCTCAATAAATCGGGAAATGGGGGCCCCTGGAAAAGTGGGGCCCTAGGCGCGCGCCTAGTGCGCCTAGGCCTAAACGCGCCTCTGTCTACAAGCAATATTACCGGTTTTAGAAATGTGCCGATCGAATGCAATTCGTTTTGTATTTGCGAAGAGTATAATAATTGTACACGAATCTTTTGACTTCATTAACTGACGGTCACTGTATCACATAATTCTTAATTATTCACTTCGCTGTATCAGAATATCAGAATTTTTATTGCATAAAGACATAATAACGACATTGTAACTATAACTCGGAACAAACTTTAATTTTATACTACACATCGCATAGTCGTTATCATTTTTTTAACGTTTTATGACTCATCGAATTATCTTGTCTACGTTCAATATCGTATTCATGGTTGTTATCATTCATTAGCAAGACAGTAACTTTGTGAGTTGCATGGAAAACAAAGCCAATTTTCCATAAATAATAAATGTAATTGTAAGACGAAAATTGTATAGCTGATTTCTTTCGCCGAATCGATGCATAAAACATGAAAATTACTAGAAAAATTGATTTTTCTGCCGATGTTATTATCTCCTATGCAACATGGCGCTATATCGCCTTTAGCAGTGGTGTGCTTTCTTTCATTGCGACCTACTTTATTAAATACAAATTTAACATGTCATGTCACCTCGATGTAAGCCTTGGTGTAGGTGCAGCTGATTTAGACAAGAAGTCATACATAGTGTTTCATATCGATATAATTTCAAAGTGTCACGAGTGTCACGACAACTGTAGCAGCATAATAGCGTTCAAATAAAATGGACAAAGTAGTGCGAATGTCCATTAAATAAAACCTACTTTTTTGATAAGATCAAACTTGTATTGCTGAATCTACAGAGAGAGTAATGTGTTTTCTTTAAAATAACAATCAAGAATGATCGCATATAAAGCATTGTACGGGGTGTTAGCGAGACAACTTTTGTCTGTTTAGAAGCCGATTCTACCGGAGCTAGGCTTTTTAAGTATGACGCCTAAATAAGGAGTTTTTATTGATTATCTAGAAAACATTTTCAGACAACTTTATGAAATATAGTTCACTATTTATTAAATGTATTACAGTAATAATTGTAATTCAGTAAATCCAAAATTTCCCTCAGAAAATATAGAATCTATATGAACTTTGCTAAAATATGATATAACATGCTCTGAAACGACATTTATTCTTAAAAGCAAAATTGTCACAAATAGATCTTGGTCCACGACTATTAAATAATGTACTCATTATGTATATGTTTCCTCAAGGATAATGCTATCCATTATTCCCTGCAGTGAATAATGAGGACAGTCAATTGTTTGCAAGAAATGACACTAGTGGCTTTTTACTATAAATTTAAAATGTCAAAATTGTAGTAACTAATAGAGAAGTGTTGTCTCTCTAAGTTTTCTAGGAAGCATTCAAATGCCGAAGAGGTATTTTAATAAACACTCAAAAACTACATTAGTAAGTTCTTTTCAAAGCATCATCCATTTCTATTAGCAACACGCGGAAATCCCCAACATTGTTTTTAAAACCATTTACCTACATGTCTACAAACTGTATTATTTTATTAGTAAGCCATGACAATGTATCAAAGCGTAAATTGATTTGAAACGTCAAAATGTGTGCGATTTCAACGCCAACGTTATTTACAATAATTTTACATTTTAGGTACTCAAAAAGGGTAATATAATTAAATAAATCGGTACTGACAGTGAAAATTAGATTTCAAAGATACCGCCAGAGATAAACGAAGCTGCAGAAATCGCCTCATTAAACTTGTGGCCCGAAAAATCGAGAAAATTATATATGTTGTCTGATGACATATGAATTTTTCCTAAATAGGAGACATCGAATGAAGATGAATTAAATAAATATTAAATATTTAGTAGTCGTGGACAAAGTATAGTATTCTACTCGCATATAATGGCTATTATTATATGCTCGTTGAATAATATACTATTGTCCACGACTATTAAATAATGTCCTCATTATGTATGTGTTTCCTCAAGGATAATGCTATCCATTGTTTCCTGCAGTGAATAATGATTTCATTATTCACTGATTGCAGTGAATAATGAGGACAGTCAGTTGTTTATAAAAAATGACCTTAGTGACTTTTTACTAAAAATTTAAAATGTCAAAATTGCAGCAACCAGAAGACAGGTGTTGTTTCTCTAAGTTTTCTAGGAAGCACTCAAATAGTATATGCCGAAGAGGTACTTTAATGAACACTCAAAAACTACATTAGTAAGTTTCTTTCAAAGTATCATCAATTGGCAACACGTGGAATCCCCAACATTGTTTTTTAAAACCATTTATCGACGTGCCTACAAACTGTGTTATTTTATTAGTAAGCCATGACAATGTGTCAAAGCGTAATTCTGTAATTGATTTGAAACGTCAAAATTTATGCGATTTCAACGCCAACGTTATTTACAATAATTTTACATATTAGGTAAGTATTCAAAGAGAGTAATATAATTAGATAAAATGGATACTGACAGTGAAAATGAGAGAAATAAAGGAAGCTACAGAAATCGCCTCATTAAACTTAATTGTTGCCTGAAAAATATCGATAAAATAATATATGATATCATATGAATCTTTCTTAAATAGAAAAACTAAAATGAATATGAATTAAGTAAACATTAAATATTTAATAGTCGTGGACAAAGCATAGTATTCTACTCGCATATAATGGCTATTATTCACTCTGGTGATTTACGACACTCGCCTGCGGCTCGTGTCTTAAACTTCACCCTCGTGAATAATAGCAATCATTATATGCTTGTTGAATAATATACTATTAATATAATTGTTTTGTAAAAAGATAAGAAATAACTACAGAATAATTCAAATGGTGCTAAAAATACTGCTGAACGTTAATAAAAAATCATTATGAAACGATTTAGTTTTATAAGCTGCAATATTTTATAACTTAGTAACGAAAACATTTATAAAATAATTTCTTAACTCCATTATAAGATATTTTATAATTTTGCTGTAAAAACGTTTTAATAATAAATTTATAAAATAGTTCAGTTGCAGACAACAAAATGGTATATTCTGGAATACTCAATCGACATTTAGAAGCATTAATAAAATATCAATAAAGCAAAATAATCTTAGAACATTTAAGTTATAAAACAAATTAGCTAGTTGGGAATAACTGCAATTTTTACTTTTGCTAAAGAAGCTATCGGTATTTCAGCAATTATCCCAATAATAATGGATTAGAAAATCATATAAGACCACAAATTAGTATCGGTGTAAGATAATAAAATTTAACAGGTTTGCTTTTCTAACAGGTTCAGTACTAAAAATTTATAATTAATAGAAATAGCTCCTATTTACCGCTGAGCATTTTGTAAACCAAATTATATTGCTGGATATAAATAACAATGAGAATACATTCGCCATCTAATCGGTAATCATAACAGAAAACAAGAAATGGGTGAGGCAAAGCTGGCGGCCCGGCCGACAAAATGTTTTCTGGGAGATTAGTAATTTGAATTTCATGGCTTCGAACGAAAGTACAGTGACCTCGGCGCAAGTAGGAACACATTGCGCTCTGCGCCTCCGCGACTTGCTTCGCCTGCGAGATTTTCGACAAGCGGCAGCAGTAGGGGGGAGGGAGAAAACGGCTAAGCTATCTACGATGTATGCGAGACGGTGAAAACAGAAAACGTGCCGCTGCAACGCTCCGCGACTGCGAGATGAGTATAAAACTGTGCTTAAAATTCTCTTTCCCGTGCCTAACCAGTGGCGGCTAGTCATTGAAAGGTACACCATTGGCTCTAATACTAAAATAATACACAGAATTACACACTTTTGTTGTTTTTGAGATTTCTTAATTTAGAGACTCATTTTTAAAGTTCTTGAATGTGGATTATTACTATTACATATTTTAAATCTATTTAACTAAAAAGTTATGAAACTCTTACGAAACATCTGCAACAATTTTTTCAAAATATTTCTATCATATCCTCGGCACAGTATAAAAAGCTTTTCCTGGGATACTATTTTAGTACCAGGAAACGTCTCGAAAGGCGAAATTTTAGAAAACTCGGGAAATAATATCTTTTCTAAGCTACTAAATTTTGAAGTATTTTCCTCTAACACTATTTCGGAAGCTACAAATTCTACAACTAAAAATTGTGTCAGAGCAAGTATCATTTCAACACACTGTTATGGTATAATACCGCACGGCTTTCGACAAATCAGAAGCCGTTAATCCACATTTACTGGTTCGGTTGCTACGGTTAAGTCTAGCTTCGCATTTGACGTTTTAAACCGTTCTATAGTTTTTTTGCATGACTTCTAAAATCTTGTTAAAGAAAGTATAGTCTACAATACGTTTAGAATGGCATATCCCACACTCGCGAACCGTATTACTCGCCTTCGTCTTGGACCAGAAACTTTTCACTCGTGTGGAATATGGACCATTCCAGAACTTGTAGAATATACTATTCCATATCACAAAAAACGTAAAAACACATTTGGTTGCCGTCTTTCGTAAAAAGTCTACAGAAAATACTTTTTCGAAACTGCTCTGAAATTCTTAACCTTTAAGGTAACTTTTGAGCCCGAAATTAATTTAAAAAGGGCCTTGCCAGCGTGTTGTCATTTCCATAGGAATCGACGATTTTTTTGCAATATCAGGTTATATACTGTATGTTTGAGGAAGCTGGATAGGCTGATATAAGTCATATATTTTACATACTCGTCTTGAAGTAATCAAAGGTGTGTCATCCTGGCGAATCAAATAATCCTCAATTAGAAGATTTAAAGACTACCAAATTTTTTAATGCAATTATTAGTCAGCATTTTTCTCTGAGAAAATTGATTAATGGTTGTACTTCTTGCTTAGCAGAGTTGACATTGACGTCTCACCCAAGATCCATCAACTGTACATGTTAGAAATATTCTATGTAGAAATTGTACAATTTCTTTTTGCCTTTTTTAGATCAAAATGTTGATGTGTTAAATAATGAATTTAAAAATTAAAATAAGTTTTAAGGGAATTAAAATTAATCGAGAACAGCCCTATAATCAATTTCAATGGAATGATTCTGCTTTACAGTCTTACATTCGCTAATTTCGTATGTGTTACTTTATGATGAAACAATAAAGTTTATGAGAGACGCTACTGGAACCAACAACAAACTAGCATAATGTAATTATCTTGATCCTGGTGTAGCTAGAGCTAGAAAAGCATGAATTGGATGTAGGAATTTTTATAATCCGCCCCAGTCTTATGTGGGTTTCTATCAATTCCATCTTTTAATATTTTCAATAAAAATTATAATTTCTTACGATGATTGAGAAAGTCAAATTTAAAATTTAAAGAACTTGGAGTTATCAAGTCTAGAGGAACATTTAACAATATAATTTTGCAACTATAGTTAAATGTCTATTAACCAAGAAAAATTTATTCACCATAATTAATAGAAGATCGAGGATTTGTTTACATAGAACCAAAAGTTGCAATTATTTGAATAAACATTTTTTTCTCGGGAATAATCTTTTTAAAGAAAGGTGGAATTATTGATCTGACGAAAACATCAAACTAATTTTCACATACATTAAAAATTGAACATTTCAAAAGTTGACATTATCTGCAATGGTGTAATCTGGTTCTTTCCCAACAAGCCCAGTTAGTCCAATAATTATAAAAATGTCAATAACGAAAAATGTTATCTGAGATTTTCCTCCAGTAACTGTTAGTGGAGGGATTATACATCACAAAATTTTAAAAATCAGTTCTGGGGGTGCCGCGCAACCCCCCCAAAAAACCATCCTTAAGACGCCTTATTTTACTGATAACTCGTTAACCGTTGAAGACATAAAAAAATTGCTCATCGTAAAAAAGAAAGCTGGACTAATTTCTCAAAATAAAGTCCTCTTGTAATTTTCTTGTATACGCCATGATTTTCGAGAAAATCGGTATTGAAAAAACTTGTAAAATTTGTATTTTTAATGCGTACGAATTTTCGTTTATTTGACATTTTTTGCGCGCGGCCTATAGAAAAATTAAATTGCTCGAAAACTAAACAAGCTAGGAAGAAAAATCAAAATGGGTTTTAAAAGGGATATAGAATACTCTCTTGTGTTTGCATTTTTGATGGCTTTTGATATATTAGTATATAAAAATAACAATATCATACAGCTACCTTTTGATTTCAACTGTTGACAGGTGCATAAAAAATAAGTGACTAATATAAATTATAAATGCATTATTTATTAGTTCAAGGTAGTACTTCAATGCAGAAAAAGTTAGGAATAAAAATATTCACATTTACAAATTTACTAGCATGTTGAAGTTAGACAAATTTTGGCTAATTTTTAATTTTTTCCTAAAAATAAAAAAAATACTCAAACATCCTGAAAATGTAGGTCAAATTTCTTTTTTTGAATATAACTATCGTTTCTAATCATTTAATAGTTAAATAATTGCATAAGAAAATATCATCAAAAAATTGAATATGCAGCCTTTTTTAGATTTTATTTGGCTAACTTCAACATGCTGGTAAATTTGTAAATGGGAATATTTTTATTCCTAACTTTTTCTGCGTTGAAGTACTACCTTGAACTAAAAGATAATGCATTTATAACTTATATTAAAGTCAGTTATTTTTTATGAGCCTGTGAATAGTTAGATGCACAAAAAATCAAAAGGTGACTATATTAAATTGTTATGTTTATGTACTAATAAATATCAATAGCCATCAAAAATGAAAACAGAGGAGAGTGTTTTAAATCCCCTTTAAAACTCACTTTGATTTTTCTTCCTAACTTGTTTGCTTTTCGAGCAATTCAACTTTTTCTATAGACCGTGCACAAAAATTTTTAAATAAACGAAAATTCGCGCGAATTAAAAATACAAATTTTGCAATTTGTGTCAACATCGATTTTCTCGAAAACCATGGCACATACAAGAAAATTTCAAGATGGCTTTTTTTTAGGCAATTAGTCAAGCTTTCTTTTTTATGACGAGCAATTTTTTTATATCTTTAACAGTTAACGAGTTATCAGTAAAATAGGGCTTTTTTCACCGAAGGGGTTGTCAGTTTTGGGGAGCACCCCCCCCCCCAAAACTGATTTTTGTGGTTTTGTGATGTTTAATCCTCCCACTAACAGTTACTGAAGGGAAATCTCAGATAACATTTTTGCGAGCTTCTGGTGTAATTTTTACTTTATTGACTGAACTAAATAGACCCAAACGAAGAATAAGTATTCAACCACGGCATTACTTTTTTGAGAAAAAAGTCAAAAAATATATCAAAAATTAAATATCCTCAAAAGAAGAAAATAAATCAATTTTTCGATGAAGGTTGTTCTCAAGTTATTTTTTATCTCAACAAGGAAATTTTGGAGTTTACAGTATTTTTTGTAAATTGTGACAAATTGATCATGGCATTGTTATCTAGGAATGAAAGTTCCGTTAATTATATTTTAAATGTATTTTTCCGGATATAACTCAGATGAATATTTTAAAATTAAATTAAATATTATTGAACAGTTTTACAATTAAAACGATGTAAATGATATTGTCGATTAAATAAAACAATTTGAAGATCTTTGTGTTAACAACATTTTCCGAAATATATAACAAAATCTGGAGTTTTTAATTGAAACATTTCAATGTTGAAATATTTGTATGCAAACATTGGTCAATTCATGATCGATAACACATCTGGCGAGAGATCGTTTTCCACCTTTAAAAGGGCAATTGGGCAAAAGGGCAAAGGGCAATTGAAATTTAACACCTATTATCGATATTGAGGTCGATCAAATATACGATTGTTCATTTTTATATCAACCTCAACATTGGTTTTATGGTACATTTTCCAAAGAATAAAATTAATCAAAACCTAAATTAATTAGTTAATCAAAATATTTTTTTGTTTTCAACTAGTATGAAGGTATGTAATAAAACAAAGCTAGAGTAGGTTAATTTAGGTACTCGGCGCCATTTCCTAATTATATCTCAGTAAATATAAAAATATAGATTGAATGTACAAGACAAAACAAGAGATTACGAAGAAAAGGTTCTAAACATTTTTTTTCGAGTAAATAATTAAAACAATTGAATATTCTCAATTTTTCAAATGGAACATCCTGTATATTTTTCAACGATGTGATGTAGAAATGAAAAACCAAAAACCCTATGGCTAATTGCAACCAATTTCGTTTTATTGAGTAATAATTACAAAATTCAAAAATAATCTTAAAAAAAGAGGTTTCTTCAAATAACTCAGTAGAAAAATTATAATAAATATTCCACATGTTGCCCATTTTGATTGACACACATCTCTATGCACTTTTGAAATGAGGTTCCCACTGTTCCTAAAACTGCCGGTGTGATAGATCTAAAGGCAGTTATTATTCTGTCCTTCATATTTTGTACTGTTTGGTGTGTCTCTATAAACAATTTTCTTCACGTATAGGGGAAAAAGAAATCCATTTTTGTAAGATCTGGGGATTAGCAGGCCATTTAGTGGGTCCATTTCTTAAAAGCCATTGATGAGGGTAGGTATTATTTATGTGGTCTCTAACTGCATTTAAATAATGTGGTGGCACACCATCTTGCTGAAACCACATTCTATTTTGAATTCTTTCATGGAGATTTACCAATAATTGTAGCAGATTTTCCAAAAAATAAAGATAAATAGCTCAACCAAAGTACCACCAAAGAAATGTGGCCCTATTACATGTTCTCCAATAATTCCTCCCGAAACGTTTATAGAACATTTGTGTTGGTTATCAACTTGCATAAAAAAGTGAGGATTTTCCGAAGTGGAAATTGTGCCTATTAACAAATCCATATTGAAACATTCTTTATAGGATTTTGCAAACAGCAGAAAAAAATAACTATCTATAACTAAAAGAAAAACTTTGTGTAGAAATATTAATGAAATCTTTGCATTCTTTCGATAACCTGAATTCTGGTTATGCTAGCAAATTGAAATCCTAAAATGAATTTGTCTAATTTCTTATTTGACAATTCTCATTCTAACACTAGCATCCACACAGTCCCCTACGGCCATGCAGATTAAACTAGTATCCACATAACCCCCTACGATTATGAAGATTCAGTTAAAAATGAGAACAAAGACCTAAAATGAATTTATTTATCTACCTTGTCTTAAAAAATTGTTCATTCCAATGGATTACATTTTCATGAAATCTATCATTCTGTTTCCTGGAAATGCTTAGCCTTTGAAACGTTTTTCGCCCTTATTCTGGAGCTCATCAGAAAGACATAAAGCCATTCATAAAGATGTTTCATGCAAAACCAAGACAATTTCTATGAATAAGTGTGAAATGATTATATTTGACATTGACTGATAAAAACAACCTCACCTATCTATTAGCTAACTAGTATTGGAGCCTATATACTCTATGTATGTTTAAAAATGAATTATTATTTGTTTGCTTATAATTGTATTGAAACATTCTTTATAGGATTTTGCAAACAGCAGAAAAAATAACTATCTATAACTAAAAGAAAAACTTTGTGTAGAAATATTAATGAAATCTTTGAAATATTTCTACACAAAGTTTTTCTTTTAGTTATAGATAGTTATTTTTTCTGCTGTTTGCAAAATCCTATAAAGAATGTTTCAATACAATTATAAGCAAACAAATAATAATTCATTTTTAAACAAATCCATGTTTATGAAAAGTTGCCTCATCAGTGAATAAAACATTATTAATTAAAGAAGTTGACATCATCTTGTATTTTACCTCTGGCCCAATTAAAAAATTGTAGGCGCTTTTGAAAATCGTCATCAGATAATTCCTGGTGCATTTGAATATGATATGCTTGCAACTTATTTGTTTTTAAAATTCGACCCACAGACCGTCTACTTATTCTTACTAATGAGCTCACTTCTCTTTGACTAATATGAGGATTCTCAACCGTTGCCAGCACCACAGAGTACTCATTTTCTTCGTTCACAACACGTTTTATTCTTTCACTTTTTTATATTCGACATTTCTAGTTTCCAGAAATCTATCGAGAAGGTTTTGGAAGCCGTTAAAATCAGGAATCCTTCTTTCAGGATGACATTGGTGATAAATTCTATTGGCAAGTAAACAATTTCTGTCTGACTCGCCTAAAACAAAAGTCATGTCTACAAGTTCTGCTTTATTAAAATTCATATTGCAAAATTCCAAATATTTTAAATTCAATACAAATTGTAACTAACGACTGATAAGTGTGATAAATGCTCCATTGTGCACGACAATGTATACCACACTGAGGTTTTATTGCTTGTCGAATAACGAAAATGGCAAAAAAATTTACAAAAAAACATTACAGTAAAGGACCTGTTAAATACTATTTACACATATCAATGATTTGGAAGAAATGGTCCCACTAAATGGCCTAATTTCAAAATTGCATAAAGACGTGTATCAATCAAAATGGGAAACACGTCGAACACCTATTATTAATTTTTCTAATGAATTATTTCAGGGAACCTCTTTTTTAAGTTTATTCTTGAATTTGACACTTATTTGTTTATAAAACGAAAATGGTTGCAATTGGCCAAAGGGAAGTACTTACAGATAATGTTCGTTTTTCATTTCCACATCACATCGTTGAAAAATATACAGGGTGCTCCATTTGAAAAAATTGAGAAAATTCAATTTCTTAATTGAAAAATAATTTTTGGCCACCCTGTACAGTTTTAGGAAATGAAAATGATTCAAAGGCATTAATTAGATGTCTCGTAACTGGTAATCACAAGTTTTTCTTAAAACCCATCATTGTGACCGTGGTGATATTTTTAATATCCATCTGCAGATTGCATTATTTCAACAAAAAAATTCATTACATCCAAGTGGTTGGGAGATATTCAATTCTAATATAGGAATGAATCAAGCCTAGAGAGAGTCCTGATATACATAGCATTCCATTTAAAAAAAAAGGTACTTGGTCCTGTAATTTCGTCTTGGCTGTACGTTCGAAAATAATGGGCTTGTTCCATGATATTCTTTTTATATGGTTTTTATACTTTTTCATACAGTACTCGATATTCTCATTATACACTTAAAATTTCGTACTATTAACTTTTTCCGTTCTCGAGATATAAGGAGTTGAAATTAGTAATAGTTGCAAAAACCGAGCGCTCATTTGTGACGTCACTATACGCAAGTGACGTAAAAAAATGGCTTTCTGGGACCTTTCAAATTTAACCTGAAAAGTCGAAAAACATGGAATTTTTAAACGCTGGTAACTAAATAAATACGTCGAGTGGAAGTTCGTTCTATGTGTCTACGGAAAGGAGAAGGTCGGCGATGAATTCTAATCGTAAATTGCAGGGTCGAAATCGAAAATTCGTTCCGGAAGAAGCGAGAGAAAATTGTAATTTTTTGACATTTCACCAAATTGTACTCCCCTACTGTCAAGCAGTAAGCAAAACAAACAATACTTCGAAAACACTTATAATTATAACCAATAAGGAGCATCAAGCCTATTGAGATCGCCGAGTCTATGCGTATAGTGACGTAGCGCCTGGCCACGCCCCATTTTCGCGAGATGGAAATTTGTAATAGTTTTTAAGATACTAAACGTGCGAATAAGATTCTGATTTTTTGCAGATCCATTAATTCATATTTGCACTTTCGATTTATGAAATTAAAAAAAAATGCCGAACAAGCCCATTTGCAGTTATAGATTTTTTTATCTAGTTCACTTTCAATTTTTTTTTTAATTTCTAGTTATCGTAGAGCTCGAGATATCTAGGTCCGACGCACTATTGCCCCACCCTGTATATTTCACTAAAACTACATTAGGTTTGTTCTTTGGCATAGTGGCAACTAACTGCCAAATATTGTTTTTTATTTTCTCCACCAAATAGTTTGTTAGGTCTATCAGAGTCTATCTAGTGCAGTAAATGAAAGTATTGCAGTATAACGTTTCATCTTGTTTAGGCTTCAGCACAGAAGACAGGAACTAATTTCTGTCTTCTGTGACTTCAGATTGCCAATATTTATGTTATGATGTTGAAGTATAAATAACAGGAAACTTCTTACTATATCCCTACAACGATTTTCATGGAAAGCGACTGTTTTTTTATTTTGTTCCTAGAACCAAGACATTCATGACGAAAGGAATATCGGACTGTAATGTCATGTAATCGAGTAAAAACCATATTAACTAACCATCAGTATTAATTGCTTCCTTCAAGTAAATGTAAAAAATAACACTATTAAAGGCTTATTTATAAACCTCTATAAATTTGTATTAACTTCTTGGCAATTTCCATTTAAACAAATCCTAAACGCAGCTAGCACTGGTTGAATATAGATTAGAGTTTCTATACTCTGCCCACAGCATTAACTGCACTTAGGAAAGTTTCCAGCTGGCGCTTTAATGGAAACCTGGGTGGAAACCACACTCAGTTATTTAAATTTAAAGTAATAGCATAATACTTAATAATTGCTGGGAAGTATGAAAACATCGTCATTCATCACCGTTTACGTTGCTATTAAACTATAATTTAAAAAAGAACATGTTACGCCGCATTCTATTAATCAACTGCCAAAACGAATAGTTTCAACCTGTTCGAGAAAAACGGTGGGCACGTATTGACGTTCATAAGAATTTCATGTTGTTGCCGCTTTCTTTATAAACTTTTGAAGTATTTGAATTCGTAAAAATGAGAGTCATATGCACACATTCAATATACATGATTTATTGATGAAATATAATAGATTCCTGGGGTTATGCAATGGTTCTTGAGAGCCGAGACCCAAGCAGTTTATAACGCATGCCGACAACAAGAAGTATGAAATCGAATCCAGCATGTTTCTAATAAAACAATATGTAGGTGGAAATGAAACCTTTTTTAAAGAAAGCATTTAAAAAGAAGAATACAAGCTACTTAATTTCCCTCACCAAAAATTGTTATAATGAATATACATCTCGTGAAATGTAATTATCCATCATTATTTATTTATATATTGCGTCGAATTAGATTCTTACCTAGACACAATATTATAGATATTAACGCATGTAAGAGTAACGAATGGTAATCTAGTCGTTACTCTTTAGACTATAAATTCAAGGGTCGCGGAATCAAAACACTTTAAAAGAGGTTTTTAACTTTACATTTTCCCAATTATCTACGGCTTTCTTTCGTCAACCTCAACAAGCAATATGCCACATCGTTTACAGATGGCATCAAAATAAATCCACAGCGTACAGTTATTTAACGTGGTTTTTCCTTCCATCGGCCACAAAGGTGCTTCACTCTACGCGCGTCTGTAACACCCTGACTTTACTATTCATCATAATGTACATTTCATACACAACATGCACTGTTAAAAAGTGAACTGTAAATAAATGAAATAATAAACAAAATTTGGAAAAATTGAACGGCCTTTAAAAAAGCGCTACTAAATAGTATCAAAAAAATGTCACCGTCCGGTTCATTAAACCTTTCAATTTTTCAAATTTTTTACCCTTTTTAATACTTTCTACAAAGTGAAAGAAAATATCCGTCGTTTTAATTCACAAATTGCAATATAGGACTCACTAGCAGAGAATTATCTCATGTTTGAAATTATAGCGATCCATTAGTTTCGCCATGGCGAATTTTTAACTTTGACACCAGATTCAGTATCGACTAGTCCCAAAATATCTCACTACCAATTTTAACGCAAATCTGATATAATCGTTCTCCACTAGCGTATTAGCCAAATTTTCGAATAGAAAACTTTTGCTCACCGTATAATAGACACAGCTTGACAAAACCATAATGTTACCACGGCCGGCCCACACTATATAGTTCTCTGTAGTTTGTAAGGGATTGCTTAGAAAGCGCTGAAGCCATCCATAATAATGATTGAAAAACATGAAAAGACATACTACATACGTTTTAAAAAATTTTTAAAGTAATTTAAAAATGGAGATTCTCGTTCGAAATGTTTAAAAACTTTTTTTGTGCACGAAAAATAAAGAAATTATATTTAAAAGTGACATCCCACCCATGTTTGCCATTCCTTCCGTAAAGATTGTATCAAATTTATATATTACTTTATGGACACATTAATTTACGGTATACCAACCCCACCCTCAATAATTTAGTTTAAAAATATGCTTCCAAGTACGTTAGCGATTATCTTCCTTAAATACCCGATGATGCTTTCGAAGATCAATCATAGAGATACTATTTTAATTTTATTTGCTGTTGATAATGTAACCAGTGTAAATATTGTTGATTTAAACGAAGGCAGCAATACGTTTTTAAATGCACCAAATGAATCCCGCTAAGTAGATAAATCCAACAAAAATCTGAAATCAACATTGGCAAGGTTGTCATTGGAGCTGTAAAAATCAGTAAGAACCATATTCGAAAAATATACCGGTTTGAATAAATATTGCAACGTCATAATTCATTCAACGTCATAATAATTTTGTTTTGATATTTTGAAGTTGTTTCCTAATATAAAATTAAAGTAATTAACATTTCAAAATTGTGGAAACAAAGGTCCATAACAATGAGTAGGTTCACCTGGATTTCCAGTTCATCTATTCACCTTGTTAGGCATGCTGTCAATGAGATGGTCAAAATCTGTTGGCTATATCTCATCTCAAGACTCTAGGACATGAGGCTGATATTAAATTGTTTGGAGATGGGACAAATATACTTGTACCAATCATATCCCAAACATTTTCGATTGAAGACAGATCGAGTAGTCGTACTGGGCACGAAAGCACCACTTGTAAGTTTATCAGATGAGTATACTTACCGTTTTTCCTAAGTACTTTAGTAGATGGAGCTATGAGCTGACTGAGAAGGGCAAGGAATGGCTCAGTCCTCATACCATTGTCGACTACTCTTTTCGCAATGGGTTCCATTCCTTCAGTCCCAGAACACTCTGTGTTTCTTTCTAATATATAGTAGTTGTATGCATGTAAGACGTAGCAGGAAATATCTTAATTGCTGACAACCATTGGCTCAGTAGAACCAAAATTATTGCTAAATAAAAGTGGGGCCCCAAAAATCTTTTAGAAATCAGAGACACGCACTGTATAATATAGTTCATGGCGACGAGCATCAGTGCGATCACAGGAAGATACATGATTTGGCTTCAAACAATCTAAAGATAATAGAATAAAAACAGGGACGATTTCTGTTTAGTATTTTCTTACATTTCGTGTTTATTAACAATTGATATCGAGATAAAAATTATATACGCCACATAAATTTACACTGTATGCATTAGAATATTTTGATCAACCATAAATATATCCAGTTTTAATACTATAGGCTAGTATGACTTAATATTGTAATACTGGATAATTTTCAGCCATCCTACTTATTGTTTATTTCTTGCGACGATAACGGCTCGAACCTAGCTACTAAATACAGGGAGGCATGTATCCATTTTTTATATAATTCACAAGTGTAGACCTCATATTTCGATACTATATTACTGCCAACCATTCTCCTTTTTCAATGCAAATACCTGGCACAGTCGGAAGAATTCCATTCACATCAGGAAAGTTGCAGTCTTAGAAGGTGGATTGGCGGGCGAGAACCAACAGAATGACCCCAAAGTAAAGAAACCTTACGCCTCTTGATTATTTCTTTTGTGGTCACTTGAGATCAGAGGTCTATGTCAACAGAGCATAGAAATTCGCGGATTTAAAGGTGAACTACAGATGAATGCACAAAAATAGGCAACAAGTAAAAAAAAGAAACTGAAAGAGAGATTTTATGAAAATGTAATTCATTAAAATGAAACAAAAAATTAAGACAAGGTAGATAAATAAATTCATTTCAGGACTTTGTTTTCATTTATAATTGAATTTTCATACCGCAGGGGGTCATGTAGATACTAGTTTAATCTGCTTAGCCGTAGGGGACTATGTTCGATGCTAGTGTTATAATGAGAATGTCAAATAAGAAATTGGACAAATTTATTTCAGGATTTTAACTTGCTAGCATAACCAGAAGTCAGGTTATCGAAAGAATGCGAAGATTTCATTAATATTTTTACATATAATTTTTCTTTTAGTTCTCATAGACAGTTTCTCCTTTTTCGCTTTTTGCAAAATCCTATAAAGAATATGTTTCAGGTTTAGTATGTCATGAAATGTCGAGGTTTTAAATTTGGGCAAAAAAATTGTTTTTGAGATTATTCCGTTCAAGAACTGGAGGTTAAATAGGGAAAAATAAATAAAGCAAGCTGGTAAGAGTATGGAAACTTGGGATTTATATACTGGAAGCCAAGACCTCAGATTTTCACTTCCCTCGCATACCGAAGGGAAGTATTGTATTCGAGAAAAAAATCACTCTCCGAGATTTTTTCGGATTTTGACGTTTCAGATCACGTAGACTACGAAAATATAGGTTTTTCAATTCCGTCAGTCTGTCTGTCTGTCTATCTGTCTGTCTGTCTGTTGGTGCATTTACTAAAAATCTACTTGACGGAGAGCATTCAAATTTGGTAGGTAGTTGACTCTACTGTCAGCGAAGAAATGGTAAAACTTTCACTGGAAAATATACAGGGTGGACCTTCTAAAGGGAATAAATAATGAAAAAAAATATTTTTTGCTCAAATTTAAAATTTCTACGTTTCATGACACGCTAAACCCATTTCAGGAAAAAAAAATTTGAAAATTTCTTTCACCATTTTTGAAAAAAAATTTACCGTTAAAATACATGATTTTTTTTTCTTTGTTCAAATTTAAAATTTCCACGTTTCATGGCATTCTAAACCTATTTCAAAAATTTTTTTTTTAAATTTTTTTAACATTAAAAAAAAAAAAATTACTAATACTAAAATGGTTGGAAATTTTTTTCTTTCAAATTTAAAATTTCCACATTTCCATGGCATTCTAAACCTATTCAAACAAATTCTAAATTTTTTTTGAAACGTTTAAAAATTTTTTTCAAAATTTTTTTTATTTATCACTACTTACTATAGAATAGATGAAAAATGCTTTTTGCTCCAATTTAAAATTTCCACGTTTCACGGCATTCCAAACCTATTTTGGGAAACAAAATTTGCAACGTCTTTTTACCACTTTCGAAAAAAATTTTACGATTAGAATAGACAGAAACATTTTTTTTTGCTCAAATTCAAAATTTTCACGTTTCATGACATTCTAAACCTATTTCAGAAAACGAAATTTTGAAAATTTTTTTTCACCATTTTTGAAAATTTTCTTACCACTAAATTAGATGGAAAATTTTTTTTTTTCTGCTCAAATTTAAAATTTTCACGTTTCGTCGCATTCTAAACATATTTCAAAGATTTTTTTTACCACTACTATAGAATAGAAGGAAACTTTCCTTTGTGCTAAAATTTAAAATTTCCACGTTTGATGACATTCTAAACCTACTTCAGAAGAACAAAATTTTGAAAATTTTTTTACCGACATTTTTGAAAATTTTCAAAAAAAGTGAAATTTTTTAACCACCAATATACATCCACTCCACTACGTGAATGTGGAATTGAAAATGTGACAAATGGCAATAATATTTGGCATATGCACCTATTATAATTTTATTGAAAAATATACAGGGTGGTCATCCAAGAAATAATTCAACCATGGCGGACATTTGTAGAGGTATTTGCGGAGGCTTTCCATATTTGGTACCTGTTATTTAGTATTGAATGTTTGCTGTTGGATGAGCACTCTGTATATTCTTTTGACCAAAACTTATCAGGTTCTCTTTGTAATAATATTGATAACTATACTCCGATTATCATTTTCAATGTTATTTCGTAATTATTAATTCCTTAGAGTGACCGCCATTCACAAATAAAGAGGGAAGTTCTGTGTAAATACCTTTACCGATTTTTTATAATATTTTCCATCCCCTCCACCACCCCCACTCCATTGTTAAAGAGGTTGATGTAATAAAATTGAGATATTCACTTAAAATTTGGTACTCGTATTTGACATCTGGAACTAGATTATATTTTGTGATGATTCCGGTGAAGGGTTTGGGGGTAAATAGGGAAAATAACTAAAGGATAACTGATATAGTGTGATAGTGATATAGTATAGAAACTTGCGATTTGGTTTATATACTAGAAGCCAAAGCCTCATATTTTTACTTCCACATCCACGTAGTGGATTGGAAGTAGAGTAATCGTAGACATTTTCAAAAAAATTTTTTCTTGAAATAGGTTTAGAATGTCATGAAACGTCGAGATTTCAAATTTGAGCGAAAAAAAATTTTCTGTCTGACGGTCTGTCTGTAACTTTTTTTTTTGTTCGCACGTTTTCTCCGGAACGGTTTAAGATATTGACTTGAAATATTATAACGAGATCTGGAACTGGATTGTTTTTTGAAGATATCCGGTGAAGGGTTGGGGAGTAGATATGGGTAAATAGGGGAAAATATGTAAAACAAGCTGGTAAGAGTACAGAAACTTGAAATTTGATGTATGTACTACAAACCAAGGCCCCGAAATTTTTTGTAATATTTTTTATCCCCCCACCACGCCCCACTCCATTATTAAAGGGGTTGATAAATTGAGATATTCACTTTAAATTTGGTACACATATATATTATAATGACATAAGGAACTAGAGTATATTTTAGGATTATTCTGATGAAGAGTTGGAGGTTAAATAGGGGTAAATTGGGGAAAATAAGTACAGGAAGCTGGTAAGAGTACAGAAACTTGAAATTCGGTATATGTACTAGAAGCCAAGACCTCAGGTTTTTTATAATATTTTCCAACCCCCCACCACCCTCCATTATTGAAGGGGTTGGTAAAATGGAATTGAGATATTCATTTGAAATTTGGTACACGTTTGTATTATAACGACATCTGGAACTAGATTATATTTTGAGATGATTCCGTTGAAAGGTTGGGGGTTAAATAGGGGTTAAAAATGGAAAATAAGTAAAGCAAGTTGATAAGAGTACAGTAACTTGAAATTCGATGTATGTACCAGAAGTCAAAGCCTCAGATTTATTTGTAATAATTTTCAACCCCTCTACCACCCCTACTCCATTATTAAAGGGGTTGATAAAATAAAATTGATATATTCATTTGAAATTTGGCACACGTATGTATATGACGACATCTGAAACTGGATTATATTTTGAGATGATTCCATTGAAGGGTTGGGGGTTAAATAGGGGTAAATATGGCAAAATAAGTAAAGCAAGCCGGTAAGAGTACAGAAACTTGAAATTCGGTGTATGTACTGGAAGCCAAGATTAAATTTAAATTTTCACTTGAAGTTTGATACACGTATGTGTGAAACTAGATTATATTTTGACATGATTGCGTTGGGGGGTAAGTAGAGGTAAATAGGGAAAAATAAGTAGAGCAAGCTGGTAAGAGTATAAAAACTTGATATTCGGTATATGTCCTAGAAGCCAAGGTCTCAGATTTTTTAATAATATTTTTCAACCCCCCACCACCCTTACTTCATTATTAAAGGGGTTGAGAAAATAAAATTGAGATATTCACTTGAAGTTTGATAGACCTATTTATTATAACGACATCTGGAGCTAGATTATATTTTGAGATGATTCAGTTGAAGGGTTGGGGATTAAATAGGAGTAAATAGGGGAAGTAGTAGTGTAAACTGAGGAAAATAAGTAGAGCAAGCTGTAAAAACTTCATTTTTGGCGTATGTGATAAGAACCAACGCCTCAAATTTTTTTCTGACATCTGCCTAAAGTAAGTTATTAAAATTCTGTGACCAACTACTTTCACATACTAGAGTGCAAGTGTAGCAAAGATATTTTCCTTTAAAGAGACTAAGAGGAAAATCTGTATGGGGAAGTAGTGATTCCTTATCCAATAAAATCGGCCAGTCTGAAGGTTTTTCTAAAGAAAAATTGTAATTTGTTAAAATTGAAGAATATGTTCCACAATTTTATCGACCATTGTATATTCAAGTATTACTCAATATCCTCAAATATTCCTGGAGGAGTTATTTGTTTTTTGTGGAATTACAAACAAATTTTTATAATTTAAGCAAATCGTAAAGGAAATAATTAATATTCAAATAATATAGTCAAATTGTAAAATTGAAATTCCATAAATATCATTAAAGCGAATTGGATTATATTTACTATTGTCTTTCGAGTACATTAATTACTTTTAGATATCTATAAATTTCAATTAATAGAAACCGGATTAATGACATCCAATAAATGTATATTATAGCATTGCGAGGATGTCCTGCCCTTCTGTCAAATACAAGTCTAAAAGCAAAACAAAAAACTAATAACATAAGACATATGGTAAATTTATAATGTGGGGCGGTTTGCAGGTGCCCTTTTTTCCCATAACCCTTTCGTGGCCTACTTCTTTAATGAGGCAGGAAGAAAGGGTTTGCACAGATTGCCTAATCTCGTTTCATCAAAGTACCCTTTGCTATTATAACGCAGGTAACTAAAAAACATAAAATGGACCCAGCTAATTGGCTCCCATTTCGGCGAAAGAAAGCAGTCTGATTTTACCTATAAATATTTACAGTTATTTAGTAACATACTTTTATTATAAGTGACTACTAGTTTAAAATATAGAATCATGTAAATATAACACTAATAATAAAATGAAGACAGATTATGACTGTTACAAAAATACAGTAATTTTACGCATATTAAAAATAATGTTGAATTGTTCTACCGTTTCACTCTTAATTATTTACTAAAAAACCGCTGCCTAAGGAATCACTACTTCCACATCCAGATTTTCCATCCGAGTCTCTATAATGGGAAGTATGTTTACTAATATTTGCATGTGGAAATAATTGGTCATAAAATTTTAATAATATTTGAGGCAGATGTCATTCAAAAAGTTGAAATGTTGGTTTCTAGCATATACGCCAAAAATGAAGTTTCTAGATTCTAATTAGCCTCCTCCACCTACTGTCCCCAATACACCCCCCCCCCCCTTTATCAGAATCATCTCAGTATATAATTTAGTTCCAGATGTCGCTATAATACATACTCGTACCAAATTTCAAGTGAATATCTCAATTCTGTTTTATCAATTACTTTAATAATGGAGTGGGGGTCGTGAGAGACTTGAAAAATATTATACAAAAATTAGAGGCTTTGACGCCTTTGACTTCTAGTATATACACTAAATTCCGAGTTTCTGTACTCTTGCCAGCTTGCATTACTTATTTTCTCCTATTTACCCCTATTTAACCCCCAACCCTTCAACGGAATTATCTCATAATATAATCTAATTATAGATGTTGTAATAATACATGAGTGTACCAAATTTTAAGTGAAAATCTCAATTTTATTTTATCAACCCTTTTAATGATGAAATGGAGGTGGTGGGAGGAAATGAAAATAATATAAAAAATCGGAGACCTTGGCTTCTAGTATATACACCAACTCCCAAGTTTCTGTACTTTTACCAGCTTGTTTTACTTGTTTTGCCATATTCACCCCTATTACACCCCCAACTCTTCAACAGAATCATCTCAAAATATAATCTAGTTCCAGGTGTCGTTATAATACATATGTGTACTAAATTTCAAGTGAATGTCTCAATTTTATTTTATCAACCCCTTAATAATGGAGTGGGGGCAGTGGGATAATTGAAAAATATTATAAAAATTCTGGGGCCTTGGCTTTTAGTATATACACTAAATTCCAAGTTTCTGTACTCTTACCAACCTGCATTAATTATTTTCCTCTATTTACCCCTATTTAACCCCCAACCCTTCAACGGAATCATCTAAATATAGCTGTAGGTATCGTTATAGTTTCAAGCGAATATCTCAATTTTATTTTATTAACCCCTTTTATAATGGAATGGGGGTGGTGCCGGGGGATGGAAATATTATAAAAAAAATTTGAGGCCTTGGCTTCTAGTATGTACATCTAATTCAAAGTTTCTGTATTCTTACCAGGCTGCTTCTAGTTCTAGGTGTCGTTATAATATTTACGTATACCGGGTGGCCACGAGTCAATGTACGCCCCCAATATTTTGGTTGTTTTTGTATTTAAAAATTTGGTTTTTGGTACAAATAAATTAGACAATAGGCTACTTCTAGACTAACAGGAATGAAAATGTCACTTCCGGTTGAACCAGAAGTAACATCAACTTCTTTTTTTTCTTAAATGGAATGACTATATTTTTTTAATGGTTTCTCATTAAGCATAAATTTCTAAGTGCAATAGTTTTTTCGGATGCAAAAAATTCCAAAAAATAAGTGAAATACGAACAATTTTTTAATTTTTTCAAAATGGCCGCGTCAGATGAATGCGATGTAAGAAAATTACTAAGTAGGCTATAGAAATTATTAGTAAGGTTGTAGACTTGTCTGTAAAGAATAAAATAGTTGTTTGAATTACTGATAGGTACCAGTATTTTTAGTTTTTTTTTTAAACGGAATTTCATTTTCATTTTCATTTCCGTAGGGGTCCTATGGAATTTTTTTTAATGAAACTGTGCTGTTTCTTTTATTAATCAGAAATAATGATTCATAAACTATAATTTTTTCGCCAATAATCATTTCTTAACGATATCCTTCGTAATAATAGAAGTATTTTTAAAAAGTAAACACAAATTAAACAAGAAATAATTTTAATAGGTATAACATTACAACCATGAATAAATTACCAAGAATAACAAAACTATTTAAAACCTAAATAATATTAAACTATTATAAAAATTGTTCAAACTATTCACCGTTATGATTAATACACAGAGTAGCGCGACTTGTTGTTGCACGTCTAACATTCTGTAATTGTTGAGGTGTTATTTGTGCAATTTCGTGTCGAACTCTTTCTTCCAGAACTTGCCTTGTGGTTGGAACAGTCATGTAGACTCTATTTTTCAAATGCGCCTAAATAAAAAAATGGAGTGGGGTTAAGTCAGGCGACCTTGCAGGCCATCTGACTGGACCATGGGTCCCAATCCAACGATCTGGAAATAATTTATTTAAGTAATCCCTAACGATAATAGCATTGTGTGGTTCAGCCCCGTCTTGTTGGAAGTAAACCTCGTCAATATTGGTGTTGGGAATTAATCTGTGGAACTATTATATTTTGGAGAAATTCTAGATATCTTGGTCCAGTTAGAGTTTCGTTAAAAAATATTGGACCTATGATATGGTCGCCCAGTACGCCTAACCAAGCATTGAAGCCAAACCGCTCCTGAAACCGTCCCTGTCTCATAAAGTGAGTATTATCAATTGCCCAATATCGAGTGTTGTTTCGATTAAATTACCCAAGGTTTGTAAATCTCGATTCATCAGTGACCAAAATGTTTTTGATAAAATTCTCATTTCTTAATTGGCGTAACTGTAACCAATTACAATCGTTGATAATCATTCTCATACAAAAATTGATGCAATTGATATTTATAAGAACGATAGCCGTGCTTCTTTAAAATTTTTCTGGCTCATTCTTTGGAAACTGGTAATTCATGTTCATTTGTTATATTTTAATGTCTCTAAAACAAATCATATGACATTTCGTACCCGTCAAAATAATAATACTTCCACCCTAGACATAAAAATCGATAATGTTAATATTGAAGAGAGTAACTGTACAACATTTCTTGGTGTAATTTTTGACAATACACTTACATTTAGCAATCACTGTAGTAATCTAATTAATACCTTGAACTCTAAATGTTTTCAAATCAGAACCCTGAAAAGTGTTTTGGATAGGTCTGGTCTACTAGTATTTTATTTTGGACAAGTTCAGTCCAGATTAACTTATGGTATTACTATATGGGGAGGCACATCTAGTGCTCATAATGTTTTTATTGCTCAGAAACGCATTTTAAGATGTATAGCAGGTGTACCGAAAACTCATTCATGCCGAAATCTTTTTAAAAAATTTGATATTCTTCCTCTACCAAGTTTATATGTCTTAGAATTGCTAGTATATGTATATAAAAATCAGGATAAATTTAAAAAAAATGAAATGATCCATTTTCATATTACACGTTATAAAAATAATTTTCACATACCAACTAAACGCTTAAATATGTCCACAAAATCGCACAATATCCTCGGTCTCAAGTTATATAATAATTTACCAAAATCGTATAAAAATTTAAAGAATACATATGTTTTTAAGAATCGTGTTAAGGAATACCTTTTAAATATGTGTGCATATTCTGTTCAGGAATATTTTGATTACAGGAATAAGTGCTAGATGTGTCTATAGTTTATTTCATTATTTTAATACAACATTTTAATGTGTAAGTAGTTGTGGAATTTTCATGTATATTTCATTTTAATGTGTATGTGTGTGTATAATGTGTATATATATAATTTCTTGACTGTCATATTTACTGCATTTATTATTTACTTTATGTACATATGTGTGCAATGTGCATATGTGCGGCTACATGTTTTTTTTTGTATGCACGTGTATATATGCATATTTAGACTATAAAATTTTGACTTGTCCTATAGCACTTTTTGTATTGCTCTTATTGGATGAATAAATTTATTATTATTATTATTAATTTATCTTATCGAAATGGTTGGGTCAACATGCACTAAAAAATTTCCGTTTCTTCATCCACAATAAATCTTTCTTCAATTTCTACATTAGGTTCAGTTCTAAATTGTTGCTCCAACCGGGCGAAATAGTTTTTCGGAGGTTGACTTCTTTCTGGATATCTCCGTCCATACATACTTTGTGATCTAGTTGCATTACGTCGAGGTCGAGTCTCTCCATAAATGATCGTGTCAACTTTTTCATCTCTTGAATAATTTTCAGCCATTTTATATTAATTTTCTTGTTTATAACAACTTTAATACACTTGCTTCAGACAATTAGTGAGTAAGTCAAGACTAATTCAATTGTTGCGAAGGTCTGTCATTCTCATGGCTATCTGCAATTTTGGATTTAAATGTAGATAGGTACCTTATTAAAATGATTTGTTGGCGCTTACTTTTTAAAAATACTTCTATCATTACGAAGGATATCGTTAAGAAATGATTAATGGCAAAAAAATTATAGTTTATGAACCATTATTTCTGATTAATAAAAGAAATAGCATAGTTCCATTAAAAAAAATCCATAGGACCCCTACGGAAATGAAAATGAAAATGAAATTCCGTTTAAAAAAAAAAAACTAAATATACTGGTACCTATCAGTAATTCAAACAACTATTTTCTGCTTTACAGAAAAGTCTACAACCGTACTAATAATTTCCATAGCCTACTTAGTAATTTTCTTGCATCGCATTCATCTGACGTTGCCATTTTGAAAAAATTAAAAAATTGTTAGGATCTCACTTATCTTTTGGAATTTTTTACATCTGAAAAAATTGTTGCACTTAGAAATTTATGCTTAATGAGAAACCATAAAAAAATATAGTCATTCCATTTAAGAAAAAGAAGTTGATGTCACTTTCGGTTCAACCGGAAGTGCTATTTTCATTCCTGTTAGTCTAAAAGTAGCTTATTATTGTCTAATTTATGTGTACCAAAAACCAAATTTTTAAATACAAAAACAACCAAAATATTGGGGGCGTACATTGACTCGTGGCCACCCGGTATGTATAACTTCAAGTGAATATCTCAATTTTATTTTATCAACTCCTTTAATAATGGAGTGGAAGTGGTGGGGGAGTTGGGAGAGGGTATCTAAATATTGCAAAAAAAATCTGAGGCCTTGGATTCTGGTATATACACCAAATCCCAAATTTTTGTACTCTTGGTCACCTTGCTTTACTTACTTTCCCCTATTTACCCAAAGCCCTTCACCGGATGAGTTAAAAAAATAGTTACAGATCCCGTACATACGTGTACAAAATTCAATAGTCAAAAGTCAATATCTCAAACCGTTTCTGAGAAAACGTGCGCATGAAAAAACTTACAGACAGACCGACAGAGAGACAGTATCTTCTTTCGCTCAAATTTAATTTTGCGACGTTTCGTGACATTCTAAACTTATTTCGACAAAAAAAAATACATTTTTTCGATTCCTATAAATACTTCCACTCCTAATGAGAATGTGAAAGTAATTAAAATAATACATCAAACAAGCATATTCTCATGCCAAAGATTAATTAATCTGGATAATTAGGTGTTTTCACTATGTGCAAATTTGCTTTTTTGATATTATTAAAATGAAGTACTTGTTATACTAAAGCACTTATTAATATTTAAACAGCATTCTATCGTCCATCAAATTAAAATTTCAACAAATAAATAACATAAAGTTTTAGTAATTGAACAAGTACGCAAAACACGGGGTGACGTCATCGGTTACATTAGTTTCTTAAATCGCATTTAAAAATTATTAAACACAACATTTTATTCACATTATTTACGTTTTACATGTGATTAAATAAGTAACGCCTACCTAATACGGAATTTGTAAAAGTTACTTTAAGAAATTTAACGCGTTTATAACACAAAATGACACTGACAATATAACTGATGACGCCATAAGTGTGTAGTGAATTGATGTAGTGTTTTTGGCGAAAAAATTTCAATACAAAATTAAAATGTCTTATTTTAAGGTATTATTCGACTGTTTCTCAAAATTCAAGTACTTTTAACTATAATAAAGCATTATCTTCACAGTGAAAGTGAATTTAAAATTTGTGAAAACACCTAATTATCCAGATCATTAAGGGTGTTCTACCCCTGACATCCTAGACAAGTTGCAAAAGGCGCCATATTACTTATTGTGTATACTCTTCAATGTAGCAGTTTGGATGTTATGAGTAGAAAACCTTCAAAATTTAACGTAGCTCCGGGAGGCGTTCTATTGAAAAATGATACTTCTAGTGTTATTTTGGTCCAAATGTATGCCTCCTATATATTGCTATGAGAACCTGTATATTACTACAATGCCACTTAAGAAATAAATCATATGTGATGGCAAATAAATTTAAACCTTCTTGTCCAAAAGACGTTTTTTACTAAATAATTAATAGAGTAAAGGAAGACGATAAACTTTTTTATAAAAGGGCTGCAACCAACTGTCTAATGTCCTTGATATCCAGCAATCTCACCTAGCTTTTTAATCACATCCATTCCCACAATCAAACTGTCGGGATCATTGTAACCCTTCGCATCTGTTGAATCTGTCGTGATCATGAATGTTCACTTCCGCGGTTTGTTTTATTTTATTTCTCTAAAACAATATACACTCAATGAGAAAACAGCTTCAATAGTAAATAAATAATACAGCGAATATTATAAATAAATAGCTACCTATTAATTGACATAAGTGTTGACGAATTTCAAGAAAAATGATATCGTCAAAATTAAATAATAATAATAACAATAATAATTTATTGACCAAAGGTAGATACATCTTGTATATGTGGTAAAGTACAAAATATAAATATAAATATGAATAAAAAGAGTAAAGAACAATTATAATACATGAGTAACAAACAACACAAATATGTCAAATAAATAATATAAAATATAACATAAAACATAAACATAAATAACAAAGTAAGAACAAATAATTATAATACATGGGTAACTAACAAACAAATATGTCAAATACATAGTATAAAATATAATATAAATAGCATCATCTTCCATCAATAAAATCAGTTATACTGTAATAGCCTTTATTTGCTAGATATTCCTTAAGTTTTATTTTAAATTTAAAGTTTTGTGAAATATCTCGAATTTCTTTAGGAAGAGCATTGTATAGGGTTATGCAGTTATAGAGGGGTGGCCGTTTAAAAATGCTTGTGTGGTGAATCGGTATACTCAAAAAATCACCATGTCTTGTTTTGTAGTTATGGTAATTTAATCCTTTTGTAAAGTGGCTTAAGTTATTTTTTGTAAAAGTTAGACATTTTAAGATGTATGTCGATGGTGTAGTGAGGATACGTTGTTCTTTAAATATTTCTCTGCAACTTTCGTTCACTTTTAGACCAAAGATTAACCTGACAATTTTTTTTTTGGCAAATACACACTCGTTCACATTCTGGAACTCTGTCCCGAACGAGAATATTAAAAGATATATATATGACTGTAGGCCATAGAATAATAAATATTAATTAAACCCGCCTTATCGAGAATTGATTTTAGCTGTAATATTGCAAAATATGCTTTACTTAGTTGGTTACACACATGGTCGATATGTCTATACGATATGTCTATACCAGGATAGTTTTGAATCAAGAAATAATAATATTAATAATGATAATATTTATTGAAAAAAATACATAAAGATATATAAAACATAATATAATAAATGTACATAAAATGGTACAACAAAAACATGTAAATACATGCTTTTGAACATAGCGTTAATTGATTCAATTGTTAATTTTCTTTTAATTTCTTAACATATGATAACTAATTTTATTTTTAAAACTGTAAGGTGTTTTACTGGACATAAATATATTATTAAATTGATTTAAAATCTCTGAACCTAAATACAATAAACAGGATGCAAATTTCGGAGTTCTGTGTTGAGGAATGGTAAAAATGTTAACATTTCTAAGAGCGATATCATTTATCTGTGACCTGGTTATTAGACATTCATATAAATAGGTTGGCATTTTAAATGATATGGTTTTGTATAATAATGTTGCAAATAATGCAATGTGTCTATTTTCTATTTTTAAGAGGTTGTACTTATTGTAATAGGATGTAACATGTTGACTTCTGTCAATATTATATGAATATTTTAAGCAACTATTTTGTAAAATTTTATTTTGAAAATATTTTGTTAGATGCGGATAATAAACACTGCTACAATAATCAAAGTTGCTTAATATTACAGAATATACTAAGTTCCATTTGGTATCAGCCGGTAAAATTTATTTAAATCTATACAAATATCTGAATTTAGCATAGGATGGTTGACATTTTCCTATAACGGGATTTTCAAAATATAAAATTTGATACCTAGATTTTAGCACAACTTTTAAAAGGAATTTCACTCCCATTTATTTTTATTTCATTGTTTAAATTAGATTTAGCTTTTTCACATTGTACACTGGTACCTATGCATAAAACAGATGATTCAAGCAGCAATATTTTAATTTTCATTATAATCCTAGAAGAATTAACTTTTTATTTGAATTTATTTTGGTAAACAAATTGTCTAATAATATTATATACAATTTAAATAATATCTATACATGTAATGTCAAAGGTCTAATAAGTTTTTTAAGGATATATTTGAACAAAACAAAGCAGACAAATATATTTATCAAATTTTTAGGCCAAGAGAATTAGATAAATTTCGTCCATGAAACGGAAATAATTTTACAATAAATAAAACTATTATCAATCGATAGCATAATATTAATGCGGCACAGATAAATAACTATTATAGATAATATAATAATGAGTTAAAATTGCAGTCGGACGTGGACAACTGCGAGTACATATTATTATTTGATTAACATTTTATCCGAATACGGCATATTTCACTTTTACGTGGTCCCACTGAAATTTATTTTGCTGTCGGCAAGGCCCTGTACAGTGGTCCCAAATCGAGTTGTTTGGTTCGAAAATGGCTAGAGAACGCAAATCTTGTCGCAAATGAACATTTTTTTAAATTAAAGTTTACCGAAATTCCAACAAATCCTCGGAGCCTAAATTTGGAACAGAATCCATTTTTATTATTTTAAGTTTAAGGCCGAAAGAATTTTAAAAAAAATAATTTTTGATATAGTATACTAAATAAATTCATACGATAAAAATATCGAATCCACGAATATAAATCAAATGTCAATTTGGCACCTGTCAGTTGACACCTTTTTGACAGCTGATTTTATTTTACTTTAATTTCTAACTACCCTTAATTACTCAAAAAACTTCGAAGCAACTATTTTTTTCTGAAAATTGTAAAGTATAGGTCATATTATGTCATTTCACGACTGTCAGGCTGTCATAAGACATTTATTGACAGCTTGGTAGCTGTCAAATGACATATGATCTATACTATTTTCAGACAAAAATAATTGCTTCGAAGTTAGAAAATAAAGTAAAGCAAAATTAGCTGTCAAATTAGACAAAAAAGGGTCACTTGGTAACTGCCAAATTGGCATTTGACTTATATTCATCGATTCGATATTATATGAAAAATTATGTTTAAAAAAAAATTTTTAGCCTTTAACTTAAAATAATAAAAAAAGGAAAATTTTTAAAAAAAATTTCTCCGAGGATTTGATGGAATTACGGTAAGCTTTAATTAAAACAAAAATTGGTTATTTCCGACAAAATTCTCGCTCTCTACATTTGAACCAAAAAATTCGATTTGGGGAGACTGTGCCCTGGTGCATCTATCACTTGTTTCATAGTAATCTTATTAAAAATACATTCTAATAACATTTTAAAGTAAAAGTTATACACAGGGTTGAGCAAATGTGCGGAAACCTCTGATTTCTAACTAAACTATAAGTTTAATTAAAGAGCACTCTTAATAAAAGTTTTTGTAGTATTTTTATTCCATTCGGTAAGCTGTTTTCCGATAGCTAGGGTAGCTGTTTTTATTTGTATTTAGATGTGTAGATATGACGTCATCTGCAGTTTTTTTTTAATGGATGACCCTGTATGTTTTTATATTTTCAGATGGTTACTTCCATTCATCATAATGATATAGTGTTTGGTGGATATAGTTTTTTAAGTATCCTACTACATGATAACGTTTATGCACATGTTCAACTGAAAATATCTACGTAACACGGTTTTATGAAAGGTCGCTCCACCGTAACGAACTTAATCTGCGCTACTCAGTACATTGCTGAATCAATTGATTCTCAAATACAAGTAGACTCAGTCTATACTGACTTTTCTAAGGCGTTTGACAGACTGAACCACAGGAAACTTCTCTGTAAACTTGACAAATTCGGATTATCTGAAGGTTTATTTCAATTTCTTGAGAGTTACTTGACTGTCAGAGTTCAATTCGTATCTTATAATGGATATAAATCTGTTGAATACCGAGCCACGTCAGGAGTAGCCCAGGGATCAATACTTGGACCCCTTTTCTTTAATATTTTTATTAACGACATCAGTGATCACTTAGACGTATATTTCTTAATATATGCCGATGACGTCAAGATGTTGCATAGGATTAATGATTTTAATGACTGCAAAAAACTTCAAAACAACTTAACTGAGTTATTGGCTTGGTGCGATGAAAATGATCTTCTTCTAAATGTTGGCAAGTGCAATGTTATGAGTTATACAATCAAGAAGTCCCCAATTATATATAACTATAATGTTAATGGCGACATGCTGAACAGACCATCTGCGTTCAAGGATCTAGGTGTAACTTATGATAATAAATTAACCTTCACTAACCATATTGAACAGCCATGATTTTAATGATGCGAGAACCTTAAAGATGCTTTATTTTGCTTTCTCTCGGTCTAAACTGGAATATGCTTCACTTGTCTGGCAATCTGAGTATAATACTCATAATGATAAATTGGAAAACATTCAGCGCCGCTTCCTGAAATTTTTAAACTGGAAAACTGAAGGTACATATCCACCAATTGGAGCTTCTCAAAATCTATTACTTGAAAAATTTGATATTACCAGTCTTTCCGAAAGGAGTGAGTCCTTTGCGTTGCGTTTTCTAGACAAAATTATGCATAATAAAATAAATTGTAGTGAAATATTAAGCCAACTGAGCTTTTATGTTCCACGGATTAATTCTCGTCACTCTCATAGCTTTTATTTATCCACTCCTAGATCTAACCTATTAAAGTTTTCTCCACTGTTTAATATTTGTACTAGTTATGAAACTCATTGCAGTGAATTGGACATATTTGCCTAGCAGCCAGAAATTTCATCTACTGTTGTACAGTCTAATCGCCCTCATAATTTCTATTTGTATTTTTTAGTTAGGCTAGGTTAAGTTAGTTTAGATTTCCATCCTATAAATGGTTTTGTACTGTTGGGTGATGTATGATTAAATAAATAAATAAAATGACAAAATAAAGTCACACCCAATACCCTCAAAAACTAAATGCCCAAGCGGAAATATTCAGAAGACACATGGTACGATGGGACCATTCTTTCTTAGAGAAAATTTGAACTCGTTTATTTTCAAACCAGGCAAATCCTGAACGACTCTCAGATGAAATTTAGTATCAGCAAGATGGAGCTCCGCCTCATTATGGAGTTGACGTGCGTCAATACCTAAATGAAATATTTCCACAAAGATGGGTAGATCGAAGAGGACATACTGGCGATCGCCATATTTTCTTTGGGGCATGTAAAATCCGCTGTCCATAAAACCAAACCTCAGTCGTTAAAAGAGTTGGAAGATCGAGAATCCAATGGCAGTTCAAGAAATATCACAGCGTGCTATTCAAAACTCCTTGAGAGCCTTTGTTGATTGACTAGGATATTGTCAGGTTGCTGAAGGTCTGCTCCAGTTTGAACAAATATTATGATGTTCTAGTTTTCTCTCAGTGTTAAAGTGTTCAATGTTTTATAATAATGAATTTAATTTTCATTAACTGAGAAATATTTATTACTCTTTATTATACTCTTCGCAAATACAAAACGAAGAGCATATGCCATTCGATCTGCACATTTGTAAAACCGGTACTATTGCTCGCAGAGGAAAAATTTTCATATCGCTGTGTTAGTGATCGAATTCTGAACAACTTTCAAAATGTCCGTCTGTCGGTCTGTCTGTCTGTCCGTCGCGTTGCTTGTAGCACGATAACTTAAGAACGAAGAGTCCGATTGTATTGAAACTTGGACAGTAGATTAGTGTTAACTAGAAGAAGAACCATATTGTCTTTTAACAGAATCGATCAATAAATAAAGGAGTTATTAATTTTTGAAACAGAAATTTTCTTTTTAAAGTTTTGTAATTAAACAAAAAATATCTAAAACTAATATTATTTACAAAAAACTGGGAAGGGTATCCTATAGAATGGCCAACAATTATATAGAAAGTCCAGTAAATCGGCGAAGAGTATAATGGTTAGCTTGTTTTATTTAATATTTAAAAAACCAAATTTATTACTATGTTTCAGACTTTCTGTTATTTAGTTAAGAAATTGCATGTACTCAAGTGGAATTGAAAATGCAAATGAAATGTTATGGGAGTGGTATAAGAAGCATAATGAAGCTACGAAATTAGCATGAAATTGATACAATATCGGTCGAAATTGAAGCATATGCTAGTTTTAATAACAAAATTAATAAAAATTGTAGTCAGTTGAATGTGTACGGGTAACGATCGTCAGTGGATCATAAAGGGTATTGTGCGACGCACAGTGGGGCTGAAGGAAAAAATTATCATTCAAAATTCTCTACAGCCTTTAATTTTTGTCCAATTGATTGCAAAATATGTATTGACATATTTTTTTAAATAATCGTCAGACTTCTGGTTACAAAACTATCGAGGCAGATTTTTGAAAAAAATCGAAGTTGAACTTACATCCGCCGTGATAGTTGACCTATAGTTCACTTAAAAGTGAATTTTATTAACTTTCGAAACTATATGCATAATAATTTTGGTCATTTTAAAGTTCTGTTAGGCTTTCAGCTTGTCGTTTTTGCCAATCTGGGACGTATTTTAAAATAAGCAGTGCTAGAAATAAAATATTTCTATAAGAAGTAAACATTTTTAAAATTAGGGAATATTTTACACTTCTGGCTAATTTCGGCCATATTTTGGCCAATTTTTTGGTGAAAAACTTCAGGACACTTTTTTAGAGTATATTCACATTTATCCACTCAGAACCGACTAAGAAAAGAAAAAAGTAGCCGGAATTTGATTTTACTACTTATTCGACCAATTTTGATCAACTATAGAGTACTAGCATCATATGACTAACATAACCTCTAATTTTAGGTTTTTGTAAGTTTATACTAATTTTTAATGTTTTTATTCGCATTTCTAGACTGGGTCCAGTGTAACATTTATAAACTCTCGTATATAGAATAAGTATAATTTTCTGATCTCGTTAAATATTAAAAACAGACCGTTAATAATAGGTTGGATTTCCAACCTGTAAATAACATAGTACATTTCTTAAAATCAACAATATTAATAAATTCTCTGTTTAATATGTGAGTTTACAAATGTTACACTGGATCTAATCTAGAAATGAAAATAAAAACATTAAACATGAGGATATACCTACAAAAACGTAAAATTTGAGGTTATGTTAGTCGTATGCTGCTACTGCTCTATAACGATGTATGTAAGTTCAATTTCAATTTTTTTCAAAAATCTGCCTCGACAGTTTTGTAGCCAGAAGTCTGACGATTATTTACTTCGTCAACTGTCGTGTCGATCCTACTCCCGCTATGAACTTGGATCATTGTTGTTTTTACACCTTTAATTACATTAATTAAAGTCACGTGAATAAATTCTATCCGGTGTAAAATGACTTTACAATCTTATATTTTTAAAGTTTGTACGAATAACACAATACAGCGGATATGTTTTCTAATTATCATGTAAAAATTCATAATATAAAAACTTGAAGTGACATCGAATGAGTTGCAGATTTGCATTTACCTATAACCACTTCTACCACGGGTGCGACGCGCGACGGCGTGCTTCGCTTATTGTTTATATCAGATCTATTACTAGAAATAAGAATCAGTCAGTGGGAAATCGCTCCTAAAAATTCAACGCTACCTCCCCGACTATTTTATTAGGTAACACCGAGAAAGAAGCAACATCGATTTAGCGAAAAGTCAAAAAATGTCATTTTTAGTTCACTCGTGCCCGGATGAAATTCCATTTTCGACGGTGCAATTTACGATGCCGACACAAATGTCAATTTTCCTTTTTCCACAGAGACATCGTACGACCTTCCAGTGGATGTACTTATTTAGTTGACCGATTAAATATTTCTCCGTCGAAATTATTTGAAATTTAAATCGACAATCCGCCGCAGTTCACCGCGGATGCGATGTGTGAAGCTTGTTTCGCTTATGGCCTATATCAGATCTATTACTAGAAATAAAAATCAATCGGTATGAATAGTATGAAATCACTACTAAAAGACAACTCTGCCTCCCCAACTATATTGTTGTGGGCTTTATCAAAAACCGTTGTGACAGTATTCTTTAAAATTGTAATAAAACATATTTTAGATAAAATTGACAGTTTACACGTCTCTGGCGATCTCTCTGTACAACGCATATGACCCAATTTCAACCATGCTTTTTTTTCAAATATAGCAAATTAAATCTAACAGAAGTTATCGTATTTTAATACTTATTCGCATTCTTCGGCTACAATTACTTCTACATAAGTGGAAGGTTTAGAAAGTCATGAAACGTCGACATTTTAAATTTGAGCGAAAAAAAAAATTTCTCTATCGGTCAGTTTGTCTGTCTCTAACTTTTTCGTGCGCACGTTTCCTCTGGTTTAAGATATTGACTCGAAAGGTACACGTATGTATTACAACGAGATCTGGATCCAGATTGCATTTTGAGTTTACTATGGTGAAGACCTGAGGGGTAAACAGGAGCATACAGGGGAATTTCGTGGATACTGAACATTATCGTTTTATAGTGGAGTATTTAACATAATTTTAGGGCAGGTTTTCAGGTATTAAAAGAAATTATTTTCACCTCTATGTTAATATGTACGGCGATGGACTGTATTCTGTTTCAATAGTAGCATGTACACTAACAATACAACATGTGCTATAACAAAAATTATTTCTGTAAAAAACATAATGCATGTTAACAAAGCGCACGTAAAATTGATGTGGCTCACGTGTGATTAATCGAGATACTTTATATTTTGGCTACGTTTTAACGGACATTTAAGAATCGCCAGCCTAAATTCGCCCACAGAAAAGGACAACAACCATAATCTCTATGTTAAAAAGAGAAAAAAATATCGCACATGATAAAATTAATTCCACAAGCTAGACGGAAGTGCAACCGCTTTATAGTTTGGACTTCCGCTCTTTTTATACTATATTTGCCCTAACATTTACAAGAGTCGCTATTAAAAATGGTATACAAATGAGAATGAACATTTTTAGCAATGGTTCAGTAAATAGGGAAAGGGCTTGGCTAAGGGCCAGACCCTAAATTAACTACAACTAGTAAAGAAAGTAAATTCGAAAATGAGATCATCATTACTAAATGTGTAGATTATGTTGAAGGGCGGTAGGAATGCTTTATTTAGATTAAAAATAATAGAGATTAAAAAAATGTGGGTAATTAAATAATTATAATTTTGTCCGTGAATTATATCACAATTAAAAAAATATATGTTGACATCAAATGGTACCCATATTATAAACTGTGTGTTAAAGTTTATCAAGAACAAAACTTACATCCCTATCACTTTAGAAAATATATTATTAGTTTTTACCCTGATTAACGTAAATATTCATCAACAGAATTGAAAAACATGGATTAAAAACTATTCACCACTGTACTTCTACTTAGATCATTTATAATCAATTAAATCTCAGAATTCACTAATCTTTTGTTGGCTCTGATACCAATTATACTAAAAAAAACTAACCATTATACTCTTCGAAGGCTTACTTTACTTGTTGCACGTTCTATAGGATACTCTTCGCAGTTTTTATGTTGATAATATTAATTTAAGAAGTTTCTTGTTTAATTACAAAACATATTTTTTTATTTAAATAATTGGAAACTTTTTTATTTATTGATCAATTTTGTTGAGATGGGATTCTTCCTCTAATTAACAATAACACTAACATACTATCCAAATTTCAGTACAATCGGACTTTTCATTCTTAAGTTGTCATGCTTACAAGAAACATGACGAACGGACAGACAAACAGACAGACGAGCAGACAGACAGACAGACAGACAGGCAGACGGCCAGACAGACATTTTGAAAGTTGTTGAAAATTCGATCACCAATGACATTTTTTTTCTACGCGCAATATTGCCGGTCTTAGAAATAGGCTGATCAAATGGGATAACTTTTCGTTTTGTATTTGCAAAGAGTATAATAACACCAGAATTTATTAGGTAATATCAAAATTAAATGCGTTATTTGTAAGAATTTATGTTATGGAAAAATGTGAAATTTGTGCAATATGTCCAGATTATTGAAATTATTGGAAAAATACCAGTGGCGGCTCGTGATATTGTCTGCAGAGGAAGCTTGATATTCTGAAAGACAACTGATGTACAATATGACTACAATTTGTACATTTCCCTACCACCCCTGAGGTATTACAACGGCGCGTTACATTTTTTTGCCGTGGGTTGTTCGCCAAGACACCGATTCACGACTTGAGAGAATAGAACTAATAAAGGAATAGAATGAAAAGGAAATAGAAAATATGATGAGATGAAAAAATCATTCTCATGAAATTCTCGTTCCTACGACTCGAGTATCGGTATCCAAAGGAGTCCTACTATCCCACTTGTAATTAAATTATATAACTTTTAATAAAAATAAAAATAGTTTTGGTAAAAAAATTAAAGTGTTTTTCTACAAACAAAAAATTGTATTCATTATCACTGCCAGGCGTGTAAAATTATAAGTTTTAATAGAAATTAAAATAGTTTTGAGAAAGAAGTTATATAAAAAAAAATATATAACCGCGGAACTCTATATTATGGAGAATTATAAAAAATATTTCCTAAAAAATAAATGACACAAATAAATATTTTTTTTAAAATAACAACTACCTATATTAATCTCTGCTTTAAAGCCTGAATATTTTTATAAATGAGTGGTAACCTGCGATTTTTGGAACTAGCAAAATGGTTGATTATTTCATCATAAAATGAATCGCGTTTACTAAATTCTGACAAAAAACGTTTTTCTATTGAAATAAGCTATACATTTGAAAGGCGATCTTGACTCATTTTGTTTCTAGTAAAAATGTTTTTATGCGTTTAAGTGTTGAAAATGATCATTCTACAGAAGCTTACCGGAATTGTCTCAAAAAATAGTGGCGTTATTCAAAAAGTTCTCTAATTTTGGGTCATAACTTTTAAAAAAATCTACCAGCTCTTTGAAATTTTCTTTATTGCACGATTCTCGTTTTTCGTCATGTCCTCGGAAAGAATTTTCTTGTGAAGATAACTATATAACGGCATCTATTAACCTCTTTAATATTTCCCTATTCTCACGGACCTTTTCGTTAACATTTTCTATTTCTCTCTTATGTGCAGAATCCAAGAAATTTACAATATTTTGTTTACCAAACATTTCGAATTTAATGCAAGATGAAATGTGCTCCTGGGATTTTTCGTGCCTTTCTAAACCTCGCGACAAATTTTGCAAATTATTAAACCCGGCCCTGCCCCTAATTGAGGATTGATCATTAGTAAATAATAAACATCTCCAACAATATAATTTGTTTCTAACTGTTGATGCCGTTAACCACTCGACTTTTTTATAATTGTTATCACAAAACCCTCTGTTTTGTTTACCACTTTTAAAAACTAACGAAAGCATTGCTGGTGTAGGCCTGGCATTTCTTTTAATTCTTACCTTTTCGTCATAAATAAGAGTAGTAAATCCATTTAATAACAAATAATCCACCACGTCTGGACAACAAGACATGTTGTTGGGAATATTTTCACCTAGAGCACTTATTTCTAGCCCGCCTATCAAATGTTTTATGTATTTATACGTCAAGTTGTTCTTAACCGGTTAAACGCAACTGTCAGACTGTCAGATGTCAGTTCGTTTTCTTTGTGAATCACCTGACTCTTGAATGACCTGTGCACATGCGCTATAAAAACTAAGATCTGAGGCTAGCCTCATACTTGGCTATTCCAAGTGTTGCTATTTTACACAGCGCAAAGAAATTCAAGGTCATTCATGTTATAAGTAAATGCGGTAAAGTTGGAAGCTATTTCGTATTAGCCTCCAGCGAACCGCAGTGTTCATTCAGTAAAAGACCGGCCGACCGGGAAATATGCATACAAAGACTATCCTTACTGTAACGTTATAGGTATGTTTGTGGAAAGGAAATGCAAAAATGTTATATATAAACTGAAAATTAATTAATGAATAATAAACAATAAAAAATATTGAAAATTAAGATATACCTAATAGAAATTTCTTAAGATATTACTTTTGAAGATATGGTGGTTCTTCCAAGGGGAGGCTCAGCCTCCCCTGCCTCCCCTGAAAAATACTATAACCGAGTAAAATATCGCTTCGTAAAAATTAGGGATTTGTTTTTAATACTGATATTATGGAGTAAAAAAACAAGCTAACCATTATACTCCCGCTGATTTACTGCACTTCTTACATAATTGTTGCACATTTTATAGAACACTATTTTGTAAATAATATTAGTTTTAGACATTTTTAGTTTCATTGCAAAACACAAAAAATGTTGTTTTTTTTATTTAATTAATTAATTACTATTTATTCATTGACCAATTTTGGTAAAAAATAATAGGTTGCTTCCTCTAGCTAACATTAACTTACTGTCTATGTTTCAATACAATCGAGTTTTTTGTTCTTAAGTTATCGTGCTTACAAGAAACGTGCCGGACGGATGGACCGACAGACAGTCAGGCAGACGGGCTTTGAGAGTCATTCAAAATTCGATCACTAACACAGTGATCTCAACGAGCGATATTACCGGTTTTAGAAACGTGCCGATCAAATGCAATATACTCTTCGTTTCAGCAGTTGCAAAGCGTATAATAACACTAAGGAAAGTCACCCAATAGACTAAATATTATCGTTCTATTGACTAGATTTTGCAGTTCACAATACACTTAATCGAAATTAAAAAATAATTTTTTCCAACAGGTCATTATTATCTCATTTTGACACTCGTCTGATGTTAAAATAGACAACTAATGACAGGTTTATTATAATGACAAGATTACTATAATATGTAGGTGTATATTTTGCACCCAAGCATATAATCGAAAAAAAATTGTCAAAATATGTTTTAAAATTAGGATTTTCCTTTATTACGGTCATCTGGTAAGACATGGATGTTAGAGAAAAGATATCTATAGAAAGTGAAGTGATGAATTTACATTTTAATAATTCTTCTTTTTCCTATCATTTTGACAACTTCTTACCAGACGTTTTGTAACCCATACATGATTCTGTTGACTTTGCACTCGACTTTGCATCACATTTTCATAATGAACGTCAATTACTTTCATATCCAGCATAAATCGAATACATTTAATAAAAATCATTAAAGGCATTTACACAGAACTTCCCTCCTTAATTATTTGCTACCTTTTAATTATTGTTTGTTTTTTCTCTAAGACAAAAACACCCTGTATATTACTTCCACATCCACGTACTGGAATGGAGTATAGTAATCGTAAAATAAATTCGAAATACAGTTTTGTTGAAATCGGCTTAGAATGCCGTAAAACGTCAAGATTTTAAACTTGAGCTATTTAATACTTACGTTTTCTCAGGAACGATTTAAGATATTGACTTGAAATTTGGTACAATGTACTATAACGAGGTCTTAAACTAGATTATATTTTGCGCTAGTTCTGGTAAAGGGTTGGGGTTAAGGAGGGGTAAATAAAGGAACATGAATAAAGCAAGCTGGTAAGACTACAGTACACTTGGGATTTGGTGTATATACTTGAAGCCAAGGCCTCAGATTTTTTATACTATTACTCACCCCTCCCCCCACAGAAATCCCCCACTCCTTTATTAAAGGGGTTAATAAAGTAAAATTGAGATATTCACTTGAAATTTGGTACACTTGTGTATTATAACGACATATGGAACTAGATTATATCTTCAGATGATTCCGTTGAATGGTGGGGGTAAGTAGGAGTATGAAGGAGAAAATAAGTAAAGCAAGCTGATAAGAGTACAGAAACTTGGGATTTGGTGTATATACTAGAAGCCAAGGCCTCAAATATCTTATAATATTTCTCAATCCCCCATCACCTCCACTCCATTATTAAAAGGTTTGATATAATAATTAAGTTGAGATATTCACTTGAAATTCGGTGTACTTATGTATTGTAATGACATCTGATGGAGATTATGCCGTTGAAGCATTTCTCTATATTTAAAAAGCAATTCGTCGTCTATTAAATTAATATTTCAACAAATAAATAACATAAAATTTGAATATTTGAACAGCTACGCGAAACACGCCATTATTGGTGGTGACACTTGTGACGTCATCAATAACATCAAACAGTAATATCGCATGTACTTAGTATATAAACATAGCATTTTAAAGACTTCTTGTACGATTTTACCTGTGATTTAATTCGAAATGGCCAATACAGGATTCGTAAGAGCTACTTCAGGAAATTAACCGGCAGTGGATGTGTTCATGATCGCGGAATTTATGAAGATGAACGTTTCAACATAGTAGAAGTGAGGGGCTCTAAAGCTGCAACATAAGTACGAAACTTTTTTATTCTCTTTGTATTTATCTATTATTACTTTAACGTAGTCTATTGATTCCTATATTATGATTATTGTATGTAGTTGCTCAATATAATATACATACAAGGTTGATATGAATGTTGCTAATAAACTTGTAATGTAAACAGGGTTAGGTAGCTAATTATTCATTATTTTAGACTAATACTAATGCATGATAATAATAATAATCATCTTTATTGATGCACTGTACATAATATTGCATTATAATAATGCAACATAAAATAAATGACAGTACATCAAGGACGTAGTTTAGTTTAGTTTAGTTTAGGTACTAGAGCTATTCTACTATTCTAATGAAGTTTTAAACTTACTCTGCTTACTCAACTTACTTTGAAATGATCCTCATAGCGGAAAAATACTGATGCTGTTGTAGGTGGATCACGTCTAGCGGTTTTAAGTCACTTTATTTTGCGTTATATTTGTTTTGGTACTGCCACGTAAATCTTTTCAGGTGCGTTCTTGGATGTATTTTTTGTATCCTGGCACAAAGCACCACTTATTTTCCATTATAAAACGTTAAGGTTTTGCAAAATAACGTGTATTTATAATACACAACCCATGTTTGTTTACCAACAATGTAACTTCTGACGTCATCAGTGCGGGATACGGCGACGTACGGTTTCTCACGGTAAAATTTAAATTCAAATTTAAAATGATTTATTTTAAGGAATAAATCGATTACTTCGAAAAATTCAATTTTTTTTTACCATAATTAGGTATTATCTTCACAGTCAAAGAGATTTTAAAATTTGTGAAAACACCGAATATTTGCACATACTAGAGTGCAAATAGAGGCCCTTCGGTAAGCGAGGGAAGTAAAATTTAAAATACAAAATAAATCATTTTAATCTCGAAAACGCGATACTAGTCTTAATGACAATATAAAACTAATATAGTCTACGTACATTCAGCAGTTATAGAGTAACTCGCAGAACTATTGTAGGAGGATAGAACATTTTTGGGTGCTTATGTCTGGAGCAACTTTAAAGGCTCTAAGTAAAAATATAATTAAATTAAATAATACATACAAAATTGCTAACATATTGGATTCCTGTGTCTAAAATCAAATTTAGTACTTCAAAATAAATTATGCTGTAAGTATTTATCATCCATCCCAAGAGTCAAAACATAGATTTAAAATAAGCGAAATACTCTGAGGGTGGTTTCATGAAAATTGAAACAAGGTGTATGCGCATTGCGTCAGTTATATGCCACCTGAAATTACACATTATTTTATTTATCTTAAATTAATTTCTTCATACACCATCTAACAGTACAAGACCATTTACAAGATGAGAAACAACACACACATCATACAAAAATGACTTAAATTTACTAATATACATTTCAAGATATAGCACAATAAAACAATATAAATATTAGAGAGAACAGATAATTGAATTTACTTACAATAAAGAGAGAAAAAAATACATCCTTATGTGATTTTAGACAAGATCTCCTATTTATAAAAGATGTCGATATCACGCTGACTGTGATTATTATAGCTAGAGCATAATATGCTGTATGTAGATTGGTGAAAACTTTGAAATATTAGTCCGGGCTACAGCAAGGTAAAACGTTTGGTTTTGTCTTGAATTTATTCGCGGAATATGGAAATTAAGTCTCTGGAGTATCTCACTACAGTCAATATCATAATGAATCACCTTTTTAAAGAAATTTATGGCAAAGTTGTTGCGTGTTTCAGATAGGTTACTCACAGAAAACATTTGAAGTAGATCACTTTGTGAAAAACCAATGAGATTTTAGATACAGAAATTTAAGAAAATGGCGTTGCACATTTTGTAATTTAAGACTATGAATGATAAAGCAGGGCTGCCATACAAGAGACGCATACTCTAGTTTAGATCGCAATAAAGAAAAATATAATAGTTTTAACGTCGAGATATTTGAGAAATCACGCCCATTGCGTATAATAAAACCGTTTACATCGAAAATTAACGTGTCTATACGATTGACAAAGCTGAGCTTTTTGTCTGAAATCATAGGCGTAATTTGGGGAGGGGAAGAGGGCAACCAATATTTTGAAAGGGTATTAATCTGGCGAAAGATTTTGAATACAATTAGGCAAGGGAGGATTAAGACTTAGTGGGCCTCTGGCTAAAATTTTGAGAGGGGCCTTTTTACAATTCTCGTAAAACCGCATACAGGCGAGTTAAAGTTAAATACCAGATTCCCGGGGTAAAACAAGTTCAATACTCGTAAACCGCAGACAAGCGACTTAAACCCCAAATGCGAGGACAGCGAGTTCAGTTCAAGACTAGTAAAATCATAGGCTACTAATTATAATTATACATTACTTTTGCTTCGCACGTCTATGATCAAGTAGTATACTTTAAGGTCTAATGGGTTTAGGGTTTCTTTTCTAGGTGAACGGTTAGCTTTATACCAGTTTCTAAAACCTGGTTTAAATTTAAATTATTGACGACGATTTCGCTATTCGATTTTCGCGATTCAATACACGTCTATCGTAGAGTATGGGTTAATATAAGACAAAAAGTCTTATATATACGCTTAAGAGTGTAACAGCATATTAATTGTTTTGTTTTTTGTCTGATTTGAATCAAACTGATCTTAGAAGAGGTCACCGAGGTCTATTTAAGACCACCAAATCACTTTCCATCTTTAAATGCAAGGCTGTCTACGATACTTAATTCATAAACCTCAAATCCAAAGTTTAGTTAATGTCTAAAATATGAGGGTTTGATGAAAAAAATCCTGGGCATTCAAATTAAAATTATTTCTTAATTTATTTATTTTTATTTATTTTTATTTTTATTTATCGAACAAGTTTTGTAACAAAATTTTTCGATTGCAACATGCCTATTATGGTTTTTTGGTTTTCTTCATACAATTTAGTAAGTTGTTAACGTTTAAACATTGAAAAAATGCGATTTTTAGTCTTTTTGACCTTTAATAACCCTTGAATGAAAGACATTTTTAGATTCTTTCAAAATGCCCAAAAGGTTTATAAAAATTACATCGATGGTTCCAAAGTTATAGCATGCTATGATTACTATACTTAGGTTGCCTGCTGTCACACATAATATGGCCTGTAATCGCAAAAGAATGGCGCGCTGCGTCGAAAACTCCCAATTTCGAAATCGGTGTAATTTTTATATTAATGTAATATTTATAATCCTGAAGTCAAAGCCTTCCAATTACAGAACATGTTTTCAGAATCTAAAAATATCTTTCCGCTCCAAAGTTATTGAAGGTAAAAGAGCTAAAAAACGCATTTTTTTCAATGTTTATACGTTAACAACTATTTAAACTTAAAGCTCTTCAACATAGCATACATGACTTTTTCATGTTTTCACTCACACTTTACGATAGAAGTAGTTTGGAGTCGAAAATCATTTTATTTACAATTTGTTTATAAAATTGCGAATGATCGCGGAGCTATCGAAAAATCAAATTTTACACATCAGCGAGCGCTCGCCAACATATCAGCGAATGTATGCAAACGACAATCATCTGGGGAACGTTCGCACAACCGTTCGGCGATTGATCGTCAAGTCTTCCGATTTTTGCGCGAGCGTTATTTACCAAGTTGTTTTTTCACACCTCTCTTTTTCCCTCTTTTGAATTTAATATTACCTGTGAAATGATAAACTCGCTTTCCCTCGGTCGTTTGGGTTTTTAGGGTTATCGATTAAGAATTACAGGGTTTGCTTTGCTTCCACCTATTGGGTTATCTGTAAAAAATCTCTGCCTACCCAATAAAAATGCTGAAATTACGCCACTGTCAAAAATTACTCCAAAATCTTTAAACGAAGACCGTCGAGTTAAAGGTTCGTTTCCTGGGGAGTAATTAAATGTGTAATTATATTTGGATAAGATATTTATATATTATATTTTGCATAAGATTTTTTATTATTCTCTGACCCACTGAACTATTTCGCACCATTTACTTTAGCACACTTTTAGTATGACGAGTCTTGTATATCAGAAATTGGGTTGTGCATGACACCACAACTTGTGGCATATTCCCGTTCTACGCGACAGAGCGTGTCCGGTTATCATTTTCCCCTTAAAATCCATAGATAGGGCTCTTAGGGTGCGATCCCGCCCTTCGTAGAGTCATTCATTTAGTACAAAACTAACTCGTCATTTATTTAAAAACGTTTGTTTTTTTAATATTTCCGATTCGATTTAGTGCAGTCTCATATCAATCTTTATCATTGGTATGGCTAATACAGTTTGTCCCAGGATAGATCTAAGAAGAGATGTAAAAAAATTGCAAATTTTGTTAATGATAAGAGAGTATAATATTTTTGACAAGTTAGATGAAAAACAGCGTAATATACACTCTATAGACTTATCGAATGCATATTGTGAAGGCATGCAATTAAGTGTTTTCACAAATTTTAAATTCACTTTCACTGTGAAGATAATGCTTTATTATAGTTAAAAAACACTTGAATTTTGAGAAACAGTCGAATAATACCTTAAAATTAGCCATTTTAATTTTGTAATAAAATTTTTTCGCCAAAACCACTACATCAATTCACTACGCACTCATGGCGCCGTCAGTTATATTGTCAGTGTCATTTTGTGTTATAAACACGTTATTTTGCAGATAAATTTCCTAAAGTAGCTTTTACAAATCCCATATTAAGTAGGCGTTACGTATTTAATCACATGTAAAACGTAAATTAAGTGAATAAAATATGTTTAACAATTTTTAAACGCGATTTAAGAAACTAATATAACCGGTGACGTCACCGCGTGTTCTCGTTCAATCACTAAAACTTTATGTTATTTATTTGTTGAAATTTTAATTTGATGGACGATAGAATGCTGTTTAAATATCAATAAGTGCTTTAGTACAATAAATACTTCATTTTAATAATATCAAAAAAGCAAATTTGTACATAGTGAAAACACCTAATTGTAAGTAAGTATATTAAAATAAAAAAAAAGACAAGTACAAAAAGTAGGTAGCTACAAGAACAATTAACAATTTATAAACTAGTGGTGACGGTAAACAATTCACAGTATATAACAAGCCAAAATAAGACAACCACAAAGTAACAACCTAGTATAAACGCAAAGTTAACATGAAACGTGAGTCAGTGCACCTCAAGTAAGTAGTGGATTGAAAAGAGATTATAGTTATAATGTTATGAAAAGTGTTGACTAATGAAGAATTTAGACTAAAATGAGGTGCTAAAAAACAGTACTTTAGAAAATGTCGCCTAATCTTAATCTTAAAAGAATTAAAATTAAGAGATTTTGAGTCATTTGGGATATAGTTATATAGTGTATATAGGAGATTTAGTGTGTTTTTAATTGATTTAGTTAATCTAAGTCGAAGCTGTCTGAGTTGCGGGGCGCCATATTTATGAAAATCAGAATTCGTCGGAACATTTTCAATATGTTTGTGGATTTCAAGTATACTAGTATACATATGCAAACAGGGAACTGAAATTATGCCTAGCCTTTTGAAAATTGGTTGGCAGTGGTCTCTCCAACCAGCATGATCAATCACTAGATAATTTATTAGTGAGAACCCCCACGTTGTTAAACCAGCTCAGAGCAAGAATTTTGATACTATCACCTTCTACCAATGAGACATTTGTAGAAAACACAAGACTTTTATCTTCATTAAGCCTAAGATTATTTATACAAAACCAATCACCAGCTTTTTGTTCGGAAACAGTGCTATCTCTATTTAAGTTGCTAATGTTGGAATTAAAATCCAAAATCGATGTGTCGTCGGCATAGGCAAAGTATCTTGTGTGTGAGATGAAATAAGTAATTTACATATAAAATAAACAATTGGAGCCCCAGCACAGAGCCTTGAGGCATCCCTTACCGCATTGTTAGAAGTTCGGAATTGATATTATTAATAGAAACACATTGTCGAGGTAAGAATTGGACAGAGATAACGGCAGACCTCTAATACCATAAGAGCCTAACTTTTCCACAAGTAACACGTGTAAAATACAGTCGAAGGACTTAGAGAAGTCACACAGACTTGCTGCCACATGCTTACCACTCTCAAGACCCTCGACTATATCACTAACTATTTTAGAAACCGCCTTCATGGTAGAACATTTATTTCGGAAGGCAAATTAAGCACAGTTTAAAACATTGTTTGTTCCAAGATAGTTGACAAGCCTTTTCTTAAGAACTGTTTCAAAAGTTTTCGAAAACATTGGAATTATTAAAATGGGCCAGTAATTATCGATAACATTAATATCACAATAAATGTATGCACTTGGAATTCAGTCTTACTTAGTGTAAAACTAAGGTGAATCAAGGTTGAATTGAATCTGTTTTATAGGAGGTATTTTATAAGCAAGTTTGAAAAAATCATCAACAACAGGCTATATTTATTTTTTAAGGTATGAGGACATTTCACCACGTAATTTTACCATTTATTGTTTCCTTATTAATTATTATTATTGTTTAATGATGCGATGAGAACTCTTTAAACATTATTTTAGCTTAGTTAAGTTTGCTCTGAAACATCTTTCGCAGAATCTGTAAGTTTCTAATCATCACATGAATAAGTTTTAACCTTTGGTGTAAATTCAAATTTATAGTATATTGAGTATCAAGAACGTTAAGGGACGTTTACCGGTCGACGGAAATTTTGCCGGAGTGGGCAGAGTGGAGCATGAAGGGGAGAGCACAATAAGCCCAGGAGGCTGCAGTGCCCTCGGAGTTTTCAACAGACGACGAGTCCTGAGAGGTAAAAAAAATCATGGTTTGAAAGTAGACACCTCGCAGGCTCAAAGTGTCTACCAATGGACCTCCACTAACCGGGACCTATGCCTGCCTCTGAATCTCCAGTAACCGACATCTATGACGATCGTATTTTTGTAAATACTAAGTGGTAATTAGTTAATAACGAAGAAATCAGCGTACCTAATACTTGTTTCTCATGCCCAGGGACATAGCTCACAGGTGTAGAATACCTGCCTCTATGCCTCTACTAACCAGGATTGACGCCAATCGTATTTTAGTATCCACTAAATGGTAAGTAATCGACAAAAAAATGCTTGATACAAATACTTGCGCCAATTGTTAAAAACATTATTCAGTGAAGTTATCACTGTTAAGATAATTTCATATATGACTTTCTTTTTCTGCCATTCTCTAAGGAACAGGATTAATAATGCCTCTGACTGGTACACATTTCAGATAATTGCACGCCGATTCCTGTACTATTATATTTTAACTGTAAAGATATATTTTTCAAAATAGAAATTGTTAGATTTAAACTACTAAAAATAAATAAAAGATGTAGTGTATTGGTAATACCCTATTGTAAAAATTAATCGATTAAGCACTCCGTTAGTCATGAAAACGGTTATTTTTGGAATTGCGAAAGAGTTATATATTTTTGAATTTTCTTCTCATGCTTTTTAATAATCGAAATTTTTGAAAGGAGGAAGTCCTTAACTCAACTTGTATACATGTCTTTTTTTAATGTCTGGTCTGTGCTGATATGTGATTTTGTAGATGAACTTAGTATCGCGCATCTGAAGGACACGACAAAATGTATAAGAGACAGGTGGCAGCCGTGTCTTTAGAATGGTATCTAGCTATATCAACTCTCAAGGAGGATTCTAGTAACTCTTAAGACTCCCCAAGACGAAAATAAACAACATTATACTAACTGAACTCTGTCTAGTACTTTTTAGAAACACTTCTTAGACTATCAAGACCGTCGATAGGTTCTGTGAGTATTCGCATCGCTACACAAACTTGTTGGGACCAAAGTTGACCCGTGCAAAGCAGTTATCCGATTCAAGCCACAGAATCACGCGTAAGTTATCAATCTTAGATCTAATGGATTAATAAAGAATCGAATTCAAAATATATTTTCATTTATTAAAATAAAATTCAGCAAACACAAAAAATAGAAATATTCAAGTCTAAGCTAATTGCATATAAGAGAACTTCTCAGGGAGCACCACCTTTGGCAGGACGTTACGTCCCGAGGGATGTAACTCATACAGCGGCGAGAATATTGTGACAATCGACTGTACAATAAGATTCATATTCCCAGTTAAATATGTTAGTAAAATGTATGTGGAACTTTTTGAAAAATTGTTCACTTTTAACTTTGCACTGAAATTTTCAAATTGCTTCGAGAAGCTATATATATGAATTCAATGGTTTTTCAACTTGAAAAAACGTACTAACATCATTTTTTGGCGTCGAGTCGACTTTGAGAGACCCCTATAGCGATGTCCGGCTAGGCCTCTTTCTGAGGTACTTTGAGTCCGTCGATTCCTCGACTTTGAATATTGAGACTATTTTTATTAGATGTTCTTGTGGTTCGGACTCCAAGTATTTTCCACCACTTTGACAAATAAAAAAAATCTGATTTACGGTTTTTATTTGAAAAACCGTCCCATTGACTTTTGCTTAAATTTTGCCTTTTAGAATAGCTACTCGCTACATCTTGATGGTGATTTCCGCCCTGTGCAAATTTCTTCGTGGTACTTTCGAAAAACTTTCGTGGTACTTACGAAACAAATTTTCGTGGTACTTTCGAACTTTCTTCGTGGTACTTTGAAAAACTTCAAACGGCGCGGCGTAGCGGAGCGGATTTCCACTGTTCGCCATTGGTCCAGCTTATGGTACTTTCGGAAATTATTTTCGAACAACGGTGGCCAAAGGCGGTCTGAAAATGTTATTTTCAAAGATGTTTTTAGTAAAAAAAATATTTTTTTAATTTTGATGAAAGGCGATGCCAAAAGTCAATTTTTTATGGAAATTTGGTCTGAAATTTATTTTTCTTAAATATTTCTATTATTTCGGATGGAGCATTTTACAGGGTTCATCAACAATTTCTCACCACTCGGTGGTGGTTCCATATTAGTTTCATTAAGATATGTTTAGTGTAAGGTGAGCGTAGACTAGAACAAAATTTCTATTCGTGAATATAATAGTTAATGCGCCATGGATTAAATTGTGTTAAAATTGGTAGTTAGGCATTCTCCGAATAGCTGATACTGATACTTTCTTTCACTTTCTATGGAAACTACTTAAAAGACCACAAAACCGTAAAATTAAACTGTTGACAAGAAGTTGAACCGTCATCAAAAAAATTATTATAGTATGACCCTAAAGAGACGCACAAAATTCATATCTTTGGTATGCGTCATTTTTCAAAAAAATCCTCGAACAGGTCGATTTTAGTTTTGTAAATGTTACAATTTGTCACTATACCAAAATTTATGACGTCATTGGTTTTTGAGTTATGACGCCATCTTAATTTTTTTTTAATGGAAACAGACATTTTTGTTAACTGTTTTTGGTGGTATATTCCTTTAGCTTTCTGGTGATATAAAAAAAGAAAAGATATTACCTGAACCATTCTTTTGGAAAAATAACATTTTATGTAAAAATAGCTTACTTGCCTTTCGCAAATTCACGAGTAATGTTCCACTTTCTTATGGACTGCTAAATCTTGTAGCCTACATTTTTGTTTTAACTAGCATGAAAACATTTGACACAAAAACAAAACAAAGAAAATAATAAAAAAACAATCACCTTAACAACAGAGAGATACAGGCCTTTTAGTGTAAAGTATCGATAACTTTATTGGCATGTGTGGAACCTCAGTTTTGTTACACTTCTGAGACTAGTGAATGCAATGCCAGGTTTAAGTGAAAGAGAACGCGTAGAACTTTTAATGATGGTTGGATATTGTGATAGGCTGAGAACTCATCAGGAAGCATGTGATGTTTTCAATGCCAAGTATCCCGAAGATCTACTGTAGTGGTAGCACAAGCAACGAAACCAAATTAAATATTCTTCTAGAAAGTGAAGAAAACCATTTTCTTTCGATAAGGCAGCTGGCTTTAAATCATAACGTGAGTCAAACTGCTGCTTTACGTCTATTGAAAAAAGAAAAATACCATCCATACAAAGTGCAATTAATCCACGAATTGAATGAGGACGATCGAGATCGGCGCTTACAGTTTTGTGAACAGCTGATGACCTTGTGCGATGAAAACCCAAATTTTTAAAGAACATTATTTTTTCTGATGAAGCTACATTTTCTTTAAAGGGGGCTGTACATTGGCATAACTACAGGTATTGGTCACGCGAAAATCCTCATTGGACTCAAGAAGCCCATACACAGAGATGAGGCAAAGTAAACGAGTGGGCAGGTATGATTGGTGATCGTTTATTGGGACCTTTTCTTTTTAAGAAAATCTTACGGCCGCCAGATATTTACAATTTTTGCGAGTTGAGTTAGTGCCAGCCTTAACAGTTGTGTTTCCGAACAATGAAGATGAAGATATTCCAGCTGAAACCGTTTGGTTTCAGCAAGACGGGGCCCCACCTCATTTTGGTATAGCAGTGCGTCAGTTTTTAGATGACACTTTTACTGGAAGGTGGATAGGTCGCCGAGGTCCGATTGAGTGGCCCCCGTGTTCACCGGATTTAACCCCCTTAGACTTTTTCTTTGGGGTTACTTAAAGTCAAGGGTGTATTTTAACAGCCCGGATACCATAGAAGAATAGAAAGACAGAATTGGCTTGGAGATGAGACGAATTGCCCATGAGATGATTCAGAACAGCGTGCAAAGTGTCTACACCCGTCTTGGTCAATGCCAAATGATTGGAGGGTCGCAATTTGAGCAATGGAGATTATTACTTACTTATGTAAGGTATCAATCAATAAAAATATTTTCTTTAAAAAAAATGGCTGAGGTAATATCAATTCTTTTCATATCACCAGAAAGCTATATATATGCCACCAAAAAAAAAATATATGATGACGTCATAACTCGAAAATCAATGACGTCATAAATTTTGGTATAGTGACAAAATGTAGCATTTACAAAACTAAAATCGACCTGTTCGAGGATTCTCTTGACAAATGACACATACCAAAGATATGAATTTTGTGCGTTTCTTTAGGTTAACACTGTATAAAATTTCCCCGTGTATGGAATTTATATGTAGGAATGAACAAAATTGAGTGCATTTTTAACGACGTTCGGTAATAAAGTTCAATGGAATTTGATTTCATAACTTTTGGTGACCATTTCTTTAAAGTTTCTTTTCTTTTTTTACTGTTTTCTGGACGATGAGAGCCACAAATTAATCATTTATATATAATTTCGCATGCTTTGCATTCACGCCTTTGAATACAAATCGTTGGATGTCATAGAATATTAAAATTTATTACTTCTATAATTTATGTATTTATTTTACCCAAAAACGCACTTATTCAGAATGTTTTCATATAATCTACAGACCCGTCTCGTATTTTATTCCCTCATTGTGTTTAGATTTTATATGCGGCTATAATACCTAAATATAAGAATTTTCACATGATCGCGTTTAAAAACCGGTGGCCATCAACTATTTCGTTTTTTTTTTACACAGGTGAACGCGAAGCAACCCTTGAGCAGGTTTGAGCAGACACTGGGCTAAGGAAGGGTGCAAAGCCCTTGATGCACCTGCAGCCAAAAAGAATAATTATGTTCTTTGAGTTACTCAGCCACTAAGGCATATATTTTGTCCTATTCGCTTTATAACAACCACGAAATGAAGAAGTACCCCGCTGATTAAGGAAAATCAGCGATTTTAGAATTTTGTCGTCTCATGCGGATAAAATTACGGTTAAATTGATAATTAATTATCAATTTGCGAAAGATCGGTGTATTATTAATTTTAGAAATTATTGTGTTATTAATCACAGTGTGTCAAAAATAGGTTGGGCGTTACAGGCAAAAAGGTGAAAACAATTGTGAAAGTTTTTAATCTTTGAAACATTATTGGAGGGGACAAAAAACGATTAATTCAATTTTGCCCCCTTTTCCACCCCACGGAACAATGTTAAATTATAAAAAAAGTAGATTTTCAATAAATTTTTGAAAGAAAATCCGAGATGTATGCAAACCTTGATATAGTACATACATGCATCAATTTACAAGTCAATATCTGAACCGTTCTTGAGAAAACGTGCAGACAAAAAAGTTACATACCGACGAACTGACCGACAGACGTCCAGATATTTTTGAAGCTCAAATTTAAATTCTCACGTTTCATGACATTGTAAAGCTATTTCAACAAAAGAAATTTAGAATGTATCATAATAAAGGTACTTAACAACTGTATGCAATGTTCTAGTCGACATAGCAGGGTGCAAACTTGATAGGAGATGTCTATCTAATTATTAAAATTCCCTCCAAGGTTTGCATAGAAAGTTATTGCAAATTAATTTTTTGCTAATTTGACAATGTTTCGGGGGGGGGAGGGGAGGGGGATGCAAAACTATTTTTTCACCTCCTTTTTCGTGTCGTTAGTAGATTATAAGTAGAAAATAGCAAATATTATATATAAACACGTTGGATTAGTTTGATATACGACTTTGTCTGAGCAGATATCTCCGTTATCACGAAGAATATGACAAATATTTAATAATGAAATCTAATGTACTTTAAATTGGCATATATAAAAAAGACATTAAAAAAAATTGAAACGCTTTCATTAAATTATGAAATAAAATTAGATTTTCGGCTGGTTATTTTTTTTAACTCCTTTAATAATGAAGTTGTGTCGGTGGCAGATGTAAAAGAAGTTAGACCTTATAGTTTCTAGTATACGTCAAATCTCAATTTTCTGGACTCCTACTAGTTTGCTTTACTTATTTACCCTCCAACCCTTCAACAGAATAAGCTTTTGATCACATATTTCAAATCAAAATCTTGAAAAATGTGATGAACGTTATTAAAGTCATAATTTTACGTAATTGGTGCAAGTTTTATCTATATAGTATTTACGGTTTAAAATTTGAGAGATTTGAAGAAAATACTAATCGACCCCATTGCTTTCGCTCGCGAGAGCAGTAGGGTTCTAGTAAAACGTTTACTAAACTAAAAGTGAAATTAAGGAGAGTGTTGTTTCAATTCACCTTTGCAAAGAAGAAATAGAATGGAGCTGATTGTAGTATATAAAGATAATTTAATTTTGAAGCAAATATTACATATATTTAGTATAAAGAAAAGTTGTAAAGAAACATACTAAATTACATTAACGCAGAACAATTAAACAATTTGTATTCGGCCCATATTTTTAAAGAACACTAAATAGGAAAATTTATGGGGATTTTCTTCAATAAAAGTTTGAAGACTAGTGGACGATTAATTATATTAGACATATTTTTTTTCAGCATTATTAACAACATTTTTATTTTACCAACTCATGTTTATAGAAATCATTGTTAATATTTCTCAAGGTAACATTAATTTCTAAACGGGCGAGTTGTTTTTTTTAACACCCTGTATGCAAAGCTATTAATCAGTCAATTTAAGTAACGGTGAATACATTCATTTATTAATATAAATGGATGATATAAATAGAAAACACTAACGTATTTTCTATTTTGCAACCTAGAGTATAATTAAAAACAAGGTTAAATAACATCCTAATATGCACAATAAAATTCGTTCTTGATATTTAGTTATTTTTATTTCATTTGGACGCGATAAATGAAAAGAGGTTAAATAAAGGAAACGTCCTTAAAAATGCTTAATATTTCGATCAAATTCCAAGAAATCTAAGATTTTATTGATTTAGAGACGATTTTAATTGGTTACATAAAATGGATATTTTGATATATTTATTTTACGATGTTTTACACTAGCATATATAGATTTTTTTTCTTGGATTGTTTATCCATGCAACATCATTTATACATTTAAAAAAATTTAATTTAAGAAAACGCGATCGTTTTGTTTGAAAACGACATGCCTTTTGGTCACTTGAAAAACAGAGACATAACTACAAAATTTATAATAGAAAGTACATACACTGCAAGAGAGCACGAAAACCATTAGTCTTGGGATCCTTAGGCTGACATACTGTGGAGAGGCCTTAGGTTGAAATATTATACGACCCTACCGACTATAATCAGAGAAGATCATACTGCAAGCAGGTTCCACGAATATCAAAGTTGATACCTAATAGACAATAAAGAAGAATTAGGATAGTTATCTAAATTCAAATATTATTAATAAAAGAATATTTCTCTTGTTGGCTGTAGAGACCCCCTAAGTTGTTGCCTGTCTGTATGGACGTGCTAATCTCGAGTACCACTGAACTTATTTTAATGATGATTTCAGCATTCTACCTACAGCTTATTTTTCAATGAAGGTATGTGTCTTTATGGAAAAGAGTAGTGAACATATGGAGTAAATCGGAGAAAACCTAATCTGCTATATGGCCCTAAATCAAAACAGAATCTGTTGCGCTGACGCCTGATAGATAAACATCAAATGTTGCCTATAAAGAAGCTGCTTGGGCCTGCCACTGGGAGCCCTAAAGGACACTGTGAGAAGCTGGGATGAGTTGTTAGTATAACACAAAATGTAAAATTTTAATTCACGAAAGTTATAAAGCCAAAGTTCCTTCATAGCTCTTTGCTGACATCAGCCCACGGTTTGGGGTTCATCCTCTTCATCACTTACCATTCTATATTGTCATATTTTCTGTTGATGTCAAGAAAATACGATGTTGGAGGATTGCTTTGAGAACGTATTTCTTGGAGAATCGAACCTTTGCATCGGTACGATGGACTGTACAGGAAAAGCATCAATACGCCAATGTAGAAGAGAGAGTCATCAAGTCTGATCTTTGTGCACCTTGTAATATTCCTGTTACGGTAAATTTTTCTGAACTGATGAGTTGTCGATCTTGCCAGAAGTATTCTTTGTTAAATCTCATAAGTACTGGAAATGTTTGGTGTTGTCCACAAGGACTTCAAGGTAAATCATCTTCTTTACTACATCACAGTGATTGTGAGGTAGTAAAAAAGATGGATTACCTTGACATGTCTTGGTGACTTTCATTTGCTAGGTCTGCAATCATAATGTTTGTTTTGTTATAATTCATACTCAAACCATACTCAGAGAGTATTATTTGGAAGTTTCCAGGGAGGTTCATGAGCTCATTCCCGCTTGCTACATCTGAGGTGGTGTCATGTGCAAATATAAAGTTAAAGATCTTGATTCCACCCTGTTAGTTCTACAGCTCATATCACGTCACATATTCACTATAGAGGTTGAAGAGGTTTGATGACAGAACGCAGCCCTATCCGACGCATTTGCCTACTTTACATTTACCTGAATTAGTATTGTCAACTTTCACCAAAGGAGAACGTTCTTCATACGATCGACGACTAATAAAGACCTGATGTGTGGGTGTTCCTTGTTCCACCTCCATAATTTGTCCCATTCTACATCGTTAAAATAATTTTACAGTTTCTGCAGTTCCCTCGCTAAATGTATGAATTTTACTTTACAAATGACCTTATTCATTAGGATCCCCGCCAAAAACTAAAATATGGCAGTTAATTCAGTGTTTGACGGTAAAAATAGGTTATTATCTCAGAATTCTTAACACCGATTGACGAGAAATTTGAACAGTAAGTAGGGAATGACTCAACAAACAAAAGCTATGAGGTGTCAATGTGCACTTTTACATTGAGGTAGATGCCACCCCTTCTCGGAGGTGGAAATTAGTACAGTTAAAATAACCGCAGGAATCGATAAGGGAATAAATTCTAAGCAAATAATGTTCTATGATAGTCCAATAATTATAAAGATTTTCATAACAAAAAATGTTATCTGAGATTTTCCTTCAGTAACTGTTAGTGGAGGGATTATACATCACAAAACCAAAAAAAAAACAGTTCTGGAGGTACCGCGCACCCTCCAAAAAACCCCCCCTTCGGCGACAAAAGCCTTATTTTACTGATAACTCGTTAACCATTGAAGATATAAAAAAATTGCTTATCATAACAAAGAAAGCTTGACTAATTGCCTAAAAGAAGTCCTGTTGTAATTTTCTTGTTTTCGAGAAAATCGAAATTGAAAAATATTGCAAAATTTGTATTTTTAATGCGCACGAATTATCGTTTATTTGCGCGCGGCCTATAGAAAAAATTAACTGTCTCGAAAACCAAACATGCTAGGAAGAAAAACCAGAAAGGGTTTTAAAGGGGATATAAAGTACTATTTTGTGTTTTCATTTTTGATGGCTATTGGTGTCTATTAGTATATAAAAATAACAATATAATATAGTTACCTCTTCATTTTTTGCGCTTTTAATTATTCACGGGCCCATAAAAAATAACTGATTTTTATAAGATATAAATGCATTATCTTTTAGTTCAAGGTAGTATTTCAATGCAGAAGAAGTTAAAAATTATAATATTCACATTTACAAATTTACCAGCGTGTTGAAATTAGCCAAATTTTAGCCAATTTTTTATTGTTTCCTAAAAATAAAAGAAGACCCAAACATCTTGAAGATTCAGCTCAAAAATTTTTTTTTTGACTTTATATATCATATAACTATTGTTCTAACCATATCATCAAGAAATTGAATATGCAGCCTTTATTAGATTTTTTTTAACTTTAACTTTAACATGCTGCTAAATTTGTAAATGTGAATATTTTTATTCCTAACTTTTTTTGCATTGAAGTACTACCTTGAACTAAAAGATAATGCATTTATAACTTATATTATAGTCAGTTATTTTTTAGGGGCCTGTGAATAGTTAGATGCACACAAAATCAAGAGATAAATATATTATATTGTTATTTTTATATACTATATCAATAGCCCTCAAAAATGGCAATATCTCCTTTAAAACCCATTTTGGTTTCTCTTCCTAGCTTGGTTGGTTTTCGAGCAATTCAATTTTATTTATAGGCCGCGCGTAAAAAATTCAAATAAACGAAAATTCGCGCGCATTAAAAATACAAATTTTTGAAATTTTTGTCAATATCGATTTTCTCGAAAACCATGGCATCTTCAAGAAAATAACAAGAGGACTTTTTTAAGGCAATTAGTCAAGCTTCCTTTTTCATGATGAACAATTTTTTTTATATCTTCATGAGTTATCAGTAAAATAAGGCATTTTTCACCGAAGGGGACAGTTTTTGGGGGGTTGCGCGCACCCCCAGAACTGATTTTTATGGTTTTGTGATGTTTAATCCTCGCACTAACACTTGCGGAAGAAAAATCTCAGAAAACAATTTTTGCGAGCTTCTGTTGTATTTTTTTCTTTACCGACTTGGCTATGAAGTGTTTTCGAAAAATCAATATTTTTCGAGTTATTCGATTGATAAATGTTGATTTTTCATATAAAAAATGCATGTTTGGAGCGATTTTTCACGAATAGCTCGAGAACCTTACGTTTAATAAAAAAAAATCATTAGGAGCAGAAATGAAGATTATAAAATAGCAAATAGACTGCTTTTCCTTTTATTTCTGTAGATGAAATACGAACCGAGTTATGGTTCGTTGAAAGTGACTGTTTATCGAAAACTGAATTCGAACCTTTCAACGTTAAGTAATGGAAAAACGACGAATTTCTGGAGGAAATCTTTCAAGACCATTTTTAAAGTACTTGAAAAGACTTTCAAAATGAGCTTCAGTAAAAGTCGTTAGCATAAAAACTTACGGAGTTATGATGAAAATAAAATATTTCTCGTTTTTTCGGAGGAAAAAACAGCAATAAATCCAATGGCTTAACAGCAAGAATTGAAACTTACTTTATTTAGGTACTAACAATATGTTCTAAGTTTGAACGGTTCAGAATGCCTAGAATTGAAAAAAAGTTTGATTCAATTTTGACATTTTGGAATTTTTTGAAAACATTTTCTTTTTTTAACTCAATAACTAAAGATAATACGTAAAAAATGCAAGAGCAGAAAATTTTAGGTTTTATTTGCGAAAATTTCGCTTTTTTTTATTACTCTGGGATGAAAATTACTTGAGATATCACGGTTTTAATTCCACATTTAAGTGCGAGGACCACCTACCCCGAACCCTTTAATCTCAAAAACAAAGGGATTGAGGAAGTTCAACTATATAGACCTTGTAGTCCTTGAAATTCCCTCCGTTGTAAAAATAAAAGATGTAATGTAATTTATTTCTTTATTAGGGAATCAAGTCATATTAACACTTTCGCCATTTAATATGTAACAGGTTTCTTATAATTCAGGGGAAGTTCCTATTTAGCGGGCTTTGGTACGATTATCTGAAAATTAAACCCCTTAATTTTAGTTCACCTGCACTTAACAATGCCACAATTATAATTAACTTAACTGATTTAGATGCAAGATTCGAGAAACATTAAAGTTGAAGCAGCTGCTCTCTCTTTTTTATAATATACCCACCAATTCCAAGTGTACTTTAATGCCTAATTTCACTTTCTATGGGGAAGTTTTTATTCATCTTGAATTTCGTTTTATTTTATTTATTTCGTATAGAGACACTGGAACTACAGGTTTATGTATCAGTGTCACCACTTGCCAAGTGGTGTAGAAAAAACCGTGGAAAATATTTGACATCGTCGTATATCTATTTCAGGAAATTAACATATATAATATGCATACATGTTTCCTGTTAAGTCATATATTTGGAAAAAGTAAGCAAAATGTTTATTTATATGTATTCTACAATCATAAAATGAAAAAAAATTCACTGTCTGAGATTTTTTAGGATTTTCACATTTCAGACTATGCAGATTACGAAAATGAACGTAACTCAATTCCCTCAGTCTGTCTGCCTGTTTCTCTATTATCAATTAAAATAATTAATGGAAAAATGTAACTAAGGAAAATAATATGGAGTTAATATAAGGAAGAAACTTTCTGCGAAAATATACACAGTGGTCACCATAAAGATCAATTGATGTGGAAACGATGGTGGAAAATAATATTTAGAATGAAATTGACGCTATTATCGAGCAGGGAACCTGATTTACCTTCATTGAATATGTACAGGGTGGTCACAGTAAAAAAATAATTATTCATAAAATGATAATTAGAATGTTGTTGTCAATATTGCCAAGGAAACCTGATTTCGTTAAAATATATGTGCAGGGTGGCCATTCCACAGACAGAAAATAATTAACATTTTCATAGATTTTTTTAAAGATATACCGGGTGCCACAAGTAAGTGGCCCACCCTTTTATTTTTTAACATATTCATTTGAAATTTGGGGTGCATAAACTACCTGTAAAATGGATTTTTGGACATAAAAAATGGTATGAGACCATTTCCAGTTTACACGGAAATAACCGCAACTTTCGAATTTTAAATGGAACACCCAGTATATTTTTACACATTTGGATTCAAGACAACATTCTGAGTATACCATGAGAATTTCGCGAATTTTTGAGTCTATGTTCAGTTTGTTATTTTTTTAAGGATTTTAAGATATTCGTCTAGAGTGCTTTGGAATACCAAAATTTGTTCTACGGCATGTAAAGTCCAAGGGAAAAATATAATTTTTCATTTAATTTCATTAATAACCATTTACGAAGCCTCAAAAGTTGAACATATCACTTTTTTATCGAAAACTTTTTATTTTTCAAATGGGAAGGTGGTGGCTCATTGTGGTCAATAAATTATAGATTTTTTTCTGAATTCATTGATATCCATTTCAAATCTATGCTATTTGTTCTTCTATTTCATTTAATTTGTTTAACAATAAAAAATCTATACAAAGTTGTGGCTAACACCTATAACTTTTTTATTTTTGAACATGTCAAAATGAAACCAGGGATCTAGGGTCATACAGAAAACTGCATTTTTTGACATATGAAGTAATTACTTCTACATCCACGTAGTGGATTGGAAGCATAATCATCGCAAAAAAAATTTCAATTTTTTTTACTTCCCTCGCATACCGAAGGGAAGTATTGTATTCGAGAAAAAATCACCCTCCGAGATTTTTTCGGATTCTGACGTTTCAGAACACGTAGATTCCGAAAATATAGGTTTTTCAATTCCGTCAGTCTGTCTGTCTGTCTGTCTGTCTGTCTGTCTGTCTGTCTTGTCTGTCTGTCTGTCTGTCTGTCTGTCTGTCTGTCTGTTGGTGCATTAACTAAAAAACTACTTGACGGACAGCAGTCAAATTTGGTAGGTAGTTAACCCTACTGTCGGCGAAGAACTGGTAGAATTTTCACTGAAAAATATACAGGGTGGACCGTCTAAATGGAATAAATAGTGAAAAAATTTTTTTTTTGCTCAAATTTAAAATTTCCACGTTTCATGACGTGCTAAACCTATTTCAGAAAGAAAAATTTTTTGAACATTTTTTTCAATCATTTTTGAAAAAAAATGTACCACTAAAAAAAATTTTTTTCCTTGTTCAAATTTAAAATTTCCACGTTTCATGGCATTCTAAACCTATTTAAAAGAAAAAAAATTTTTGAAAATTTTTTACCAACATTTTTGAAAACATTTTTACCACCAAAATAGATGAATTTTTTTTTTCTCAAAATTTAAAATTTCCACGTTTCATAGCGTTCTAAATCTATTTAGAGAAAAATAAAAAAAAAAATTAAATTTTTGAAAAAATGTTGCCACAAAGAGATGGAATTTTTTTTTCAAATTTAAAATTTCCACGTTTCCATGGCATTCCAAATTTATTAAAACAAATTTAAAAATGTTTTAGAAAAATTTTAAAAAAAATGAAAACATGTTTATGTAATCTATTTATTATCATTATAGAATAGACGAAATATTTTTTTTGCTCAAATTTAAAATTTCCACGTTTCATAACATTCTAAACCTATTTCGGAAAAAAAAATTTGCAACATATTTTCACCAATTTGGAAAAAAATTTAACACTAGAATAGACAGAAAACATTTTTGAAAATTTGTTCTATATTTTAATCACCACTATACTTCCACTCCATTACGTGAATGTGGGATTGAAAATGTGAGAGATGGCAATAATATTTGGCATATCCTATTATATACTTTTATTGAATAATGGCATCCCAAGAAATAATTGAGTCATGGTGGACATTTATAAAGGTATTTGCGCAAGCCTCCCATATTTGGCACCTGTTATTTAGTATATTGAACTTTTGCTGTTGGATGAACACTATGTATATTTTTTTGACCAAAAGTTATCAGGTTTTCTTTGTGATAATACCAATAATTATATTCCGATTATTATTCCCAATGTCATTTCGTAATTAATAATTTTTTTGAGTGACTGTCATGCACAAATAACGAGGGAAGTTCTGTGTAAATAACTTTACCGATTTTTTTTCTTGAAATAGGATTAGAATGTCATGAAACGTCGAAATTTTAAATTTGAACGAAAAAAAATGTTCTGTCTGTCTGTCTGTCTGTCGGTCTGTCTCTAACTTTTTTTTTTGTCCGCACGTTTTCTCCGGAACGGTTTAAGATATTGACTTGAAATTTTGTATATTTTATGCTGTATATCCACACTGTGGAACACTACCTAAGTGTCGTGTTTGAAATCATAAATAAAATTCACAAATTTGTATGTATTTTAGGAATTAATCATAACAGTTTTACTTTAACGGATCATACAGAAGCAGGAGTATCTGTGGTTTATTTAATTGATTCAAGTTCACTTATTCTCATCGAGTAGGATGCAGAGAATGAAACTTGATATTGAATACGAACAAAATATTTAAATAAACATAAAATGAGGTTATTTTAGTTTAACAAGGTTATTCTAAATAGTATATAATAAAACATGAACTGATAGAGAATCACAATCTCATTTAAAATGATTTAGAATGAAATTGGAAAACAAAAAAGTAAATTTTATGAAATCTGACATGCATGTCAAAACTTAGGGCTGAAAATCATATTTTGTGTAGAAACACTGTAAATCTACACAAAATGAATATTGAATGAAAGACTATCAACAGTAGTTGCAGTGCAGCGTAATTATTTTAGAAATAGTAAGTCCATATATTACAAAACACTGAATGACATTTTAAGTTTTCAGATATTTTCAAATATCATTGCAGAAAGGTGTTTTGTAAATGATATTTCACATCATGCAGAAAGAAAGGACTAATAGTATGATGTTAAATGTTTGTTGGCGTATCAATTTCTTGTTTTAGTTTATAATATAAGTATTCTGTCAGTATGGAAACTGCAGTACGTTTTTAACTACTAGCATTTTGTGTTTATCATTGCTATTCATCTAAATGTATGAATTAGTATTTATTTGAGATTGGAATTGTTAATTGTAGTTATAAGTAGATTTTAAGAAAGTGTATGTAATATGTCAATATATTTCGAGTAATTATAATTATTCACTTAATCCTGAAAAGTAGAATAAGAAACTTATCAGGAAAAATAAAGAATTAAAAACAGTATTCACTTAAGGTAAAGAACAAACAAAACTGAATAGTTTAAATTTTAAATTAAAATTAAATTTTGAAATATTAGATCAAAATAGAAAAAAACAATTGAAATATTGGAAATTAACCCATTGAAACGACTAAAAATAACAAATCAGTTGATCATACACCGCTGAACAGCGAGCTGCGAAAAATATTCATCCAAGAATAAATAAATAAATTGAAAAGAAAAGAAAAGTGGTGAATAATTTGAAGGTTAGGATATTACAATCCAGATATATTGATATCAAGAATAAATTGTAAAAGTTGATTAAATATAAGAAGTGAGTATACTTTGAAAGTATTAAGAAGTAGATTATCCGGAAAGCAGATTTAGAAGTATTTGTTAATTCAGTTAGCAAATTTATATGGTGAAGAAATTTCAAACGTCAATCAAGTGATAGAAATATTTCAAGGAAATCTTGAAAATAAATTGGAGGTTATAAACAAACGTCAATCCAGAAAAGAAGAAGAAGAAGCCTTGAGAGGTTTAAAAAGTCAGTCAAGTGACATTATATTTCAAGGATCATAATAACGAGTTAGAGGTTATAATTTAACATTACTCGACTCGAAAGAAAGACAAGGTAAAGCTTTACAATATCAGAAATCCATGGTACATATTTATTTTAAATAAAGGCCATATTTATCATTTTAGTTAAGTTAGATTTTGTTATTTAAATTTGTTAATTACATTCCAAGTTCAAATTTGTTAATAAATTAATACTTTGTTCGTTCAATACTGAGTTTGATTTATTTAGATTGTTATCTTGATCGATGAGCATTTATTGAACCGACTTCGTTGGACCCTGAGTAAGAGTCATTCTATAGATTGTAGATGGTCATGCTAATGGTGTTCTATAGTCTATAATATTAACAGCTTTTAAGAAACTGTTTGGCGCTCAATAAAATCATTTCAATTTACTTTCAAAAAGTAATTTCGAATATATAAAAAATAAAATAGATATCAGAATATAGAACATTTATGGCTTGTTAACGTGGAGCGATCAGGAAAGCGATTGAATAAATACAACTTGAGAATAGTTTATCATTTCAAGCATACATTTGAAAGATAATAGAACAATTAACTTATTTTGATAGTTTTGACAACAAGGCGTTGTCAAATTAAAAACAAATATAATTTATATGAGGTTAAAGTCAGGTAAGACAACCATGAATCAAGAAGAAACTACACCAGGTACATCCACAGTTCCACAAACACAAGTTGGGGACACAAACACACAACCAGACACAAACATGTTCCAGAAACTCATGGAAATGATGGGTGGAATGAAGGTAGACATGAATCAAAATAACCAGAGACTAGAAGAAAAAATTGGCAACATAAATACACAAATTGGCAACATAAATGTACAAATGGGTCAAAGTATGCAAAAGCTGGAAGAAAGCAATACAGAAGTAAGAAATAAGATTGAAAATCTAGAGAGTAAATGGGAGCGAATGGGAGAGTCAGTTAATGAAGAAATAGGTATTAAGGTAAATGAGGCAGCAAAGGAAATAAGAGAGGAAGTAGTAACTATGTTTGAAGATGGAATGACTGCAGTAGATAACAGAATGCAGAAACAAGAAGATAAATACGATAAGAAAATAAAAGAACAGGATAGCAAGATAGAACAGAACACGAAGTTGTTGAAGGATACCACACGTACACAATTAACACAATTACCCACACATACTTACACATGCAACAAAACACCATTTTATTTTTACGGAGATAACCGCATACACCCTAAAATTTTCATTTCACGTTTGAAACAACACATGGAAACACAACACGTAAATGCAAACCTAAAAGCAAACATACAAGACATGTTAAAGGGAGAAGCGGAAATCTGGTATTCAGTTATAATGGACAGGTTTGAGACTATAGAAGAATTTGAAGCTCTAGTCTTAAAACAATATTGGAGTGATTACACTCAGTTAAAAATAAGACAAGACCTATTTAATGGTAACTATGTAGAAAATAAAGGTATTTCTAGGGAAAATTATGTACTTAGAAAAGTATACAATATTAGACATCTAGAACCAAAATTCACAGAAAGTGAAATGGTCAGATATTTAGCTAGGCATTTTTCAGGGGATATCCAGAATGTTATTATTACGCAAAGAATTGCAAAGTTAGATGATTTGATTGATTATTTAAGAGAATTAGATGATTATCATCAGAGTTTTGATAGGAAGGCTAGTCAGAATAGGGAAAATAATAGTAGATATTATAACAAGTGGGGTTATGATCAAAATAGGAATGAGAATGATAGAAGAGAAAGGCAAGGTTATGGTCAATATGATAGGAAGGAAAAGCAAGGTTATGGTCGTCAATATGACAATGATAGAAAGGAACGAGGGGGTTATGAGAAACGTCAATATGACAATGATAGGTATGAAAAGCACGGTTATGAGAAACGTCAATATGACAATGATAGGAATGAAAAGCAGGGTTATGAGAAACGTCATTATGATAATGATTGGAGAGATAGAGGGGGTTATGTTAAAAATAATGAGTCATATGCACAAGTGGCTAATATCAATATTCAAAGGGGAAATAGAGTAGATGAAAACACGCACTCTAATATAAATAAAATAGAAACAGCACAAGTAAATGATAGAAATAGAAATCAGGATTTTTAGATAAACTTGTTTTAAATGTAGGTAATAATTGTAAAAAAATAGGCGACTGTATAGAAAATGATGTTATATTGGGAGACGACATCTTATCAGGAAAAAAGGCAAATATTGTATTAGGAGAAAGAATCCTAAAAATAGAAGGTGAAAGAATACCTTTCTGTAGTGTTAATGAATTAAATGGCAAATGTGCTGAAATAGTTAATGAATTGAATGGCAAAGGTGCCGAAATAGTTAATGAATTGAATGGCAATGATGCCGAAATAATTAATGTATCATATGGCATAGAGTCCAATAATGATAATGAATTTTGCGGTGAGCATATAGTGGGAACCACATGTGTTCAAATAAATAATGATAAGAAGCCTGAAACCTTTCTGATAAGTCGTTACTCCAAATATGATAAAATTTTTAAAAATTTGTCTCAAAAGTACAAAAATTCAATTGATTATGAACCTACGATAGCAAAGGGCTATGCGCAACAACTTGAAGTAGGTAATATTTTAAATGAAAACGAAAATGTTTTAAACTATAATAATGAAGAATCATTACCGGGAAGTTGTCACATGGGGATAATTTATCCATATGATCCAGGATAGATTACTCTTAAGTTATCCAAATGATCCTGAGTAGATCACTTTTAAATTGTAAATAAACTTTGACAGTGTGAATGTCACATCATGTTGTTAAAACTAACAAAATTTTCACATGTCAAAATTCTATTAGTTTAGGGGGTTTTATGCTGTATATCCACACTGTGGAACACTACCTAAGTGTCGTGTTTGAAATCATAAATAAAATTCACAAATTTGTATGTATTTTAGGAATTAATCATAACAGTTTTACTTTAACGGATCGTACAGAAGCAGGAGTATCTGTGGTTTATTTAATTGATTCAAGTTCACTTATTCTCATCGAGTAGGATGCAGAGAATGAAACTTGATATTGAATACGAACAAAATATTTAAATAAACATAAAATGAGGTTATTTTAGTTTAACAAGGTTATTCTAAATAGTATATAATAAAACATGAACTGATAGAGAATCACAATCTCATTTAAAATGATTTAGAATGAAATTGGAAAACAAAAAAGTAAATTTTATGAAATCTGACATGCATGTCAAAACTTAGGGCTGAAAATCATATTTTGTGTAGAAACACTGTAAATCTACACAAAATGAATATTGAATGAAAGACTATCAACAGTAGTTGCAGTGCAGCGTAATTATTTTAGAAATAGTAAGTCCATATATTACAAAACACTGAATGACATTTTAAGTTTTCAGATATTTTCAAATATCATTGCAGAAAGGTGTTTTGTAAATGATATTTCACATCATGCAGAAAGAAAGGACTAATAGTATGATGTTAAATGTTTGTTGGCGTATCAATTTCTTGTTTTAGTTTATAATATAAGTATTCTGTCAGTATGGAAACTGCAGTACGTTTTTAACTACTAGCATTTTGTGTTTATCATTGCTATTCATCTAAATGTATGAATTAGTATTTATTTGAGATTGGAATTGTTAATTGTAGTTATAAGTAGATTTTAAGAAAGTGTATGTAATATGTCAATATATTTCGAGTAATTATAATTATTCACTTAATCCTGAAAAGTAGAATAAGAAACTTATCAGGAAAAATAAAGAATTAAAAACAGTATTCACTTAAGGTAAAGAACAAACAAAACTGAATAGTTTAAATTTTAAATTAAAATTAAATTTTGAAATATTAGATCAAAATAGAAAAAAACAATTGAAATATTGGAAATTAACCCATTGAAACGACTAAAAATAACAAATCAGTTGATCATACACCGCTGAACAGCGAGCTGCGAAAAATATTCATCCAAGAATAAATAAATAAATTGAAAAGAAAAGAAAAGTGGTGAATAATTTGAAGGTTAGGATATTACAATCCAGATATATTGATATCAAGAATAAATTGTAAAAGTTGATTAAATATAAGAAGTGAGTATACTTTGAAAGTATTAAGAAGTAGATTATCCGGAAAGCAGATTTAGAAGTATTTGTTAATTCAGTTAGCAAATTTATATGGTGAAGAAATTTCAAACGTCAATCAAGTGATAGAAATATTTCAAGGAAATCTTGAAAATAAATTGGAGGTTATAAACAAACGTCAATCCAGAAAAGAAGAAGAAGAAGCCTTGAGAGGTTTAAAAAGTCAGTCAAGTGACATTATATTTCAAGGATCATAATAACGAGTTAGAGGTTATAATTTAACATTACTCGACTCGAAAGAAAGACAAGGTAAAGCTTTACAATATCAGAAATCCATGGTACATATTTATTTTAAATAAAGGCCATATTTATCATTTTAGTTAAGTTAGATTTTGTTATTTAAATTTGTTAATTACATTCCAAGTTCAAATTTGTTAATAAATTAATACTTTGTTCGTTCAATACTGAGTTTGATTTATTTAGATTGTTATCTTGATCGATGAGCATTTATTGAACCGACTTCGTTGGACCCTGAGTAAGAGTCATTCTATAGATTGTAGATGGTCATGCTAATGGTGTTCTATAGTCTATAATATTAACAGCTTTTAAGAAACTGTTTGGCGCTCAATAAAATCATTTCAATTTACTTTCAAAAAGTAATTTCGAATATATAAAAAATAAAATAGATATCAGAATATAGAACAGTATATATTATAACGAGATCTGGAACTGGATTGCTTTTTGAAGATATCCGGTGGTTTGGTACTCATGGCTTTTGTACGAAATATTTTATTTTTGCACGACGAAATGAAATATGATGGTGACAGGAAATCGACCCGCAAATATTTTTTAATTACTTGGATGCACTTTTCAACATTTTTTAAGTCTCACTACTTTTTTTTAATGCACCTTTTTTAAACTACGGCATTCTCAAATTCAAAAAATAATTTGCGTTTTTAACATTATAAATACAGTTCCTTGTACTGTCACCGGTTTAGGTGCGGGCACTCGATCGTCGAAGTTAAGCTACGTCGGTCGGGTCCAGCGCATGGATGGGTGAGTTCTCGTTCAGGTACGTCAGTCTATGTCATGAGCTGAATAGCCTTGGCTGGACTGAGACGACTTGGCGAGACAATAAAAACAAGGACTGATAACTTTACCAAAGAGCTCCTTATCAACAGACTCGAAGTCTTGTGAGGACCATGTCTGGATAAGGAGCCCTAAGGTATAAAATGGAGTACTACAATAGACCTATACTGGTCGCAGTAGGCAAGGCCAATCGCCAACTCCTCCATCTAAAATCTAATCTAATCTAACATTATAAATCCGAATATTTAATATTTATCAAGTAAAGACATACATCATTTATATAATGTAGTTAAAATGTAAATATAAATAGGTGGAATATATTTTTTTTGTGTGTGTTATTATAGTTTGCTATTTATTATTTTGAAAAAATTGCTTATCAATAATAATTGATTTATCAATGATAAAGTACAAGAATCAAAGTTAATTCTCATCTAAGTAATTTCAAAAATTATTTGGTAAATTACTAATTATCTTCCAATCTTTTACATTTAAGTGAAACATGTAAATTTTATTACTATGTAATCGTGGATTTACTGGATTTGACATACACAAGTATGAATTACAAATATAAATTGCTAGAATTAAAAAAATGTTATAAATTAGAAATTTTGACAACCGTTTTCTAGGAACCGTTTGAAAAGTTTCGATAAGGCTGAAGAAAACGTTAAAAACGCAAATTATTATTCATTTTTGAATTTGAAATTGATTTAAAAAAGGGCGTTTTCAAAAAAGTAACGAGAGTAAAAAATGTTGGAAAGTGCATCCAAGTAATTAAAAAAGATTTGCGAATCGATGTCCTCCTTCACGTTTCATTCCGTCATGCAAAAATGAAATATACAACTTTGGTTTCAAATACGATGAATACCAAAAAAGGTGAACTATATACAAAAAAAATATGGTCTTAAAACATAGGTCTTGACGATCATTTTCCATAAAAAAACGTTTAAAAAGCTGTGGTAGAAGCTGAGAAATAAATTTTTAGAGATGGCTACTTTTGTCCATTTTCGACATTTAATCTCTTGTAGTTCAAAAGTGGTGAATTTTGGAGAAAAATGTCAAGAGACAAAAAGTGTTTATTTTGGTCCAATTAACCCAATGAATATGTTCGGAAAACGATTTATTCTTTTTTTATTTTGCAACTTTTTTGATAATCACAAATTACCTGCTATGGGAATCAAAAAGTTTAATAAGGTTTTCTGTTGACAATAAAATAACAAATCGAAGCCAGAATGTGCCAACTTGTCGAAACTTCGAGGTCACTTATTTTCACGATACAATATTTACCTTTGATGCGGGAGGGAACTAAATATGTTTATTGAAAAAAAAATAGATACTATGAAACCTGCACTAACGCATGCTCATCAATAATTTTATGATTAAATTAAACACTTTTAGATAATTTTAGATTAAAATGTGTTTGTATTTCATATCAAAATACATTTGTGTAAAATTTAGAACTATATTTGTTCAAACAATAACTGGAATTTGTAATGTAGGCCACTAGATGATAAAAGGCGAAATTTTGTTTCCAAGTCGCCATATGTTGCAACTGTTAATTATTAAAGTAACTGTGTACGTTGCAAAGATTCGACACACATTTTCAACGAAAAAAATAAGGTCATCGACTCATTTCCATAATTTTAAGTACGAATAAGACGATAAGACCATGAACCCATTCTTAAACTGAGGCATAAATAAAAAACAAACAACTACTTACATTTATATTTTGTGGAAAACTGCTCTCTGAGATAAGTTATCTCTATTTTTATTTATTTTTTTATTATTTATGATATAAATATTTTTCGTTGAATTGTTGATAAAGATTATGTAAACCTAAATTTATAAGCAATAATTTTGGTAGTGCTTGTTGTATTGTAGTACCTATAAAACAAGTTTATATCAAGGATAATTCTGCAAATATAAATACAATGGAAAAAATATGTATATCTAAAGGGCATTTTGTTTGTTTACTTATTGTCGACATATTTTGTTCTTTTATGTGTTTTTGTTTCCGTTATTCAAGGATGTATAGATGTTTTTATTTTCTTGACCGTTGATATCAAATTAATTTGATGTGCATCCTTGGATTTTTCGGACTGTTTCAATGAAAGTTATTGTGTTCTCGTACATTTCCGTACTAATCATAGTGAAAAAAATATGTTATTATTGGAAAATATTTCTTCGCTAATTTCACATTTCAGGTCAATTTTGGTTAAGTATTTTAAGGTAGAGTTTTGTCAAGACACTCAACATCATTTATAGAGCAGCCTGTATGGACGCATGAGTATCCAATACGTTTCGACTGCAGTTTTTTTTTGCTGGAATCAGTTCAGGAGGCACTGCTGATTGTGAAAATCCATGCTACCAGGCGGTAACCTGATCTAATATTGTATAAAACAATTTTGCTTATAAAAAAGGAAATATTACATTTTTTCAATCGAACAATTTTTTTTATAATATCTGGTCGATTTCCAACAAAAAATGTTCAATAACTATTTTTCATAAAGTTGATATTTTCAATGTTTTCAATTTTTAAAAATTTAAAAATCGTCAATCTCTCGTTTTTTGGCGCTTTAAAAGTGTGATAAAATTGTTTTTTTTTCCAGAATATGTTTTTTTATAATATTTTTAGACCTTTCGTATGTACTTCAAAAACATGAAATTGACGATTTTGAATTGTATGCCTCATAGCCGCCACTTTTCTTCGACGATTTTTGAAAAATTCATGTCAAAGAAAAGTCTCATATAAATTTCAGCGTGTAGGTTGATTGCTGAAACGTTTTAAGCCAAAACATTAAGCGGTACAAAGTTGAACCTAGTTCTACAGGGTATTTTCCACGATTATTCAAATTATTATATTTTTAAACTGTTATACTTATCATTTTTTTAATGGAAAAACCTGTATGTTTTGACTTAAAATGCTTCAGGAATCAATTAGCTGAAATGAAAAGCTTTAATTGACAGAAAATTATCGACATCTCACTTTTTCAGATACAATTGAACATTGCTTGAACTAATAAGGTACAGATGATTTGAAATACGACAACGTTGTAACCCAAATAAATCACAATATCGTAATTTTCGGTAGTTTTACACGAAGAATTATACGGGTATAAACATTAAATACACTTACATGTATGATAGTGAGATCTGGAACAATGTCATATTTTGATTTTACACCGGTCAAGGGTTGGGGTCCAGAAACTTGGGATTTGGTGTATATACTAGAACCTACGGATTCCAAATTTTTTATAACATTTGACACCACCGACCACCACCCCTACTACATTATTAAAAGGGTTAGTAAAATAGAATTAAGACATTCACACGTACATATTATAACACAACATTATATGACATATGGAATTAGATTATATTTTGAGATGATTCCGTTGAATGGTTGGGGGTGAAATAGAGGTAAAAAGTAAAACAAGCTCGTAAGAGTCCAGAAACTTAGGGGATTAGGTGTATACAGGGTGTCCCAGAAATGAGTTCCTGAACGGAAACATGTGATTCCTGAGTTCATATTGAACCCGCATAACCCAACTTACCTTAGTCCAAAAATGCATCCCTGAGGCATCTTCTTAAAGTGAGACAGAAAGAATATTTTTTTCCAATAACTCCCGTTATATTGAAGATAGAATTTTCAAATTCTGGTGGCAGCTATATCTCTATAAGTACTTTATGTAAACTTGACAACAACAAAATATCTTTTGTTCCTCAATTTTTTTCATAATAATTAATATTTGATTGGCCGTATATTTTTAATCGCGCTGTAAAATTACGGAATACTTGAATATTTTTTCAGAGCACTGAAAGGGCTGCAAAAATGTACTCTTAAAATTTTCTGTAATATTAATCAAAATACAAGGAATTATCGTGTTTTCCTCCATTTGTATTTAACATTTATTTGCAATTCTAGAATAAAATGTTGTAATAACAGACAGTTTCAATTTATGCAAAGAAATACATTAATAACAAATGCTCCACATGACGTCCATCAATTTCAGTACACAAATTAATACTTTTAAAATTTTGTGTAATATTAAGGAAAAATCAAGAATTATCATTTTTTCTCTGTAGTACTTATAGAGATACAGGTCCCATGGAGACTTGAAAATTTTAATTTCAATATAATGAAATTATTGGAAAAAAAGTTCTGTCTCACTTTAAGAGATTATACTTCCTCAGGGATGCATTTTTGGATTAAGGTAAGTTGGGTTATATGGGCCCAATATGAACTCAGGAAGCACAGGTTCCCGTCCGGGAACTCAATTCTGGGACACCCTGTATACTAGAAATAAAGGTCTCCATTTTCCACCTCCACTTCATTATTAAAGGGGTTAACAAAATAATATAGATATTAACTTGAAATTTGCTGCACGTATGTGTCATATCGAGATCTAGAATTAAATTATATTTTGAGCTTATTACGTTGAGGGGTTGAAGGCGAAATAGAAGTAAATAAATGAAGCAAGCTAGTAAGAGTCCAGAAGCTTGAGTTTTGGTGTATTTATACACCAGAAGTCAAGGTCTCAAATTTTCTTATGACTTTTTCACCTTCATTATTTTGTAATAATAATAATAATAACAACAATAATAATAATAATAATAATAATAGAAATAAAACGGATTTGGAAACTCCAAGAAGTCCAAATAATCCCTATTATTATATCAGTGGAATGAGTGGCCACTACTCATCTGAAGAGGAACACGGTATTACTAGGCCTTGCTGTCGGGATAACAACTCTTATGCAAAAGACAGTGGTATTACAGACATGCTATATCGTAAGAAAATTCTTATCATAGATAGAGTGAATTCTCTCCCACCCGGCGACAAAATCAAATCTAATCCCGATAACATCGCAAATCCAAGGGATAGGTTAAAATTTTCCAGCATTAGGCTGAGAAGTACACTTAATAATAATAATAATAATAATAATAATGCCTATGCAGAAATCTGTCCTGCTGGACACTTGTAGCATTGTCAGAAGGGTATTGGGAGATTAATACCAGAAAAGGCCCAACAATCTGAGATGGGTCCCAACAGAGCTTAATCCCTTGGTAAGAAATTACCCGGGACAAGTCGATAATGCCAGCATTGTGCTGAGTACCGAGGAAAATAATAATAATAATAATATTTTATTCACCATTTTGGATACATGTAGTATATATGGCAGGTCAGAGTATAGTGTAAGTAATAGAAATAATAATAATAGTATAATACAAACTTATTTAGTGACAAACAACATAAACATGTTACGTAAATACATATAGGTACATACAGATTCAGTCATAAAAAAAAAATACATAAACGGTAATTTTATTATGACCCCAAAAAAGGTTCTCTATTTAAAAAGTCGTATACACTGTAGAATGCACCTTTCTGTAAAATGTCTTTTATTATCTTTTTAAACTTGGAGCATTTCTTATCTCATCTGACAGACTATTGTATAGCAGGGTTAGCAAAAATTGTGTTTTTTTTATTTTAATCAAAAAACACGTTTTTTTAATTGAAAACAATTCAATGTGTTTTAGACATGGATTTTTAATTGTTGAAAAAAAAACATGTTTTAAACAATAAAAAACATGATTTTAAACTTAAATTTATACGGGTGCGTCGACCCAATACATTGTTTATTTTATAAGCCATATTGCATCATAACAAGACGAGGACGATACTTGACAACGGCTCAGCCAATTCGGTGTAATAAATATGTCAAGTTGTGCAATAGTGCAATCATTGTTTGGTGATTGGTTATTGTTTACACAGGCACATAAGAAAAAGTCGAGTGGGAGAAGGCAGACCTAAGTATTCCCATGAATACTGACCTGCTGAACAGGAATTCGATATCCGTTTTGCCCGATTGGCTCTTGCATTCTTCCTAACCTCAAAAAACACCGGGAGAATGCCCGAAAAAATGAAAATGTAGCTAAAAATCTGAAAACATTCGGGAGTACATGGGATGGTGATAGAAATCGAATGGCGCAAACCAGACATCCCTGCGGCCCTTCGTTTTCGAGATAGAGCAGCTCAAAGTTACCGGAAGGAAAAAGCTATAGAATTCTAGTTTGCGCCATTCAATTTCTCTCGCCATTCTACGTATCTCTGAATTTTTTCAGATTTTTAACTACACTTTCATTTTCTCGGGCATTCTTACGGTGGTTTTTTTGAGGTTAGGAAAAATACAAGAGCCAGTCGGGCATAACGGACATCGGTTTCGTGTTCAGCAGGTCAAAATGCATGGGAATATATAGGTCTACCTTCCCGCACTCGACATTTTTTTTGTGTGTACCTGTGCTATTAAGCGCTTTAAAATTAACACTTAAGAAAATAAATAATCTATCTATCTATCTATACTTATAATCTATGGCTGTGGCTGCAAAGCCATTCGCACAACACCGAAGAAAATAAATAATAACAGGCATATCTTCTATGTAATAGTAATATGTTTCGTTCGTTGTACTTATACTACTATATTATTATAACTAGTTTTATTGCATTCATATTTTTTTTTATTCATTTTTTTTTTCTTACCTTATCAAATACAATGATGTTCCAAAAATTGTCCATCAAACACACTGAAAAAACAAATTGAAAAAAATCATGTTTAAAACAATTGTTTAAACGTGTTTAAAACAAATATGTTTAAAACAGGTTACTGTGTTTTAAACACTGAAAAAACATTTGTTTAAAACATTTTATTTCAAAACTGCCAACCCTGTTGTATAGTAGAATACAGTTGTAGTGTGGGGATTTTTTAAAACACGATGTTTTGTGTTTTGGTATACTCAAGAGGTCCCCACGCCTTGTATCATAAGTATGACTCTCTTTTAGTTTAGAAAATAGGTCCATATTTTTTTTTATGTACATCAAACATTTAAATATATGTGCACGAGGTAGTTAGATTTTTTTTGTTTTTACAGCTTGCTCTAGAATCCAACTTGAAAATTAGTCGAATAAGTCTTTTTTGACTTATAAATACTCTATCACTAGAGGTGGAGAAAATTATGTTGTAGGATATGTGCGAGTATGCCAACGCGTAGTATATATTTAATAGTCCGAAGTGAATGATAATTTGCAATCAAGATAGTTCCCAAGTAGTTTTGCACTATCCGACAGACTTATGTCGTCGTACAATGTTATATTGTGTGGAAGGGGTCTCTGTATATAAAAATTTACAATCACAGTTTTTTAGCTTTTAGTATTAATTCATCCCTTTGTGACCACATACTAACTTCTTCAAGAGTTAGAACCACTGCTTCTTGAAGCTCCTCAGGTGTGTTGGCCGCCAGAGTTACTGTAAAGTCATCTGCAAACATAGTTAGATGCCCATTGCTTATGTGACTGGGCAAGTTGTTGACTTACAGCATGAACAGTAATGGTCCCAAAACCGAACCCTGAAGAACTCCAAGCAGCAGTTCCTCCAACTCCGATTGTGCTCCATCTACTTTTACTCTCATCATTCTTCCTTCCATATACGATAGTACCCAAGATAATATAGTTCCCCTGATACCGATATTATACAGTTTTTGTTTTAAGAATTCTTTGTTTATAGTGTCGAATGCTTTTGATAAATCGAATAGCAGGGAAACAACAGGGAAATAACATAAGTTTTGATAAACGTAGTCCAACAGGTGACACGTTGCCGTTTCGGTCGATGTATTATCCATGTTTTACACTAATATTAATAAGATAGTTTTCATACAAAATTACGAATATGGAATTATTCTAAATTAAACAAGCTAACCTTTATACTTCTCGCCGATTTACTGCACTTTTTATATAATAGTAGTACATTCTATAGGATACCCTTCGCAGTGTTTTTGTAAATAATATTAATTTTAGAATTTTTTTGTTTAATTGCAAAACATAAAAAATTATTTTCTTTTTAAATTCGAATAATTAATAACTTTTTTATTTATTGATCAATTTTGTCCAATAACAATAGAGTTCCTCTTCTAAGTAACACTAACTTACTGTCCAAGTTTCAGTATAATCGGGCTTTTCGTTCTTAAGTTATCGTGCTTACAAGAAACGTGACGGACAGGCAGACAGATGGACAGGCATACAGACGGACGGACAGATGTACAGACAGACAATCGGACACGATATGAAATTTTTTCTAGATAAAACATTAATAATAATTAGAAACAAATTGCAACATAATGGGAATTTAGCGAATAGAACTTTAAGCATAGAAACTATTATAGAATTACTTACTTTCTGTATTAGATAACATATTTTCAGTTAAGTAACGACTTCTATCAACAAGACTTTGTTATGACCATGAGTTCTTCATTATCTCCAATGTTAAGTAACGTTTTTATGGAAAATTTTGAAAAAAATAACATTAATAACTTGGTTAATAAACCTATTGTGAGCAGGAGATATGTAAATGACATTTTTGCAATATGGCCTTACAGAGAAAAACATTTGGAAAAGAACCATAAAGTTGTCAATAGAAATAGAAAATCATAGTTAATTGCCCTTCTTATAGTTTTTAATTAGAAAATGTAGATAACACGTAAGTACGAACCCAGTGTTTTTAGAAAACAAACACACACGAATAGATTCTCAAATTTCAATTCAAATCAACATATGTTTGTTAAGAATGGTGTCGTAAAATGTTTATATGAAGAATCTTAAACGATTTCTTCAAATGACAAAATTTTAACTAACTGGAAACAATTAGTCAATATCCCCAGAGCAATATTGATGGCCAGTAGACAAACATTGAAAATGTGAAAATGCATTCAATTATTACAACCTGAATTTACACCTTTAGCAGTAATTCCATATATATTTGGTTTATTGGATAAGTTACGAAGAATAAGATGTAGACTTTCTGTATAAAAGGCTTCTCAAACGGACTCCAAATTAAAATCAGTTTCATGGAAAACTAAATAGGTAAATTGAAACATATTCTTTATAGGATTCTGCAAACAGCAGAAAAAATAACTATGTATGGGAACTAAAAGAAAAACTATGTGTAAAAATGTTAATGAAATCTTTGCATTCTTTCGATAACATAATTTCTGCTGTTTGCAAAATCCTATAAACAATATGTGTCAATAAATAGGTCAACATTCTTCAAGATTCCAAAACTAGTATTTATTATGCGGTAAACGTTATGTAGGTGAGTCATCTTAGACCTCTCCATGTAGGCTTGATAAGCACAGAAATTATGCTGAAAGAGAATGCCAGAAATTTAATATTTGAACGCGCGTGTGATAATCGTCATGTGATTTAATGGTATTAAGTGATAGATCGGTAGCACGGGAAAGATTCTGGTGAACAATTAGCTAACGTCTGCGTCTCATGGAGACCTTTCTTAAGCACGTAAAATCGACTACTAGATATTTTTTTTCATTGCCACTGGCGCAAAACAATTTTTAATAGATTTTTTATTTCGTAAAATAAATGCATAATTTTTATCAATTAGTTCACGTCTGCGATGTTTATATTAGTTTACTTTAGGGAAAAAAAGTGACGGGAAGCGCAATCGCAGATATGTAGGTGGCGCACTAGTCTTTGAAATCGGCAATCGCATTTGTATCGAAAACCGGCTTTTAAAAACAATCGGTTCACGTCTGCGAAAGGCGTCACCCGTTATATAATGACTTTTTAAGTACTTGAACAGTCTCCCAGACGATTTGGCCGTGTATGTGATATATTTATACATTTTCGATTATGCTACCAATTCCGATAATTTTGTACGATTGGCTAACGTCTGCGAAGTGCATTATCAAAAACTTTGAGCTCGAACTGTTGTATCAAATTATTCCCAGACGCGTAGAACAAACCCAGACGCATGTCTGTAAGCTTTTATTTTGTGAAAAAAAAAATTTTTTTTGAACAATTAGTTTACATCTGCGAATGGTTTTTTATGCAAACTACGTAACATTTAAGCCACGAGATTATTCGCAGATCCGTATATTGTGCATAGTTGCTTATATGAGTACGATCGCATGAATTTTATTTGCGGTGTCGCTTAAAAATAATACTTTCAAAGAAAGAGTTTTTGCTTGATTTTATAGTCGGTCAAACAAACATTTAACTATTTACTACCGTGATAATGGCAAGAAAAAACCAATTCTTATGAAGATGTGGTAAAGAAAAGGGGGGATGGGCACCCACGTCACTTGTTGAAAGCATTTTCGTTGTCGCCAGGATTTTGTTAAATAAACGATTAGGCCACAATGGGTGTTAATAACCAAAGATATCTGCATTACAAAAATAAACATTTATTTGTAACTTATCTTCAACACGAGTAAATCATTATGTTCATTCGTCGTCATCGTCGAGATTAAGATTTTAATTGGTCTTCAGGAAGTGCAAGAGCCTCGTCCTCATCATCATCCAGTTCAACACAGCTCTCCTCATCCTCATCCACAGCGATTATATTGTCCTCCTCATCTGTTGGTAAAAAAAATAGTTTGTATTTGCTTAATCGTTTTGCAATTATTTTATCGTACGTAGAGCTTAAGATCAGTCGAACATTAAGTTTCCTGAAAAACGTTTCTAATTATACGTATTAAAATCAATTAATTGAGAATTGTAGTCAGTTTACTTGTATGTGTGTATTAACGTTTCGACAATAACTTTCATGTAAACACAGAATTTAATACTAATAACACACAATCGGCAAATGGTGCCCCTTGCACATGTTTAATTTTATAGAAGTTGATAAAATAGTTTAATAAGTCTCATTGAAATACAACTCTTAATAAAGTATTTTAACATTGGAAATGTTTAAGGAATCGGGAATCTAATGGTAGATATAGGGGGACATATACATCGAAAGTGAAACAAATGTTAGGGCGTCACCGCTGGATGCTGGGGTGGTCAGATCGGGGTGATTTGAGTGACGTTGTGTAGATTGAACCTCTGTGTATCGAATACAAGTTGTCCGGGCATTCTAAGTTTACGGGGGCGGCAAGGCAAATTCAACGCTCCTGCAATGCTGCTAATTCGATGGAAGGCTATTGATTTTTCTCATGAAATACTTAACGTTTTCTGTAGAATATCTTAGAATTATTGAATTTTAATTTATAGCTACATGTATTAGTTATTGACACAAAAAACCGGGCCGTGATAATATTTAACAAATTAAAAAATCTGCAGTAAAAAATTGTATGTTGGTACTTACAAGATATTAGGACTCCCCTGTGGCTTGTACTCGGCTCGCAGAGCAGTGAAGGCAGCATAACATGGCCTTGAGTGGTAACCTACGCTGTGATTTGGTTCTGATGGAGATTCACCTCTTTATACTGCAGGTCGTGCTCTCTTCTTATTTGAAGGGTATCAATACATTTTTTCAATGTTACCACCGAAAATGGCTTAACACCATCCAGATTATCACACAAAAAACACTTTAAAATGTTAACTGTATCGTCACTCGCCATTACTGTAGCCTAGCCAAAGAGTTTAATAAATTGAGAAGAAGATTTGGCGGGAGTTGTGGTTTGGTTGCCTTGGAGACGGGAGGCTCTTCGTCCTTGTCGCACGCCTCGTACCCTCTCTCTCCATTCTGTTTTACAAAGCCACACAACCTTACTCGGCGCGCTAAGATTTCAAAGAAATAGTGTCAATTGTCGTCAATCGTCGCCGCCCCTCATGTACTGTGCGGCAAAGAGAGAACGAACCGTGTGAGAAGGATGAGAAGCCTAAAAGCCTCCCACTGCTTATACATTACGCTTATGGAGTTTGTCTCCTCTATTTGTTAAATTTTTTGAACGCTCGAGGACTAATAGGAAAAATGACATCACCAAGAAGGAGCTGTACCGCCAGTACCGGATCAAGGGAATACCTTTCAACGATCGGTGGAGGTGGCGGAGTATAACGGGTGCTCTCATTGAACCAATTCTTCGGTATATGTTTTACACAGATGTTTCAAACTATTAATGTGTAGTGTAGACGGTATTTACACACAAATCATATAATTATACAGGTATACACAGTAATTATAATACATTTCATGACAAAGCAAGACCCATAGAATACACTAGCTAAAATGATAACGTGTGGAACGTTCGTGAGCACCTGATACATTAATTTTATTGAAATATATGCAAGTCGTAGGCGTCTGCAAAATTCACAATGAGTAAGCAGAAATCAATTATTGACGCGGTTTGCACACACAGACGTGAACTGATCGTTCCACTGTGTATATTGTTTTCAAAGTTCTTAATTTTAATTTTAAAAATATTTATGCGGACGCTAAACGTCTGTGAACGTTTTTTTAATGTTATTATACCATTATAGCAATAAACAAGTTATTCGCAGACATGAGTTGATCGGTAAAAAATGTGTGTTATTTTTTACAAATAACTTTTTTATTTACTTACATTTATACACGCGCGCAACGTCTGCGAATGCATCCATAAGTATCGGTATATCAATAAATTTTAATATCTATTTGTGTGAAAAGTGAGCTTATTGTACAAAATTACCGGAATCGATAGCAAAATCGAAAATGTATAAAAATATCACATACACGGCCAAATCGTCTGGGAGACTGTTCAAGTACTTAAAAAGTCATTATATAACGGGTGACGCCTTTCGCAGACGTGAACCGATTGTTTTTAAAAGCCGGTTTTCGATACAAATGCGATTGCCGATTTCAGAGACTAGTGCGCCACCTACACGTCTGCGATTGCGCTTTCCGTCACTTTTTTCCCCTAAAGTAAACTAATATTAACATCGCAGACGTGAACTAATTGATAAAAATTATGCATTTATTTTACAAAATAAAAAATCTATTAAAAATTGTTTTGCGCCAGTGGCAATGATAAAAAATATCTAGTAGTCGATTTTACGTGCTTAAGAAAGGTCTCCATGAGACGCAGACGTTAGCTAATTGTTCACCAGAATCTTTCCCGTGCTACCGGTCTAGTCTCACACTTAAAATGTATAAATTAAGGTTATAATAACGTTTAGTTTTCAGTTTTAATTATTGCTTACAACTTTATTTTAGTTTATATATTTTTAGGTGTGACATTTTGTAGTAATCAATAAATATTCAAAAACTAACCTCTCTTTAATCTATTTGGCGCAGAGGATGCTTTCATTCAATTTTTAAATATTTTTGGAGAAGCTGCAAAGTACCCAATGGCTCTTCAGCTCCGAAGATGGTGGAAATCTACCTCCGAAACATTGGCGAGTAATTAAATTAAAAACATTTTCTGTAAATATTTGTCTTCCATAGTGCTTGTGTTTTCTATGTGTCCCCCTCTGCCCTTGATCTCATCTCAACCAATAAGTGTGAATGTATACATGAATTTTTTATTTATATTAAAATGCAATATATTACCAATGTACCCTAACGTTATAGAGCGGTAGCACGGGAAAGATTCTGGTGAACAATTAGCTAACGTCTGCGTCTCATGGAGACCTTTCTTAAGCACGTAAAATCGACTACGAGATATTTTTTATCATTGCCACTGGCGCAAAACAATTTTTAATTCATTTTTTATTTTGTAAAATAAATGCATCATTTTTATCAATTAGTTCACGTCTGCGATGTTAATATTAGTTTACTTTAGGAAAAAAAAGTGACGGGAAGCGTAATCGCAGACGTGTAGGTGGCGCACTGGTCTTTGAAATCGGAAATCGCGTTTGTATCAAAAATCGGCTTTTAAAAACAATCGGTTCACGTCTGCGAAAGGCGTCACCCGTTATATAATGTCTTTTTAAGTACTTGAACAGTCTCCCAGACGATTTGGCTGTGTATGTGATATTTTTATATATTTTCGATTATGCTGTCGATTCCGGTAACTTTGTACAATAAGCTCACTTTTCACACAAATAGATATTAAAATTTTTTGATATACCGATACTTATGGACGCATTCGCAGACGTTGCGCGCGTGTATAAGTGTAAGTAAAGAAAAAATTAATTTGTAAAAAATAACACACATTTTTTACCGATCGACTCACGTCTGCGAATAACTTGTTTATTGCTATAATGGTATAACAATATTAAAATATTTTTCACAGACGTTTAGCGTCCGCATAAATATTTTTAACATTAAGATTAAGAACTTTGAAAACCATATACACAGTGGAACGATCAGTTCACGTCTGTGTGTGCAAACCGCGTTAATAATTGATTTCTGCTTACTCATAGTGAATTTTGCAGACGCCTACTACTTGCATATATTTCAATCAAATTAATGTATCAGGTGCTCACGAACGTTCCGCACGTTATCATTTTAGCTAGTGTATTCTATGGGTCTTGCTTTGTCATGAAATATATTATACCTACTATCATACCACTGATCGTTGAAAGGTATTCCCTTGATCCGGTACTGGCGGTACTGCTCCTTCTTGGTGATGTCATTTTTTCTATTAGTTCTCGAGCGTGCTAGGTTCAAAGAGTTTAACAAATAGAGGAGACAAGCTCCATAAGCGTAATGTATAAGCAGCGCCTTCCATAGAATTAGCAGCATTGCGGGAGCGTTGAATTTGAATTAAAAAAAAAAAAGACAATTACAATACATGACTTACTTCGGTTTTACTGTCACAATTTTCATTATCATATACGTATCTATTGATTCGTACAAGTGTTTTGTCTTATATGTGTGGAGAGTCTAATATAATTAGATGCAAGTTAACAACAATAATTTACTAAGAGTACTGTTGATTAATTTCTGTAGGAAATATAGGTGATTTTTCTGCACAAATGGACATTTTTTCTGGTAACACCCTGTAAAATATACTAATATTGGGTTACCTAACTTAACTTGTTTATATTTACTTACCTGTCTGCTCTGCTAGCATCCCATTTTGCCACCCACCGCCCTTCTTCCCTCCCGAAAAATCTCAAAAATGAGCATCGGTCTTATGGGCCCGTTCTACGTCCAATTCAATGCCCAAAAGTTTTTATTTTTATACCCATTCAATGATTTTAAGCAGTCAAAATGTAAAACTATTGACCTACCCCTTGCCGCCCCCGTAAACTTAGAATGCCCGGACAACTTTTGTTCGATACACAAAGGTCCAACCCACAGAACGTCACTCAAAGCATCCCGATCTGACCATCCTAATTTTCTTATATCGCACTTAAACCTCGGCATAATTTTATTAAAATAGTCAAAACGCAGACCTTCACTATTGACCTCCCCCTTGCCGCCCCCGTAAACTTAGAACCTAACAACCTACACAACTCCACTCAAATCACTCCGATCTGATCACCCCTGCGTCCAGCGGTGACGCCCGAACATATGTTTCACTTTCGATGTATATGTTCCCCTATATCTACCATTACATTCCCGATTCCTTAAATATTTCCAATGTTAAAATACTTTATTAAGAGTTGTATTTCAATTAGACTTATTAAACTATTTTATCAACTTCAATAAAATTAAACATGTGCAAGGGGCATCATTTGCCGATTGTGTGTTATTAGTATTACATTCTGTATTTACATGAAAGTTATTATCGAAACGTTAATACACACATGCAAGCAAACTGACTACAGTTCTCAATTAATTGATTTTAATACGTATAATTACAAACGTTTTTAAGGAAGCTTAATGTTCGACTAATCTTAAGCTCCGCGTACGATAAAATAATTGCAAAATAATAAAGCAAATACAAGCAATTTTTTTTTACCAATAGATGAGGACGACAATATAATCGCTGTGGATGAGGATGAGGAGAGCTGTGTTGATCTGGATGATGATGATGACGATGACGACGAATGAATGAATGTTTTACTCGCGTTCAAGATAATTTACAAATACATGTTTTTTTTTGTAATGCAGATATCTTTGGTTTTTAACACCCATTGTGGCCTAATCGTTTATTTTACAAAATCCTGGCGACAACGAAAATGCTTTCAACAAGTGACCTGGGTGTTGCCGCGTCCATCCCCCCTTTTCTTTACCATGCTTCATAAGAATTGGTTTTTTCTTGCCATTGTCACGGTAGTAAATAGTTAAATGTTTGTTTGACCGACTATAAAATGAAACAAAAACTCTTTCTTTGCAAGTATTATTTTTAAGCGACCGCAAATAAAATTCATGCGATCGTACTCATATAAGCAACTATGCACAATATACACATCTGCGAATAATCTCGTGGCCTAAAAGTGACGTACTTTGCATAAAAAACCATTCGCAGATGTAAACTAATTGTTCAAAAAAAAATATTTTTTTCACAAAGTAAAAGCGTACAGACAAGCGTCTGGGTTTGTTCTACGCGTCTGGGAATAATTTGATACAACAGTTTGAGCTCAAAGTTTATGATAATGCACTTCGCAGACGTTAGCTAATCGTACAAAATTATCGGAATCGGTAGCATAATCGAAAATATATAAAAATATCACATACACAGTCAAATCGTCTGGGAGACTGTTCAAGTACTTAAAAAGACATTATATACCGGGTGACGCCTTTCGCAGACGTGAACCGATTGTTTTTAAAAGCCGGTTTTCGATACAAATGCGATTGCCGATTTCAAAGACAAGTGCGCCACCTACACGTCTGCGATTGCGCTACCCGTCACTTTTTTCTCCTAAAGTAAACTAATATTAACATCGCAGACGTGAACTAATTGACAAAAATTATGTATTTATTTTACGAAATAAAAAATGAATAAAAAATTGTTTTGCGCCAGTGGCAATGATAAAAAATATCTCGTAGTCGATTTTACGTGCTTAAGAAAGGTCTCCATGAGACGCAGACGTTAGCTAATTGTTCACCAGAATCTTTCTCGTGCTACCGGTCTATTACACTGTTCTGTCCCATATCGAATTATCAATACATTTGAAGTGAGACATAAAAATAATTAATTACAAAATTTGCCTTAGAGAAAACCTTGTGCCAAATTTTTTAAAGTAGACCTTTCTAGTTTTAAATATGGTTTATTAACAACATTAAATTAATGCTAATCAAAATGGCAAGATTTTTTATTCAGCCTTGGCCTAAAAATATGCCAATAATAGATATATCGTTGTAAATTTGTTTATTATGCAAATTTTTATTACTATTAGTTGCCAGGTAAAGGCGCAAATAATTATGTATGTGTCAATTAACATAATAAGTGAATAGTGTTGTTTTTATCTACTTTGTTCATAACGCGATGACCGATCCTAATTTATTTAGTTTTTACAATCATAAGAAAAGCATTTTCTTCATCATTGTTTAAAAATTATGTTTTTATTTTCATTTACAGTTTATGATTAGGAAATTCAGCTAATGATTATCGCCGCTTTAGTAATGGAAATAAATGATTAAACATAATATACTAGAAATATTAGAGATATTGAAAACTTTTTACATTCTTATATTCAATTCAATTTACCGATGTTACTTTCAGTTCAATAGCATTTACAATTGCATTTTTAGCCCAGTTGTCAGAGACAGAAATTGATAAAAACCGGTCACTAAATGTTATATGGCTGAAATTTTCAGGATAAGTATTTTTGTTGGTGTAGAATACGACAAAAAAAAAGTTTACAACTGTAAGGTGTAAGGTGCCAGCGACCCCTAAGAAAATTGGAAATATTGGCCGAAATGGGCTTGTTCCATGATATTCTTTTTATATGGTTTTTATACTTTTTCATATAGTACTCGATATTCTCATTATACACTTAAAATTTCGTATTATTAACTTTTTCCGTTCTCGAGATATAAGGAGTTGAAATTGGTAATAGTTGCAAAAACCGAGCGCTCATATGTGACGTCACTATACGTAAGTGACGTAAGAAAAATGTCTTTCTGGGACCTTCCAAATTTAACCTGAAGAGTCGAAAAACATGGATTTTTAAACGCTGGTAACTAAATAAATACGTTGAGTGCAAGTTCGTTCTATGTCTCTAAGGAAAGGAGAAGGTCGGCGATGAATCCTAATCGTAAATTGCATGGTCAAAATTGAAAATTCGTCCCGGCAGGAGCGATAGAAAATTGTAATTTTTTGACATTTCACCAAATTGTACTCCCCTACTGTCAAGTAGTAAACAAAACAAACAATACTTTGAAAACACTTATAATTATAACAAGTAAGGAGCATCAAGTCTATTGGGATCGCCGAGTCTATGCGTATAGTGACGTAGCGCCTGGCCACGCCCCATTTTCGCGAGATGGAAATTTGTAATGGTTTTTAAGATACTAAACGTGCGAATAAGATTCTAATTCTTTGCAGATCCATTAATTCATACTTGCACTTTCGATTTATGAAATTAAAAAAAAATGCTGAACAAGCCCATTAGGTTTTCGGCCAATAACTTGAAAAATAAAAATATGCATCAAAATACTAATAGCACTAGGCGATAGAGGGGGAAATTTCACATCAAAAATGTATATGAAGTTTTTTTGTGCGATCAAGAATATAGGCTCCAGATTTTTTTTGTTTAATGCACGAGAATGGAACGTGGCGACACATAAGTACGGCTCGCGAAGCGTGCGCGGTCTCGGACGCGCTACACTAAATTTGTTGTAACTTTTGAACTTAATGAAATTGAGCTCAACAAAGCTTAAATTAAACGAGAAACATGTGGCTATTGGATTATCATATTTCCAATTCTAATATGATTGTATGTAGGAATAGTATATACATATATGAAGTCGGAATATAAAGAGATTTCCAATGAAATCGGTAAAGGCTCTACCAATTCTACAATTCTTAAGATAAAAATATGAAACTTTCACATATGACTCTTGAAGTAATGTATAAAAAGATCCGATTGATAGATATGCCAAATAATTTTTGAAACAAAAGTTATTAACGTTTATTTTACCCCTAGATTCACGAATTTTGGATCAAAGAATAATGTTTCTTTTCTTTTCGGAAAATAAAGAGGGCTAATATAATTTTTAAGGTAAATCCCCTTTCCCCTTGAAACACCTTAAAACACAAATTTCAAGCTTTAAAAATCTTACCTACAAAAATATAATAACGTGATTTAAACCAGAGTAATAGGTGATTAAATCAATTATACATATTAAATTTTATCGCTTTCTCAAGATTTTGAATTTTTGGAAGTGTACATCTTCAAAAATACTTTTTGATATTTTTTTCACTCATCGTATCTTTTTATACATTAGTTCAAGAGTAATAAATGCGAGTTCCAGGTTTTTATCTTAAAAATTGTAAAAATGGTAGAGCTTTTACCGATTTCATCGGAAATATCTTTACGTTCCAACTTCATATACAGTGTGTCCCAGGATAGATGTAACAAGAGATGTAATGGACCAAAAATTTTGGAATTTTGGAATGGTATTTGGGGATTGAGTCCTGCTTGTTGTAAAACTAAAGTATACCAAAAATGACTTGATTTGGTGTTCTACAGGGTGTTTTATAACCAAAGTTGTAAAAATCACCACTAATGAAGTATCTTTATTTTTCAAAATATGAAAAAATTTCACTAAGAAAAGTTATTTAGAATGCAATTTTATACCTCTATACCAAATTACTTTTTTGAAAGTTCCCATTTTTTGCGAATTAAGAGTTGAATTCATATTTAAAGTTGTGTAGGAGCAAATGTTAATCATCTCAAAAAGTAGGCTATTGGTAAATAATAGTGTAGCGCGTTCGAGAACGCGCACGCTTCGCGCCCCGTACTTATGTGTCGCCACGTTCGTTCGTGAGTTAAACAAAGAAATCTGGAGTCTACATTTTTTATCGTAAATAAAACTTCATATACGATTTTGACGTAAAATTCTCTATCGCCTACTGCTATTAGTTTTTTTATTTTTCGAGTTTCGAGTTATTGGTCAAGAACCAAATTTCGGCCAATATTTTCGATTTATTTTTGGGGTCGCCGGCACCTTACAATTTTTTATAGTTAAATACACATTTTAAAAGTTTATTTATCTATCAACATGTCTGCAATTTTGGTGTTCCTAAAACCCTTATAGTTTTGTCATGTCCGACTGTATGTCCGCCTGTATGTCACAAGTATTTTTCTCAGAAAGCATTGGGTCTACATGGCTGAAATGTTGTAGTTATGAACTGTTAATGTTGTACCCGCTACATAGATATAAAATAAAATCTTGAAAAAATGCAATAATTTTCACGAATGCGTAAGCGCCAATATTCTTGACTAAAGATGACGGTCTCGGATGATTAGGGGTCGAGCTTGAGCTCTACCCCAATCATCGCTGTAGACCTGGACCGGCCTCATAAGGGGTGGGCCTACTTTTTTGCCTATCCCACCCGCAAATGCGGACGGTATAGGCGATGTTAGCAGACCTTCCCTGGTCCTGGCTGTTGCACCCTGCCAGCTAGGTCGTTTCTTCTGGCGCTCTTCTGTCTTGGTCTTCTTTCTTCGCTGGCATGTCGGCCCGCCGGGAGCGTATTTCCTTTGCGGTGAGAGGGAACGGCTGTTGCGAAGCCCTCTCGGAGTTTGGAGGAGTTTGGGTGGTGTTGACTACTAGGAAGCTCAGGGTGCCAATTGGCATCATGTGCTCCGATTTCATCGGAAGGAATTGTGAACTGTGTAGCTCAAGGATTGTGTTCGGCCTAAAGACGCTTATTTTAGCGTCAGATGCCGGCACAGGCTATGGTAAGGGTACCGAGCTGGTTGTTTGCTTGGTACCCCCGGGATCGGGTGAATGCGTAAGCTAAATTCAATTAAATATACTATGGAAATTCTCTGTCAGTGTCAAAGTAACCAAAATAAATATCTTCATCAACTGTCGACCGAATATTTCTTATTAACAATGCTAACCCAAGAGTTGCAATGTTATGGAATCGGTAACGTTTCGTATCGAGATGCAATTCAAATAAAAAAAAACACTTTTTTGGATTCCTGGGACCTCAAGAACGACACTAAAAATATACTTATACCAGTCAATGACAAATACATCTAGATTGGTGTGAGTGAAATTACCAACGCTTGCTGTTGGGAAGTAGCAAATGTTTTAGTAAGACAACTGTGAATTAATACCTAAGGTAAAGAGAGATTTTATTATAATACCAGATCATGCACGGTTATTTCATGAAATTCTTCAAAAATTACCATAATGCACATGAGAGGCAACTTGGCAACAGGCAGTATGGTACTATTATTATGTTGTTATCTTGTAGTCAGTACTACAGTAGTTAAATCCAAATGATACAGTATCCAATTCACAGGCTCAATAGACATTTATAGATGGAAGATAATGAAGTCCATACAGGGACGTTTTTTAGGAACGGTTGAATGGCCACCTCGGTCTCCCGATTTAACACCTCTTGATTGCCTTTTATGGGGCTGTTTAAAATCAAAAGTGTATTATAACAGACCAGGCAGTATTACAGATTCATAAAATAGGTTAACCGAAGAAATTCACAAAATACGCCCTGAGGTCATACAAAATGTCATCCGAGTCAAAGATCACTTTGCTTTATTGTTAAGAGGCGATTGGCGGTCATTTTGAACATTTAATTTAATTCCAAAATAAATTAGAAATACATTCAAATAAATTGGAAATATATTCTTAATATGTCTGTGGCTCTGCCCTTCATTTTATGTAAAGAATTGAGGTGGGTATAATATTTTATTAATAATTTTGAAAACAATGATAAACCAGTTTCAACTTTTCTTCAAAACTAACAATATATGAAAAAATACCTAAACTGAGTTTACAAGACACATTACAATATTTTACATTATCAAAACAAATGTTCTAAGTAATTAATGGACAAAATTTAGAGAAACTTTCTACTGCCGAATAGAAAATCAAAATCTCTTTCGAACGAGACGCCACAAGACCGGCTCTCTCTCGGGAGAATAGTCATAGCCCCTTACGGTCATTCAAATTCAGTTAAAAATGAGAACAAAGGCCTAAAATTAATTTATTTACCTACCTTGTCTTAAAAAATTTTCGTTCTAATGGATTACATTTTCATGAAATCTCTCATTCTGTTTTGGAAATGCTTACCCTTTGAAACGTATTTCGCTCTTATTCTGGAGCTCATCAGAAAGGCACAAAGCCATAAAAAATTTTTTTTAAGCAAATTCATTTTAGGATTTTAATTTGCTAGCATAACCAGAATTCAGGTTATCAAAAGAATGCAAAGATTTAACTAATATTTTTACACATAGTTTTTCTTTTAGTTCACATAGATAGTTTTTTTCTGCTGTTTGCAAAATCCTATAAAGAATATGTTTCAATACAATTAAAAGCACAGCTTTTAAACATGCATAGAGTATACCGGGTGAGTCACAAATTGCGCTCGCCCCGATATTTCCTAAAATATTTGGAATAGAAAATTGAAATTTCGAGGCCTTATTACACGACTAAAATGCCATCTTTTCAATAAAAAATCAAGTTTGGTGCACATCCGGTTTGACCGGAAATGCCCACAACTTTCGATTTTTAAATGGAACACCCTATATATTTTTACATTTTTTGGAATCTAGAGGAAATTTTGAATACAATACATCCATTTTGGTCACTTTTTGATAAACATTAAAAATTTTATTAAAAAATATATTTCTCAATCCAGAGTGCTGTGGTGCCCAAAATATATTTTAGTTTGTGTGCTACGTTACTATAAAAATAAAAAGAGCAATATGATTGCATTACTTAATTCTCTAGAGGCGTTTAAAATTTTTAGATGTGATTTTTACCCACTAACTCGGTTTTTTTAAATGGGAATTTAATCGTTCACCAACATTTTTAAATACCTCATTTTCATACGAATCTAATGATACCAACATTTTGAAAATCCGCTCAGAAATATTTGAGATTTCAGCCAAAATACAACGCAACCAAGCTTTTAGAAACATGCGGCTAATAGATAATAGATTAGTGGGCTTTGGAAACTCAAATGGCACATTTCTGTGTAAATCTGGTAACCTAATAACATTGGAAAAATCATAGTAGCCATTGAATGTAATAAAACAATATCAGCTGTCAGACAGATGCAAAATATTAAATGTTTGATAGCTCAAGATTGCCTATAACTACACGAGTCTGTAGTAATAAAAAGAGCAATATGATTATATTGCTCTTTTTATTTTTATAGTAACGTAGCACACAAACTAAAATATATTTTGGGCACCACGGCACTTTGAATTCAGAAATAGATTTTTTAATAAAATTTTTAATGTTTATCAAAAAGTGACCAAAATGGATGTATTGTATTCAAAATTTCCTCTAGATTCCAAAAATGTAAAAATATATAGGGTGTTCCATTTAAAAATCGAAAGTTGTGGGCATTTCCGGTCAAACCGGATGTGCACCAAACTTGATTTTTTATTAAAAAGATGGAATTTTAGTCGTGTAATAAGGCCTCTAAATTTCAATTTTCTATTCCAAATATTTTAGGAAATATCGGGGCGAGCGCAATTCGTGACTCACCCGGTATATACTTCAATACTAGTTAGCTAATAGATAGGTGAAGACTTGCTTTTATCAGTCAATATCAAATATAATTATTTCATACTTATTCATAGAGATTGTCTTGGTTTTGCATGAAACATCTTTATGAGTGGCTTTGTGCCTTTCTAATGAGCTCCAGAATAAGGGCGAAAAACGTTTCAAAGGCTAGGCATTTCTAAAACAGAATGACAGATTTCATGAAAATCTAATCCATTAGAATGATTTTTTTTTTAAGACAAGGTAGGTAAATAAATTCATTTTAGGCCTTTGTTCTCATTTTTAACTGGATTTTCATGACCGTGGGGGGGTTATGTAGATACTAGTATATTATACAAATTTATTTTAGGATTTTAATTTGCTAGCATAACCAGAATTCAGGTTGTCGGAAGAACGTAAAGATTTCATTAATATTTTTACACATAGGTTTCTTTTAGTTCTCACAGATAGTTATTTTTTCTGCTGTTTGCAAAATCCTATAGAGAATATGTTTCAATACAGTTTTTCCTGTAATTAAATATTTGATATGAACATTAATCTTAAATGTTTATTTATACATTACTAGGATCTCTATTTAAAAAAGCCACATAGAAGTCACACCATATGAAATAATTCTCCTGCACTGGCTAACCATATAGCAAATAATTTAATTCTCTTTCTCAGTGTTAGCCTATCAAGCAATTACACGATCAATAAATTTAAAAAATTAAAATGTAATTAATCATTGTAAGTATGAAAACTAGATAAATTATCTGCAATGTATGTGGCATGAATATTTGAAAAATTCCCTTACCTTTATTATTGCACGATTGAATAATTTAGGTTAATGCAAGTTCGATTTTACATTATCTTGTATTATGTCCATTTGTCTACAAATAGTGAGGGTTACTTTATAGTATTGGATGGTCACGTTAATGATTTTATGCAGACATTAAAAATCGTTTTAGCAGTATTTTTTCCCTTCCCAGAATTATATTTTACCGAATAGGAAAACTAATCTCATTAATCTTAAAGTACAGCTATCTCTTACACTCATTAACGGAAAATAAATGGACTGGACATTTATATCTGTTTACGGTTTTATACTACATACAAATTGATGTAATCAACAAATTATATTTGTATATAAATGTTAACATTTCTTGGAAAATTAAAAATGAAACTTTAATTGTATCCAGAGGATGTCCACATTGTTGGCGAGACTGACTTTATGGTATCCTTTTTACTTTAAAATACGTATTATTTCAGCGCTTTTTATTATTATTTATTATAATTATAATTGTCACTTTAAACGTACAATTATGTAGGTATAATTGCAAGATTAAGGTGACAGTTATGTATAATTGTCAGTTTCAACTTACAATTATGCGTAATTGCAAGTTTAAAGTGGCAATTATGTACAATTTTAAGTTTAAACTGACAATTATAAAATATTTTACACCATTCCAATCTACGCTTTCGCATCATTCCGTAGTCAATAATGTGAAGTACTTTTAACATAGCAGGTTTTATATTTTTCGATGCAAAATTAAATATCGGTTTCACACAGCAAAAAATATTGGGTTGCTCCATTCGACCCCTCTGTTGATGTAAAAAGTCATTTGTGTCAACACATGATGTAGGTGGAACTGCCTATGCGTGGGTCCTATACTTTAAGAATCGCACAAAAACACATGTTTAGCATAAATATATTCCATTCCTTAAAATTGATTAGGTATATTACGTTGACACATTTTTAAATATGCGATAAAAATTGATTAATAAGAAGTATACACAAGTATATATGCTTTTAAAATAAATTTATATACTTTTCTCACCCATTTTCCGTATATAATATTACTAGTGTTTTGAATTTTGTCGGTAAAATTTTTTAGAAAGTTGTCTAGTAATATAAAAAGTGTAAATTGGTACTTTATCTGATTAAATTCCGACCTGTCAATAATAATAATAAACTGTCAATTTACACGAATTATATTACTTCTTGGCAACTTAGCTTGAGAAAATACATAGAGATAATTTAAAATCACGATTATTATTTGAGGTGAATATTTTACACTGCATTGCATTTTTATGCGTTTCTGACCATTTTCTTTTCAATTACATCATTTATACCACATAAAGATGTATTTCCAGATCGACTCAACCAGTAAAAAAAAGTAGGTACAAATATTTACCAAATGCAGCTGCAGAAACTTAGAAGTTTGGATGATTCGCCATATTTTAAATGTAATGTTTGTAGTGACTGAAAATCGAGAAAAAAATAATAAAATGTTAAAGCCATAGGCATTGTACTATATTAGACTGACCTAAGTCGTTGAGAAGCAAATAGTTCTCGCACACGCTTCAACCAATCACATGACGAATAAAGAACATTGTTACATGAACTATTGTCCCGCCCCTAGGCATTATGTATCCATGGTATTGTGTATTTACTTTAGTAGATATTTTATAATCCACACAATACAGCAGTGAATGATACAATGATAAAAATTTTTATTAATAATACACCTATTTAATATTTATTACTTCCAAATCCACGCAGTGGATTGGAAGTAGGTACAGTAATTATAAAAAAAATTTCAAAATTTCTTCTTCGTGAAATGGGTTTAGAATGTCATGGAGATTTTAAATTTGAGCGAAAAAAATTCTGTCTGTCGGTCTGTCGATCTGTCGGTCTGTCTGTCTGTCGGTCTGTCTGTCTGTCTGTCTGTAACTTTTTTTTATTGTTCGCACGTTTTCTCCCGAACAGTTTAAGATATTGACTTGAAATATTGTACACGTATATATTATAACGAGATCCTTGACTGGATTGTTTTTTGAACATATCCGGTGAAGGGTTGGTGGGTAAATAGAGGTAAATAGGGGGAAATAAGTAAAGCCAGCTGGTAAGAGTACAGAAACTTGAAATTAGGTTTATGTACTAGAGGCCAAGGCCTCAAATTTTTTTATATTTTCCATCCCGCTACCACCCCCCCATTATTAAAGAGGTTGATAAATTAAAATTGAGATGTTCACTTGAAATTTGGTATACATATGTATTATAATGACATCTGGAACTAGATTATATTTTGGGATTATTCCGTTGAATGGTTGAGGGTTAAATAGGGGTAAATAGGGGAAAATAAGTAAAGCAAGCAGGAAGAGTACATAAACTTGAAATTCGGTGTATGTACTAGAAGCCAAGGCCCCAAATTTTGTTATAATATTTGTCCACCCGCCACCACCCCTATTCCATTAGTAAAGGGGTTGATAAAATGATATTGAGATGTTCACTTGAAATTTGGTACACGTATGTATTATAATGACATCTGGAATTAGATTATGTTTCGAGATGATTCCGTTGAAGGGTTTGGGGTTAAGTAGGGGTAAAAAGGGGGAAAGTGAGTAAAGCAAGCTGGTAAAAGTACAGAAACTTGAAATTCGGTATATGTACTAGAAGCCAAGGCCTCAGATTTTGTATAACATTTTTCAACCATTTTTATATAGTGTTAATCATACATAACAAAGTTAAGGTTTAATGGCATAAAACTGCCATGTACCGTGTGCAACACGTGATAAAGTGAAGTTTATTTCATTTTAAATTGTTAATATGTATAAACTACTTTTAACGGAAATCTACTATATTTGTGAAACGTACTGACAATTACCTAAAAACATAGTTGATTTCTTATACTTGCAGTGTTAAAGGCATTCGATCCCTACCGAGTGTCAACATTAAATTCCAGTGTACGGAGGTACTTTTAAGATTTTACTTATGCGGTTTTATCTCCTTTAATTATACAACCCCGACGAAATTGTGAAACAATTCAAAATCGGTTTTTACCTACACTGTGGCAATGATTGGCATTTTCGTCAGCATTAAATAAAGGGAAAGAGTAGACCATCCCAGATTACAGTTTTGCAAACCGCTGTATAAATCTAGTATGTGCATAATAATATGTATCTACAAACCTAGTGTGAAATTATAATTATACAGGCTTGGCGATATACAAAAATATCTAGTGCTTCTCAGGCTGCAATAGACTTGTGGATTCGCGATTTCTCAGAACTGTAATTTGATGGAACAGAACTTTATTGTAGCAGCTGCAACAAAACAATTTCTTGGACATTTGAAACAAATGTTAATAGACATATTTCCTCACCAAAGCATATTAGTGCTAGTGGCTCTAATGATAGTGATAGTCAACGTAGTCTCAATTCACATTTAGTGGAAGTGATGGTGGAATGTAACATACCGTGGTCAAAACTAGATAACGCATTTTTTAGACAATTTTTGGAAAAGTGTATTAGTGGCAAATATAACAATGTTCAGGTGCCGTCGGAAACGACACTCAGAAGAAAATATTTATCAACAGAGTGTGATAATGTTAGTCAAAAAGACTCTTCTGTGTTTTAGTTCAATGTTACATTCCCCAATACCTCCTCTTTGAGTGAGCGTTTATAATAAACAAACCATACTAACTTTAGATATTACGGAATTCCCTAAAAAAAGTACAAGGTATAGTAGTCTGTGCAACAAGAGTGGATATGATAACCATATCGCACGGGAAAGAAGATTGAGCAAGACGCCGTAGGCGGAGTGCCTTAATCTTACGAGTGCGATATGGATAATCCACTCGAGTTGTACAGTATACTTTCTCTACGACCAGCTTAAGAAAAAACTGCAATATTTTAAAAGATTTATTAAACAATAACAGACACACATTGAGAATTACTTTGACCGCTTAAGCACTAATTTGAATGAATAGTTGGCTATGTACTTAATACACCAACTGTGATTGGTCGGTTTCATATCCATCCTAGATAGGATATGAAATATATCCGTTCGGATAACTGGAATTGCCATTCTATAGAGTGTACAACAAACAGCAAATATACATAAGGGAGTAGAAGAAAGATATATTATTGTATCATACTTGCATAAAAATCTTTCCGCGCCGGCAGAGCCAACCCTGACTTTTACGTCACCGAGACAAAATTCCCGATCTCTGGTGATGAGGCTTAACGGACATCGGATTCGAGTTCAGCACGTCGAAATACATAGGGATTGCTGTCTCGTCTTTCGGTAACAGAGCATTTTTTTGCGTGCCTTTGTAATAGATAATTACTAAAAATTCCTTATAGAACTAATTTAAACTAAATATCTCTTGTAAATCTCCTGGTTATATCATTTCGGAATTTTCACCCTTAAATTTAAAAACTATAACAAGATGTATACGAAATAGTTGTTAATGATTCATATGACACATTTGAAATACGTTGCGCTGTCAGATAATTCAACGTTAATAAAATTATAATAGTTTCAAAACAACTGTTCCAATCAAACGTATTGAAATCTATTTGAAACAGCTCCTTAATAGTAGCACACCTGCTAATCCTGGCGAACCCTTTTTCTAAAAGGGTGACAGGCAAATTTACCTTAATCTCCAATTGATCAACTGCTGGGGTTTACAGATAGAATAAAAGTAGGTCAATATGTCTGTAGGATGCCACTATAATCATTAAGAGAATCAGAGTGAAGAAATCATCCGCAACATATTGCATATGAACGCATTTACTAGTCTCAATTATATAAATTAATAAAATTGGACTGTAGCTTGGATTTCCATAAAAGGTAACTTGTCATTGTTCATGTTACTTAGGCATTAATCGGAGGCAATATAAAGTATGCACGCTGTTTATAACTTTTTTTGTTAACTTCCCAGCATATAGAGAAGTTATTGTAATGAACCCGAAAATAGAAATTAACATTTTCAACATATTTTTATGTTTTAGGTCACTACAGTATTTTTAATCATTTTGTAAAAGAAGTATGTATGTATGTTTGTACGTACGTGCATAAATATTTTTTTTCTACACGATAAAAACAATGAAATGAAACAATGATTAAAATGATGAAAAAGATTCGTGGAAGAAATTAAGGTATTCAGAAAGTTACAGAATTTTGTTACGTATTTCCGCCACTTAGGAAACACCCTGTGTTAATCCGTGGGTTCTAAATAATTTTAACAAGGGATAAACCACTAACACTTTATTTAATAATTTACTGATTACACAATGACAATACTTATAACCTCACTTTCGTTACCGAACGTCAATTTTATAAAACTTCCCCTTAATAAACTTCTCTCTTCTGCGCCGGTAATCGCACCTTATATACTCTGGAATTGCTTCTAGATCCATCCAGAACCAATCAAGAATCTTCTCTCACCACACTCTAGAAAACTCTATCTCTTTCTACAAGTTTCCAGACACTCACTATTAGGCATAGGCGTATCAATCTCCAGTTTCAAGGGGGTGTAATTCATAACAATATGCTCATCAGCTTCTAATGAACACAATAGCATTGTGACCATGAATGAGGTAATTAAGTAATGACTCTCAGTTCGTACCACTAAAAACCTTTTCATTGTATTAATTAAAAAAGTCAATAATTCGCGATTACTGTTATTTTACGCAAATATTTTTTTCGCTGTACTATTTGATTTGTAATATTCTATTCAACAATATTAAAAATATATTATTCATCAAATCTTGTGTTTAATTTTAAGCTACGTAATATATGCCTTTCATTTTACTATACATTGTACTATTTTCCATGATAGTATTTCAATATTCTGGTAGCAGTATGAAAAAATACATTGGCTTCAAAGCGCATTATTATCATTAATGATGCCTGAAATACAGTGTGTACAGTGTATTGGACTGAAATATTAATATATTTTGTGTCTACATCATTTCTCTGAGTGTAGTAAGACGTATTACTGTCACTTCGAGATCACAAAAGTCCATTGAGTTAGAAGAAAATCAGGTTCCCGATATCAAAGGTGCCGCGGCCAGTTTTCGCTTCTGTATAGTTTCTGTCTTCTGTGATATTACCAACATGCTCTGATCAGTCTGATTTTGAGAGTTTCATTTTATGAAGAGTTTTGAAGAAATATGAGATTTAAATGTATTTCCTTGCCACCAAAAGTTCAAGCCCCACATTTGTAATGTCATATTTCCGAAGCTATTAATTCTACAAATGTTTTAAAAAACAAATTAATATGTCGCTTGTTAAACTACATTGTTCTATATTGTCATTTTCCTTTAATGCAATGGGTCTTTACAGTACATTCGAATTTTGACATTTAAATATGGTGGGTGTCATTTGGGGAAAATAAAATAATTTTTTATGTAAAAATGAGGCGTCTTAGAACAGCAATCTCTGAGAAATAAATTAGCGAAATACAACAACTTTCACGGGGTATTTCAAACGCTCGAGTTTCACGCGCCTTGGTTGCACACGTAATCCCACCAATCAACATCGAGGACACAACAGAAGAACTTGCAAACCGACAACACTGCGATCACCGAGCGTGCGGATAGCGGATAACCTTAAACTTTCATTTGAGCTGTTGTCTTTTCTGGGGCATTTTCGGTCGTATTTTCACAGAATGGAACAAAACACTGCTTGCTAGACATTTTAATCGAAATCGGAGGCTTCCAATTTACGCTAACCTCAAAACCAAAATGTTAACATCAACAAGCTGTCAAACGTCTAGTCATGAGCGATATGTCACTGCCGGTGATTAAATCACCGTGATCAAATCACCGTGATCAAATCACCGTGATTAAATCACCGTGATTATATAAAATATTAATGTAAAGTGTAATTTACATCGTTTTACTTTCTATTCATACTTGTCCAGTGCTGCTTAATGCAGCCATACATTCACACAAAGAAATTACGGCGAACGGTAAACATATCAGCTTGCAGATTGTGATGGCGTTAGTTTAAAACCACCGGAAGTGAAAAATATAAGTCGCCGTTAAGGAATAATTAGAAAATCGCGATATCGCCCATCACTACAAACGTCAATTGAATGCTGATTTTGTACAACGTTGCCGAGTCGCCTTTTACACTATTGGCTTGGGATTGCTGACGTATTAATGGCGCGTTACGGATAATCGTTTAAATGGGACTTGTAAATAGGCGATTTTAATTATTTTTTTCTGGCTCTTATCTGCATTAAAATAGAAATTGAAAAAATACGGGTATTTTAATTTTTCATAAAATTTATGATTCCACAATAAAAAAAATATGCTGAAAAGGCCCATTGTTCTGAACTTATTTACAAAAAAATATTTTTTTTCAGCAAAGTTCTTCTTAATTTAAAGTATTTGTATTTTTAAAAACGACTGCTTTAAAAATGCCAAAAGATTAGTAATGCTATATATTAATAAAAACTGGTACAGATTTTTTTAAATGTCCATTATATGGCCAATGGCAGCAGGAAAATCCAAAATGTTTTCATAATAAAAATTACAAAGCACTCATTCTTTTGCACATAACATTGTTACCTTTTAAGCTGTACGGGAATAAAAAAACCTATAAAAGAGTACGTAACCCTTTAACTTCTATTATATGTATTGTTAACATCGTGCTGATTGTTTCTGACATATTTGACATTTAAACATTATGTCTCGACTGATAAACGTTCGAGTGCCATTTTTAAACCCAAAAGAAAAACTTTGTGTAAAAATATTAATGAAATCTTTGCATTCTTTTGATAACTTGAATTCTGGTTATGCTAGCAAATTAAAATCCTAAAATGAATTTGTCTAATTTCTTATTTGACAATTCTCATTCTAACACTAGCATCCACACAGTCCCCTGCGGCCATGCAGATTAAACTAATATCTACATAACCCCCTACGATCATGAAGATTCAATTAAAAATGAGAACAAATGTCTAAAATGAATTTATTTATCTACCTTTTCTTTTTCATTCTAATGGATTACATTGTCTTAGTTTTGCATGAAACATGTTTATGAGTGGCTTTGTGCCTTTCTGATGAGCTCCAGAATAAGGGCGAAAAACGTTTCAAAGGCTAAGCATTTCCAAAAAACAGAATGATAGATTTCATGAACATGTAATCCATTAGAATGAAAAATTTTTAAGACAAGGTAGATTAATAAAGTCATTTTTGACATTTGTTCTCATGTTTAAGAACTATTTATTTTATAGGAATAAATAAAAAACAATCTATCCATTATACTCTTCGCCTATTTACTGCACTGTTTATATAATTGTTACACATTCTATAGGCAGGGCCGTCGAGAGAAAATCGGGGCCCGGGGGTAATGCATACGGGCCCCGAAATTTCGAAAAGCGGGGGGGGGGGGGCATTTTTTTACTATGCCATATTCATCTCGGGTGTGGCATTCCTTACAACAATTTTATCTGGGCTGAAATTTCGATGTTTCGACGAGCGGGGGATGATATTCCTTACGATAGAATACTTATCTCGGTAGAAATTAACTTGACCGTGATCGTTGCAGAAAATACAAATTACGATTTTCTACATAAAAAGTCTATATATGTTGCCTCTTATAATTTGCAAGTATGCCTCTCTTATTTTAACCAATGTAAATGGAATCAAAATTTACATAGGCATCTCCAATTATTCCAGTATTTCAAAAATTCAGAAAAAATCCGGGCCCCTCAAAAACTCTGGGCCCGGGGGAACCACCCCCGACCCCCCTCTCGTCGGGCCTGTCTATAGGATACTCGTCGCAGCTTGTTTTGTAAATAATATTAGTTTGAGACATTTTTTATTTAATTACAAAATATACAAAAAAAATGTTTAAATTAAAATAATTAATAACTTTTTTATTTATTGATCGATATTGTTCAAAGACAATAGGGTTCTTGCTCTAGCTAACACTATCTTACTGCCCAAATTTGAATACAATTTGACTCTTCGTTCTTAAGTTATTGTGCTTACCAGAAACGTAACGGACGGATAGACAGACAGACAGATGGACAGACGGGCGGACATTTTGAAAGTTGTTCAGTTGCATCCTGGCACAAAACGCCACTTATTTTCCATTATAAAACGTTAAGGTTTTGCAAAATAACGCGTATTTATAGTACACGACCCATATATGCCAAGAATGTAACCTCTGACGTCATCAGTGCGGTTTTTTCGCGGTAAAATTTAAATTCAAATTTAAAAGGGCTTATTTTAAGGAATAAATCGATTGCTTGGAAAAATCAATTTTTTTTTAACTATAATTAAGTACTTATTATCTTCACGGTCAAAATGATTTTAAAATTTGTGAAAACACTGAACTGTATTTTTGTATTCAATAGGCGGTAATTAATCGATAAGAAAATATTCGCATGATACAAATACTTATATACTTTCATTGTCTGCCATGCTTTAAGGAACCGGGTTCATACTGTCACTCAAGCCCCGACTGGGTATGGGTGCTTTGCAGACTACCTATTTGATTTCGGCAAGATTGACAACCGAGAATGCACATACTGTGGTGAAATGAGAATGCAGGGCACACCATGTTCCGATGCAACAGATGGATGGGGGAAAAGGTGCAGGGAGTAGCGAGAATAGAGATATCCCCCGAAAATATAATCGGGGTTATGCTGTAGTCTGAGGAGATCCGGTAGAGGATCGAGGCTCGTGTCAGCAACATACTGAAACGGAAAGAGGAAGATGAAAGGGAAGTTGGTTGGAACCCTTAAGATGCAAACAAAAGCTTTTTTATTAGAAGGACCCACTGATTTGATGCAAACAAAAGTGGTTCCACATCAGTAGGAGACACCAAAAGGGGGATAAGTTTTTGTAAGATGCACACGATGCCTATGGTGGCAGTCACCGGAATATGAGCCGAATGTCTTTAGCTGAACGAAGTAATTTACATTCAGTGGTGCAAATATTAGCTAATAGGTAGCTTTATACGAATGCCAATGTGGTAAATTTTAGAAACAAAACATATTTCTTTTTATTGAGGATCAGATAGATTTTTTATATTTTTAGAATTTAGTTTCTAGCTAGTATGAAGCTATTGGCTACAGAATCTATGACAAAAACAGGTTATGTGACGCCAGATCCTGTTACTGGATTGTTAGAGAAAGACACGAATCAGTATTGGTCTTAAGGTCAGACTAATTAAGTTTAAAAAGTGAGCGCAGGTTTAATCAAATGGATTATAGCTGCATATGTATAGATTGGCAAAGCCAAACAATCGTGATAGAAAACGTAATTTTTAAGTTTATACGTTAAAGCAAGGGAAGGTTTATATGAAAATAAGTACAAGTAAACTAGCATATGGTTAGTATCAAAAGGTTGTGAGTGGTAAATATGTAATTTATGCTATGATAATATTGGAAAATTTGGGTTCGAAATGATAGTAAAGCAAATTTCAGAAAGTCATTGAATTTAAAGAAGCATATTTGTACTGCAATTATAACAGGAAAAGGAGAAAAGTCTCCTGTGGAAAAGACTCCACTATCAATTCAGGCATTACACATTGACCACATGGGTCGTTTTGAAATGAAAGAGAACAATATTTATTAGTAGTTGTCAGTTTATTAGTAATTGTGATTTAATAAGTTTGGACGTAAGTAATGTATTTATTTTGTGCACCAGCACGTTTGATAACTGACAAGGGTCAGCTCACACATGTTTGAAAGTTTGAAAGTCGATCACGAACACAGTGAACGGTTTTAGAAATGTGCCGATCAAATGCAATATACTCTTCATTTTGTATTTGCGAAGAGTATAAGTAAAATACTTGTAATTTCATAAGCTTATTTTTTGTACCATATCACTTTTTCCATAAATGTAAGAAGACTTTTAAACAGTCTCAAGATACCAATTTTTTAAGGCTAAAATTGTAATCTTCAAATAGTTATAATTTGGAAAATATAAGTTTTCATGAAAAATTGTAAACCACCTTTCTTTCTTACAATGTGATTCTATATCAGATTCGGCGGTTACTATTTTACTTTTTTGCCAACCTCTCTAGAGGGGGTGGGAGCCACCCCCAAGTAAAAGGCGGCAATTTTTAAAGGGTAAACTTTTCTGTACTCAGTATTAGAAACTCAATGCAAACAAAATCATGAAAATCCATTTATTATAACTGGGATCCGAGATAAAAACCTAATTGCACTCAACTATAAGTTCCCAAGTAGCACAATATATTGGCTGATCATTGTTTCTATATTGGCACAATATCGATTCATTTCTATTGATAAATCAACATTTTGCCAATATTAGTTCAATATTATTATTTGTTCTATAAATGTAATGTTGGTAACAAATATTATCCCAATATTGGCTGTCCAGTTTTAGCCATTATTGGAATTTATCACTGTTGGCCCATTATTACTATTTACAATATTTTATTACAACATTGGCCCTATATGATATTTATATTGGCATATTGGCATTTACATATATATTCAATATTTTTTATTCCCTATAGGGCCCATATTTCTAACAAATATTAGGTCAATTTGGGAATGCATCTCTATTACAATAAAACAGCTTTCAATAATTATAATTTATGTAAGTAATATACACCTATTCAATATTATATCCCTTGAATTTTTTTATTCTACTCTTCGCCAATACGATGGATAATTTTGGTATCACTGTATTAGTTATCGAATTTTGAACAACTTTCGAAACATCCATCCGTTACGTTTCTCGTAAGAACAATAACTCTGTGGGAAGTTAGTGCGTTAACTCAAGGAAGAACCCTATTATTAAAAAAAAATCGGTAAATGTAATAGTTATTATACATTTTAAGTAAAAAAATTGGATGTAAAGAGTGTTGCAACTTTTTATAGATTCCACATAGTCAAAAATATTGTATTATATATTACGAGTCTTTCACCCACCAAGCTGGTACCATTAGAAGATTAACAATAGAAATGTGAATAATATTTATTTTCAATAAATTGTGAAGAGTATCTTATAAAATGTGTAACAGTTATATAGAAACTTCCATTTCATATTTTATTTCTTTAAAAGTATGTTGTCGAGAACTAGAACAATTTGTGATTTACTCAGTAAGATAAGTTCAAGCAAGCAATATTCTTCAATTTCTGAAGCACTATATCTTTAGATTAATATGAATGTAATGAAATTTGAAAATATTCAAATAAAAAGCAGATCGGGTTGGGGCTGTCAAACTTCAAATACTGGTACAATAACGACTGACAATATTGGCAAAATATGCTATTTTTAGTTGGGACAATATTTTGATACCTTGTTGGTCCAACATTTGAAAACAATCTCTGATATTCCAAGTCCACATTTTTTTATTGGCCCAATATGTAGAAACTAGTTTGGCCCAATATATCTACTATATTGGATCAATATTGGAACAATATTGATGTGCTACTTGGGTTGTATTTGAAAATGTCTTACTTTTTAAGGAAATTTTGACCATCCATTATTACTTGGAAAATATGCCTACTATGTAAATAATATTTTAGACGCCGATAGAGCACGGCATTTTTTGTACGAGAAAATTTTTTCATAATTTTATATTTTGCAGTTATTCTCACAAGCGTTACCTCATGTTTATTGGGTTATTTATTAACCTATTTTAAAAATTTTTAATAAAATAGTTAATTATATAATTTGTAAGCATTTTCATTAAAAAGAATTGGACAAGACCTCAAAATTTTTTATAACATTTTTCGACCCCTCCACCATGCAGCAAAAACCATAACCTTCCACGGCAATCTAGAATAATGTAAAAATCTCAGTCCACACTCCATTATTAGGGGCTGATAAAATAATTAAATTGAAATATTCACTTCAAATTTAGTACACGTATGTATTATAACGTCATCCAGAACTGGACTATATTTTGAGATGATTCCGTTGAAGGGGTGGAGGGTAAGTAAAGCTAAATAGGGGAAAATGAGTAAGTCAAGCTGGTAAGAGTACAGAAACTTGAGATTTGATGTATATACTAGAAACCACGGCCTCAGATTTATTTATAATATAGTTCACCAATTATTTCCACATATTAGAGTACAAATATAGTCATGACGTTTTTCGTTAAAGGGACTTGGATGGAAAATCTGGATGTGCAAGTAGTGATTCCTCAGGCAGCGGTTTTTTCTGTAGCAAAAAGTTTAAATATGCGATAATGGGTAGACCTTATACGCATTTAAATCAAAATATTCACGATGTTTTATACAAAGAAAATCAGGAAAACACCTTGAGCAGGTAAGGACTACGAAATATTTAGGTATTAATGAAGATCATAAATTAATATTTAATTAATACATAAATTACGTATGTAAAAATATATATAAATAAACTTACACTGGCTTGCCGTGTTATTTAAAAGCATGTTTGTACACAAATTGATAATTTGCTGTTTTTACAAAAATTGACAAGTCTAATATTACAATAACCATGAATACCTAATTTTAATTACTCATATTTGTTACTATCACTTTCATAGTTTTCTCATAAACCTGCAAATTAAATTTCAATAAACAATTGTCAGACACGATATATTTAATAACTTGCGCCACTTCTACAACAACAATGTACATATTTCGGACCAGTCGCAAATTATGATTTATAATATAATAAGGTATTAATAAACTGAAGAACTTTGACAATTTGATTGCACAGTTATTAAAAGTTATAAAAATGAATATAGTATATACGTATATTTTTATTCTTGCAGTCATGTACACAGCTATACAAAAGATGTCCTTCTAATGAGATCAGATAAATGTCGTTATTAACTGTAGTATGTAAGGTGAACTTAAAGGGAAAATAAAGTCTACAAAGTATAATTAAATGAATATGAATCCGAAATGCATGAAAGTGTTGTTGAAGTACCTCAAGGGTCTATACTGTGGCCGTTGCATTGTTCATCAACAACACACCATGTCATGTAACAATATTTTGTTTGCATTAGCAGCACACACTCTTGAGGAGCTACCGGCTCTTGTTGACAAGATAATAGAGGAAGTACAAGAGGCGTTTATTTATGGTACTTACCAAAATACAACCACTAACAAATATATACTGACTATGCCTTGCATATTTGTTTATGGTTTATTACTACTTTATGATTATACCTTAAAGTAGAATTTACAAATTCTGCCATTAATTTTATAACAAAATAATTATTTAGTTAATAAGACAAATAATTTAAATCGTACATACCTACCATTTTTCTAACAAATAATCTTCAATAAAGACCTAACCAAGCCACGAAAACAAAAGTTGTCGCAAGTGTCAATTCGTATTTAAGTTTTTTTTTAATTTTTTTGTTTAATTTGTTGCGAAATCAATTCAAACTAGTACAATATATTACTATAGCAAAAAATGAAGAATACATTTTTTTCATTTGAGAATCCGCTTTACAGATAAATATTATTTTTAGTTAAAAAAAATTGTTTTTTGACGGCCCCTATCTAGAACACGTTTGAACCCAGTACGAAGTAATATTGTACAATGGGGTTTCTAAAAGTGTTGATTTTTAAATTGCAGAAAAGAGCTGTGCGTTTAACAGCGGGAGTAACCAGACGAGCAAGTTGTAGAGAAATTTATAAACAATATGAAATACTTACGCTTAATGTCTGATTTTTCAATCACAACGTGAACCGTTACTGTGATTTTCTGATATCAGTGAATTTAAAACGTGATGTGATCACGACTCTTCATAATACGGCGTATGGGACAAATTGTTCATTGCTCTCTATTCCTAAATAAGTGCCGACAGACGATGAATAGTGAATTCACTACTTTGGTAATATGTGCAGCCGTAGATGTGTGTAATACTTATGATATTTTGTGATATACAGGGCCATAAAGAGGACATCAGGACGACCCGGGGGTAGTAATATACGGCCCCACCAATCTTCGAACTTATCTCGATACAACATTCGGAAAGTGGGGGGTGATATTCCTTAAAATTATATATTTACCTCGATCAAAATTGATACCTCATCCATACAATTTTCAGCCAAACAGCACTTTTAAAGCAAACAAGCATTATAAATACTCTTCACCGATCTACTTCATGTCACTGCCTCTAATCGCCAATAAATGTAAGTAAAACATAAAGATACATATAAATATCTAAACAATAAAAAACGCGTACCTACCTAATGATATTTATATCGTAAAAAGTATATTTGTATATAGAGAGTCGTGATCACGTCACTCTTTTCTACCAACTTTAACAACAGTCGTTACCTGTGATTTTTTAATATCACTGATTAAATCACAGTTCGCGATATATTGCCCATCACTACTTACGCTACCCTGTTTTTTCCTCCTTTTGATATATGCCAGATCACAATTAAATAATAATAATATTAATGTAAATCATTCACATAACACTCGAAATATTCATACCCTAGAAATTTCGTATCACAGGCTAACATTATATGAACATAAATATCTAGCAATTAAAGTGTATAATAAACTGCCGAAGTCATACAAGTCTATAGATGCGAAACATTTTAAAATAAAAATAAAGCATTTCTTGGAAACTAAAGCATACTATTCTGTTAACGAGTACCTTAATGACATTTTATAATTTTTACATTTTGTATAATTTAATTTTAATTTGAATATATGTGTTGTGTATAGTTGAATTTTTGTATTACTCTTATTAATCTGTTTATATATTAACACTGTACATTTATAATTATATTTAATCTGATAGTTCAGATATTATTTTGACTTGTCCTATAACACGTAAATGATAGTTTGGATTAATAAATTATTTTTATTAAGAATATCTCACAAATTTTTTTCTAACAAAATTGCGAACACTTTTTTTTTAAAATTTACTCCCTGTTCCATCCTAGAATCAGACCACTCTAGCTAAACCCAAATATATAGGTATATATTCACCACCAAAGGTTCAAAATATTCGGATATCATAAAAGTGAGATATAAGGGTGTCACTCTGTATGAAATCAAAAAATGTTAAATTTATTTAACTTCCTTTGAGCTGACGATTTTAAAAGTGAAACGATACAATTTTATACGTCAAAACATTTTAAAAATACGTTATTTTGTTTTTTTTGGGGGGGGGGGAGTAAGTACATATGTACTTTAAATTTGTAATGTACTTTTTTAGATCTTTTTTCTCAGGATTTTTTCTTTCTTTAATTTTAGTTGGTACTTCATTATGTAGCTTTCATTTGTATATGTTTTCACTTGAACTGTAAGGTGAAGCACACTATATATGATATATGTTTCTTCATGTAATAAATTGAATGAAAATTTGTTTTTACTTTACAATGTGGTTTTTAATATATAACTTTGAACTACCTGAAGTGGCTGACATGTAGTGTTACATGTCTCAAGCTTGTAATACCATACCTAAGTACTGACTCTACTAACATACAATTTTTAGATTTCTCATTTACTATGTTTAACATATTTGATATATTTTTTGTCAATGTATTCCATCCCCAGTAGCACACAATATTGGACCAATGTGCAACCCATCTTGGCCCAATATGTAATAGTGGCCCAATATTGGACATCTATAGCCAATATTGGGAGCATATTGTTCTGGCATTTTGTCCCAACGTGCACAATCTATATTTCTCCAATATAGGACCTATCAGTGTAACCTATATATGTTAATATATCTTTAACCAATATTGGCCATATATTGTTCTGCAATTTTAGCCCAATATGTACAGATCTATATTTTACCAATATAGGACCTATCAGCGTAACCCATATATGTTAATATATCTTTAACCAATATTGGCCATATATTGTTCTGCAATTTTAGCCCAATATGTACAGATCTATATTTTACCAATATAGGACCTATCAGTATAATCCACATATATTCAGAATATTTATAACCTATATTGGGCACATGTTGTTCCGATATTTTATCCCAATATGTAAAAATATATATTTCACCAATATAGGACCTATCACTGCAATCCATATATCTTCAGAATATTTATAACCAATATTAAGCACATATTGTTCTGAAATTTTATCCCAATATGTAAAAATCTATATTTCGCCAATATAGGACCTATCACTGCAATCCATATAACTTCAGAATATTTATAACCAATATTGGGCACATATTGTTCTGAAATTTTATCCCAATATGTAAAAATCTATATTTCGCCAATATAGGACCTATCACTGAAATCCATATATCTTGAGAATATGTATAGCCAATATTGGACACATATTGTTCTGAAATTTTATCCCAATATATAAAAATCGATATTTCACCAATATAGGACCTACCACTGCAATCCATATATCTTCAGAATATTTATAACCAATATTGGACACATATTGTCCTGGAATTTTATTCCAATATATAAAAATCTATATTTCGCCAGTATAGGACCTATCACTGCAATTCATATATCTTGAGAATATTTATAGCCAATATTGGGCACATATTGTTCTGAAATTTTATCCCAATATGTACAAATTTATGTCACTAATAAGACCTATCTATATAACTTTAGACTCCCTCTAAATTTAAATTGGGCGTCTAATTGTACCAAAAATTAGCGACAGTAGCGACACTAGTATTTGCAGCTACTACTAGAAGGTAGCTGGAATTTACTGTCAAGGTGTGTACTAAAATGTTGGCTCATATTTATGATTTTATATTCTCTATTAAATAATAGCATATCTAAAGAAATCTGTAGACTGCATCTGTAAAAGTGTATGCATAAAGATGTGCTGATGTAAATAAAAGGTTATTGCAGTAATTGAATTATTAACTTTGTTTTGAGACGACCTTTATATACTTACTGCATGTCGCGGCATGCTCGATTTGATACATCGCGCTTGCGCCTTTATCTGACTTCTGCCGTTTCATTTTGGTTTCCGTTTCCATTATACACGCTTGATGTTGGTTTGGCGGCCATTAATGCATTATCGCTGACGCTTACGTTTTTATTCGATTATTGTGACTTGTGGTGAAAGAGTGAAGGACTCGTTTGATAAACTGTAAGTATTGACAAAATGTGGTAAGGTTAATGGTACAAATGCACCTTAATTATTAATTGAGAAAGTATATTTGAGGAGGCTGTAAAATTAAATTACTGGAAAATTAGAATTTTCGCGAAACTTTTTATTAGGAAAGTTTATTGGGGGCGTAGAACAAGATTCTGCAATTAGTTTTATTTGTGTGCAAGCAAAATTATAATGTAGATTCGTGTTTTATGATCCCAAAATAGGGTTTTCCAAAAATCAGTTCGTGAAAATTCCAGTTTTCCAGTAATCTACAGAATTACCTACAATTCTGGTAAGCAATTTATTATTTACCTAATAAATGTTTAGTTTTCGTTCAATCAAGGTGTAGTCAGTTTTGTATGATGGTTGTCCTTATTGAGCCAATATGCTGCCATTTTAAGTTTACTTAATAGTATATTGTTTTATTAGGTGTAAAAATGATACTTTTGTGATGAACCTGCAATTACAGACGAATCACAACAAGTGGCTTTTACACCGAATAAGACATGCTATTTTTTCTTCAAACTTCGATTAACTATTAAAAAAATAAAGATAAATATCTTCGAATTTCACTACCAAAAACGTATTGTATTAATATGGCATGGCCGGCGTATTTAACAATATATGCGTTGCTATGGAAACTGTAAGTAAAAGTAGCTGTGAGCGGAAGAAAAAGTACTTTTACTCCGTTGCTAATGGCAAAGCACAGCCGACTGAAATGTCAAACTTTTATGTCATGAAGTCAGTAAGAAATGTCATGTTTTTTTGACGTTTGAAGAAAAAATAATTATTATATCGTGTTTCGTAACTAACTCTTGTATTGTAGACATAAACAGCATTATGAATGTAAAAGTAATTTAAGTACAACCTTGTTTAATATACAATAAAATAATTGTGTTTTATAAATTACAGTGAGCCTTGAGGGTGAAGAAATAAATTTTTCGAAACGTCGACATAAAATTCAATAAGTGCGTTGTTGTTTTTTCCATCGACCTATAATCCCACTAGTGCAGTAGTTTGAAAATCAGAATTTAAAAAGAAGGTCGCTGATGTACACCCTCATTAATAATAATAAAATATTTTTTTATCAAATATTGTATTTTATTTTTGTCTATGCCAAGGACATTTTATCGCCCCAAGGGTCGAAGCTTTTGTATTGTTTAATATTTTATCACCGAAATTTAAAACTTAGGTATATGAATTCTATAAGTCTGTATGTGTGTGTTAATGTTTTGTGTTTAGGAATTTTAAAATTTCGACTTCGGATTTGGATAGAGCATCAAAAAGTAAGATAGGGAACCTTTGGTTGCACGTCATAACTCTTAAAGAACACTTTGAAAATGGCGGACAAAATATAAAAGTAGGAATTTTTAAGTTCGGTCTGGCAATGCTGGCATAAACAGTGTTGACTGGTTTAATTTATTCTATATATTTGACTGTTCTATCTGTTGACATTTCATATATTATCTGAATGTGTCTAAGACATAGTCCATACACTTACTACAATCAATATCTGTCCCTCAAAAGCAAACTATCTCTTAGGGTCATTTTTTACGAAACATATCGCCCTCTTTGTTTAGAAGAATATCTTTTTAGGTTCAACTATTTTTTTATGTTTGAAGTGTATGATTGTTTAAGGTATAATTATATATGTAATATATTGTAGTAAATATTTGGAATATACAATATATTGAAATATAGTTTTACCCCTAAAAACACTAGTGTGTGTCAGTATTGTGCAATTGATATTGGTAGAATATACTTATGAGTATTGGCACAATATGTTGATAGCACATGTAACCAGCATCGTTTTCATTACATACTGCCAATATTATAAAATTATATTGTACCAATATCAATTTACTAACACTGGCCCATTGATGTGTTTCAACGTTGGACCTATATCTCAACACAATATTGGGGAATTATCATAGTTATTTATTATGCCGATATTATAAAACTATATCGTACCAATATCAATTTACCAACACTGGCCCATTGATGTGTTTCAACGTTGGACCTATATCTCAACACAATATTGGGGAAATATCATAGTTATTTATTGTGCCGATATTATAAAACTATATTGTACCAATATCAATTTACCAACACTGGCCCATTGATGTGTTTCAACGTTGGACCTATATCTCAACACAATATTGGGGAAATATCATAGTTATTTATTGTGCCGATGTTATAAAACTATATTTCACCAATATAAAAAAATCTGTCGTTTACATGTCGGGCCGATATGTGGAAACAATATTTTTCCAATATGTTTGTGCTACTGGGGATATGGCAATGCCATTTAAATACTAATCCACCATTATCCTAAGGTATTCTATACTTTGAGTATTTGTTACAATCATAATAATGATGATATTAATAATAGTCTCTATTCCACAACAGTATATATACATTTACAAACAGATAAACAATACTTATAACTACCAAAAGGCGGAGTTCAATGTTATATTTATATTACTTTTATATAAATTTATTGATCATACATTTTCATTTGGTCTTAATTTTTTTGTTCTTCTGCCCTATACACTAAAATCTTGATAATTCACGTCTTCTCAGTCTGTGTGCGATTTTTATAGGGTCAAATATTGTTTGGTATACTATACATACTGAACAAAATACAAATTATCTTCCATGTTACCCTATGCCAGAATTCAGTAGTTTATGTGAATAACCACTAAGTTAAATCTGAAAGTAATTGTGTACGTGTAGAGAAAATCCGAAAATAATTTAAATAAGTAAACAGGCCGAGCATGAAAGGGTTGGACATAAAAAGTTTGCATTGTGTTGAAAATACGTTAGCAGCAACCAGTATGTTAATATGAATGCGAATATATTCCCAAACGGGACGTTACGAAGCTTTATGCAATTGTTTCTTTAAACTCGTCACACCGGTATCTCTCATTTTTTATATCATCTTGCCATTTGGACACAAGAAAAACTGCACTCATAACTCACTTCTTACTTATATTCACAAGGGGTACAAGTACAATGCTCCTTATCAAATATGGCAGTTATTTTTTCTTAATTAATTTTTGGGATAACATTTACATGCATGTGTTACCGGTTGACATAATAGACAAGAATCATTTTAAAATAGTCCTTCCTCTTATATTTTGTATATTATTATGTTTTCGAAGTAAAGTAGGTCTGCAGCGGATAAAACCAATGGGGAATTTATTAGGCTCAAATTACATTTTAGTGATTAACATGTTTATTATAGACCGAGCTTCCATGACAAAAAAGCTCCCCCATTGCACACCTCAAATTAAAAACCGCTGCTCAAGGAATCACTACTTCCACATCCAGATTCTTCATCCAAGTCACTTTAAAGGAAATATCTTGACTATATTTGCACTCTAGTATGTGAAAATTATTGGTCATAGAATTTTAATAATATTTGGGGCAGATGTCATAGAAAAGTTTGAGGGGTTGGTTTCTACCATATTCGTTAAAAATGAAGCTTCTAGTTTACCCTACCTATTTTCCACTATTCGCAATCTACCACCTCCCACCCCTTCAATGGAGTCATCTCAATCGGATGTCACTACAATACATACGTGTACTAACTTTTAAGTGAATATCTCAATTTGATGTTATCAATCCCATTAATAATGAAGCGGAGGTGGTGGAGTTTGAAAAATATTAGAAAGAAATCTGAGGCCTTGGTTTCTAGTATATACACCGAATCCCAAATTTCTGTACTCTTACCAGCTTGATTTACTTATTTTTCCCTACTCCTATTAACCCCAACCCTTCTACGGAATCATCCCAAAATATAATCTAGTTCCAGATGTCGTTATAATACATACGTCTACCAAATTACAAGTGAATATCTCAATTTTATTTTATCAAACCCTTTAATAATGTAGTGTTGAAAAATAGTATCAAAAAATCTGAGGCCTTGGCATCTAGGACATACACCTAATTTCAAGTTGCAGTACTCTTACCAGCTTGCTTTACTTATTTTTCCCTATTTACCTCTACTTACTCCCACTCCTTCAACGCAATCATGTCAAAATATAATCTAGTTTCAGATATAGCTATAATACATAAATGTACTAAATTTCAAGTGAAAATTTAAATTTAATTTTATAAACTCTTTTAGTAAGGGAGTGGGGGTGGGGTGGTGGGGAGATGGAAAATACTAATAAAAAACCTGAGACCTTCGCTACTAGTATATACACCAAGTTCCAAATTTCTGTACTTTTACCAGCTTGCTTTACTTATTTTCCCATATATACCCCTATTTAACCCCCAGCCCTTCAATGGAATCATCTCAAAATATAATCTAGTTCCAGATGTCGTTATAATTCATACGTGTACCAAATTTCAAATGAATATCTCAATTTTATTTTATCAACCCTTTTAATAATGATGTAGGGGTGGTGGGGGTTGAAAAATATTATAAATATTCTGAGACCTTGGCTTCTAGTACATACACGGAACTTCAAGTTTCTGTAGTCTTACCAGCGTGCTTTACTTATTTTCCCCTATTTACCCCTATTTAACCCCCAACCCTTCAACGGAATCATCTCAAAATATAATTTAGTTCCAGATGTCGTTATAATACATATGCGTACTAAATTTCAAATGAATATCTCAATTTCAATTTATCAACCCTTTTCATATTGGAGTAGGGGTGGTGGGGGGCTGAAATATATTATTAAAAAATCTGAGGCCTTGGCTTCTAGTACATACACCGAATTTCAAGTTTCTGTACTCATACCAGCTTGTTTTACTTATTTCCCCCTATTTACCCCTATTTAACCCCAACCCTTCAACGGAATCATCTCAAAATATAATCTAGTTCCAGATGTCGTTATAATACATACGTGTACCAAATTTCAAATGAATATCTCAATTTTAATTTATCATCCCTTTTCATATTGGAGTAGGGGTGGTGGGGGTTGAATAAAATTATAAAAAAATCTGACGCTTTGGCTTCTAGTACATACACCGAATTTCAAGTTTCTGTAGTCTTACCAGCTTGCTTTACTTATTTTCCCTTATTTACCCCTATTTAACCCCTAACCCTTCAACGGAATCATCTCAAATTATAATCTAGTTCCAGGTGTCGTTATAATACATACGTGTACCAAATTTTAAATGAATATCTCAATTTTATTTTATCAACCCTTTTCATATTGGAGTAGGGGTGGTGGGGGTTGAAAAATATTATAAAAAAATCTGACGCTTTGGCTTCCAGTACATACACCGAATTTCATGTTTCTGTACGCTTACCAACTTGTTTTACTTATATTCCCCTATTTACCCCAAATTAACCCCCAACCCTTCAACGGAATCATCTCAAAATATAATCTAATTCCAGACGTCGTTATAATACATACGTGTATGAAATTTCAAATGAATATCTAAACTTTATTTTATCAACCCCATTAATGGGGTAGGGGTGGTGGGGGGTTGAAAAATATTATAAAAAAATCTGAGTCCTTAACTTCTAGTACATACACCGAATTTCAAGTTTCTGTACTCTTAGAAGCTTGCTTTACTTATTTTCCCATATTTACCCCTATTTAACCCCCAACCCTTCACCGGATGTCCTCAAAAAACAATCCAGTTCCAGATTTCGTTATAATATATACGTGTACAAAATTTCAAGTTAATATCTTAAACCGTTCCGGAGAAAACGTGCGGACAAAAAAAGTTACAGACAGACCGACAGACCGACAGACAGAAAAATTTTTTTTCGCTCAAATTTAAAATCTCGACGTTCCATGACATTCTAAACCTATTTCACGAATAAAAATTTTTGAAAATTTTTTTGCGATTACTATACTTCCAATCCAGTACGTGGATGTGGAAGTAAAAGTGAAAACGGTTGCAAAACATGTGAAAATCATGTTACGCCTGCCAGACTAATAAAAATGTAATAATTATTTTGTATGAATTTAGCTAACACCTGCTTGAAATTTCCGCAATTGTGGTAAACAATTTTTGAATAAATTTGTCTGTCTGACAATTTTTGTAAATTAACTTCTGACAGGCCTTTTGTTATATTTTTTTTATGAAAGTACACTTCATAACACCTTGATTTTTGTTTTAAAATGCAGATTTCTCCTATCTATTCAAACCTGTCCGGCTGACAAATTTTGTAAATTAATTTGTCAGACTTGATCTTGAATGCGCAGCATCAGTGCATCAGGATCACTCACCGGCATCTCATAAAACCTCCTTAAAAAATCAACTGAAGTATAAGATCTCCTCTATGCACGAAAATTTCTTTGTCGTTGAAACAATATTTTTCACCATGTCAGACGCAATTTTTAAGCGCCGTGACAATTTTTTTTTAAATAAACTTTTACAATGACCACGTCAAAACGCCACTAGTTTCTTTCTGTAATTAAGTTTGAGATCTGTTTTATGCATAAAAACCGCTGCCTAAGGAATCACTACTTCCACATCCAGATTATTCGTCCGTCACTTTAAAGGAAACATCTTGACTATATTTGCACTCTAGTATGTGGAAATTATTGGTCATAGAATTTTAATAATATTTGGGGTAGATGTCATAGAAAAGTTTGAGGAGTTGGTTTCTACCATATACGTTAAAAATGAAGTTTCTAGTTTACCGTACTTATTTTCCACTATTTACAACCTACCACCTCAATGGAGTCATCTCAATCAGATGTCACTACAATACATACGTGTACTAACTTTCAAGTGAATATCTCAATTTGATGTTATCAATCCCATTAATAATGAAGCGGAGGTGGTAGAGTTTGAAAAATATTAGAAAGAAATCTGAGGCCTTGGTTTCTAGTATATACACCGAATCCCAAATTTCTGTAGTCTTACCAGCTTGCTTTACTTATTTTTCCCTATTTGCCCCTATTTAACCCCCAACCCTTCAACGGCATCATCTCAAATTATGATCTAGTTTCAGACGTCGTTATACGTGTACCAAATTTCAAATGAATATCTCAATTTTATTTTACCAACCCTTTTCATATTGGAGTAGGGGTGGTTGGGTTGAAAAATATTATAAGAAAATCTGACTCTGTGGCTTCTAGTACATACACCGAATTTCAAGTTTCTGTAGTCTTACCAACGTTTTACTTATATTCCTCTATTTACCCCAAATTAACCCCCAACCCTTCAACGGAATCATCTCAAAATATAAACTAATTCCAGACGTCGTTATAATACATACGTGTACGAAATTTCAAATGAATATCTCAACTTTATTTTGTCAACCGCATTAATGGGGTAGGGGTGGTGGGGGGGTTGAAAAATATTATAAAAAAATCTGAGGCCTTAACTTCTTGTACATACACCGAATTTCAAGTTTCTGTACTCATACCAGCTTGCTTTACTTATTTCCCCCTATTGACCCCTAAATAACCCCCAACCCTTCAACGGAATCATCTCAAAGTATAATCTAGTTCCAGATGTCGTTATAATTCATACGTGTACCAAATTTCAAATGAATATCTCGATTTTATTTTATCAACCCTTTTAATAATGAAGTAGGGGTGGTGGGGGTTGAAAAATATTATAAATAATCTGAGACCTTGGCTTCTAGTACATACACCGAATTTCAAGTTTCTGTAGTCTTACCCGCTTGCTTTATTTATTTTTCCCTATTTACCCCTATTTAACCCGCAACCCTTCAACGGAATTATCTCAAAATATAATCTAGTTCCAGATGTCGTTATAATACATACGTGTAGAAAATTTCAAATGAATATCTCAATTTTATTTTATCAACCCTTTTCAAATTGGAGTAGGGGTGGTGGGGGTTGAAAAATATTATTAAAAAATCTAACGCTTTGGCTTCTAGTACATACACCGAATTTCAAGTTTCTGTACTCTTACCAACTTGTTTTACTTATATTCCTCTATTTACCCCAAATTAACCCCCAACCCTTCAACGGAATCATCCCAAAATATAATCTAATTCTAGACATCGTTATAATACATACGTGTACGAAATTTCAAATGAATATCTCAACTTTATTTTATCAACCCCTTTAATGGGGTAGGGGTGGTGGGGGGTTGAAAAATATTATAAAAAAATCTGAGGCCTTAACTTCTAGTACATACACCGAATTTCAAGTTTCTGTACTCTTACAAGCTTGCTTTACTTATTTCTCCCTATTTACCCCTATTTAACCCCCAACACTTCACCGGATTTCCTCAAAAAACAATCCAGTTCCAGATCTCGTTATAATATATACGTGTACAAAATTTCAGGTCAATATCTTAAACCGTTCCGGAGAAACCGTGCGGACAAAAAAAGTTACAGACAGACCGACAGACAGACAGAAAATTTTTTTCGCTCAAATTTAAAATCTCGACGTTTCATGACATTCTAAACCTATTTCACGAATAAAAATTTTTGAAAATTTTTTTGCGATTACTATACTTCCAATCCACTACGTGGATGTGGAAGTAAAATTGATCTGTCGGCGAAAAATATTTTTCACTACGACAGACTTAAGTGCGACCACATATTTTAATGCCTGACATGGTGAAAAACATTTTTCTAATGACAGATACATTTTTAACCTCCCCACAATAAAATTGTGGGAGGTTACTAAAATTGGTCCAAAATCGAAAATTGAGATAACATCAAATCTTTACGTTTTGAGGTCCCAGGAATCCAAAAAAGTGGTTTTTGAAAAATGCTGTGTGTGTGTATGTGTGTATGTGTGTATGTGTGTGTGTGTGTGTGTTAGCACGATAGCGGCGAAACTACTGGACCAATTTGGATGGAACTTTGCATGAGGGTTTCTTTAGTGCTCTAGAAGATCTGAAAAGGTTTTGGTTGAGATCGGATTACGTTTAGTGCCATTTTGGCACAACAACTTGTTTATTTTATTATTACTTACAATTTGTAATCTAACCATTGGAAAGCAGTTAAAATTCCGATTTCAACGATATATCACACTTGCACCTTTTTTTTATATACTTACAGTTTTTTATACAAATTATTGCAGAGAACAAACAAAATTCAATGTCTCTATAATATTAACATATGTAAAAATACGTCATAAGTTGTCAATGGTCCAGTGCGCTAAAGCGTCGACTTACAAATCAAGAGATCGACGGTTCGATCCCAACACAGTGCTGTTTTTTTTTTCTTTCTTTTTTTGTATAGAGTATTGTATGTATTTTGAAGGAGATGTTATGAGATGCCAGTGATTGATGCTAACGCATTCAAAATTAAGTATGTCAGCCAGACAAGTTGGAGTAGGTAGGAAAGAACTTAAACTTCATTTTAAAATGAAAATCAAGGAGGTGTTATGAAGTGGACTTTCATAAAAGAAAACATTTATAACAAAAGGTCAGTCAGAAGTTAATTAATAAAAATTGTCAGACAAATTTTTTTAAAAAATGGTTCATTAGTTACCACAAATTGTGAAAATTTCAATAGGTGTTTTGAAAAGAAGAATCATTTTTGTAAGCTAGATTCAAAAATGCATAAAAGAACAACAAACTTTTAACAATCTGGTGGGCGTAACATGATTTTTACATGTTTTGCAACCATTTCACCTTAATTTGAGGCGTTCGATGGCGAGCGGTGCACCCATAATAAGATGAATAAAAAAGTCGCAGAACCTCCCAAATAAAGTTGCCGGATTGAAACCAATTGGAATCGATTAGTTAAGTTTTAGGGAACAAAAAATCTAAATAATATTTTTTTGTTCGAGTGGCAGGTAATTTGTTATTAACAATGATATTGCAAAATAAAAAAAATGTAAAGAATCTATTTGAAAACACATTTTCTAAGTTAATTGGGCAAAAATAAACACTTTTTGTTTCTTGTAATGTTTTCGTAAAATGCACTGTTTTTGAGTTATAGGGTTATAAGTTCCGAAAATGGTCAAAAGTCGACAGCTTAAAAAATTCATATCTCGGCTTCTACTGAACTTTTTTTATGTTTTGGTCGCAAAATGATCGTCAATTACACTTAAACATACCACTTTTTGGAATAAGGCAAATTTTCATTTTCATCCTGAAATTTATTATCGAAGTATCGCTATTTTTTCTTGCTTGCGCAGAATAGGTGAAATAGACAGGTGGCGAAGAACTGATCTGCTAATTTTTGCAAATGACTTCAAATGAAATATTGTATTTAAACAATACAGATTTGATGATATATAAATACAAAATGTTAATGTAAGACACTATTTTATAATAGATTATAATAATAAGTAAATTACCAATTTAATCTTCAATTGTACTTTCATCAAATATTTCAATGTCACAATGTATTATTTCTGGGTTTTTACATTTAACTGAACAACTGCAAAGTTCACAACATTTAAAATCTTGTGACAAACAAGAGCAGATTTCATCATCACTGCAAGGTGACTCTCCACTACATGAACAAATGAATTTCTGCAAAAGTTCCATTGCTGAGTCCCCTTCAAAGTAATTAACACTCAATACATTATTTTGTAATATCCACCCTTATTCAGTGGGATTAAGCGAATTGATTTTTTTAGATCTTGACTGTGAGCATTCATTTATTTGCCATTTCATTCGCATAACATGTAACAAAACAGGCTCCGATGGATGTATTTAATCTACTGGTATACTTCTAGTTTTAGATACTTTATACTCCAAGTCGTTTATAGATAAATACCAGTTCTTACTTCCAGAACTTTTTTTCTATCAACTTTTTTAGATGCATAAAGTATACTCAAAAGTCTAATTACCGCATTCAATGCGGTATAGGTAAATTAACAGTATTTGTCAATTCATCTAATTCTTTATCAGAAAATTTAGAAGATCCAGTATAGGCTTTTATTTTGCCAATAGAAAAAAATGAGCTTGTTGTCACAGCCAGTTAGAGCATGTAAACTGTGCATACGTAGAGATGGAGTTCATTTCGAACAATTTTTGTGAAAAATTTAAAAGAATTGTTCAGTTATTGGGTGTTACCTATTGGGCATTAAAGGTATGATTATTATTATTATTAGTATTCGCTGTGTTGTTTTGATCTGTTTATTATTGTTTACATTAATTTTCGTAGAGACCAAAGACTCGATTTTTAGTTTTCGATACCTGCTTGGGAAAAATTATGCGCTCAATTCGTTAAAAAAAATCAGATTTTTTCCTAACTTAAAATACACAACTATTTCCTGTTATCGTATCTCGGACGCCTAACTGTTCGTTTTCCAATTTCATAAAATAAATACTAATTTTTTAAGCTTTTAACACAATGTTACAAATGTTAATAAACCACTTTTAAATTTTGTAAATTCTTTTAAACGACAGTAAAAGCTATAATAACTTTGTTCCAAATTAAAAAACACACGTAAACAAATCCTGTTTAAACCCCTGCGGCCATGCTGTGCTCGCGTTGTGCCGAAAGAGAAGAAATTATTTAAATTTTCATAGTTAATGGTATAAAAAGTTCGGTACAAGTAATCCCATCAAAGTGCCGCACTTCTTCCGGCGGGAACACAAGTCGGGTATTACAGTTTTTTATTATTTCTAACATCCATTGACCCTGAAAAACAGTGGTTTTCAAATGTTTCCTAACTTAATAAAAATTTAAACCTAGGTCAGTTTTTTCAAAGTGCCCCTAGAGAAAAAAGTCGTATAGGCTTATTGTTTGTCTAGTCTGTCCCTATTACCAGTTTTTTTAAATGACATGAAACTAATTATACCCTGTATCAACTTTACGAAAAAAACATTCCTTGTTGGAAATCGGTCAAGAACTAAACAAAAAATTGTTTGATTGATATGTGTCCTTTTGTTATAAACAAAATTGTTTTAAACAATATCAGAGCAGGTTATCGTCCGGTAACATGGATTTTTAGAATCGGTACTGCCTTCTGTACAGCAAAAAAAACTGCGTTCGAAATATATTCGAAACGCATGCGACCATACCACCTGATCTAATAGGCAATATCAGTTTTAGTTCGCATTAAGGTCATTTTTCAATGAAATCAAAAACATGTATTAAAAGAACCACTGCTTCCTATTAATAAAGAATTGCTTTTAGAAGCGACACTAGACCTCAATTTTATGCCTGCCACATACTGCATGGTGTTTTTTATTTCCTCGTGCATCTACCTTTCTATAGCATGTCACACTAATAAGAGTTAGGTATGCAGACGGCCATGTGAAACCACTTTTGGTATATTTGTAGCGGGCCTGGCTATCATCAAATTATTTATAATTTATAAATTCTGGGTACAACGGTACAAGAACAAGGAATAGGTTATGCTCCATATTGGAATGTTTCTTTATAAGATGATAATATTTGTGTTGATACATTTCAGTTTAGTGCAAACAGTATAGATATTAAAGTTAGTATAAGATATTAAAATTTGCAACATAAAAGGAAAATGAAGAAAATACTGTAAACGTTGCCTTGAAAAAGGAAACAGATTAGATTTCCGAAACGTCGGCGAAATATTTAATTTCAAGTTTTTATACTTATTTGTGTTGTTTATTTATAAAAAAACCAACCTTTAACTGATCCTTTGACGTAAACGTCACAGGCGTAGAGGTTTTTTACCAGTAACATACTGGTTAATTGTGGTATATTTTGTAGATTCCCATAGCACCGCTTAGAAAGAAAACATACATGTGGCAGGAAGTCCCAAAGAATTGAAGAAAGAAAAAAAAAAAAAAACCTTTTGCACTAATGAGTTTCCTTAATTTTATTTTTTTGCTTCTCTCGTCTACCGAAATGGCAAACGCTCAAGAAAAATCATGCCTTGAGATTTCTATTTGACAGAGAAAAATAATATTTGGCCGATAGTTAAGGCTATTGCCGAGGGAAAAAACTGTAAAAGTTCCAGTGAAAAGTATATCGATACTCTTAAAAAAAATAAATGTGCGAGAGGACTCTAAATATTTGCCATGAAAATATGAGGGGTATAGATGTAAAACTGGACATGTCCACGATATACAGTTTTATAAAAATTACAAACATTTGAAGGAAATAATATATTTAGGGTTGTGCCTATTATATTTTGCAACAATTCAATTAAGGGGTTCTTTCTATACTTGTGCTGTAGATATTGATTACGATTTCTTTTCTTACCAAAACAAGTATAACAATTATGTCGGTTTTTGCACTTGATTTCGCGACATGTAGCATTTTGCATTTGAATTATGTTCTCATATGGATATGTCGCAAAATGCTTTTTTGACAAAAAAATTATATTATTTAACAATATTTAACAAAAACTAAAGATCATCTGGTCCGGATGGTGTACCCAGTTTTTCAGTAAAAAAAAAGTATTAAAATCATTGGTGAAACCACTTATCTACTTAATAAATTTGTCATTTGAATCGGGAATGTTCCTAGATACTTTAAAAGTGGGAACAGTTGTAACTATTTTAAAAAAGATCCACATTTTTTAGAGAATTATAGGCCTATCACAATGCCATTTATTTTTTCCAAATTATTTGAGTATTGTTACTTAGATCATCTGATACCATTTTTAAACAAATTCAACATATTATCTGAAAACCAACATGGTTTTCATTGTGACAAATCGACGATAACCGCGGTAAATTCTTTTTATAATCAAATAATGATTTATATTGAGAAAGGAGAGTGTCCTGTCGGGATATTTTTCGACCTTAGCAGGGCATTTGACTGCGTCAATCATTCCCATTTATCATCCGTGATATATAACTATGGCATTAGAGAAAAGGCTTTAAACTGGATTACATCGTATCTAGAAAACCGACAACAATATGTTAGTGTGCAACACGTCACTGCCGGGAAAGTAAACTTAAACAGGATCAATTCTTAGTGCAGTCTTTTAAGCATGGGGGTGCCACAGGGGTCGGTATTGGGCCCTGTACTGTTTATATTATATGTAAATGGACTAGACTCCATGTTAACAAAACATTTCTTTTCTATGTATGCTGATGACCTTTCTATCATTACTTCAAACCAAATAAGCAGTAAATTAAAAATCAAATGTAATAACGTTATAAATAAAGTATCAACCTTTTTCAACCGACGCCAGTTATACTTTAATGCAGAAAAATCTCTGGTAATTCAGTTCCATAATCGCCAAAAACATTGAGAATCTATTTCTCTAAATGTTAACAATACATCTTTGACTAATTCTAATGAAAGCGTAAAATTTTTAGGGCTCTATGTAGATGAATATTTAAACTGGAAATCGCACTGTGCACATCTGATTTCTAAAATTAACTCTTTTCTATTCAGAAATATTAAAATGATATTAACCAAGGAACTAAATTTGTATTTTGCCCAAGTATACTTTAGGTTAAGGTACGGTGTCTGTTTCTGGGGAAACTCCACTCTTTCACAGAATGTGTTTGTTGCACAAAACCGTATATTACGTTGTATGGCAGGTATCTCTAATACTCACTCTTGTAAAGAATTTTTTGGAGAGTACAAAATCTTAACTGTACCAGCTCTATTTATTTTTGATATTTGTGTTTATGTTTTTAAAAATAGAGATGTGTTTTATAAGAATAGGGAAATACATAATGTAAATACGTAAGAATTTTCGTATACCATTCGCAAAACTCAATATTACTGGTAATTACCCAAATTATATAGGACCTAAAATGTTCAATAATTTACCCACAGAATGCAAGTTAGCAAGGAATTTGTTCGAATTTAAATCAAATTTTTGCTTTCAAAATGCTTATATTCTGTGTCTGATTTTCCCTAATTAGTTTGTAAGGTAGTGAGTTTGACCATTCCGATACAATGTAATCGAAAATAAATGTTTTATAATTAATATTATTATTATTATCAAAATGTTTCTCGCGCTTAGGGTGGAATTAGGATATTATCGGCCGTTATGGCAAGGTAATAAGCTAAGATAATATTTATGCAATTGGTATATTTAGAAACTTACGGACTGTATTACAAATGCTGAGTATCTTAGTATTATTATTATTATTATTTTGTTTTACTCAGGGTTGTCCTGGTATTGTTGAGGCATTGGCGGAGGGTTAACTCAAGCCATGCTTCTTTCATTGTGCATTGAGAAACTTCCTGACTAATGTGCATGTATTGATAGTTACGGATTTTTGAAGGCTTATGTATATATCTGGATGGAGTTGTAGAGTGGCAATACTTTGATGGTGATGATGATGATTTTATTAAATCAAATAAATTCTGAAATTGTATTAGTTAAAACATATCATAATCTACAGTCAGAAAATAATATTTATATCATGGTCTTCTCATCTTCTTCTTCATCTGAAACTGGTGTTCAGGTATATTAGGGGCTGCAGAATTATCTGCAAAGAGATTACAAAAATATTTCTTCTTTTCACTTTTTCCCTAAATGAACCGCGAGTAAGTTGTCGATACTTTCAATCTTCATTTAAGGATACTGCAATGCAGTACACTTCTTTTTGTGGGCTTCATTTTGAACGTCCGAGTTCAGTATTTATCTCAGCTTCCTGTGGACGTACAAAAAGTTATAGCCAATCAATTTGGGGTAGCTTGACAAAATAGAATGAAATATCGCGTTAGATTTGCAAATAAACATTTCAGTCCATAAAACCGACCTCTTTTAACTTTCCTTTCTTCTGCACGTGTCTTTGCAACAATTATTGTTATTTGTATTGCTATAGTTGATGTCAGTGTTGATGTAAGTACAGCTTTTGAAGAAGAAAATAAACCCAACGAGGGTGCCATGGTTGGGTTTATTTTCATCGACATCCCTAAACTGTAGAAATAAATTTTCAAAAAAGCGCCGTTTTAATAAAAAAAATGCTTTTTTGCAAAAATTATACAAGTACACGTTTCCAATAAAGAAACGCTCATTCCACACAGCAAAACCTATACTCTGTCAAAGTTTGTTACGTCTACCTTCATTATTTTTAACGTTAAAAATGATTAAGAAACAGCGTTCTTGCAGTATTTTGCATTTTGTTAAAAAACTAATTAACCCATTTTACTGCGGTTGAGCTCATATTGTAGATATTTTTATATCTACAATTTCTTTTTTGGACGTATTTTCTTAAAACCTAAAGATACATTTCTACAAGCCAAAAACTCGTTTTTCATAACTTCACTTGTTAATTAAACATAGACGCACTAATTTCCAGCTGTTGGATTTTAGGGTACAGTAGTTATACACATTAAAAGGTACACATTCCCGCTGAAAAACCCGGGTTGGCCATTTCTTTTTTTTTTTTCAAAAACTCTCTTTTGCCTGGACTATACACAAGGGTAGTCTTTCAAGAACCTTTAAGACCACGTTTTATAAGTTTCCCGACAATTAGATTCTATGCAGCGGTTTTTTAACATGTAATTTCAGGGGAAATTACATGTTAAAAAACCGCTGCCTAAGGAATCACTACTTCTACATCCAGGCTTTTCTTATAAGTCTCTTTAAAGGTAATCTTCTTGACTATATTTGCACTTTAGTTTGCGGAAATAATTGGTCACAGAATTTTAATAATATTAGGGGCAGATGTCATAAAAAAATTTACAGAAGTTGCAATTTAGCAAGCTTCGTTAAGACTTTGAAAATGAACTTGGCTAACTTTCAAGCCTGACATGATATTTACAAAATTTGCAAAATGTACAGGGGATAGAAATAAAGAAAAGTTTAGTATTACGTTAACATTAATATTCCACAAAAAAATAGGTTCCGTAAAAATGCGAGAACTTTAATGTAGGTTTCAAAATTTATCAAACACACAAGTTTTACAAAAACGACGCTAGGCGTCGGTCGGCATAGAGACGTAGAAATGCGCGAACATGAATTTAGATATCAAAATTAATAAAATGCAAGTTTTACAGAAACGACGCAAGGCGTCGGTCGGCGTCGAGACGTGAAGATACAAGAATATGAATCTAGGTATCAAAATTTATCAAATTCAGAAGTTTTACAAAAACAACGCTAGGCGTCGGTCGACGTCAAGACCAAAAAATGGAAGAATATGAATCTAGGTATCAAAATTTATCTAATTCAGAAGTTTCACAACAACGACGTTAGGCGAAACGTCGAAACGCAAAGATGCAAGAACATATATTTAGATATCAAATATTATCAAATACACAAGTTATATAAAAATTGCGCTGGGTGTCGGTCGGCGTCGAGACGTAAAAATGCAAGAACATAGATTTATATATCAAGATTTATCAAACACACAAGTTTTACAAAACAGTGCTAGGCATCGGTCACCTCCAACCCTGCAACGGAGTTGTGTCAGAATAAAATCTACATCTACAAATGTGGTTATAGTACACACGTGTACCAAATTTCAAGTGCTTGTACTCTTACCAGCTTGCTTTACTTATTTTTCCCTATTTACCCCAATTTAACCCCCAACTCTCCAACGGAATAATCCAAAGATATTATCTAGTTCCTCATATCATTATAATATATACGTATACCAAATTTCAAGCAAATATCTCAATTATATTTTATCAACCCCTTTAATAATGTAGTGGGAGGGACGGAGGTGGGGGATGGAAAATATTATAAAAAATTTTGCTACCTTGGCTTCTAGTACATACACCTACTTTCAAGTTTCTATACTCTTACCAGCTTGCTCTACTTAGTTCCCCCTATTTACCACTATTTACCCCCAAACCCTTCACCGGATATGTACAGAAAACAATCCAGTTCCAGATCTCGTTATAATATATATGTGTACAAAGCTTCAAGTCAATATCTTAAACCGTTCCGGAAAAAACGTGCAGACAAAAAAAGTTACAGACCGAAAGACAGACAGACAGAAACATTTTTTTTCGTTCAAATTTAAAATGTGCACGTTTCATGACATTCTAAACGTATTTAAAAAAAAAATTGAATTTTTTTTACGATTACTATACTTCCAATCTACTGCGTGGATATGGAAGTAAAATACTTCCACATATAGATTTTTCATCCAAGTCACTCTAAAGAAAACATCTGAGGTCTTGTTTTCTAGTATATACATCAAATTTCAAGTTTCTGTACTCTTACCAGCTTGCTTTACATATTTCCCCATATTTACCCCTATTTACCCGCCAACCCTTCACCGGATATCTTCAAAAAATAATCCAATTCCAGATCTCGTTATAATATATACGTGTACAAAATTTCAAGTCAATATCTTAAACCGTTCCGGAGAAAGCGTGCAGACAAAAAAAAAAGTTAGACAGACAGACCGACAGACAGACAGAAAAATTGTTTTCACTCAAATTTAAGATCTCGTCGTTTCATGACATTCTAAACCTATTTCAAGAAAAAAAAAAAGATTTTTTTTTACCATTACTGTACTTCCAATCCACTACGTGGATGTGGAAGTAAAACTTCGCTAAATTTCCAGAAAATCCTTATACAATTCTACTTCTACAGTAAATATGCGACTGTCTTTTACTGCGTAATGCCCATGCCTTTGTTAAATTATTGTTAAAAATCTAATTGTGCAAGAGACACGCAAGTTCAGAGTCCCACAACGACGGATCGTCAAGTATAAGTTGCAGCACCCGCGGAGCGGAGGCCTACATCGCATAGCTCGCGGTAACAAGACCGGTTATTAACTAAATTAAGAGTTTTCATAAATATTTAGTGGTGAGGTTCCAGCCGCTTCTAGTAGCTGCCCATTTTTTCACAAAAACTCCATCAAGTTTTCTTCTTTGATAGTATCAAAACTTTATTTCAAACATTATTATACTCTTCGCAAATACAAAACGAAGATTATATTGCATTCGATCGGTACTTTTCTAAAACCGGTAATATTGCTCGTAGAGAATCAAATTTCCGTCCGTCCGTCCGTCCGTCTGTCGGATTGCATTGAAATTTGGACAATAAGTTAGTGTTAGCTAGAGGAAGAACCCTATTGCTTTTGAGCAAAATCGATTTATAAATAAAAAAGTTACAAATTTTTTTAAATAAAAAAATAAATTGTTTACATTATTTTTTTTTGTTTTGTAATTAAATTAAAAATATCTAAAACTAATATTATTTACAAAAAAACTGCGAAGAATATCCTATAGAATGTGCAACAATTATATAAAAACCGCTGCCTAAGGAATCACTACTTCCACATCCAGATTATTCGTCCAAGTCACTTTAAAGGAAACATCTTGACTATATTTGCACTCTAGTATGTGGAAATTATTGGTCATAGAATTTTAATAATATTTGGGGTAGATGTCATAGAAAAGTTTGAGGAGTTGGTTTCTACCATATACGTTAAAAATGAAGTATCTAGTTTACCGTACTTAATTTCCACTATTTACAACCTACCACCTCAATGGAGTCATCTCAATCAGATGTCACTACAATACATACGTGTACTAACTTTCAAGTGAATATCTCAATTTGATGTTATTAATCCCATTAATAATGAAGCGGAGGTGGTAGAGTTTGAAAAATATTAGAAAGAAATCTGAGGCCTTGGTTTCTAGTATATACACCGAATCCCAAATTTCTGTAGTCTTACCAGCTTGCTTTACTTATTTTCCCCTATATGCCCCTATTTAACCCCCAACCCTTCAACGGCATCTGTTGAAAAATATTATAAAAAAATCTGAGGCCTTAACTTCTAGTACATACACCGAATTTCAAGTTTCTGTACTCTTACAAGCTTGCTTTACTTATTTCCCCCTATTTACCCTTATTTAACCCCCAACCCTTCACCGGATTTCCTCAAAAAACAATCCAGTTCCAGATCTCGTTATAATATATACGTGTACAAAATTTCAGGTCAATATCGTAAACCGTTCCGGAGAAAGCGTGCGGACAAAAAAAGTTACAGACAGACCGACAGACCGACAGACAGAAAATTTTTTTTCGCTCAAATTTAAAATCTCGACGTTTCATGACATTCTAAACCTATTTCACGAATAAAAATTTTTGAAAATTTTTTTGCGATTACTATACTTCCAATCCACTACGTGGATGTGGAAGTAAAAGTGCAGTAAATCGGCGAAGAGTATAACGGTTAGCTTGTTATACTCTTCGCAAATACAAAACGAAGAATATATTGCATTCGATCGGCACATTTCTAAATCCGGTAATATTGTTCGTAGAGAAAAAAATTTCATATCACTCTATTGGTGATCGAATTCTGAACAACTTTCAAAATCTCCGTCCGTCTGTCTGTCCGTCCGTCACGTTCCGTGTAAGCACGATAATTTAAGAACGAAAAGTCCAATTGTATTGAAATTTGGACAGTAAGTTAGTGTTAGCTAGAGGAAGAACCCTATTGTTTTTTTAACAAAATCGGTAAATAAATAAAAAAGTTATTAATTTTTGAAATGAAAAAAAGGATTTTTTGTTTTGTAATTAAACAAAAAATGTTTGAAACTAGTATCAATTACAAAAAAACTGCGAAGAGTATCCTATATAATGTGCAACACTTATATAACAAGTGTAGTAAATCGGCGAAGAGTATAATAGTTAGCTTGTTTTCATTTGCTGTATATGATTCGTAAATAATTTTTTAGGTTTACTACCCTGTATATTTTCATTAACAATCGGTCTACTCCTTGAAAACTGTCTTGACTACCTACCAAATATTATTGTTCTACTCCCCATTTTTACATTGACCATACCTACAATATGAAGATAGACTTATAGACAAATTGACGTATTTAAAATATGTTAATTTTCACTTTCTACATAAACTGAAACGTGAAAATTAGAAGAGTGTGATATTTTCACGATTACAATGAATACTTCTATTTCCATTTTATTTGCCCAAATATGCCAACGAAGACCTTAATGAATTACATTTAAATAGCCATTGCTCCTTTTTCCACGGTACAGAATATCGTTAGAAGTTAGTTAGAAAAAACCTCGTTTGTTTTTTTACGAAACACTGCATATGTATCATATTCCCACATTTCAAGCCATGGGATACCCCTAAACTGTTATTCTAATATTCACATGTTTAGCAGGAACTTTTAAGTTTTCATCATGTGAGTCATTCACATATTCGACTGCAACCCGAGCGCTCCACTCCCAAATTCTACACCCTAAAAATGATGTAGGTGGCTCATTTGCATGTGAGCCATCAAAAGGAGAGGCCATTAAGTGTAAGCGAGATAAAGAGAGATAACGCACTTGAACGTGTCTGAATTAAAGAAAGGCTTAAGGTTAACGACCCATCCTAATCTTAGAAGTGTTGAATCCACAACGTTTATTCTAACGATACTACAAATATTTAATCTTTATGTTATTTCCATTTCCACTAAGATTACTAATACTCATAATATTTTGTAAAAAATATTTCGACTAACTGTAAGATACATTCACTCCACAAACAGTACAAAGGAAATTATTTTGATATAAGCTGTTGAATAAATAGATATAGTTATTTGTAGACGGACCACAGAGCAAATACAATAATGTTGTAAATAATCGATAATAATAATTTTGCGTAATATTTTTGTTAATTCTTATTTGTTCTAAAATGTACGAGTATCATAATCATATTATTATATCCTCAACTATGAACATGTACTTGGTGGGTATGGCATAAACTGTGTCCTGAAATCACAAGAACTGCTTTTGCATTTTTTTAAATTTAATTTTCTTTTGTTTTAGTGTAGGCAAATTGGATGAAAATCGACCTACACTTGAAAAAGTTTACCGAATGAATGTATTTTCACGAGACTTTGTGGATTCTGTTCGTTTTGATGTCTAGATCAAACTCCAAAAAACAGTTTGCCGCTATTGCCCCCCAATTGTTATAAACAATGATTTTGTTAACTAGCAAAATTGAGATAAATTAAAAAAGTATGGATAATTTGACGAAAAATAACAACTTTTTTCTCTTGTAAAATTTTCAAGAAAGGGCGTATTTTTCGCGATATAGCGGTTCGCATTTTTCCAAAAAGGGAGGAGGGGGAATAAGAAGTGTTGAGAAAAAATCCAAAAAAATCTGACGAATGTATTATTAAAATACAAGACTTTTTTTCCTTTATGATTGTTTCATAAAGTACACTCTGTAAAAGTCTCTCCGGAAGAAAACTATAAAAAGACCCTTTGTAAAATGGAAAAGCTATGAAATTCAAAATTCAGATGTATAGGATAATATGTTCTTTAAAATTTTAGTCTCTTGTAATTTTTTGTAACGTGCATATTTTCCGAGTTATCAAAAGTTTTTCACGATCACGTGCGATGGAAAAGTACAACAGTTTCTTATATGTTTTTTTTTACCTATTTATATAAAATAACCATTAAAAAAATATTGTAGAATAAAAAAGTCTTAATTTTACGTTTTTTATCCATTTCAATAGTTGCTACATTATTTATTCCAAATTTAAAAAAAAAATTAAAAATCCTCCTAAAAAAATTTCTATTCTTCAACTAAAATATTGTTTCTTATGCCGGTATTTTTTTTCACAAATTAGATATTTTTCTATTAAAACGTATATAAATTAATTACAGGTAATTTCAGAGATTATATCCATTTTGTGTTATGAAAAAATTTAGGTACATTTTGATCGTGAAAAACTGTTGAAAACTCGGAAAATATGCACGTTACAAAAAAATTGCAAGAGACCAAAATCTTGAAGAAGCAATGTGCTCTAAATCCTATACGTCTGAATTTTTCCAGATTTTTAAATTCCATGGTTTACGAGATTTTCAATTTTCCGATAAGGGTCTCTTTTTCGTGTATTTCCGGAAAAACTTGGACAGTGTGCACTTTAGGAAAAAGTCATAAAGGGAAAAAAGTGTTTTAATAATACATTCACTAGAATTTTCTTGGATTTTTTATCGTCACTTTTTATTTCCACTCCCTACCCCAAATTACCACACAACTCTGAAAGCCGCACACCCCTTATGCACATGTTATAACAGGCGCTATCATTTATTTTACAAAGTCATTTTCACATACTTTGCTCAAGAAGACGATGGTGACAATATTTTTTACCCCAACCTCATCAACCACCCCTAAATACAAGAAACCACCCCTTTTTCTGATGTTTCGGGACACATATTCGTAAATCTCCGACGTGTTATCTGTTCGAAAATTTTCGTATTTGCAAATAGTGTCACTGGTAAATTCAATTCCCGGCGTGTTAGACTAATACGTCGGCGATTTATGAATTCAGAAAAGCATAATGTATCTCTATAGATCATTTACGTTTACTACAAATATTATACTTCGCTTGTTATGACCATTATTTTTATGTTCAATTAGTGTATAGTATCGCACAAGATACTTCTGATAATATTTATTGGTATTATGCCTATGTGGGATTCCTATCCAGGACTCCGGCAAGCGAAGCTCTTAATCTCAGGGCCCTTGCCGGAGAGAACAAAGCAAATTCTGCGTCTAAGCAGAAAGCAAATTAGAGCCGTGACAGGCCTCTTGACCGGACATGGCTCTTTTAGGAAACACCTGCACACAATGGGGGTGGTTGACCACCCCGATTGCAGGTTCTGCGAGGACGAGGAGGAGACTTCCATCCACGGACGTGGATGGAAGTCTCCTCCTCGTCCTCGTGAGGACTCACCTTTTGCCCAGGACTGATGAACCTGAGGCACAAACACTTCGGTACTGGCTTTCCAGTGCTGGAGGAAATTAGGAGTTCTCCCGTGGCAAGGATTTCAGCCTTTGGGCTAGAATCCGGTCTGTACGGGGTAGCTCCTTAACTTGTTAGCGGTAGCACAATGGGCCACAAGGCCTGAGTGCGGCGACCTCTGGGCGCCCCGCTAAAAGAAGAAGAAGAAGAAGAAGAAGAAGAGATGCCTATGTGACTTTCGCAATTTAAAGTATACGAATTATAATGCACTTAAGTAGTGATAAATTGTACGTTACTCTTAACGTCAATGATCAGTCAGAAGAATTATTTGAAATTGTGAAATTCATATCTGTATATAACTCTAAAGAAGGGGAACAAATAAGAAACAATTACTTTATTTCTTTAATCGAAAGGTACAGATCACTAAAAAGTAGGATCATATTTTAATTTCTTGTATTTGTTATCTCCCAAACCTACATTTCTTTTGACACATTTTGCTAATAAGTGTGGTGCTTTTTTACTATTAGGTTGTTTTAATTCTCTTCTATTGCTCATTGCCTTCTTCCCTCCCATTGCCGCTGTTCTTCGTAGGTTGTACTGAAATATGCTTTCCCCTTTTTCATGTTGCTTGAGTTCGTTTCTTTTTAGAGATTACTCCGTTATACTTAAAAACTATATGTAAACCAGTTCATACATTTTGTTCTTAGTTTGCATATGTTTTTACGTTTATGTTTTCACAATTAATTAAATATGCTTCAATGGCGGAGTAAAAAGCTAAGGGATTTGTATTCAAATGTTCTATCACTTTATCTGAATGTTGCTTCCATTTTACCTTCAATTTGGCAATGTGATATTCTGAAGGTATATTTATATCAAACAAAGATTTGTTAGAATCATTAGTATCCGAAGCACTGGCATTCTGAGAAACTCCTATGCCTGTATTGAAATTTGCTTCATTTTCACTCGGCATTGAAATATTTTGAATAGATGTAAATATCTGCTCTAGAGCCTCTTTCCCTGTTGCAATTTTGTAGAGATGGGTTTTGGATCTGGGGGTGGTTGGTGAGGTTGGGGTAAAAAATGTTTTCACCATCGTCTTCCTCATCTTCGAAAACGGGAGGGGAGAGGTCTTTTGCTGCGTTCGCCATCCTTTTGAGGTCTTTGTATTTCCACAAGAGACTGTGATATTTAACCATTAACTCGCGTAGGGCTAGTTTTTTCAAAAAATCAAAGAATATGTCTTGGAATTTCCCAAAGATCATTTTACGACCGGCAGGATGGATTTTGACCTATTTTGCCACAAATATTCACTATTATACAGTAATGCGAAGACAGATAGATCGGTAATTAGTCTAGTTCGGCAGCCTCGGGACACATTTTCGAAAATATGAATTTAACAGGTCTTTTTCGTAATAAGCAAAATAATTAGAGCTTTCACTTTTATTAGCCACTTAGTGTCTATTTCTAAGAAACGCCCAATTATGTGTCTTTTACACATTTAATTATGTATGCTAATAGCTAATATATTAATGCACAATTATACCGAAAATTGGAGTCTCATGTCACACTTCCTGACCGCACAGTATTAAATTATTACTATATTAACTTTTATGATTAAGAATTATTGCTCATTAAAAGTGATGGTAATAGCGACGCTCATTGTTTTTACTGCAAATGGAAGAGATTTGCAGCTAAAAACCCAACAACATTAAAATTTGCTTATTATATATATTAGAAAATCTATAATAATTGATGACTTGTACAAACATCAACATATTGTGCAGTCCTTAGTAAAGGAGAATAAACTTTATTTATTCAAAAAAGGCAAATACTAATAGAATGATAAGTTTAAAAATATCAAAAAAATGAGTAAAATTCAAGGTGTCTCAAAATTCCCGCATTCCACTTTAGCTACCGATTCTATGTACAAAGAGAGTAAACGAGCTACCCATGAAAATGTTTCAGGAAATACTTGCTAAAGGAGCTACGGCTTTCTGAGAATGGCGCCTAAATAGGAGTTTTAACTGATTGGTTCTGAAATACTTTAGGACAATTTTATAAGACTCATTTCACGATTATACGCCATTAAGACTAGTTTTTGTACAGTAGTAACAAAAACAAATTGTAACCATAGGCGGCGAAAAAATATCCTGCATATGCTTTTTATTGTTCTATTTACATAAAGTTGTTAGTGCAGTTTCGACGGTTACGTTGTTATCAAGCAATGATTCGAGATAAAATATTATTGTTTAATAATGACGTAACTGTCGAGACTTTCACACTGTCATAACTTTGTGTAAATACAGTGTGGAAAAAACATAATAATGTTGTACTTGTTTCTCTAATAAGTTACTACCACATATAAAGGCTTCGTCGATCAATTTCTTTAAAAAAAACCGCTGTCTAAGGAATCACTACTTCTACATCAAGATTTTCTATCCAAGTCTCTTTAAACGAAAGCATCTTGATATTATTTTTGCACTACAGTATGAGGAAATATTTCCTCACAAAATTTTCATATCATTTGAAATCGCCTGGCTCAAAAACCCATAAAACGATATGCCAATTCAATACTTTTCCGACTGACCGATGTCTAATGGGGGTGAGGGTGGCTGATGCCAAAAAAATATGCTTAAGAACTTCTGCTCTCGTACACATTAAACCACAATTTTATTTTGTTAACACCTTTAATAATGGAGTAGGGGTGGTGGTGGGGATCGCAGAGGTAAAAAAATATGACGTTATTTTCTAGTAATAGTACATGCACCAAATCTTAAGTTTCTGAACTCTTACTAGCTTGCTTTACTTTTTTGTCCCCCAACCCTTCAACAGAGTAAGCTAACAATGTAATCTAGTTCCAGATCTCATCATAATGCATAAGTACCAATTTTTATCAATATCTTAATTTTATTTTGTTAACCCCTTTAATAATGGCGAGTGGCGAGGATGGAAAATGTCGTAAAAAAATTTAAGACCTTGGCTTTTAGTATACACACCAAATCCCAAGTTCACTTCAATTATTTACCCCTATGTCACCCCCAACTCTTCAGCGGAATAAGATCAAAATATAATCTTGTTCCATATCTCGTTATAATACATACGTGTGCCAAATTTCGAGTCAATATCTGTCTTTATTTTGTTAACCTCTTTAATAATGGAATGGGGGGGGGGTAAATGTTTAAAGAAATGGGCCTTGGTTTCTAGTATATACACCAAATTCCAAGTTTCTGGACTTTGACCAGCTTGATTTACTTATTTTCCCTTATTTACCCATATTTCACACCCACCCCTTCCCCGGAGTAAATTCAAAATATAATCTAGTTCCAGATCACGTGTACCAAATTTTAAGTCAATAAATTAAGCCTTTCCAGAGAAAACATCCACACAAAAAGTTACACACAGGCAGACCGACTGACAGACCAACAGTCAGACAGACAGACTGACCGGCAGACACACAGAAACTTTTTTCCGCTCAAATTTAAAATCTCACTACGTGGATGTGGAAGTAATAACTGCCATATTGTAGTACTTACAATGCAATATTAGGGCTTAACTCAATAAGACTACTTTGCAGAAGTAAAATAAAACATGAAATAAGTAAGATATATAATATATACAATGTAATACTCTCACATAACGGCAGAAATAAACAAACCCATATTACTTCAGGTTTTGATGACTAAAAATTATTGATTGTACAGTTTTTTAGATTTGGTTGAACTGGCAAAACTAAAAGTGAAACAATATCAAAGAACTGTAAATAGTTCATTTGGTTGGTGTTGATAAATAGAGAGCTATTCGTCCCATACACCTGTCTTGTCAATTTTATTCGATGCTGGTTTGCAAACAAACAGAAAATGTCCGACCAATGAGGTTCCATTACCGTATCTAAAAGGTTTTTGACGATGCCGTAGTCCGTTTTGCGCCATCACGTCAGGATTACGAGAAAACTTAACCTAAAAGTGCTAAAAATAACACATTTTAGAATTTTACGATTTTTTTACTCGAAAAAAAAGAAGAATAGACAAAAATTTTTTGCAATCACCCGGGGAATATTCTCAAATTTTTTCAGAATTCTCCAATGCCCTTTTCGATGCACTTGAAAACTCCACAATGCAAAGAACATTAGACAATTCCGAAAAATGTTGAGAATATCCCCCGGATGATTCCAAACTCTTTTTGCCTCTTGCAATTTTTCTGCAAACTTCTTCTTTTTCGAGTTCAGAAAATTTTTTTCGAACAAAAGTAGTCTATTTTTAGTCAGACAATCCAAATTTGCAACAAAGTTCAGGCCAAAATATTGAATGAATTAATTTGTGCATGAATGAAGGCGAAAAAGATATTTTTAGCACTTTTAGGTTAAGTTCTCTCGAAATACTTACGTGATGACGCAAAACGGACTACGGCATCGTGTTCAGCACATCAAAAACCTTTACGGTAATGGAATCCCATTGGTCGGACATTTCTTTTTTTGTAAACCTGTGTAATTAGTATGACCTCCAAATTTTAGTTCTTTATCAATTACAAAACTCAGATATTCAATTCGATTTCCCTAAGACCTCCTGTCCATTAATTTCTATATTTAAAGTTAACTTTTTAAATGGATTGTACCTACAACTGTAGTACTTATAAACATCCATTTGGATTTTAAACTTAATATTAATTTATTCAGAGTACTGTGGGCATAGCATGTCAAGATGTCACTTGTAATAAGATAATTTTACATGTATTTGGAGCATTTCCTATGCCATTTATATACAAAATAAATAAAAGTGGCCCAAGAATACTTCCTTAAGGAACTCCAACTTCCATGTTTTTATTTAGTAGTTTGTGTGCACTGGAACAATTTGCAAGTGATCCAATGAAAAACAAATTAAAATAAAATACTGAAGTAGAATTTGAATCAAATAATGGCAATAGCTTTTGGAACTTAAAATAAATAATTACCCATATAATAAGGAAGCAGACATACTAGACAAAAGTTGTAATATTTTCCTCTACTCTTGAAGAATCTCTGACGTCTAACATGCATGCTCTATTGGATTGATCAGGAGACATAGAAGAGATTACCGGCATTTTCAGGTACATTTAGGAAGAAGGCGAAGGGACACATGTAATAAAACTCAGCGTATCATGTTCTTCATAATCAACTTGCTAATAAACTTGCAAAATTGATATTTATTCATTAAAACAAATGAAAATTAAAATATTCGTTATTATTTAAGAAATACTGGTATTTGAGATTGCTGTTACAATAAAGCTATTTATTAATTCGAATATGGTGATATAATGTTTACATTATGTTTAGGGCTTAGGTTTATTTACCAGTCAGTCGTACGTGCGAAAGCATTTGACAGTTTGAAATTTATGATATATTTTAGTTATTGTAGCCTACCACTCGTCCATTTAAATGAGGGTAGAATCGATAAGGACGTTAGCATAAAGAATAGATAAGATGTGATCAAGACCTTCACAGTTATCATGATTCAGAACAGGTGGTCGCTACAGTAAAGAATAAAAAAATGCTCTCTAAATTATTTTGTTGTTCCAAAAATAATATGTATACATTTCTTTAATACAAAAAGTAGCGTCATTAAAAAAAACACGAAATAAGGTCTTAATTGCTAACTTTAAAAAGTTTCAAAAAGGTGCAGTTGAATGTTTGTTCGTATGTATGTATATGTGGCCTCGTAATTTCAGAACTACTGATTCAATTTGAAAGAATGATCACTATTGTGAAGATATTAATTGTGGACGATAATATTCTTTATCACCACAAAGTAAAGGAGTATGTTGGAAAATGAAAGTAAAATTCTGTAAAATTAAATTTCAAAATAATCCGTTGGGTAGTTTAATTATGATGAATAATCATTTGACATTGTTTTAGCGGTCCATTTCTCTCATTGTCGACGTGTATTGGATAAAAATATAGTTTTAAAACACAATTATTTTTTGTTGTACTTACCTTACTCTAAATTAAAAAAGGAAAAATGAATTGGCATCTAACGCTTACTGTGATGTAATATAATAGACTAATATGAACATTTTGTTAACAAAATACAATTTTTACTTCCCTCGCATACCGAAGAAAAAATCACCCTCCGACATTTTTTCGGATTTTGACGTTTCAGAACACGTAGATTACGAAAATATAGGTTTTTCAATTCCATCAGTCTGTCTGTCTGCCTGTCTGTCTGTTGGTGCATTAACTAAAAAAACTACTTGACGGAGAGCAGTCAAATTTGGTAGGTAGTTGACGTTACCGTCAGCGAAGAAATGGTTAAACTTTCACTGGAAAATATACAGGGTGGACCGTCTAAAGGGAATCAATGAAAATATTTTTTTTTGCTCAAATTTAAAATTTCCACGTTTCATGACACACTAAACCTACTTCAGAAAAAAAAATTGAAAATTTTGTTACTACTAAAATGGACGAATTTTTTAAAATTTTTGTTCAAATTTAAAATGTCTACATTTCATGGCATTCTAAACCTATTTCAAAAAAAAAAATTTAAAACCAACATTTTTGAATTTTTTTTACCATAGATGGAACAAATTTCTTTCTTTGTTAAAATTTACAATTAAACTAAACCTACAAAAAAAAAATTAGAAAATTTCTTTACCATTTTTGAAAAAATTTTACCACTAAAATAGATGGAATTTTTTTTTCTTTGTTCAGATTTAAAATTTCAACGTTTTCATGGTATTCTAAACCTATTCAAACAAATTTAAAAATGTTTGAAAAATTCTAAAAAAATTTTGAAATTTTTTTTATTTATCACTACTATAGAATAGATGAAAATTTTTTTTGCTCAAATTTAAAATTTCCACGATTCATGACATTCCAAACCTATTTCGGAAAAAAAATTGCAACATTTTTTTACCATTTTGGAAAAAAATACCACTAGAATAGATGGAAAATTTTTTCTTTGCTCAAATTTAAAATTTCCACGTTTCATGACACGCTAAACCTACTTCAGAAAAAAAAAATTTTGTTACTACTAAAATGGACGAATTTTTTTAAATTTTGGTTCAAATTTAAAATGTCTACGTTTCATGGCATTCTAAACCTATTTCAAAAAAAAAAAAATTAAAACCAACATTTTTGAAATTTTTTTTTTCATAGATGGAACAAATTTCTTTCTTTGTTAAAATTTACAATTAAACTAAACCTACAAAAAAAAAAATAGAAACTTGCCTTACCATTTTTGAAAAAATTTTACCACTAAAATAGATGGAATTTTTTTTTCTTTGTTCATATTTAAAATTTCAACGTTTTCATGGCATTCTAAACCTATTCAAACAAATTTAAAATTGTTTGAAAAATTCTATAGAATAGATGAAAAATTTTTTTGCTCAAATTTAAAATTTCCACGATTCATGACATTCCAAACCTATTTCGGAAAAAAAAAAATTGCAACATTTTTTTACCATTTTGGAAAAAAAATACCACTAGAATAGATGGAAAAATTTTTCTTTGCTCAAATTTAAAATTTCCACGTTTCATGACATTCCAAACCTATTTCGAAAAAAAAATTTGCAACATTTTTTTACCATTTTGGAAAAAAAATACCACTAGAATAGATGGAAACATTTTTCTTTGCTCAAATTTAAAATTTTCACGTTTCGTGACATTCTAAACCTATTTCAGAAAAAAAATTTTTTCACCAACATTAATGAAAAATGTTTTACCACTAAAATAGATGGAAATTTTTTTTTTCTCTGCTCAAATTTAAAATTTTCACATTTCATGGCATTCTAAACCTATCAAAGAAAAAGAAATTAAATTTGTAATATTTTTTTAGCACTACTATAGAATAGCAGGAAACTTTCCTTTTTGCTCAAATTTAAAATTTCCACAATTCATGACATTCTAAACCTATTTCAGAAGAAAAAAAAATTGAAAATTTTTTTACCATCATTTTTGAAAAATTTCAAAAAAAATGAAATTTTTTAACCACCACTATACTTCCACTCCACTACGTGAATATGGAATTGAAAATGTGACAGATGGCAATAATATTTGGCATATGCACCTATTATACTTTTGTTGAAAAATGTACAGGGTGGTCATCCCAAGAAATAATTCAGTCATGGTGGACATTTGTGAAGGTATTTGCGCAAGCCTTCCATATTTGGCACCTGTTATTTAGTATTGGACTTTTGCTGTTGGGTGAGCACTCTGTATATTTTTTTACCAAAACTTATTAGGTTTTCTTTGTAATAATAGTGATAACTATATTTCGATTATTATTTTCAATGTCATTTCGTAATTATTAATTTTTTAGACTGACCTCCATGCACAAATAAAGAGGGAAGTTCTATGTAAATACTTTTACTGATTTTTTTTTCTAAGGTTACGTCGATAAAAAATGAAAATTTGCAGGGATAAGTATAGCAAAGGGATAACTTCTTCATTTCTCGTAATGGATACCGAGAAGATATAAACATAAAGGATGGAAGCAACTTCTTTATTTTCTAGGATTTACAGTTTTCTAGAAAACCGCGCGTTAAAACTTTGATCAAGAACTAATTTTTTGTTTCTCTTTTTGTTTTTGCTTGCTTATAATTGTAAAGAAATATATTCTTTATAGAATTTTGTAAACAGCAGAAAAAACTATCTATGAGAACAAAAAGAAAAACTATATGTAAAAGATATTAACAAAATCTTTGCATTCTTTCGATAACCTGAATTCTGGTTATGCTAGTAATTAAAATCTTAAAATGAATTTGTCTTTCTTATTTGACAATTCTCATTCTAACTTGTGCAAACTAGTGTTAGAATGATAATTGTCAAATAAGAAAGACAAATTCATGTTAGGATTTTAATTGCTAGCATAACCAGAATTCAGGTTATCGATAGAATGCAAAGGTTGTAAATCAATAATTTTAAAGATAATTTTTCTTTTAGTTCTCATAGACAGTTTTTTCTGCTGTTTGCAAAATCCTATAAGGAATATGTTTCATTACAAGAACTAATGTTATACACACAGCACTTATTGGATAAAACAATTTGCGGGATACCTATTCACTTTTGGTTTCACCAACGATTTTGCTATTTTACTGCATTAGATTCGTTGCCGACATGTACGTTAATATATTGCATTCGATCGGTACATTTCTAAAACCGATAATATTGCTCGTAGGAAAAAAAATTTCATATCACTGTGTTGGTGATCGAATTCTGAACAACTTTCAAAATGTTTGTCCGTCTATCTGTCCGTCCGTCCGTCCGTCTGCCTATCTGTCTGTCTGTTCGTCTGTCCGTCCGTCCGTTACGTTTCTTGTAAAAACAAGATAACTTAAAAACGAAAAGTCAGATTGTAATGAAATTTGGACAGCAAGTTAGTGTTAGCTAGAGGAAGAACTCTGTTGTCTTTGAACAAAATCTATCAATAAGTAAAACAGTTATTAATTATTTAAGTTCATTAAATTTATATTACACAATATTGCTACATTGCAAAACCAGCGATAACAGTCCTATTCGTATATCATATATCAACCCAACAGCGATAAATTTGTCACAAATGCGATAAGATTATGGACCAAGCTTCGGCAGATTTCATTCATTTCGCAGTTAGACAAGGTCGTGATTCGTTAAAAATACAAACTAACATTATTATACTATTCGCAAATATTTCTTTATTAACAAAATAAACTGCAAAGAGTATTCTATAGAATGCGCAACAAGTACATAAAAGTGCAGTAAATCGTCGAAAAGTATAATGCTTAGCTTGTTTTTAGTCCTAATCTTTTCACTTTTTACCACGCCTTTATTGGCTTGATCAGTAACTTTGTATGTAAAAAAAATTGCAACTTATTTTTTACCAACTTCCAGATGTTGTATTGGCGTGAAATTTTGCATGTGTATATGATTCACATGAGAATACATTTCGACATTTTTTGTAGAAAAATATAGAATGGCGTTTTCAAGATAACGTACAGTTTATTGTCATTTAATATCACATTTAGTAATAATTAGTTTCTCGGGATTTTTTATAGCTCAGATTATAGACAAGTGTTCGAAATTCGATATCTGAAGGCTACCGAGGTTGCAGACTATAAATACTTGGTTGTAGTTTAACAATTGAAAATGGCGGCGTCAGTATTAGGCCAGTCAATGAAGAGGGTGTAGATAATATGATCAGGAACAAAATTCTTGACTTCCGGGCTGTGTTTGAAGGAGTTGGGAGGTAAACATAGTAATAATCCCACGTAGAAGATCACTTTCTTTGGGTTTTCAATTTTTTCTCGAAAACAATGCATCGCAGCTAAAAGATTATTGTATTCAAAATGAAAGCTGACAAAGTTTCCTACAAAATTGCTACTATTTTTTTTATTCCCAATAGCTTTCGAGATATACGCTAACGAAAATTACAAATGTGTAGCATTAAAATTCCTTTAAAATGAGTTATTATTTATTATTTTATCTTTAAATGATCAAACATTATAACAATATAAAATTTTCGGACAAATTTCGACATCCCGAAAGCAAACCGTACATTGCACTTTTTCTTTATTTAAGTGTTACTTACATCTTTGTATATCAGTGTATATTGTATATTTACATCGTGAAACCTAGGGAGAAGGTAATTGTATAATAAATAACTATTTATAGTAGAGTAAAACTCAGTGGCGTAAGTCGGCGGTGGCAGTTGCCACCCCAGAATTGTTCAACCCAGTATTTTTCCACCCCAGAATTTTGAAGTAAAAATATAAATAATTTACAAACAATTGTAAAATAAAATTTTACAAGCTCGGCACTTTCTTGATTCATTATTAATAAAGCTTTATTTAGCGCAGAAAATTAATATGTTTATTGGAACTTGTATATTATAATGTTAAATATAAATAGTATAGTTATTAGTGCAATGCAGGTTTTCACGGCCGTTGTCCAATGAAGTAGTTTCTTCCGGGTTTTGCCGCGGTCGTCGAACTTGACTTGACGTTTCGCTGATCATGCTGTCAGCTTCTTCAGAAGGATTCCAAAGACTGTCTTTGGAATCCTTCTGAAGAAGCTGACAGCATGATCAGCGAAACGTCAAGTCAAGTTCGACGACCGCGGCAAAACCCGGAAGAAACTACTTCAGTATAGTTATTAATTAAAGTAATTAACAATGAATATTTTAGGGTAAATAGAGAATGTTAGCATTAGCAATTATTTTGTGGTGGAAGTAATCTGGAAAAGCTTAAAAAACTAACAATTTAATGCCAGTTTTTTTTTAATTTCCCGGGGGAGTACCCCCGGACCTCCTTACACCTAGGAGCATTCCATACTCCCAGACCCCTGGCTCGGTACGACTTGTCACCCCAGTTAAAAAACTGAAATTACTCCCATGGTAAAACTGTTTCTAGGAAACTGTCTACAATTCACGATTCGATTTTCGACTTTGCAATTGTGCTTTAGGAGTTATTGTAAACATTTTAACTTGAAACTTGGCTTGAGGATTTAACTCCACAAAGGGTATATTCTTCTAAAGTTTCATTAGAATATGTGCATTATTGATCAAGTTATCATCAATTGTTTCAAAATGGTCTCCATAAAATGTCTTCATATTTTGCGACTTGGCATATTGACAAGAAAGTTTCGCACATATCTAGTTTTCTTTGCAATTTCATTGTGAATAATTTGTGTGTCTTTCGTCATTACGATACGGGTTATACAACTAGAGACATTTAAGAAAAACTGCGAGAAAACAGGATTCTGAACATTCTTCACACGAATTTAATCCAAAACGTTTTACTACAGTTCTTGAAATATTTTAGTCAGCCAATTCCTTTCTAGGAAATTTAGACCCTTAGAGTTACTCCACTATTATTAAAATTGCATTTCGTGAGGTGAGAACCAGAGGATTCTAAACACCAAATAAAATGTTCTTCAGCAAATCTAAAGTTTAGAGTACCACAAGATGTTAGTGTAATAGAATATAGTTTAAGTAAATATGCTAACATATATTTGAGATATATGACTTCAGCCCCATTTCACAATACCCACAATTGTCGTGGCTATACGGGCTACGTTCCCAAAGCCATTTCCTTAGGGAAAAAAAAAGACGTCCCCACAATAATATGCAATTGAATTATTTTTTAACATTGGAAGTGTTAATGTTTGCGTATAGGACAAAAGTTACGAGTTTTTTTCAAGGCCATCGACATAAAGGAATCAAAGTCAGATGATATTATACTGAGCGAGAGGCTGTTACTATGTAGGAAGCGATGCGGTGTAGTCGGTCAGTGCCGATCGATATTGTACCGCCTGTTGAACTACTTCTTCCTTGCTATAGCGCTGTTTGTCAACTCCTGGGTACGCCGAATTTTTATTTTTATTTTGTAACTATTAAGGAATTTTCAATATTGGAAATGTTAATGTTCGTATATGGGTCAAAGTTACGAGTTTTATCCAAGGCCGCCGATATGAAAGATTCGAGATCAGATGACGTAATACTGAGCAAGTGTGCACAGTATGAGTATGCGTGGAGAACATGAAGTTATAATGCGGTTGTGGTCAGCGCCAATCGTATTCCCCATGAATTCACAAGGTTTGACAAATAGCGAATAGTTATTTTCGTAGCAAGTACCTAAAATCATCAACAAAATATTTTTTAAAGTGTAATTTTTAATGTTAAGGACGGACATGACAACATACTTTCGTCATGTCCGTCTGCATGTCACAGATGTTTTGTACAGAAAAAAATATATTTTCGGGTATTTTCACTGTACGTGCATCGGGAGTGAAATTATTTTTCACGGACCCCATCGGCATTGTTGAACAGGTCTTTGAAAATGAAGATATTTCTTAGACAGATCTCATTTCAAAGTCAAATAAAGAAGAAGGTGAAACTACGGTTTTCTTCCAGAATCTCAAAATTTGTTTGAAAATTTCAAATTGCAATTCTGATCATTTGATGATAACGTAACAAATAATAACTAATTTTAAAGGAAATTGAATGGTCCACGAATTCTACTGTGAGAACATTGCTGTAAAACTAAGGGCTGACGCGCTAGAAGGCAAAGTTTGTTAAAAAGCGTGAGGCAAAAAAACGTTTTTGCAATTTGCAATTTTCGCTAACGGATATCTCGAAAGCTATTGGAAATGTGAAAAAAATGAATAGTACCAAAATCTTGTATGAAGTTTTGTCTGCTATTATTTTGAATTGTGGCACTGCTTCTGAATCGAACAAACATACTGATCTAATTGGGACGAATTTTCTTTGACATTGAGGCTTACGTCGATACAGCCAGATACGATGTTATCATGTGGTTATTAATTAATTAATTCTACACCAATTCTAACCTAACCTATACCACAGATCAATAGACTCTGGAATAAAACAAGGACACTCTCATCTCGTTCAGGGGCCTGTCAGGGCATGTCATAATGACACATACATAGAGTAAGACCACTAAATGGAAGGAATACATACGATAGGATAAAAACAAGGGGTGAGAAATATAACCTAACCTAACCTATTCTAAATATTAAGTTTGATGGTTTTAAGAAATTCGAGAATCACGTCATAGATCAGTTTTTTATTCAGCATTAATAAACAACAAATATTATTAGGATGGTAAATATTTTGATCAGTTAATTGTTTGTGAAAGAGATCGCTTTCTGCCTTGTACATTATACATTCAAAAGATATATGATCTAAATCTGCAATGACATTACATGTAAGCAATATGTTGTATACATTGGTGTTAGATCTACTGAGGTTTTAGCCACGTCAGGAGTCCCCGAAGGTTCAAACTTAGGTCCACTTTTCTTTAACTTGTTTCTAAATGATATAGTAGATAATCTAACTGTTAACTGCCTTCTATATGCGATGATCTAAAACTCTTTTGTAATCTTGCAAGTGAAAAAGATTGCTATGAACTTCAAAATAATATTGATCGTATTAATACATGGTGTGTGATAAACAAATTACCCTTGAATGAAACAAAATGTAACGTTATGACATTTAAAACAAAGCAAAATATTATCATGTATGATTACAAATTAGACAATCATGTACTTTTTCGGCCAGACACTTTTGGCGACGGTGTGACATTTGATAAAAAACTGACGTTTGTAAATCACATCGAACTTGCAGTCACTAAAAGTTATAGAATGCTGGGTTTTGTTATTAGAAACTCCGCACATTTTGAAAATGTACGCACATTAAAGCAACTCTACACTACTTTTGTTAAACCTCATCTTGAATATGCTTCAATAATATGGTGTCCAACCTATAATGTACACATACAAAATTTGGAAATAATTCAACGCCGTTTCCTAAAACATGCGACTTTCAAGGCTGATGGGACTTATCCAGCTATTGGTTATCCACATGAAGAATTGCTCTCTAGGTTTTGCCTAGATAGTCTAGAGATCCATAGATACCGATCGCAATTAACTTTCTTATATAATATTTTACACGATAATATCGACTGTGGAGATGTTTTAAGTACGCTTAATTTTCAAATTCCTAAACCGGCATCTAGACACAACAATTTATTTCACTTGCCTTTCTCAAAGACAAACGTAAAAAAAATTCTTGTATCCAGCAGATGTGCAGTATGTACAGTACAATAATTTGAATAATCGATTAGATATATTCACTTGTAGTCTTACAGACATAAAGAATCTGTCTCTAGCTTAAATTTTGTATTTTGTTCCTTTTTGTTGACACAAGTAGCCTCACCGTATACTATACTTCTTGCACAAGCTGTATATTTTTTTTGTATGTATACTGTATATGTAATATTTACACTAAAATGTATTATGTAAGTTTAGTTTAGTTAGTTGTCTTTTGGATTAATTCACATGTATTCATGTATATATGTGTGCATATGTTTATCTTTTTGTATTTTTCACAAGTATCGTATAAGTCCGAATCTAGTACTCCTATTTTCTTGAGATGCGCCGGGTAGCACCAGCGGCCAAACTTTAATCTGCTGTGTTGTTATGTCTTTTCTAGAATATATAAAATCTTTGTACCAATATCTAGTTGGAGTATCTTGTTGAATTGTTACATGGCGAATAGGATTTGTTTATTCTGTTTATAAGACTGACAATGCTTATACACTCTTGGACGTGTAGTCCGCTGTTCAAAATTTCTCCTTCGTTAATGCTTTTGTTTCTATAATGTCTACCTCTTCATTGTGTTCTAAACTTGTATGTGCTTTAACTCAAAAAAAAATTACTAACTTTCCTCGCTCTTTTAAGTTATTTACTAAAATTTTAATTGTAGCAATACAATGATTAATATTTAAGTGAAGACTTGACTGCTATCGATAGCTACAAGGACAGACAGTGAGTCCGATAAAATCGTAGATTGTTGATGTTCACAATCGTCGATGTATTCTAAGGCTTTGAGGATCGCCATAGCCTCGGCATTATAAATAGTGGTATTTTTGTTTAATTTTAATGATCTTTGTGTACCTAAGGCAGGAGGACGAAATTAAAAAATACAAAATTATTAAATTATTTAAAGAAAATAAAAACGCTTTTGGAACCTAACTGAGACAGTTAAGAAAATGCACTAAAAACGAGAAAATAATATTATATGTACTCCTATCTCTTTTATAACGACTGCGAGATTAATGTGAAGAGATCTTGATCAGATTTGTGTTTGCACTATATTACTATATTACGATTATAATAATCGTTCAATGCTCGTGCAATCAAATGAGGCCATTAAGTTGCTGGTTCTATTTAATAAACGTAAAAGAGTGAGGCGCCTGATAAGTAATATTTTGTTTTGTTTTTCTAAATATTTTGAGCGATTTAAAAGAAATATTTCTAAAATATTTGACTTCTTAACTATTTTAAAATAACTTTAGTAATATTCAATGTGCCATTTATTTAAAGTGAAAAATTGTGTTATATTTTATATTTAACTGGTAAATGTATGTCAAATATATATATTTTTTGTTCTATAGGGTATTATTGGTATAATTTGCTGGTAAACTCTGCAATATGCAAAATTGAAATATTTATAACAAAAATATTACCATTAATATAAGACACTGCATAATATTTAATAAAACCTTATTTTTGAAAACGAAACCAGGCTAATATTTACATAGTTGAAAAATAACATTCTTGAACGTCTGGGTAAACTCGAGGGCTGATACTAAGACCAGAAACACGAGGGTGGTGAGATAAAGTTTAATGTGCCAATAAACCGAAATATCAGGAATGGTTTGTAAAATGCAATTCCATCTTTTATGGGATATTTGGCATTTAAGTTTTTTAAGAGTCTTGAGATAACCCTTTTTTACTAATAGAGCATTTGCTGAAAATAAAGCAATAAAATTTAGATTGCGGTGCCTATTTGAAAAATAACCCCATCCCTCTTTTTACAAATATAAATCTATTTAGCAAGGTCGTAAACCAGTAAAAATTATTGTATTGAGTTGCAACTCTTTCTTTTTTATTGTCGGTTAGGTAAAGCATAACATATACACAATTTTAACTGCAAGGGAAAAATGAAATGTCTAAATGTATAATCGCATATTTTTATTTAAAAGCACAAACAATAAAAACCTCTGCCTGAGGAATCACTACATTCTCCACTCACGTGTTTTTAAAAGAAAACATTTTGACTATATTTGCACTCTAGCATGTGGAAATAATATTATTGAATTTTAATAATAATTGATGCAGATGAAAATTTGACAAATGTTATAAAGAAATCTGAGGCCTTGGCTTCTAGTATATACACCAAATCCTAAGTTTCTGTTATCTTATTAGCTTGCTTTACCTATTTTCCCATATTTACCCCTATTCAACCCCGATCTTTCAACGGAATCATCTCAAAATATAATTTAATTGCAGATGTCGTTCTAATACATAGGTATAACAAATTTCAAGTGAAAATCTTAATTTAATTTTATCAACCCTTTTAATAATGGAGTGGGGATGGTGGGAGGAATTGAAAAATATTGTAAAAAATCTCAGGTCCTGACTTCTAGTATATACACCAAATTCCAAGTTTCTGTACTCTTACCAGCTTACTTTACTTATTTTCCCCTGTTCGTCCCTATTTAGCCCCAACCCTTCAACGGAATCATTAACAATCAAAATATAATCTAGTTCCAGGTGTCTTTATATTACATATGTGTACCAAGTGAATATCTCAAATTTATTTTATCAACCCCTTTAAAAATGGAGTGGTGGTGGTGCAAGGAGTATGGAAATATTAAAAAAATCTGAGGCCTTGGCTTCTAGTATATACACTAAATCCCAAATTTTTGTACTCTTACGCTTGCTTTACTTATTTTCCCCTATTTACCCGGCCAACCCTTCACCGGATAAGTTAAAAAAACAATCCAGTTCCAGATCTCGCTATAGTACATACGTGTAGAAAATTTCAAGTCAATATCTTAAAACATTCCAGAGTAATCGTGCGCACAAAGAAAGTTAGGCCGACAAACAGACCGACAGAGAGACAGATAGACAGACAGATAATTTTCGTTCGCTTAAATTTAAAATCTCGACGTTTCATGACATACCTATTTCAATAAAAAAATTATTGAATTTTTTTTTACGATTACGGTATTTCCCCTCCACTGTATGAATGTGAAAGTAAAATTTAATCGAACTAAGTACTTGATTCTGAAAATAATTTATCAATAGAAATTATTTCACGTTGTTAAAAATAACAACTGAAAGTTGCAATTGTGCATAGTCGACTACGATTACTTATTTGATTATAATTTTGCTCAAGTACAATACGGCAATATCCGACTGTAACTTTCAATTGTTTCATAAGAGACATTAAGAATACCTTAAAAAGTGTTGAAACTTATCGATATATCATGATATTTTAAACGCCTTTAACGATTAACTTGTAAGATGCATATAGATTAATTTCAGTACGGATGATTCTACCATAATATTTTACATAGATACCAAATTTAATATAAAATTTTAAAACTAACGGAAATTATCAGGTTTACAAGAAACAATTTACATATACATATAAACACCTACAAACAGACATTCATCATTTATTCGATATTAAAGTTTAGCGTGTTAAGAAACAGGCTGTACAGTTTTTTCTTCTACGAGGACTTGAAAATAGCAGGAGTAAGAGAAATAAAGATAAACAAAGTACCACGTAAATAAACTTTGTCAACATAATTTGAACTTATATGAGTATAAATATTTCTTATAAATCGAGTTTAAAAGTTTGTTTTTATTTAATTACATTATTTATTGTTTTCAGTAAGAGATTTTCGTCATAGGTTATTTTTGCCTTACTAAATTATGAAAATAAGGATTTATTATTTTTCAAAATAAGTTTTTTTTTAGTAAACCATTCATGAATTACATTACATTACATTACATTAGTTTTACTTACAACATGCCTTATTTTCTCATCAGATATAGGATATGATAAATCATGAGCAGATAATATGGAGTCAGCTGAGGTAATTATAAAAATTATGTCTAGAAGAAGTTCCAAAACTGATCCTTGGGGTACTCCGGTTAAGATTGCGATACCATTAGATTTAACATTATTGACTTTTGCATAGCTGGTCCTACCATTTATGTAACTTTTGAACCAACTAGGTGGTTGATATCTTACAATATATGTCTCTATTTATTTATAAAAAATAAAAAATAGATTTTTGTTGAAACTGCATTGGTTTCTTCTTATTTAATAATGTATGCTTTTTAAAATAATTTTACCACATACGTTCCAAAAATTTTAGGAAATTAGAGAAATATTGCCTGCAATTTTCGACTATTAGATTACAACCTGATTAATATACTTAGTGGTACTATTTCGCCAACTTTTGGTTTATCTGGGAAAATTTCTTCGCTTAGAAAATTGTTTCAAAATTTACTATTTCAGATTTACATTTTCTTAAATCGAATTTAAAAACGTTTAAAGACAAGGAATTCTCAATCCGTCCCATATGTATGTAATTTTCATGTTTGTGCATTAGTTTCTGTGGGGTGGCTTTAGCGATTTCTATAAAATTTTTTGCAAACTGTAGAATATATAATATAAAGAATATAGTTTCATATCAGTTCCATAATCTGTGTCTAGCATAAGGTGAGCAAATATCGGAACGAAGTACTACTGTAGAATATGCTAGATTATGGCGGACGAGCCAGCTCTAGTTACATATTTTTCGTTTTCGAAGGAGCTGATACTGAATCTAATGTGAAAAGCTAAAGATTCAAGATTATGTTGTTATTATATCCAGCTGAGGAATTAGAGTTTTTAATAATTAACGTAGTAAATGCTAACTCGAATGAAAGAATGGCACATTATAATCTCATTTTATTATACCTGCTAATTTGATTTAATGTTTCATTAATTATTTTCCATTATTTTCCAAAGGTAGTTATCGCTACAGTTTTAGATGACACAATTTAGTGTTAACTTATCTATTACATAGCCAAGGTATCCGATTCAATTGTGTAGAAATTATCTTATCAGTACACCACGAACGCTAAATTTATTGAACACTAAAAATTATGTCAGCTCGACCGTCGAAGGTTTTGTTTGATGCAGCTACTTTTGCAAGTCTAAATATGAATTAGATAAAAGTCATATCAGTAATCAATATTCTGTAGGTCATCACAGTCACTGTAGAAAATTTAGTTACGTGATGTAATAACGGCTTCCATTTTTTATTTAACGAGTCGCAACCAATTTGAAAAAATTACTTCTGGATAAGGCACGTGGAAATTCTGGTTGCCCACTTCTCAATAATATATATCCAAATTTTGGAGTGTGTTTTAACCTCATTTTTCAAATTTTCTAATAATCTTTAAAAAAAAATGGTTTTTCGTCGCATGATATGTTGAATATATAAACAAAGAGTCAACCAATCGAGCAGGCGCTTGATTTGGCGTAAGAGGATAATAAATCCAACAAAATGACACTAACTTCAAGTGGTTGGGTATAACATAATTTCTAGCTAGTTTTTTTAGGCGTTTACATGAAATCACTCCTATATAGCAAGCAGGCAATTTTATCGAAATTCCTATATTTTCTTACATGAAGATATTTCAGAAATGCCTTTCAGTTGGGATTTGTATAAAAAGTAGACTCTTAAATAATCCTCACTACAAGGAAACGCTGTTAATACCCATTACGAGGCCGGTCCAGGTCTACAGCGATGATTGGGGCAAAGAGCTCAAGCTCGACCCCTAATCATCCGAGACCGTCATATTTAGTCAAGTATATTGGCGAGGGACCACTTTATAATTTTCAACAGAGTACCTCGATACCTTTCTGAATCGGTCTATAAGAATGACTGTTGTTTGCATGCAACAAATTTTTGGGTGTTACTGGGGAGTTCTGTGAATAGGAAGGTATAAAGGTTTAAAGCGTAACTAATGTTCGGTCGCGGCCTCTGAGCGCAGTAGTCCAATCGCAGTGTTTTTGGTATCATTGTGTAGATTAGACCTTTCTGCGTCGCATAAAGGTGGTGCGGAGGTTCCACGATTAGGGGGGTGGCAATGGGGGGAACATAATGTTTTATCCCTACATTTTGGCCATTTTTATTAGACTCACTTGATGCTTAAGTGCAATATAATAGGCTAGACGACACGGTGAAAAAAAAAGTTAAATAATAAATTTTTGGCCCATAGCTGAGACTATTGTTGGAAAATTGTTCGTTATGAAATTATCTAAGAAATGAGGACCAATAAAGGTCGTTAGGTGCAATTGTTATCTTTCAAATGGCTTCCAAAGCTTTCAAAACACGTTATTTTCACTATTTCTTTACTCGAAAACAACTGCACACTTCAGCTAAAAATTCTTGAAGATGTTGTCTATGTTATCCCGAAAATGTACAGAAATTTCAGCAAGATCGATTTATTACTTTTTGAGTAATTAACGATCAATTTTTTTATCCTTAATTAACAATTGTGCAATTTTTTGTAAAATCCATTTATAATTGGGAAACTCATTTAGAGAGTTCAAAAAACTATTGAAAAATGATATCCCGTTGGAATTTTTAAAAAATCGCCATTTTGGCCGATTTTATGAGGTTTTCTACGCGTGAACCTTTTTATGCGCGACATAAATAAACAACTTTAATGATAAACTTTGATGATTGTTTTTCAATACTGTTAAACACAATCAAGGACTGAAATATTTTTTTATGGAGTGTACTGGTATTAAATTTCAACCTCTATAAGCTTTTTACATATGCAAGAGCGGATTCTTTAAAGTTAAAATATAACAAGATATTTGTTTATTTATGTCGCGCATAAACAGGTTCACGCTTAGAAAACCTCATAAAATCGGCCAAAATTGCGATTTTTTAAAAATTCCAACGGGATATCATTTTTCAATAGTTTTTTTAATTTTCTAAATGAGTTTCCCAATTATAAATGGATTTTACAAAAAATGGCACAATTGTTAATTAAAGATTAGAAAAAAATATAGATCGTTAATTACTGAAAAAGTAATAAGCCGATCTTGCTGAAATGTTTTGTACATTGTCTGGACAACATAGACACCATCTTCAATTTTTAGTCCTCTATAGGCAATTGTTTTTGAGTAAAGAAATACTGAAAATAACGCGTTTTGAAAGCTTCGGAAGCCATTTGCAAAATAACAATTACGCCTAGCTGCCTCTATCGGTGCTCATTTTTTAAGTGAATTTCATAGCGAACAATTTTCCTAATGCATGTATTATAGTTAAAGTTAGCAGCAACGGAAATATTTAAAGAAATATAGAAAAATGGCCCATTTTACTCACTAATTGTTAATTATAAAATCAAGCGATTCACTAATTTGTAAACAAAATTAGGGTTTAAAAATGAATTATTATTTGTTTGCTTATAATTGTATTGAAACATTCTTTATAGGATTTTGCAAACAGCAGAAAAAATAACTATCTATAGCTAAAAGAAAAACTATGTGTAGAAATATTAATGAAATCTTTGCATTCTTTCGATAACCTGAATACTGGTTATGCTAGCAAATTAAAATCCTAAAATGAATTTGTCTAATTTCTTATTTGACAATTCTCATTCTAACACTAGCATCCACATAGTCCCCTACGGCCATGCAGATTAAACTAGTATCCACATAACCCCCTACGATTATGAAGATTCAGTTAAAAATGAGAACAAAGACCTAAAATGAATTTATTTATCTACCTTGTCTTAAAAAAATTTTTCATTCCAATGGATTACATTTTCATGAAATCTATCATTCTGTTTCCTGGAAATGCTTAGCCTTTGAAACGTTTTTCGCCCTTATTCTGGAGCTCATCAGAAAGACATAAAGCCATTCATAAAGATGTTTCATGCAAAACCAAGACAATTTCTATGAATAAGTGTGAAATGATTATATTTGACATTGACTGATAAAAACAACCTCACCTATCTATTAGCTAACTAGTATTGGAGCCTATATACTCTATGCATGTTTAAAAATGAATTATTATTTGTTTGCTTATAATTGTATTGAAACATTCTTTATAGGATTTTGCAAACAGCAGAAAAAATAACTATCTATAGCTAAAAGAAAAACTATGTGTAGAAATATTAATGAAATCTTTGCATTCTTTCGATAACCTGAATTCTGGTTATGCTAGCAAATTAAAATCCTAAAATGAATTTGTCTAATTTCTTATTTGACAATTCTCATTCTAACACTAGCATCCACATAGTCCCCTACGGCCATGCAGATTAAACTAGTATCCACATAACCCCCTACGATTATGAAGATTCAGTTAAAAATGAGAACAAAGACCTAAAATGAATTTATTTATCTACCTTGTCTTAAAAAAATTTTTCATTCCAATGGATTACATTTTCATGAAATCTATCATTCTGTTTCCTGGAAATGCTTAGCCTTTGAAACGTTTTTCGCCCTTATTCTGGAGCTCATCAGAAAGACATAAAGCCATTCATAAAGATGTTTCATGCAAAACCAAGACAATTTCTATGAATAAGTGTGAAATGATTATATTTGACATTGACTGATAAAAACAACCTCACCTATCTATTAGCTAACTAGTATTGGAGCCTATATACTCTATGCATGTTTAAAAATGAATTATTATTTGTTTGCTTATAATTGTATTGAAACATTCTTTATAGGATTTTGCAAACAGCAGAAAAAATAACTATCTATAGCTAAAAGAAAAACTATGTGTAGAAATATTAATGAAATCTTTGCATTCTTTCGATAACCTGAATTCTGGTTATGCTAGCAAATTAAAATCCTAAAAAGAATTTGTCTAATTTCTTATTTGACAATTCTCATTCTAACACTAGCATCCACATAGTCCCCTACGGCCATGCAGATTAAACTAGTATCCACATAACCCCCTACGATTATGAAGATTCAGTTAAAAATGAGAACAAAGACCTAAAATGAATTTATTTATCTACCTTGTCTTAAAAAAATTTTTCATTCCAATGGATTACATTTTCATGAAATCTATCATTCTGTTTCCTGGAAATGCTTAGCCTTTGAAACGTTTTTCGCCCTAAAATTCATTTTAGGATTTTAATTTGCTAGCATAACCAGAATTCAGGTTATCGAAAGAATGCAAAGATTTCATTAATATTTCTACACATAGTTTTTCTTTTAGCTATAGATAGTTATTTTTTCTGCTGTTTGCAAAATCCTATAAAGAATAAGGGCGAAAAACGTTTCAAAGGCTAAGCATTTCCAGGAAACAGAATGATAGATTTCATGAAAATGTAATCCATTGAAATGAAAAAAATTTTTTTAAGACAAGGTAGATAAATAAATTCATTTTAGGTCTTTGTTCTCATTTTTAACTGAATCTTCATAATCGTAGGGGGTTATGTAGATACTAGTTTAATCTGCATGGCCGTAGGGGACTGTGTGGATGCTGGTGTTAGAATGAGAATTGTCAAATAAGAAATTAGACAAATTCATTTTAGGATTTTAACTTGCTAGCATAACCAGAATTCAGGTTATCGAAAGAAAGCAATGATTTCATTAATATTTCTACACAAAGTTTTTCTTTTATAGATAGTTAATTTTTCTGCTGTTTGCAAAATCCTATAAAGAATGTTTCAATACAATTATAAGCAAACAAATAATAATTCATTTTTAAACATCCTATAAAGAATGTTTCAATACAATTATAAGCAAACAAATAATAATTCATTTTTAAACATGCATAGAGTATATAGGCTCCAATACTAGTTAGCTAATAGATAGGTGAGGTTGTTTTTATCAGTCAATGTCAAATATAATCATTTCACACTTATTCATAGAAATTGTCTTGGTTTTGCATGAAACATCTTTATGAATGGCTTTATGTCTTTCTGATGAGCTCCAGAATAAGGGCGAAAAACGTTTCAAAGGCTAAGCATTTCCAGGAAACAGAATGATAGATTTCATGAAAATGTAATCCATTGGAATGAAAATTTTTTTTAAGACAAGGTAGATAAATAAATTCATTTTAGGTCTTTGTTCTCATTTTTAACTGAATCTTCATAATCGTAGGGGGTTATGTGGATACTAGTTTAATCTGCATGGCCGTAGGGGACTATGTGGATGCTAGTGTTAGAATGAGAATTGTCAAATAAGAAATTAGACAAATTCATTTTAGGATTTTAATTTGCTAGCATAACCAGAATTCAGGTTATCGAAAGAATGCAAAGATTTCATTAATATTTCTACACATAGTTTTTCTTTTAGCTATAGATAGTTATTTTTTCTGCTGTTTGCAAAATCCTATAAAGAATGTTTCAATAAAATTAGGGTGTTACACTACACCCTAAAATGAAGCGATTCCAACAATAATCTCGCCTATGGGCCAATAATCCAATCAAAATCCCTGACCATTTAGCCTATAAGTGAACTTAGCGTGAAAGCTAAGTTTTCCGAGACACTTAGGGAAAGGGGTGTAGGGGTGACAAATCAATAAATAGTTTTCAAAAGAGAGAAAAAAGGAAATACATAAAAATGGCTTTTTAGATAAAGAGTGTTATTAACATGTGGATAAGGAAGAGTGCGGTTCGGTGGTTTTCATAGTTGTTTGGTAATTTGGGGGTAGGAAGTGGAAATATGTACGTGTGAATTTTCATGAAAATTACGTGCATTTCCAATATGTTAGAAGTTTGTTTGGTGGTGAATTCTGTACATTCTTTATTATTACTCAGAACACCTCAAAAAATTATAGTAATTCATCAAAGTTGTTTATTCTCTCCGAATATACCTCTGGGGACATAGTTTCCACAAACACCAAAACTCTTGAACACTCAAATACACTCGTTTGATGAAAACTGAGTTTTAGACATCTCCCAATGATACTAACATGGTTAGCGAAACGCGCATCGAGTATTGGCATTCGAGTGTTGTGTTCAATAGTTTTGCTGTTTGTGGAAACTATGTCTCCAGAGACAGAGTTACATCGAAGGTTCCAACCCCCCTCCAGGACATTCCCAATATACATTTTTCATAATAATTTACTCAGGGCCTCCTCGCATTCCTCAAATGATACAGTTCGGCTCCCTGTCTTTTCGTTAATGTGTCTCATGATGACGATAGCTTTACTAACTCTTTTACAGCATATGTAATCCTCCAAAATCCCTCGGACCTTATTTAGGGGCAACCTGTGTAAATAATACGTAGACTGATTTTTGTTGAAAAAGTTATAATCATATATCCCATTCGTTCCCTAACACTTATTTATTATATAATTATTTCTTGAGAATTATATACAAACGAAATATGTTGTAATACCTGTAGATATTCCTAATTTTCAAAAGACTGAATTTTTATTTTAGTTCTGGAAATAAATTTATACCGACCAAAGCGAATTGATTGTATCAACATTCTACATCGTATATCAAGTTTGTTGTGGTCTACCTACGAGTTTTATGTTGCATGTATCGCTAAATGAATACCGTATGAATAGTTGAGTAATATCGATAATAATCAATTTGAAAATAAGCAATCAATTAGATCGACATAATCCCGAATTTGGTTCTGGAAATTAATAATACATTGTTATTGGCTATTGTGAACAGGGCAATAAGTAGCATTAATTTTGAAATCTTTAATTAACGTACCATTTCGCAAGTTAACAAAAAAGGTTGCATATTGGCCATTAACCCAGATAACTCAAATCGTGCTATCTCGCTTAATACACATATAGGGCTGTGGCTGGTTTCTAGCTACATGTCCCAAATTTCGTCGCAGTCGCATTGAAATTGGTAGATACTGTTATTGTAAACATACCCTTTTGAAATCACTATCATATTAGAATTATTATTTTTCGGATGTCGGCCAAAACCCCATTTACACAATTATACTTTTGGAATCCTAGATTTATTTTCAAATTGCTGTACCATTTGAAGAAATGTAGTTTTGGCTTTAGTAAACTTTACCCTATGTCAAACAATTAAGGCAAGTTCTCTTGGTAGCTAAAATATCAAATAATATGTGTTATCATGTGGTCCAGAAAATTATCTGGGTTTCTATTAAAGCGTAGAGGGAGCTTCGAGCACTAAATCTTTGGTCCTCTTGACTTTCATCGTAACTGCAACGGTTATTGATTGGGGGTGGGGCAAACGTTTTCGGAGCAACAATTTTTTTTTAATAAAGTCGTTTATTTGCAACGTGCTTGCACTATTTTATACATATATGAACCATTTTTATTATTTATCCAAGGGTTATGAATTCTTCATTTAATAATTAAGAATAATAATAAAAATAGCATAATATTATAGCCTTGTTATGATTCTACTTAGGTAGACTTATATATATTTTTTAATCTACGCACTAAGAAAAAACGTTATTACATTTTATTAAAAAGAAAAAAATTGTTGCTCCGAAAAAGCCTGCCCCACCCCCAATCGATAACCATTGCAGTTACGACAAAAGTCAAGAGAACAGTTTTTGTGCTCTAAACGCCCTCCTAGCTGGTGGCATCGCTTTTGCTGTAGCTTCAATAGAAGCCGAGGTAATTGAAACAAAATTGTTGCACCTATTAGGTCCCCCCCCCCCCCGGGACTTAAAAAGTATAGAATTTTATGCACTTGAGATATTTAATGAGCACTTAAAACGTATGCAAAAAATCAGCGAGGTAGGTGATCTTGTCACATTAACATAGGGAAAATATCTCTGCCGCCTAAAAACTTCATAGATAGCGGGCCAAAATCAGGAGCGAGATGAATCCTATAAGGTTCAAAAACTTCGAGAAATACCATGGCGAGAATATCTTGTCCGTTTTAGAATTTTTTTTACTTCTAAAATAGGTTTAGAATGTCATGAGACGTGGAAGTTTTAAATTTGAGCAAAAATGAAAGTTTCCTTCTATTCTATAGTAGTGGTAAAAAAAGATTACAAATTAATTCTTTTTTAAATAGGTTTAGAATGCCATGAAACGTGAAAATTTTAAATTTGAGCTAATAAAACATTTCTTCCATATATTTTAGTGGTAGAAAATTTTCCAAAAATATTGGTGAAAAAAATATTCAAAATTGTTTTTTCTGAAATAGGTTTAGAATGTCATGAAACGTGAAAATGTAAAATTTGAGCAAAAAAATTGTTTCCATCTATTCTAGTGGTAAAATATTTTTCCAAAATGGCAAAAAAATGTTACTAATTTTTTTTTCCGAAATAGGTTTGGAATGTCATGAAACGTGGAAATTTCAAATTTGAGCAAAAGAAAATTTTTCATCTATTCTATAGTAGTGATAAATATTTTTAAAAATTTGTTTTTATTCATTTATTTATTTATTTATGTAAATTACACTGTTCTACAGGTAAGATACCCAATTACCGAACAGGAGGGTATGATAAGTATTAGATATAAGTTAGAGTACTAAAGGAAAACAGTAAAATAAGTAGTTGAGGCAAGAATACATAAATCATAATATTATAAGCATATAGAGAAAGAAAAACAAAGACATTTATTCTAAGTATTTGGTCCTTATAAAATATATCTAACTGACTTCCTAGTAGATTGCAATTGTTACACATTGCATCTAATGGTGAATATTGAAGTGTGTTTGTACGCGCTGTGGGTAGGTAGAATGTTGCGTTATCACGGGAGGATATTCTGGGAACATAAAAGTTTAACTGAGATACAGTGTCTCGGCAGTCGATTTTATTATGAATAATTTTATGTAAAAATGTTTGTGAGTGATACTCGCGCCGTTTTAAGAGACTTACCATTGAGTGTTTCTCAGGTAGTTCATTTTACAGTAGGCCCAAAGGTGGGTACATACCATCCGATTTAAAAGACAGCAGTTTAAGAAATTTACGCTGAACGTTTTCAAGATTGTCGATGATTGTAATGAGGATACCATATAATCGCAGCATATTCAAGTTTAGATCTCAAAAACAATTATTATACGGCATTTTAATGGTGTTTAGGTCCACAAAGTCTCTACTATTTCGGGCTACAAATCCATAGGATTTGTACGCCTGACACACTATCGTCTCGATATGTTTACTACATGACAGTTTTTTATAAAAAATTACACCCAGATCGCGAAAAATATTAGGGTGCTCCAATGCTGTACCTTCGACAGTATAATTAAATACTAACGTAGAGGTCTTTGATGTGTATGACATTCTTCTTCTTCTTCTTCTAGCGGGGCGAGGAATGGTCGCCGCACTCAGGCCTGTGTGTATGACATTACATTGCACTTTTGTGGATTAAGCGGTAATTTATGTAAGAAGCACCAATTTAGTGTCCTGTCCAAATTGTGCTGAATTCTTTCACAATCCTCAACAATCCTAACCACATCAAATATTTTCAAGTCGTCCGTATAAAGTAGGCAATTTACATCTAGATTTGTTGAAATAGATTTAGAATGCCATGGAAAGGTGGAAATTTTAAATTTGAGCAAAGAAAAATTTTTTTCATTATTTATTCCCTTTAGACGGTCCACCCTGTATATTTTCTAGTGAAAGTTTAACCATTTTTTCGTTGACAGTAGCGTCAACTACCTACAAAATTTGACTGCTCTCCGTCAAGCAGTTTTTTAGTTAATGCACCAACAGACATACAGACATACAGACAGACAGACTGACGGAATTGAAAAACCTATATTTTCGTAATCTACGTGATCCGAAACGTCAACATCCGAAAAAATCTCGGAAGGTGATTTTTTCTCGAATACAATACTTCCCTTCGGTATGCGAGGGAAGTAAAAATGCAAAAACCACCATATTTTCTTATTATTTCAAGGGGTGGGAGGGTGGTAGCATAATTTCTTAGTACATGTGAGTTCGACTAGTCATAACAATAATACTAGCGAAAATCTCATATCGATTGAATCATGTGGGTAGAACTTAAGAATTGTTTCTATTTCTGGGGATGGTTCTCTTATTATTACAAGGGGTAGGAGCATGGTAGTTCAATTTCCCTGTATATATGGGTTTGACCAGTCATAACAATAATTCTAGTGAAAATCCCATGACGATTGTATCACGTGGGTAGGACTTATGAATTTGATCGTTTTCTGGGATTGGTATTTTAATTATTACAAAGTGTTGGAGGGTTGTAGGACAATTTCCTAAATTCTTCCAAATACGTTACAGAACAATATAAAATCCGTACAAAATTCACACAATATAAAATCTGAGTAATAAGAGTTCTTTTATTATTTTAAATATTTATTATACAATACTTACTGCCTTCTTAAAATATTTTCTACACTTAAATAGGGGTGGGGCAATTTTTGAATTTTTTCAAAAAAGTAAAACATATGCTCAACTTAAAATTTCTCCTCAAAGTTTAATTTGAGCCCTATAGGATTTATTTTGTTCTTTATTGGCCTGCTAGGTACTACGCAAAAACAGGCGAATTTTATGCCTTTTTTTAAATAAATGCTTCAAAAATATTTTTTTTTATATAATTTTAATATAAACCTCCGTGGTGGTTTCCTACAAAAAAACACCTTCTTTGTTCCACAACATTTCCTCCTCTCACGCTAAAAATGTTAATGCCCTAGTAATTTAGTTATCTTTATATCCTAATTATAAAGTGTACCCCCGCCTACTTTAAGCTTTATTGATATGACAGGGAAGGAAACGCTTAATATAAAAACCTCCTTGTAGGGTTAACGTCGATTGTAGTGTTCTATTAATATGCACATATCGACAAAATAAACCACATGTCGTTTAAAGTGAACAAAATCAAGCTTGTGTAATTTAATAAGGATTCTTAAGTGTTAATAAATGGAAAACAGATTATCATCACAATGAGCCTATTGTATGGCTAACCGCCCCATACAAACATTTGAATAATAATATTTGCAAAGCATTATGCCCACCCAGCATGGGGTGTATACCTACTGTTCCTTTGCGAAACTTGTAACTTATTTAAGTTTTATAGCTTAGGAAATCATAAAAGCGGTGCATTCAAAAGGTGTTTTTTAGAGATGTGACCATTTTATACCGCAAATTTTTACGCTAAGGGCTGGTCAATTTCGGCAAAATCTATTGTAAATTTTTATGTAATGTAACAATAAAAAAGGGGTAAAGGGGTTAAGGAATATAACTAGGTTGTAAACATTTTTTAGAAGGCCTTTTTTTGGCAAATTGTGGCCATAAAAGTATTGCATCCTGTACAGAAAGGGTTTTACAATTTCGATGGTTTATTGGCAATTGTTTGGCGATTAGTTTTGTTTCCAAACTGGGCAGGTTACAGGGTGCTATATTCTTTCTTATTTTGATTTATACGTGGTGTTACCTTATTATACTCATTCGATTAAACAAAAGAAATCTTCCAGAGTCGAAGAAATTTTTCTTGTTCTTTTGTATGTAAGTTTAAAAGTACGTTAGACAATAGTGTTATCCACCTCTCAAATTATAGGTAGAGAGCCGGCTGTACAGATTTCCGATGAATAAGAAAGATACATGAAAAACTTTGTATGAGTGAGTAAGTACTACCACAGACCTACTGGAAGCCACTTTTCATGTAAACAAATTTGGCCCGCGTCATGAAATTTTACCCGGAAGTGACGTCAAAATGGGAGGATGCGGGCAAATAAGAAGAGTCAGCCTATTTTTTTTAATAACTAGAAAGCTTGTACTGTAGCTAAAAAAATGATTCATGTATTCGATGTCTTAAGAAAACACAAAAAAAAAATTAATCGAGGGTGTCTCAGGGTTGTGGGCAAATGAAGCCTGGCACCCCACTAAAATCTCATTGTGTATCTGAAAACCTACATTTTGACGTAAATTTTATTCATGTATTCGATGACACAAAAAACCGTGACCGGAAGTGATTTAAGGACGAAGTCCAACAGGACATTTCACATACCCATATTGAGGCAAAACTATGCAGTCACCTATCTTTACTATGATGATTAATTATAATAACATACAACAATACTGTGATATATTTGGTGACCCGTTTCGGCTGTTCGCAAAAAAATTGAAACATAGATTGAGGGAAGTTTCAAACAATATTGATATATATCATTGAATTATGTGGGTTGTAGAAAGTAGGTAGATATAAGTTGTTTTTTTTTGTTTGCTTTTTGTATTTAAATAATTTTAGAGTATTTTTTAAAAAGAAGGTTACTTTCCTAGTATTATTCATCATGTTTTACCCGCATACACATTTATAATTATCTTAATCGGGTAAGTTTCGTGTCATCTTATTTTAGTTTAGTTTAGTATAGTGAAATTCAAGTTATTGTAATTTGAAATAAGTTATTTATTGTTGGTTAAAATTTAACCTAGACAACTGTCTGTAATTGGGATATCCTTCCTGTAGACATGTTTACCTAAATAAATAAATAAATAAATGAATAAATGAATGAATGAATGAATGAATGAATGAATGAATGAATGAATGAATGAATGAATGAATGAATGAATGAATGAATGAATGAATGAATGAATGAATGAATGAATGAATCAATCAATCAATTAATCAATCAATCAATCAATAAATAAATAAATAAATAAAAAACAAACAAACAAACAAAGACAGAAATAAATAAATAAATAAATAAATAAATAAATAATTCCATGACGCGGGCAAAATTTGCAAAAATGAAAAGTGGCTCCCTGTATGTCTGTGGTAGTACTTATTCACTCACATAAATATTTTCATGTATCTTATTCATAGGAAATCTATACAGCCGGCTCTCCACCTATTATGAAAAACATTATTTTAGCAATTTGGATGCTCGATTACCGCCATACGGTGCAATTTGCTATATATTATTTAGGATGATTTATAAGTTCTATGACAAATTTTGGCAGATGAAAGGTTATATGATCCTAAGAAAATATCAAAATGATTTATGAACATGTACTTGGTTCGTCTTGGTATAAGAAAATACAGTTATTCAGATTGAACACAGTGGTGAATACTAATTTGACATACAAAAACTTGCTTATTATTATTTTTTTTTTAATGAATTGCCTTTAATGAGACGTTCACAATAATTAGGAATTTAAATTCCACCGTTGTTCAGCCAATTGAACATTACCTAATATTACGATTTTAAGATGGAGTAAGGATTTTTTCAATTTTGGTAATAATTTTTACACCAACCTCAAAATTGGTATTATAAAAAAGTTGCAAGAAAAGGCGAAAACATCAAAAGCTCTGTGACCAGGACGAGACCTGCATACCTCCCCGTTTCCGAGGGTGCTAAACATGATGATGATATTTATAGGCCTCCCACCCCTCAGGAAGTACCCCTAAACGCGAAAAACCACCCCCTTTTCGCGTTTCTTCCATTCTAGGCATGAGAGGATGTGTCGGATCGGGTTTTTCGGGTAAGCCGTATGGCCATCGAACATATTATCAATCCCCAGGGTTGAAGCTAGGCCCTCCCATGATACTAAAATCTCCTCAAAAATTTCAAAATTGATAAATATTTGTTTCTATCAGTTTTCAAAGGTGCTTATCGCGATAGCAAGATATATTTCTCTATTTCCCTCCACTAACCACCCCCAAATCCCCGAAACTACACCCTTTTTACATTTTTGGCTACTGGGTATGTGGTGAATCGTTGGATCGAGGTATTTGACAATATTTCGGTATTGTATAGCAAGTTGAGTTCCGAGAAATGCAATCACCCCCGGAGTTAAAAACTACCCTCTAGGCCCTTAATACTCAAAAATTCAAACTTTGTGAAAACTGTTTATTCCCGTTTTCGGGGGTGCTCAACACGATGGCAACATAATTTCCTCCCACACCCTTCGTTGAATCACCCTCAAATTCCCAGTCACCCACAGAGGTCCAGTAGCCAGAAATGTAGAAAGGAGGTGGTTTCGGGGATTGGGGGAGGTTAGTGGAGGGTAGGGGCAAAATGTATGTTGCTATCCTGTTGAGCATCCTTGAAAACGAGTAAACAAATTTTTATCAATTTTGAATGTTTTGGGGAGATTTTAGTATCAGGGGAGGGGGTAGGTTCAACCCCTATGGATTATAATATGTTGGATGGTCACAGTCCTACTCGAAAAACCCGATCCGACAAACCCTCGCATGCCTAGAATGGAAAAAAACGCGAAGTGGGGGTGGTGTTTCGCGTTTACGGGTGCTTTTTAAGGGATGGGAGGCCTGAGAATATCACCATCGTGTTCAGTGCCCCCGAAAACGAGGGAGACCCAGGTCTCGCCCTGGTCACAGCTTTTGCAACTTTTTCAAGGAATAGTATTGTTCAATTAATCTAATAAACTGTGAAATTTTATTACATAAGTTTTACTCAATTTTTTAAGGCGTTTCAATTATTTCAAAAAATTTCTATCATTTTTAGTGGCCCAGTTTCATGTAAATCTGCAAAAGTTATCCAATTATGGTAGCTGCATTGAATTTGTCATTTTGATTCGTTAACTTTTGACATCAGATTCAGAATCGGCTGCTCCGAGAATACTTAACTATTTAACTTGAACTAGCGCCTCCACCATATGTTCGCATATTCTCAAATAAAAATTACTTTATTGTTCAGAATCTCCACCTTCGGCTCTAATGCAAACCTTACAATGACAACGTTCCTCTATCACGACGGTATTCGGAGCATCATTAGCTTCATCCTGAATCCTTTTCTGACGAGCAGTAATTTCTACATGGTACACCACGTATACCAGCATCAGGCATTGTTATGAACGATAATTCAAGAGATTTAAATCCGATGTTCATGGTGGTTAAGCTAAGTTAAAATATACTCTATTATACACTTTGGAACTACGAAGAAGAAGAGTATATTGCATTTGATCGGCACATTTCTAAAACCGTAAATATCGATCTCAGAGAAAACACTTTCATATCATTGTGTTGGTGCTCGAACTCTGAATAACTTTCAAAATGTCCGTCCATCTGTCAGGCCTGTCCATTCGTCTCTCACGTTTCTTGTAAGCACGATAACTTAAGGACGGAATGTGCATTGTATTGAAATTTGGACAGTGGGCCAGTCAGCACGGACTTCTATAGTGAAAAGTTAGTCAAAAATTGCGAAATTTTTTAATTTTTAAGGCAATATTGGAAGAGGTACAAAAGTAATAAATCCAGTTTTTGCACCCTTCATCGCCCCTCGGAAAATTGTTAAATTAATAAAAAACTTAAATTTGTAATAGTTTGAAAAAATCTTTTTATACGAACCTTGGAGAACATTTTAATACACAGGTTTGCAAAGAGAAAAAAGTTTTCTGGATCTGGGGTCAGACCATATGTTTCTTATGTATTTTTCGACGCTGAATTCGAATCTGTTTTTAGTTTTGCTCACGTCATTATTTTGAGATATTCTAACCTAAAAGTTGGACATATTTGAGGTTTTGTAGGTTTGAGATTTTTTTTTAAGAAACCATGTGTGGGATCTTAAAGCACAAGTCTTCACCTTTAAAATACCGTTGAGTTTGCTCAAATGTCTTTTTTTTGCCGAGATATTGCAATTTAAATAATGATCATAAGGTTTCCGTACTAATTAAATGTATTGGAATAGATATGATATGAACAGACAATTTTAAAAATTCGATATCTCAGCGAAGAAAAAAGATATTTGAGCAAACTCTACGGCATTTTAAAGAGGAAGATTTGTACTTTAAGATCGCATACATGGTTTCTTGAGAAAAAAAAATCTCAAAGCTACATAACCTCAAATACGTCTAACTTTTAGCTTAGAATATCTCAAAATCCTGACGTGATAGAGCAAAACTAAAAACAGATTCGATTTCAGCGTCGAAAAATAAATAAGAAACGTATGGTCTGACCCCAGATCCAGACAACCTTTTTTGTAAACCTGTGTAATTATTAGACATTTTCTATCAAGTTTGCACTTTGCTGCGATGGCCATAACACTGCAAATAGTTTACTAACTACATTTTGATATATTTTGCCGAAGAAAATTGCAAAAGTTATGCAAATGATCGTTTATGCAACAAAGTAGGGTCACAAATCTGCTTGTAATTTTGCATAACTTTCTTTACTCCGGAATATTCTCAACCGATGCCAGCACCAGAGAAAACTCATTTTCTTCATTCACAACACGTTTTATTCTTTCATTTTTTTATATTCGACATTTCCAGTTTCCAGAAATCTATCGAGAAGTCTTTGGAAGCTGCCAACATCAGGAACCCTTCTTTCAGGATAACGTTGATGATAAATTCTATTGGCAAGTAAACAATTTCTGTATGAATCGCCCAAAACAAAAGTAATGTCTACAGGTTCCACTTTATTATAATTCATACTGTAAAGTTCCAAATATTTTAAATTCAATACTAATGGGCCTTTACAGTACATTCGAATATTGACATTTAAATATGGTAGGTGTCATTTGGGGAAAATAAAATAATTTTTGATCTAAAAATGAGGCGTCTTAGAACAGCGATCTCTGAGAAATAAATTAGCTAAATACAACAACTTCCACGGGGTATTTCAAACGCTCGAGTTTCACGCGCCTTGGTTGCACACTTAATCCCACCAATCATCGTCGAGGGCACAACAGAAGACCTTGCAAACCGGCAACACTGCGATCACCGAGCGTGCGGATAGCGGATAACCTTAAACTTTCATTTGAGCTGTCGTATTTAACCGAAGTAATGTTTATAGTATAGACTTTACTATAATTTATTGCATTGTACCAGTGAGAAAAGTCTTTTCTGGGGCATTTTCGGTCGTATTTTCAGAGAATAGAACAAAACACTGCTTGCTAGATATTTCAATCGAAATCAGAGGCTTTCAATTTACGCTAACCTCAAAACCAAAATGTTAACATCAACAAGCTGTCAAACGTCTAGTCATGAGCGATGTATCACTGCCGGTGATTAAATCACCGTGATTATATAAAATATTAATATAAAGTATAATTTACATCGTTTTACTTTCAATTCATACTTGTCCAGTGCTGCTTAGTGCAGCCATACATTCACACAAACAAATTACGGCGAACGGTAAACATATCAGCTTGCAGATTGTGATCGCATTTAGTTTAAAACCACCGTAAGTAAAAAATATAAGTCGCCGTTAAGGAGTGATTGGAAAATCGCGATATCGCCCACACTACAAACGTGAATTGAATGCTGATCCTGTTCAACGTTGCCGAGTCGCCTTTTACACTATTGGCTTGGGATTGCTGACGTATTAAGGGCGGGTTACGGATAATCGTTTAAACTGGACTTGTAAATAGGTGATTTTAATTATTTTTTTTTGGCTCTAATCTGCATCAAAATAAAAATTGAAAAAATACGGGTATTTTAATTTTTCATAAAATTTATGATTCCGCAATAAAAAAAATATGCTGAAAAGGCCCATTGTAACTAACGACCGACAAGTGTGGAAAATGCTCCTTTCTCGGCTCCTTTGTACACGACAATTTATAGCAAACTGAGGTTTTATTGATTGTCGAATAACGAACACGGCAAAAAAATGTACAGAAAAACATTACAGTGAAGAACCTGTTAAATACTATTTACTCATTTCAATGGATTGGAAGAAATGGTCCCACTAAATGGCCTCATTTCAAAACTGCACGAAGACGTGTGTCAATCAAAATGGGCAACACGTCGATCACCTATTATACATTTTTCTAATGAATTTATTTGAGGGAACCTCCTTTTTTAGTTTATTCTTGAATTTGACACTTATTTATTTTTAAAACGAAAAAGGTTGCAATTATCCATAGGGAAATACTTACAAAAATGTTCGTTTTTCATTTTTACATCACATCGTTGAAAAATATACAGGGTGTTCCATTTGAAAAAAATGAGAAAATTCAGTTTAAAGAGTACTTAATTGAAAAATAATTTTGTAATAATTTGTACAGTTTTAGGAAATGAAAATTATTCAAAAACATTAATTAGATGTCTTATAACTGGTATTCACATAAGTTTTTCTTAAAACCCATAATTGCGACGGTGGTGATTTTTTTAATATCCATCTACAGATTGCATTATTTCAACAAAAAAATTCATTACAAGTGGTTGGGAGATCTTCAATGCTAATATAGGAATGAATATAGCCTAGAAGGAGGCTTCAAAAAATGTGCTGATATACATAGCATTCCATTAAAAAAAACACTTGGTCCTGTAATTTTGTCTAGTTTACTTGCAATTCTTTTAAAAATTTCTAGCTATCGTAGAACTCGAGATATCGAGGTCCGACGCACTATTGCCCCACCCTGTATATGAAATAAAATTTAATGATTCACTCATAAAACAAACAAATTTAATTTCGCAGTTTTAATGAATTTATCTACTCAGATTATATATTAATTAATCAACTGCTTTTAAACAAGTAATAGTATCCATAAAAAAACAGCGCGATTTATAATAACTCACAAGTGATCTATTATAAATCAATGCGTACAGTCAATCACTTTTAACTTCGTGCCTAGCCTGTCCAATCAATATATCGCGCAAAATAAAATAGAATGGTCTATTTTAAGTAATGATTGTGCCAAAAATGGTCAATTTGGTTAGTGAAGATAGTAGTTCATCCTCACTATTGTTCACACTGTTATTATTTATTGTTATAATCGTAGATAAAGTATAGAATTCAACTTGGCGATAATGGTAATAACGCACTTAATTAATGATGAATTAATTACAAGAAAACTTCATCTGCGTGAGTTATTACTTACATTATCGCTCGATAAATAATATACTACTTTTGTGAATTTGTCAGTAAAGATAAATGCTAAGCATGAAATAAAAGAAAATATAATATTTCGTCCAGCAAAAAATCCTAGTATACTAACTGAGCCTGTTAAGTTGGCCATTCCCTAGAAAAAGGTATCCGATAGGGAAATATTTACCACTTTTCTTAGTACGTATATTTAAAAAAACTGTAAGACTACCTAAGTAGAACCTTAACAAGACTATTACTAAAAATTTTCGCTCAATAATTTCAGTGGTTTGCAAAATAGTGAGATTTAAATAGAAATTATATTAATCTTCCTATTTCGTAGTTTTAAATTAAACTATTTCGCAAACTACTTAAATTATTGAGTGAAAATTCATAGTAATAGTCTTGTTAAGGTTCTACTTAGGTAGTCATATAGTTCCTTTAAATATACGTACTAAGAAAAAAAGTTATGGCCAAAAATAGTAAATATTTCCCTATCGGATGTCTCTTTCTAGGGAATAGTAACCTTAAGGAAAATGCTGCTGTACAATGCTATGATTCAAATTCATGAACTATCTTCTAGTTAATTAAACATAAGTGTTAATTACGTATGATACTTTTTGACTTTTCTTATATAAATTACTTGTTAGAAGAAGACATTTTCTCTTAAATATTCAAAACAGCCAACGTTATTCCTTTATATCGAAAAGGTAATGATTTACTAATGGCCAACTATGGATCTATTTCTGTGTATATTGTCAAAAGTATTAGAAGAAATAATTTATGATGAAATTGTCTTCTTTTTAACCAATCATAATATTTTGAGCAACGGCCAACTGTCAACTGTCCTGAAACAATTTCATAAAAAGCAAAGAGACATTCTGCAATTTATATATGAGAACTTAAATAGCACTGAAAATGCATGGATTTGAGCAAGGCTTTCGACTTAGTTAATAATGATTTACTTAGTGAAAAACTTTTCAAATGCGCACTGTGAGGTAAAATTCATACTTGGTTGCTATCTCCCCTGTCAGATCGGAAGTAAATAGTTGAAATTTTTCGTATCAGGTCGAATGTGAGAAATATAAGTGTATCACAAGGATCCAAATTAGGGCCTTTATTTTATTTAATACTTGTCAACGATTTACCTTACATTAACATGCACAACAATATAATAATATTTGCTGACGATAACACTTATTTAATTTCACGTGCTTCGATAGACACTGCTGCAAAGTCGTTGCAAAATATGATGAATATGAAGAATTTCTATATTACATTTGAATACGTTAAAAACAGTTTTCACCAATTTTGCACCAAGAACAAATACAACAAATAAATACATATCTATTAAAAATCGAAAAGAAACCTATTGAGTAGGTAGATAATACGAAATTCTTGGGAATATGTATCGACAACGTGCTTAGTTGGGAAGAACATGCCGACTTATTATGTAACAAAATATCATTTATCGTTTGAATCATAGTTGGCATTTAAAATTCACAGTCATGCAGATCATAATTAAAAGAGGGTTAAAAAATAATCTTTCATTGGCATACATATACATTTTGGAAATATTAATTGTTGTCAATTCGATTTGAATAGAGATATTCACACGTATAACACTAGGCATAACTAACTTTTAACAATAACCACGAAATGCACCTTGGCGTGAAGTGTGTGTCCGTATTCTCCCTTGTTGTTTTAAGTACTGTAAGTACTATGTTTGTTTTTGTTAGGTTAGGTAAAGTTAGATAAAATAATAAACTAATCGTGGCTGAACGGGCTTAGCCCCAAGTCAAAGAATTGGGAAAAAAATGATAACCACACCAGTACATAATTTGACATTTTGTGAAAAAATTATTAAATATATGAGTATACAATTTTATGATAAGCTACCTAATGACATAAAGATTATAAATAATGTTGTAAAACAAGCTAAACATTATATGCTTCGCTGATTTGTTGAACTTTTCATATAATTGGCATTATATGGGATACTCTTCGCAGTTTTATCGTAAATAATGTTAGTTTTAGACATATTTGTTTAATTACAAAACATTAAAAACACAGATTTTTTTAGAAAATTAAAATAAGTTTTTTATTTACTCGATTTTGTTCCAAAACAATAGGGCCCTTTCTCTAGCTAACACTAATGTATAAGTCCAAATTTCCGTACAATTGGACTTTTCGTTCTTAAGTTATCGTGCTTACAAAAAACGTGGGAGTTGTTAAGAATTCGATCGCCAACATGGTGATATTATTTTTTTTCTCTACAAACGATATTACCGGTTTCAGAAATATGCCGATCAAGTGCAATATACTCTTCGTTTTATATTTGCGAAGAGTAGACTAGTAGTTTTTATACTGTTTCAAAATATCTAAACGTATTATTATTGTCATTACTATATTCGTTCTAACTTGTTTCTTATGTTAACGTAAGGAACTTAAGGAACTTGCGGACACTGTTGCTCAGTGGTTGAACGTTTAGTGGCATATCTAGCGAGGCGGGTTCAAACCCAGCTTTGCGAAATAATTTTAGTTTTATATATATAGCTCCAAGAAGTGGCTTTGACTCCACTATAAACTGTAGGGCCCCATTTCTCTTTACCTAGCACAAAATCGTCCTGGATATACAAGTAGTTACCTCAGTTACTTTAGAAGCTGTTGAGAAAACTACCAGAGACTTCCCGTCTATTTCGATGGACGATGACAGTGACGACAGATGGACAAACCACAAAACACAAAACATCCATTATCCTTCCGTCCCTGTCCCGGAGCGCTCATCACCATACATATATGGCACACTATAAGTAAAATACATCACCCACAAATCCTAATTTTTATTCAACGGACACATTATCTGCAGCAGGTTTTTCTGTCTTTTACTGTGTGACAACAACAAACAGATAGACAAACCACAAAACACGAAACATCCAATATCCTTCCGTTCCTGTCCCGGAGCATCCATCACCATACACATATGGCACACTATAAGTAAAATCCATCACCCGCAAATCCTAATTTTTATTAAATGGACACATTATCTGTAGCAGGTTTGTCTGTCTTTTCCTGTGTATTTAAAATATAACAGCTAAGATTACTCAGGTAATTAATGTAATTTTGGTTTCTAGGAATTTTCTCAATCTTCCCCTGAAGAACGTAGCGAGGCAAACGCACATACAGACGGGAGTGTGCAACAAACAAGCAACATGAAGCATTCTTACGAAGTCCCCCTGGCCAAACACCGAACCAGCATCTATTTTTTACATTATATAATGTATAAATTTATGTTCGTTTTTCATAGGTAGTTGTAAACAAATGAAATAAATATAAAATCTAGTTTTAAGGAATGCATTGTACATAGTTAAACAAAATAAATTAAAATGGAATGGTTACGAAAACTAAGACATTAAAACTGAATTTGTACCTCGCATTTTTCAAACACCCTGTATTATCCACATTGTTTTAATTTTGGATTACTCATCTCAGATTATTACATGTTACATACATGAGTGTTTAATTCAAGCGTTAGGAAATTCGCCAAAATGATGAAAATTAATAATAACTGCATACCTACAGCTAAATTGGAAAATATAATCTTTTATGAAAGAAAAGAAGTTATGATTTTGATAGTCATTTGAGTTTATATTTACAGTGAATCACTTTTTTGAAATTGTTGCCTTATTTTTGTGTTGTGCTTCATGACTAATGAATTTTAAATGTTATCAATTATCATATTTTTCAACCTTGATATACGTATCAGAGATAATATTGTGGGCAAAATATAATCAAAATTACTTTAGACGTACATCAGATACCTCATTATAGTTAAGAATGGTGGTGATATCCTTCTTTTAAAACTAGCAAAATTTTCGAACTTTATCACTTTTTTCGCTGATTATATTGAGTAATCTGAATACATATTTTTTAATATGTTTTCTTAGTTTTTAAACTCTAATTAGTCTCAAATTATAAGCAGTCCAGTTTATTGCTTTCTCATGCAGAGCTCAACGTGTCGCATACAAAAACGCAAAATATAGATTATGATGAAAACAGGCCGTGATGTGAAACGATAAATACGTATCCTTATTGCAAGTGTAAATAGTAGATAACAATTTTCTTCACGTGGTTTTTTGTCCAAAAACTTTTAAATCAATACTAACGACATCCAATGATCAATAAGTAATTAATTATTAATAAACCCAAGACACAAACACTGAACCAAGCACAATACACACAACATTAACACAAGTTTCAGGCAGCGGACGCAGCGTTGCGAGATATCCTTCCTGCACAGCTTCCAGGAGTCAGGACGACTGTTTCGACACTCTGCGATTCGCAAGCAAGTTCGCGAATGAGCTTGGCATGGCAGCAGGCTCCGCTAATCAAGCAACCCGCGGGTAAACAATGAACCCCAGCCAGCTTCGCTTGTTCTCGGTTTTTGCACACGTCGCGTTCGGATGTTTTGCCTTACACATGATTCGCAATGTTGAGGTTGGTTAGGAATTTCCTGCACCACGGCCAATGTCCTTATGCTAGGTCGGTAAACTAGCGGTATTTTGCGTCGAATCGCGTGCTTAACGGGTTTACAAGGACGAGCGTGTGCGAATTTCAAATGATGCCGTTACCCATCTTTGCGGGATTATCTGTTGTTTGCGAATATGGATGGGCAGGATACAGTCGTCTGTTAAAAATTAGTGTTAATTCCATTATTTAGCATGATTCAGGATTGTTTTATTTACATGTTTCTTTAAAAATAGTGATATACTTTTGCGTATTTTAGCTAGCTGTATTGCGTAGGTCCTAGGATATTTATATTTAAAGTTATTATTGCAAATGGTCCTATTTTGGTCTATGTTCATGTAAGTAAAACATTTTTTATTAAAATCAACACAAAAATATAATTCACAGTAAACATAAAGTCCTTTCAAATCAGTCAAAAAATCGGTGTTTTATGAAAAAACTTCCTACAGCTATGAGACCTGTAAAAAGTGACGCATTTGGGTTGCCTAAGCATGATTTTCACCCCCTCGCAGTTCTAAAAAAGGGTGGTTTTTGAAAAATATATACATATGAATATATGAATTTTAGCGCTTTCTCGCCTTTTTTGCTATTTTAAGGAAAAACTGCATTTTGGTGAAAAACATCGGGAGAGCAAAGTTATACAGCATACAATTTACTGTCTCGCGAAAAAAATATTTATATACAGTGCGGCCCATTTTGAATGGAAACGCCCCTGTAAAAAATGTGTCTATTATCTGATATTAACGGGGCTTTTTTAAAAGATAGGCCATCGAAAGCTCTACTTTATGACAAAAATTTAGAGATAAATTTCAATTTTCAAGACTTACTGAGTTTTTTTCAATGTCAAAAATGCACAAATTTGATTAGCGATTTTTTTTATAAAATCTAACTATACCACTGGATTCAGAAACATCTCAAATGGGTAAGTAAATCCGAAATTTCGTGAAAAAATATTAAATTAAGACAAAATTATTGTAGGCAATATTTTGTAATAACTTTTATATCATTTTTTCTAAAAATCAAAGTAGCCCATGAAAAATAAACAATAGAGAATATATTGTTATTGAAATTATAAAATTGATCAATAATATTATCAAGTATTAGTTTAATAGTTTGAAGTTAAAATTATGGATACTCTAAATGTAGCAGAAAAAATTGAACTTGTGCGCCTTAGAGGAGATAATGACAGAACTTTGAGAGAGGTGTGTGAAATATTTAATTATAGGCACCCGAATAGGCCCAACATCACTAAAAGTACCGTTTCTAAAATAAACAAAATTTTTAATGAGCGTGGCGCTGTGACAAGGCGTATTATAAGAACGGATAACGTACAAAGAAGACCCAGGCACGAGCAGACCGATTTAAATTATTTTAACAACAATCCAAATACCAGTGTAAGAGTAGCTAGCTTAGAATTGAATTTACCCAAAGAAAATATTCGCCGATGCCTTAAAAAGAATAAGCTAAAACCATTCAAACCCAAATTTTTACATACGTTGGAACCTGGTGATGATGATACACGGATGGAATTTTGCTTGTGGGCTCAAGAAAAGTATCTTAATAACAGACATTTTTTGAAAACTACTGTATTCAGCAATGAGGCAAATTTTACCACAAATGGGGTGGTACCGTCACAAAATTGTAGGTACTGGGCTACAGAAAACCCAGAGTGGGTCATTAATTGTAAAAGACAATATTCCCAAAAAGTTAATATTTGGTGTGGGCTACTCAATGAAACAATCATTGGTCTTTTCTTTTTTGAAGGTAATATGAATATCATGCAGTGTTTACAGTTCCTCAGAAACGAATTTTGGAATATGCTACATGAACTTTCAATACAAGAAAGAGTAAATCTACACTTTCAATTAGATGGCAGCCCTGCCCATAATGCCAGAGTGGTTACCAGATGGCTTAATGCTAACTTTCCTAATCGATGGATAGGTCGAAGTAGCCCGTTAATTGGATGGCCACCCCGATCCCCGGACTTAACACCGATGGACTTTTTTTATGGGGTTTAATAAAATCTAAAGTTTACAGGTCACGACCGAGTAATAGAGAAGATTTGTGTGCAGGAATAAGACAAGCTTGTGTAGACGTTACCCGGCAACAATTACAGAATGTTTTGTTTAAAAATGATTACTTAACCGCTTCTCAAGTCACCGAGGTAACTCCTTGAAAATCCAAAATGATTTTGTGTAAGGTAAAGAAAAACGAAGCCCTACAGTTTATAGTGGAGTCCGAATCACATCTTGGGGATAATTTTATAATTAAAATTAATTCGCGGTGAACAGGGTATTGAACCTACTTCGCTAGGTATGCCAGTATGTCGTAAAGAATATTAAAAAACGATTCGACAAGTGCATGGAAATAAACGGCGGCCTTACAGAGGCTACAAAAATTTAAGATGAAGTGTATATTGTGTTTTAGTTTTAGTGTAACGTTGTAATGTGTTGTTATTTTGTTTATTAAATACCTAATTATTATTACTTTCAATTGTTCATACATGGTTTAAGTCGAATGTGATTAAGTTTGTTTAAAAGACAATATTTATTAAAACTATCCACTTAATTTGTCTTTCTATTGTTTATTTTTCATGGGCTACTTCGATTTTTAGAAAAAATCATGTAAAAGTTATTATAAAATATTACCTACATTAATTTTGTCATAAATCTGTCATTATTTAATACTTTTTCACGAAATTTTTGATTTACCCATTTGAGATGTTTCTGAATCCAGTGGTATAGTTAGATTTTACGAAAAAAGTCGCTAATCAATTTTATCCACCTTTGACACTGAAAAAAATTCATAGTAGGTCTTGAAAATTGAAATCTATCTCTAAATGTTTGTCATAAGGTAGGGCTTTCGATGGTCTTAAAATCAGATAATAGACACATTTTTTACAGGGATGTTTCCATTCAAAATGGATCACACTTCATATTATACAGGTTTTTGCGCCTTTTTTTAGATGTTTAGCCTGTATATGAATTCTTGTGCTTTTTCGCCTTTTATCCAATTTTGAGGAAAAACTAGGCATTTTGGTGAAAAATATCAGGAGAGCACGTAAAGCATAAAATTTCCTACAAATTTTGTCTGTCTCTTTACGTTTTTTTCGAATTTCGCTTAGCTTCGCCGCTAGAGGAAGCGAAGGAAAAATATATACAAAACTTTAGCACCCTCTAGTAGCAAAACTATGTGGAATTCTGACAAGAATGTAGAGACAACATTTGTAAGAAATTTTATGCTGTACAACGATGCTCTCCTGATATTTTTCATCAAAATGCCTAGGTTTGCCTCAAAACTGGAAAAAAGGCGAAAAGGCACTAAAATTCATATACAGTGTGTTCCTTAAAGATGTGCAAAAACTTAACTATAACTTTAACTATTAATTCCTTATCGAAAATAAAGGTGGGTTCTTCACGTAGAATTTTTCAAAATAAGCCTTTCCTGTCCGGTTACACACCCTTAAATGGGTGTGCAAAAACGATTTTTAATTTTTATCTGAAAATAATTTATAAGCACCAAATGGTCGGTTCATAATACTGTCAAATTACGATTTGACATTAGCCTACTTAGTGTTTTTGAATAATATGATAGTGCTCATCTCTTTGAATTGATCACTTAGGGAGACGTAATTTAGTTTTTTCTCAAAAACGGTCTATTTTAGGAAATGTAAAAATGTTTCTAAATTAATCATAATGTTTATCTCCTTTTTTTAATTCGAAGAAAAAGGTAGCAGACAGAAAGAAATTTACAAAATTATAAGAAGGGGAGTTAATATCATCCCTTTGTATGTACGCTAGGTGGATGAAATAATTTGGTTACATGCCTTTTCATTAGTAACTGAAGCATGTCAAATTTCGTCTTTTTTCGATTACGTTAATTTCAGATAGAAATTAAAAACAGTTTCTTTGGACACCCGCATAAGGGGGTGTAGCTGGACAAGAAAGGCTTATATTGAAAATCTTTATATGAAGACCCACCTTCATTTTCGACAAGGAATTGGTAGTAAAATGTTTGCACGTTATTACGGGACACCCTGTATATGTATATACAGGGTGTAATCAGTTTCATGTCATTAAAAAAAAAACTGGTAATGGGGACCGACTAGACAAACAAAAAATCTTTATGACTTTTCCCTCTAGGGGCACTTAAAAAACACTGATCTAGGTTAACATATTTAATATTATGGTAGGCAACTATTGAGAACCACTGCTTTTCTTGGTCGATGGACTTGTACTTCCCAATTATACAACTTTTAAATTGTCATAAAAAAGTGCTGGCCTTCATCCTTTGATGTACCGCCTCAACTGAACTGAGGCAAGTATAAAAAGATAAATAATTCGTTCTCTCCTCGTGCACAATTGTAAGCAAATAATGGCCATAGAGTTTTAAACAGAGCATTTCTTTACATGTGTGTTTTTTAATTTGGAACAAAATATTGGATTGTTTATAATTTAGAAAATTTAAATGTGGTTTATTAACATTTGTAACATAAATGAGTGTCCTGGGTTAAAAGCCTACTACCTACCTAAATGATTCAAAAAAACTTGGTACAAAAGCCAAAAAAGAACGAACAAGTAAGTTGTGTCAGTACATACTCAAGAATTTGACAACTTGAACGGTAAGTCAATAAAATAAATCTTAACTACAAATACACAATGACGCGAAATTCAAAAATAACAAAAACAACGAACGGCGGATGTACATAACGAAGCACCGACAGTAACTAAAATATTGCACAAGGGAGAGTTAGAGTATAGCTTTCTTCAGATCAGATCTAGATCTAAACCTACCTCAATATTCCAGCAGTTCTCAAAAAATTTTATTGAAAATTTGCGAAATTTTTGTTTATTTTTTTTCTCCAAAACTATGAGCTATAGATCCCATGTTATATAAGGTTTTTTGTTTGTCTTGTCGTTCCCTACCACCAGTTTTTTTAATGACATGAAACTTACACCCTGTGTTTCTCAAAAACCATCCTTTTTCAGAACTGCGGGGGGGTAAAAATCATGTTTAGACAACCCAAATGCTTCACTTTTTACAGGTCTCCGAAGCACCGACAGTAACTAAAATATTGCACAAGGGAGAGTTAGAGTATAGCTTTCTTCAGATCAGATCTAGATCTAAACCTACCTCAATATTCCAGCAGTTCTCAAAAAATTTTATTGAAAATTTGCGAAATTTTTGTTTATTTTTTTTCTCCAAAACTATGAGCTATAGATCCCATGTTATATAAGGTTTTTTGTTTGTCTTGTCGTTCCCTACCACCAGTTTTTTTAATGACATGAAACTTACACCCTGTGTTTCTCAAAAACCATCCTTTTTCAGAACTGCGGGGGGGTAAAAATCATGTTTAGACAACCCAAATGCTTCACTTTTTACAGGTCTCGTAGCTGTAGGAAAAATTTATTTAATCTTTCCTAATTTGAAGGGACTATTAAGTGTAAATGTTTATTAGAAAGCATTTCATTATTTATACAGGGTGAGTCATTAGTTCATAGGTCGTTTGAAATTAGAAAAAATATCAAATTCATTCAAATTGTGGGAGGTCAAGAGAGGCATATTTTAAAATTATTTTAAAATCTACAGGGTGTTTCATATAGTAGCTGCGAGCTAATAATAATTTTTATAAATCGAACACTCAGTATTTTTTATATACTTGTATTTGTCACCTAATTATCGATCCGAGTAAATATTACTTGTAAAGTTGCACTTCGAAGTTGCCACGTTATTGAACTTTTCCCAAAAAAAAAATTGTTTTCGGCGATCAAGAATAAAATCTACAATAAACGTATTTTCATACATTAGACTGTCACTTTACTTTGAGTGTTAGGCAAGACTTTGTACTAATTTCCTGACCTCTCATAGTTGAACGGAATTCTACAGGGTATTCTCCAAGGTCCGGTGATTCAAATCTGTACATTTTCAAACTGTCATAACTCATTTTTTTCAAATGGTACACCCTATATATTTTTATTTAAAATGTTTTGGCAATCAATTATCTAGCTGTTATGTTATAGTGGCTAATTTTTTCCGAGGTTTTTAGAGTAATCAAGTTTTTTCGAATGATTTCTACAAATCTCATGGATTCTTAATAATAAATAATAGATAATTATTGAAAATAATAAATTTGATTTCTTTTATCAACAAAATAAATATGAAGAAAATAAGTGGAATACTGAAAAGAAATAAAAAGAAGCGTAAGAACTGTAAAAATACCAAAACGATAAAAACGGCATGACAATAAATGTTCGAATTGACTTCCATTCACCTTTTTATATCATACACTAACGTTCCTAAGTTTGGTTGGATCTATTGACTCGAATACGTTCCTCATTCTGGTCATCATATCATCTCTAGTAGTGGTTTTCGTTTGGTAAACAATTTCTTTCACATGTCCCCTTAGAAAAGCATCTAGTGGTAGCAGATCTGGAGATCTAGGTGGCCTCGCAACAGGTCCTCCCCTGCTAATCCAATTGTCAGATAATGCATTGTCTAAACGCGTTCTGACCATAAGACTATAATGAACAGCAGCCCCATCTTATTGAAATTACATTTTTCTTATCACACTCAATGGTAATTTGTTAGTAAAATTTTGAAACTCATTGTGTAAGAAATATTGAAGACAATATATCGGACAGTTCGTGTTATGTCGTTATTACCGTCTTATTGTTATAATTATTGTGTTTTATTTAATTTCCTTCAATTGCTTCATTTATTTCGTTTATATTAAATTTTATGAATAAAATAACTCAACCCAAGTTTATCAATTTAACAACTTACCCATCTTTGATCTCATAATAATTAAGTACTCAAAAAATCTTCGAGAAAACCATGTGGGCAACTGATTGCTGAAACATTTCAAATAAAAACAGTTCAAGAATAATATACAGGGTGTAACAGGATCATGGTATACCCCCCCTTTTCTCCTTTTGGTGCCAAATCTCAGTATTCTGATTCCGTCGGTCCTTGGTTGGTTCTTGGAATTTAAATTTACGTGTGACTACTCTTACTGTTCGTAAAAGGGTCTTGCTATTATTGCTGTCAATATGTAACTCGAGTTTTTACAGGTGTAGAGAAAACAAACAGTCTGAATTATCCGCATTAGTCTCTTATACCCTTCGATTCCAAAGCAGCGCTAACATCTCGGGATTCTAAGTTTTACCCCTAGCTTTAACTTCGGCAGTTGTCCAAGATTTTTCCACATTTCTACGTATGTTACACACAGGGCTTAGATCTTCGTCATGTAGTGTGTTGACTCCATTTATATATCTCCTGAATTTGTTGTGCAAGACTAGCTTATATATTATGACGAACCAAGTTTTCGTATTTGCCTTCGATACGTTTTCAGTGTCAATGTAAAAGTGTACATGACAAACTTAAAATTGATTATTTGCAGAATCAACTATTTCAAAATGACTTTTTCCTCGAATATGAGAGTTGACGCGCTAAGTGAGAATAGAACCCATGCCCACCATTGTGTGTAATTATTTTTCGCTGGCATTTTGGAGGAACATACTACATAATTCTATTATCTTATAGATTCCTTGAATATTGTTTTTATAAGAGGTTAAAAGAGGTAAAAATACTAAAAAGGAAAGAGAAAAATTAAGAGGATGCCATAATTAACATTCAAAGTATGTTTAATATAGAGGTTAGAGATGAATGTTTAGTATAATTCAAAACATTTCTGGATACCTCGATATTTTACAAATAAAACAAGCTAACCATTATACTCTTCGCAGTTTTTGTTTTGTAAACGATATTAGTGTCAACATTTTTTTGTTTAATTATAACAAAAATTTTGTTTTCATTTTAAAAATTAATAGCTTCGATCGATTTTGTTCAAAAACAATAGGGTTCTTCCTCTAGCTAACACTTACTTACTGTCCAAATTTCAATATAACTTTTCGTTCTTAAGTTATCGTGCTTACAAGAAACGTGACGGACGGACAGACAGACAGACTAACAGACAGGTAGATAGACAGGCAGGCAGGCAGACGGACGGACGGACGGACAGTTGTTCAGAATTCGATCACCAACACAGTGATATGAAAATTTTTTCTCTACGAGCAATATTTCCGGTTTTAGAAATGTGCCGATCGAACGCAATATACTCTTCGTTTTGCATTTGCGAAGAGTATAATAAGTTTGTAGCTTTTTATTTTTTACTAACTTGATATCAGAAATAAGTATTCTATTTACTTTTTTCAACCGTACTCAAACAGAAGGTTCTCACTTTGATGTTTGTCCATTTGCATGCATGTATGTGTGCGCCCCCACAATTCCAAAACTGCTAATCCGATTTGAATATGGTATTCATTAATGTGAAGGATATAAGTCAGGAAAGATTATAAGCTATATCCATTACAAATAAATCATAGAAAGGTAGGCAAGAAGGAGAAATTTTGAAATGACATTTTGCAAATGAATATAACGTTACAATCAAATAATATTATTAATTAAATCTTTGAATCGAGGAATACTACAATAGATTTTTATCATATGTACGATGTCATCGTGATTACAGGTCGTAAGGAAATGTACTGAACATATGTGAGTACCATCATTTTCTACATCGGATAATCTTCATTTGACGTAATAACAAGATATTTGGATTGGTTCAAAAGTTATGTTACGTCAAAGTTGCTCAAAACCAGAATTTCTGTTATGTTTTAGCCCTAATTTCTCAAAAACGGTAGACGATGGAACATTTTCATAATCGGGCTTCTATTCGTAAAAATTTTTTTTTTTCGGAATAACGTATTATTTATTGTTCATAGACTAATAGAAAAGTATTTTTTCTGACATCGTGTAATTGCAGAAACGGCTACACAGAGTGGACTATTAATAACAGGCCATAGTAGATCTTTTTGGACCAAAATATGAGGATATAAGGATATAACCAAACAGGCTTTAATAAATGGTTGCTGTGGAAAACGGACAGGGTCTCAAAGTTGTATTTTTGTTTCTCTTTTGCAATATCTCAATGACCTCTTGACCGATCTTCTTCAAATTTATTAAGAAAAGATTTTTTAAGCTAAGAAACAATAATTTATGGGTCACATCACGTTAGCTCATGGAGGGCGCATCACGAGCTATACCTGATGATGAATATTTTTCCTCTTTTTGACGAAACGTTGTGGCACCTTTGACTAGAAAATCTTATGCAGGAATTATTTCTACGTAAAAACGGTACACTTGATAGAATTTGATAATTCCAATCGTTTTCGAGAATGCTGCCGCAAAGATTTCAACAATTCCTTGAAAACAAACCTAATTTGAAAAGGACACATTGCAGTCATTGAAAAAATTATACAACGTAAGTAAAAACTAAAGAGTGACAACTACGTAAACTCAGTGATTTACTTATGAACTATTTTCGATGTGACCTAGATCTAATTCTATGCATTTTCTAATTCTTGAAATATGTTGCGGCAGTTTTCTTGAAAATGATTGGAATTATCAAGTTCTATCGAGAGTACCTATTTTACGTAGAAACAACTCCTGTACGAGATATTCTAGTTAAAAGTGCCACAACGTTTCGTAGAGAAAAGAGAGAAAATATTCATCACCATGTATAGCTCATGATGCAACCCTCCACGGACTATCGTGGTGCGATACGTAAATTATTATTCCTTAGCTTATAATACGTTTCCTTACCAAATTTGAAGAAGATCGGTCAAGAGATAGTTGACATATTGCAAAAAGAAGAAAATATACAACTTTCGCACCCTGTATCTTTTTCACAGCATCAATTTACTAAGGCATGTTAAATTATATTCTTATATTTTGGTTCAAAGAATGCACCCTTGATTATGGCTTATTATTAATGGTCCAACCTGTATAAAGAAATTGATGACAAATTAATTTTAATGTTCGTGGGGAAGTATTGAGCATACTCATGTTAGGAGATCTCAACCATTTTCAACGAAAAGGTTGAAAGCAGTTTTATTTTTACAAAATGTCTTAAAAAAGAAGGTCACTAATGTTTTAAGGTGGCCATTCCCTAGAAAGAGACATCCGGTAGGGAAATATTTATTATTTTTGGCCACAACTTTTTTTTCTTAATCCGTATACCGGGTGAGTCACGAATTGCGCTCGCCCCGATATTTCCTAAAATATTTGGAATAGAAAATTGAAATTAGGAGGCATTATTACACGACTAAAATGCCGTCTTTTCAATAAAAAATCAAGTTTGGTGCACATCCGGTTTGACCGGAAATGCCCACAACTTTCGATTTTTAAATGGAACACCCTATATATTTTTACATTTTTGGAATCTAGAGGAAATTTTGAATACAATACATCCATTTTGGTCACTTTTTGATAATCATTAAAAATTTTATTAAAAAATCTATTTCTGAATCCAGAGTGCTGTGGTGCCCAAAATATATTTTAGTTTGTGTGCTACGTTACTATAAAAATAAAAGGAGCAATATTATTGCATTACTTAATTCTCTAGAGGCGTTTAAAATTTTTAAATGTGATTTTTACCCACTAACTCGGTTTTTTTAAATGGGAATTTAATCGTCCACCAACATTTTTAAATACCTCATTTTCATACGAATCTAATGATACCAAAATTTTGAAAATCCGCTCAGAAATATTTGAGATTTCAGCCAAAATACAATGCAACCAAGCTTTTAGAAACATGCTGCTAATAGATAATAGATTAGTGGGCTTTGGAAACTAAAATGGCACATTTCTGTGTAAATCTAGTAACCTAATAACATTGGAAAAATCATAGTAGCCATTGAATGTAATAAAACAATATCAGCTGTCAGACAGATACAAAATAAAGCGTTGCGGAAATCTCGGTCGATATGTTACTGATATATGGAGAGCGTCTCAAAAATTCAACTGCAGCTGTAGAACTGTATCAGCAACGATATCCCAACAGACGTCATCCAAGCAGACACTTGTTTGCCAGAGTGGAACAAGAATTAAGAAACGAACCCAGTCAACAAGATGACCATCAAACATTTATTGTAAGTGAGGACAAAGAAATTGATGTATTAGGATTTGTGATGGTACACCCAACATCAACAAGGGAATTGTCAATGGAATGCGACATTAGTCAGTCTTCGGTTTGCAGAATTTTAAAGAAACATAAGTTTCGGTCTTATAAATACCAAATACACCAACATCTTTATGGAGATGATAACGACAGGAGGCTAGTATATTGCAACTGGTTCTTAAATGCAGTACAACAAAACCCAGGTTTTCCTTTTCATATTTTATATTCAGATGAAAGTAGATTTACGAACCAAGGTATGTTTAACAGAAATAATACTAGGTACTGGGCTCAAGAAAATCCGAGGTTGGTAGGGCGGGGGAATATTCAGGAAAAATTTGGGTTTAACTGTTGGCTTGGAGTACTTAGAGATCGAATAATTGGACCCATATTTTTTTATGGAACACTTACTCTCGAACGATATTTATTCTTTTTACAAAACCAGACAGCAGAATTTCTTGACTTACTTCCTTTTGCCTATTTACAAAATCTGTTTTTCCAACAAGATGGTGCTCCCCCACATAATTCCAGAAGAGTGATGGAATATTTAAACAACTTGCATAGTGAATGCCTTATCGCAAATCAAGGTCATATCAGGTGGCCTCCTAGGTCACCTGACTTAACATCCCTCGACTATTATGTATGGGGCACTCTCAAAAATAAAGTTTATAAAACTTCTTCAAATACCCGTGAAGAGCTGCAAAATAAAGTTGTACGGGCTCTTAATGAAATAACGCCGGCTGAATTGCGTAGTGCCATTCAAGGAACTGTACGCAGAGCCGAATTGTGTATAGAAAAAAATGGTGGACATTTTGAACAATATCTATAAATGTCAATTTATGGTTTAATTATATTAATTATTTTAAAGATACCTACTGTTACCTAGCTTAAGTTTAATTGTTCAAACGGAATTGATTTTTAGTTATTTACAGGCCCGATATTTATGTTCATTTAAATAAAACTCTGAAAACCGAACTGATGTCGCATTCTATTGCAAATGTCCTTGTGGATGTAATTGTGTTTACCTCCACATACCTATGCTAAACTTAATTGTAACGTTCTTTGCGCTCACAATTATTAAATGTTTGATAGCTCAAGATTGCCTATAACTACACGAGTCTGTCTGACAGCTGATTTTGTTTTATTACATTCAATGGCTACTATGATTTTTCCAATGTTATTAGGTTACCAGATTTACACAGAAATGTGCCATTTTAGTTTCCAAAGCCCACTAATCTATTATCTATTAGCCGCATGTTTCTAAAAGCTTGGTTGCATTGTATTTTGGCTGAAATCTCAAATATTTCTGAGCGGATTTTCAAAATTTTGGTATCATTAGATTCGTATGAAAATGAGGTATTTAAAAATGTTGGTGAACGATTAAATTCCCATTTAAAAAAACCGAGTTAGTGGGTAAAAATCACATTTAAAAATTTTAAACGCCTCTAGAGAATTAAGTAATGCAATAATATTGCTCTTTTTATTTTTATAGTAACGTAGCACACAAACTAAAATATATTTTGGGCACCACAGCACTCTGGATTCAGAAATAGATTTTTTAATAAAATTTTTAATGTTTACCAAAAAGTGACCAAAATGGATGTATTGTATTCAAAATTTCCTCTAGATTCCAAAAATGTAAAAATATATAGGGTGTTCCATTTAAAAATCGAAAGTTGTGGGCATTTCCGGTCAAACCGGGTGTGCACCAAACTTGATTTTTTAATGAAAAGACGGCATTTTAGTCGTGTAATAAGGCCTCCAAATTTCAATTTTCTATTCCAAATATTTTAGGAAACATCGGGGCGAGCGCAATTCGTGACTCACCCGGTATATAAAAAAACTGTAAGAGTACCTAAATAGAACCATAACAAGACTATTACTTTGAATTTTCATTCAATAATTTCAGTGGTTTGCAAAATAGCTAGATTTAAATTTAAAAATTATGTTAATTTTCCAACTTCGTAGTTTTAAATTTAGCTATTTTGCAAACCACTGAAATTATTGAGTGAAAATTCATAGTAATAGTCTTGTTATGGTTCTACTTAGGTACTCTTATAGTTTTTTAAATATATGTACTAAGAAAAAAAAGTTATGGGCAAAAATAATAAATATTTCCTTATCGGATGTCACTTTCTAGGGAATGGCCACCTTAAATATACTCAGTCATCTAAAGAAATCGAGTCTTATATTAATATTGAAGTCGGTGAAAACAGAATCAACATATAACATTATTAAAAATATTTTTCTTCGAATTCAATGTAAATATAGATATTAAGATCCAATTAACCAGGTGACTGGGTGACATTTTGTTTCATTGTTTTTTGACAAGATGGCAATTTACAGGTACGTAATTGTCAATAACAAAACAAATAATACACAATTATATTTTGGTGTTAAAACACTGTCATATGATACGAAATAAATATAATTTCCATGTTTCTACTATTTGAAACACATTGCAAAAAGTGAATGTTATTCAAAATCTTCCCGGATAAGTTTATCTTCTCGCGTTGCTGTTTCAGCCTTGACAATAGGGCAAAATAAATAAGTTATGCGATTATTGATATATAAATAGATCAATATACCAAAGTTCGTTTGCAGTCCGTTAGTTTAGTCTAATAAAAATGATAACATTGGTGACTGATAAAAACTGTTAAATATTTGCAATTTCCTGAATATCGTTTAATTTATAATAAATATTTAGGAAGACTGATAGTTCATCTAATCATGAACCCAACTGTAAATTTCATTGACATGTTTAGTAGGTCAGTTTAAAGATTGTTGCAAAAAATACACAACAATTATGTGTTCTTGTGTCTCCTGCTCTTTGAATGCGAACGCGGGCGCTGCCTAGATTACTGCAGATAGTATAAAAATTCATAGAACCGAATACGTAGGGAAGTAAATTTCTAACAGAAAAATGAGTGACGGAATATTTCTAATAATGGCTTATTTTCTATAATGACAATATTACAGTTGTGTATAAATTGTCAAATTACCTTATACTCCAGGAACATATGTCTAACTTTCCTGGACTATTAGAAGTATATATCTTAAAAACTAGATTGTAAACTGTAAAACTAACAAAAATAAAACATTTTGACAGTAAAAACAATTTTAAATTAGTTCTAAAATCGAACAAACTAGCTGTCTTATATTCTGAGGATAGATGATTAAACACTATAAGTTGGGGAAAGTCAGAGTCTCATATGGTGGTCGAAATTTTTCCTTATTACACGTATTTATGTTATTATGCTAAAATTATTAAGAAGGGACAGAGGTGCATGAAGATGTTTAATGATCTGAAACTGCTCAAGACATATTTTAGTTGTACAAATCATTTTGGACGCATAAATATTGCTAGAGAAGTTTATAACCATTATCTGTGCTTGGGGACCCTTGAAACAACATACCATATTTAGTAAAAAAAGAAATTCATGCGATTCCAGTTCTCTTTTTCTTCTATTCTTACTTTCGAGCGACACTAAGAGTAAAGAAAGAATTGTGATCGTTCGAATTTTTTGAAGAATTTTGATTCTGTATCACTCCCAGAAGTTTAGAAGAAATGTCTATGTCTTTCTGTGTATAGGCGTGATCGTTGCTTAACCCTAGTGCCGAAACCAATTAGCCGATTTCGTTAAAATTCAATATTCAGAGTCTACTTACAAGTATTTCCAGACAGTTTTTTTATTCTTCATCTACCTTTAATATTTACTATTAATATTTACTTACTTATTTACTAACTGAAAATCTCGATTTTCTCAAAAACTTCTTCAAAGAATTTGCTCAAGTTTAGTGAGGTAATATTAATTTAGAAACCTAAACCCGAAAACTCACATAAAGGTAGTTTACTGATGAACAAACATTTTTCAGTTACACAAGAAAGTACTTCGGCATAGCTACCATATATTCACTTTCCTTTGATCGGCCGTAACTTTTGAACTAGTTTTCCCAAAATCATAATAAATAACTTTTTTGGAAATTGCTTTTACTAAATTGAGAGTAAACAGAGACTATTCTCATTTTTTTTTCTTAATTTTACGCCATCGTTAGGAATTACTTCGAATAATTTATAAAAATGATTCCTTTGGAATTGAGTTATTTTAAATTGCAAGTACCTTTTAGCACAGTCTACATTAACTCATATGTATAATAGGAATATTGCAACTACCTTCTACCCTCAGGCGAAATTTTTGTTTATTTAGAAAAATATAAGTAATTTCTGTATCAGTAAATTATTTCTAATTCTAATCTTACCAATGTTAGATATTAACATTATCATTAGCACAACACCAAATCCAAAGCTTAGGCTGCCTCGAATGGGGTTACACAATTGAAAAGACGCAGACGACATCCACAACCCACCGACATTGCCAGTGTCGGAGCTTGGGCATCGAACCCAATACACGATAGATAGTATGACCAAGCGCATTTGCCACCAACACGCTTTAACCGTCTATGTAGTGGTGGTGGCACAGTAGGTTTGAACTTTTTCAGACAAATGAACTTTCTGAAGGCATCTTATGGCCAAACGAGCTGATTTTTTCCTAAATACTCAGAACCAAATTCCTAATCGGTCCCTCCAGGCAGAACTTTAATTTTCGTTATAATTTTCAGAATAAAAAGTGTTTAATTTTTCTTTTCAAAAATAGATTTTCTCAGGTAATGTGTAACATTTTCGCTTGAAATTTTGAGTAATATTGACACTAATTGACATTTATCTTTCCTGTAGATTTCAAGGCAAAGGGACCTACACTTCTTGAGATATGATGTTTTAAAATTTTAATAATTAAACGTCAATTGGGAAAAAACTGAAATAAGGGTTGCTCTTCTAAAACGACCACTTCTTGGGGGAAACTCAAAGATCTTTTACTTTGACAGTGCACTTGACGGCAGACCTAACGGCTGTCAAGTGTCAAAATTGCATTATGACATTACAGTCGTGATCCGCATTTTTCAAATTCCTAAGTAGGTGATTTTTCCGTTAAATTCCATCTTTTGTGTGGAGAAATTCCATGATTTTGACAGCATGTTTAGCAGCTGTCAAGTCAAGAAATACACAGATTTTGTATTTTGAGCAGATAGATAGCTACTAACTGTCAAAATTTGGCTCTGAGTATTTTACGAAACTATCAGCTCGTTTGATCATAAAGTGCATTCAGAAAGTTAATGTGTCTAAGAAAGATCGGTTTAGCCCCGCTGCGTACCGTGCTGGTTAAAGAGATAAGTGGTTTCTTCTCAATAGAGAATACCTAATAGAAATTATTATGCTACATTTCTCATTCTGGCTGTTTTTCACTGTGTGTGTATATTTTATCACAAGACAACATTTTTGAAGTTGAATACAATTCTTTCGATTTCTTTACTCACAGTCCCCGCTTCTTCAAGAGCTTCTTGTATGTATATAGTGCAATTTTATTATCAGACATAAAAATTTTCAATTTTACAATAGGCCTTTCACTATTTTGCTTCAGAACTTATACTAGGCCCACTGATAACCTTAGGGGTAATAATCCCCTATCATGGCGTTAGTTATTAAATTCTAAAAAACTTTCAGTAAATCTGTCTGTCTATTCTTCTGTCCGTTCGTTCGTCTGTAGAGGTGTTTCAGAATCTCATGAGCCGCGAAATGCGCAAAAGGCGAAGTTTAATCTGAGTTATAAGTATGTTTTTGAAGACACTGGAGGCTGCCTTGCTGTATACATAAACAAGAGCTCGGGATAAATTGTAAACAATAAATATAATATTTTTAAGAAGTGTAACAGAGCCAACAGGACCGATTATGTCTCTGCGCATATGAAGGTCACAGCTCATGAGGTTTTAAAACACCTCTACATCTGTCTATTACATATCATGCAAGTACAGAAACCTAAGAAAGAAAAAATTGTCGGAGGAAATCGTTACGTAGTAGTAATTCATTATGACAGAAAATGTTAGCTTTGTTTACCGTATGATTGATGTCAATATTGATATTAAAAGAGCAAACTGAATGGAGATATTTACGATAAAATCGTTTACATAAATAATAATAGTAAGGGGCTTAAAACTGACCCTTGTGGTATTTCTATTGATGTTTCAGACTTTGAGTTGCTAATTTCAACAAACTGTATTCTATCCCACAAATATGTTAAACCAATTTAGTGATTCATATCTTCTACCGTAGCTCTAAGGTTTTGAAAAATCAGTTAATAAATGCATAAGTTATGACACATTTTAGTGAAGAGTCTTGCAACCTTTAATAATATTTTACCGAAGCGTTTCGTCAATAATTTTGCAGAAATGATTAAAATTACAAATATAACAATTATAGCCAACTAACTAATTTATTTTCAATAAAGAGTGAAGATTATACTATAAAATATTCAATAATTGTATAATAACTTCAATAAGATTAGCGAGGAGCATCTAGTTTTTATTCGATCGATTTATAAGAAATTAATACTGGATACATTTTTAAACTAGACTACTTACTACTTTACTTATTCTATCCTTCAGTTTGTTTACATTCTGATAGGAACTATCCTTGATTATTTCAGACAAACAAGTCCTATCTAAGAAAGTAGTAAAAATTGCTAGGGTTACGCATAATAGAGAAATTGCAAAATAATAAAGTTTGTATTACTAACATTCGCAGTGCTGAATGTTGGTAAGTACTATTATTTTCACCTTTTCATATATTAAATCGGTTGTGTATCAAGCAATCAAGTGGCTCTTATAGGATTTCTTATTGAAAATTAAGCTGAAAGGTATGTACAGACCATAATATTTATTTAAAATGTGCTCACTGATTGGGTGCTAATGATTCGTCATGAACAATAACTTTATCAACTTTTCAACATTGCGATCACAATAAATTTATTAATGTCTAAAAAATAATAGTAAATATAAAAATGTAATTCCTAGATTTTCAGAAATTGTCAGAAAGGGCCCTAACCATACGTGAATTTGTTAAAAGTGCAGTACGAATTACCTAAAAATGTCAATAGTACCTACTTTTTGATAAGGAATTTCTTTTCTTTTGAAATGAATCTAGACAGATTAATCTTGGCTGATTAGATCCAAAGTATTTATAAACAAAATTGCGAAAAGGGACTTTTGCAAATTTTTTTGCACGTTACTGCTAAACAAAAACATGAAAGTGAAAAAATTATCTGCGTACTCATGTATTTATTATTATTGGTGTTATTATTAACGAATTCTTTTCGATTCAATGTATCTATGTACTATAAAAAAACCGCTGCCTAAGGAATCACTACTTCCACATCCAGATTATTCGTCCAAGTCACTTTAAAGGAAACATCTTGACTATATTTGCACTCTAGTATGTGGAAATTATTAGTCATAGAATTTTAATAATATTTGGGGTAGATGTCATAGAAAAGTTTGAGGAGTCGATTTCTACCATATACGTTAAAAATTAAGTTTCTAGTTTACTGTACTTATTTTCCACTATTTTCAACCTACCACCTCAATGGAGTCATCTCAATCAGATGTCACTACAATACATACGTGTACTAACTTTCAAGTGAATATCTCAATTTGATGTTATCAATCCCATTAATAATGAAGCGGAGGTGGTAGAGTTTGAAAAATATTAGAAAGAAATCTGAGGCCTTGGTTTCTAGTATATACACCGAATCCCAAATGTCTGTAGTCTTACCAGCTTGCTTTACTTATTTTCCCCTATTTGCCCCTATTTAACCCCCAACCCTTCAACGGCATCATCTCAAATTATGATCTAGTTTCAGACGTCGTTATAATACATACGTGTACCAAATTTCAAATGAATGTCTCAATTTTATTTTATCAGCCCTTTTCATATTGGAGTAGGGGTGGTTGGGTTGAAAAATATTATAAGAAAATCTGACGCTGTGGCTTCTAGTACATACACCGAATTTCAAGTTTCTGTAGTCTTACCAACGTTTTACTTATATTCCTCTATTTACCCCAAATTAACCCCCAACCCTTCAACGGAATCATCTCAAAATATAAACTAATTCCAGACGTCGTTATAATACATACGTGTACGAAATTTCAAATGAATATCTCAACTTTATTTTGTCAACCCCATTAATGGGATAGGGGTGGTGGGGGGGTTGAAAAATATTATAAAAAAATCTGAGGCCTTAACTTCTTGTACATACACCGAATTTCAAGTTTCTGTACTCATACCAGCTTGCTTTACTTATTTCCCCCTATTGACCCCTAAATAACCCCCAACCCTTCATCGGAATCATCTCAAAGTATAATCTAGTTCCAGATGTCGTTATAATTCATACGTGTACCAAAATTCAAATGAATATCTCGATTTTATTTTATCAACCCTTTTAATAATGAAGTAGGGGTGGTGGGGGTTGAAAAATATTATAAATAATCTGAGACCTTGGCTTCTAGTACATACACCGAATTTCAAGTTTCTGTAGTCTTGCCAGCTTGCTTTATTTATTTTCCCTTATTTACCCCTATTTAACCCCCAACCCTTCAACGGAATTATCTCAAAATATAATATAGTTCCAGATGTCGTCATAATACATACGTGTAGAAAATTTCAAATGAATATCTCAATTTTATTTTATCAACCCTTTTCAAACTGAGGTAGGAGTGGTGGGGGTTGAAAAATATTATTAAAAAATCTGACGCTTTGGCTTCTAGTACATACACCGAATTTCAAGTTTCTGTACTCTTACCAACTTGTTTTACTTATATTCCTCTATTTACCCCAAATTAACCCCCAACCCTTCAACGGAATCATCCCAAAATATAATCTAATTCTAGACATCGTTATAATACATACGTGTACGAAATTTCAAATGAATATCTCAACTTTATTTTATCAACCCCTTTAATGGGGTAGGGGTGGTGGGGGGTTGAAAAATATTATAAAAAAATCTGAGGCCTTAACTTCTAGTACATACACCGAATTTCAAGTTTCTGTACTCTTACAAGCTTGCATTACTTATTTCCCCCTATTTACCCCTATTTAACCCCCAACCCTTCACCGGATTTCCTCAAAAAACAATCCAGTTTCAGATCTCGTTATAATATATACGTGTACAAAATTTCAGGTCAATATCTTAAACCGTTCCGGAGAAAGCGTGCGGACAAAAAAAGTTACAGACAGACCGACAGACAGACCGACAGACAGACCGACAGACAGACAGAAAATTTTTTTTTCGCTCAAATTTAAAATCTCGACGTTTCATGACATTCTAAACCTATTTCACGAATAAAAAATTTTGAAAATTTTTTTGCGATTACTATACTTCCAATCCACTACGTGGATGTGGAAGTAATATATTAAAATCTCAATCTACAATTAGCATTGAAATGGAATAAATTCAAATGAACGTCTATTTTGAACTGTAATTTTCATGGGGCTTAACATCAAAACTATGGATTCTATTGTAAAGACTACGGGGAAGTCTTGTAGAAAATGTTGTGCTCTATAAAGTTGCTTTTATAACTTTTTATCGCATGTCAATTGTTTTCTGAATGTTTAACTGGAATTTTACTACCAAAAATACTAAATCGCTATAATGGCTGGATGAACGCATTAATGACGTCATTGGCCACATAGGGGCAAACAAATGCCATCGTGTATTATAAATTTATGTATACATGTTATTTCGCAAAGTCTTAACCTTCCATAATAGAAAACAAGCTAACCTTTATACTCTTTGCCGTTTTACTGCACTTTTTATACATAATTGTTACACATTAATAGTATACTCTCCGCAGTTTTTTTGCAAATAATATTAGCTTTAGACGTTTTTTGTTTAATTAAAAACATTTAAAAAACTGATTTAAAAAAAAATTAATAATTAATAACTGTTTTATTTTAGATCGATTTTGTTAAAAAAATAATAAGGTTCTTCCTCTAGCTAACATTAACTGACTGTTCAAGTTTCAATGCAACTGAACATTTCATTCTTAAGATACTGTGCTTACAAGAAACGTGACGGACGAACACACACAGTCGGGCAGACAGACGGACGGGCATCTTGAAAGTTGTCCAAAATTCGATCAGCAACACACTATTTTTTTTTTTTCGTGTAAGACTTTATATTGTACTACATAACAGTACCATAATTTGAATTATATTTGATTTTAAAATTGAATGCATAAACTAGTTTTATTTAAAAGAAACCGCTGCCTAAGGAATCACTACTTCTACATCCAGATATTTCATCCAAGTCACTTTGCACTCTAGTATGTGGAAATTATTGATCATAGAATTTTAATAATATTTGGGGTGGATGTCATATAAAAGTTTGAGGCGTTGGTGTCTATCATATACATTAAATATGAAGTTTATAGTTTACACTACTGATTTTCCCATATTCACAACCTACCATCTCCCACCCCTTCAATGGAATCATCTCAATCAGATGTGGTACTAACTTTCAAGTGAATATCTCAATTTTATGTTAACAATCCCATTAATAATGGAGTAAAGGTGTTGGGGTTTTAAAAATATTACAAAGAAATTTAAGGTCTCTGTATCTAGTATATGCACCAAATCCCAAATTTCTGTACTCTTACCAATTTGATTTACTTACTTCCCCCTATTTACTCCTATTTAACTCCCAACCCTACAAGGGAAAAAGTTGAAAAATATTATTAGGAAAACTGAGGCCCTAGCCTCTAGGACATACACCGAATTTCAAGTTTCTGTACTCTTACCAGCTTGCTTTACTTATTTTGCCCTATTTACCCCTATTTAACCCCCTAACCCTTCAACGGAATCATTTCAAAATATAATCTAGTTCCTGAAATCGGTCTAATACATACGTGTACCAAATTTCAAGTGAATATCTCAATTTTATTTTATCAACCCCTTTAATAATCGAGTAGGGGGGTGGGTTGTTGAAAAATATTTTTTTCGATCAAATTTAAAATTTCGACGTTTCATGACATTCTAAACCTATTTCTAGAAATAAAAAAAAATTAATTTTTTTTTGCGATTACTATACTTCCATTTTTTTTCCTTCTTCAATTATTTGGGAATTCCTGCCACATGTATGTTTTCTTTTTAAGCGGTCCCAAAGAATTGAAGAAGGAAACAAAATTAAGATAATGCCACAAATAACATTTAGACAACTATACTTCCAATCCACTACGTGGATGTGGAAGTAATACAATAGATTTGTAAAAGACATAACGTACTAAATTAAGTAAACACGTCCCCGTTGTTTTACAATAATTGTAAAACCTATGCCAATGGTTAAAGATTTAATATGATAGGACAGAGAACACGAAATAAACGAAGATCGCTGTTAACTCCAAATTTTGATCGCCATTTTTTAATATATCTTGTTACTACTTTGTTATCAGATTCCTTGACATCTATAGCAGACAGACTGCTGATATCTTTTTCAAAGTTCTTATGAAAATCTATACTTTGATATCATAGCACACAGGGTGTTCAATTTGAAGAAATAAGAAAAACCATATTTCGTATCTCCTAACTTACCATACATAATGACAATATTTCGTAACATTAGGCGCAAACTAAAGTTTTTACCGATTTTTGGCATAATCTCAAAATACTGTATCTTTACGCCAAAATTAACTCACAAAATTAACATGTTTTTGGTACATATCATGGTACTGACCTATCACAGGTGCACCAAAGGCCATATCGTTTGAATAGTCTATAAAATGTGCATCCAAACCTGTAATAATATACCGAGTGCTCCGTTTCAAAGAAAAGAAGTTTATATCATACCTAAATGAATCACCATGAACATTCAAAAATGTTTTAAACTATACGTCCTTGTGTCCTCTACTAGTTCATTTTTGGAAATTTTAGATATTTCTTATAAGAGAGCGAGGACGTTTGGACGACACGATACCCTGTATTGAGCAGAATTATATTTACAACAACAATCATACAGCTAATATCTCAGTAAAACTGCCTATGGAATCACTACTTCTACATCCAGATTTTCCGTCCAAGTCTTTTTAAAGGAAAACATCTTGACTATATTGAAACTCTTGTAAATTTGGAAATAATTGGTCATAGAATTTTAATAATATTTGACGCGGATGTCATAAAAAAAAATTTGTTGGTTTTCGTTGCTTTCTGGCATATACTCCAAAATAAAGTTTCTGGACTCTTATTAGTTTGCTCTACTCATATTATTCAATTTTCGCCTTCAAGGAATCATCTCAAACTATAATCTAGTTCCAGAAGACTTTATAATACGTACGTGTACCAAACGTCGAGTGATTATCTCAATTTAATTTTATCAACCCTTTTGATTATGGAGTGGGTGGGGGTGGTGGAGGGGTTGAAAAATATTATAAATATCTGAGGCCTTGGCTTTTAGTACATGCACCAAATTCCAAGTTTCTGTACGCTTACCAGCTTGTTTTATTTATTTTCCCCTATTTACCCCCATTTAACCCCCAACCCTTCAACAAAATCATCGCAAAATATAATCTAGTTCCAGATGTCTTTAATAATATATACGTGTACCAAATTTCAAGTCAATATTTCAATTTTATCAACCCCTTTAATAATGCAATGGGGGTGACGGAGGGATGGAAAATGCTATAAAAAAATTTGAGGCCTTGGCTTCTAGTACATACACCAAATTCCAAATGTCTGTACTCTTACCAACTTGCTTTATTTATTCTCCCATATTTACCCCCATTTAACCCCCAACCATTCAACAGGATCATCGCAAAATATAATCTAGTACCAAATTTCAAGTGAATATTTCAATTTTATCAACCCCTTTAGGTGATGGAGGGACGGGAGGGTGGAAAATGTAATAAAAAAATTTGAGCTTCTAGTATATACACCGAATCTCAAGTTTCTGTACTCTTACCAGCTTGCTTTACACGTTTTCCCCTATTTACCTCTACTTTCCCCCCACCCCTTCAACGGAATCATCTCAAAATATAATCTAGTTCCATATGTATTATAAATACATACGTGTATCATATTTCAAGTGAATATCTCAATTTTATTTTATTACCCCTTTTAATAATGGTGTGGGGGTGGTGAAAGGGTTGAAAAATGTTATAAAAAATCTGAGGCCTTCTCTTCTAGTATATACAAATCCAGAGTTTCTGTATTCTTACCAGCTTGCTTTACTTATTTTTATTTTTTTTCCCTCTATTTACCCCCAACCCTTCACCGAATATGTTCAAAAGACAATCCAGTTCCACATCTCGTTATTATACATAGGTGTACAAAATTTCAAGTCAATATTTTAAACGGTTCCACAGAACAAGTGCACACAAAAAAAAGTTACAGACCGACAGACAGACAGACCGACAGGCAGAAACGTATTTCAACTAGAAAAATTTTTGAAATTTTTGTTTACGATCACTATACTTCCAGTCGACTACGTGGATGTGGAAATAATTAGACTTTTATTTCGAAAGATGTGAACTTTTGTGACCAGAAGTAAAACCGGTCTAGTATTAAAAAATATGAAGCACTGTTAAAGGCATAAAAAGTAGTTCGTGGCTAAATTAAAATAATCCTGTTTCCGATTTCGAAACGAGAAAACAAAATAATGTTTTAAAAGAATTAAACAAGTATATTTAGCAACAATATATTTTCGTCGTATAAGTACAAAGGAATGTTTTTAACCGTATTGAGTATAGCAAATACCTTATTTAAGTCCCAAATATTTAGTACGAATTAAATACTAACACTCATTAAATAATAAACAAACCCACTACAATGTCGTAGACACATTCTTTACTAATAATAGTAATAATTTGATAATAATGCTTGATTTAGTGATCAATATTGTTTACTTTATCATACTCAATTCACTGAATATATTATGCCATCCATTGTAAAAGTAATTATGTTATCACTTTGATCACAATGAATAGATAACCTCGACAACGGCATTTTATCGAATAAACACACTAGTTAATGAATTGGTGTTGCAACAATTTTTGCTGATTTCCAAAATTCATAACTCGAAATGTTGTCCGACCATATGAAAACGCACAAAGGTTATAATAATCATATTTTCTCTAACTCAAAATTCACAGTTGTAAACCGGAGTTCACAATTGTATCTCAGAATTCACAAATGCTTTATAGGTCAAGTAATACATACTTGAAGAAACGTCTAATAACACAGGCACATTAAAAAAGTTCAATCCCAAAGATCAGATCTGTACGTATTTTAATCCTCTGAATTCGAATTTCATATCAGAATTTATATTTAACAGTAGAATTTCCATTGAATTGCGATATTGATAAAATTGGCGCAGTATTTACATTGTTTAACAAAAAAAAAAAAACAATAAAAACAATTTTATGTCGATGGAATTTTAAGTAGAAATGACTATATTCGAATATTAAATATAATTAAATACTTCGATCGATTAACTCTTGATGAAGACATGCCCTTTAAAATTACCAATTGAAAAATTGTTGGCCAATAATGAATTGTTGAAAATTGTTCCATTACATAAAAAAGGCGAGACCGTAAATGTGGAAAATTATAGGCCTGTGTCGTTGTTATCCACTATTTCTAAAATATTAGAAAAAATTATTTTTGAGAACATTACTACCTTATTTACATCAGAAAATAATAAGTATTTTAAACGACGCTCAACATGGATTTAGAAAGGGTAAGTCTACAAATTCAGCAATTTACAACTTCCTAAATTTAGTATATAAAAATATGGATAGTAATAAGAAATGTGTCAGCTTATTCTTGGATATAAGTAAAGCATTTGATCTGGTGGGTCACGCTTTACTTTTGACAAAGTTGGAAGCTTATGGTTTAAGGGGATTAGTTAACAATCTAATAAGGACATATACAGGGTGTCCACTTTTTCAATGGGATTGTATTGGTAACTTCTAAACCGTAAGAGACAGAAGGTCGGTTAAATTAGAGAAAAGTTGTGCATTTTAAAGCTCGTTAAGATGTTTTTTTCATATTTGAAAAATGTTCAGTAGTTTCAGAGATATCCTGAAAATAGTGAAAATCGCCATTTTTAATTTTTGCTAATAACTCGCAAATGATAGGATTCAGAAAAAAAAATCTTTGGATAAAAGTTGAATGGTGTTCGGTTGTCTATTTAAAATTCTCAAATTTACATTTCTATCATTTCGACGCTAGGCGTCGCGACGCCCAACTTTTGTTTTTCTTTTGGACGCCTATCATTTTTTAAAGGAAATTGAATTGACGGCATCTTACTTAATATGAAGCGGTAGAAATTTCATTTTTAGCACATTGGTGCCGGGCGTCGCAACGCCAAAACTTTGAAATTTGACAACATACCATTTATGTCGATACCTAATTTCTAATTATACACTAAAATGTAAGAATACATTCTTTACTGAGACTTTTTTAGGCTATCTTGCATTTTTTTATTGAAAAATGTAACTAAGTCAAATAAAAGATAGCTTTACATTGACATTTTTATTGAAAGACAAAACAATAACTAAATACGTAACAAACGACGAAAGACATAATTACCGGCTGCATTAATTGTTCAAAATGTGCACCGTTTTGTTCAATACATGGATGTCCATTTGGTGAATAGCGGCTTGAATTACCTCAGGTTCAATTGTTTCAAATGCTTCCATTATTTTTTTCTTGCAGTTCTTCTATGGTCTGACAAGACCTATCATACACTTTATTTTTAAGATATTCCCACACATAATAATCCAGCGGATTAAGGTCCGGAGACCTAGCAGGCCAAGACACTGGTACTCTTGTTCCCATCCAAGAAGCGGGAAATGTTTCGTTTAAATAATTTCTAACATATGCCGCATTGTGAGGACCAGCTCCATCCTGTTGGAACCAGACCCTATTTTGTCGAAATTGTAACGGTAAATTGTCAATCATGTCTTCAAGGATGTCAACATATTTTTGGGCATTGAAGTTGCCTTGAATGAAATAAGGAGCCAATAGTTTATTGTCTATGAGACCACACCATAGATTTAACGAAAACCGAACTTGGGGTCGTACTTCTTGTATGAGGTGAAGGTTGTTAGTTGCATAGAAACGCTTATTTCTCCGGTTAAACATCCCTTTATTTGTAAATGATGTTTCATCTCCCCATATAATAAAATATTTTCGTTCCGTAACTTGCGCCTGAACCAATTACAAAACTCCAGCCTTCTTTGTGGATCATTAGGGTGTAGGTTTTGGACCGGTTGATACTTGTAGTCATGGTACCCATATTTTCTGATTATTTGCTGAACACGACTTTTAGATAAATTACATTCAGTTGCTATTTTTCTACAAGAATTTTCTGGGGTTATGTGCATTTGTGCTAAAACATTAATATCACTTACAGGTTCTCTTCTTGTCACATAGTGATCTCTACTTCTATTGAAAGTACCGCATTCGGCCAGAGTTTGAGATAAACCACGAAATATTTTAATATCCGGATGATTCCTCTCAGGATACAATTCTACATATCGTTCTTTTGCTTGTAATGAATTTCTGGAGCATTTAATGTAGAACTCGAATATATCCTTTCTTTCTTCTAGTGTATACCTCACCACAATTAATTTGAAAAATTTGTATAATAGTAATAACAATTTAAATATTTTTTTCTATAATTTAAAACATAACTAGAACAACTTAAATTTCACAAAAAAAAAAATGACAATACTACGAGTAATGACATTTGTAGAACAGTCAATTGTTTATCATGGCATACTTTGGATGTACAAGAATATTAAAAAAGGTTGTGTGATAATAACACCTGTACAGATCCATTTTTAAATAAATTTCTACCGTTTCATATTAAGTAAGATGCCGCCAATTCAATTTCCTTAGAAAAATGATAGGCGTTCGTAAGAAAAACAAAAGTTGGGCGTCGCGACGCCTAGCGTCGAAATGATAGAAATGTAAAATTGAGAATTCTAAATAGACAACCGAACACCATTCAACTTTTATCTAAAGATTTTTTTTCTAAATCCTATCATTTGCGAGTTATTAGCAAAAATTAAAAATGGCGATTTTCACTATTTTCAGGATATCTCTGAAACTACTGAACATTTTTCAAATTTGAAAAAGACGTCTTAACGAGCTTTAAAATGCGCAACTTTTCCCTAATTTAACCGACCTTCTGTCTCTTACGGTTTAGAAGTTACCAATACAATCCTATTGAAAAAGTGAACACCTTGTATGTCAAACAGGACACAGTTAGTAGATATTTATGGAGCAAGTTCGGAGGAAATAGGAATTGATTGCGGTGTACCACAGGGATCGGTCTTGGACCCACTGCTTTTTCTTCTATTCGTTAATGATATTCCAAGCATTGACAGTAGTAAGCAATTAGTTATGTTTGCAGACGACGACAGTTATATTTCTGCTAAGAATTCCATTTTGGACTCGATATTGGATACGCAAATAATGTTGGATAAATTTATTATGTGGTTTAACGAAAACAAGTTATTTCTAAATGCAAGTAAAACGGTATTTATGAATTTTACACCAAGAATTAAAACAATATTTAAAAGTCACCTTATAAAAAACAACGGCAAAACAGTTGAACAAGTTACCAATACAAAATTTTTAGGTATAAATATAGATAACAGCTTTAGCTGGGAAACACACATCGAGATGATTTGCAAAAAAATGTCGTCGCTTTGTACAGATGACATCAAATTACTTCAGAAAGAGTTATGTTATCTTATTATTATGCACTAATTTATTCCAGAATAAGGCATGGCATTACATTTTGGGGAAGCTCTCATCGCGCAATAAGAACTTTTCGTTTGTAGAAAATTTAGATAAGTTTACAAATAATAATTCTTATCATGATTATAATACACGAAAGGGTAACGATTTGTGCTTTCCAATACATGCATTATCTATTTATGAAAAAAATCCTGCGTATATGGGTATGTTATTTTATAATAAAGTCCATTTGATAATTTAAATCACTTTAAAATTATTTTAAGAAATTATTTAATAGGTAAATATTTCTATAGCATAGATGAGTATATGAACTGATATTATTTGTATCTATTTATTGTTAGTTATTTATGTCACTTATTGCATTTATTTATTTATTTTATTATCAATTGTGTTTTGTTGACTTGTTTTATACCATGTGTATGGTCGTTTGTATGAATAAATTATTATTATTATTATTGTTATTAATACTATTGTTGTACAATCAGCTCTAAGAATGTTCGATTGAAGGGAGCCATGTGATCTCTTTTCGTCATGTGGTAGAAGACATTGACGTTATTAATGTCTTTATTATCATATAACTAAGTTTAAGATGAAAAGTTTAGATAAATTTGTGAAAACAAAAAGTTACATGAAACAGCAGCGACTCTTATGATTGAAAATCAAGATGAAGAATAACTTTTTAATGCTCGTATGAAATGTATTCTTGCACTCTGCGGCCCAAAGACAGCTAATGATTTAAATAAAATAAGACTCAAACGAGTCATCAGTTAGGTCTCTAAAAATAAATGTGCACTACTTTGTTTTCTACCACCAACAGAAGATGCGGCCAAGCATCATCCCAAACGAGTGTATTTGCAAGTTCAGCAGTAGAAAAGTAATTTGTCAATATATCCCGAGCAATGGGGATGAAAGAAACATTTTTTTTTGCCAATTTACATGACGCATACCGCGGCACCAGACAAAATCTTGAAAATCATTTTCTGCTCTTGTAAAACTGGATGCGGCCCAGCCTGTGGGCTGTAGAAAGAGTGGTCTTCATTGCTCACCAGCATGTATATTTTTTGCAGTGAGACGACTGCCACAACCACTCATTAATAAACAACAATGAAGATTCCCCAATCACAAATTGAATTAAAATTGAAATCAATTTGTTTTCTGTTCTGAATCATTTTTAAAGTACATTTGCGCGTAAAAAAATGTTTGAATAATAGTCCAGTCGATAAAGTAAAAAGTACACCAGAAGCTCACAAAAATGTTATCTGAGATTTTCCTTCAATAACTGTTAGTGGGAGGATTAGATATCACAAAACCACAAAAATCAGTTCTGGGGTGCCGCGCAACCTCCCTCCCCCAAAGAACCTCCCCTTCGGTGAAAGGAGCCTTATTTTACTGATAACTCGTTAACCGTTGAAGGTATAAAAAATTGCTCGTCATAAAGCTTGACTAATCGCCTAAAAAAGATATTTTGTAATTTTCTTGTATATGCTATGGTTTTCGCAAAATTTGTATTTTTAATGCGCGCGAATTTTCATTTATTTTCATTCATTTGAAATTTAGAAAAAATTGAATTGCTCGAAAAGCAAACATGCTGAGAAGAAAAATCAAAATCGGTTTTAAAGGGGAGATAAACTACTCTCTTGTGTTGCCATTTTTGATGGCTGTTGATATTTATTAGTAGGTATATAAAAATAACAATATAATATAGTTACCTCTTGATTTTTTGTGAATCTAATTATTCACAGGCCCATAAAGAATAACTGACTTTAATATAAGTTATAAATGCATTATCTTTTAGTTCAAGGTAGGACTTCGATGCAGAAAAAGTTGGAAATAAAAATATTCACATTTACAAATTTACCAGCATGTTGAAGTTAGCCAAGAAAATCCAAAAAAGACTGCATATTCGATTTTTTTATGATATTTTTGTATGCATTTTTTTTAGCTAATAAATCATTAGAATCGCTAGTTATATGATATATAAACTCAAAAATAAAATGTTTGAACTAAATTTTTAAGACGTGTGGGTCATTTTTTTATTTTTAGAAAACAATATAAAAATTGGCCAAACTTTGGCTAACTTCAAAATTATGGTAAATTTGTAAATGTGGATATTTTTATTCCTAACTTTTTCTGCACTGAAATACTACCTTGAACTAAAAGATAATAATGCATTTATTTATAACTTATACTAAAGTCAGTTATTTATTATGAGCCTGTGAATAGTTAAAAGCGCAAAAAATCAAGAGGTAACTATATTATATTGTTATTTTTATATACTAATAATTATCAATAGCCATAAAAAATGAAAACACAAGAGAGTATTTTATATCCCCTTTTCTATAGGGTGCGAGCAAAGAAATTTCAAATAAACGAAAATTCGTACGCATTAAGAATACAAATTTTGAATTTTTTTCAATATCGATTTTCTCGAAACTCATGGCATATACAAGAAAATTACAAGAGGACTTTTTTTAGGAAATTAGTCCAGTTTTCTTTTTATAATTCACTACGTGGCAAAGAAATTTCAAATAAACGAAAATTCGTACGCATTAAGAATACAAATTTTGCATTTTTTCAATATCGATTTTCTCGAAAATAATGGCATATACAAGAAAATTACAACAGGACTTTTTTTAGGAAATTAGTCCAGTTTTCTTTTTATAATCCACCACGTGGATGTGGATGTAATTATAAAATTATTTCATCTATTATGTATGACGATGACGAATTATAAGATTGCAAATTTGTTGATGATATATTTTATTCAATAATCTCGATTTCCTGTTATAAACAAACTGACGGTGTAATTTACTGAAGTTAACGACTTTATAAATATACACCCATTAGCGCCGAATAATATATAATAACGCCAAATAGTAGCTCGTTACATTTATACAATATTGTCATGATTCCTAGGCATGCGTCTATGGAAATTTTTAAAATCAGTATTTGACAAAATAACATTCTGTGCAATCGTCTGGCTCCTATCTCGGATGATAAGAAAGTTGGTCGCGCTGTTTGTTAGTTTTAGAGGTCTAGAATGCGTTTTACGCATCGCTATTTTGAAATTTCTATGAAACTCTCTCGGCTATGCTTTACTTATCGGTTATTGAAACAAACTTATGACTTATGAACTTTGTAGCGCTGATAAAATTTATTCCATGTATGATTTATACTGAAAATAAATGTGAAAAAAGAAGTGTCGCCGTAAAAAGTTATAGAATAGGAGATTTTAATGCTTTCCAGCGATAAAACTGAGGAGTTAAAATTTTAATATGATAATAAATTTAAAGAAGCATGTCGTATTTTTAATGTACATGTAGTGTAGCGTAATTATTACGTACGTTTTTAAAATCTTGGATAAATATTGTAAAAGAAAGTTATATTTACTCATTTGGCATAAATTTACTGTATGAGTTTATATATTGTGTGCACCATCGTGCTGAAGGAAATACCTTAAAATTGTTTTTAGTAAACAGGATGGATGTTTCAGTGCAACTTTGCTTCCTTATGTTGGCGTCGCCAGTACCAAGGTCATCTTTGAGATGTTGGCTGCTGAGACATGCAGATTTTGGGCAACTCAGCTGGGCGACGAGAGAGGAAATAACCCTGTGAATTGATTGATTCATTGCCGAACATCGATACGTGTCGCATACTTTAATTTAAGTTGACGTTATAAATAGCTTATTTTAATACACATAAATATTCTTGAGTTTAGTTTATTTTTCTTAGGGGTAGTTTACCCCTCTCCCTATATTTCAGAAGCGGGAAGTAACCTAGTGCCCAAACCAGTGATTTTTAAAGTTAATTATTTGAACTGAGTACCAGTACAGTGTCGCACTCTAGGAAAATTACCAGGGTGATCTACGGTACAGTGAAACGATATTATGGAACCATCTGATGACACATCCACGATCTGAGTTTCGAAACTCCCCCGATAATACCCAAATTGTGGAAAGCATGGCTTAAGAGTTACATCTGTTACTTCGTGCCGTAAGTACAGGTTCAATGAGTATGAATGTAAATGCTGAGAAAAAGGCAAATACAAACTGAATATTGTTTAACGATAGGCTTTTGTCTAAATTTGATCCATCTCAAAGTGATCTGTCAGTAAATAATATTGAGAAAAATTAAAGATTGTGCAATGTGTATGCCTTTTTCATTGGGACGAAGTTACGACTGTATACCTGGCTTTGGGGAAATTTAAAGGTTTAGGTTTAGGCTGTTAGTATTGTGGTTCGAGTAGTAATCAGTGCAGTCAGCAGTATAAATTAAGGCCTATTTTCCACCAGAGTACATTTTTGTAAATTATTTTATGCTGTTTAATATATTACTGAACCAGATCAAAAGTTAAACAATTATTGTTTTAACAAGTTGACTAAAATAAATGAACTTCAGTTTAATTGTACCTAAATTGCGTAATTGCAGGTGTTACAAAATAAATAAATTTAATTGTCATTAAGGGCGGTTAATTATAAAACTGTTATGGAGCTGACTCAATATGTTATTAATTTTTAAACTGTCAATGAATTATATCACATAACTAAATCCGAAACGTGTCAAAGGCAGACCATAAAAAGACTTTAAAGATAGATAGCGACGAGAGGTGCCGTAAAGGAAGATTATTGTTATAACAAAGACACCTCTTATTAGAAAATGAGATCTAGCAAATTAATAACAAGACCGTAAATTTCATCGGCGTAGATAAGCCATTCAGCATATATCATCGCAAATAGGCAAAAATAAATAATCCACTAGTTTTCGTGCTATGTTGATTTAGGTAGTGATTTAGCTTTGTAAATCCATAGCCGATAAAGTGAAAGTTAAAAACAAGAATCTTTTGAGTACTTGTAATATATCATCCCATTTGGGCGCCTCTCGAAGGGTACATCGGCTACGCGAATTTATTATAAACAATGATTGAAAGACTGACATTCAATATTTCCAATAATGTTTGTATTTATAATATAGCTGAGTTACAAGCAGTTAGTAATAGAAATATAGTAGTTAGTTATTGAATGGTATTCTGAACAAGTATCGAATGAAGAATAAAAAAAAAAAAATACATTAATTTAAAATATGCAAATGTTTGATATAATAATATACAAATATACCTTACACGCTTTTTGGGCTTGACAATGAGTGTTATAGCTGAAACTGAAATGTACTGTAAACACAACTATTGATAATGTTACTGGTGAAACCTAAGTTTCATGTTAGGTACTTAAATTACAATGATACACGATACGATTTATTAGTGATATTTTTACCGAATACTGTTGTTTTAGTTATGAGATGCATAAATGTTTACAGATTATATGATTGCCAGCAGATGATAGTTTAACTTTGGCTAATTGTTAAGTATGTTATTTAAACATTATCGAAATTATATAAACTTTTAATATTCAGATGAATTTAAAAGTCGATTTAGTTACAATTTAAATGACTTACGTAGAAAAGATGATCGATGATGCATATACGGTGTGTCCCAGAAAACGAAATAGTGTGGTAGATGTCGCATAACTATTATCATTACCTGAATTGAATTTGATAATGTAAACAAAACAAATGTATGATTGCGGAAGTTAAAATACTATAATAATATAAATTGCTGTTGCTTTCTGCAAAGCTTCATACTTTGTTAGAATCAATGATTTTGTGTGGATTTTTAAACTTCAAATCAAATAATAATAATAATAATAGTAATAACAACAAAATGCCATTTGGGCTTGCTAATGCACCGTCTATTTTTCAATGATCAACGAATTTGGTGCTTAGAGATTTACGATATGAAATTGGTTAAATGGCGTATTACTAGCTAGGGCTGCTATGCACAGGTTAAAGAAACATAGGTTGGTTTTATAGAAACCCCATAGATACAATTTTACACTCGAAATACCTACTTCTGGTGTACAGCCGGGGACACAGAACCAAAGAAATGTGACAATGAGGAATATTTGTAGACCACGTAATATCAAACAAGTTAGATATTCTCAGGTTTGGTCGAAATATTAATACAAATTACTTTTTGGCAAAAATAATAAACATCTTGCTACACCTTATAGTAGACATTAACTGACTAGTAGAAGAACGGCTGTCAAAAGAGATATATTCCTCGGACAGGTCGATGCAGGATAGAACTGCAAGACTACGACTTTGTTGTCGACTATAGACCTGGCATAAACGTGGCATATGTAGATTTTGTCTTCACATCTAACAGTTAGTGAGCAATAGTATAAATAATATAACTGACGCAGATTGGTTACAGGCTGTGCAATTACAAAATAATAGAACTACGAAATTAAGAGAATTCTTAACGTCTAAAAATAAAGATTTAAGTACCAAATTATATTTTGAGAGTTACGTATTTAAAAGAAACAAGGCTCATCGTAAGTTGTATGATGCCATTAAGTGAAAATTCCGAGAGCCAGTCAATGACAGATTTTCAAGTTATGCCCTCACGATATCAGTTATTTTGAATGAGAAAAACTTTTGCTGAAATTAAACAAAATGACTGATTTCCCAGTACACATGTTTGTTAAAGAGAATATAAATGCTGGCCTAAACTGTTTATTTTAGAAAATCCCATCAGGTAGAAAGTCAGGTCAAGTGTATCTCATTGAAAAAGTGTCATTACCATAACATACATCGATGCATATCACCTAAAGCCTTTCGAAGTATTCAGTTGCTAATATAAATACTCATTGACATTTCATCAAAATTATCAATAATTGAGCCTGTACGAAGCACGGAAGCGAAGCATGTGATTCGAGCACATGAAGAATCATAAAAATGAGCTTGGTGTCCATGTTTGGGTTATATACGATTGGGGCAGTGCATACACATATCGACCCATCAAGACTCTCTGCACGGGTATGTAACCATACATTCTCATTTTGTTGGAGACTAGGATTGGTTATGCTAGGACGGCAAATAGGATGTTGAAGTAAAATTACGCAGAGAAGATTGAATGGTATTGTACACCGTCCTGAATACAATACCGGCTAAAATGTTATATGACACTTCATTTTAATGCAAAATGTTCGAAGCATGTAAGTAGATGTAAAACATCGGCATTCCATTTTAAAAATATGAGGTTGAGAATTTGATAACAATCACAACTGATTTTCCTTACCACGGGCGGAAGTAAGAAATTATTCAAGGAATTCTGATGGGTCTGTCGCACCACTATGAATCTACCCAACGACCGATAGCGACTTTGAAGGTGTTGAAACAGAGCGTAAGTATCCAGTTGTAGTAACGATGGACAAAACTGAGCCCTAACACCAAAAGATTTGGTAAGTGCGGTGGAGCCAAATGGTAAGAGGTGAACCAAAAATGTTCTGTACATATTGAGAAATGTGTAAATATACAAGTACTTAGCAAACCACATTTCGTATTATGTAAAACATTTAGTTTGTAAGTGTTCCTAGGTCGAATGTTAGGTGCGTGTTAAATGTTGTTTAGGCAGTTATTTGCAAGAGTAGAAAAACAACACAATCACGTAATACATTCGATGCATAGGCAGAAATATTCTGGTGTATATGTGGAGATATATCTGTGTATATTTATTTCTTTTATAGATATAGCCTTTTTGGATAAAATGCTTTATGTTACATGTTGTGGAAATGCGTTCAACATAGAAACACATCACGGACATATAAAACATTCGAAACCATATTATACTAAGCAAAATGTCGCTGTGTGCCGTACGTGGTAACGCACCGAAAACTTAATGGTGTTCGATGCCAATAAGAAGCATAGAAACTGTCGATGTTCATTTTCTTTGTAAAATGTCGAATCACGTGCAAAACACTGAAATGTGTCGGTACTGTGACGAAAGACATTCGATGCAAAGTTGTAGTTGTCGAATCAGGGTGCAAAACACTACGATTTGTCGGCACTCCTGACGAAAGACAACTGTTGTCGAATCAGAATACAAAACACGGTGATTTGTCGGTATTCTGACGAAAGACAACGTTGTTACCGAATCAGGGTACAAAACACTGTGATGTGTCGGTACCTCTGACGAAAGGTAACTGTTACCGAATCAGGGTACAAAACACGATGATTTGTCGGTACTCCTGACGAAAGGTAACTAGTTGTCGAATCAGGGTGCAAAACACGACGATTTGTCGGCACTTCTGACGAAAGACAACTGTTGTCGAATCAGAATACAAAACACGGTGATTTGTCGGTATTCTGACGAAAGACAACGTTGTTACCGAATCAGGGTACAAAACACTGTGATGTGTCGGTACCTCTGACGAAAGGTAACTGTTACCGAATCAGGGTACGAAACACTATGATTTGTCGGTACTCCTGACGAAAGGTAACTAGTTGTCGAATCAGGGTGCAAAACACTGCGATTTGTCGGCACTCCTGACGAAAGACAACTGTTGTCGAATCAGAGTACAAAACACTGTGACGTGTCGGTACTTCTGACGGACAACGCTATTGTCAAATCAGGACGCAGAACATAACAACGTGTCCGCGCTCCTGACGAAAGACAATTCACTGCTGTAGACATTTGTTTCTTTGTGTAATCTATTTTGTGTTGTTCACAGGGTGACAATAATCACAGGATTGAGGACAATCCCACAGGATTGAGGACAATCCTGAAGACCAGGATGGCCGAACTGTTGGCGTCGCCAGTACCAAGGTCATCTTTGAGATGTTGGCTGCTGAGACATGCAGATTTTGGGCAACTCAGCTGGGCGACGAGAGAGGAAATAACCCTGTGAATTGATTGATTCATTGCCGAACATCGATACGTGTCGCATACTTTAATTTAAGTTGACGTTATAAATAGCTTATTTTAATACACATAAATATTCTTGAGTTTAGTTTATTTTTCTTAGGGGTAGTTTACCCCTCTCCCTATACTTACTTTAAACGAAAAAATCCGTGGACTTAGATTTTGATTATGAACCGTCTTGATCTGAAATTTTATTACTGAAAACTGTTTAAGTTTGTCAAACATATAAAAGAAGCTCAGCCAAACTTTTGGGGAGGAGAAACAGATTTAAAACGGTGGGTAAATGTTTACGACATCCACTTATTCATTAGCAAAAAACTAAAAATACCGCCATACATTACGTTATCTAAGTAACAATTTACCACCAACTATATGTTGTGCAAACACCTGTAACTGCCACAAACAATTCCAAAAGTTTTACACCTTTCATTCTCCATCTCACTCTCACTCACTGCATCACACTACTGTCTCCATTTACAGCTGTAGGGGCTGTATTATTATTGTTCCTTGCCCTACTAGAAATGCCAAAAATTTATAATTTTGCAAAAAAAATATATTTTCGAGAAGGACAAGGAACATTATCTTTTTTTTACATTAAATATAGGGACGCATTGTTATGTTTTTTTTGCAAATTTTTTTCGTAGTTCAAGGTAGTTTGGCGTAAGTAATTGTTTTAGCACTTCTAGTAGGGCAAGGAACAATAGAAATGCAGCTCCTACAGTTGTAAATAGAGACAGTAGTGTGATGCAGTGAGTGAGAGCGAGATGGAGAATGAAATGTGTAAAACTTTTGGAATTTTTTGTGGCAGTTACAGGTGTTTTCACAACATATAGTAGGTGGCAAATTATTAGTTACATAACGTAAAATATATCAGAATTTTTTGTTTTTTGCTAATGAATAAGTGGATATCGTAAACAGTGACCAAACGGTGTTTTGCAAATACCCTAAAAACTACTTTTATAAAAAAGTGTTAAATATATAACTTGAAGTTTATGAAATTTTCATGACTTCAAGACTAGTCTCGTTCAATTCGGTCAAACATTTACCGAGGAATACCTGACAGACAGAAAATTTTATTATCAGGCACCCGACACTTTTACGTTTATTAACATAATTATTGTTATTAACATTATGTTCTTCCTTTTAGTGCATTTTTGAACAGTTTCAGTTTTAAAATTAAATTATTATTTGTTTGCTTATAATTGTATTGAAACGTATTATTCATAGGATTTTGCAAACAGCACAAAAAATAACTATCTATAACTAAAGGAAAAAGTATCTGTAAATTATTAATGAAATCTTTGCATTCTTTCGATAACCTGAATTCTGGTTATGCTAGCAAATTAAAATCCTAAAACGAATTTGTCTAATTTCTTATTTGACAATTGTCATTCTAACACTAGCATCCACACAGTCCCCTACGGCCATGCAGATTAAACTAGTATCTACATAAGCCCCTACGATCATGAAGATTCAGTTAAAAATGAGAACAAAGGCCTAAAATGAATTTATTTATCTACCTTGTCTTAAAAATGTTTCATTCTAATGGATTACATTTTCATGAAATCTATAATTCTGTTACTTTGAAATGCGTAGCCTTTGAAACGTTTTTCGCCCTTATTCTAGAGCTCATCAGAAAGACATAAAGCCACTCATAAATATGTTTCAAACAAAACCAAGACAATTTCTATGTACAAATGTGAAATAATTATATTTGAGATTGACTGATAAAAACAACAGATCTTGGCCTATCTATTAGCTAACTAGTATTGGAGCCTATATACTCTATGCATGTTTAAAACTAAATTATTATTTGTTTGCTTATAATTGTATTGAAACATATTATTTATAGGATTTTGCAAACAGCACAAAAATACATAGAGAGGTCATCCTAAAAATGCATGCGTTCGGCACATTTCTAAAACCGGTAATATTGCTCGTAGGAAAAAATGTTCATATTACTGTGTTGGTGATCGAATTCTGAACAACTTTCAAAATGTCCGTTCGTCTGTCTGCCCGCCTGTCCGTCTGTCTCTTCATCTGTATGTCCGTCTGTCTGCCAGTCCGTCACGTTTTTGTAAGCACGATAACTTAAGAACGAAAAGTCCGATTGTATTGAAATTTGGACAATAAGTTAGTGTTGCCTAGAGGAAGAGCCCTATTGTTTTGGAGCAAAATCGATCAATAAATAAAAAAGTTATAAATTTTTTAAATCAAAATGTTATTTTTTACATAATTTTTTTTATGTTTTGTAATCAAACTAAAAATGTATAAAATTAATATTGTTTACAAAAAACTGAGAAGAGTATCCTATAGAATGTGCAACAATTATATAAAAAGTACAGTAAATCGGCGAATAACAGTTAGCTTCTTTAATATTGAATTTCTGCTATCGTATGACCACTCTGTATATTTTTTTGACCAAAAATTATCTGGTTTTCTTTGTAGTAATACCGTCCTATTGTTATTCTTATATGTGGTTTCGTAATTAATAATTTCTTAGAGTGACCACCCGATATAAATAAAGAGGGAAGTACTGTGTAAATATCTTTACCGATTTTTTAAATACCAGTTTCGTGATCAGCGAAATCGAAAATCGTTGTATAAATATTTTTGGGCCGAAATAATTGAAATTTTTTGAATTATAACATATTCAAAATAATTTAAAAAAAAACGCTGTTTTTGGAGTATTAAAAAAATTTCCGGCAAAGAAAGTACTCCACTAAATATTCAAGCAACTATTGCCTTCTCCTACAACGAATTATTGTCAATAGGTAATCTACTTATTATATAACTTTCAACGTTTCCCTTATCTGAAGGTGCCATTAATTCCCCTTAAAAGACCATATCTAATATTTCCAGTCAATTTCATATTTGACCACGTTTATATGGTCCGTTTAGGGGTGCAGAGTGAGCAAATCGTTCTGATTTCACACATGTCAGTTTTAAAACTGTATGATGATTTATCTTTCGCTGTTAAAAATAAAAACAAGGGTCAATGCCTCGATTTTCAATATATTTCGATATAGTTTATCGTATTTATGTGACATTCCATTAAACAAACGGTACCTTAAATCTCAAACCATTCGTTTGAACGGTTTTTGTTTCTTGTTATATTGTTATCGGTCAGTCCAAAGAGACTGAAAAATAAATAACATTTTTGATGCACTTTGTCAGAACTTTTCAGCTAAACTAACTATACAATGACCATACCACCACGTGTTCTATGTTGCTATATGCAATTTATATTATCAAATATATTTAAATAATATCTATCACCCATTTACTAAAGAAAAAAATCGGTAAAGGTATTTACACAGAACTTCCCTCTTTATTTGTGCATGGCGGTCACTCTAAAAAATTATTAATTACGAAATGACATTTAGAGTAATAATCGGAATATAGTTATCACTATTATTACAAAGAAAACCTGATAACTTTTGGTCAAAAAAATATATTCAGAGTGCTCATCCAACAGCAAAAATTCAATACTAAATAACAGGTGCCAAATATGGAAGGCTCAGAATGTCATGAAACGTGGAAATTTTAAATTTGAGCAAAGAGGAATGTTTCCTTCTATAGTAGTGGTAAAAGATCATTACAAACTTTTTCAAAAAAATTTTCAAATTATTTTTTTAAATAGATTTAGAATGCCATGAAACGTGGAAATTTTAAATTTGAGCAAAAAATATTTACACAGAACTTCCCTCTTTATTTGTGCATGGCGGTCAATCTAAAAAATTATTAATTACGAAATGACATTGAGAATAATGATCGGAATATAGTTATCACTATTATTACAAAGAAAACCTCATAACTTTTGGTCAAAAAAACATATTCAGAGTGCTCATCATGAAACGTGGAAATTATAAATTTGAACAAAGAACATGTTTTTTCATCTATTTTAGTGGTAAAAAATGTTTCAAAAATGTTGATAAAAAAAAATTTCAAATTTTTTTTTTTCTGAAATAGGTTTAGAATGTCATGAAACGTGGAAATTTTAAACTTGATCATTATGTGTTCCCTTTAGACGGTCCTCCCTGTATATTTTCCAGTGAAAGTTTAACCATTTCTTCGCTGACAGTAACGTCAGCTTCCCACCAAATTTGACTGTTCTCCGTCAAGTAGTTCTTTAGTTAATGCATCAACAGACAAAGAGACAGACAGACTGAATTGGAAAACCTATATTTTCGTAATCTACATGATCTGAAAATCCGGAACAATCTCGGAGGGCGATTTTTTCTCGAATACAATACTTCCCTTCGGTATGCGAGAGAAGTAAAAAGTAAAGTAACTTCACTGACTCAAAACCGATTTTAATATTTTTTTTATTTTGCTTTATAGAAAATCTCCCCATAGGCGAAAAGGTGTGCTTGCACTTGCACTTAATAGTAGTAGTAATAATAATAATAATAATAGCGTCTTTATTTTCCATGTGAAAGAATATAGGTACTCAATACAAAACTATTTAATAAGTAAATTGAAAACTAGGCGAAGTTCAGCAATACTTTAACAAATATTAAAAGGAGTAATAAAAATATGAAAACTTATAAAATTAAGCTGCTCTTCCACTTAACCTAATTCGCGCATTACATTCAAATAGAATAAATTAAAAATAATTACACCTATGGTTAATACAAAGAAAAAAAACATTCAACTTTAACTAAAACTAAGGGGCTAATGACATTAACTATGTTAATAATTATAAATTAATATTTTTATTTTTTTCTCTGAAACAGTTTACACTTATTCCTTTCAAGTTTTTGGGTAGAGAGTTATATACTTTGCAAATCTGATACCTAAAAAGCCGTTTAAATTGCTCTGTTCGATGTACAATTGGGGTTAATAGGCCTTTAAACCTTAAATCAAGGTTGTGTACATCGGTACGAAATTTTATTTTATTATATAAGTATTCAGGAGATTTTTTATTAATATTTTATGATATAAACATGCTGAATGAAGTAGTCTGCGATTCTCCATATTCAGCCAACCCGTGTCTTTTAACTAACTCTTTCACACCTGCGTATACCATAAATTAACCTGAGGCAAGAATTTCGAATTTTTTGTATTTTATTCTTGTATGCATTAGTTAAATTAGGACCATACGGGCAGCAAAATTTAACAAAGACAAAACCAGACTTTTCTTAAGAAAATGTGGCAATTGATAGATCAAATTTTAATAAGTGTAGAAAACACGAATTTTTCTAGGGCTATGTTGATAAGATGTAAAAATTTGCAGTAGTAGCAGAAAAGATTCCTGATTTGTTAAATAAAAACCTATTATAGGATACCACTTTCAAAGGAACCTAGCTTCCTTAGAAACCATTTCTCAACACACGTCTATAGAAATTTTTTTCATGTTTGTAAAAACTATCATCACCTTGTATATGGTTATTGTCTTAATTTCCCTTGTTATACTGTTGCTCCAACGTAGTGACATGCCGTTCTTTGTCTTTGTCCTATTTCATTGCCATGATCTTTCTTTCTTTTATCATTTAAGTACAGAGTTTTATCTTACTTCCTCCCATATCCAAATCACAATGTTTTTATACCCTGATTTTTTATTGTATTAGGCACTTTACGTAAACATGCAATTTGGGATTGGTTACAAACTTGTTGAAGTTCTGCGTTAGAAGAATAAGAAGTGGTCTGGCAACAACATTTTATATCTTCAAATTAAAATGATCCTTCACTTGCCGAGAGTTAAAGCAAATGCAAAGAAACCCTGAAGAGACTATACATTCTAGAGGTTTCCATCATTTTAACGAATTGCCCATTGAGCCACTTTGTTAATAGCTTCCATGTTACAGCTACGGTCTATATTATATAATATTTTTTCAGATGATAAGACAACAATTAATTCAGTTATGACCTTTCACTTACAACCACCCACTATCTCATTTAATATTTGTAGATTTCGATCCCTCTCCACGTGGCTCATTTTCGTAATTGTAATGTTTATGCTATATTTTAGACTGTGTCCGGAACTTGACACGCAATGTGTGCGTCATTTTTGCTGGTAATGAGATCGATAGGTATAATAAAATATTCCGGGATCCGGGCAATACACACAATGGATATTTAAGTGAAAGCTATTACTAGATAAGAGACACAAATTATTGATTAGCTCAAAATAAATGTGTAGGAAAGTCCAATCAGCTGTACAAATATTTTAATTTATGATAGGGCGACATCCAAGACGCTTTTAATCTGGTAAATTGATGCAAATCTAGTTATCGTAATTTAGTGGCCAACTTAAATATTAGAAGGTAACCTTTACTGACATACAGCAAACATGTTTATGTTAAATTTCCGTTATGTGGCGATAGTCACAAGGAAATGGAAATAAAGAAATTGTACAAAACTGAGGAAAATACAACTTTTATGAATGAAGTTAATTAGATAATTTGACGTTAACGTCACGTGATCCAAGTTAGCATATCATATCTATTTGATTTAATCAAATATAGCAATATTTTAACCGCATAGCAATGTTTAGTAATTATTGTAGAAAATAAATTTTGTACAGATATCTGTATCAGAGTAGGATGAACTCAAATATCAGGTAAAAACTTTTATGTTTGTATGAATGTATGATGTGTATATGTCTGTGTGTATGTGTATATGTTTATCTGTGATATGTGTATCTGTGCAATATGTCTATGTATATGTTGTTTCTTAGGTTTCGCGGGTGTTGAATGAAGTGTCTATGTATATGTGTATTGTACGTTTGTGTGTATAGACCGTTCTTGCAAATACGGATAACTTTTGATGAACTTTTTATTTTTATTTCTTTGGAACACATGCATTTTTTGTTGTAAAAATGGTGGAAGATAATGTACTGCTATTAAAAAAAAGCATGTTATTGATTAAAACAGACATTGAAATCGTACTCGCTCGGGTAAAAATTTCGCCCTTGGCTTAGGTGCCTCTCGTTATTTACGCCACTGAACATATGTTTTATATAAAATAGCATGGTAAAACACTCCCTATTGAAGTTGGGCCATATCTTCATTCAGGGCAATTACCAGAGATGTGTAGATTATAATGTTATGTGTACATTTTCTTGTATTACAATTTTAGAGAAAGATGTTACTAAGCTTTTTGATTAATACAAGACATTAAAATTACATAATGTACAATGTGGTACATAAATTAAGAAATACATCAATTTTACGTAAAAATGTTGTTGAGGTACTCATAATAAGACGAAACGAAAGAAAACTGTAGTCGAATGCAATCAATGTGAATACGTATTAAGCACAATAAATTTTGTTGGACTTTTTTCTATTTGAAACATTTGTAAAATAGTTTGGTAAAATACTCACTCCATATTGAAATTAGGTCATATCCGTCCTACAGTGCGATCGGGTGACGGAACCGGGTCATCACTCAGTCAGAGGATGACCGATGCGGTGTCTCTCTGTCTGTAATTTCACTATTCCATATAGGGTCCTGTTCCCTACTCGAGATGACTGAGAATACGATAAAAAGCATCTTCTGAGTCCTGTTGGTCTGGAATGGTATACGGACGGATCGAAGACTCAGGAGGGAACTAACTCGTGCTGGCGTACACGGATGCAAGCCAAGGGCTCGCATATCGGCGTCTCTTGGTAAGTATCCTATTGCGTTCCAAGCGGAGGTTTACGCCATCTTACTATGTGCAAGCGAAAATCTTAAGAGAGAGTTCGTTGGTAAACATATTTATATATGCAGAGACGGCCAGGCGGCCTTGAGGGCTCTTGTATCAAACAAAGTGACCTCTATGCTGGTTCTGAACTGTCGGAATATCTGAGCTATGTGAACATAACTTTGTCGAATTTATATGGGTACGACACAGTGGTGTGGAGAAATAAGGAGTAAGTACTCCTTTCCCGGTCCCTGAGCCAGTCTGCGGTTTGTCAAGATGTCTAATTCAATTAGAACTACGAGACTGGAGCTTGGCACAGTTTAACAACTGTTGGGCTCAAGCTCCCATGTAAAGGGTTTGTTAACTGATTCAACCGAAAAATGATTGCTTGGGCTAGATAGAGAAAGAGTGAGACGGATAGTAGGCTTCATAACAGCTGTCCTCTGACGCTGTCCTCTGAATAAGCATCTTCATACAACAGGGTTGACGAACGATCCTGTTTGCCATATATGTGAAGTGGAGGATAAAACCATTAGATTCTATGTAGTTACACACTACTAGGAGTGTAAAGGTATAGATATTTTCAAATACAATTTTTATAGCCGAAAGAACTATGGGATCTGCCCTGGAATGGACTGCTAACCTTCTTCGTGGAGAGCACTGGTCTTTTCTAGGAAATTCTAGACATTGTGAGTGGGACGACAGGCCTGCATATTTGATAATAATAATAACAATAATATAGAGAGATCACTATAGGGGTATTAACCGCCATATTAGCTCATAAAATGACCTCCTATACAGGGTGTAATTAGTTTCATGTCATTAAAAAAAACTGGTGGTAGGGAAGGACAAGACAAACAAAAAAACCTTATATAACATGGGTCTAAAGCTTATAGTTTTGGAGAAAAAAAAAATAAACAAAAATTTCGCAAATTTTCAATAAAATCTTTTGAGAACTGCTGGAATATTGAGGTAGGTTTAGATCGTCGCGCGTGTCTTTGCCTTATACTCTGACTCTCCCTTGTGCAACATTTTAGTTACTATGGGTGTTTCGTTATGTACACACGTCCAACCCGCCCCGTCGTTCGTTGTTTTTGTTATTTTTGAATTTCGGGTCACTGTGTATTTACAGTTAAGATTTATTTTATTGACTTTACCGTTCAAGTCGTAAAATTATTGATTACGTACAGACATAACTTACTTGTTCGTTCTTTTTCTATTTCGTTTTGGATTTTGGACCAAGTTTTTCTTTTATTTTTCTTTATTGACAACAGTAGTTGATAGTTTATTGTTTAGTGTCGAATGGAGTACGTATGTCCTTAATTCGACGTACTGAACTGTGTATTGATGCAGGTGCAGAGATTTCGAATGATTTACTTAGGTAAGCTTTTAACCCAGGACACTCATTTATGTTACAAACGTTAATAAATCACATTCAAATATTCTGAATTATAAACATTAATCCAATATTTTGTTCCAAATTAAAAGACAAACATGTAAAGAAATGCTCTTTTTAAACTTCTATGGCCACTATTTGCTTGCAGTTGTGCAGGAAAATATAACGAATTATTTACCTCTTTATAATTGCCTTCGGTTGAGGCGGTCCATTAAAGGCGGTCGATGATCCAAACAAAGCCTTTGCTTTGACACCGCGTGTGACGCCGAGGACTGCACTTTTTTATGACAATTTAAAAGTTGTATAATTGGAAACTACAAGTCCTTTGGCCAAGAAAAGCAGTGGTTCTCAATTATTTTCTACATTAATATTAAAAAAATATTTAATATGTTAACCCAGGTAAGTTTTTTCAAAGTGCCCCTAGAGGGAAAAGTCATAAAGGTTTTTTGTTTGTCTAGTCGGTCCCCATTGCCAGTTTTTTTTAATGACATGAAACTGATTACACCCTGTATATACCTGTTCAGGGTCGACATGACTTTATCAAATACTTTGTATATAGCTTTTGTGAATAATCCAACAAAAACAGCACATTTTGCCAAAATAAGGAATACAAGAAAATAAACTAAAAAATTAAAATGTTATAAACCTGAATAAAACTTAATCTAAAATTGCAGTCGCGAAATTATATCACAGGTTGGTTTAAAATTCAGGTTAATTCAGGTTAATTAATATAGTATAAGTATGAAGATGATATACATAAAATATATCAATTTAATGAACAGTTCTTAAATAATTAAAAATATAATCTATCTATTCCTAGCGCGGCATATAATTTTCCACAGACAAGACGTAATTACTTACATTTTATAGAAAATCTGATATTCTGCCACACTCAAGTACCGTGTATGATTACTACGTTTTTACATGAAAGATTATATATTTTGGAGGACTTTTTATTGTTAATATAATTCTTCCTACTAGAATTGAGCCAGTAATAATTATATCTTATACCTATAAGACCTTAATATTGAATGAAAACTATTACCTCTAAATAGGCCTTCCAACAAACCACGTAAAATAATTAATAAGTTAGTTAATAAAAACAATCACTTTATAGTACGATTCCTTTGTCGATATAATAATATATTAAGGTCTAAACTATATCATTAGAGGTTCAGTACACCAAACTGCTAATAATGAGTTATCACACGAATTCGTAAAATTAAGAGAATGGGCCATTCTCACGCAGTAAAATTAGATGAAGTCCTTTGAGCATATTGAAGTTTTTAGATTAAAGTGTATCTTTACCGAACATCAGTCCTCTGCTCTAATGCTAATAATTCTTGAGATATAGTTATTTGAAGTTATTTGGGATTGAATGATTCGTTTTAGCCCAGCTGTGTAGGAGAAACTCTTTTGGATTTTGAAAATAGTGTTGCAAATATTTCCCCATCTTTAAACTTTGTGGAGATCCCTAAATATTATCCAATTTTGAACTTTTGTCATGTTAATACTAATAATGATGTATCAACTCTAACTGAATAGAGAAAGCAGAGGTGATTTGAAAAGCAGCAGAAAAAACGATTACAGATATAGTATTTGAGAATATAGTACCATTCCAGTAGTTAGATACTGAGATACTAGATAAATAAATACCTGTTATTAAAGTTCTTATCATTAAATAATTTGGGGGTACCTCATAAGTGGGCAAAAGAATTGGTTATTTTAATGAAATAATTATAGACGTTGATAATAAATTAATAGATATAGTGTGGATTTGCTAGCATGTTCATCATATCAACACCAAAGGTGTGAAAACTATAAACTTGAAAGTTATACTTTAACTACCTTATTTATATTAACGTCCGCGTCCTGGCAAAGTTTAACTACTGCTATTCCACCCCACTCAATCAGGACACGTATACATAGACATCAACACAATAATCATTTCCTACGATATTGCTATCTACCGCAGCTGAGACTCGAACTCAGACAGGATAACAGCAACTAGACATGTTGTGTCACTCTATAGCGGTCTAGTTCACTGCTCGGTAACACATGAAAGACGCCACTTAGCACCCATACCTTGGCCAGGACTCGGGGACTCCGTAGTCGCAAGACAAATACCTTAACACTGAGCCAATTTCATTGTATTTGCGTCATTCAAGCTTTCTGCACACATAATGCTTCAGTGCCTGCTCCAAGATTGATAACAAATCTTCGATATCCTCAAAAAACCAATCAGAAGTTGACGTGTGCCAGACAATACCTTGCTTATCAACTCAACATAATTCATGAAATAAGTTTGTCAACGAAACCTCTTTGAGATTTTCGCTTGCGCACGGTAATATGATATATACCTCTGCTTGGAACACACCAGGATACATGTCAAATGGCATCGATATACGAGCCCTTAATTTGCATCCCGTACCGTTTTTTGCATGTCTATGCATATCACTCCGTGTTCTATCTTCCCGACTAGAGAATATTGCTGTATAATAGTGTCATACACGGAGATATACCAATTGTTCTCTGACTGACTAGTGACCTGATCCTTCACCAATGAAATTAGGGCCTTTGTGTACTTAAACCCTTGTCGCTCATCACAATTAACTTCTCATTCTTATAGTCTGTTTGCTGCTTTCCTGGCTTCCAGTTCTACTTCAACAAGCAAACGATGATTCTAGAAATGCCCTCCACTACAATCGTTGGAGTGCTCCTGTTATTTCCAGATAGGCTAGCCCTTGAACTTGACACGAACGAGCCTTAATCTTTTGGGAATACCTCGAATGTTATGAAGTGTTTTACCATAACAGTTACAGTTATGTCAAAATAGAAAATGGTCTAAGGTACGTACAACGCATCTTCTTCTAATTTTAATAGAGCATTCGGATTAATACTTTTGTTGACGTCCTTTATTTCGTCGGATTGAAATTGATCTTGGATTCGATACCAATTTTCAAAATTTCCTTGTAAGCATTGAGCATTGGGGTGGAGCGAAAAAATCAATTTTTGTATTTTTAGTTTTAGTTTAGGGAAAAAAGCTGTTACTATAGCTCAGTTATTACCCTAAATTTTTAAAAAGGTATTTGGTAATATCTTCTGCTTTAAAATAGATGTGTAACCTGAGAAAAATTAAATGGCACCAACCCATGTGAAATGAGGTTAAAAAGCAGCTTTTTGTTTGATCAGGTTAAAATAACAAATCCAGAACTCACCACGAGGAGGTCGCTACTATGTGACTTCGATCTCACCCACCCCCTAACCACTTTAAGTTTCTATTGAGTCATATTTTTTCGGGATAAAGACTGGCATTGCTGCTGTGGATTTAAGACTATACTTTATTTCAGTTTAAAATAGGGATCATGTGTCCTTGTCTCTGATTGGTACATTTGCAAGTCAAGTTTACGCAGGGAGAATTAGCAAATCAGAACAGATTTAGTGTATTTTATTCTTACTGCAATAAAATAAAAACATTTATGCTTTAATTGCTGTAATTTAAATTAAATAAATTCAATGTGTTTTTAAGATCGCCAAATGCCAAATGAAAGTGAATTTAAACCGGTGATTTTTATTTTGTGTTTCAACGGTCTTGAGAAGGCCTCGATGGGATTCCACTTACTTGGGAAAACCCATGTGCCTGTGTAAACTGTGCTCCACTCACAACGTAAAGAACTGCATTCTAATCTGAGATATACTATAACTCTAATAAAGCCACCTCGGGCTTCGGAACGGGTTTTGTGAAACTTCAGTCACTAACTCGATACAACTTTCCAGTGCCTGGGTAATGATATCTACCAATGTTTCACTATTGACTGATCTTTTAATTTCTTCATCGTTAAGATTATTCAGAAATAGGTGAAGCTATTGTTTTAGAAGTTTACCAATCGATAATGTCGATGTACCTAATTGCTTGCCTCTAAATTCATTCTAGTAATGACGTTCTCTTTGAAGTTATCTCCATGTTTCCAGTGCCTACCTCGTACCCTCCGCGAATCCACACGTTCCAGTTGTGTCACCATCAAGAAAGTGGAAAGAATGTCTTAAGGGAAGTTCGTTACCATGCAACTGACAAATAAACTACTACAAAAGACGTAACAGCTATGCCTTCATTTGAGATATGGCTCCGTTTTTCGATCCGGTGTTTATTACTATCTCATCAGTTCCTTCTGTTTAGGTTAAAATTATTTGGAAGAAAAATTTGTAGTATGGACTCTTTTAGCAGATCCCGAAGAAGGTATGGTATGGCCTATATAGATAGATCCAGGTTCTTCAGTCAAGGATAAGTGCTAATCTACTATAGTTTACTGTAGTCCGTGACGAATTATGGTCAAAGTAGACGTTGCTTTTGTAACATCCACAGTGTTGACTCGACACACGCTTTATTTTAGTGCAGTACATGAACCCAAAGAATTTATTTGCATTAACCTTTTAATTGGGCGGTAGAAGGCAAGAGTTGTTAATATATTTCAAAAATAGTTTAGGGTGTTACTTTGTACATGTAGTAACAACTGTTTTTCGATATTACATATCAATAATAATAATTAAAAATATCATCCCCTTTAAGTGGTGGTAGAGGGCAGAAGATATGTTTTGTTTGCAAAACGGTTTTGGAGCAATAGCAACTATAGCAAATTTTTTTGCTATTACAACTTTTAGCAACAAAAACTAAAATTCTTCTAAAAATACAGGTACATAATATAATAAATAAAAATAAATTATAAACGGAGTGAGACATTGTAGGGTTCAAGCGATTTATGAAAACCTTCTATAATAACATTTTTTAAACTCTAAAATTAAATAAAAATAAAAATCTTAAAGAACCCTTACCTTAAAATAATAAATCTTTAAAAAATATGAAATAAACCTTTTTTAATACAATTAAAGTTCTGTACGAAAAAACTATTGAAGCCAAGTTGAACATAATGCAATATATTGAAAATAGGAACAACAATCCGTAGTTTGCTGTTATCATTACGACTTTTAAAGATAAGCAACAACATTTGTTAGTATTTAATGATAAACAACACATTACATACAATACCATAGGTTTACATATAATTAGAATCTGGTAAATCATAGTAAGCGTGGCCAAAGGTGTAGTTTTAGTTTCGTTTTAAATTGTCTAAAGGACAATTAGGTGTTTTCACAAATTTTATATTCACTTTCACTGTGAAGATAATGCTTTATTATAGTTAAAAGCACTTGAATTTTGATAAACAGTACAATAATACCTTAAAATAAGAAATTTTAATTTTGTATTGAAATTTTTTCGCCAAAAACACTACATCAATTCACTTCGCACTCATGACGTCATCAGTTATATTGTCAGTGTCATTTTGTGTTATAGACACGTTATTTTGAAGATAAATTTCCTAAAGTAGGTAGCTTTTACAAATCCCGTATTAGGTAGGCGTTACTTATTTAATCACATGTAAAACGTAAATAAAGCGAATAAAGTGTTGTGTTTAACAATTTTTAAACGCGATTTAAGAAACTAATATAACCGATGACGTCACCGCGTGTTTTGCGTACTTGTTCAGTTACTAAAACTTTATGTTATTTATTTGTTGAAATTTTAATTTGATTGTCGATAGAATGCTGTTTAAATATCAATAAGTACTTTAGTATAACAAGTACTTCATTTTAATAATAACAAAAAAGCAAATTTTCACGTAGTGAAAACACCTAATTGTTTACTTCTATTCTTGAAAGTGAATTGAATAAGCTAATTTCAAAATTGATTCGCTTTGTAAGAAGCCAATGTCTCGCGTATTGTTTGTATTTGATCCCGAGTACAAATAATGTTGCAGGTATTCCTGAGTTTCATAATTCTTGATGAATTTGTTCAGATGCACCTTTGGGGTAGTGTATAGTCTTTTATTAAATTTGATGAATCATGGTTTCACAACTTTCAAGTTGATTCACGCCCGCTAAACTTTCTTGAGCAGTGAAGACGTCTGGAATTTTTTAAATTATGCCTTGGTTAGTCAAGCCATACATCGTTTAATTGGGTATATTTTCTTTGACAATTTCATAGTTAAATCATATTATGATATATGAAATTCAAACATACTATCCAAGGTCAGGCCTAGTTTGACGGTTCCCGAAATATTATACATTATTAATAAAGATAAAGAAGTAATTTAAATACATGCAAAATAGTAGCAAAATCCAGTACCTTGAGGAACACCGTGATGTAGCAGCAGCATGTTGCTAACTTTATGGTTACAAAGCACACGCTGATATCTGATTCAAAATATTATGTTATTCTTATATCTATATTTTTTCACATACCTACTTCAAGGGAAGTGTACACTGTACAGTTATCTCTCAGCCGAGTTGATCACATCAGATGTGCCTCAAATTTCATTTACAGATTCTCCAATGATTAATGTGTTTGTCAGTGATGACATTCCCTGATTTCTATATATAGATAATTTAAAACTGTATAGCGGACAATTATTGATATCCTAAAATACTTCATGCGGTGAACCACTAACATCTTATTGTTAAATATAAACAAATGTAGCAAGATGCCATTTTCCATAAAACAAACATATGAAGATTAATTATACTTTAGACATAATTCAAACCATGATCTAGATGTCACAATCGACTCATTAGCGTCATTAAAGTTATCTGATGTACACTATGTCTTCGGCGAATTAACTAACCGGATGTCTAACTTGCATATCTAGCCGATTTTATTGACAAACCTGTATATTTCATGAATTTTAGTCTGAAAATAAATTTTTTATTTCTAATTTTTTTACCTGCAGTGGTCTTTTTATGCAAATAAATGCATAAGGAAGTATAATAAAGTCTGAATTTCTACGTCCAAATTAAAATAATTAATTTATTAATGAAAGAACACCATTGTTTGATATAAATATGGCATAACATGCTTTGTAGGGTACTCCATTGTCAGAATTTGTAGTTGAGGCGTATAAATAGACTCTTTGTGAATTTATTGTAAATCCTTTGTGAGCTAACGTTTTGTTGACACTTGAGTGAAAGCCTTAAGCCCTGCTTATAATACTTGTTAATTCATAATATTACTTAGATATTAATTTTACCAGTTATAAATAACTGACGAGTAGAAGTTGTGGTCAAGCGTGGCCGAATACGAATACCAATTTAGTAATATTTTGCTCAGATTCAGTTTTACGTATTGCCAGAGATATCTACTAGACTCTCGGGTTGAACTGCTTTGAATTTGTTAAAATTTCGACTCTATGTGAGGTAGCTCAGGACTGATGACGATGGTTCGAATACCAATACAAATAAAAAGGGGGCTAAAGTTGTCATCCAGAAATTACCATTGATGTTTACTTGCACCAGTTTTTTATTAAGGGGAACTGAATCCATTGATATTGGGAAGAGTATGTAACAAAAAATATTGAACAGTTTGGTAGTTACTATAGTCGATCTGATCAAAATAATTACAAGAATGTGGTACTTCTGGTTTTACCGGAAGTTGATACCAACTTCCTTATTTTAAATAGAACATCCTATATATTTTCGACTTTTCGAAATGACCATAAAACTCGAGTCGAGGCATGTCACACCTTATACTTAAACCCAGCAGTTTCAGAAGTATTTGACATTTTATAGAAAATTTGAGATGTGCATCGGTTTGCAATAACCGTTATACTTTCTTCGTGTAGGAGATCCTTATTTGCTCTTTGGCACGTAGAAAGAACACAAGATGAGCCACTCTCCACAATAAAAATAAACTCCATAATAGTTTACCAAGTGTTCCACTTTTCACGTTACATTTTATTAAATTCAAATCACAAAAAAAAAATTATTTCAAATAAAACACCCTGTACTTTTTTACATCAAATTATGTAAAATTAAATTTCTTTTTTTTAGTATAGGCATTGCAAGGGTTAAAGTTACAACTTTTTGAAATTCTGGCGATTTTCTGAAATTTTTATTAAAAATTGCCATCAACTTAGCCATGAATAGAAACAATCATTAATGTCAGTCATTTTATTATGTCAGAAAATGTCAGCACGTTTAAATTACACCTTCGACGACTTTTTAGATCTATTTATTATTTATAGAGAATGTGATAGTGTAATATAAGGAATATGTAACACATTTGCTACTCGATAACCACAAGAAAAGAAACCATCACCATACATTGTAAAACGCATATTGGATAATTTTAGAATATTTGTCTCTGTCAAGGCAGGAATTCTAAGGAGGAAGTCTATTGTTGATGACGAAAACATAGAAATAGCAATTCTACATTTCCAGTTCTGTCATTAAGGCAAGCTGCTTTGGAATCGGGATTATCAAAGAATTTAATTCACAGAATCTTGTTAAAACATAAATCCATTCTCGTTTCATATAGTTCAACAATTAAAAGAACAGATTTCCTGACGAGAGAAAAATTTTGTGAATTTATTTTAATAAGACATGAAGGTGACAATTATTTTTTGGGAAATATTATATGGACAGATGATGCTAAATTTACCAAGAATTGACTTTTTACTCGCTACGATTCCCTCTCGAAGTATTTCGAATCTTCGTGTATTCAGGGACCGAAATATTCAGGAACATGAGAAGTTTAATGTTTACTGTGGCATAAGAAACGATATAGTGGTGACATTACAATTTTATAGGAAAATTTAAACAATAAGTTAAAAACATTTCTTCTTCTGCTAATATGTCTAAAACCTCCTCCTTAGAATTCCTGCCTTAACAGAGCCAAAATTCTAAAATTATCCAATATGCGTTTTACAGTGTATGTTGATGGTTTCTGTTCTTGTGGATATCAAGTAGCAAATGTATTATATGTTACATGTTCTTGATATTACCTTATCACATTCTCCGTAAGTAAAGAACAAATGTAAGAAGTCTTCGTCGGTGTAATTTAAACATGCTGGCATTTTTTGTTGATGCCAATATTTATTAAAAATTCTTGAACATTTAAGAAAATCGCCAATATTTCAAAAAGTTGTAACTTTAACCCCTACAATTCCTATACTAGCAAAAAAGGAATTAAATTTTACATAATTTGATGCAAAAAAAATACAGAGTGTTTCGTCTGAAATAAAAAAGTTTTTGAGGTTTGAATTTAGCAAAATGTAACGTGAAAAATGGAACACTTGGTACACTATTATGGAATTTATTTTTATTGTAGAGAGGTATAGGGTGTTCACATGCTTCGACTCAGAATTTTATGGTTATTTCGAAAAGTCGAAAATATATAGGGTGTTCCATTTAAAATAAGCAAGTTGGTATCGACTTCCGGTATAACCGGAAGTACCACTTGCTTGTAATTATTTTTTTGGATTGGGCACAATGACTTTGGTAATTACCAAAATTTTCAGCATAATTTTCAAAATATCAGTCGGTTCAGTTCCCGACGAGACACCCTGTGTAGATGTGAGTTCTACTTCTACTCTTTAACGAGCTTATGAGTATTCGGGTACTAGATTTAATTTAGTTAAAAACTCTCTTTTGTTATTATTATTATTTATTTATTTATTGCATAATATCCAAATAGGCCGGCCTATCCGGCCTAATACGAGGATAGTATATTTGATGGTAAGTAGACTATTGAAAAAATATATAAATATGGATTGTACAGTATAACAATTAGACATAAAAACTACGTAAAAGTGTATAGGTTATCTAAAGTCAGTTTAAAAATCATAAAAAAGACCGACAACGGAATAGTTGATAATACGAACTATATTGAAACATTCTTTATAGGATTTTGCAAACAGCAGAAAAATTAACTATCTATAAAAGAAAAACTAGGGGACTGTGTGGATGCTAGTGTTAGAATGAGAATTGTCAAATAAGAAATTAGACAAATTCATTTTAGGATTTTAATTTGCTAGCATAACCAGAATTCAGGTTATCGAAAGAATGCAAAGATTTCATTAATATTTCTACTCAAAGTTTTTCTTTTATAGATAGTTAATTTTTCTGCTGTTTGCAAAATCCTATAAAGAATGTTTCAATACAATTATAAGCAAACAAATAACAAATCATTTTTAAACATACGAACTATGTCGTGAACGTCGACCGGTACTACTTTATATGAATTGATTGGCATGCTGTAAATTATTTATTTATAATACATTATTTACTTATAATATATAATGTTAGTTTAATGAACAACTCCATAAATGATTCAATAAAAGTAAATAAATATCATTTAACCTACCAAGTGCTTATAAGGGACTTGTAATGGTGAGCCAGGTAAGCAGTCGACTACTTTCGTTTGAGGTAAGCGGTAAGCATAGAACATATCTGGTTAACTGTATTCATATACGGATATCGTTTGCAATATTCAAGCACGGTCACGGCGTAATATATCCTATATTGACGCAATACAGAGAAAAATTTAATTTAATTTACCAGAAAAGTCGTTAAGTTTCTGTCGAAAACACGATTTTTAATTCTCTAGTATTTATTTTGTTTATTCTAATAATAAAAAATTTGAAGTACGGCTCTGTAGGACCGTCTCGGTAGCTAAAAATACCGACTTTGGTATTTTAATTGTCTGTTTTTATAGTCTTTTTTATTTGCATTAAATAGTAATAATGGAATTCGTTCGAATGAACATTCGAAACTTCAGATATATTTTTTCAACAGCAAATTGTGGTCAACTTTATCAACTACCTTGCTAAAATTATTATTATTATTATTATATGACATTAATACTATATCTCTGGATGACATAAACATAATGATACATGTCATATTTTGATCATATTCACTGAAATGCAAAGTTTTTCGCACTTATTGGTTGTAGTATTGAAGTAACCAACAAATGTAAAATAACGATTGCCAACAGATCGCCTGTTTGTTGTACAGCAATTTTTTTATTGAAAAAAAAGCATGCCTTTATGCGCACGCGATGGATGAAGATCTAGATAATTTATTAAACATGTGATGACCCTGAATTGAACACTGACTGTGTAATATGTATAGAACATAATACATATTTATTCATTTAGGATAAAAATGAAATATCAATTGTATAGGTATAGTTCCCTCCATATTTTTATTTATAGGGAGACCCGGAGCATACTGAAGTTTTCTAGACTAGATTAAATAATAAATATAATGTATTATTTAATAGATAAAACTCCATTACTCTCATGTAAAATATGTTCTGGCATATTTAAGATAATGAATAATCGAGCACACTTCTCTTTTTATTAAGATTTGCTACTCTTGTGATACAGTTACGCGAATCACCCCTACTAAAACGTCATATCTAAGGAACAGATAAACAGAGACGTACTTTGAATGTCTCTGCCAATGTCATGGAGGACGGGCAACGTGTCCACCAATGCATCAGATATTCCTATCGTGACATAAAACATCATCAAATTTCTACCGAAAATACGATTGTTAAACCTCTAGTCTAATAATCTTTCGTTTGACTCTTTGGACATTAACCGCTTTCCCGAGGCTGAAGTTTGCATGGCGTTAAAAAGACTTAAACCTAAACTTACTACGGGCCCAGACGAAATTCTAGGATTTCTACTGAATGACTATGCCAGCATTTTTGCATACCCCCTCTGTATAATCTTTGATCTAAGTCTCAGGAAATGCTCTTTTCCGGATATTTTGAAATACTCCAAAGTGTGTCCTGTGTACAAAAAAGGTGAACGAAATGACATTACCAATTATAGACCAATAACAATAATTTGTAACTTTGGTAAAGCTCTCAAAATCCTACTGCATGATAACATTTATGCATATGTCCAACTGAAAGTATCTACGCAACAACACGTCTTTATGGAAGGTCGCTCCACCGTAACGAACTTAATCTGCGCTGCTCAGTACATTGCTGAATCAATTGACTCTCACATACAGTTTATACTGACTTTTCTAAGGCGTTTGACAGAGTGAACCATAGTAAACTTCTTTGTAAACTTGGGTAAATTTGGAATGGACATAAATCTGTTGAATACCGAGCCACATCGGGAGTACCCCAAGGATCAATATTTGGACCTCCTTTCTTTAATATTTTCATTAACGACATCAGTGATCACTTATACGTGTATTTCTTAATATATGCCGATAACTTTAAGATGTTGCATAGGATTAATGATTTTAATGACTGCGAAAAGCATCAAAACAATTTAACTAAGTTATCGACTTAGTGCGACGAAAATGATCTTCGCGTAAATGTTAGTAAGTGCAATATTATGAGTTACACAACCAAGGAGTCCTTAATTATGTATAATTATAATGTTAATGGCGACGTGTTAAACAGACTATCTACGTTCAAGGATCTAGGTGTAACCTTTGATCACAAATTAACTTTCACTAACCATGTTGATGCTGTAATTTTGCATGCATACAGAATGTTAGGCTTCATCTTGCGTAACAGCCACGACTTTAATAATACGAAAACCTTAAAGATGCTTTATTTTGCTTTCTCGCGATCTAAGCTGGAGTATGCTTCACTTGTCTGGCAATCTGAGTATAACACTCATAGCGATAAATTGGAAAACATTTAGCGCCGCTTTCAGAAATTTTTAAACTGAAAAACTGAAGGTACGTATCCACCAATTGAAGCCTCTCAAAATCTATTACTCTAAAAATTTAATATCACTAATCTTTCCGAAAGGCGTGAGTCATTTGCTTTGCGTTTTCTAGATAAAATTATGCATGAAAAAACAGATTGTAGTGAAATATTAAGCCAACTGAACTATGTCCCTGAACTATGTCCCCGGATTAATTCTCGTCATTCCCATAGTTTTTATTTATCCACTCCTAGATCTAATATATTAAAGTTTTCTCCTCTGTTTAATATTTGTACTAGTTATGAAACTCATTGCAGTGAATTGGACATATTTGCCTAGCAGCAGACATTTGATCTATTGTCTAAGCGACTTCATAATCCCTACTTGTACTTCTTATTTAGGTTAAACAAATGGAGACAACTATACTGATTTTACTTGCACATCCACGTAGAAATTGAAATTTTCTTTTTGTTGAAATAGGTTTCGCATGTCATGAAACGTCGAGATTTTAAATTTTAACGAAAAAATTTCTGCTTGCCTGTCTGTGGGCCTGTCTGTCTGTCTGTCTGTCTGTCTATCGGTCGGTCTAGCTGTCTGTCTGTAACTTTTTTTTTGCAATGGTGTAAGATATTGAAATTTTGTACACGTACGTATTCTAGCTAGATCTGAAACTCAATTACTTGATGTAGGTATGTACTAGAAATCAAGGCCTCAATTTTTTTAAGACGATTGCCAACCCCGACCACCACCCCCCCCCTCCATTATTAAAAAGATTAATAAAATGAAATTGATTAATTGACTTGAAATTTGGTACACATCCTTAATGATGTGCTAATATCTCAAGGTATGATTCCTCAGGTAATTTTATGAAGAAAAGTTCATATGAACAATTGTTCGCAACGGCTTAAATTTTTTTGCTACTGGGTGTTGAATTTTTCTTTTTTTTAATCGTTATTTTTTAATATCTTGAAAAGTAATATACTACCCTTAATTTTAAGGATAATTGAAAAATTAAAAAAAAATGGAGAAATTTGTAACAGAACTCTAGATATCGAACATTGTCAAATACTCGTAGACTAATTTTTAGGCGATTACAATACTTCACACCTAGTGTTGCATGAAAGTAAAAATTTAGAAAATATTAGAGAACTTTCAACATGTAATTTTTTAATCGACGCAAACTATGCAATTTGCATTTTTAATTCTCCCAGCACATCAAGCAACAATCGATCCAATAAATTCGATTACTTACTCTCACTTGAATACTTTGTCGGTGTAATAAATAAATAACGTGGCAGTAGGAACTATCTGTAGGGGCTTTATAAATTATAAATAATAGATAGGGGCAGTTTGCATGCCTGTTCGAGTTTTTAAACACGCATCCCCCACGCAGCTCTATGATTTGCGTGAGCGATAGTAACTATGATAAAACTGCTTGCAGAATGCATATTTACCATAGCGGGGGTGTTCTGTTACTTTTAGATGCTTATTTTAGGTTTCGTTTGGTCGACTATGTAATCGCAACTGGCAACCCCCTAATAATAACTATGCCGAGTTAAATATACACTGCTAAAAATGCTAAAGCTTGTAAAAGTTATGCATTTATTTTATATAGTATTATATTAATTATGTGCATAATTTATCTACTGGGTTGTATTATACCAATAAAATAATAAACATGCCACCTAGATGGTGGAATGGAGAGGGTTAAATGTTCTAAATTGCATTGTTGTATTACTGGTATCACTAAAATGTTATTTTCTAATGTCCTGTGGAGAGTGCCAAAATAGTGAGAGAGCTGATTATTTGTTTCATAGCCAATTTCTGAAAAATCTCTTATAATTCATCACTATCATAAGATGGTCATCATCATCGCAAAATTGTATTTCGGAAAAGGTATTTTTACAAACATTAAAAAATAAATTTTAAACATTTGTTTAAATATGCTTAAATCAAGAAATTCTTGATGAAATAAGTTTAGGTATGAAGCTTTAACTCTGCTTAAATCTATTATAGAATTATTGACTTAAATGTCTGTAACCTACATTTAAGTACGTTGTTGTTTTTTGAAAATATATGAAAATATAAGTAGTTTCTTGGTTTAAAAGTGAATTATTATTTGTTTGCTTGTAATTGTAATGAAACATTCTTTACAGGATTTTGCAAACAGCAGAAAAAACTATCTATGAGAACTAAAAAGAAAAACTATCTGTAAAAAAATATTAATGAAATATTTGCTTTCTTTCGATAACTTGAATTCTCGTTATGCTAGCAATCAAAATCCTAAAATGAATTTGTCTGTTTTGTTTGACAATTCTCGTTGTACCACTAGTATCCACATAATCCCCTACGGCCATGCAGATTAAACTAGTATCTAGATAACCGCCTACGGTCTAGAAGATTAAGTTAAATATGAGAACAAAGGGCTAAACTGAATTTATTTACTTAGCTTGTCTTGAAAAATTTTCATACTAATGAATTACATTTTCATGAAGATATCTATCATTCTGTTTCTTGGAAATGCTTAGCCGTTTTTCGCTCTTATTAGGGAGCTCATCAGAAAGACATAAAGCACCTCAAAGATGTTTCATGCAAGATACCAAGAAAACTTCCATAAGTATAAAATATCTTGACATTATATTTAACATTGACTGACAAGAACAACAGATCTTCACCTATTTATCTATCTCTACATAGCTGTATGGGACTATGTGTATACTAGTGTTACAATGTAACTTGTCAAGTAAAATAGACAAATTCATTTTAGAATTTTAGTTGCTAGCATAACCAGAATTCAGGTTATCGAAAGAAAGCAAATATTTCATTAGTATTTTTTTACAGATGGTTTTTCTTTTTAGTTCTCATGGATAGTTTTTTCTGCTGTTTGCAAAATCCTATAAAGAATATGTTTAATTAGTTTCTTGGTCGCATAATAACCGTGATAAATGATATAAATATTTAATCTCTTTTAGACCTATTATATAGATAGCAAAATAAATGTGGAGAAAATCTGGTTCACACTAGTTTTTCGGATTTTATATTATTAACTTTATTTACCGATTTTACTTTATATGATGTTAACGTTAAACAGAAAATACAAACAATTTGAAATAGGGAAATACTAGCTATTAGAGTATATTACAAAACAACGCTACCAGACTTTGATCACCTTAATATAAACAACGAATTTTCCATTATGTCCACTGAAGAAGTCAAGTATCTGGGAATCATGATCGATCAACACTTAAAATGGGATGTGCATATTCCGTACATTATAAAAAGACTACAAACTCTGATTTATAAATTTAAAAAACTTAAGGAAATTATACATGACATCAAATATATGAAAATTCTATACTATTCTCTAGTGGAAACCCATATTACTTATGGAATTTTAGGTTGGGGAGGTGTTGGAAAAACATTTATGAATAAATTGATAATAGTACAAAAAAGGATAATAAAAATTATGTTAAGTAAAGAAAATATATACCCTACAGAACTATTGTATAAAGAAGCAGGTATAATGGATCCACGACAACTCTTCTATGTTCACTGCAATATAAGGCAGCACCAAAACAGATCATCCCTACAAAGAAATGAACATAATTATAACACAAGAAAAAAAATAACAGTGACTTACCCCCTTTTATGTATAAAACTTTAGGCCAAAAAAGTTATTATTTTCTGGGACCAAAACTTTATAATCATTTACCACTGGCAATTAAAAATGAAAAAAATCTGTACGTATTTAAAAAACAAATAAAAATTCACACAGTTACTATCCGAAGACTAGAAATCCACGACTTGATTTAATTGAATTTAATTGAATATAATTGATAAAAAATAAATTTAAATATTTGTATGTGCTTGTATATACACATGTTTCACATGTTTGTTTATGTATGGAGATAAACATATAGTCTCTTCTACTTCTACTTGTATAACCATTTAAATATTGTATATTAGCTAATAAGTTACCCATAGTCTACGCAAGTATTCTTATACTTTTCAGACTTATTTTCCCGTTTATTGTAATTAAGTTTGTTATTTATAAACTATGTATTATATTATTTTATTGTACGATAAACTATTATTACTATTACTATTACTATTATTATTATTACATAATTAGAACTACTTGACCTTGTAAGCCTAACTTTTTTTGGCGAACTAAAGATCGTTGATAAAACCAGTGCCCACTCAATTGAATATATGCTATGCGTATAACATTAGTTCATTGCTTATTATTTTATGTACAATTTTCTCCCTTGGAAAAAAGTTAAACAAAAAAATTATAAAATTAATTATCTCCTTATCTCAATTTTAATTATTGTTATTATTTATGTATATCCAATAGACGCAAAGAACGAGGGAGATGATTCGGAGAAACGATATTAAATAATTATTTATAATAATTAAACTGCTCGACTTGTCATTACTCAACAGAGTACAATTATGAAAATAGGCTAACCAAAAATCAAATAGATCTGTTAAATTGAAAAAAAAATAGAAACATACACACGGGTTGAATATGTAACCTCCTTATTCTTCAAATTCTTTAAAGTCAGTTAAAAATGACTTTGACCATCGAAACTGAGCGCAGGTGTGCTGATTGAGAATAGAACAAGACCCACCTGGTTGTGCATTAGAAAATATTCTTTAAGTGTCCAACAATAAATAATTTTAAAAAGATACGTAACCTGTACACTAATTATCTATAGGAACTGCAGATTTTAATCTCATACATCGAAAAAAATTTTACAACCGTCCCAGGTTGACACCCACACCAAGGAAGAATGTGAAAAAATACGACACTCCGAATACTGCTTCTGATCTCGGCATCACTGATTTACTGAACTACGCGAAGTGGAAAATTCTTTAGATCAGTCCGGATGACAGCGATAAATGACGTCAGAGCCAGGGTTGTCTTTAGAGTATGTGTCACCGCGTAATTTTTTTTAAAAATATTTGACATTGCAGTATTCTTGTAATTTCGTAGCTACCACAGTTAGTGCCGTGGAATTATTATAAACACTTACTCGAAGAGGGCTAGTAAGTAGTATTGGTAAATGGAAGATTAACACACATGCATTTTTAACTACCAATTATTCTAGTATAATTTTGTTACTAATATTTTGTCTAAATATTTTGCAGTTACAGTTTGGTGCTTTTCATTAAAAATATATTTATACCATTCAACGTCGACCAATGTCGACCAATATTTAAAATATGTGAACTTCTTCAGAAAAGTCACAGTTACCTTGTGAGAAAAGTTTATATATATATCTGGAGTTATCCGTAAAATAAGTGGAGGCAGACACCAAATGTCACATGGAGGGAGGAAGGATCCATTTCATACGTCACGTGACAGGAGATGCGTGAAACTCAGTCATGTTTTTGTTACTCTGTATTCGTATTCAAAGTGCTAAAGTATAAATATGTTTTCAATGTATGTTTTTTTGTACATTTCAATATGACTAAACCAAAATCCAGCTGAAATTAATTTAAATATCTATTTTGCGGTGGAAACATCAAATTGTATAAAGAAAACAGTATCTAAATCGATGAATCTATTACAGAGATAGACATTAAGAGAGAAACAAAAATACACAAACTCACTTCCTAACGCATTTACCCGCTTCGTGCTATCAAGGAGAAAAATATATAAATGAAGAAGGAAATCAAGAAGGCTTCAGAGCCTTCAGACAAATAATGATGTAAAAACCAGTAAAAAGTGTCTACATAGAACCAATGACTCAATATTTTGTCAAAAATATTCAACTTCAACGACTCTTAACTCTTAAAATGGGCACATTCCAAAATATATGAACGGGGAGAAGAAAACCAAAAGACTCATCAGTAACGTAACATATTATACTGACGACTTTTGGTGTGAGTACATAAAACTTGACTTTCGTTTGCCCTTCTGTTCTGTATTTATTTTTAAAAGTGAATTATTATTTGTTTGCTTGTAATTGTAATGAGACACATTCTTTATAGGATTTTGCAACCAGCAGGAAAAACTATTTAAAATATTAATGAAGTTTTTACATTCTTTCGATAACCTGAATTCTGGTTATGCTAACAAATTCATTTTAGGATTTTAATTTGCTAGGATAACCAGAATTCGGGTTATCGAAAGGACAAAAATTTAATTAATATTTCTACAGATAGTTTTTTTTACTTTTTAGTTCCCATAGATAGTTTTTCCTGCTGTTTGCAAAATCCTATAAAGAATCTGTTTCATCTCTACTTACTTTTCGCAAAATACGGTTTAGCATTTTCTAAAATATTTTAGCTACTTGTACCTGTTAAAATAGAATATATCGCAGACCTTACGCTTTATATTAACAAACTTTAAATACCGGGTACAGTAGCTAGCGAGGCGGATTCAGTCTTGCTTGCTGCGAAATAGTTTTAATAAAATCATCCCCAAGAATTGGTTCGGACTCCACTATAAACTGTAGGCCTCATTTCTTTCTACCTAACACAAAATCCTGTATTTTGCCTAGATGATTTGGGAAGTAGTTAAGAAAACATTTAATTTTAATTTACCAACCAATTCTCCGCAAGAACAAAGTAAAACACTCCACTTTCTCTGTGGTCCGGACACGTGTAAATACAAAATTGATATAACTACAGAAAGGTCGATCACGCTACGCGGCATTTTTGAACAGACCAATGATACCGAGGTACCTAGCTCTTTGAACGAACGAGTTATAGCGAGAAGTAGAGCGAATATACGTATAGTGTGCCGAGTGGACATTTAACTGGATATGATCGATAATAATCTTTCCCTCAGAATGTCCTTTCGTTGTTGCAGGCTTATGCCACAGAATAATAAACAATCAGAATGAGATTTTTCAGGGAAGGGGAAGTTTCGCGCATTCAGTTTGCTATATTCCTGGCATAGAACAACAAATAACAGGGTGCTTTTTACAGAGTTGCCAAATGTAGAATAATTTTTGATGAACCAAGAACATGTTCCTTGAAATAGTTTTTATGATGTGGCATATTTTTCAGCAAACAAACACTTTTACAAAATTCAGAGAGACTAATTTTGCAAGTTTTTTTGGGGAAAGTTGGCAAATACTTTATAAAAGCATATAACTGCAGATCTAACCACACCATTACAAAATACGCCCCTGACTTCCATTCCAACAAGATGAACGATTTTGAAGCTAAATTGTATGCATATATAGGCAACGCCAAGAGTTTCTCTTCTGATTGTTTACTATTCTGTGCCCATACCTTAAGTTTATCTGTAGTCCATATCTGTGCAATATCCTTACTTAAACATGTTACATTTCTCAGGTACCACTCTGTATTATATTCTAATAAACCAGAGAATTTTTCAAGGTCCTCAAATTAAAGCATTTCTAAAAATTTTGATAAGTATTTACGTCAATCCTGCTAATTATTAGCTAGATAAAAATGTCTGATTTTGCCATCCATTAAAAATCTATTTAACAACTCCATTACTAATTGCTCTTTATACTCATTCAATCTACTAATTTATTTTGTCGACACCTAAATCTTTATTATTCAGTTTTCATCGCTATTATAAAAGAAGGCGATGTGCGATAGGGAGAAAACATTGCTCGACATTGCTGTCTTATTAATTTTAATATGGAAACATTTTATCTAGACGGATGATGCTTTGTCGCAGACATTTATTATAATTAGACTTTTTCTATGATAGTAACAAAAAAGGCTGCCTACAAATCTATTTACAAGAGTTATTTAAAATAATCTATGCATTTCTCAAATATTCGGCATAAATTATTGTCTGTGCATTATCTCTTAGAAAGTAAGAAACAGAAGTTCAATGAAGCACCGCTATATTGTATCATGTGCTTTTGTAGGGAAACAGATTAGAATTTTTTCGTTTAAGGTCGCCGCAAATAATGGTTAGATTTGTTTAAAATTATTACTTCATTTTTTAGCAATTTCTCCAACTTCTCTAATTTTAATATTAATGATATTATTTACAGTTTAAGGATTTATTTTAAAGCCAAAGGTTAAAATGTTAATTTTAATAGGGTATATGATTAAGCAGTGGTCTGTGACTGATCTAACAAATGACTCGAGATCATTATTAATCAACATACTTGCATTAAGTACTATCTGAGGGGGAAGCTGTAATAGATTTGGATATCGTCTGCGTAAAAATGAGCTTGCAATGTTGTAAACAATTTACTAAATTAAATGTGTACATTGAGAGGTACGAGGGACCTAAAATTGATCCTTGTGGCACTCTTGCCATAATTTGAGACAATCGAAATGTCAAAAAGACAAAACACTCCAATGCTGTTGTCCAACTATAACACTTTTTGAAACCTGGTTGAGCTGGTGGTAATGAATCAAAGTTTTTCAAGTGATTTCTCAACTGAATTTCTATTGTTTGTTCTATTACCTTAAAAAGTATTGACAATACACTTATAGCCCTAAGATCCTTGTACCCAGAAAGATTAGATTTCTTTAAGCAGGACTCTATCGCATTTTTCCACGCTGTAAAATAAATATTTTCTTGTTGGTCACAAGAATTCACTATATGCACAATATATTGTAGAAAACAATTTAATAATTTTTATATTCAGTTCATCACAACTCCATACTGCATATAGTTTCGTAGTCAGACAAATCATTGACTTCTATAAAACTGAATTCATTCTTTACAATGCAGGTATTCTTATAAAATTTAAAATCTGTTCTGGTGGCTTCATAACAGGAATTAAATAGCTGAAAAAATTAATAATTCTATTCACATTTTTATAGTGTCAAGAAGCTTATATTTTAAAGATAAACCGACAAAATGTTATAGTAAGAAATATATATTTTTTTATATTTACTTAAGTACAATGTCCTTGCAAAATTCTTATTTTTTAAAAGCACCTTGTTTTAATAACGTGAGGGCAATGGAATCATCGGTAATAAAAACCCTTTACTATTTTACCCTTCTACCTCTTCCGTAAGGGATGATTGAATTCGGTAAATTTGGTGGCTAAAGACAGAGATAGAATAAAGAGGGTAATCGCCCTTGCCTGTTTATTTATTACTGTCTATTTTCAACTTAGTAGCAGATATTTATTTAAAAATGTTTTAGGTTTATTTTGATAGTAAACCTTTTATATTTATTTATTATTGGTACAAATACCGCCACAGGTACATAGAATGTGGCTTCTTAACAATGTGCACAACTTTTAAAATCTATTAAAAATATGTTATAACATCAGGTATGGAAAACTATGATATGTCTGTTTTGAAGTTATGCAATACTTATCTGTGTAATTACTAATTGCAAAGTATTAGCCATAATTTTATCCGGAAACACGAAAAAGTGGTTTTTAAAAATATTTTTCAATGTCTGTATTTATGTGCGTACATATCCATACATATATGGGCAAAATAGCGCCAACCTATCGCACCGATTTTGATGAATCTTAACAACGAGGGTAATATTCTCACTCACTAGCTGAAAAGGTTTTTATTCGGATCGGATGGCATTTAGTGCCCTTTTTCTCAGTTTCAATAAAATATAATTTTTTGTAGCATTAGAAAGCAGATGAATTAAAATAATGGCCGCTAAATAGAAAATCTTTAAAACTTACTTTTGCAATTTTAGGAATAGCGACTATCGCCACTTATTTTAAGAAACATCATCTTCACTTACAGCCGTATCCCTCCTAAACACATAGAAACACAAATTGTAGAAAACGTGGGCAGTTACGTAGAGACATGTCCTTCCAACTACACCAATCATGTACGAGTGACGTACGGTTTTAGAAAGAACTGGTGAGACTTATCTGGGTCAAGCGGCTTCATCATATTTGGCGATTACAGTAGATAGAGAAGAACTAACAATGTTTTTGTAAATCATTCCCAGTATCAATCAATACAAATTTATTAGTACTAAACATGCCTCCCTGACACCAGACAGGTTAATTTAACAATTGTGGGTATAAATAATTTTACTAATCCCAACTCTTCCAGCGGGAACAAATAAAAGAGAGGGATGAAATTAAAGGATAGTAATTATAAAATTTATATTATAGTAAAAGGTATCGCATACTGATAATAAATTTGCTGAGACAGGAAAAGCAACCAAACAAAAACCGCCACAGGAAACTAACACGTGCGGAACGGATGCTAGAGGTGTTTCAGAATCTTATGAACCGCGAGATGCGCAAAGGGCAAAGTTTGTTCTGGATTATAACTGTATTTTGAAGACACTGGAGGCTACCTTGCTGTATACATAAACAAGAGCTCGGGACAAATTGTAAACAATAAATTTAAAATTATTAAGGAGTGCAACTGTGTCGACGGGGGGGATTTTGTCTCTGCGCATATGAAGGTCACAGCTCATGAGATTTTGAAACACCTCTAAGACGCTTACGCTGTGATTTTAAATAGTTGACTTCTATAAAATTATTACTTTATAAATTTCATGATTGAGAAGAGATGATTAAAAAAAACAAGTAGATACACAAATAAACAAGGAAGGAAATAGAAATGGAAAAAAACTAATGTTAACAGACATTGATGAACGAAATGTTTTGATTTGCCTTCTAGCAAATCTAGAGGATATGAGAAATGTAAGTTGATTTTAGACTATGAAAGTTCGTGTATGGAATCAGAACTGATTATATTGAACTGACTAAATGAAACCTAATTCTAGTTCAAACTGAAAAAGATAATGCATGTTATTTCATGATTTTTAAAGTTTTGTTTAATAATTTTTTAGGTATTTACTGATCGGCTTTGTGTTTTTAAATTTATTTAACTTATTTTATACCTTTAAAAATTAAAACCAAACCAACGTACAATCGTCACTTACTATCATATGTACGATAAGCACCACCCAGGGCTTTTTGCACTCGAACAATAAAGAAAATTATATAAAAAAATATTTTTAAGAAAGAGCTTTTAGTTTAAAAAAAACTGTACTAAAAAGTAAAAAACAGTTTTCTAAAATTCATATACCTGGAAACCAAAAGCTTTGTGGATGGTCACATATATATTGCATAGTTACTTTGTACAATTGACCGCCCCCAAAGCTTTTGGTTTCGAGGTGTATGAATTTTAAAAAATTATTTTTTACTTTCTAGTACAGTTTTTTGAAATAAAAGCTTTTTCTTAGAAATATTTTTTATGTAATATTTTTTTCGACATAAGCGCACTTTACTCTTGAACTGTGTTCATATTTTTTACCCTACTCTGTATACTATTTAACTAGAAGCCATTCTTAGTGCACCTGAAATGGTTATTGAACATGCAATAACTTTTGGCGGTATTTAAACTTTGGCTATGCAACTAAAAAAAAAAATTCCATCTGTTGCACACTTAATCGACCACGCTGTATATCCTGGGTGTAGAATCGTGTTATACCCATCATAAACTGATTCATCGTATAAAATTTCAACTCCGTAAGATAAGAGGAAGTGGTTCTAATTCCGCTTGCAAAATTTGACCCAAACAAACTAACACTGCAAGTTAATTAAACATAAAAACGTTTAAAAAGAAGTTATAGCCATCAGCCAATCTAGAACAGAAGAAAATGATACGTTGCTCTAAACATTCGAATGTCTCAAATATCTCAACTAAAAACAATCCAATCGATTACTTTTATTGGTGATGTGTAGCTCGTTGGAGGTTTCCTGCGATGAGACTTCGCTAAAAGCTTTGTCGACTAAATACTGTTTCAAATTTAAGAAGTCGCAGCAAAATCTGATCACCCATTGTCAGGAAATAAAGCCCCAGATAGGCACACAGACAAACACCCCATATTTAAAATTTTTTATTATACTCTTCGCAAATACAAAACAAAGAGTATATTGCCGGTAATATTGCTCGTAGAGAAAAAAAATCATATCACTGTGTTGTTGTTCAGAGTCTGTCCGGACGTCACGTTTCTTGTAAGCACGACAACTTAAAAACGATAAGTCCGGTTTGAAATTTGGACAATAAGTTAGTGGTAGCTAGAGTAAGAACCCTATTGTTTTTTAACAAAATCGATCAATAAAAAGTTATAAATTTTTGTAAATAAGAAAAACAAAATTTTTAGATATTTTTTTTATGTTTTGTATTAAACAAAAAATGTCTGAAACTAATATTATTTACAAAAAGACTGCGAAGAGTATCCTATAGAATGTGCAACGATTAGGTGTTTCCACTATGTGCAAATTTGCTTTTTTGATATTGTCTAAATGTTATTTGTGGCACTATCTAATTTTTTTTCCTTCTTCAATTCTTTGGGACTTCCTGCCACATGTATGTTTTCTTTCTAAGCGGTGCTAGGGGAATCTACAAAATATATCACAATTAACCAGTATGTTACTGGTAAAAAACCTCTACGCCTGTGACGTTTACGTCAAAGGATCAGTTAAAGGTTGGTTTTTTATAAATAAACAACACAAATAAGTATAAAAACTTGAAATTAAATATTTCGCCGACGTTTCGGAAATCTAATCTGTTTCCTTTTTCAAGGCTTTTTTGAAAAATCTTTTTTGCTGTGTATGACAAATACACAGCTCTAAGAATGTTTGTTATATTCAATATCCATAGATACTTACTATTTACATAGAACTGTTGATATAGTCGGCCAAATATTTGATTTCAAGTTTTTATACTTATTTGTGTTGTTTATTTATAAAAAAAACAACCTTTAACTGATCCTTTGACGTAAACGTCACAGGCGTAAAGCTTTTTTACCAGTAACATACTGGTTAATTGTGATATATTTTGTAGATTCCCCTAGCACCGCTCAGAAAGAAAACATACATATTGCTTTTTTGATATTATTAAAATGAAGTACTTGTTATACTAAATCACTTATTGATATTTAAACAGCATTCTGTCGTCCATCAAATTAAAATTTCAACAAATAAATAACACAAAGTTTTAGTAATTGAACGAGTACGCAAAAGACGTGGTGACGTCATCGGTTATACCAGTTTCTTAAATCGCGTTTAGGAATTGTTGAACACAACATTTTATTCACTTTATTTACGTTTTACATGTGATTAAATAAGTAACGCCCCAAATGCGGCATTTGTAAAAGCTACTTTAGGAAATTTATCTACAAAATAACATGTTTATAACACAAAATGACACTGACAGTATAACTGATGGCGTTATGAGTGCATAGTGAATTGATGTAGTGTTTTTGACGAAAAAATTTCAATACAAAATTAAAATGGCTTAACTTAAGGTGTTATTCGACTGGTTCTAATTAAGCTTTGAAATCTTGCACATGTATCTTGGTCCGGTGACAATGCAATATAATATATCTAATATCGGTCTAAATCCAATATGATGGACGTCCCAAGATGACGGATTACCTTTTACTTCACAACATCCTTTATATGGGTATCAAATGAAATAGTTTGACGAGTGAAATACGATAAACTATGTGAGGTCATTCGAAATCCAATATGGCGGATGCACCAGGACGGTGAATTATTTATCTTTTTCTTCACAACCCCTTTGATATGGGTATCAAATGAAAGGGTTTGACGATTAAAATACGATAAAATATATAACGTCATTATAAATACAATATGGAGGATTACCTCTTTCAACACCCCCTTGACATGAGTATCAAATGAAAGGGTTTTGTTTGTCGGTAACATAAGTAGCCTAAAGAGTAAAAAATAAAATTATACATAAAAAAAAATTTAAAGGAAATCTTTTATTGAAAAAAATATAGTAAAAAGTAAAAAACAATTTTTAAATTCTTACATTTCGAAACGAAATTTAAAAATAGTTTTTTACTTTTTAATATATTTTTTTAAATAAAAGATTTGCTTTAAAATGTTTTTTTTATTTATAATTTTATTTTAACATCGCAAGCAATTGCTTCTTATAACTTCTGTTCCAAAATGAAAAATATGAGCAACTTCTCTCTTGATCTACTTTTACATTTTCCACTGTTTTGAGCACTCTGTGTACTTTTGATCATATTAACTTGATTTTAAATCAATCAAAAATAAAGTTTTTTCTCTTGTTGCTCCCATCGGGGACACGCTGTATATAATATCACAGGCACACGAAAAAAAGCGTAGTAAGTAAAAAGTTGTTATTTTTCGTCAAATTATCTAAAGGTACATTTTGTTTTTTTAAATTACCTCAATTTTGCTCATTAATAAATTAGCAACAAAATCATTATTTATGACAATTGCCGGACAATAGCGGCACTGCATTTTTTTAAATTTGTTTGTATGAGTTTGATCTAGGCATCAAAACTAACAGACTCCACAAAGTTTCGTGAAAATCTATTCATTCGATAAACTTTTTCGTTTAAGTCGATTTTCGTCTAAGTTACCTAGACTAAACCTATTTTTTCCGGTTAACAAAAAATCTCGACCTGATGGAGTAGAACTGACATCGGGATCATATTCAATAGTCAAAAATACATCGAATACATGGTCTACTTATTTAAAATCATTAGTTTTTATTTTAAACCCCATTCAGAACTGTTTTCGACTGTTTTTTGTGGTTAACAAAAAGCCCTGATATAATTGTGTAAAACTGACATCGGTGTCGTATTCAGCTGTCAAAAGTACATAGAACTATATATGAGAACCCTCAGAAAATTTGCTTTTTTGGTGTGTCCGTGTGATCAATTTAAAGTCCGTGTCGTTTGGATTTTTTATTTATTTTATTTCGGTAAAAGCGAAGACGAGTGAATCATTACGATAAAAACCCGATTGAAACTAATCCAGTTGGGTTCGGTGATGATTGTCCAATCACGAAAATTAGTAAAACCGATTTATAAATACCTATTACTATTATGTAAATGTTTGGAGAGTCCCTGTCCTACTTTTGTTATGGCTCGAACATACCTTGTAATTAAAGTTCGTCGCCCAAAATAATAACCGATCTTGTGCGGATGTGCTCAAAGTACGTCGATTGGGACTAGGAGGAAGCGCTATAAAAATGCAGCGACCGGTGCATAAAGTGGCTGTCCTTGGCCACTGAAGCCACACTCAACTTTTCGTGGGTTCTTTACACTTTGATATTGCCCGCCCTTCACCCCTCCTATCCGACTATCAGTATGTTGCCCTTCCTATTATAATAGCCCCTTGTTGTGCACCACGTATGCATAAACGTCTATCCGAAGTAGGTAAAAACATGATAATGATATTTTTGCTGAATAATTGATTGCTGTAATGTTGCGCAGACAGTGTACTGTTGGTATTATTACTGGCGAATAGTCAATTTATGGGTTGTGGTTTAGAGCGGGAAAACACGGAGAAGTTAGTGCGCAAATACTTTCGCCCCCTCCTTGTCCGATTATTTTTTATACTTTGTGTATTTTTTGCTAGATATGTTGCGATAACCTATATTCTTGTTGCTGTTCAATAAAGTCTCCGGATAAAAACACCAAAACGTGGCATATGTTCGGTCGTTTAATCCAGTCAAATTAGACTAATAAACACCCAATGTGAATGAAAATTCAACTGAATTTTTTCATTAATTGTTTTCACGTTTTAAACAAAATGTCAAGAATCCTTAAAGATATCACTGAATATTAAAATTTTGCAAAAGAAAAAATACAGTTTTTGGCATATCTCCGAAAGTATTAACTTTACGATATATACAGGGTGTCCGAGAATTGAGTTTCCAGACTGGAACCTATGATTCCTGAGTTCATATTGGACCCGTGTAACCCAACTTACCTTAGTCCAAAAATGTATCCCCGAGGAAGATTCTCTTATAGTGAGACAGAAGAAAACATTTTTTTAAATAATTTCCGTTATATTGAAGATGAAATTTTCAAATTTTGGTTGAAGCTGTATCTCTATAAGTATTCTATGTAGACTTGACAACAACCAAATATCTTTTGATTTTCAATTATTTTTTTCATAATATTTAGTATTTGATTGGCTATATTTTTTTGGGCTCCCTGTAAAATTACGGAATAATTGAATAACTTTGCAAAGCATTGAAAGCGCTGCAAAAATGTGCTCTTAAAATTTGTTGTAATGTTAATCAAAATACAAGGAATTATCGTTTTTTTCTCCATTTGTATCATTGAGTTAGAAGGCAGGGAGACGACATCCAATACAAATTTCCTATACAGAAACGGCATCAGTAGCCGTGGCTAAATGTAGTAACAATATGGTGGTTTTGCCAGACCCGGACTAATTAAAATACGCTATAAGAACGTTGTACCCCGACGAGATGGTTTATCTGGATAACGTAAATAAATGTTCAATTCAATAAATGCAAGAGTTTTAACAGTTTTTATTTACCTTGATATATAAAATGTGCAATGTTATCATAAAATAAACCATTTATTTCTATTCTAAGAAATATAGCACCTGAGTATAGTAAGAAAACATTTAATTAGCTGGTTTTCTAATACGGCTCTGTTTGTTGTTTACACTACCTATGAAATGTTATTCTTGTTAATTTCTGCTTGTCTACACCATCTCTAGAAGAGCAACTTCTTTTAGCACACGACACCATGGTCCTTTTAATGTTTATTGCCTAAAATTTAACAAACTATCAGTAAAAATCACAATAAATCACACGGAAAACAAACTGTCACTATTTGACGGAAAAGTAGTAACAAGATGGCGAAATGGTGCCGTTCTTGATCACGTGACAGTTTCTCCCTACCTTCTAACTCAATGATTTGTATCTAACATTTATTTACAATTCTAGAATAAAATGTTGTAATAACAGAAAAGTACAGTTTATTCTAAAAAATACATTAACAACAAATACTCCACATGACGCCCACCAGTACACAAATTAATACTCTTAAAAAAATGTGTGTAATATCAACGAAAAATCAAGAATTATCATTTTTTCTCTGTAGGCCATAGGTGCTTGTGAAACAGGAAACCTGTCGCGTTTGAGAAGCAAAAGATATTTAGTTGTTATCAAGCTTACATAGAGTACTTATAGAAATAGAGGTCTCATGAAAACGAAAATTGTATGTTCATTATAACGGAAATTATTGGAAGAAAAATTCTGTCTCACTTTAGGAGAATGTACTTTGTCAGGGATGCATTTTTGAACTAGGGTTATACGGGTCCAATATGAATTAATGAATCACAGATTCCCGTCCGGAAACTTAGTTCTGGAACACCCTGTACAACACAGACCTGCAAAAAGGACACCTTTTTTAACCCAAATAGGTGATTCCGAAGGTTTTTGGCGTGCTGAACGCAATACCGGTGCCCATTTTGCTCTATAAGGTTAGTATTTTGAGAAAACATAACCTCAAGATGGATAAAATAATATTTTTATAATATTTTAGAAAATGTTATTTTATCCAGTTCGAAGTTATGTTTTCTCAAAATGCTGACCTTATAGAGCAAGACGGGTAACGGCATTCCGTTTAGCGCGTCAAAGTCCTATTTAGGTCCGATTTACCTGGATATGTACTCACCACAAAAGTTGTAGCATTTCCTGCTAAAGTCAGGAATAAAATAATGTTTGTGCCATCTATAGTTATATTTTTTTTATTGTTACAGTTGGTTTTTAAAGATATTGCACAGCTGAATAAGATGGTCTGATCCTATTTACTCAATCTCATGTCGTAATCCAGTTATTAGGGCAAAAATGTCTTTTTTAGCACTTTTAGGTTAGATTTTCTCAAAATTGTGACATGATGGCGCAAAATGTCCAACGGCATCGTGTCCAGCACATCACGTCGGAATCACTTATTTAGGTTAAGAAAAAAAAAACCTTGCGGGTCAGTGTAATTATTACTAAAATATACTGGCAAATTTAGAGCTAGCTAATTTCAGTTTGTTTTGGAAAGTTTATTCCATTTGCAAGCCTGCTTAAAAAAAACAGTGTTTTTGTAATAAATTAGTTAATAGTATATGTTGACTCATTTTAAATATTTAATAATAAAAAAAAAGTTATTAAGATTATTTTTTCCAATAACGCGTGTCTTCCACCAGCCCTTAGAACTGCAGTCATCCTTAATCCCATCATTATGATGACTTCATCGCTCATCCCTCGAGACAAATTCTTCCATATTTCATCTCTCCCATCCCTTATTGTTAAAGATTGTGCTAGTGTTTTAGTTGGACTTTTGTGCATACTGTTTAATCTTGCATTGAAAAAATAAGGTATTCCCTAGTTGCTGGAAGAAGGCCAAAGTTTGTCCAGTATTTAAGAACGGCGATAGAGCAGCTATTGATAATTACAGAGCTATTTCCATTGTTTCAAATTTTTCTAAAGTCTTTGAAATTATCTTATATGCTCGCATTTACTTGTCCATTCGTAATCAGATATCAACTTACCAGCACGGATTTATGAGTAGCAGATCAACTGTTACAAATTCAGCTATTTTTACCCAATCTGTGTCAAATGTATTGGTGGACAAGGGACAAGTAGATGTCATTTATATAGACTTGTCAAAGGCTTTTGATATGATAGACCACGGTGTTTTACTTAAAAAACTGACAAAATTTGGCTTTCATGCCCAAGTCGTAGAATTTCTTAAATCCTGTTTATGTAAGAGACAGCAATATGTTACGTAAAATGGTTTCAATTCACCTCAATATTTTGTTATCTCTGGTGGCCCTCAAGGGTCTAACCTTGACCCTCTTCCGTTTCTTTAATTTATTAACGATTTAGATGATGTTATTGACTGATCTAAAGTCTTCTATGCTGATGATTTAAAAATACATTCAGTTATAACCTGCTTTGATGGCAGTAAAAAGTTGCAATGCGAACTGGATCATGTCCAATCTTGGTGTACAGATAACAAATTACATCTTATTATGATCATGAGCTTCACAAGGAAACAACATATGAATGAGCGCACAATATCAATAACTAAATATTATTGCGCTGTAATTCTTATAAAGACTTAGGTGTAACATTTGATTGCAAGTTTTCTTTCAGTGACCAAATAACTTTAAAAGTATCTGAAGCTATGAAGTTTTATGGGTTCACTGTAAGGAATTGTAAAACCTTTACTGATATTGACGCATTGAAAATTTTATATTTCACTTCATATTTCACTAGTCTTGTATCCATATTATGCTTGTCAAAAGTTGAAAATCAAATGGGGTCAAAGAAGATTTTTAAAATATCTGACGTTTAAAACTGATTTAGGTGTAAGACTTAGGTGTAACGTTTGATTCCAAGCTTTCTTTCATTAACCAAATAACTTTAAAAGTATCTGAAGCTATGAAGTTTTATGAGTTCACTGTAAGGAATTGTAAAACCTTTACTGACATTGACGCGGTAAAAGTTTTATATTTCACTTTATATTTCACTAGTCTTGTATCCATATTAGGCTTGTCAAAAGTTGAAAATCGAATGGGCTCAAAAAAGATTTTAAAATATATTACATATAAAACTGATGGTATTTATCCCAAAAGAGGAAAAACTGACTACGTATGAAAACAGAACGAGCTTTAATGTAGAGAGAATGCGTGCTTCAAACGGCATGCAACAACCACCAGATCCTTACACGTTGACATCGAATTTGACATTGACAAACATGATCAAAATGTACAAAATAAACAAACATTTTGATAAGAGATTCATGACTGTCTAGAGCTTAAAATTTGTTAGAAGAAAGAAAATTATGCAGAAATAATGTCGATGTATCTCCGCTCCTTTTAAACCGGTGTTTGTAAAATTTGAAAATATTGCGAAAACCGTGACAAACACGTTTCTGCTTTAGAACTCTAAGGTGTGAAAATTCTTTAACCGCAGCAACGTGAGCATTTCCCATTGCAAAAACCATGAACAAACACCATATGTGCGTATTCAAAATGCGTGGTATTGTTTATCACTTTCATAAAATCGTAAACAATGAAACAAAAATGACAAATTAATTTTTGACCATTCAAAACTGCCAGCATACTTGATTTAAACTTATAAAGAGCGATAAGAGACTATTCGCAATGTTTTTTTAATATACGTTTAAGACGCCGTACAAATGAAAATCAGGTTACAACTTTTGGGATTTTTAGTCACACTAATGTTTAGTATACACTCCCGGAGTTTGGACTCACTCTGTATATCGTTGTGTGTTGCTATGATAATAGATAAATTCAAATTCAAATTTATTCATGCCTATATAAATATTATATGATGAATACAACTGACAATATTTAATACCATTGCTATGTGTTTATGGGCATATACTAAGATAGGATATCCATTGTCTAACTATACTACAGCCTCTTTGGATCCAAGCATATACAAGTCAAAATTATGACCCTCGCCATTTTTATCACTAAATGGGTCATAAGGAACAAAAAATATTTAAAAGAAAAATTTCTCAGACCTTTGATTTTTACAAAAAAATAGGTGTATATGATACTTTAGGTCTATATCGCCATCAAACACACTAACTTTTAAAAATATTTGATTTGCTAATCATAAACATAAAGAAAAAAAGTTACGACTAACTACATTTTGTGGAATTCATATTGGTGAACAACGCGACGTTCTCGAAAAAATCGACATCTAAATATTTGCTAAAATATTTGGAAGGCTCAAGGACGATGTCGATATAATTTTTTGATTGAGCACTGTGAATTGAACATTATTTGAAGAAACCCAGTTTCTTTTATCGCTAGGAACCAAGTGAGTCAAAGGCTTATCGTCAAACGAATCGAAATCATCTATGGGGTCAGCATCGGCATCGTCTAGGAGTGGGGACTCACCCAAAAGATCTTCTTCGTCATAATCATCATCGTAATTTGGAATTAAATTTGTCTCAATGTCCGATTTATCCAAGTTCAAATTAAAAAATAAAATACGTAAAACCTTTATACCCAGTAAAAATAAAAATACAATAATTAGGTAGCGATAGAGACCCAAGATATCACATACCTATCACACTCATACCTTGAGCAAAGGTCATTGTCTAGGGCACTAATAAAATGAAAATTATAATATGACAATACAGCAACAAATATATTCACTAACAAGCTATTAGTAAATAACATACGGTATTACGGTATTACTTACATTTCTTTCAATATTTATCCATATTTTAAGATTCACTTGTCACATAGGTTAGGTTTACTGTAAATGTAATATTACATCGTGGGAAGTGTGAGCAGGCGAACGCCGATGTTTCTACGCATGTCTGAAAATGTATCAGATACGATGACTATGGAGCTGCAGAGTTCTGAGTGATAGAGCACATTAAATAAAATATTTTGCCAGAGGTATCATCTGTGATATGTTGGGTCTGAAGAGGATAGCATATTAAGAAGACATAAATAGGGAATATACTTTCCTTCCACAAATGTTACACATATCGTCGACGAAGCTTTTCTCTTGCGTCATATTATATGAGTCTGTGAAGCTATTATATGTGTCAATTCATCTTTGGCACATATCTGAAGACATTACAGTCCAAATGCAATTATTGTATTCGATGGATTTGATGATAATTGTCAAAATACAAAAGCTCCAAAACAACTTGGTCGATCTTCTAAACACCTTAAATCGAAAGAAGTTCCTAATGAAAATACTAAAATTCCATCGATTTCCATGTTGTATAAAGAGTTTTAAGCTGTTAACTCAATGTTAAACAAGCACAAGACGATGCTAACATTATTTTTATTGAAGCTACACTAAACGAATCTAACACCTAGCAACTAACTCTTAGAATAGTTGTAGGGCAGAATGTTGATTATTGGTACTATTGGTTGCAAAAGCTCTTGGGTTAAACAGATTTATTGTTTGAAACCTGGAAAGAAAAACAGAAACAAAAATGCCTTCCTCAATAATTTTGATTCACATAAATCAAGTAGACATCACATTTATTTTTGCACGCAATTATTGGCTGCAATACGACATCTTTTTGGTTTAATTGAGGCAAATCCAAAGCTTTAAATTATTGGAGAAACGTGCCGACTTGATGCAGCAAAGTTTTTAAAATGCCATAATTTTTCTTGAATTAATTTTTAATAATAGACTTCAAATTATTTTGATAATTTGCGGTGCTCCACAATATGAAAATTCCATAAATACCTTGAGATATCTGTTTTGCTCAATCTATCCAACGCAATAAAGCTGTGAACTTAGCTGCGTTTCCACCAACATTCACTGCGGTTCAATAACAGCAGTATACTTCATCCAAGAAATTAGACTTGATGACCAATGGCATTTTGGAGCCACCTGCTCCAGATAATCTACTAAATGGCAATGCGATTGCTCCAAAAGCTGTGGATCAAAATGTAACTGCAGAGAGATTGGCTTGCACTCTATTATCTGTATTAATTGCCTCGGCCAATCTCGTCAATTCTATACCTGATATGGAGGAGCAAAGCAACATGATAGAAGACGTAGAACCTACGAATGCCTTCTAAGAAGCCATGAACATTGAAGAAATTAACTCAGAAGTTCATGACAATGACGTTAATATGTAAATTATAGTATATATTTACGCATTTACTTCCCTCGCATACCGAAGGGAAGTATTGTATTCGAGAAAAAATCACCCTCCGAGATTTTTGCGGATTTTGACGTTTCAGAACACGTATATTACGAAAATATAGGTTTTTCAATTCCGTCAGTCTGTCTGTCTGTCTGTCTGTCGGTCTGTCTGTTGGTGCATTTACTAAAAAAACTACTTGACGGAGAGCAGTCAAAATTGGTAGGTAGTTGACGCTACTGTCAGCGAAGAAATGGTAGAAATTTCACTGGAAAATATACAGGGTGGACCGAATAAAGGGAATAAACGATGAAAAAAAATTATTTTGCTCAAATTTAAAATTTCCACGTTTCATGACACGCTTAACCTATTTCAGAAAAAAAAAAATTGAAATTTTTTTTCACCATTTTTGAAAATTTTTTTACCAAGATGAAACAAATTTTTTTTGCTCAAATTTAAAATTTCCACGTTTCATGACACGCTTAACCTATTTCAGAAAAAAAATGTTTGAAAATTTTTCTCACCGATATTTTTGAAAAATTTTTTACCAAGATGAAAAAAATGTTTCTTTCTTCAAATTTAAAATTTTCACGTTTCATGGCATTCTAAGCCTAATAAAAAAAATAAAAAAAATGAAATTTTTTTACAATTTTTGAAAAATTTTTTACCACTAAAATAGATGAAAAAATTTTTTTTCTTTCTTCAAATTTAAAATTTCCACGTTTCATGGCATTCTAAGCCTGATTAAAAAAAAAAATGAAATTTTTTTTCCAACATTTTTGAAATTTTTTTTACCACCAAAATAGATGGAAATTTTTTTATTTCTTCAAATTTCCACGTTTCATAGCGTTCTAAATCTATTTAGAAGAAAAATTACATTTTTTTTACTGTTTTTAAAAAATTTTACTATCAAGATTTTTTTTTCTTTGTCCAGATTCAAACTATCCACGTTTCCATGGCATTCTAAAACTATTCAAACAAATTTAAAAATGTTTTTGAAAAATTTAAAAAAACATTTAAAACATGTTTAATCTATCACTACTATAGAATAGACGAAAAATGTTTTTTGCTCAAATTTAAAATTTCCACGTTTCATAACATTCCAAACCAATTGCGGGAAAAAAATGTTTGCAACATTTTACCAGTTTGGAAAAAAATTTAACACTAGAATAGATGGAAACTTTTTTTTGCTCAAATTTAAAAGTGTCGCGGTTCATGACTCTAAACCTATTTCATAAAAAAAAACTTTGTACATTTTTTTCACCTACATTTTTCAAAAAGTTTTTAATACTAAAATAGATCGATTTTTTTTATTTGCTCAAATTTAAAATGTTCACGTTTCATAGCATTCTAAACCTATTTAAAAAATATACATAATTTTTAAATTTTAAACTTTTTTTGTCACTACTGTAGAATAGAAGGAAACTTTCCTTTTTGCTCAAATTTAAAATTTCTACGTTTGACATTTTAAACCCTACTTTTTATTGGGTATTTTGCCACTGAAAAATATTTAAAAATTTTAATGAAAAAACCTCTGCGCCAAACGGATCAGACAGAGGTTGGTTCTTGAGTACTTGACTGTTTCAAAAAGTCTCACACCTAAAAATATATAAACTAGAACAATGTTATAAACTAAAAACTGAAAATCAAAGCTATAGGTAGTTAACGTTTAGGAAGAGAATCTACTTCCGTTCTCAAAACTTTTTTGGCCGTCAACCATGACAGTTCTTTGTTTATGTATTTCCATAGTCACGTGAGACATTAAATTATATTTATCTTATTTTTACTTACTTCGTCTCTAAGGATGGGCAACCAACTAGTACAAAAATCTATTGAATAATTAGAAACACATCTATCCTCGTTTAATAAAATAATCGCGGATTCTTTAAGTTTTCTTTTAGTTCCGTTGCTCTCTTTTTCCAAAATCTTCGCCGGGTCCCATTTAATTCTATGATTATTATAATTTAATGTCTCACGTGACTATGGAAATACATAAACAAAGAACTGTCATGGTTGACGGCCAAAAAAGTTTTGAGAACGGAAGTAGATTCTCTTCCGAAACGTTAACTACCTATAGCTTTGATTTTCAGTTTTTAGTTTATAACATTGTTCTAGTTTATATATTTTTAGGTGTGAGACTTTTTGAAACAGTCAAGTACTCAAGAACCAACCTCTGTCTGATCCGTTTGGCGCAGAGGTTTTTTCATTAAAATTTTTAAATATTTTTCAGTGGCAAAATACCCAATAAAAAGTAAGAAAATCTGAATATGCCACAAATAAACAATTACAGACAATATTTTAAACCTATTTCAGAAGAAAAAATTTGATTTTTTTACCAACATTTTTGAAAAATTTCAAAAAAAAATGAAATATTTTAACCATCACTATACTTCCACTCCATTACGTAAATGTTGAATTGAAAATGTGACAGATGGCAATAATATCTGGCATATGCACCTATTATACTTTTATTGAAAAATGTACGGGGTGGTCATCCCAAGAAATAATTCAGTCATGGTGGACATTTGTAAAGGTATTTGCGCAAGCCTGCCATATGTGGCACCTGCTATTTAGTATTGAACTTTTGCTGTTGGATGAGCAATATGTATATTTTTTTGACCAAAACTTATCAAGTTTTCTTTGTAATAATAGCAATAACTATATTCCGATTATTATTCTCAATGTCATTTCGTAATTATGAATTTTTTAGAGTGACCGCCATGCACAAATAACGAGAGAAGTTCTGTGTAGATACCTTTACCGATTTTTTATCATCCATTTCTCTGGTAACTATCACTTTTACTGAAAAAAGCTATAGAGCTTTTTTTTATTGGCAGTTTTGTAAGCTTCAATTTTGATAATTAATGTTTTTCTTTGCCTTTGACCTCCTGTAACATTTAAAACTCCAATGATATCTATAAGAACTTTTGATATATTGTTTAAAACGTTGAAAACATGCTTCATACAGTATTCAGTTGGGTGGAAATTTAATTTTACTGGACTAGTTGTCGACAGTAGGCCTATCTATAATGTGCGAACCAAGCGTTGAGGCTTATATCATATATTTTTCTGCTTTTATCAGTAATGATATTATTTTATTATTTAGCTTTGTGTATAGATGGGCGGATACAGAGGAACTTTAACCACAAGAATGTTCTAATCATTTGCATATTTAAGTGTGCGAAGAAAAAATGTAACAACTAACAATAATAAGAATAGCTCCAGTCCTTACGCATTAAAGATAAGTTGGAAAATGTAGGTGGTAGTGGGAATGAATATTTTAATGAAATTGATTAATTGAGAGAGTTTATGAATGTTAAATTGCAGATATTGGATGATTAAATAACATTCATCGTAGATTCAATATTTATAAAAACTTAAAAGTGATATTTTTTCACTCGTGGTGTGATGTAAAAGTCAAAAATATCTATAAAACTAACAATTCGTGACTAAAAAAATTAAGAGAAATGGCTTCCCCTTGACCTCATTTGAAAATAACGTATAAGAAGAAAAATATTTATCATTTTTGGCCTTAGCTTTATTTCTTAATACATGACAGCGAAGTCTCCAATTTGAACTGTTTGCACATCGTAGGTGAAAAAATTTCACTTTCGATTTAACACGAAATTGTATCAACTTTTCAATTTTAAATGGCACACTCTATTTTGAACATACGGATTCATGATTAAATTCTCGTTACAATGATGTTATTACATTTTTTTTAATGGAAGTCGCATTTTTCAATGGAGATAAAATGTAAAAAGGGAAGTTTTCAATTCAACCCGTATGTTTTTATGTTTGTTCAATTACTTCTCTGGATTGCCTTAGAGAATTTTATTGAATTTTTGCTAAAGCTGTGGATAATATTATGTTAAAATTGGCAATTAGGTATTCTCTGAGTAGCTGATATCGAATCTGATGTCAAAAGATAAAAGTTCAAAATGAAACATCTAATAGGGCTGCTATATTACATACCTCTTGCAGATTTACATGACATGTGCATGGAGATATTTTTTACTTTGTAGAAACTACATATGAGGCCACTAAAAATGGTAAAAATAATCGAACCGCCTAAAATGGCGATCACCAAAAATTAAGAAATAAATTTCACCGTTGTTTTGATTAGTTTGACACCATGCTAAGACTCTTTATCAGCGAATCCTCCAAGATTTCGTGTACATCTGCAAATATTTTGCAATTGTGGTAGCCCTATTGAATTAGTCATTTTGATTTTAACTTTGGACATTAGATTAGGTACCAGCTACTCTGAAAATACTTAATTGCCAATGCTAATGACATTCTGATGAAATAGTTTTCCGTCACTAGCGCATTCGTCAAGTTCCCAATAAAGAGAATATCTCCGATTTATGCTTGTCTTATACTACACATAAATTGTATAAAATTACTGCCGTACCATACTCTACAATTTGCAAAAGATTTAATAGAAATTGCCATTTCAGCGTAATAATGGAACAAACATTAAAATAATCCGACCATACAAGTTGGATTCAAGTCAGTAGCCAAGGGGTGTCAAAGAAGTTCTGGCACTGCCCGTGCAAATTTGAGCACCACCACCATCGGCAAAGAAGAGGAAAAAGAGCTAATTAAATCGGCAGAAATCTAAAAAATATATTGGCCTCCCTTGAGATCTCAAAGGCTTGATCGAATTGAAAACCTCCTCCTTTTTAAAATTGATTAGAAGCTCTGCTATTAATAACTACCGCCCTTTAATAGGACATTGAGCTAGTGTTTGCTAACAAATTAGTTATATTGTGTAAATAACAATTGAATTTTTACTAGAATAAAACTAGTGAAATGAAAGAATTATGAAGAAATCGCCACAAGCCGAATTAATTTTTTAAATACGCACCTTTTGATGATGACGTTATGACAATATCATTATCAGTGTAAGCGTAATGACATAAACAACAAATTTTAATGGAACAACATGACGAGTGACGCTTCATTTGATAAGTTTCCTCAAGACGACTTTGGCACATTATCTAAATCTTAAAGACTATGTAATCGCTTTTCTTCTTCTTCTCTTTGACATTACAATCCCTTGTGGGCTTTATTCTGCTTAAAATTATTTAACAACTCCTCCTTTTTTTTCTTCGTCATACTCTTATCATCTACATCTTCTAACCATCTTTTTGTAGGCCTTCCCCTGATCATTCCAAAAACTGGATTCCATTCCATCTTCGCTACTTGATCCTCGCTCATGAGGGCAATGTAATCACACCATCTTATTATTTGGGCCTTAATAAAGCTTACTATAACATAGTGAGCTTTACTCAGACACAAGAAATAATAAGATGGCTCTCAATCAAGGCATGTTTAGTTCATTGTTAATCTGGATTTTCCACCCATATAGATCTTGTATTACCAAAATATTATTCTTAGTGTTTGACTATCAAACATTTTCAGGCTTTCATTATATTTCATCATTACCTCTGCTTTGCTATCATAGGTTGTTTTGTTTTTATAATGCTGAAGTATATCTTCAATATTGCATTTCTCTGTATGATCTCACTTCGTCTGAACCCTCTGTGGAAGCAAGAGCTCTTACGATACAAGTGCTAATGTATCAATAAAACTTAAGTTATTTACATGCTAAACATATGACCACCGATGCTCAGATCATGTTTTATATTTATTTTTCAGCTTCACACTCGTTTATTTTCTTCCTTTCATTTCTGAGGAATATAGCAATATCGTCTTCATAATGGTAGATTCGACCCCTTTATTAATTAATGTCCCATTTAAGGTAACCCGCAGTAGCTTCAAATGCCAAAATAGATCGAATCAGATCTTATTTAAAATCTAAACAGACAATAGAAATTCATATTGGATTCTTGGAATTTTCTGTATTTGTCTAATACCTACTGAATACGTGCTCAGTAACCGACTCATTTGCTCTAAATCTGCATTGATAATCCCCAACATATGGGGCGAGATAGTTATTTAGTGCTCTGGAAAGTATCTTATATGAAATATTAAGTAATGTTATTCCAAGAAAGTTACCATATATGCTCTTGTCTTTCTTCTGTAATGTTTGTATTGCAACCAGTACTCATTCTTCTCTCGAGGTTCTGTACTTCGCCATGCAGTCTAGTGCCTTCTCTTTTTTTTTAAATTCACCTATAGTTTGGGCTAATCCTAATAATTTGATGAAATTGTTTTTAATATGATTGAATTGTTCATTCTAGTTAACAGGATACAAGAAATATTTTGAGGTCGTAATACCTCTGTGCTGATTATTAATATCAATAAAATTGCATTTCTTTTAAAAGTGCCATTTTTTGTGTACCATTTTTTTCAGGAAATGATAAATTGGAGTAAGCCTCTTCATATGCTATTTGAATATTTAATCATTTGCCGATCATACTGATCTATTATTTCTATGATAATTGTATTATTGTTAAAAAAGAGAATGGTTTATTTGTGGAGAAATAACGTATTATGGAAATTAAATTAGAAGTTGCAAACATTTGTGAATTATTCTGTAAAAAATATGTCAATAAATCTATTGCACAATACACTTAGTAAAATACTATGTAAGTTTCCAGAAACAGGAATCGTTAACGCTGGGCAAAATTGTGATGGGCCGAAATCGGTTGATGAAAATGGAAAAAAATTGACAATCATTGTACTGCCATTCTTGAAAAATCATCCCTCAGGTAAAGGCTTGTACAAACCTATGAGTCGAAGCTACTTTCAGGTTTCAGATTCTCAAGTAGGAGGGATTTCATCCCTTAAAGCTACAGTTGTATGTAAAAGAGTTGACGGAAGGAGATGCAGAGAAAGGCACTCAATTTTATGATAAAATGATGTAGATACAATCAAAATCAGAATTTGCTTAATAGCGTCGTATTTACTAAGTAGGCTACTATTTACCTCAATGGCATCATGAATAAGCAAAATTAACATTACTGAGTGCAAAGAAGATGCATTAGATATCAAGATACCCACGTATGAGATGTAGTTCTGTTTCAACAAGATAGAATGCTACCTCATTTTGGACGTAATGTATAAACTGGTGGATTGGCCAAATAAATTCGGTAGAGTGATCACTAGTCCCTAAACCTAACTCCGTTAGATTACTTTCTGTTTATATCAATAGAAATCAGAAAGTTATCTGCAAAGAATGAATATTCGTGCCGAGTGCAACATTTCTATGAGAGACTGGTATCAGTTACTTTGTAATAATTTTATACAACAATTGTAAAGACTTGAAAATGAAATTTATTACTGTCGGATGTCTAGATGTGATAATAATATTAAGAAGCCTTCTGCTATGCAATAATTAATGGTGTGAATTTGTCTTAGGGGTAGCTTTCATATAATGTATCAACGTTATATTAGCCCATTAATTTTTAATGGAATGATATAATTAGACGATATGTCATTACTTTCACATTGATGACTTATGGTAATCACACATCATCGAAAGATACACATTCAAATACAGAAAATTGACTTGTCCAAGATGGGACAACTCCTTCGTTACAGAAATATGCATCTTATCTCTCACTTTCTCAAAACCTTGTGTGTAACTTAGATTGACTCTCTAACAATACATTCGTTAGCAAGGCCTGCTTGCCCAAGAGGTATTTCCCAAGACAGATAATGAAGTGGTTAGGATTGAAAAACAGAAAGCATGATTTTAATGCCAGCAATCTCTTGTTATCACAGAAATCTGTCGTTCTTCTCTTATTTAGTGGTATGAAGATTGGGGTTAGCCAGTCATTGGACCAGATTCCTGTCTCCCATATTTTTTGGCATATTGTGTAAGAGGATTCTTCTCATTCCCTCTTCAACCTTATTTGTGATATTACCGAATTTAGCTGTTTTACCATTGTAAGTTCTTGTGTGGTTCTCCACTTCTGATTGCTGTGTTTCACGTTAGTAGTCCGGCATTAAACTGCTCTAATGTTTAAATTTAACATATGGACAATCACCTAGTACCAATATGAAATGGAATCACTTCTAGGTGAAGTATGTGGAAGTGGGGGATAGGTACTTAAACTAAATATCGGAAAATAGAAAGGGGAATACAAGATTACTGAGCCCAGTTATCTGCAATCCTGGTAATAAACGCACAGTTGAATAATATGGAACCAGGGGCACTCTTCCAATGCACAATGTTTTGCTATCAATGTCGGCATATATTTTAAGCAAATAAGATATGGTACCTAAAATATCCAATTATTTAAATATGTATCAGTAGGTAACATACGTATGAAGTATTTAATTGGAATTGGCTGGGGGTGGGGGTCAAAAATTAATACTAAACTATACGGGAAAGTTAATTCGAGTTGTGTCAGACTATTTCTTTAATATTTTTATTGTCCTGTATCTTTAAACTCGTAAATTCTAAACATTTTTTGATGAGTTTTGTTAAGGTCCTGTACATGCTCACATCATTACTTTCCGGTATAAAGTATTTTTAAACATACATTATTGGCAAAATCAAAAATGCATATCCTGCAAGATATTGCTTTTTCCAATAAGTGTTGCCTCCATATTTTATTTTCATTTTTTCTCAATATGGTTGGTACCAACTTCGAAAGATATAAAATTTTCCGCTCGCAATACTAGAATTTGTAGAGCAAATTCTCACATTTTAGCAACATAGCCAAAATCATATTTTCTGCGGTAATTAAAGTTTTACCTTCTTAGTAATACATTTAGTTAAAATATTGAGATCAATTTTTTAATTCTGTATCAAATAGACGCCATGAATGAAAGAACTGATCCGCGAAAACTTATGATAGCGTTATATAATTATTTTTTATCCTAATTAAATTATGACGGATCATTATAAAGGTAAATAGGTCCTGTTCGATAAGAGAAGCGATTAAAATCGGTTAACGATTGCGACTTGTAGAGTTTTCCCATACGTACGTACAGATTAATTAACGGAGACGTTTCGCAATTTTCAATGACAATGTTGGAATAAAAGTTCAAATTGTGCAATTGGGTCAAAATATCAAAGAGTGACCTTAAAATTAAAAGAAAAAGATAATTGAACGCTAAAGGTCTTAAATTAAAGCTAATCAAAATGTAGATGATGGTGTTTTTTATTTTTCAATATAAAGGTTCCTACCCCTCTGAATGGGGGTGGAATTAAATGTAAATATTTTTCACCGAATTTTAATATTGGAAATGTTAATGTTCGCATATAGGACAAAAGTTAGGAGCTTTTTCCAAGGCCATCGACATGAAAGAAACAAGATCAGAAGATGTGTTACTGAGCGAGAGCCTTTTACTATGTGGGAAGCGATGCGGTGTAGTCGGTCAGCGCCGAACGATATTGTACCGTCTGTTCAACTGTTCAGGTGTTTGTCAACTCCTGGGCACGCCGAATTTTTATTTTATTTTGTAACGATTAATGAATTTTTAACATTGGAAATGTTAATGTTCGTATATGGGGTCAAAGTTACGAGTTTTATCCAAAGCCGCCGACATGAAACAGTCGAGATCAGGTGACGTAATACTGAACAAATGTGCACAGTATGAGTATGCGCAAAGAACATGAAGTTATAATACGGTTGTGGTCAGCGCCATTCGTAGTCGCCATGCTTTTACAAAGTTTGACAAATAGCGAATAATTATTTTTGTAACAAGTACCTAAAATCATATTTTTGGGACTGATCGTACCTGTTTATATTTTGTGTATCCTGTTATCATTTCCAATGTCCCGATGGTTGCAAGGACTGCGAAATCTGTGATTTTTTTTTCATTGTGGATTTTAATACAATTGCTTCAAAGTTATTTTTCAGAATATTAAATTTAGAAAACTTCATATCTAAAAATCACCTCTGAATAGGGGTTAAAACTACCCCTACATTAAAAAAAATTCTAATGTATTTTAAAACATTTTACATACAGGGTGTCCCAGATTTAAAGTGATATAGACCGATGAGAGATAGAGCACACTTTTGAGTTCAAAACACCCTCACACTTACCCTTGAAAGTGAGTGGTTTTCGAGATACAGGGTATTTTATGATTCTTGACTGAAACTAAAATTCACCATATATTTGGAATGGGTGGACGTATTTGGATTAAAGTTGCTACACATATAGTGCACTCCTAGTCCAATTAATAGCATAACTTAGTTTGTAAAAATTACAGGACAGGACTCAATTTTTATTATTTTGCATTTAGGGTCAATTACATCACCCTGTATATCAGTTTTTTGTAAATGGCGGATAACTATTGAAATATCTATGGATTATTGCGCAAAACACTGTCATAATATTCGATGGCACGTTTATGGTTACTTCCTAGCAAATTTTCGAAAATATTGGTGAATGATATTTAAATTCTGCAAAATACGCAAACAACCAGTTAACGTCGATATTTTATTAATTTTACTTAAACACTTGTTTAATAATTATTTAATGTATTATTGTTACTTAAATTTGATTCTAATTGCACTTAAAATTTGTACGGCCATATGCAATATTCCATAGAAAAACAGTTTTCTTAAAAATAAAAGTAGGCGTGTGTCAATTCTGACATTTATAGTTTAATACATAGCAATGTAATGTAATGTAATAAAAGTGGCAAAAAACTAGTGAAAAATATTTATAACCCTTTTAGAGGTATTTCAGAATCTTATGAACCGCGAAATGCGCAAAAGGTAAAGTTTGTACTGGGTTTATAAGTGTATTTTGAAAACACTGATAGCTACCTTGCTGTATACATAAACAAGAGCTCGGGATAAATTGTAAACAATAAATCTAATATTTTTAAGAAGTGTAACTGAGTCCACGAGAGGGATTTTGTCCCTGCGCATATGAAGGTCACAGCTCATGAGATTTTGAAACACCTCTAACCCCCTTTTATGGGGTTGCAACCCCTATATTGAAAGACGAAAAGATACCGTAATCTGCATTTTTGATAAGCTTTAATTAAAAACCTTTGGCGTTCAATTATTTTTTTTCGGTTCAAAGTTATGACGAACTCAAAACTGGCCAAATTTTAAACGATTTTAAATCTTTAAATCATATTAATTCAAAAAAATATGTGTATTGATTTATTTTAACATCCGATGTGATTTTTCCTAGTAGACATTATGCGATGTAAAATTTACAATTGGCTTTTATCGTCTTACTGATTTGTATGTTTTTATTAGCAATACACATATTAACCCAGAGTTTCTTCAAACCTGTTATAAAATATTTCGAATATATCCATCAAAACATTTTGTTAAACAGTTACGGTCCCTGAAACGTGACCCCCCGCATAATTAGTATAAGTAAATTTAGTACTTTTTTGTTCCTTTTAGGACTATTGTATGTTAAACAAGTATGCAAATAATCAACAAAAATTAAGTATGAAAATAATATATTAAAATTTCAGCATTCATAATAAAAAAACGCTGTCTACACTGGTACACAATAAGTCGTTTAAGCAAGGAAAACAATTAACTTTTCAACAAAGCCTACGGTAAATATGTATACATTAGCAAAAATATGTTGTTGGTATAGAATACAAAAGGGGGGAGTTTCCGTCAACATCAATAATCTACAATAACTTGACAAGATAATTTAGCTGTTGCAACTTCACAGTTCCTTATCATAGAAATAAAAGTTCAAAATAGAATGAAATTTGAAGTCGCATAGAGATATGCAAGAAAGAAAGCTCGGAGTTGTTATATAATAATTAATACTAATATATTAAATCAATTCGAAATCAGCCAGTAATTAAAAATATTATTTTTTATAAATAAATATAATTGGTACAAGACCATTTTTTAAACTTATGAGGTTGAGGCATATCAGTGTATTACAGAGTACTGGAAGAATTTTCATGCAAAAGTAAACTTACAGTGTTGACAATCTAAATGTATTAATCTGCCAGTGTGACAGTTCAAATAAAAACAAAATGGAAGTAGCCTTAGTGGAGCAGTGTTAAGATGTTGGGCTTGCGACCACGGAGTCCCGGGTTCGAATTCTGGCCAGGGTATGTGGGTGTTTATTGGCAGGGTAGCCCGCTACGCTGTTGGGTGGCACAATATAGGTATCTAGTTACTGTTGTCTCTCCTGAGTTCGAGTCTTAGTTGCGGTAGATGGCAATATCGCAGTGAATGGTTGTTGTGTTGAGGTTTATGTGTACGTGTCTGGTCGAGTGGTAGAATAGTAATAGCTAAACTCTGCCAAGGCGTTGATATAACTAAGACGATTTAAAAAAACGTTCTTAGATACGAATTTTTTCCTGATAACTTTAGGTAAAAAGTTTTATTTTACATTATAGGAAAACAATTCATATTCATATTATAAAATGTTGATGGGACCAGTATGTTTAGCTAGGCAATATCAATAATGAAATAGGTCAAACTTTTTCCACGTCTGGAAGTGGGTGTACCGTTAATAATTGAAGCAAAACTAACTCATGGTCAGTATTGATTAATTTAAACTATTTGACTATATCCCCTTTTTGAATGTAAAGAATATTCCGCATGTTTCATTTTCCTGTTATATTTATTTGATTTTTTATGGTCACGTTTAATGACAAAGCTAGAAACAAAAAATATATTTGATGTAAAGTATCAAGATAAAAGATTAGTTAAAGAATAATGTTTTAATGCATTTTTATTTTTAATTATAATTTAATTATTCTTGTTTATATTGTTCTAAAAAGTGAATGGTTTGAAAAAACTATTTTTAACTTTTCATGTCATGTTGGAAAAAATAATTTCTAAAATGATTTTACGTATAAAAAACATTTACTTAACTGTAACAAGTACTGAAAATATAGGTAATTGGTAGATTCTTCTAAATAATTTTTTGTAAAATTATTAAAATATGTTAGCTCCATCATGTATACAATACCAAAGAAACATACCGTTTAATATTCTTCATTCATATTTTTTTATTGAAAAAAATTCCTTTGTGTGGTATTTTTATTTACAGAAGACCTGTCTTAATTATATTTAAATATAAAATTTCACACAACCCCTCAGACCCTGTTCAGTGCGTATAAAAAAAACCATAAAAAGTTTTCTCCCGGATGCATCGTTTATAATGTTATTTTTGCTGTAACTGTACAGGCACATACGCAGAGGAGAGCAGCGCCTATAAACTAAGATATACTAATTAGACTCCCAAAGTTGTCCTAGTCAAGTCTAGGATAGGCAAATAGACAAAGACCGAAGGCCTAGACTAGAGAGAGAGGAACAGTTTGGCCCTTCTGCGATGCCAGCTAGACACCTTACCCCGCGACTATGCTACTTGCCCCCACCCCAAATCGCGAGCACCCCCGCACACCCCGCCCTTGCGTGTCTATCATCCCCCTCTAAGAACTCGGTGTCCCGAATAATATTTTTCAGAAATCGCTCGCACGTTTTGTCGAAAAGTTGTGTGCGTGAAAAAAGTGCGCGTCGTGAGCGTGTGCATTCAACTATTGTAGGCAATCGCATTTTGGTATCATTAGTTAGAGTTTGGCCCACTGCAACGTCATTAGATTCGTTCATGCAACAGTTTGTTCAACACATTGTTACAGTGCAAATGACTTTCGAGAAATTTTTGTGATTTTTTTGTGCACCGTGTTTTTTATGTAAGTCCATCATTTTTATTTCACCCTGAAAATACGTCAGCAAAAGCAAGACATTTACATATTTTTGCAAGTCAAAATTTCGCTAATTTCATTAATATTTTATCGTCTGTTCCTTATTAAATAACTTTGTAAATTTGCAAATACAGAATAGTATGTAGGATTTTCCATTTTAAATTAATCGAGTATTATTCAATGTCGAATTAATTATTTTCTCGTGTTAAATCTAACGAATTTAAAATTAGGTCGAACTACGTCCTATTTTGACATGATAGCCAAATAAGGGTTACAATGGGCACTAATAGGCGGGCGGGGTGAGCGGAAGCATTTCAGCCAATGAGAGGGTTGTCCGTGAACGGGACAGGGTGAATTCGTGCCAAAGCTAAACATAGCAAAACTGATCGTCTGTGCGTGTGGTAGTGTGGGGCTGTGCGTAGTTTAAGGTGCATTTTACTATTTTTTAACGTTACCAGTGTTTGTGCTTCCCCGATTAATGTTGTTTTTTTTCTTAATTCACGTTGCTCTTCCACAATTTTACGTATTTAGGAAATGTCATCACTTATATCGCTTTCAAATATTATTAAGAGTTTTGCTTTCACTAATAGGTTTATTATGACTTATTAAATTTACACAACATAACGACTCTATTAAAAGTATGTAGTGTATATCTAAACGGCTAACTGATTTTGGCAAGAATTTAAATAGATTAGTTGGTACGAACATCTACGATAATCATAATTTTTTGAAAATATGCATACAAATATTCGACACATTATATGCGATAATTTTTGTAGATAGCATTGTCCATACAATACATTTAATTTAAGTGAATATTTTATAAAATGACTATTTTTATATTCCGCTCAAATACTTGGCTTATACATATACATGATCTTCCTGCAACTGATAATCCGCTTTCTAAATTTAAGAAAATGCAGCGGGATTTGACTGATTTATTTATACAACTGTTTTCTTCGAGTCATTCGTAGTATTTTGTTTTGTATATGCTCATTAAATAACGTACTACAATTTTTTCACAGCAAATAAAGTACATTTTATATATTTTTTACTACATTATAATAAAATTAACTGACATAATAAAGTTGCAAATATCGAATAATCGAACAGACGAATAATATTCAAAAGCTGTGTAAAATATTTTCAATAGATTTTTGCACACTGATATTTTTCATCAATATATTATCAGCTGCAGGAAAATTGAAGTAGAGATTTCACGTTTTTTTTATTTCATCTGCAGTCAATATATCAATAATTATTTATTTCAGCGTTTCGACTGCTTTCCAAAATGGGTACGGCACAGCAATACTGCTTGAGGTGGAACAATCATCGCTCGAACCTTTTGACGGTTTTCGACGAACTTCTCCAAAACGAAGCATTTACTGATGTGACGCTCGTATGTGAGGCAGGTGGTCCCATCAAGTGCCATAAAATGGTTTTAGCTGCCTGTTCACCGTATTTTCAAAATTTATTCACTGATCTCCCTTGCAAACATCCAGTGGTCGTATTAAAAGATGTCAAATATTCGGAAATCAAAGCAATATTAGAGTATATGTACAGAGGAGAGGTCAACGTAGCCCAAGATCAATTAGCCGCCCTGTTAAAAGTAGCCGAGGCTCTGAAGGTGAAGGGCTTGGTAGAAGAAAATAGGTCGAATAGGAGCCCAAAGGACGAAGAACCTATTGACCATTCTCCATCAATTACCACATCCAATTCAGTTATGCAAAACACAGTTCACAGTAGCAGTAATAACTCTCCCCCGCACTCCACAAATTCGATGTACAAAAACCCGTACCACATGTATAACAACAAACCTCAAGAACCGAATTCTAGAATGAATTTACCTATGTGGGCAGTACCTGGATTACCCTTACCGCCACATTCCTCGACGGTACCAAATCCCAGCCACCCCCATGCCGCCGCCACTGCTGCCGCCGCCATGTTGAACAGCTGTTACGAAGCTGCCGGCTCCGATATGTCCCCGCTTAAGAGAAAGAAGCTGTCTAGCCTGTTAATGAACAGAGATACCCCCATTTTGAGGACAGTACTTGGTCAAGGGCAAGCGGATTCTTCCCAACCAGTTAGCCTTGTTTGTCACCCAGATAGCGCAGATCATTCGAGTGGGACCGAGGACCGTATGAAGGTAATATGTTCTCATTTTATGCTAATAACACGTTAACCTTAACCGGTGAATTTTTTTTGCAGCACATGAAAAACGAACCGTCTGAAGATGCTCAATCTCCATACACCGATTTCACGCCGATGAACGACGAAGAAGACAAATCCAAACTTGCGATTCCCTCATCGTCTCCTCAATCCTTCAGTCACGAAATGAGGGGTGTAAGTACAGGAATTGCGACGTATGTACCAACACAAAAACCTGAATGGAAACGATATAAACAGTACACGAGAAATGATATCATGTCCGCCATCGAAGCAGTAAGGAATGGAATGTCTGCGTTACAGGCTGCCAGAAAATACGGGGTGCCATCCCGAACTCTCTACGACAAAGTAAAAAAATTGGGTATAACCACAAGCAGGCCGTTCAAACGGGGAACTAACGGAAGTTCTGCGTGCTTCCCATACAGTACCGGATCTCCCTATGGCGGGCATTTATCAGAGACTGACGATGGACCAATGAACAACAACTCCGCGTTGATCGAAGCCAGCACCTTCCTTCAACATGCCCTGGATAGTCGTGGAGGTGACGAACGAGAAGCTCTAGCTGCCATGGCAGCTGCTGCAGCCGCGCACGCAGTAGCCTCGGGGCATTCGACAAGTCCCAGCAACCACGGCCGTGCGAGAAGTCCAAGTCCCAGCCCGACTATGTTAAAGTACATGCGACATAATAGTATGACCCCTTCCCCCGCCCCTGGAAGCGATCACCATAACAGCCACAGCGAGACAAACGGAAGTTCCGAAAGGGATCACGAAGATGACGAGGACCAAGTGGAAGACCTGTCGATTGGACGGAAGGAATCTCGAGAATCTAGAGTGATCATGCCGCCAATGAATCAGGTCTCCGCCATTATGAAGAAGGAGGAAATGCTGATCGACAGCATAAAAGAAGAAGCGAGGAGAGAGGTAAGCCTTGACGGAGACATGGAATGAGTTTAAAATGTAAATATTTACGAGAACCTGCTGAAATAGTTTTAAACCAGTGTTAAGTTTTATTCTATATATTTTATGTATAAACTTGCGACTACAAATTGACTGAGTTCAGTGCAATATCTATAATATCTGTGGTTGTCCACCCGTACTCACTTACTTTTAAGGTTTTTAGCTTAGTTAACAATAAAAACCGAGTGCCTATTCTATGCTTGCTATGAGACCAGCTCATTCTTTGCTACAAGTTCCTTGTTAAGGAATGTAACTCATAAGACTGATAGATTTTACTACACTTTATATGAGACTGATAAAGACAAGCAAACGAAATGGTCTTCATACCTGCATTTTACGTACAACCGGTGTTTGTTAATCTTTAAAAAGATGTAAATAGTAACATTTTATTGCTGAGGGGCATTAAGCCTGATCGCAGAGGTGCTGAAAATCAGTTGTTTCTACTTGTTATCCAATTGTTAATATTGTTTCGAAATAATGAGGACAAGTAATCTAGTTCAGCCCTCTTTAATTAAAATTTTAAAGAACATATTGTCAATGTGATTATATTATTAAAATTATATGTGGTTTTGGGGTTTTTAGGAGTGTATTTTACTTCAATAGTATAAGTAAAGTGTAAGATATTATTTAAAACGAAATATCGGCTCAAAAAATTTAGCCATATTAGTATTGATAAATATAAAGAGTTGTATTTTGTGTCAGAGTGTTCTTGTTGCACTATTGTTATTTGAAACATTGCAAAGTACAGAATAATGGTCAGGTTAAATGTTCGTTTGTTGCTATAAAATTTTCATTTAAAAAAAACTTATAAAAATTGTCTTCTAATTAGGGCTTTAAGTTTCATAATTTAGAAGGTGAAAGCGAAATCTATTTTATTTATTAAATTGTTTTCAAAACAAGATCCAATAGATCTAAAAAATATATATTTTTGTACTATTTCTCATGAATTGTAACAGGGCCGCATTCAGAACTAAACATTAGTCAGGGCTCATTTTTTTCTTGCCAGGTTAACATTTCTTGTTGACATTTTGCACTTAAACTAAAGCGATTTTTACCAGGAATTAATTTTCTTTTTTTTTACCGGGGCTTGGCACTGGCTAGTCCCCCACCTGGCTGCGGCCCTTGTAGTCAAACAAACATTCAATAGGCTATTACAATGTTCACCAATATTGTTAGTTGCACGATGCCATAGGTCTTACAAGTGGCCATTTTTAGCCATAGCTGTGATTTTCTAGACTGAATACACATAACCACTGACCAATACTTCACATATTTTTTGACTGACTATCAGGTCTAGTCCCTCAAGTTCATGCAGCTCATTCATTACTAACCAAAAGTGCAATTCATGTTGCTACACTGTTATTTATTATTAACAATTATATATACAAGACTGAAGATGTTTTTATTTTAATTTTCTTAATGTATAACACAACTAAAATAGAGGACCAATAATAAGTAAGAAGTAATGTGCCTTTTTTATCGAACGCAAATCAATATATTTTAAAAACATTCCATTAGTTTTTATTTTTTTATATAATTAATGATTATACACGGTATCATGTTTAATAACCACTCTTTGGCCATCGAAAAATTTGAATACACATTAGTTTATTAAAATAGCAGTTGTGTTAGAATATTTTGCCATTTAAGTTAAGACTGATTATTATTTGTTTATTGTTGTCAAGTATTTTAAGAATTTTGTTATACCTTCCTAATTTACTACGAAGATCTCTTATCTTACCTATAGAAAGCCCAAAGTGCTGATCAACTACCTCAAATAAACATTTTATTTACATAAGAATTTCAAGTTGTATATATCGGAGAAATATATGTTTATTAATATGTTTTATTCTCTATTGCCTATCATATCAAAACATTATTGTGTGGTCATATTTTTTATTTTTTGATGTAAACACAAAAAACTACTGTTGAAATATAACTTTTCTATAATTTAATAATTATACAATTTCTTTATGTCTATGTTATTATTGTTAGAAATAGCTCTATTTGCGGATTGCACTGCACGTATGTAATGCATTATTATAAGTGAAAATAAAATTCTATATTCCATGAACTTAATTATTAATTTTATGTTACTGTATTCTCCTCACCTTACTATTCTCAACATTCCTTTTGTATAGGAAAATTGTAGTCCGGATGGACCAAAATAAAAACGATAGCAAAACGAAAATTTAGGTCCATCATTTTTTTTAAGTTGTTTGAAATGCAAAAATTGCATTTTTAGTGATTTTTGGTATTCTTTCGTTATGTTTGAAATTTATACGGTTCAAAATTTTAAATTGGTTGAAAATGTATTGTTTATTTACACTTCTTTTGTCATATAGTGCATGCATTGGTTCATTCTATGGATGCATAATATATTAACATTGGACAAAATGGTTTATTATTTAAAATTTCTTGGAAAACATTTATAATCGAGGTTTTCCAGGTTTCTGATTATGGATACAAATCTGTTGTGGAAATTGTAATATTCAAAATGGTGCGAATTTTAAACTTGAAAATGCGATTTCTGGCGTCATTTTCGATTTTAAACTGATAACCACGAGAAAAAAATCGGTAAAGGTATTTACATAGAACTTCCCTCTTTATTCGTACAAGACGGTCAGAGAAAACCATGTAACTTTCTTTCATCATCTACTGTATAGTGGTGAGGGAAGAAAATTTTCAATTTATTTTTTATTTTCAAAACATATTTTTGTTGAAATAGGTTTAGAATACAATGAAACGTGGAAATTTTAAAACTGAAGAAAAATATTTTTTCCATCTGTTCTATTCTAGTGGTGAAATTTTTTTTAAAAATACATATTTTTGAAAATTTTCAAAATAAATTTCTTTTACGTCTTTTTTTAAGTAAATTTTGAAATTTTATTGTAAAGAATTTTTAAAACATGTTCTGCAAATAATAATAATAATAAAGGGGGGCAGGGGAAAACCCAAAACAAAAAAAAATGAAAATTTATTTAAAAAAGGACGTAAATTATTTTTTTTATTTGCTTTATGTGAAAAAAAAGACAAAATGTACGTACATTTCGCGCCATTATCAGTCAGCCTTTTTGAATTTTTCGATTTTCTCTCAAATTCATAATCAATGGCCTCAAAAACCCCCGAGTATAAAATTTGTACGATATTTTATTAATTTTAGAGCTATCATTAATTTTTTTTTAAACGGATGCAAATTATGCACTTTTGGATGCGTTTAATGTCTACAATCGGCCCATAAAGGGTCTTAAATGACCCAATATGTTACTTAGGGCTTGTATAATACTAAAACAAACCATTTTCCTCAAATTTTTATGAATTTTAAATGAATATCTTTGAAAAACCCTGAGGAAATGCACAAGAACAGCAAAAAATGCACTTTTTTGCATAATTATGCATTTTTAGGTACTTTCCCCGCCATTCTGTGCGTACGGAGCAAGTTTTTATACCTAAAAGATGCATTCTATGCAATAAAATCTTTTGGAGATGAAACTTCTTGAAAATCACCTTTTTTTTTATTAATTCCAACGGCCTAAACATACTTAAAAAGTTTATTTTAAATTTATTCTCCTCTGTTAATAGTACATTGAAATGTTACATTGACCTTGCATTTTGGGTAGGACCAGATTTTTTTCTTTCGATGTTTAGAGGACGTCAGTGTGAGTATAAAACTCGATTTTCGGGGTTAAAAGCCACCCCATCTGGCCGCCATTTTGAAAAAGGGGGCGTAAACAGTTATTCCGCGATATCTTGAGAACCGTAAGTTTCACAAAAACACATCTAAGCCTTTTTTGTAGAGAATTGAATTCTCTACAATCTTAGTCTAGATACTTCTGACCGTGAAATTGAAAATACAAAAGTTATAATTCAAAATAGACTAAAATTTTCAAGAGAAATATCATTTAAGGGTTATAACTTTTTTTCTATTGATTTTATTGAAAATACACATCAGATATTTCTTATACATCATTTTATTACGAGCAAGTTTCTCTACTCATTAAAAAAAAAAAATTCTTTGGAGAGGTGTTAGAATGCTGCAAATGGATCTAATGCAAGAAAAAAGGCATTGGACAATTCTGAAAAAATTAGAGAACATTCCTGGAATCATTCCAAACTCTTTTTGTCTCCTGTAATTTTTGTCCAAACCTCTTCTTTTACGACTAAGAAAATCACAAATTTCTAAAATTTTTATTTCTCCTCGCCAGATAACTTTAAAAAATGACAATTTCAGAAAAAATATTTCGAACAAAAGTAGTCTATTTTTAGTCAGACAATCCGAATTTGCAATAAAATATAGGAGTTACAGATTTAAAAATCGAATTTGACCTTGAATCACCTTAACCTTTCCAACAAAAATCAAAGTGATATATCGCCTGATTGCCCCCATCCATTTCTACAATTTTTGTTTGAAACATTTTTTCTTAGAGTGCTTTATTATTCGAGATATTTGAAAGATTAATCACCCGGGTGATTTTTTAACCTGAATCTTTCAAATATCTCGGGTAATAAGCACTTCACGAAAGTATGTTTTAAGCAAAGGTTGTAGAATTGATTGGGGGCAGTTCGGCGGTATATGTCATTTTGACTTTGGGTCGAAGGGTTAAGGTCATTTAAGGTCAAATTCGGTTTTTTAATTGGGGACCCCTATGTTTCGTTGTAAATTCGGATTGTCTGACTCAAAATGGACTGCTTTTAATGGATTTTTTTTTTCATAATCATAGTAGATAATACTAATTAATATACGTTTCAAATGTATTGATCCCTCACTTTAACCGTGTAAATCTCGGAAACAGAATTGGAAAAAATTGAGAAAATTATGTGTTTATTATGTCTCTATCTAAATCATTCACTGAAGTTTGAATAATATACATTTAGGCGAGTCTGCCTGGGGTAGAAAAGAGGTGATTTTACAAATTTTGTATACCATTTGAGTTTGCAACGGATTCCTATAGGAAGAATTCCAGTGAACAAGATTTTCTTTTGATAAATTTTCCTAAACCGCGAGCTTCATGGTCAAATAATTGTTGAAACATTCTTTTTTCCTTTTTATTTAATAAAATGAAAACGGTTTGACGGATCCGAAAAATCTTAATTCAATCGAAAGATATTTTCGATACGCGTCGTTTGGCGCCAGGCACAACTCATTTTGTCAAGCCGTTCATTTGTTATAGCCGAAAGAAATTTCTTAATTAACAAAATGATTACTCCGAAACTAATGAGGTCAGGATATTGTTTTTTTCAAGAAACATGCCTTTTATACCAAAGAATATACTATTTTTTTTGACCCGATATCTTCAATACTTTTTGATTGTTTAAACGATTGGCATAATTTGTTAATTAGCAAATAACTTTTTTTCAAAAGTTTGATCGACCTCAAACCAACTTTAAACGATAAATATTGATGTCGGGCATAACCCCTATAGAAGTCTGCACGAATGCAACTTTTTGCTTTTGTTTACTTAAAGTTTAAATTAATTCTGCAAATTAACAAGCGGAATATTGGGCTCTGGGCAAGCATATGGAAATGTGCATATAAAAGTGCTTGGAAAAAGGGAAATTTTGAGACCAGAAACAACTTGATCGAATAAGCTGAACCGGAAATAAAAGTGATATTGCGTGAGAGGCTCTAATTTGTTTATTTATTAACTTTTTGGATACGAGGTTTGGTGCAAATGGAAGCTAACAAGTTTTTCCATCAAAAACAAAAAGTTCCATAAAAAATATTTAATCCCTGAAGAGTTATACGAGTTTTTGACCCTTAAATGAATCTCCCCCGCAAAGTGAAAATAGTAAGATTTGACGCTCAATGGGACGGCGGGTTCGATCCTCACTGTGGGCAAATTTTTGTTGTTGTCAAATTCACTTTTTTTTGTGCAATAAAATATTTCCTATAATAAAATAATTTTTAAATTGTAAAATACGCTATAAATAATTATCTATTCTTGAGAACTTCATTAAATCCGTAACTCTCGAGCTGATGCTGTGCACCTGCTTTGTATGCTCTACATTTCTTATAGTCGAAATCGTGGAGCCCCCCCCTCAAATAAAGTAAAACGAGCCGCCGCTTTCAAAGAAAGTAGTAAAAAAAAACAAAAACTACCGACAAACCCTCTTTGGACAAGAGCAATCATATGTTTGTTGCAACATGGACATTTATTTAATGAAAATTGCAAAAAAAATTATTTACGACGTTTTTAACAATTTCTCAGAAAGTAAAAACATTTATTATCAAAGAAAATACTTGATTAGATGAAAAAAAAGCAAATTTGACGGAAAAAAAAATTGCCCAGACCGAGGATCGAACCCGCCACCCCATTGCGCGTCAAATCTTACTATTTTTACGTTGCGGGAGAGATTTTCTTAAGGGTCAAAAATGCGTATAACTCTTCGGGGATTGAATATTTTTTTGTAGAACTTTTTGTGGTTGATGGAAAAACTTGTTAGCTCTCATTTGCACCGAACCTCGTGTCCAAAAAGTTGTTAATAAACAAATTAGAGCCTCCCATGCAATATCACTTTTATTTCCGGTTCCGGTTATCCGAGCAAGTTGTTTCTTCTCAAAATTTTCCTTGTTCCAAGCACTTTCATATGCAAAAAATCCCATTTCGATACGCTTACCTAGAGCCGAGATATTCCATTTGTTAATTTGCAAAATAAATTTAAACTTAAATAAACAAAAGCAAAAAATTGCATTCGTGCAGACTTCTATGGGGGTTATGCTCGACATCAATATTTATCGTTTAAAGTTGGTTTGAAGTCGATCAAACTTTCGAAAAAATAGTTATTTGCTAATTAACAAATTATGCCAATTGTTTAAACAATCGAAAGGTATTGAAGATATCGAGTCAAATTCTTTGGTACCAAAGGCATGTTTTTTGAAAAAACCAATATCCTGACCTCTTTAGTTTCGAAGTAATCAATTTGTTAATTAAGAAATTTATTTCGGCTATAACAAATGAACGTGTTGACAAAATGAGTTGTGCCTGGCGCCAAACGAAGCGTATTGAAAGTATCTTTCGATTGAATCTAGATTTTTTCGGGTCCGCCAAACCGTTTTCATTTTATTAAATAAAAACAAAAAAAATTTTATTTAAACAATTATTAGACCATAAAGCTCGCAATTTAGGAAACTTTTTCATAAGAAAATTTCGTTCAGTGGAATTTTTCCTATAAGAATCCGTGGCTAACTCACATGGTATAGAAAATTTTTGGGAAAAATCCCAGGCAGACTCGCGCCTAATTGAGCAGTTTTAAAGTTTTGCTAAGTTATATTGAAAAATGATCTACTTTTTAAGGAAATTTTGACTAGATATAACAGTTTTAAATCCATTATATCTTGGAAAGTATGCCTACGCCTACCATGTAAATAATATTTTAGACGCCGATAAAGCACGGCATTTTTTGTACGAAGAAATTTTTTCATAATTTTTTATTCATAATTTCTGCCAAATTTGTAGTCAGTCATAATTTTTTACTGTAGTTCATTTTTTCTATGTCTACAAGTACGAATTTGCTGCAGTAAACAAGATGTCTTCAGCAGGTAATTTTACACCCATTTTTCTGAATATGTACATATATCTTAGACTAGAAAATCGTAATTCCAAAGTGTAAAACGAATAATGTGATTTTTTAATTTCCTCATCAGTTAAGTGCCATCTTTCCATCGTAGTCAACATTTATATGCAAGCAGATAATTCCTTGAAAGCAGTACACTGCAGCTAAGCTCTATCGGATGATAGTGTCATCTACCGGTAACTGTTATGATTTAAACTAGGGAGTATTAAATGTGTTGAAAATATATGTTTTTAGATATCGTCAATATAATTATAAAGGACTGTGTTGTTCAGTTCTGATAGGAGCATGTAGATGGCAGATTGTGTATAATACTAGAAACCATTCTTTATATCAACGACCAACACCATATACTCATATTATTATTATATCTACCTGTTCATAGAGGACGCGTCAGAACTGTTTCTTTAAAGCAAAAGTAAATTATGATTAATAATTATTAACTATTTTACTTTTTAGTAGAAATTTCAAAATAAACTAAAAGCAATATTTTTGTATTTATTTGCTAAGTTAACGATAAATATTATTATCAATCACAGAGCTACTTTTAGGTCTGTGGTATCACAGTAAAGATACATACCGTGGTGGGTGGCAAAAGTTGCGACCGTGGAGGCTGACCTCTAGTATTTATAGTCGCGACTATGCGCAAGCGTAAGCTGTCAAAAGCCAAAATTAAAGTTTGCAATATTCTTTCCGTTCCCTCTTCCTTTACAAGTTTACAAACGTTGTTCAGTGCTTGTAAGGTACGTATCATAAAATTAAGTAAAAAATCGGTAATCATCCTATTTACGTGTCACTGTTTTTGTTTATAAATATGTAAAAAAGTACCTTCTATTATCATATAGTTCAGGATTGTTTGTATTTCCAATATATTTTTCAAGATGATTGAACAATTCCATAAATTTTGATTTAATAGGTTATGTTGTGGTTCTTATTGTTCTTAATTTGGCATGTCCTTAATTTTATAATTCAGTATAAAAACCTTGTAAAAATGTTTATATTTTAATTTCTAGCTGATATGGGAAAATCAAGACGTGAGAGAAAAGGCAAATCGGCAATTAATGAGGTTGTCACGCGAGAATACACAGTAAACCTTCACAAAAGGTTACACGGTATTGGATTCAAGAAGCGAGCCCCTCGAGCTATTAAGGCCATCCGTCAATTCGCTGAAAAACAAATGGGTACTCCAGACGTTAGGATTGACACCCGACTGAACAAACAGTTGTGGTCTAAAGGAATTAGGTATGTCTCAAAATTGAAAGTATTATCTTATTACATTAAATTGGGCAATACATTTTCCTTTACTTGACTAATAACTCAAATTAACTATGCTTTTTTTACGCATAAAAACATTTGGAGCAGTGGTTATTTTCTAGGTCAAATGATTGTAATATTTGGGTACTATATTCCTTAGGTATGACATTTCTTGTGAACAAATTACAAGGGAATCGAATCGAGAGAGTCTGTTAAAAAGTTTACAGGAATAATTTCTGTACTTAATGATTATTTCAGATAAGTTGTTGATACCTAAAACTCTTGAAATTTCATTTCTTTACACTTCCCTACCAATTTACACACTAAACCGATTTTGTCTCTTTTCCTTGTTACAATAATAATACCTAGGCATGCCTTTATTTTTTATTTAAACATGCATTGGTACAAAATAAGAGATTTGAAGATGGAGGGCACATTCATGTAAGTGCTCTTCTGTATATCCACCCCCTAATAAGTAAATGAATTAAAAATATAATGATGTACAATAAATATCAACAGTATAAACATCTAAAACAAACAACAGTGAAAAAATGAACATGTATTTATATCGTGCTCTTATCAAGAATTAATATCATCTGTTTTCTGAATTTAGCAATATTAAATTGAATATAATTATATAATTTTAAAGTTTATACACTAAAGAATTTTACTCATTGCAAAATACTATAAATAAACGAGATTTTATTTATTAAACATCATTCATTGATAAATTCACTATCGTAACAGCGAAATAAATTAAATGTGGGTATTGTATATTATACAAGGCGATCCAAAATTGTCTCTCGATAGTACTTACATCCAAAAACAAGCTAACCGTTATACTCTTCGCCGATTTACTGCACTTTTTATATAATTTTTGCACATTCTATAGGATACTCTTCGCAGTTTTCTTGTAAATAATATTCGTTTTAGACATTTTTAGTTTATTTACAAAACATTAAAAAATGTTGGAAATTTTTTTATTTAAAATTTTTTTATTGTTATTGCATTCCGATAAACACAAGTAATTTGTGTTTAAAAAACAATGTGCATTTACATTTTATTAATAAATTCTTCTACACATATACTTTGAAATATTATTAAACGTAGAAAGCAGCTAATTATCAATTACAGAAATTGTTCGAAATGTCCTCCATTTTCCCTTATGCACAATCTTTTTTTAAGGAACGTTGAACTACAGGGTGTTCATCATTCTGTAGCATTGTAAACTCTTGGGTTGATTTTTTCTCTCAACTGTTCACTCGTATCAATTTGAGTATTATAAACTCGTGATGTTGATAATTTCACACAGTGAAATCAGGAGGAGTTAGGTCAGGAAACCGAGCAGGTCACTTAATCGGTGCATCTGCACCTCAGTCCATCTATTATGGTAGTGGTTGTGTAATCATGTTCTGGTATAATGCGGTATTTCTTCTCTTTCACAATGAAATATTACCAAATATTTCATGCAAGGTGTTTTCCAGAAAATCATAATACCTACATATCAACATTTAAAGGATGTAGCAGAATAAGCGTGTTAAAATGGACCCAAACGCGTTTCAACCTAATTCTGTGTCAGTAGATCGGCAATAGAAAAAGAAATGTTTTTATCGAGTTGTAGCCCCTGGTAACCGTTGTACCCTAATCATTGAGTTAAAAGGTAGGGAGACGACATCCTATACATATTTCCTATACAGAAACGGCATCAGTAGGCGTGGCTAAATGTAGTAACAATATGGTGGTTTTGCCAGACCCGTAATAATTAAAATAATAACAACTTTGTACCCCGACGAAACGGTCTATCTGGATAACGTAAATAAATGTTCAATTCAATAAATGCAAGAATTTTAACGGTTTTTATTTACCTTGATATATAAAATCTGCAATGTTATCCTAAAATAAACCATTTGTTTCTATTCTACGAAATATATAATCTGAGTGTATTAAAAAAACATTTATTAGCTGTTTTTTTTAATACGGCTGTTTGTTGTTTACACTACCTATGAAATGTTATTCCCGTTAATTTCTTCTTGTCAACACCATCTATAGAAGAGCAACTTCTTTGATGTTTATTGTCTAAAATTGAACAAACTATGAACTCACGAAAAACAAACTATTTGACGGAAAAGTAGTAACAAGATGGCGAAATGATGCCGTTTTTGATCACGTGACAGCCTCTCCTTACCTTCCAGCTCAATGCCCTAATAAATATAGTTTATCGTTTTCATTTTTTATCTCTGCAAGTTGTGCGTTAATTTATATGAAAAAAATTGACGATATACATGTGATTTAAATGCATCTTAGAAAAAAAAATCGGCTGATTTGGCTGTCTCCTTCGAATAAAAAAGAATATTGAAAAATTAAAATATTTATTTTCTCATGAAAGTAATGATTCGCGTACATAAAACTTTTACCAAAAATACATTGTTAAGAGTAGTTTATTGTAGATTTTTTTCAAATTTTTAGAAGTAGTGAGCCATAATTAAAAACAATAAGATATACTGTAATGCGTTATACTAGTTTGATCTATGCGCCTAACGGTGCTTAGCCACTGACACTTTAATTATCTATCAATACAGTACTGATAATTATTATTTACTGCACTGACCTTCATTGTAAGGCATATGTTGCCCAGAGTTAAACATTAACATTGTCGGAAAATCGACATACCAGACTAATTCTACATTTATAAGTCTCAGCTAGTTTTAAGTTTTTTTTAAATTTAAATATTTATTTACAATTAATTATTACCGGATATTCTGAGAATTATGTAATTCGGTAGCTTTTATTTATTCATTAAGGATAAGCCTTTCTTAAAATTCCAAGAAGTTTGCTTGTACCGTAGGTCTTGAATTTTGTAGGATTCTTATTGTGGCTACGAAAAATATAATGAAATAGAGAGGGGTCATCAAATAGTAAGTAGCCGAAGTCACCAGTGACGCTTACAAATATGCCCACTACCCTGCTCCGTATATATTTTTTTCAATACTATAATTCTGATTGGGTTTTAAACAACCAATCATTTTGTTTTTACTTTTCGTAGAGTTAGAGATTTTAGACTCGTTAAAGTGTATATAAATATATCACAGTTGATATAAGAAATAGCATCAGAATTTTACTGGTAAGTTCTAAACATTCTGAAATACATCATGATCATGAAATATTATTAGTGTTACTCTATACCATTATTCAAATATTTTCATTATACTAGCACACCAACTCTATATGTCCCATATAATTAATTTTTGACTTCTTGCCGTTTTGCAAATGTCCTATTTGACCACGATAAACAATTTTTTGAATGAGAACGAGAAAAGCATACTCTGTTATCTAGAATTTAATATTTAAATGTAATGTAATGTTTGAAAGAACTGAATTACTTCTGCAGGAGTGCTTAATTTATATGTACCTTCATTAAGATTAGTGCAATGCATATTACATGTAAAATAACACAATATCTATTTAGTTACTTTGAGAATCCATATGTTGGGGAAAAATTATTGAAATATACATCTGTTTAAATTTTTTTTTTTTTTCAATTCTTCAGATATTCTGTATCAACATAAATAATATAATGTGCCGCTCGTAGTCAAAGTGAAATAGAGTAGTGATGTTTATATTACGATTACTTAACTAATTTTTTGAAGATATTTATACTCTTCCGCAGCGGCAGTATCTGAACGAATTAAACGTAAGACATATAAAATTTCAATCGTTAAGCACCACTAACAATTTGTCGTAACACTGTTTATTTTTTTTAAATATGGCGCACCGTTTCTAAAAATTTGAAAAAAGTCTACAATAAAGTACTCATAACAATGTATTTTTGGTAAATGTTTTGTGTACGCGAACCATTATTTTCATGAAAAAAATGAATATTTTAATTTTTCAATATTTTTTCTTATTCGAAGGAAGCAACCAAATCAGCTGACTTTTTTCTAAAATGCATTTAAATGGCATGTACTCTTCATTTTTTTTAATAATAATTAACGCACAACTTGTAAGATAAAAAAAATGAAAACGAAAAATTGTATTTATTATGGTAGCAGGGGTTACCAGTGGCCACAGGGGGCTACAGCTCCAGGAAAACATTTATTTTCCTATTGTCGGTCTACTGATGCCGAATTAGGTCGAAACGCTTCTGGGGCCATTTTACCATATTTATTCTTCTATACGCTCTTTCCAGGAAATATATGGTATCCAACAAACAGATTCCCTAGCGCAGCTGCTCATATATTTATTTTGAAGGTATGTTGAAAATGGGTTTGTATTGTTGCATTAGGATTTTCCTCAACCCAGAAATGCATATTCCGAGAATTAAACATGTCTTGTCGTGTGAATGTAGCCTCGTCAGTAAAAAGTATTTTACTTGAAAAGAAATCTGAATATTTTGCATTCGTTCAAGCAACAATTCACAAATATTGTGTCTTATTGGCATATTAGTACGGCAGCCCGTTACCAAATTTTTCTGTCATAGCGCCCGAATCGAGTAAACTATGAATCGCTAGTTTTTTTAAAACTAAGAAAGTTTTTCCTGATCGAAAAAGTCGTACAACGTTGCCGTAACCCGTCAGAGTAATTTCAGTAGGTAAAAAAGTCAACGTTAATTTTGTTACTCTGCCTGCTCCGTTCTTCATGTAATCTTATTAAAAATGTACAAAAAAACATGAATCCATAGAGAACGGAAGTTTTTGATATTGAAATATTTCCATTGTTTAAAAAAAACATGTATAGAAAAATGGTCTGACAAAGTTACAGCGCCCGGTTCAAAATTTATTTTAAATTATTGATAGGACATCCAAAAACGGTAAGTAGAGTCGAACGGACCTTTTCCGTGCTGCAATGCTCCAGGGAATGCTACGGAGTGAGGAGTCAGCACTATATATGCTGTATGGTCCGTGCTCGCGGTACACGGCGTGCGCATACAGCGGGATACTGTGTGGCTTGGTTGTCTATAGCAACACAGCGTCTATGCTATCATCTACCATCTCACACCCGCGTGTTGTTTTCGTATGTTCGAAAATGACGATGATATCGAGGAGTCTACGGATTCAGAGAGTGATGATACTTATGAGAGCAGTTCAGAAGACGACGATTGAATTAATATTTTTATTTTGTATTGATGAAGTTTAATAAATAAGCGGGACAAAATTTCGCAAACAAAATAAAAAAATTCAAAAATAAAAATTTTTCTGTCACTGAAAATGACTTTACACAACAATGCACGTATAACAATGTCCGTTCATATTTTTTCCCCACTTTTCAAGGCACAAGAAATGATTTGTACCAGGAAACGGAGCAGGCGGGATAACTGGATCAGCCTTCAAAAAAAACACACACCTGAAATTCAACCCTTCATTTGCGCAACAATGAAAACGTCCGTTCTTATTTTTTTCTGATAACAAAACATTCAAAATTATCTATGATCAGGAAAACGGAGCGGGCGCGAAAAGTTGAATTCCGAACTGTCACAAAATTTAGATTTTTAACGAACCAAAACCACTCACAGCTCGGAAAATGTCAGTAACTATTTCTATCCTATTGAAATGATCATTCTTGGTAAAAATAACACAAAAACGGACCGGGCGCGATAACTAATTTGATCACTTCCTCTTTACATATATATAGGTGTTTTTCAACCACTTCGCAACCTTGCCTGAGTCAGTACCCCTGAACTTTTCTTCTCAAAACTTCATGAATCAACCGAAGAAACCAAAAAAATTGCGGGCGGGATCAGGCGAAAATCTTGGTAACGGGCTGCCGTACTATATTCTCAGGTAATAATTATTGAGAATTTCACTACTGGAATGTCTGGAATGGGTGCAATTGTTGTTTATGTAGTACTCTTAAAGCACTTTGATGAAATATAGCCATTCTTTAGCCTAATCTTCTAGTACTTATCGTAGGATCTTCCATTACAGTATCTAATATTTCTTCTTTAATGTCAATAATTCTTGCGTTTCTTGGACGGTCAGCGTCTCTGTTTTTCACTTGAGGACTTCCTTATTCCTTAAGTCGACGTGCTGTACTTAAAAATGTTTTGGCATCAGGAATATTTCTGTTTTCTTCATAACACTTTACAGCTGCAGCGGGATTACCAGAACATTCTCCCAAAGTCAAAACTACGTCTGTTAATTCACTCATGTTCAAATAATATTAACAGTTAAACTAGAATTATTTCAAAGCTAAGAATTAAAATCTAATAAATAACAGGAATGTTAACAGAAGTTAAAAATATGAATTTGATATGAATCGGAAGTTATTGCAGAAAAAATTAAATTATCCACCTTTTAAAAGGGGTATATCTGCCTTATTGTTTATTTTCGGAAATAAGTTTATAGAAAAGTCTACCATTATTTTTGGATGTAAGTACCATAAGCTTCAGAAATATCGTTAGACAAAAAAGTTTGTCACAAAACACAACCAAGATAATAATTTTTGCATTATAAATAATTATTAATACTTTATGAAATATATATAATTTTTGGTGTATGCTATAATGCTTATCTTGGGTGATAGACCAAATATTTGATGCTCTTTTATGACTATTTTCATACTGTTAACGTAATTTCAAACTATCATTAGAGTTTTAAGAAAAAATGTTAAGTGTGCATACTCTTTAAAATCTATAATATGAGGTCCGCCCACTGGGATTTATATTTGACATTCAGTTTCCTATTTATGTACAATATTAATACTGCTAACTATAGAAGTGATAATTTTCTCAGAAAAGGTATGCAAATTTTTAATAAATCGTTTTTAAGCCGTAATATATGATATGAATAATGAAGGAATAATTTGCATTGTTGACGTAATAATATTAAATTATCACTGGAATTTTCAGAGAAAAATGCCTTACTCATTGGAAGTCAGTAAATAATTTTTATTAACATTAAATAGATGTACACTAACTTGGACATGATGATATAGACAATAACAATTCAATTTTCTGGCGAGGTTCACGTATCAAAAGTATAGGTATATCCCCAGCTTGTCAAAACCTAATTTTATGTTTATATTTCATTAAATAAAAAAATACTCCCGCTTAGTAGTGTCCATCCCAAGACACGTTTTATTGATCCAACTACTTTTGGATTTATACCACTTTAAGACAGGATTTGTTTCTATTTGTGATTTGTGTTTATGTTAACAAAGTGTAGTGACAAGTTATTGTTTTACTTTTTTACTTTAATCATGAGCAGTGTTGTGCAATTAAAGAGTGGAAATGCTGACGTTCGATTTTTTTTATTGCCAAACAGGTTTGGAAACTTAACATACGGTGACAAAATTTTGGTAACAATTAGAGCAACTTTGTTCAGGTATGGAGAATCCTATTGAAGTACATTTTCCAAAGAATGAAATTCTTCAAAATCCGAATTAATAAGCTAATGAAATTATTTTTTGCTTTTAACTAGTATTTAAAGAAATTTTAAAAAGTTTGCCAGGATAGGGTTGCCGCTGTGACCTGATAATCATCACATTAATGGGGTAATATGGAACAAATAGAATTTTTTGTAAATATCTTTTAAAAGTCTATTTTGGGGAAAAAACTTAACGAATCATTACAGATGATAATAAAGATTGTACATAGCTTATGTGTGTATATTGTATTAAAAAAAAGCAGTAATAGTTTAATACTGCATTTAAGTATAGTTTAAACTTTCGTCATTATCACTGGCAGTTCCTGTTTCCTCCTGGGCAGATTTTTCTAGAAAAATTCTTCATTGCTATTTCTTGTGATTCATTTATTGATCAATTTTGTTCAAAAACAATAGGGTTCTTCCTCTAGCTAACTTACTGTCCTAATTTCAATACAATCGGACTTTTCGTTCTTAAGTTATCGTGCTTACAAGAAACGTGACAGACAGACGGACGGATATTTTGAAAGTTGTTCAGAATTCGATCACAAACACAGTGATACGAGCAATATAACGGCCTTAGAAACGTGCCTATCGAATGCAATATACTCTTCGTTTTGTATTTGTATATAAATAAATGCTACAGGAAGAATATTGTCTAAAATTTGCTTATTAGGGAGATCTCTCTTCACTTGACGCGTTACCCTGCATCCCCACTGATCTTATGCCTTGCTCAGTCTTAAGGTGGCCATTCCCTAGAAAGAGACATCCGATAGGGAAATGTTTATTATTTTTGGCCATGACTTTTTTTACTTAGTACTTATGTATATTTAGAAAACCTATTAGAGTACCTAAGTAGAACCATAACAAGACTATTACTATGAATTTTCACTCAATAATTTCAGTGGTTTGCAAAATAGCTAGATTTAAGTTTAAAAATTATGTTATCTTCCTATTTTGTAGTTTTAAATCTAGCTATTTTACAAACTACTGAAATTATTGAGTGAAAATTCATAGTAATAGTCTTGTTATAGTTCTACTTAGGTACTCTTATAGTTTTTTTTAAATATACATATTAAGAAGAAAAAAATTATGACCAAATAAATTTTTCCCCATCAGATGTCTCTTTCTAGGGAACGGCCACCTTAAGGGAAAATACTAAGAATTGCAAACTTCGCCTGTATACAAATTTTTGGCACCTACGAAAAAAAATTCCTTTTTAGTAAAAACTTCGAAATAGGTTGCACTAATTGAGAAATAATTGTAACATAAGCTTTACTATTCATTTTAATATTTGAACTAAATGTAAAATGTTTGTTTTAATAAAAGCATTTTATAAATTCAGCAGTTAAATATACAAAACATAATAATGCTACATATTCAATCAATCTAGTGTATATGACAACAACAAAATAGTTTAATATGTTCTCAATTTTGTCAACAAAATGATTTAGATCAATCAAATGATTGTCGAGGCACATATTTGCACAGTTCGAAGTACTTTATTGTGATTAAAATTTTTCTAATAAGGATTAGTAAAAATATTCGAAATATGTTACTGTGATTCAGATAAACTGTAATATAAGTATTTAGTATGTATTTAACTCTTTGAAGGAACATACAATGTTGATTAAAATAATAAATAAGTAATTTTATAAATTAAATAATTAAATTCACAATCAATAAAGTGTACATGACAACAACAAAATAGTTTAATAAGTTGTCAGTTTTGTCTGCAAAATTATTTAAGTTAATCAAATCATTATCAATGCACAAACTTGCACATACCATAGACTTATTCAAGATGGCTGACGAATTACAACCAAACGAAGACCAGCCTAAGAAAAAATTAAATAAATCATATAAATGTTGTAAAGGTCAACTAATTTCTGTAGTGGTGTGTGTATACTGTGGAAGTGCATATCACAAAAGTTGTTCTGATAGAAAAAAATTTGACATAATTGATAAAACCAGAATAAATTGTTGTAGAAGCACAAGTCTAGGAATGAAGTGTGACAACACATCACAGGAAAGTAACGCGAAAAATACTGATATGAAAAATAGCATTATTGAATGGCTAAGGAATGAAAATGTGTTATTAAAAAATCTTCTAGCTGAAAAGGATGAAAAATACTCAATTTTACTAGAAAATAAAAGACTTTTAGTTGAGAAAATTATGTACCTCACAGATCATAGAAACCAAACACAAAATAAGAACTACATAAAAAGCAAGCCTACAAAAAATATTCAAATTTCTGAACCGCAGATAGCAAGTGTCAATAATATAATCAGTAATAATCCCCAAACACAGAAGGAACCAGTTGTAAATATTCAAACAGTGCAGCATACATCAAAAACAGTGGCATGTGCAGCCAAAGCTTCATCAGGTACCTTGCCACGAAATGCCAAAAAACAAAATAATGACGAAAATGAAGGGCACTCTCACAAACAACACAGATATCAGCCAGCCCAAGTCAGAAACGCTATCAAACAAGCACGAACTTCCAATAAAACTAGAGAAATCCAGGAACTGGGTAACTCTGTACACGGTGATAGTTGGGAGAAACCAAAATACAGAAGGAACCAAAGGTTCGTAGTCGGAGCTAACGATGAGCTTACAGATATTCAAACTGTACTTAAACTTAGTTCACTACATGTGACACATCTTAAGCCTGAAATGAAACAGCCTGATGACTTGAAGAGATCCCTAGAGGATACATTTCCAAAAGTTCTTTGTTAGGAATACAATTCGAAACATCCATGAGATAATAAGACAGGAGCACTTTAAAAATGCACAGAGACATGAAATGTGTCCAAGGGGAACCCTAATCTCACGTTTGTTAATGAAGAGGGGGATTGCGCAACAATCAGGGGAACAAGCGAATCCATGATTAGGGAAGCAGTACATAAAAATCCAAGCCAGAGTTTAAAAGTAGGTCATGTAAGAAATACTCAATGCGATAGAAACAATATTACTAATATTGATTGCATATCTAAAGGAACTTCGTGTAATTTGTATTACAGAGCACAGGACAGATGATGAGGAACTTAATAGTCTTAACATATCAGGTTTTGCTCTGGTGAGTAGTTTTTGCAGAATGAGAAACTATCACGGGAGAGTAACTATTTTTATAACCAAATCAAAAAATTTAAAAGTGTGTAGCAAAATACTATCATAAAACAAATATTGAACTCTGTGGTATATTACTATGCTGTGAGCAACGTTTATTTTGTAAAGGTACTCTGAATACCACCATCACCGAATAATAAAAACTTTAGTAACGTAAATTGTCCAAAACACTTTTCAATTACCACTTTATACCACTTAAAGAGCTTAAATGGTGCGCTGTATAAGGGTCGCCATTACCACTTTATATATCTCTTAAGTTTTATAGTAAGAAGTAATAGAAATATAACTTAAAAACTTTAAATAGAGAACTTTCCTTGCTCTTTTTTTCACTACAAACCTCTCTCTCTCTCTTTTTTTAGTTGTTGATGTTGAAATTATTACATCTTCATTTCTAACAATATGGAGGCTTTTACTCTGTATATAAAATATATATGTACTTCAATTAACTTCAAGATAACAAAACCAAAACCATGTGGTAAATAATAAAGACAATACAAGGTTCAATCTCGGCTTCAAAGGATATATGTATCACAAAAGATGGTAATGAGGTACCCATGGATGAGGTGGCCAACAACTTTAATTTACACTTTTCAAATCCCACAAATATAAATGCTCTCTTCGATTTTGATTACTTAGAATCTAACGTACCTAATTTTCACAAATCTTTTTATTTGTCTCCAGTTTCCTCTAAAGATGTCGAACTTCTGATAAGTAATTTAAAATCTTCAAACTCTAGTGGCCACGATAACATATCTAATAATTTGATAAAAAATTGCAGATATGTTGTCAGCAGTCCAATAGCCTATATAATAAACCTTTCCATAGAAAAAGGCATATTTCCCAGCAAATTTAAAAGAGCCATTGTTCAGCCTCTATATAAAAAAGGAGACCCTAATGATTATAACAATTACAGAGCCATTAGCTTACTATGTAGTTTTTCGAAACTCTTAGAACTCCATCTTAAGGATCAGTTGTCAAGTTATTTACAAAAAAATCACTTGCTTTCCCCCGCCCAACACGGTTTTACCACTAGCAAAAGCACAGAATCGGCTTTGTGTGACTTTCACCATAATATCATTAAAGCCCTAGATAAAAAAAAAATCGTTGTAGGCCTTTTCATAGATTTTTCTCGGGCTTTCGATTTGGTAGATCATCAGTTGCTCATAACTAAACTTGAACGATATGGCGTTCGAGGAACAGCTTTACAAATATTTTCGTCATATCTTGACAACAGAACTCAATCTGTAAGACTGCCCGGTGGAGCAGAAAGCAAAATATGTGTTATTAAACAAGGAGTTCCACAGGGTTCAATACTGGGACCACTCTTGTATATTCTTTCCTCCAATGACATTATTAATTACCTTAAAAAAATACCAAATGTTCATGTGGTTTGTTATGCCGATGACACAAACGTTATAGTCACAGGAAATGATTTAACGGAAACTAAGGTAACTGCTGAAAGAGTTTACCAAAATATAATTCGCTGGTCTCACAATAACAAATTAAACCTGAATAAAACGAAGACCACTACCATTCAATTTACATTAAATAATAATTCCGAAGGGTTAAAACTTTTTGATGATACTGGCACTGAATTAATATCCTGTGACGCCAATAAATTATTAGGCGTTACTTTTGATGAACATTTGAAGTGGACCCACCATATAGAAAATTTGTGTACGAAGCTAAGAACAAGCTGCTATGCTTTAAAGTTCATGTCGAAATACTGCAGCCAGGAGGTTCTTAAAACGCTTTATTATGCCAACTTTCATTCCCATCTTAGATATGGAATCTGAATTGGGGTAACAGCAGTAATGTGGCCAGGGTATTTTTATTACAAAAATATGCAGTCCGTATCTTGTCAAACCTAAATTACAGAGAGACGTGCAGAGATGCTTTTAAAACTTTGAAAATTTTGACTCTTGCGAGTCTTTATATTCTGGAAGTGTGTTTATATGTCCATAAGCATAAATCCTTTTTTTCTAGTAATCAGGTTAAACATTCACATGAAACCAGATCGAAAAACATTTTAATACCTGACCAATACAGAACCACCATGTATCAAAAAAGTTTCCTTTGTCAAGGGTGTAAACTTTATAATTCACTAGATGTAGATATTAGGACTTCTGGTAGCGTTCAGATTTTTAAAAGTAAACTTAAAAAACTACTGCTCACCAAAAATTGTTACACGATTAACGAATTTTTCTTAAATACACTCTGACTTACAAGTATTTGTGTGTAGGAACGTTCATGACTGTGTTATATATAGTGTCCCGTATTATATATATTGTATAGATGTTTTTTTTTTTTTGTATTGCTTGTATTACCTTATGTGACGCGTTCTTCATTTAATGTGTGTATACTCTTACATATATATATATTTTTAATGAAGAAATAAAGATTATTATTATTATTATTATCATACGTGACTTATGGCAATAAACCTCTGAAATTTTCATGCAAGTGCGTCTTTACTGTAAAATTGACGTTTGTACCTCGAAAAAATAAAGACGCCATCGAAATTATACATATTTAAAAATAAAAATCTCTGACAACATTCGATTCCTCATAAAAAAATTTCACTTTTCTTGTGCTACATATTTATATTTACATAAAAAGTAGTATCAGCGAAGTATATTAAATTTTAAACCTATTTTCTAACAGTTTTCTTAAAGGTATCAATATGGCATCTACTGACAGGATCAAAAACATGGCATCCATATTGAAAATACCAAAAGCACGCTATAAAACTGATAAGAAACTTCTCTATGTAACCAAGAATGTGATTTTGTAAGGTTATATTTTCCCTAGAATTTTCAGGGGTGGACTTGAGTAATTTTATTAAAATCTAATATTTATTAAAATTTAATTAATTTATTAAAGCGTTATTCTGTATAGGAAACACAAAACAGTAAAGTGTGTCCAATGGATTTTAATTGCCGATTACAAATTTTAATAAACATTGGTTATATTGTCTACCTACTATGCATAGGTTAGACAGATTTTCCATTTTCTGATATTTTCTTGTCTTTTTAATGGTACCAATGCCTGAAAATCGCAAGATCTGAAAAAATAATGATTTAAAAAAATAAGTATAAGTGTCAAAAGTTCGACAAAAATGTTCAACATCAGCAGCCCTTCATGTCTAAAATCGAGACGCAAGTATTCAAAAATATGTGTATATGGAGAAGAAAATCAACAAGTTATGAACATATTATTGTCGCAAAACAACTAAAAAGTGTGTACATAAAACTGATTAATCAAAATTTTCATAAAAATATTTAACCTTGGCCTTCCTGCTATACAAATTTCATTTTACGAATTGCACAAGGCAAGACGAATCGTATGACACAACTTGATGAAGTATTAATGATATTCGTTAATATGCCTGAAAGATCGTCGAGCATGTTCTGGACACCCACAAATAGAAAGGCATTTGAAACTGCATGTGTGCAGTTTCAAATGTTACTAAATTCATTTATAGATAATTAAAAATATAGAATTAAATTTTAGACAGTTACATTGAGTAAAATATCTTTAACATAATCCTTGATTGGTTCAGCCTTGACCCTCAGTTCACGGCGCATGACTACAATTGGTGTCATAATTATTGTACCAAAACCAAATCACATTTTATATAAATGAAGCAGACTATATTTTTATCTATTTATATTCATTTAAGTAATTTTGTAGCAAACTTTTGTTCATCCTATGTCGAATATTCATATAACTAGTATTTTTTTCTGTCAGTAAAAAATAAATGTATTCCGAGATTTTTTTGAACTTTCACTGTTATGTATATGTATGTAAGAAAATTAAGGTTTATTGCATTATTGTATATTTTTTAGTGAAAATGTACAGGGTGAACGTCCTAAATAAAAGCAGTGAAAATAATGCGTGGATAATAATATTTGGCATATACTTAACACGATTGACAAAGAGAACCTGAAAAAAATATAAAGAATAATCATTCAAAAGAAAAAAACTAATTAATTATGAAAGGTGGGAATTAGGAAAGGCCAGTTGTTTTTTTTTTTATTATGAAATGTAGTTTTAAATCATTTTTATAATTGGAAAATATCTCACAAGTCCTTTCCAATGAACCAGTTAGTGTGAGCCCCTGAAAATAGGCAATCTGCAACACATTCGAGTCATATACTGCATTCTCTGGAAATTTGTCATCTGTTATTGTTAACTTTATGTAGGTACATTATAATTAAGGATTAAAATAGATTCTGGTAATAGATTGTCTCATATTAAAATTAAGTTTCATCTTTATATTAAATATTTAGGGATTAGATATAATACATTTTACATCCTTTGAGAATATTATGTAGTACATAGAAATCCTTAAATATTTTGTGTAAGTTCACATCTCTACAAAATGTAGAGCTATGTTGTCTGTCTTAATATCAACCTAAACTGCACGAATCATAAGGGTTAAAGCTTCCACTTCTCTAGTTTTCACTGGCTATATTCTGAAATTGCATATATTCAAGCACTATTCACTAGTTTTGATGGCATCATTATAATGGTCTATTTCTAAACATTAAGATAAAACCGAAAGCCCCTTGCTACCAGTTGTAATTCCTTATTTAGGTATAGGAAAATAAAAATATGGCCTTAAAAAATTCGCATGATGGTTAAAAAAAGAACATTTCATTTTTTTTCTTAACACATATAGTGCTGCATGCCATTGATGGTCATTTCTGTTACCATGCACAACCACATGCCCACCATCGGTCATTTCATGTCCATCATATTGAAACAAGTGGTCAACCGTGGATACACTACTTTTTATTTCAGACCCGTGTGCTCACCAGTGGGATATTAAATATTTTAAATGAGTTTTACGTAGACAATACCATGGTTTAGTCACAGGTAATGTACTTTCGCTTGGACTTGGCAATTTGGCTTTGCCACTGGTGTGCACATGTGTGTTCGGATGATCACATTGTCCCAATATGACGCACGTAAAATGACCACCGGAGAGCACGTGGTCATGCATGGTAACAACAGAAATGGCCACCAGTAGGCATGGGCATATTAAATACATTTACAACAATTATGATAACAAAACGATAGAAGAATATAATTCTATGGAGTGAAATTTAAATAAAATATAAAACTTTCATTTATATTCCACTCCATACAATTATATTTTAAGTAAAATTTTGTTAGCATATAAGACAACTGTTGCCATTATTAACAGATTCTTTAATAGGGAATGATTTTTGACTATGTATTAAATTCTTATTTTACATTTCAATTTTAACAATTCCATATGTGCTACTAATGCTTTATAGTACAAAAATGTATATAATATATGTATATATTTTTCTTTTCAGGAATGTTCCTTTCCGAGTACGTGTACGTCTATCCCGTAGGCGAAACGATGATGAGGACTCCATAAACAAACTATACACCCTTGTCACCTATGTCTCAGTACCAACATTTAAGTTACTTCAGACTGAAAATGTAGACGCCAGTCAGGAATGAAAAATAAAATTAATTTTATATAAGTAACCTGTGTTTTATTTGAATGTAGGTGCTCTTGAAAATATATTTTTGATCATTTTTGCTTACTTCATTTATCGTTTATTTATATTTGTTAATCTGAAGATTATTATTTTACTACATGCGTCTGCTTAGGTTTGTTGAAAAGTGTCCACGCGGCGCACACCACCAAAGGCCGGTTTATCAATGCGAGGAGGATAAAGTTATCCTATGGTAAATCGGTTTAATAAATACGTTAGGGTCACTTCCAACCACTTTTGTCCATGACCCCCTACTGCTATCGACACGTAGACCTTTCCTCAGCAGGGGTAGTGACCCAACTGTGCTTTCCCCATAGGATGACTTTTATCCTCACATTGATAAACCAGCCCCTAAGCAAAGGTTAGAGAATTAATAAGATAGGACAGCCGGCGAAAAACCTTTGGTCTTTTAGCAATGCCACCATTGACCTTTACATTTACATTGGGTTTATAGTGCATTTGCCCACAGAGTGTCAATAACGGGGAAAAGGTAAAATAAAAGAGAGTGAAAAATCAATATATTTCATATACCTTCTTATATTTTTCTTTGGATTTTGAAGGAAGTAAGCTCGAAGATGCTTCTCGAGCGGCATTTAAAATCTCCAGAACGATTTTCTAAATTGTTTTCAGTAGCAAGACTCATTTTTATAATTAATATATAACTTCAATTACTGCACATTCTATAGGATACTCTTCGCAGTTTTTTTTTTGTAAATATTAGTTTTATACATTTTTTTGTTTAATTACAAAACGACCAAAAATTAATTATTTGTTTATTTATTGATTGGTTTTGTTCAATAGGGTTCTTCCTTTAGCTGTCACTAACTTACTGTCCAAATTTCAATACAATGGGACTTTTCGTTCTTAATTTATCGTGCTTAAAAGAAACGTGACTGACGGACGGATTTTTTTGAAAGTTGTTCAGAATTCGATCAGGAACACTGATATGAAATTTTTTTTTCTACGAGTAATATTACTGGTTTTAGAAATGTGGCGATCGAATGCAATATACTCTGTGTTGTGTTTGAGAAGAGTATAACAAAGCTGTGTCAGTTCCTACACAAGTATATATATACTATGAAATTTTTTAAATTTCTAATGTCTATATCTCACTATTTGCTTATAATTACCTACTAACAAAATGCGAAAAAATAGTATATACCATTCTCGTAAGAAAAAAAGCAGTATTACTAAACTCATATAGTTTTAGAGTTGCTCGCTCGTACTCAAAAACTGTATTCGTTTAGCTATACTTTGCTTTTCTAAACTTGTTTATTGTTATAAAAGTAAGAAAAAAACAGCCACATGCGGCTGTCATCGAAGGCTACGCCACAGGGTCACAGAGTAGTAATATTACTACTCTGTGGCTACACGTGACGTAACACTTGCCGATTCTGACGAACTAACCTTTTTTAGTAATCTTGATCATATTCATTTAATGCGAATTTGACAAATACCGAAACCGTTTCCGCTGGATGTCCTGTTCCTTTAATTTGGAGTAACAACTGTCTTCGTCTGTTTAAATGGCAGCTAATGGAAATAGAAATGAATGGGTTAAACGACTGTCTTATTAGGTTTTGTTTAAAAAGCCACCATTCTTGTGGCTGATTTAATAGTGACGTCATGCTTCGGACTTCGGATGCGTTTGAGGACAGTGGTATACGACATGACCCACGCAAAAACTTGCATTACATACCCATTTCAAGTGACAGATGAATCAGATGATAGGTTTAGGTTAAATTTATGGGAGTTGCTACATGGACGCCGCGGCGGACATATATCACTTCTTAGCTGTCCGCCGCGCATGCGCATTCGCTTTTGCACGACTTATTGAACCGCCGCACAGAGAAATTGGAATGTTTTTATGCAATTTTCTGGAAAAGAAGGCGGGGGGACACCCCCCGCACCCCCCGTTTTTGTCTGCGACGCTAATGCTGCCTACGGCGCTGATAATTTATTAACAATTATTTAGCAAAATAAAAATCAACCTAACTAACCAAACTACCATCACATGAGAGACAAATTATTATATGAAAAAAAAGAACATTTCTGTCGTCAAATCCAACTAGAAATTGTGAAAAAGGATATTAATCGTTACAAAATATTAAAAAAAAAAAGTGCAGTGGGCAGTATTTGAACCCGGGACCTGTCGCTACACAACGCGACAACGTTACGCATAGGCCAGCGATCCACGTGGAAAACACCGCTATAGCACGGAATAAATAGTATCTAACCAAACCAATTGCCGCGGCGGACAGCTAAGAAATCTTACATGTCCGCCGCGGCGTCCTTGTAGACAGTCCCTAAATTTATGTCAACTGTCAACGCCCTTTTGTAAATGTATAATTTGTACACTTCCAAATAATTAATACTTTTACTTTTATATTAGTATTATAGTATTCCATGATCTAGATACATTAACTGCAAAATGGAACTCAGAGATATAAATTACAATAAAAGTGATTACGTAGAAACCGTAAGTGGATTGTTTGTCACTGGATAAAATACTTACCTATATCAGTTTTTTTTGCTAGGCCTCTGGTAATAAAGTATGTCGGCAAACTGTATTATGTGGCTCACAAAATATTATTTTGCAAGGAAAGGTAATAGTTCAATCAGAAGCAATTATAAGAGGTGATCTGGCCAATGTCAAAACAGGACGTTATTGTATTATTAGTAGAGAAGCTGTTCTACGACCACCATACAAAAAATTTAGTAAAGGGTAAAGTAGTTTCTAGCATTTTGTTAAGAGTAGGTATGTGCGTGTGTTTAGCAGTAGTCTAATGTATCCCTGGCTTCCCAAGGTGCACCTGCTTAGTTAAACAAACTAGGCATACTACTTAGCACAATGACCTTACTGTAATTGAAACCTGCTGCATATTGATGGCAGACTATTTATGGAGAAATTAATGGTTTTAATATTCGCTAACAGCATTTTCTTTTAATAAAATGTTGGAATGTCTTTAATACATGCTAGTCCTAAAGTTAAAACTACAAATTTGCTATTTATAAGAATTTATAGGTACATCATTTATATTAAAGTCGGTGCTTATAATACGGCAGCACTTTACCAAGAACCCTGTCAAAACAGCAAACTTTATTGCAAGGAAACTATATATTATGAAATTCTAAGACACTAAGCAACTTTCCGTCATTTTCCGTTGGCCGCAGCTGCGTGGAATCGAATGGAGGCATATTTATACGCTGGATAACAATCAACACCATAGCAACCATGCAATGACCTTCCCAATTACAGCTTTTGCAAATATAAAAATTAATTTGTCAAATAAACGTCAAATTTAAAAAAATATGTTTCAAATAAAATATTCATTTTCATTCAAGTGTTGAATACAATTTTGTATTGCACACGTGTTCTTAATTTTTCCCCATCATTTACTTCCTTCGACAAGAAGTCAAAAGAAACTGCTTCGCTGCGAAGACTGAGATGACCTGTTTCTCTTTACATGTTCAAAGCTTGATTTGAACCCTTCAGGACAGGTAAAAAGTTCCGTCACCCTGAACTTTTCTCGGCTCTCCCAGAACTGATGAGAAACGCTGGAATTATCTTCACTGTAGTAACTGGAAAATCTTGGTAACGGGCTGCCGTACTATTAATGAAGATTGGTTTTCTTTATTTACCTAGTGCATAAAAATAACAATTAGGTATAGAAGTCACTCTAGCCATGATTTATATATTTTCAGTGTGGCCTTCTTCCCACTTACGATGGGTGATAATGTATTTGTTGGAGAGAAATCTGTGGTAAATGCAGCTATTGTTGGAAATTATGTCTATATTGGGAAAAATTGTGTTATTGTAAGTATAATTAAACAGCAAATTTCAATGTCATATTTATTATAAATTACCTATACTCCTGCTCAAAAATGTTTCCGCATATCTGGGTGCTAACAAAAGTAGTTATACCATTCCATATTTTGAGTCATAAAATGGGTTTCTCCCAATCTACTGTTTTGTGATTCTGTGTATTATACACAGGGTCAAATTAATCATCTAATCTCATGTTATAAATTACAATAAGATGTACGGGGTGTCCCCAGAATCATTAGAGAAGACATAGTTCCCGTTCAAGATATAAGACAAGAACCTGGAAGGAGTAAAATATATACGAAAAATGGCCAATTTTTGAAGTTTTCACTGGTCGATTCGGGAGACGATTTAAAATAAATTACACAGTTTAAAAATAATTAGGCCACGAATTAGGCTTACTTGATTTTCTATTCTTGCTTCTAGAATGCAGTACATGCACTCAAATCAATCTAATAATGAATCAAGAAGGTTATAAGGCAGGGCATGCATACTTATAAAACATTTATGCCTGACAATCTTCACAAGTCGTCATCATAAAAAATTTAATTGTTTTACGGTGCTATACTCATTGTGAGATATGTACTCCCCTTTTCTTCTATGTTAAAAATTTGTTGATCATAATAGCAGCAAATTAAGGGATTTTCTATGCCTTTTTGTAAATATCTTGACGCAACTAGGTGATATAGGGCAAATTATGATACATATATCTTTTGTAGAGCATAAAATTATCTATAACAAGATGATACAGTGGATAGTTAGGTCAGTACCATCCGATAAAGCCTCAAAAATGGGTTTTCTAGTTGACACTCTGCTACAAAGATACGTAGTCTGGACTTTTTGCTGGCTCTTTGTCAGTAGGTACAGGGGAGGGGAGTGAACAAGACTTACTATGTCCAGGCGGTGGAAGCTGTCATGTAACTTGGTAAATTCTAATTGAAATTCCACATCGATGCTTTTTTGAGACTTTTTGATTGCAATTTATATATGTTACCAGATGTCGAGAACAATCGAAAAATACCCCTGCCCGCATTTTCTGTTGTCAGGTTCAGCCCTTGACCCAACTTCCAGAAATTCCGGAGAAAGGGTTAACGGCTGGGCCTAGGGCCGAACCTGACTACAAAAAATACTGGCAGGGGTATTTTTGGATTATTCTCGATGTCTGGTAACATATATCACACTGCATGCAAAAAGTCTCAACAAAGCATTGAAGTGGAATTTCAATTAGAATTTACCAAATCACATGACTGCTTCCACAGCCCAGACATATTAAGCCGTGTTAATAGAATTTAAAACAAGCTAATCATTTCACTCTTCGCCGATTTACTGCACTTTTTGTATAATTGTTGCTCATTTTATAGAATATTCTTCGCAGTTTTTTTTTTTTGTAAATAATATTAGTTTTTTGTTTCATTACAAAACAGAAAAAGCTTTTTTTAAAAATAATAACTTTTTTATTTATTAATCAATTTTGTTTACGAAATAGGATTCTTCCTTTACCTAACACTAACTTTCTGTCGAAATTTCAGTACAATCAGACTTCATTCTTATGTTATCCGGCATACAAGAAATGTGACGGGTGGACATTTTGAAAGTTGTTCAGAATTCGATCACCAACACGAAACGATACGATTTTTTTTTTCTCTACGAGCAATATTAGCGGTTTTAGAAATATGCCTCTCAAAATATACTCTTCGTTCTGTATTTGGGAAGAATATAATAATGTTGCTTCTTGTTGTGGTAAAAATCATTACTTAATTAAAAATAATTTTGTAGAAACTAGGAATAGCTGTTTAAAAATGAATTATTATTTGTTTGCTTATAACTGTATTGAAACATATTCTTTATAGGATTTTGCAAACAGCAGAAAAAATAACTATCTATAACTAAAAGAAAAACTGTGTAAAAATATTAATGAAATCTTTGCATTCTTTCGATAACCTGTATTTTGGTTATGCTAGCAAATTAAAATCCTAAAATGAATTTGTCTAATTTCTTATTTGACAATTCTCATTCTAACACTAGCATCCACACAGTCCCCTACGGCCATGCAGATTAAACTAGTATCTACATAACCCCTTACGATTATGAAGATTCAATTAAAAATGAGAACAAAGGCCTAAAATCAATTTATTTATCTACCTTGTCTTAAAAAAATTTTCGTTCTAATGGATTACATTTTCATGAAATCTATCATTCTGTTTCTTGGAAATGCTTTGCCTTTGAAACGTTTTTCGCCCTTATTCTGGAGCTCATCAGAAAGACATAAAGCCACTCATAAAGATGTTTCATGCAAAACCAAGACAATTTCTATGAATAAGTGTGAAATAATTATATTTGACACTGACTGATAAAAACAGCCTCACCATCTATTAGCTAACTAGTATTGGAGCCTATACTCTATGCATTTTTAAAAATTAATTATTATTTGTTTGCTTATAACTGTATTGAAACCTATTCTTTATAGGATTTTGCAAACAGTGGAAAAAATAACTATCTATAACTAAAACAAAAACTTTGTATACAAATATTAATGAAAATCCTAAAATGAATTTGTCTAATTTCTTATTTGACAATTCTCATTCTAACACTAGCATCCACACAGTCCCCTACGGCCATGCAGATTAAACTAGTATCTACATAACCCCCTACGATTATGAATCTTCAGATAAAAATGAGAACAAAGGCGTAAAATGAATTTATTTATCTATCTTCTCTTAAAAAAATTTTCATTCTAATGGATTACATTTTCATGACATCTATCATTCTGTTTCTTGGAAATTCTTAGCCTTTGATACGTTTTTCACCCTTAGTCATTAATATTTTTACAGTTTTTCTTTTAGTTATAGATAGTTATTTTTTCTGCTGTTTGCAAAATCCTATAAAGAATATGTTTCAATAGAAATAGCTGTGTTGGATTGATTTTAATTTGTTTATTATCAGGGATCTGATCTAAAATGCAATTTTTTCCGACTTACCAGAAAATGCACCCTCTCTGGAGAAATTTTTGGACAAAAAGTAATGTTTCCAAGACTAGACCAGATAATGAGCACCAGAGATCGGCAGAAGCTTTTCCGATCCCTGTTATTCTCTTTTCTGATCAATGAAAGTATCTGTTAATTGTTGGGATAAGTGTCAAATAGATAAATACACTTATATTGTTTGCCGTTGTATTTGTTATAAAATTTATTTAAAAAATTATGAAAAATTGATTTTATATTAGTGTCGGTCAAAAATTGTATGCATACATACATGACCGTCTCCCCTGGAATTTGCTTGGGTTGACTTGCAAAACACATATTTCCAGTCTTGTGACTTAAATTACCATTGTGAAAGCTGGACCTAAACCCTGATTTTTTACAAGACAGGGGCCGGTACTGTAATGGAACCCTTACTTTATTTTACATTAACGTCACAGGCCTAATTGGAACCACCAAATATAATATAGTTCTTTCGATTCTATCTCAAAACCCTGAGATTGTGTGGATTTGTTTGTTTGTAGTGTACTGTAGAAAAAACAATGTTGGAAGCAAACCAGGGTTCAGACTCGTATGGAAAACCTGGAGAACCTGGAAAACTCAGGGAATTTAAAAATCTTTAAAAAAAACTTGGAAATATCAGTTAATTCTGCGTCTCGATATGGAAAACCATAGGGTCTTTAAGAATTTTCACTGATCCAATTCAGTTCAAGGAATTATTTTATGCCCAATAAAAAATTACTTCAGTAAAAACTATATGGAAATTAATATTTTTGGTTATGGAAAACCTGGAAAATTCAGGGAATTTTTTCTGCTTCGCAAAGTCCGAACCCTGCAAACCCAAATAGGGAGAAAACTGTAAGAATGAGAACTAAACAGGAATCAGAATAATTAGTTCAGTTTGACTTAAAAACTACAATCGAACCAAAATTGTTTTTCTTATAACTGGAATCGAACGAGTACCATTATTTCAGTTTTATTTTAAGTCAGATCTGCAATGGAACCATTATTTTGGTCCAGGTCCTATTAATTCTATAAACTAGTGGCAGAAAGGCGGAGCATACCTGTACTTGACAGCAAGTGCTCGTATGGCTAAGTAGAAAGTTAATTCTTGTGTCGTATACACGTACGTGAATAGGAGAAGCCTTGTCTTTAATAAATGTTTTATTATAAACTTTTTTAAAATGTGCAAATCTCTGGGTTTACTTTAATGCAACCAAAGTGGGAACGCCGCAGCTACAATTGACATTGTCAAAATCAGCAGTTTAGTGTTTGTTATTGTGTAACATAATCTCCGGCTAATATCATGGAGAAACCATGCCGAGATGTTTGTTGCATGGTTAACTGTGGAAATAGATCGAATAATACTAAAAATAGAAAGTTTTATTCATTTCCCACATAGGGGAGTCAAATTAGACAAAAAGGACCCAAACTTTGGAAAAATTCTACGATCGATGGTTTTTATTGGAATGTGTTCACAAAAATGTGGAGAACAAAAAAGGAAAATGCCACTGCGAGAAATTGTGTGGAAAATTCTTTATTAAACAATTTAGGTGCAATACAATAATTCATGAATAACTTTTTGAATTAAATTTGCATTAAAGAACTAACAACAGCATTGGAAAGAATAGAAAATTTTATGAAAGAAACATATATAATATGTGTTTTCCAAATTAAAGTTGGACGAGCAGTAATTTGTTAATTAACGCTCCAAGTCGCGCTACATCAGCCGTCCGTTAATGCTGGAAATGCTGGAGTAGTCTTGAGGGAGCACGCACGCTGTACATAAATGGATATAACTTTTAATTGGCAAAAGCAAATGATATAAAACCAATTGGACATTAAAAAGTAACATTCTCTGGTAGTATCACGTGTGTTGTAATAATTATCTGAGTAATTTAATCATTGCATATATCACTTTAAAGTGGAGCATTACATGAATTTTCGATTATTTCATAAAATTCGTCGAAACATGAATAATTAATTGAAAAAGGAAAAATAAATACTTGGATAGTATATTTAAATGGATTATCTAAAATACATCTTTAGTAAGAAAAAATTAGAAAAATTTATTTCACAAAATCTAGGCCTTCAAAGTTTGTCAATTTTCGAAAAAAGCAGTTTTCCGCTATGAGCATCTAACTTTGATTGTTAATATTAAAGTTTTGAAAAGTGATATTGACACTTTATAGGTGATCAAATTAAATCTGAATATGTATTATAAGTACCAATGATTTATTCTGCGATAATTATAAGTTTTCGTGCCTGTTTTCTTCCAAGGCGTTTTTTTAATGTGCAACGAATGAACTGGAAAATTCAAGTGTGAACAAAGTTAGATAATTTAAAATATATATATTTTTTGACAATCCTACCTTGTGGAGGTGGAAGCTTAGGTATTAATCTAAAAAATCTGCTCCACGGTTTTATTTTAATTTTATTGATTTTAATGAAATACACATTAAAACGATGAAAAGTATGTGGCTCTCAGTATTATGACGACAGTAACAAAACGTTTTAATCTAAATTGACTAGTATTATTGAAACACGTAATACTTCGAGAAATTGTTACTTTCTGATGTCCAACTGGTTTCATATCATTTGCTTTTGCCAATTAAAAGTTATAGCCACTTATGTACTGCGTGCGCGCGCCCGCAAGCCTATTTCAGTGTGAGAGGACGGCCGACGCGCGATGTAGCGCGACTTGAAGCGTTAGTTAACAAATTACTGCTCGCTCAACTTTAATTCGACAAATATATGTCTATGTTTTGTTCGTAAAAAATGTATCTGTTTTTTCCGATGGTGCTGTCAGTTTTTTCCTACAAATTGAATTTAAAACGTTATTCATGAAATCGTATTTTTGCGCCTAAGTTGTTGAATAAAAAAAATTCAACGTAATTTCCCGCGGTGGCATTTTGATATTTTGTTCTCCACACCTTTCTGAACATGTTTCAACAAAAATCATCGATTGGGCAATTTTTCCGAAATGAAAATCTCCTTTAACAAGTCTGTATAAACTGGAGCAGAGGGAAAAGTGGATCGAAGCATGAAATACAAGATGTGTGTGTAGTTAACAATTCAAAATATTCGGAGAAACTACTAATTTTGTTAATTAATTTTATAGCTCAGGGGGGGATCCTTATGGCAACCGAATATGTGCTCAAAGATTTGCACATTTTATAGATAATACAAAATCGGACTATCCATTAAGTCCTAGTTTCATGCCATCAATTTTTCCATCTTGTTACTCAAAGAAGGACCCGACAGAAAAGTAAATGTTAAACTCTAAACGACGGTAAATTTTCATTGAGTATTAATAATTAATTGTTTCGTCACATATAGAATATATTACAAAAATTGAAATGTCATCTCATTTACGCAAAAAAATGTTTTAACATCACAAAAAAATAAGATTCACTCAAACATTACATTTACTCACTACGGAATTGTTTGTACTTACTGTACATGACAGTTGCGGCAACAAACCATTATTTAATTTTTTTTTAAATCAGGAAAAAACAAATTGACGCATACACATAAATATAAAAGCCACAGGAATTAATTCGGAAATGCTCCACTGAAGTGCTAGTAGTCATTCTGGCGCTACTCTATGATCTGCATTTTGGAACCCCATCTCTTAATTTTGCTTTCAATTACAATTTTTAGGGGTTGAAGATATAAATGAGCAAAGTATATATATTTATGTGGTTTTTAGGGTAGACGGTGCACTCTGAAAGACTGTTGTGTTATAGAGGATAATACAATATTGGCTCCAGAAACAGTTGTTCCACCTTTTGCAAGATACAGTGGATCACCAGGAACTCAAATTGGCGATCTGCCAGAGTGCCAAGCTGATTTAATGGTAGATTTTACAAGAAGTTATTATCAACATTTTCAACCAACCAAGCTAATTTAATCTTAAGCTCTACACAAATAGTGTTACTAATTAATATTTATATGTAATTATTTTAGTAATCATTTAAATGCATAAAATGCATTCTTATTTATTTAAAAAAAAAACGACAGTTTTGTATTTGATTATTTTTATAAGTAATATGAAGTTCTCCTTAAATGTAATGTTTATTTTTATTGGCTACACAGTATTAAATGAAGGTAAGTTCTGACATTTACAGATCTTTTTTTTTTGTTACAGTGAGCTCTCCAAAAGGTCGTTATTAATTTATATAGAATACCAGTGGCATAATTTCAACATTTTTATTGGGTAGGCAAGAATTTTTCACAGATAACTCAATAAATGGAAGTAAACCGAACCTAGTAATTCCTAAACGATAACCCTATAAACCCAAATGACCTGGCCTGTAATCGCAAAAGCATGGCGCGCTGCGCCGAAAACTCCCAATTTTGATATCAGTGGAACTTTTATATTGATGTAATTTTTATAATCCTTCGGCGTTTTGAAGTTAAAGCCTTGCATTTTCAGAATCTAAAAATTTCTTTCCGTTCCAAAGTTATTATAGGTAAAAAGCGCATTTTTCCAATGTTAATATGTTAACAAATTTTTAAACTTAAACCTTTTCAACATAACATACATGACTTTTTTCTTGTTTCGACTCATACTTTACGATAGAAGTAGTTTGGAATCGAAAGTCATATTATTTACAATTTGTTTATAAAATCCATAAACCCAAACAGTGGCGTAATTACAGCACTTTTATTTGGTAGGCAGGGTTTTTTCACAGATAACCCAATAGATGGAAGCAAAGCGAACCCCGTAATTCTTAATCGATAACCCTATAAACCCCAAATTACTGAGGGTAAGAGAGTGCTACAAAAAGTTAAGCCATAGATAGAAAACTCGAAACTCAAATGACCGAGGGAAAGCGAGTTATCACTTCATAGGTAATACTAACCTCGAAAGAGAGTGAAAAACAACTTGGTAAATAAAGTTCCCGCAAAAATCTGAAGACTTGACGGTCGTTCGCAGAACGGTTGTGCGAACGTTCCGCAGATGATTGTCGTTTGCATATGTTCGCTGATATGTTGATGAGAGCTCGCTGGTGTTTACAATTTGAATTTTTTGTGATAACTCCACGAGCATTCGCAATTTTATAAACAAATTGTAAATAATATGATTTTTGATTCCAAACTACTTCTATCGTAAAGTATGAGTCAAAACAAGAAAAAGTCATGTATGTTATGTTGAAAAGGTTTAAGTTTAAAAATTTGTTAACATATAAACATTGAAAAAATGCGTTTTTTAGCCTTTTTACCTGCAATAGCTTTGGAATGGAAAGAAATTTTTAGATTTTGAAAAAATATTCTGATAGTGCAAGGCTTTAACTTCAAAACTCCAAAGAATTATAAAAATTACTTCAATATAAAAGTTACACGATTTCAAAATTGGGAGTTTTCGGCGCAGCGCGCCATGCTTTTGCTATTACATAACTTTGGAACCATTGATGTAATTTTTATAAACCTTTGGGCATTTTGAAAGAATCGAAAAACTTCTTTCATTCAAACGTTATTAAAGGTCAAAAAGACTAAAAATCACATTTTTTCAATGTTTACACGTTAACAACTTACTAAATTGTATGAAGAAAACCAAAAAACCATAATAGGCATCTTTTAATCAAAAAATTTTGTTACAAAATTTACTCGATATTATTAAAAACCCTGAATCAAAAGTTTAGTTAAATTCTGCAACCCTCCAAAAAGTAATTAACAATAACGGAAAGCGAATTGGGGCAATTATATAGTGCTGATGGGAGTTTGATAGAACATAATATTTAATACTTTTGGTTGTGTTTATTAGTCATTATTTAAATTCTTTCAAAAAAATTATTTTCGAAATAATTTTAATTTAAATGCCTCGGAAGGATTAATTTCATCAAGACAACCCTTTCACTGCGGGAGTGGATTTTGCATTCCGTGCCCTGTGTGCGGTATTGGGCAGCCTATGCGGGTTCGTCCACTTCCCGCAGTTGAACCATAAACACGTTTCGCGGATATGTTCGCTTCCCGCAGTTGCAACATGCGAATGAAAAATTATTGGACGGCTAACACACCACTAGTGTGCGCCTAGGATTGTTTTTGACAATGAATTTTAAAAAAATAATCTTTTTTATTCATTACATTATAAAAATACAAACAGTAATAAAATGTATGTGACAGTGAATAAGTATTTATTGAATGTTCCGATTCTATACCTTCAAAGTCACTATCGTCGCTATTCATTAGAATGTTATATAATTCTTGTTCATAATAAAACTTTTTTCGTTTGTTAGATATATTTGTAATGTAAAGACACCTAATAAATCGCCAAAACAAACTAACAAAACGAACTGAACGTGTAAAATAAACGTAAACAACTGCATAAAAAGTGCACACAGTCCCATGTATTTGGACGAGATAGAATGCAAAGGAGTTGGGGCCGCCGGTGATTACACGAAAGTTGCCGCAGTCCAAGACCTGAAATCGGCCAGTGAAAAAATACGTCACCCGCAGCGAAAGGGTTAAAGATGGAAAGTGATTTGGTGGTCTTAAATAGACCTCGGTGACCTCTATTTTTTAAGATCAGTTTGATTCAAATCGGACAAAAAACAAAACAATTATTATGGTGGTACACTCTTAAGTGAGGCACACGGTATATATAAGACTTTTTTTCTTATATTAACCCATACTCTACGATAGAAGTGTATTGGAATCGAAAATTGCATTATTTGTGATTTGTTTATAAAATTCTTATTAAGAAAATGGGTTCCCAAGGGACGATTTCTCTAATAATTCGAATTTAAACCAAGTGTTAGAAACTGGTATAAAAATTAGTAAAACATCCTGCAAATCGTTCGCCTAGGAAAGAAACTCTAAACCCATTAGTCCTTAAGTATACTATATGACCATAGACGTGCCACGCAAAAGTAATGTATAATGGGCTTGTTCCATGATATTCTTTTTATATGGTTTATATACTTTTTCATATAGTACTCGATATTTTCATTATACACTTAAAATTTCGTATTATTAACTTTTTCCGTTCTCGAGATATAAGGAGTTGAAATTGGTAATAGTTGCAAAAACCGAGCGCTCATATGTGACGTCACTATACGTAAGTGATGTAATAAAAATGGCTTTCTGGGACCTTTCAAATTTAACCTGAAAAGTCGAAAAACATGGAATTTTTAAACGCTGGTAACTAAATAAATACGTCGAGTGAAAATTCGTTCTATGTCTCTACGGAAAGGAGAAGATCGGCGATCAATTCTAATCGTAAATTACATGGTCAGAATCGAAAATTCGTCCCGGCAGGAGCGATAGAAAATTGTAATTATTTGACATTTCACCAAATTGTACTACCCTACTGTCAAGTAGTAAACAAAACAAACAATACTTTGAAAACACTTATAATTATAACAAGTAAGGAGCATCAAGTCTATTGAGATCGCCGAGTCTATGCGTATAGTGACGTAGCACCTGGCTACGCCCCATTTTCGTGAGATGGAGATTTGTAATAGTTTTTAAGATACTAAACGTGCGAATAAGATTCAAATTTTTTGCAGATCCATTAATTTATACTTGCACTTTCGATTTATGAAATAAAAAAAAATGCTGAACAAGCCCATTATAATTAGTAGTCTATAATTTTACTAGTCTTGAACTCGCTGTCCCCCGGACATCTGTGGTTTAAGTCGCTTGTCTGCGGTTTACGAGTATTGAACTTGCGTTCCCCGGGCATCTGGCAATTAACTTTAACTCGCCTGTCAGTGGTTTTACGAGAATTGCAAAAAGGCCCCTCTCAAAATTTTGTCAGAGGCCCACAGTCATAATCCTCCCCTGCCTAATTGTATTGAAAACCTTTGGCTTGATTGGCGTAATTGTCATACTTATTATTTTTCGGGAAGAATTTCGGAATTCATCAGATTAATACTCTTTCAAAATATTGGGGAGGTAGCTGCCTATCCTGCCCCCGACGTGACAGTCACATCGGCGATAATTTTCATAAAGACTTTGGTCATCTTTTTTAAACACTGGTTTGATAATTGCAAATTTTAAGTTTGAGGGGAAAATGCCAGTTTCTAATGATTTATTAATGATGTCACATAATGGAGCTACGATATATAGTGATTGGTTCAAATACAATTGAGACTGGATTTATAGAGTACCACAAAAGACAAACTATATTAAAAAAATATGGTCTTAAAACATAAGTCTTGACGATAATTTTCCATAAAAAAACCTTTAAAAAGCTTGGGTAGAAGCTGAGAAATAAATTTTTAAAGATGGCCACTTTTGGCCATTTTTCGACTTGTAATCGCCTGTAGTTAAAAAATGGTGCGTTTTATAAAAAAAATCTCAAGATACAAAAGTGTTTATATTGGCCCAACTAACCTAAAAAAATGTGTTTGGAAAACGATTTGTTCACTTTTTTTATATTTTGCAACTTTTTTGTTAATAAATTACCTACCATCGGAATCAAAAAGTTTAATAAGGTTTTTTGTTGACAATAAAATAACAAATTAATTCCAATAGGTTTCAACCTGTCAACTTCGAGGTCACTTGGGTTGCTTTTTCGAACGCCTTTTTGAGGGTGTACCACTCACCTATAATTACTCAGCTTTTGGAGGTCATCCACCACCATTGACCACAGCAATGGCGATAATTGAGGATTCTAGTAAAAATAATTTTATTCAAACCCACAATTGGCTTTTTTCACCCACTTTCACTGCATCTGGAGGACTCCGAGGTATCTACAGACTCCTGTTTACAGTAATAATATTTGAAACTTCTATCACCACTGTGTGAGGAGGCATGCATTTGTTGCCATTTTGTCATGGTATGCTTACCAGTATACCCAGTTTCATCTTAGGGGTGCATGACATCAGCAGCAGACACCTCCTCTATTATGTACCTAATAAGTTAGAAAATTATCGTTTAGAAATAATTTCTCCGAAGAAATAAACCGAAAGGTTGGAAGAGAAAAAATAATTTTACTTGAATGGTTGAAAAGCTCAAGAATTCAATTAAAATGTTTTATAACAAATGGTCAAGAAATAAACATAAAATATTTGTATATTTATATATAAAATACAATTCTTTTTGTAAAAAGTATAAGGCACAATATTTTAACAAAAAACAATAAATAAAAAATGCCATTTAACCTAAAAAAAAATTAATCAATAAAATTCAATATTTCACGATTTAAAAAAATCTAAAACGGCCAACAGTTCAGCAGAATTACATTCCATTATAAGCTGGGCCGCCACCTCCTTCAGGGACAACCCAATTGATATTTTGACTAGGATCCTTAATGTCACAAGTTTTGCAGTGAATACAGTTCTGGGCATTTATTTGTAATCTTTGACCTTCTCCAGATTCTAGAGGTACAAATTCATATACACCTGAAAATGAACGATGTAAAAAATGCACAACACAAAAATATCGAAAATGGTATGCTTCATTTACTAGTTTGGCATTTGATTAAATGGTGTCGACACATCTAGTAGCAGTTTAGAAAGATTTTATATATTAAATATAAAATCTTTGTAAACTGCTACTATATGTGTGGACACCATTTATTTATAACCTAGGTATCCAAGGTTGTAAACTGCTACTATATGTGTGGACACCATTTATTTATAACCTAGGTATCCAAGGTTTTAGTAGCGCTGCTCGTGGCCAATGGTATAAAAATTGGACCCCATTCTGTCAGTGTCATGTATGGAATCAGGATGATTCGTGAGGAGAGGGTCTTTACCAAAAGATAGAAAACATTGAGGTGATCTTAAATCCCCAAACAGTAATGGCTAAAGCGGCCCCGTTTTCGAAATACAGGGTGTTTTATATTTTTTAGAAGAATATTCTTTTCTCCATATATCTGTAATGCGTAAGAGGAATCCAATGAAATTTTGTATTTTGATTACAGTAGTCATTCACCATCTAATGCCTGGGATATTATTAAAATATCAGGGCCGGACCCAGAATAAAAATATTTTTAGTTATTTCTAGAAAATAACACTCTGTATACTGTTTATAAAATATTTGACATTAGAATATTAATTTACACCTAGAAAGATACAACATAAAAAAATCGTTTGGCACCATTTCATTGTTTAAATAAAAAAATTAAATTGTTGAGGGTTCAAATTTTTTTTTTTCTTTAAATGAGAAATTGAGAGAAAAAAGTCACTCTAGGGATTAACTACATATTATTTTTTTGTTCCTTATCTGTACTAGCAAAAGGTAGTGCAAATAGGGAGAATAAAAATTCATCACATATACCTGGTGAAATAAAAAAATATTTTGTAATGAATGTGTAATTAATAAACTGAACAAAATAATAAATAATAAAAAAATAACAATTTAACTAGAACATAAGAAATCAGTCAAACTTACTAAATCCAATTAAATTATTTTGAATCAGTCTATTTTTAAAGTGACCACCGCCAAATTTTTTATTTTAATCACTTATTTAACGTCGGCCTATTTCCGCTACTAAGGCCAATCACCGACGCCAGAAGACGAGCTACCCCCAACCTGGATATTTTGCCGAACTTCTTCTCTATCGAAGAGTAGGGATATTTTACTTGCCTAACATTTCATAGACAAGGGACCGACTGCTTTACATCCCCTCCGAAGGATGGTATATCCGCTATGTAACCCCCGCCTAAAGTTACATACCTTCTACGCATGTGCTGATATATAAGCCGTTAGAAGATGGAGCGAGAACGCTGTGTTTCCCTGGAGAGGCTTACCCATCCAAGTATTAACCGCGCCCGACGTTGCTGCATTTGTGTATCGAAATACCACCGCCAAATTCAATACATTTTCTTGATCGATTTGTCATTTCATTTACACTTTGTCTAACAATCTCTAAATTGTTTTTAATTTCATTGCAAAAATGCTCAATTCTTGCAATCAGCTGCTCTCTGGTATTTATTTATTTTTTATATACTTCAGTTTTTAAATAGCCCCACAAAAAAATAGTCAAGGGGTGTGAGATTTGGTGATCTCGGAGGCCATGCAATGGGACCACCCCGACCAATCCACCTATTTGGGTATTGTTCATTCAGATTGTTTCTGACTCGTACCGAAAAATGCGGCGTAACCTCATCATGTTAAAACCACATTTCTTTTGTGTTTACATTATTTAATAAATTTGGCAGGGTATGTTGTAAAAAATCTAAATAATTGTCACCATTTAAGCGACCTTCAAAAATATGAGGACCTATGAGATTATTATTGAACATCCCACACCACACATTTACAGAAAATCTATGTTGGGAATTTTTTTGGATTATTGCACGGGGATTCTCGTGACTCCAAATATGAAAATTTCGAGTATTATTTATACCATCACATGTAAATTGAGATTCATCGGTAAACAATACTCTTAACATAGTTCGACTATGGGATAAAACCCAGCGGCAAAAAGTTAACCGAAATACATCATCACCTGGCACCAATCGTTGGACAATTTGGATGCATTTGTTCGTCTTTAATAGTTCTCCAAACTCTGGTTTGAATAATATGTAATTGTTGACCAATTCTTCTTGTGCTGATTTTTGATTTCTGGTCAACCATATTTAAAATCAAATCTTTTTCTTGCCGGGTCTGCCTAACAGGACATTCTATTTTCATGATTGAGGGAACGGTTCCAGTATCAGAAAGATGTCTAAACACTCTATAAAATATTTTATAATCTGGTACACGTTGATTTCTAAACCGGCATCTGTATTCCCTTTCCGCAGCTTTTGCATTGCCACTGCAATATCCATAGACAAAAATCATATTTGCGTATTCTCTACTCGTGTATGTAAACGGCATGACTTATGAATTATTACAAGACAATATTGTAACCTGTAAAAGCAACACTGGTGACGTGACACTTCTTAATTACAATATTACTGATTTTTGACAGGTACCTACTTGATTATTAAAAAGTACGTAGCCATAACATTTAAAACAAATGTAATGGCAAGACTAGATGATTGTAACAATTAATTACTCTTGCAATGAATTAAATATTGCTTGGAGAACTACCTTTTGGTAGTGCAGATAGCTAGGGAACAAAAAAATAATATATGTAGTTAATCCCTAGAGCGACTTTCTTCTCTCAATTTCTCATTTAAAGGAAAAAAAATTTGAACCCTCAACAATTTAATTTTTTTATTTAAACAATGAAATGGTGCCAAAAGATACGACCCTCTCCTCACAAATCACCCTGTATATTTTTTAATGTAATTGTGTTTGTGATATTAATATTACTCATATTATAAAAGGTATGTATACCCAATTATTGGATGTGGGTCTGTTGTCTTTAAAAGTCTACTAGACATTGTCTAGCTCATTCAAAGTTTGCATAGGATACAAGCAGCCACATTATCCGCGGAAGTGCTATTTAATCTTACATTGGCATAATGAAATTGAATATTATCCCATTTACTAACCTGCAGGGCAAAATCTTGCTTCAGGTCCATCATAAACAGCTAAATTAATTTTCACTGGCACTGTATCGTCTTTAAGAGTCAAATGGGCTGGTTGATCACCTTCATGGTTTGTGCCAGTCAATGCAACTGATGTAAGAAGATCAAAACTAATTTTACCATCAGGTTTAGGATATTCTATTGGCTTAAACTCCTTCGCTGGTCTCAGTCTTTTATGATCAGGATCTAAAATTATTTTAATTTGAAACATTCATTTCCAGAACTCAATATTATTAGAAATTTACAATGACACGTTAGATGTTAGTTGGTTGTTAGCGCTTCTTATTAAAATACTTTCATACCTCCATGTTTAAAGGTCCATGGTTCACGCCCTCCAATAACTATAGACAAACCACTGTAAGCTACACCTCCATAAAGCCCTAACGGATTATGGAAACTTGGCCTTACATTCCTAATAGCTTTTAGTTCTTTCCATATCCAACTACTCTTTATTTTATCCTCATAAATTTTAGGTTCAAACCCTTCAGTTTCCTGTTTCTCTGCGTTTATAACTTCGTAAACACTTTCAGCTGCTAGCATTCCACTTTTCATCGCATTGTGTGTCCCTTTAATCTTAGGCACATTTAGGAAACCTACAAAATATAAAATAAAAACGTAAGCAAACCTCTGTGTAAAAAATAGATACATGAACCAATATACAAGGTGTCTGGTATATACATACAAATATTTTACACTATTTCGGAGAAAATTCAAATAAAGTAGATGTTAGCTTAGGTGTTCCACAAGGAAGTGTTTTGGGCCCTCCATTATTTTTATTGTACTTCAATGATACAGACAACTATACATTTATATATCATACTGCCTTTGTGGATGACACCATGTTACTATCATTTCATAAAGATGGATTTGAATATCCGTAATGAATGACAACATTAAATATATAAATTAATACTTTGGTTTCAATCATTTAGTAACGGATCCAACTAAGACACACTATATAATTTCATTTGCATTCAGCAAATTACACCCAAAGTCCATTAATTAAATTAAACTGAGATCTATAGCACAAGTAACAAACTTTAAATTATTAGGGGTATATATAGATTTATCTTTAAACTGCAAGTGCCATGTAGTCTATTTACCAAAAAAATGTACAAAGAATTGTTTTGCAATGAAAAAATTACACAAGAATACAGATAAAACAACATCAAAAATATTTTATCATTCAAATTTTGAATCTATTACATAATCTGTAAAACATGTATTCAAGAAAGAAAACTAATGCTACCATGTATATATACTACATGTGTATTTTTCTACATTGCGTTTTCATCAAGAAATGATAAAAATTTTGTCTATGTATCCCTACAGTGCAGTGCATATGTTTTTCCTTACCAGCAGAACATCCCACCAAACAGCCTCCAGGGAATGTCAATTTTGGTATGCTCTGGAAGCCCCCTTCGACTATGGCACGTGCTCCATATGATATCCTAGTACCATTTTCGAAATAGTGCTTAACAGAGGGATGATGTTTAAATCTTTGAAACTCTCTGAACGGACTTAAGTAAGGGTTGCTATAGTCTAGCCCTACTACAAAACCCACTGCTATAAGAGGTGTAGGTTCATTCAGATGGTACAGGAAAGATCCTCCATAAGTGTGTTTATCTAGGGGCCAACCTATTGTGTGTTCTACTCGGCCAGGACTGTGTTGGCTAGGGTCGATTTCCCAAATCTCTTTGAGACCTAAAAAACAAAAATAGAATGCATATAAAGAATATGATGATACAGTCAAATCAGTGTGAAATTGTAATTTAACTGGTAACTTTAGACCTATAAACACTTTGCCACCAATAGACTCCGCAAGTGTGACGTAGAATCGCCATTTTGGTTAAGGTAGATCAAGGGCCGCGTTCCAAACAAAGCAAGTTCCACACGTAAATGTCCATAAAGTGATTTTTAAAAGCGATTTATGTTATCAAAGCTTTCATTTGCTTCTAAGGTAAATACATTTGCTTGTTGCTAGAGATATAAGGTATCTATTACTAAAGTAGTTTTCCGACAATTTGACTACTTTATGTGAAAAAAGTGGATGTGAAATGAATTGAGGTTATGTGGTGCTATCGTATTTAAGAGATGTTTTTATATTTTTTAGGTAAAAAATAATTGGAAAACCATCAGTTACAATGGTCATGTGTTTTGCACCAACCTGCACTCATTACAATACAAGACATACATGTACATTTTTTGTTTTTCCAGAGGATAGAAAGGAATTAAGTGGATTATAAGGTAGATACCATAAACATGGTTATTTTTTCATAAAATTCTTGACATATGTATTGAAAAATGTTTTAGGCGGAAAGACAGAGAAGCTGGTAAACATTCCCGTATTTGTAGCTGTCATTTCATTAATGGTGATCGAAGCAATGTGTCAACTATTTTTGATTTCAATGTAGCAAAAAAATTCGAGAGTTGCTGTTCGTTTGTTACGTTTTTATTACTTTTTTCTACTCCCTTATGTATATTTGCTGTTTTCTGTACAGTCTGTGGAATCTCAGTTCGTATATTAAGTACATAGCCAACTATTCGTTTAAAAAAATGCAAGTTAGTGCGTAAGCTGTCAAAGTAAGTACTTCTCAGTGTGTGTGTGTGTTAATATTTAATAAACCTTTTAAATTTTTTTAGTTTTTTCTTAAGTTTGCTGAAGAAAAAGTATACTGTCCAACTCGAGTGGATTATCCACATCGCACTCGAAAGATTGAGGCACTCCGCCTATGGCGTCGTGCTCAATCTTCTTTCTCATGTGATATGGCTATCATATCCACTCTTGTTGCACAAACTACTATTTACAGCTCTTATTATTTCTAATTCTGATTTGTTATTGTTACAAGTGTATATGTTATAGAATAAATTAACTACCTATACTAATATTGTCCTCGAATTGAATATTACTCAGAGTTCACAGCTAATAACTCTACTTCTTGGTTGTTGTGTAAATTAGGGGAATATTTTAGACCTTTTTCTAACATATTAAGTTACTTATTAGAAATATACATTTTGGAACTGATACACATAACCTAACTAAACTTGTTTACATTGAATTATTTCCAAGAAGGTCATGTAATTCTTGAAAATTAAGTTTTTAATAGATGCACTATGTCTATGGGGATATGTGGAGCCATTTACCGCAAATATCCAATGAAAATTAAAATATATTAAGTACTTAATCACTTTCAAAAACTCTCTTATGCAAAAACACATAGAACTTTGTTTTGTTTGGAACGCGGACCATTGCTTATCTCAACAAAATGGCGGTCGTGACGACATCACTTGCGGAGTGAATTGAGAAGGTAATCGAAAAGGCAGTATATGATCAATTGGTTAATTACCTTATACAATATACTTATGAAACATCAATCAGGATTTAGATCAAATAACTCATGTGAACGGACAAAGGTAAATATATTGTCGCAGTTTTCATTGATCTAAAGAGAGCATTTGAAACAATTGACAGATTGATTCTTAAAAACAAATTACAAGATACTGGAATTAATGGCAAGGTGATAATATGGTTAACTAGCTATCGAGGTAACAGAATGCAAAGATGCAAAATTAATAATACATTTTCAAATAAGTTAAAACTGAGAAAGGCATACTACAAGGAACTATGTTAGACCCATTGCTCTTTAACATTTATATAAGGGCTCGTTCACCATATTACATAATGCGTTTGGGGGGAGGTGGTGTCGGATACTTTGGTATGTAAATGTTTTTTTTTTTTTTTTTTCCTTATGGGTTGCGGTACCAGATCCCCGCTGTACTGAAGCTTAAGCTTATTGTACCCCATAGTCTCATTACCCCATTAATCCCGTTCCTCTCCAGAAGGAGAGTGTACGATCAATGGGAGATCTGGCTATTTCTTGCCCCCTGAAGTGTGAGCACCTTCCAGCCACCAAGGCCGGGCATTCACAGAGTATGTGGTAGGGAGTTTCTTCCTCCTCTTCACACATCCTGCAGTATGGATTGTCTTTCACACCTATGTTGGTTAGGTGTTTGTTCAGTGTGCAGTGTCCTGTCAGGATGCCTACTGCACATCTCAGCTGTTTTCTGCTCAGCTTCAGCAGTTCGTTAGTCTTTGTCTTGGAAGGTCCGCCAATGATGAGCATACGTGACTGTCTCATCCCCGGCGTCTCAGTCCAGTACAAGTTGTGTTTCTGTCTCAATAGTTCCTTTACCATTCTTCTTGCGGTATTGTATGATATCCCGCAAGATGGCTCGGGACCTATCAAGGCTGCTTTGGCGCCTTCTTTGGCCAGCTTGTCTGCTTTTTCGTTGCCCTCGTTTCCCTGGTGTCCTCGCGTCCACTCCAGTTGTATGCTGTTGTGTTCCGCCAGTTTCGCCAGGGATTCGAGGCAGTCTTTTACCGTTTTAGAATGTACCTCTACTGCATTCAGAGCTTTGAGAGCTGCTTGACTGTCAGTGATGATGCGGATTCTCTTATCTGTGTATGACCTCTGCATCATTTCTTGTGCACAGATTTGTATAGCTGTGACTTCTGCTTGAAACACCGTTGCGGTACTGCCTAGGTTTAGACTGATATCTATCCCTGGTTGATCCCCCGCAACGCCTGCTCCGGTACTACTTGACGTCTTTGATCCGTCAGTATACCATATGGTATCATTATGTAAATGTTAAGAATATTGCTGTTTTATTCATCATGTAAGCATCGATATTTCACAAGATATTCAAATTCAAACCTTTTGACAAAAAATGGAAATATGGTGTACAATATTAGTAATAATTATTAATGTGTAAATAGTTAGAATTTGAATATCATTTTAATAATAGTTTATTTCCTTCTTTATGGAAAATAAACCAAGATATTCACATATATCTATAGAACTGAACTTCACCTATTCCATAAGTTTGAGGTTCTGCATTCTTCCTGAGGTTAAATTTGTCTATAATTTGCTTGGAAAGATGTCCGTGGCAGCCTTCAGCGAAAATGGTACACTTTGCATGCAGTTCCATTCCCCTTTCAAAATTGTCTTTAGGGCTTCCATCTTTTGCTATCCCTACATCGTTAGTTGCCACGCCTTTTACACTTCCATCTGGATGATAGAGAATTTCTGATGCTGCATAACCCGGATAAATTTCAACCCCAAGTGCTTCGGCTTGCTCTCCTAACCATCGCACAACATGGCCGAGACGTACGATGTAGTTGCCATGGTTGTACATAGGTGTACCTAGAAATATTAAATTTTTTATAAAGAAATGATTTAAAAGAATAATAATGATTTCCAGTGAACAATACTCAGTGTAAATCGTGTGGCGTGCAAATCACGACATGCACTCCACGATTTTTACAGCAATGACAATAGTGCATTGATAAAATTGTAATTCTTTTTGTACACTAGCCTTTTCTCTCATCATGCTAGTTACTAAAGTATATCTCAGGTTAGAATGCAGTTCTTTACGTTATGAGGGGAGCCCAGTTTACACAGGTACATAGGAATTCCCAAGTAAGTGGAATGTCCCCACAGCCGTCTCAAGCTAATTGACACACAAAATGAAAATAAACGGATTAAAATGGCTTTCGTATGACATTTGGTTTTCTTATGAAACATTGAACAACAATAACACTATTAGACTAGGTACGGCAACAACACTAGAGTACATGCGGTTTTGGTTGCTTTATCGCCCCCGTTTTTCCTGGCTGACCACTCTGCAATATATCTTGCTGCGACCATACATAGCATAGAGATTTTATTATGATCATTATTATTAAAAAATTACTCCACCTATAAACAATGTGTCCACGGAGAAACGATCACACAGTAGATTAAATACAGAGTTTTCACTGATGATGTTTCATGGCTTAATTTTCTGTCTCTCTCTCCTCCAGTCTGGGCAGGTACCGATTTAGAAATCATATCAATCAGTATTTGCTTGAACGTCGTGATTAAGCTCTGTGACATTTCATAATTTCAACATTTTTCATATTTTTCTAGGTAGGATTGTTTTTATACGTTTATAATAGTGTTTTTTAATTGGGTGACTGTTTTCTAAATTAATGAATATCATATTATTGAGGTTCCCTAAGGATCATGAGAGGTAAAAAGAAATTAGTAATTAAATAAAAGCGTAATTATAATTATATTTTTATATTAGATGTTTAGCTGGGTAAGGAATTATGGACGTGAAAATGTAATAAAATCTCCCACTTGTATATGTGCAGTAGTTACAAGGTGTGCAGCTTACATTTCGGTGGAGATATATTTTCAGATTCTTTGAAGAACAAGTTAAATGAATGTTAAATGGATATGTTATATTTTCGTTTCTAAAGAGTTCAAAATGTATACTGAAAGTTATTTGGTATTTTATGGTTTTGTTTTAATTTGAAATTCATCTTTAAATATGTAAAGCGATAAATAATGAATATCTTAAAAAGTCATTTTTAATTTTCTATCAGAAAAGAAAAACGTATGCCTTATTTGATCCGTACATTTGTTTGTATGTTTCTTTGTTTATGCACATCACTCTCTAACTATGTCTTAACTGGTTTTGATACGGTTCATATTTCAACGTTAGGTTATGTTATATCCACCATTTTTTATTGTTCTTGTGTACATATTAAATATGAAATAAAGTGGGCTATGCAAGGAAAATTAAAATGTTTTATATTTATTTTGTATGGACGTATACAGTGTATTATAATTAAAATTCAATTTTTTTTTGTTATTTTAATATGTGGATATGACTCAAATATTTCTCGTGTATATCCAACTTCAGGATAAATATTAGAAATAAAAAACGAAATAGTCGTCATATTTTTTTGATCAATTATATACAACAGAAAAACTATTTATTTTCAGATACATCTGCTCAGACCCAGACTGCAACGTCTTTTTTACTTCCTGTTCCCCATGGAAAACTAAATTTAGGGAAGAAGTCATAAAACTGAAGAGAAAATTATTTCATCAGGAACATCAGTGGAAAAGGAGAAAAATGGAAAAATATTAATTTATCCAATTTTGTGGAGATCACTTTTCGGAATAACATGTGATACCGTAAAGAAATGGCACCTGTTGTCACACACACACATCAAAATTTGTTTTTCCGAGGCATCTGAGACTGTCCTCTGTAACTTAGTCTATTTTGCAGTAACACTGGCAAGAATTATAAAAATATATATGTACTTTACCATTATTTATGAAAACTATTGTAATAACTTTTATTTTTAATATTTAGTTATCGAGATATCTAAGTATATTTTTGATGATCTGTTTTTTTTTTTAAATTTCATTTACAATCAATGTACTCTGTATAAACCCACGTTCAGTGTGTTATATTGTTAACAATTGTATGCTCTTTATGTATTTCTATAAATATATATTTTTGACTTCTGAGTATTAATTTTAAAAACCAAACAGATAGTTTATTCCTAGTTAATATTAGAAAATATTAATATGAAAATGTTGGAAACTATTGCTAGGAAGATTTTCAGAAACTTTACTCACAAAACTTTATTCTATGCATCTTTTGAACAATTAGAAGCATTCATGTACAAATTTTCAACCATCAATTTTGTGTTAATCTACAATTTTTACGATAAACTGGAAATAAAAAGAAATACAACTTTTAATATTTTGTTATATTTTAGTATGATCACTTATCCTCGTAAAGAAATGTTCTTTTAATTTTCAGTTGGATAAAAGTTTTTCAATTTCATATATGTCTTGGGGACTTTCCATTAAATATTTTTTAAATTATAAATAATTCAGTAGAATTTGGTTTATTTTGGTTAGGAATGCACGTAACTGCAATAAAAAATAAAAGTAATTTTATTTAATTTAACGTGAATGTTACAACTGGAAAAGAAACCCTAGAAATTCTTGCACTGAATCACTTCCCAGGTAGTTCGATTCTGATGGACAACCAACTGCCGCCGCCATCGGGAGGGCGACAAAAACGTCCCCACAAAAACGATTGGCAGGTGGCAAAAACGGTCGTCACAGCCTCAGCGATAGAATGGGCTATTGGATCGTTCCAACCATTCAAATCGCCTGGTGAGGATGGCATATTTCCAGCGCTACTACAAAATGGACTGGAGGTACTGCTACCTTTCCTCATCAGATTATACAGAGCTAGTCTGGTATGGAACTATATTCCATCCAGTTGGGCGGCGGTTAAAGTGGTTTATATACCAAAAATGGGTCGGACAGAATCTGACCCAAAATCGCTTAGGCCCATTAGCCTGACATCATTTCTGTTGAAAGGTCTGGAGAAGGTACTGGATGGACACATCAGAGGAAACATCCTGAGTATACGTCCTCTCAGTGTCCACCAATATGCCTATCAACCAGGCAAATCAACAGAACTAGCACTAAACAACCTGGTTGGGAAAATCACCCAATCTCTACAAGCAAAGGAGATTGCGGTGGCAGCATTTCTCGACATCGAAGGAGCATTCAACAATGCACTGCCCGACTCCTTATATACAGCAGCAGCTGCCAGAGGAATCGAGCCAACCATAACTGACTGGATTCGGGCTATGCTGGAAAACAGAATCATTACGACATCTCTAAGGGGGGAAGCGGTGAGCTTTAGGGCCGCAAGAGGGTGCCCACAGGGCGGGGTTCTCTCCCCGCTCTTGTGGTCACTTCTTGTGGACGATCTGCTTGCCATTATCTCCCTGTGGGAAGTCGAGATTCAGGCATATGCTGACGACCTAGTCATTCTGGTTAGAGGAAAATCTGAAGTGGTACTTTCTGATACCCTTCAAGAGGTACTAGATGCCATTCATATCTGGTGTGAGAGGGAGCAGATGTCTGTCAACCCCCACAAAATGGTAATTATACCCTTCACCAGAAAAAGGAAGCTGGACAACCTGGAACCACCTTCCATATCAGGTGAAATCATCCCATTTGCGGAAGAAGTGAAGTATCTAGGTGTAACCCTAGATAAGTCACTCAGCTGGAATTCCCACTTGGAAAAGGTAATCCACAAAGCGAGACTGTCCCTGTGGACATGTCGAAGAATTTGCGGAAAATCCTGGGGCATTGGTCCCCAACAAATATATTGGATATACGTTACGGTCATTAGACCAATGATAGCGTATGCGTCAATAGTTTGGTGGTCGAAAGGGCTGCAACAAACGACCAAAGCCAAACTCTCTGGATTGCAGAGACAAGCATGCTTGGCAATAACTGGTGCAATAAGCACCACACCGTCAGCTGCTCTGGAAGTCCTCCTGGAACTACCTCCTCTTCATATCTACCTGGAGAGAGAGGCCAGGTGGGCAACATACAGAATCCATCAAGCGGTAACTAATATGCCGCAGGCTAGCATCATGGAGCACAACAGGCTGTTGGACGACTTAAACGGTCACAGCATCCTGGGAATGCCTTCAGATGTGATGCCTACCTTGATCAATCATGAACTGCCCTTTAAAGTCCTGTTTCCTGGAAGAGACGAATGGGATCGGAACAAAACCGACCTACAAAGGGCAGACAGCTGTTGGTTCACAGACGGCTCCAAAACCCCCGAGGGAACTGGAGCTGGTGTATATAGTCGCAAACCAAAGGTAAAGATAATTTCAAGCCTTGGTGATAACGCGACTATTTTTCAGGCAGAAATCCATGCCATTGAGCTGTGTGTACGGAGGCTCGAACAGATGCAGCCGAGACACAAATCAATAAAAATATTTTCAGACAGCCAAGCGGCTCTTAAAGCCCTTGGATCCTACCGTTGTAATTCTAAAGCGGTATGGAATTGCCAGGAAGCTCTTGCCCGATTGGGCAGAGACAACAAACTGACTCTGATCTGGATACCTGGCCACTCTGGCATGGAGGGCAACGAAGTTGCTGATTCCCTGGCCAGAGAAGGCGCGGCAACCAAATTTATAGGTCCAGAACCGGCACTTGGCATATCTGCTAACTCTGCCAAGGCTGCCATCCTGACCTGGGCTGAATTGAAAACAATTCAACACTGGCAGGAACTACCAGGTTTAGTTCACTCAAAGGAGTTTATCACATACCCCTTGAAGTCAAGAACTAAAAAACTATTAGAGTTAAATAGGTTACACCTAAGAACTCTAATTGGCCTATACACTGGGCACTGCAGACTAAATCATCACCTACATAGAATTGGACTGGTGGAAAACACCGAATGCCGTCTATGTCTGGAGGATGATGAAACGGCAGAACACGTTTTGTGTACCTGTCCTGCAGCAGAAAGAATCAGGTTCTCACTTTTTGGCAAAGGGCAACTGGCGCCAGAGGACCTGGACAGTTTCTCACCCAACAAGATTATCGGCTTTATAAAAAAGCTGAATCTGTTGGGTGAACTATAACTAGGAGTGAGCCACAATAGACCTGATGGTCGCAGTGGAGGGTCTGACAAGAGCCCACTCACATGTCAACCTAACCTAACCTAACCTACAAAATTACGATTGATTGAAATTTATTTAGCAACATTTATTTATCATATTCACAATATATCATGGGAATAAATACCTACTTAATACCACCCCTGCCGAAAGTAGCTCTTGAGCTGAAGCCAACCCTAAGGAACAGTTCTGCGCATACTCTGGGCAGGTATACATCACAGGACAAAAAATGAAACTGTGAACATAGGGAATAGCATTGAGTGAAAACTCTGTATTACTCTGGGACAATATTATAGGTGTAAATAACCATTTTATTTTTTTACTAAGAAAACAATTGTCTGTATTCTACCCTTGCTTGACCCAAAACCTATTTTCATTACATTATAATTTCAAAAATGTATAGAGGGTGGCAGCTTAAAAATGAAATTCGCTGTTTTTTACTATAAACACAGTATTATGTATTCTGCTCTTGCTCGACTCAAAACCCATTTTCAGTAAGTTAAAATTTTAAAAATGCATATAGGGCGCTGATGACAGCTAAAAATAACATTCCTGTGTGTCTGATGATAAAAACAAAAGAAACTGTTTTTGTGTAGAATTGAGGCTAATCAGAAAAAACATCCACAGCGAAAATGTCAGTAGCGTACCACTTTTTTGGCAAAAAATATCAGAGAACATGTTTGCAGGGACACCACTGGTGGAGTGATAAAATAACTTTTCTAAATAAAATATGTAGTTTTATATCCTCTATTAACACATACCAAAATTGACAATAATATCTAAAGTACTTTCTGAGATATTAAAAAATCACCACTTAAAAAAGAATGATTTAACTCCCTGTAGCAAAAAATTTAAGCCGTTGCGGACATATGTTCATATGAACTTTTCTTCATAAAATGACCTAAGGAATCACACCATGAAATATTAGCACGTCATTAAGAAACACCCTGTATGTTTGTTTTGTAATCTAATTTTTGACCAATGCAAACACCAAGGAATAATAAGATTTCAACTGATTCTAACTATGTGTCATTGATATGTGAATATTACATTGATTGTTCTATTTTCGGTAATTAATTGTCTCTCTGTAGGATGTGTACATAAACTGTAGGATCTTGTTCCTCCTTACTCAATACAAAATTCTGGATTTTCAAGAAGTTACCTTGAAACTTAAGAAGCGGTTAAGAATACAATAAGGTTTAATTAACTTTGCTATGATCACAACCTCATCGTATGACCAGATACTTTATAAATACTACAAATACACTATACCTTACACATAAATGGTGTAAGGCATTTTCTTTTACCGTTGATCAAGCAGTAGGCTATTTTACACATGCTATTACATTGTAACTTACATAATATCTCTATTTCTTACCTGGTAGGACTGGTACAGGTATTCTGCCACTTGCAGTCAAAAGACCAAACTTGTCTTCTTTAACTGGAGTATTAAGAGGTGCACCCTTCTCCTTCCAATCAGGTATCAGTTCATTCAGGGCTGATGGTTGTATTACCGCCCCAGATAATATATGACCACCGACTTCTGAGGCCTTCTCAACAACACAAACCCTTAATTCTTTTCCGTCTTTTTCTGCTAACTGTTTAGCTCTTATTGCTGCACTCATTCCGGCCGGTCCACCTCCAACTATTAAAATATCTGTCTCGTCGGCAAAACGTTCCATATTGACATCTAAAATGTGTTATAAAATTAATGTAAAATTAGTACATCTAATTATAATGTGGGGTAACAATGGAAACGCTGTACAGAAAGTACTATTTTAGGACTATGTACTTTTAAGGCATCAATTGAAATATTTAATATTTTATTTTGCAATTTACAATACATTTTTAATTAGCCCAAAAAGCACAAAACTGATTTATTTATTGCAATAAAAAAATTCAATGGTTTCATTTTCTCTCATGAGAACGTAATTTTAAATTCGCCAATGTAGTTTTACGCATATTATTATCGGGCAAATAGCCAATGTCATGGGGAAATAAGCGCAATGTCGGCAGACACATACAAGCTTTAGAAGGTCTGTTTCAATGTTGAATGAGACCTATTAAAACTTTACCTTTAGATTGAGTTACAAATACCGATAAATTTAGTGTATCAGTAATTACCTTGCATTTGAGCATTTCGATTAATATGCTATAGATATTAATGAAACGTAAATAATTGTGTTAAAAAACAAGTGTTGTGTGATGTAAACAAAAAATATGTTCACACCCACAAGATAATTACACTGTCTGTCAATCAATCAATCAATCAATTTTATTTGTTCCTTAATATAGAATTACCCATAAGGGTGTAGAACATGTCAAAATATAAAATATTAAATACAAGCTATGTATAAAATTACAATAAGTTGATAAAATATAAAACCATGATAAGTGTACAGGACAAATATAAAACATTATTAACATTAAAATTACACATTAAAATATTAAAAACTTATAAGTATCTCAGTTCATATTTTCTATTTGTTTGTCTTCGAAAAATTCACTGAGGCTATAGTAGGCCTTTTTAAGGAGAAGGTTTTTCAATTTTTTATACATCACTTTGTTGTTGAGGTTTCTTATAGTTAGTGGCAGTTTATTATAAATCTTGATTAAGGTGTGGTAGACATTTTTCTGAATATATGTAGTTGTTGGTATTACAGGGTACAGATCTGCTTTATTACGTGTGCTGTACTTATGAAATTTATCACAACTTCGAAAGAAGTGTTTGTTTTCGCAGACAAATTTGACTGATTCGAAGATCATGATGCTGGTTAAAGTTAATATTTTTTCTGACATAAATACTGGTTTGCATGATGCCCTTTGGTTTAAATTATAAATGTTTCTAATGCATCTTTTTTGCAGAACAAATATTCTATCTACCTCGCTCGAATTTCCCCAGAATATGATTCCATATTGTATTCTCGATTGTACATATGCATGGTAGCTAATCTTAGCTACATTTTTATTAATTGAATTAGCAATGATTTTTATCGCATAGGAATACTGAGCAATTTTTTTTGATAATACATTTATATGAGGTCTCCAGTCTAGTCGTCTATCAATTTGTAATCCAAGAAATGAGGCATCGCTTACTGATTGTATAGTTTTTTCTTCGAATTGTATATTGAGGTTATTTTCCTCTATTAGAGGATAAGAGAATTTGATTATATTTGTTTTATCCACATTGAGTAGCATGTTATTTTGGACAAACCACCGTTCCAAAGTAGATATTGTTGAATGTATTTTCGTCTCTAAATCTTCTTGCGACTTTTGGTTGAAGACTATGGAGGTATCATCTGCATATAAAACCACATGATCATCTATGCAATTTGGTAGGTCGTTTGTGTAGAGTATAAATAAGAGGGGGCCCAAAATAGATCCTTGTGGCACTCCTTTAGTCAATGTTTTCATCTCCGATTTTATTTGATGACCTGTTTCGTTGTCATTTTGTATGATACACTGGGCTCTGTCATAAAGATATGATTTTATCAGGCTCTTACATATTCCTCGAATCCCATATTTTTCCAGTTTTAATAGCATTATCTCATAGTCGACACTATCAAAAGCTTTTGACAGGTCTAGTAAGACAGTGGATACACATTCTCTGTTGTTTAATGACTCTAGCACTTTGCTTAGTAGTTGGTACATGGCTCTAATTGTTGACATATTTTTTCTGAAGCCATTTTGCTGATCTGTAAGAATTTTCCATCTATCAATGAAGTTAATGAGACGTATATATATAATTTTCTCAAATATTTTAGATATGTTAGGCAATAGAGAAATGGGCCTGTAATTGCCCATATTGTTCTTATCTCCTTTTTTATATACTGGTTTTACTACTGATATTTTTAACAAGCTAGGGAACATGCCATTAACTAAGGATAGGTTTATAAGATATGCTAGAGGTTCTGCAATAAGGTCTGCGGTTGATTTCAAGACCTTAACAGGTATTCTGTCGATTCCTACTGCTTTTGTGTCTTTTAAGGAGTGTATAATATTATATACCTCCACGGGATTCGTTTGTTCTAGGTGAATGTTTGCATTGTTTAGAATCACATGTTCTAGGTTGATGTCGTCATTATTATTTATATTTGGGCATGCATTTATGAAGAAATGGTTAAAGTTGTTTAATACATCTTTTATTGTTTCGCCATTTTTGTTAAAGTCGTCGGGATTAAACGACTGATGATTGTTTGTTTTATTTCTGGTTATTTCACTAACCACAGTCCATGTTGCCTTTGTTTTGTTAGATGATTCTCTTATGTATCTTTCATTGGCCGATTTTTTTGCCGTAGATATCACTTTCTTTAGGACTTTTGTATAATTTTCATATTTTTCACGTGAAATTTGACCTTTATTTTTTTGTATATAGAGTCTTCTTTTTTCTTTACATGAGATTTTGATTCCCTGTGTAATCCATGTATGTTGTTTTCGTCTTTTTAGTGTTTTTACAGCAAATATTTGGTCCATTATATCCGTGATAATTGTAGAGAAGCGTTTATATGCCATATCAGGGTCATTTTCCATATATATGTCTTCCCAATTTTGGTTTATTAATTCCTGCCTAAGATATTCTATTTTCCGCTTTGAGAAGCATCTGAATTTGAGATTATTAGTACATTTATTTTTACTTGCTATTGGGAGTGAAAATGAAATCATTTGTCCATGGTGGTCAGACAGAGATGTTGGAATGACTTCCCCTTCTTCTTCAATGTGTGTATTTATAAAGATATTGTCAATAATTGTTTGAGATGTTGATGTTTCTCTAGTAGGTTTGTGTATTTTTTTATTGAAGCCGTAACTGCTCATTAAATCAATGAAGTGTGCTTTACTCTTATTTTCTGATAGGAGGTCTATATTAAAGTCTCCACATATAACGATGGTATATTTAATCATTTTGGTTTTTATCTTGTTAAAAATATTGATTAAGGATTCAAAGAATATGTCAATGTCACCTTGTGGTGGTCTATAGATGGAGAGTATTAATAATCCCTTACTTTGTATTTCTATACAGGAGCATTCTACAACAGATTCAACACTTACTTGTTTTATATCTGCTCGCTCTCTGAACTGTATGTCATTTTTTGTATATATGCATGACCCTCCATGTTCTCTCTCATTTCTTGACCAACACGATGCTAAGTTGTATCCATTAATTTTTATAAAAGGTTCCTCTAGAGATGTTAACCAGTGTTCTGTTAGACATATTATATCTGGAGATTTCAGCAGAGTTTTTATGCAGACCTCTAGCTCGAGTGTTTTATTTCTTAGAGACTGAATGTTTTGATGAAATATATTAATGTTGTTTGTACCTGAAGTTGGTGGTTGCTCCTTGCCTATACCTTTATTTGTTCTTATAGGTACTGTGTTTTCAGAAACATTTATAAAAAATCACTTGGTCTACCAGCTTCATTTTTTTCAGATTTGGTTCTGATTGAATTATATTTTCTAAAGTCGAATCGTTGAAAGCCTACCCCTTGTGGCCAAAAATTTTTTTGATATATCTTGTCTGTATCTAGTTAAATAACTCAGGTTCTACAAAATCTGCCTAGCCCATAAGGCACATTGTTTTTCCATTCGTGTCTAGTTAAAACTTTCAAATTAAGCAAACTTTATTGTTTCTATGTAACATATTTCTTTATGCTGTTGCATTTGTGTTCTTCTAATAGTTTTTAAATTCGACCAATCTTTTTTCAAACATGTTAGACGAAATAGCATGGTATTGAAATTTTTTTAACATCCTAAAAGCGAAACTTTATACAGCTTCTTTCATTTTGTGTACCTGTCAATTGACTTCCTGTTTTGTTCCGTTAACCAATTATCTCAATTGGAATGAAGTTTGGCATGTTTCAACTTATTCCTAGTATGGTTGCAGCTCTTGTATATTTATTTTTTCATAAAAACATTTTATGAATATTCAATTATTAATAGATAAATATATAATATTTTATTTCGGCGATATTTTAGGAGCAAACACTATACATTTTCAGTTAGTTCAAACACTCATCATGATTAAACTGTTGTTTCTTTCACGAATAACTCCGTTTCTCACATTGTCAACATAGTTGCTTGTTTAAAGCTTTGTTAAAAAAATATATAGATAGGTACTTATATAGTTTTAAAACTATTTTGCAATATTAAAACGAGCTTTTCACGTAGGTTAATTTTTACTGATTTACTCAATTATCATACTTTTCATTATCGATTTTTTTATCTAAAATAATTCAGGCTTATGCTTTGAAATCCACACTGTATGTAACATGAATTCATAGTGATCTAATTATAAAAATAAGGATGCCCAAATTAATTAATGGATATACACTCCCATACTAATCACATTTAAATACAACCCATTTTTAATCCCAAAGCTGTGGCGCTCACCCGAGCAATGGCGTTCCATCGCCTTCGTGAGCTAAGCCACAAGTCTATAGGTAAGCCTACTTTAATACTCTATCAGTCACATACTGTGAAATATGAAACATATGGGGGTACTTAATATAAAAAATTGTTCAACAATATTCATCCATTTCTCTCTCATAGATAATATTTCAGATTCCCAGAATTTATTGGCTTTTTGAATTTCAGTCAGTGAACCCAAAAGCAATATTGCTTGCAATGATGTTTTTGGACTCATATTTAAAATTTCTAATTGATTTGGATAAAAAAAGATTGAAAAGGACCACTTAAATGTAGAAAACTGAGTGTTATTACCTCCTGGGATTTATCATTTTTACCCAGTACACATTCAAGCCACCAGAAATCATCATACATGTCAGTAACCGTGATCCAAACAAGCATAGTCTGCTGATGCCCCTGAAACCCGCTCTTAAATAACCTGACATCACAGTAAACCTCGCTTAGAAAGGAGATTTCAAATGCATGTTTATAGTAAACGGAATTAAATCAATGAATAACTTTCCTAATATAATAAATTGTACAAATCTACAAATCTCCAACTTTTGTGAAGCTTTTAATATCAATAAGTTGATTGTAGAAATCACCATACCTTTCCATCTTGGATCCTTTTCCCTTGGATGAATGGTATAATGAGTCGTAATTTTGGGAAACTGTTCCGAATAATTCCTTGATATAATTTTAAACTGTTTGGCTAAAAATATAAATAAATATGTTAATATGTGATATAAGTTTAGTACTCACAGGGTAAATACTTAAGTAGCTATATATTGTAGGTTACTTCAATAAATAATAAATGCAAACCTCATATGTTCCTAAGCCAACTTCTAACTTTATTGTAGGTATCCCAAAGGAGATAATAAAGTTTGTCAAAACACTGGCTTTATTAGGAGATAAAGGTTTGCCTTCATTATTTATCCAAATAACCAACTAAACCTAAGTAAACATGTTAATGTAATACTAAATAGAATTATTAAGTATATCTGTAGTAATCCCACATAGTATATTTTGTAGCTTGTAGTACAAAGTTCACTTTTTTAAATACTATTTCTGTTCTATCCCCTTTTACGAATTAAATCTATCTACTTATTTACAACTCTAACTGCATCAGTTAATTAGGTACATACATACAAATTAACTAAGTAATTTTCACATTAAACAGAATTTAAAATTAAAATATTAAAAATGGATTAGAAAGCAATATGTGTTGGCATACCTCCCCAACAGAAAAAGTCATTTATTATTCAATGGAAGAGTAATAATAAAATACTATAATTTCCTATCTTGAAGTCTTTATTTAATGTATTCTCACCTATTTTAAATGTTGTGCCTAAATTAATAGCCATGTTGATTATTTATTTCCGATGACGAACCTGACAACAAACAGCTGAGTTAAATAGTATCAATCACAAAACGGAACATCTACACCAGTGACATCTAGCCTATGAGGATCGTATTTAAACCAAAGTCAAAGCACTCAGTAGTAATAACATTGTATACAATGGTAATAATCATATCAGTGTTGCCAATAGTTAAGAACAAAATTATGCGCTCCCTTGTCCAAAATTATGCGATTTTGAGCAACATTGTGCGACTTAACAAAAGGAACTTAAAAAACGGTTTATTTATTAAATACGGGTAATTATACAAAATATGACATAGAGATGCGTTAATTTTGCACCAGTCTTACCAATAGAAAGCGCCACGGCCGTCATGTTCTTGCTTTCTTCGCCAGATGGCGTAATTTTTAGCCCGGTTTTTAAAACATTTATTCCACAAACTACCTAGTGTGGGTGGTTTGTGATTTATTCTGATTTATTATTTAAAATGATACGTAGTTCTGACAGACGCCTACTCTTCTTATAAAACTAAAAAAAAAAATTACTTTTTTCGCAAAATATTTGTAGAAAGCTAGGGAGATTTGAAATTATTCGTTTTTTATACGATTTTTGTGGGAATATGCGGAAATTATGCGATTTTATTTAAAGTGCGAAAATTATTAACCTGCCTTCAAATTATGCGCAAATCGCATAATTATGCGCCAATCGGCAACACTGAATCATATACTTATTAACTATATACTATGAGTTTCGTTCCCAATTTGACGCCAAGGAAAGCCTGTCTCTCTATCCTTTAAGAGGACTTGGTATTGTGCGCATGTCTTAGTGGGCGGAACATCGACGCGAGAATGTGACAGTTCAACTAAATATAGAAGATGAGTGGTCACAATCTAATCGGAGAAATTGTGCACTATAGGCATTATATCAGTGGTTCCAAGTTCCAATTCCAGACATTAATATTATAAACGCTTGTGTGTTCTAAGATTGTGAAGTTTGTTTTATGTATTTTATTGTTTATCAAAATAGGGATTTGTATTTAAGTACATGGTGTAAACCTATATCCACAAAAATGAAACGGTGTTTTTTGTGTAAAAGACAGCCGAAGCAGGACCCTAACCTGTCATATCATCGGTAATAAATTTTATTTAATAATCCAAAATCTAGTTACATGTGCTAATCGTGAAATGTTTTTAGTTTTCCCAAGAATATTGAAACCCGCTTGTTGTGGATTAAGAAATGCAATTTGAATGAAAAAAGGCATAATATTTCTGTGTTGTATATACCTATGTTATTGTATATATGCTGGAGGAAGAACCCTATTGTTTTCGATCGATCAATAAATAAAAAAGGTATACATTTTTTTAAATAAAGAAAAATTTAGGTACACATTTTTTTAATGTTTTATAATTAAACTAAAAATGTCTAAAACTAATATTATTTACAAAAACACTGCGAAGAGTATCCTACAGAATGTGCAACAATTATATAAAAAGTGCAGTAAATCGGCGAAGAGTGTAGTGGTTAGCTTGTTTAAATATATATACGTAAGATATGTATGTGAAATTGTATAGCTTTCATTAGCCAAATAAATAAAAAAGGATATTGCAAGAAATTTCCAAAAATTGATTAAAATATTCTGAAAAAATTCAGTTATTCTTTGACCTCTTACAAACAATTTTTGTTTTATCTTTGCATAAAGTGCGTTGTTTTGGGGTTAAAAATTCTCAAAATTTTAACATTGAAGATTTTTTCACCAAGTTTTACTGAAAAAGGTTGACTTTTTAGAAAAAATATCAAGAACAATTTTTTTTTTACTCAAAAAATAAGATGCCGTCCCAAGAACTAAAGAAAAAAAATATTTACCATTTCTTTCAATGTCAAATTGTTTTTTAACAATCTTGCCTTTTTACGGCTGAATCACCCATAAAACATAAAAATATAAATTGTGCCACTCATATTCGTAAAGTAGAATTTTTAGCTGAACATCGAAACTTCCATTAGTACCCTAAGACCCACTTTTTTGCTAATTCCACTGGACTATAAGTTTTTCTAATTACTGCTTAGGTATTCATTTATTGATTAAATAATTTAAATACCAAGAAACGAAAGCTTCCTAATAGCATGTGAATCATTCCAAAAGGGTGGTATATATTTTACCATAGTATACGAAATCTCCGTTTTCTACGGTTGCCGGTAAATTTCTTTGTTTTGGGACCACTGACCTGTTACAGCGCGCGCTTCCTTCTTCATCAGATCGTATCGTCAGAGTCCTCCATAGAGATAGAAAACTATCTCGTTCTCTAGCCTCAAATCCGTACATAGTGGCTTATGGAGTATTACCAGTATATAGTTAATAAGTATATGGTAATAATACTACTCTGTGGTCAAAGGTCTAATTCAAAGAGGATTAAATAGAACTAAATATTTGCGTAGGCAAATAACAGGGCCATCTGCCAGATCAAATGCGAAAACACTGAATAAACATACCGCCAACACATTAAAAAAAATACCAGAGAAATACTAACTGAAATTTCAAAAAATACCAAGAAAATACCGAATATTTTAGAAATGATAGTGTATATTTTGCGCTGCCTATAAGTATTGGTCATAAACGTCACATTTAAACATTACAGCTTTGTACAGACTAAACATGGACGCTTTTTCAATTCGGTGTTTTCACAAATTTTAAAATTTTTGTTTCTGTGAAGAAAATACTTAATTATGTTTAAAAATACTTGAAATTTTACAATCATTCGATTAACACCTTAAAATAGGCTTACTAAAATTTGAATTGAAATTTTACCGCCAATAACACTACGTCACTTCATCAATAAACTTGTGACGTTATGGGCATTGATACAATAAAGGTAGGTGTAAGCAAAGAGTTTAATAATATGTTATTATTGTTAATAATGTGTTAAACTCTTTGGGTGTAAGTAAACACAAGTTATTTTAACGTTAACATCTCATAAGCCGGTCGTCGTAAAGCCAAAATCATCGATTTTGGTCAGAAATTAAAAACAGCAATTTTATTGACTACCTTCCTACTAGCTCATCCTATTGGAAAAATTGCGCTGAACACGACGGCGACGTTAAAAAAATTATAAAACATAGGCTTCATTGTTAAAAACAATGGTTTTTAGAGAAAATTCTCATATTTTTAATATTTTTGACTTTTTAACGAAAACGGCGCGTCATATAAAAAGAATTCAAGATACAAAAAATTAAGATTTTTTCTATACGCATCGTTTGAGACCTTTTATCTTTGACCGTTCAATTGTTACAAACAAATTAAGGATTCAAGTTAACAATTATTTTTCTGTTCAACAAAAGGTCATACGGATATTTTATTGTGGTACCAAAATGTTGAATTTTCTTCATAGAATGCACAGTTTTTGTGTGTCGATATCTCGTGTATTTTGCAATTGTTTAAACAAATAAACGAATTTGTGTATTAAGGATTTGCGACTTTCCATGGCATTTTTTGCACTCTCCACCCCCGACAATCGATAATTATTGATAAAAACTACTATTTCTATATGGTCTCGGTGCTTTTTCTTTTTTTATCCCACGCCAACGTTTCCAAAAAAAATGCTTAGAAAACAAATGAACTATCGCTCAGGAACGTCGCGTCGAAATGCAATTGTCCACAAATGAAAAATATAATAAAAAAATGAAAATTTTGAGCCTATAGATAGACCTCGATCCGTTAACTAGAACCGGAGATATAGACCATTTTGCGTTTATAACTGTCAATTATTTATTAATTAATTTTTTGAAAAAAATGTAGTGACAGCATAAAGTTAATAATAATATATTAAACCAACTAGTTTTCAATTGTCACAATAATCCATTGTTTTTCTCATATATCTTTTGCTTTTATAGCAATTAATTTATGAACGCCGTAACAACGTTTTTTAATGTTTGCGCTCCAAGTAATTTGTGTAGTTAATTTCAGTTTGATTTCAATTGTTTCAATCGCGAACTGTGCGTCCGACGAGAAAAATGCAAGAAACCGTTTGCTTGTAGAATTGCTCAGGCTACTCAGGAAACACATCCACATGGAAAAATGTCAGTGCCGTACCTCGTTTTGGTAAAAAATATCAGATGACATGTTCGCAGGAACGGCACTGGTGGAGCGATAAAAAGAAATTCTAATTAAAATATGTGCTTTTATATCCTATTAATATTTACCAAAATTGAAAATAATATCTAAAGTACTTGCTGAGTTATTAAAAAATAACGATTTAAAAAAAAATTCAACATCTTATAGCAAAAAATTTAAGCCGTTGCAGGCATATGTTCATATGAACTTTTCTTCATATCATAAAATGACCTAAGGAATTACACTTTGAAATATTAGCACGTCATTAAGGAGCACCTTGTATAAAAAAATAATTATAAACTTAAAAAAATTAAGAAATAAAATAAAAATACCGTTAAATATATGACTCTTTAAACGACTTTAAATCACTTACAGCGCATTTAAAGCCGAGCGCGCTTTGAATTTTATATATAGAGTCGTTATTGCGCAAGTCACTCGGAGCGTAATGCAAAAAATGTATGAAAAAACCAGTCGACTTTTGTGACAACTGAAAACTAGTTTTGTTTAATAAATGAAACTCTATATGTTTTCAGAAGATTTTTTTCAAAGAACTAATTACTAGACAATTAACGGATGGAGGTCTATCTATAGGCTCTAAATGTTCCTTTTTTTATTATCTTTCATTTGTCGACAATTGCATTTCGATACGACGTTTCTGCGAGCCGAGATATTTCATATGTTTACAAAACAAGTTTTTAAAAAACGTTGACGAGGGTAAAAAATAAGAAAAAAGGCACCGAGACCACATAGAAATAGTAGTTTTTATCAATTTTTACCGATTGCCGGGGGTGGAGAGTGTAAAAAATGTCATGGAAAGTCGCAAATTCTTAATAAACAAGTTAGTTTATTTGTTTAAACAATTGCAAAATACACGATATATCGATAAAAAAAACTGTAAATTCTATGAACCAAATGCAACATTTTGACCACAATAAAATATCCGCATGACCTTATGTTGATTGATTGATTTGCCAGCGTAAGGTGGGCATTGCTGCCGATTCCGTGCATCCATGGAGATTCGTTAGAACACGCAGCTTGGTCGTCCGTCGAACACGCCCAACGGACGGATAAACCGCGTGCCAGAGCCAAATCTCGGATGTTTTATATACCGCCGGATCGGCCGCATACGCCGGGTTGGAAATTGGACATGCTTGTTGTCAGCAGCGAGAGCCGCATAACGCATGTGTTGGGAATACAGAATGGGAAGTGTAGGTGTTTATGGGATGCTTCTTTTAAGTTTCTATGCTTCTGTTAAGTTTCCATCTGTCATCATCGGCTGGGGTGTGCAGGTGTTTACGAGATGCTTCTTTTCAGTTTCCATGCTTCTTTTAAGTTTCCACCTATCGTCATCTCCTTATTTTTCTTTTTCTAAGTTTTCTGTCACTTATGTTTCTGAATCTGGCAGCTTTTTTTGTTTTTATTTATTAACCGTTCCACAGGTAAATGTCCAGTTACGGTGGAGTTGCTGGGAATAAGGGCCCTATGTCGCGTTAATAATATTTTTTGCGCGTTATGAGAAAAAAGGTCCAAAGGGATAGTTTGCTCACCCTGTAGGTATGTCGTTTCTTTGAAACAATCGGTTTCAATTTACAGTAATTATTTTCAACTACCGCCTTCCAATTCCGGGTATTTTCTGTTTCATTACCTAAATTTTTTTCTCTGTTGTTTAATAAACTGTCCTGTGACAAGGATTAATAAACCAATAAATAAATGTCTTTTCAATTTTAATTTCTAATTTTTCAATTTAAATAAAGAAATAGACTTCATTAAATAGCTAAACTAAATTAAAAGTAAAGTAAACAAAAACTTATCTGTTTCATTCACATCCACATCTGGCTGGCTGTTGCTTATTTTGTATCATCCACTTGAGACAGAGGGACCGCATCCATCCAGGTATAGAGTTTACGGTCAAGAAGTACACTTTCTGGGGTTGTGTGTATACACTCTTTTGTGTTGATTTATTCAACCAACATAATTTAATCAAATATCAACTATATAAAATAGCCAGACTCGTGCTAATTTATATCAATCAATGCAGAATTGTTTACGCTTTAATTCAATACAATTTCGACGTTTTGTTGCCGCTTCATCGGGATTTATCTCGAGATCTTGCAGTAGCCCGAAACACGCGTCTGTCATCGAATTCGACACACTTTGAACTCTTCCGTATGACCTTATGTTGAACAGAAAAAAATGTTAATTTAGAACCATTAATTTGCATATAAAAATTGAACGGGGGCGTGCCCAGAACAATATATGTACTAAAAGTCCTGACCAGTGGATGGTCTGCGGGTTTAGTTTAAAGGTCCCCTTTTCACGTTTTTCTGGAATAACTCGAAAACCACGCCCTCTAGCGAAAAAGTATTTAAATGCAATATTAAAATAAATGAAAAACAAATAAATTTCTATTAATTTTTCTTCTAGGATCAATACTTTACGAGATACAGGGGGTGGAAAAATCGCATACCGAAGGGAAGTACTTATTTTATCCGGGAAAAAATCACCCTCCGAGATTTTTTCGGATTTTCATGTTTCAGATCACGTAGATTACGAAAATATAGGATTTTCAATTTCGTCTGTCTGTCGGTCTGTCTGTTGGTGCATTGACTAAAAAAACTACTTGACGGAGAACAGAGTCAAATTTGGTAGATAACTGACGCTACTACCACCGAAGAAAAGGTTAGACTTTCACTGGAAAATATACAGGGTGGACCGTCTAAAGGGAATAGATAATGAAAAGGAAATTTTGGATTTTTTTTTAACCAGAATATAGAATAGATGATGGAAAAACCATTGCATGGAAAAAGTATTAATCCTAGAAAAAAATTAATAGGAACTTATTTGTAGCAAATTTCATGTAGTTTAATATTGTATATAGACACTTTTTCGCTAGAGGGCTTTCAAATTATTCAAGAAAAACGTTAAAAAGTGACCTTTAAAGTAGAGCAGGAATTTGGAGTATATACTAGAAGCCAAGGCCTCAGATTTTTTTATAATATTTTCCCACCTACCCCACCACTCCCACTCCATTATTAAAAGTTTTAATTAAAGAAAAATGAGATATTCGCTAGATTATATATGTTGAGATGATTCCGTTGAAGGGGTGAGGGGTAAGTGGGAGTAAATAGGAGAAAATACGTAAAGTAAGCTGGTAAGTGTACAGAAACTTGGGATTTGGTGTATTGCCTAAAAGCCAATTTCTTTATAATATTCTTCAACATGCCAACACCCCCACTCCATTGTTAAAGAGCTTGGTAGAGTAAAATTGAGATATTCACGTGAAAGGTACACGTATCTATTGTCGTGACATATGATTCTGATGAAGGGTGGTAGGTAGGGATAATAAGTAAATTAAGCTAATAAGAGTTCATTCATCAACTTCATTTTTTAAACGTTTATTTAACTCTCCTTGTATGTTAGTTAGTATGTTTGAAATCTTGCAATCAAAATGTATCCTGGAGGGCAGTGTTCAATAGTGGATACAGTGTCACCCGGGAAGATTCGGCAGCGCCCAAAAGCTACCTTGGTATTCGCCAGCGCTTGGATATGGATTCGGCACCGTACTAACATGAATTCAGACGCCCGAAAATTGACTTGGTATTCAGCAGCGCCCGCAAATTCTGAACGCTTGGCTGGCATTCGGAAACGTCCTTTTATTAAAATTCTATGACCAATTATTTCCACATACTAGAGTGCAAATTGATACAGTCAAGATGTTTTCCTTTAAAGAGACTTAGATGGGAAACCTGGACGTGGGAATACAATTTTGTTTGATTGATTTGCCAGCGTAAGGTGAGCATTGCTGCCGCTTCCGGGCACCCAGACTGGAGGTTGGTTCGAACACGCCCGACAGACAGCCAAACCACATGCCGGAACCAAACCTCGGATGTTTTATGTACCGCCGGATCGGCTGCATACGCCGGGTTGGACATTGGACATGCTTGTTGTCAGCAGCGAGAGCCACATGACGCATAGGGTAAGAATATAGGATGGGAAATGTAGGTGTTTGCGAGATGCTTCTTTGTAGTTTCCATGCTTCTTTTAAGTTTCCATCTATCATCATCTCATCCTTATTTATTCTTCTTCTAAGTTTTCTGTTTCTTCTGTTTCTGAATCTAGCAGCTTTTATTTTTATTTTTTACATTTATTTAATAACCGTTCCACAGGTATATATTCATTTACGGTAGAAGTGCTGGGAAGTCACCTATCTCGCGGTAATACAAAAAGAGCTCTTTATAGCGGATTGTGAGAAAGAGGCCCAAGGGAATATTTTGTACACCTTGTATATTGTTTTTTTTTTAAGCAACCAATTTTAATTTCTGTTTTCCAATTCTGCTTTTCAATTTCGGGTATTTTTCTCTTTCATTACCTATATTTAATACTTTTTCAATTTTACTTTAAAAATATTTTCTTTGCTGTGTAATTACTAAAAATTAATAAACAAAATACAATTAATAGACTAGACTAAACTTATCTTTTGGTCGCTTTGTGTTTATATTGGCAGCTTCCCTATTTCTTCTGTAGTATTCCCACACTACTTGCACTCTCGGTTTCATCCTTCCAGATGTTGTTAAGTGGGTAAAATTGTGAACAAATTGGGTCCCATAATTACCAAACTACTAATATGAGTTCGCAAATGAACTGCGTCGATAAGGATTATTAATTGTATTGAAACATTCTTTAGAGGATTTTGCAAACAGCAGAAAAAATAACTATCTATAACTAAAAGAAAAACTTTGTGTAGAAATATTAATGAAATCTTTGCATTCTTTCGATAACCTGAATTCTGGTTATGCTAGCAAATTAAAATCCTAAAATGAATTTGTCTAATTTCTTATTTGACAATTCTCATTCTAACACTAGCATCCACACAGTCCCCTACGGCCATGCAGATTAAACTAGTATCCACATAACCCCCTACGATTATGAAGATTCAGTTAACAATGAGAACAAAGACCTAAAATGAATTTATTTATCTACCTTGTCTTAAAAAATTGTTCATTCCAATGGATTACATTTTCATGAAATCTATCATTCTGTTTCCTGGAAATGCTTAGCCTTTGAAACGTTTTTCGCCCTTATTCTGGAGCTCATCAGAAAGACATAAAGCCATTCATAAAGATGTTTCATGCGAAACCAAGACAATTTCTATGAAAAGTGTGAAATGATTATATTTGACATTGACTGATAAAAACAACCTCACCTATCTATTAGCTAACTAGTATTGGAGCCTATATACTCTATGCATGTTTATAAAAATGAATTATTATTTGTTTGCTTATAATTGTATTGAAACATTCTTTATAGGATTTTGCAAACAGCAGAAAAAATAACTATCTATAACTAAAAGAAAAACTTTGTGTAGAAATATTAATGAAATCTTTGCATTCTTTCGATAACCTGAATTCTGGTTATGCTAGCAAATTAAAATCCTAAAATGAATTTGTCTAATTTCTTATTTGACAATTCTCATTCTAACACTAGCATCCACACAGTCCCCTACGGCCATGCAGATTAAACTAGTATCCACATAACCCCCTACGATTATGAAGATTCAGTTAACAATGAGAACAAAGACCTAAAATGAATTTATTTATCTACCTTGTCTTAAAAAATTGTTCATTCCAATGGATTACATTTTCATGAAATCTATCATTCTGTTTCCTGGAAATGCTTAGCCTTTGAAACGTTTTTCGCCCTTATTCTGGAGCTCATCAGAAAGACATAAAGCCATTCATAAAGATGTTTCATGCGAAACCAAGACAATTTCTATGAAAAGTGTGAAATGATTATATTTGACATTGACTGATAAAAACAACCTCACCTATCTATTAGCTAACTAGTATTGGAGCCTATATACTCTATGCATGTTTAAAAATGAATTATTATTTGTTTGCTTATAATTGTATTGAAACATTCTTTATAGGATTTTGCAAACAGCAGAAAAAATAACTATCTATAACTAAAAGAAAAACTTTGTGTAGAAATATTAATGAAATCTTTGCATTCTTTCGATAACCTGAATTCTGGTTATGCTAGCAAATTAAAATCCTAAAATGAATTTGTCTAATTTCTTATTTGACAATTCTCATTCTAACACTAGCATCCACACAGTCCCCTACGGCCATGCAGATTAAACTAGTATCCACATAACCCCCTACGATTATGAAGATTCAGTTAACAATGAGAACAAAGACCTAAAATGAATTTATTTATCTACCTTGTCTTAAAAAATTGTTCATTCCAATGGATTACATTTTCATGAAATCTATCATTCTGTTTCCTGGAAATGCTTAGCCTTTGAAACGTTTTTCGCCCTTATTCTGGAGCTCATCAGAAAGACAAAGCCATTCATAAAGATGTTTCATGCGAAACCAAGACAATTTCTATGAAAAGTGTGAAATGATTATATTTGACATTGACTGATAAAAACAACCTCACCTATCTATTAGCTAACTAGTATTGGAGCCTATATACTCTATGCATGTTTAAAAATGAATTATTATTTGTTTGCTTATAATTGTATTGAAACATTCTTTATAGGATTTTGCAAACAGCAGAAAAAATAACTATCTATAACTAAAAGAAAAACTTTGTGTAGAAATATTAATGAAATCTTTGCATTCTTTCGATAACCTGAATTCTGGTTATGCTAGCAAATTAAAATCCTAAAATGAATTTGTCTAATTTCTTATTTGACAATTCTCATTCTAACACTAGCATCCACACAGTCCCCTACGGCCATGCAGATTAAACTAGTATCCACATAACCCCCTACGATTATGAAGATTCAGTTAACAATGAGAACAAAGACCTAAAATGAATTTATTTATCTACCTTGTCTTAAAAAATTGTTCATTCCAATGGATTACATTTTCATGAAATCTATCATTCTGTTTCCTGGAAATGCTTAGCCTTTGAAACGTTTTTCGCCCTTATTCTGGAGCTCATCAGAAAGACATAAAGCCATTCATAAAGATGTTTCATGCGAAACCAAGACGATTTCTATGAAAAGTGTGAAATGATTATATTTGACATTGACTGATAAAAACAACCTCACCTATCTATTAGCTAACTAGTATTGGAGCCTATATACTCTATGCATGTTTAAAAATGAATTATTATTTGTTTGCTTATAATTGTATTGAAACATTCTTTATAGGATTTTGCAAACAGCAGAAAAAATAACTATCTATAACTAAAAGAAAAACTTTGTTAACTGAATCTTCATAATCGTAGGGGGTTATGTGGATACTAGTTTAATCTGCATGGCCGTAGGGGACTGTGTGGATGCTAGTGTTAGAATGAGAATTGTCAAATAAGAAATTAGACAAATTCATTTTAGGATTTTAATTTGCTAGCATAACCAGAATTCAGGTTATCGAAAGAATGCAAAGATTTCATTAATATTTCTACACAAAGTTTTTCTTTTAGTTATAGATAGTTATTTTTTCTGCTGTTTGCAAAATCCTATAAAGAATGTTTCAATACAATTATAAGCAAACAAATAGTAATTCATTTTTAAACATGCATAGAGTATATAGGCTCCAATACTAGTTAGCTAATAGATAGGTGAGGTTGTTTTTATCAGTCAATGTCAAATATAATCATTTCACACTTTTCATAGAAATTGTCTTGGTTTCGCATGAAACATCTTTATGAATGGCTTTATGTCTTTCTGATGAGCTCCAGAATAAGGGCGAAAAACGTTTCAAAGGCTAAGCATTTCCAGGAAACAGAATGATAGATTTCATGAAAATGTAATCCATTGGAATGAACAATTTTTTAAGACAAGGTAGATAAATAAATTCATTTTAGGTCTTTGTTCTCATTGTTAACTGAATCTTCATAATCGTAGGGGGTTATGTGGATACTAGTTTAATCTGCATGGCCGTAGGGGACTGTGTGGATGCTAGTGTTAGAATGAGAATTGTCAAATAAGAAATTAGACAAATTCATTTTAGGATTTTAATTTGCTAGCATAACCAGAATTCAGGTTATCGAAAGAATGCAAAGATTTCATTAATATTTCTACACAAAGTTTTTCTTTTAGTTATAGATAGTTATTTTTTCTGCTGTTTGCAAAATCCTATAAAGAATGTTTCAATACAATTATAAGCAAACAAATAGTAATTCATTTTTAAACATGCATAGAGTATATAGGCTCCAATACTAGTTAGCTAATAGATAGGTGAGGTTGTTTTTATCAGTCAATGTCAAATATAATCATTTCACACTTTTCATAGAAATTGTCTTGGTTTCGCATGAAACATCTTTATGAATGGCTTTATGTCTTTCTGATGAGCTCCAGAATAAGGGCGAAAAACGTTTCAAAGGCTAAGCATTTCCAGGAAACAGAATGATAGATTTCATGAAAATGTAATCCATTGGAATGAACAATTTTTTAAGACAAGGTAGATAAATAAATTCATTTTAGGTCTTTGTTCTCATTGTTAACTGAATCTTCATAATCGTAGGGGGTTATGTGGATACTAGTTTAATCTGCATGGCCGTAGGGGACTGTGTGGATGCTAGTGTTAGAATGAGAATTGTCAAATAAGAAATTAGACAAATTCATTTTAGGATTTTAATTTGCTAGCATAACCAGAATTCAGGTTATCGAAAGAATGCAAAGATTTCATTAATATTTCTACACAAAGTTTTTCTTTTAGTTATAGATAGTTATTTTTTCTGCTGTTTGCAAAATCCTATAAAGAATGTTTCAATACAATTATAAGCAAACAAATAATAATTCATTTTTAAACATGCATAGAGTATATAGGCTCCAATACTAGTTAGCTAATAGATAGGTGAGGTTGTTTTTATCAGTCAATGTCAAATATAATCATTTCACACTTTTCATAGAAATTGTCTTGGTTTCGCATGAAACATCTTTATGAATGGCTTTATGTCTTTCTGATGAGCTCCAGAATAAGGGCGAAAAACGTTTCAAAGGCTAAGCATTTCCAGGAAACAGAATGATAGATTTCATGAAAATGTAATCCATTGGAATGAACAATTTTTTAAGACAAGGTAGATAAATAAATTCATTTTAGGTCTTTGTTCTCATTGTTAACTGAATCTTCATAATCGTAGAGGGTTATGTGGATACTAGTTTAATCTGCATGGCCGTAGGAGACTGTGTGGATGCTAGTGTTAGAATGAGAATTGTCAAATAAGAAATTAGACAAATTCATTTTAGGATTTTAATTTGCTAGCATAACCAGAATTCAGGTTATCGAAAGAATGCAAAGATTTCATTAATATTTCTACACAAAGTTTTTCTTTTAGTTATAGATAGTTATTTTTTCTGCTGTTTGCAAAATCCTATAAAGAATGTTTCAATACAATTATAAGCAAACAAATAATAATTCATTTTTAAAAGGATTATTAATTTCTCGATACTCCACGAAGCACACATTTTTTACAGCTTACAACAAATTATTTGAAAGACTAACTGCAAGCTTTCACCTGCGCAGTATTAAGGAAATAGTCACAGAATATGACGCAGGTAGGTGTATGGGGGGAGCAAGACAGAAAGAATAATTGCCCTTAATTTTCTAAACCCGGTGGATATACGCAACTCGAACTATTGTTCCATTAATTGCTCCAGTGTGCGGCCCAGCATCATTTTATGAAACACCCTGTATATCTTCTTCCTGAAATATCGAGTATGAATAAATGCAAATAATGCAAATGCGATTAGGCTTTTATAGCAAGTATAATAATCTGTTCAAATATATAAGCATACATTACAACAAATAAAGTACTAAAGAGCGGCCCTTTACAATTTCTCACATGTGGCTAAACTATTACAAAATATATATTCTTTTCCGATTAAGTACTTCAGATTTAATCCCGTTATCGTTAAAATGTGACTGATAAGATTCTTGCAATTAAAAAATTACAATTAATTTTTTAATCAGTTTTATGTATTGCTGTATTTGGTTTTAATGTGAAAAATGAAGCTGACCGAAATAAAAAAAATTGAAGAAATTTTGTTGGTTGAGAAACCACTATTGCGGCATAAAATTCGTAATTTGGCTGCACCCGCAGAAAATAATGGAAGCTTTTTATTAATTGTCGAGTTAAGGCTGAAAAATGAGAAAAATTTCGAGGAAAAATTTGAGGTTGTAGCAAAGTTGGGTGCACCGGATGGTAATTTACAAAAGCTAGAGTCGTTTAAAAACGAAATTGCATTTTATACCATAATTACTCCACTGCTGCAGAAATTTTTAAAATTGCAAGGTGTAACAGCCATTGATTTATTTCCGAAGTATTATGGGGGTAGATTGAGTTTAAAATCGCGAAATAAGGAGACAGACAAGGACGCTGTTTTCTTTTTGGAAAATCTGAAATCCTCAGGTATGTAGTTAAATTATGTTATATACGTTTTACATATTACAAAAGGATTAATTAATTTAATTAATTACAATTAAAGATGCATCCACATATTAATTCGAAAAAATACCTTAGGAACTTTAAGTTTGTAGCCGAAAATAAATTGTAAGGAAGCCAGATGGGATCTTTATAATTTTCGAAAATATGCAAATAGGTTCACCCAAGTTAGTAGGTAATGTTGGAATTTTTTCAGGGGGGTGTAGGTGCTAAAATGTTCCCAGTGGTGTCGGTACCCCCTGCCACCTCATGGCTGCAGGTCTGAGGAATTTACTGAACTCGTACGATATCAGCAGTATTGCATCTACAAAAGAGGGTATCTTATTCATTTGTACCGCATATAATTATCTTATCAAGAGAGCACAGATTTATAATTTGCAACTTATTGTATTAATCACGAGGAATAATAAAATACTTACAGTGGATATCAATTAAAAATATCAAAATACATAATCAATTTCGCAATTTCAGATTACGAATGTCACTTACTATTAAGTAGGTGCATTAAAGTGACTCAAAATACCTTCGAAAAATAAAATTTAACGTTTTTCTTGTCTCATCCTCCAAATTAGTTCGAAATCCCAAAAAAAATATCTCGTCCACATTCGAATAAAATTGGTTGATTTTAAACCGTCCCTCCCAGACCATGAAGTTTTCCATGTAATTCTTATGGGTAATATACATTTTTCGGTAAATTTGTCATATAATGGTAAAAATGTAGTGAAATAAAGTCCCCGCTTCAGAATTGTCTAAAGAAATGAATTAAGGTGGCCATTCCCTAGAAAGAAACATCCGATAGGAGAATATTTCTTATTTTTGCCCATAACTTCTTTTTCTTAGTACGTATATTTAAAACAACTATACGAGTACCTAAGTAGAACCATAACAAGACTAATTGGAGTGAAGTTATCCACACAAATCCATCCACACTTTATGACACATGGTAAATCCAAATTGAGATAGATCAATCAACTTAGCAGTTAAGACAACTGGTCTGTACGAAGAAACGCGCATGCGCGTTCGAAATGCGCTTGCGCTCTGCAAAATCGCAAGCAATTTCGTGCATTCCTGGCCAGCCCGTAGGAGGGCTGCTACAACTATTTAAATTAAGAATATTCGCGATTTCACTGAATATTCGGTTTCAAAATTTGTCAAAAAGAAAAATCTTTAATCATGAAATTTTTAAAACAGAGAATGTTCGTGCATCTATAAGTTTTCGGTTGTAGAAATTCCAAAAAAAAAGAAATTTTAATATGTAATTTTAAGAGAATGTCCGTCTCATCCCTATCAAGGTTCCCATGTACCGTGCAATCTTTTCCAGCCCGTAGGAGGGCAGTTACGACCCTATCCACACATTATCAAATTTTTCGGCATTTGAAATTTCAAATAAATTTTTTTAATCACGTAATTTTAGGAATAGGTCCGTCTCATCCCCATAAAGGTTGTTATGTACCCTACAATCTCTGCCAGCCCGTAGGAGGGAGGTTACATCCCCTTTAACTGAAAATATCTATAATTTCTCTACTTTATTGCTTCTAGCAAATTCAAAAAAAATTGTTTAATCGTGTAATTTTGAGAGAATGTCCGTCCCATCCCTGTGGAGGTTGGCATGTACCGTGCAATCTTTGCCAGCCCGTAGGAGGGTAGTTACATCCCCTTAAACTGAAAATATCTATGATTTCTCTAATTTATTGCTTCTAGAAAATTCAAAAAAAATTGTTTAATCATGCAATTTTAAGGGAATATCGGCCTCATCCTTATGAAGGTTGGCATGTACCGGCAATCTTTGCCAGCCCGTAGGAGGGTGGTTACATCCCCTTACACTGAAAATATCTATGATTTCTCTATTGTATTGCTTCTAGAATATTCAAAAAAAATTGTTCAATCATGTAATTTTGAGAGAATATCCGTCCCATCCCTATGAAGCTTGGCATGTACCGTGCAATCTTTGCCAGCCCGTAGTAGGGCGCTTACATCCCCTTAAACTGAAAATATCTATAATTTCTCTATTTTATTGCTTCTAGAATATTCAAAAAAAATTGTTTAATCATGTAATTTTGAGAGAATGTCCGTCCCATCCCTATGAAGGTTGGCATGTACCGTGCAATCTTTGTCAGCCCGTAGGAGGGCGGTTACAACCCTATCCACACTTTCTCCAATTTTTTGGCTCTAGAAATTCGAAATAAAATTGTTTAATCACGTAATTTTAGGAATAGGTCCGCCTCGTCCCCATTAAGGTTGGCATGTACCCTACAATCTCTGCCAGCCCGTAGGAGGGAGGTTACATCCCCTTTAACTGAAAATATCTATAATTTCTCTACTTTATTGCTTCTAGAAAATTCAAAAAAAATTGTTTAATCATGTAATTTTGAGAGAATGTCCGTCCCATCCCTATAGAGGTTGGCATGTACAGTGTAATCTTTGCCAGCCCGTAGGAGGGTAGTTATATCCCCTTAAACTGAAAATATCTATGATTTCTCTATTTTATTGCTTCTAGAATATTAAAAAAAAATTGTTTAATCATGTAATTTTGAGAGAATGTCCGTCCCATCCCTATGAACGTTGGCATGTACCGTGCAATCTTTGCCAGCCCGTAGGGGGGCGGTTACATCCCCTTAAACTGAAAACGTCTATAATTTCTCTATTTTATTGCTTCTAGAATATTAAAAAAAAATTGTTTAATCATGTAATTTTGAGAGAATGTCCGTCCCATCCCTATGAAGGTTGGCATGTACCGTGCAATCTTTGCCAGCCCGTAGGAGGGCGGTTACATCCCCTTAAACTGAAAATATCTATAATTTCCCTAATTTATTGCTTCTATAAAATTCAAAAAAAATTGTTTAATCATGTAATTTTAAGGAAATGTCCGCCTCATCCTTATGAAGGTTGGCATGTACCGTGCAATCTTTACCAGCCCGTAGGAGGGCGGTTACAACCCTATCCACACTTTCTCCAATTTTTTGGCTCTAGAAGTTCGAAATAAAATTGTTTAATCACGTAATTTTAGGAATAGGTCCGCCTCGTCCCCATAAAGGTTGGCAAGTACGGTGCAATCTTTGCCAGCCCGTAGGAGGGCGGTTACAACCCTATCCACACATTCCCCAATTTTTCGGTTGTAGAAATTCCAAATAAAATTGTTTAATCACGTAATTTTGGGAATAGCTCCGCCTCATCCCCATAAAGGTTGTTATGTACCCTACAATCTCTGCCAGTCCGTAGGAGGGCGGTTACATCCCCTTTAACAGAAAATATCTATAATTTCTCTAATTTATTGCTTCTATAAAATTCAAAAAAAATTGTTTAATCATGTAATTTTAAGGAAATGTCCGCCTCATCCCTATGAAGGTTGGCATGTACCGTGCAGTCTTTGCCAGCCCGTAGGAGGGCGGTTACAACCCTATCCACACTTTCTCCAATTTTTTGGCACTAGAAATTCGAAATAAAATTGTTTAATCACGTAATTTTAGGAATAGGTCCGCCTCGTCCCCATAAAGGTTGGCATGTACCGTGCAATCTTTGCCAGCCCGTAGGAGGGCGGTTACAACCCTATCCACACATTCCCCAATTTATCGGCTGTAGAAATTCCAAATAAAATTGTTTAATCACGTAATTTTGGGAATACCTCCGTCTCATCCCCATAAAGGTTGTTATGTACCCTACAATCTCTGCCAGCCCGTAGGAGGGAGGTTACATCCCGTTTAACTGAAAATATCTATAATTTCTCTACTTTATTGCTTCTAGAAAATTCAAAAAAAATTGTTTAATCATGTAATTTTGAGAGAATGTCCGTCCCATCCCTATGGAGGTTGGCATGTACAGTGCAATCTTTGCCAGCCCGTAGGAGGGTAGTTACATCCCCTTAAACTGAAAATATCTATGATTTCTCTAATTTATTGCTTCTAGAAAATTCAAAAAAAATTGTTTAATCATGTAATTTTAAGGGAATATCGGCCTCATCCTTATGAAGGTTGGCATGTACCGTGCAATCTTTGCCAGCCCGTAGGAGGGCGGTTACATCCCCTTAAACTGAAAATATCTATGATTTCTCTATTGTATTGCTTCTAGAATATTCAAAAAAAATTGTTTAATCATGTAATTTTGAGAGAATATCCGTCCCATCCCTATGAAGCTTGGCATGTACCGTGCAATCTTTGCCAGCCCGTAGGAGGGCGGTTACATCCCCTTAAACTGAAAATATCTATAATTTCTCTATTTTATTGCTTCTAGAATATTCAAAAAAAATTGTTTAATCATGTAATTTTGAGAGAATGTCCGTCCTATCCCTATGAAGGTTGGCATGTACCGTGCAATCTTTGCCAGCCCGTAGGAGGGCGGTTACAACCCTATCCACACTTTTTCCAATTTTTTGGCTCTAGAAATTCGAAATAAAATTGTTTAATCACGTAATTTTAGGAATAGGTCCGCCTCGTCCCCATTAAGGTTGGCATGTACCGTGCAATCTTTGCCAGCCCGTAGGAGGGCGGTTACAACCCTATCCACACATTCCCCGAGACTTTTCGGCTGTAGAAATTCCAAATAAAATTGTTTAATCACGTAATTTTGGTAATACCTCCGTCTCATCCCCATAAAGGTTGTTATGTACCCCATAATCTCTGCCAGCCCGTAGGAGGGAGGTTACATCCCCTTTAACTGAAAATATCTATAATTTCTCTACTTTATTGCTTCTACAAAATTCAAAAAAAATTGTTTAATCATGTAATTTTAAGAGAATGTCCGTCCCATCCCTATGGAGGTTGGTATGTACAGTGCAATCTTTGCCAGCCCGTAGGAGGGTAGTTACATCGCCTTAAACTGAAAATATCTATGATTTCTCTAATTTATTGCTTCTAGAAAATTCAAAAAAAATTGTTTAATCATGTAATTTTAAGGGAATATCGGCCTCATCCCTATGAAGGTTGGCATGTACCGTGCAATCTTTGCCAGCCCGTAGGAGGGCGGTTACATCCCCTTAAACTGAAAATATCTATAATTTCTCTAATTTATTGCTTCTATAAAATTCAAAAAAAAATTGTTTAATCATGTAATTTTAAGGGAATGTCCGCCTTATCCCTATGAAGGTTGGCATGTACCGTGCAATCTTTGCCAGCCCGTAGGAGGGAGGTTACAACCCTATCCACACTTTCTCCAATTTTTCGGCTCCAGAAATTCGAAATAAAATTGTTTAAACACGTAATTTTAGAAATAGGTCCGTCTCATCCCCATAAAGGTTGTCATGTACCCTACAATCTCTGCCAGCCCGTAGGAGGGCGGTTGCATCCCCTTAAACTGAAAATAGCTGCGATTTCTCTAATTTATTGCTTCCATAAAATTAAAAAAAAATTGTTTAATCATGTAATTTTAAGAAAATGTCCCCCTCATCCCTATGAAGGTTGGCATATACCGTGCAATCTTTGCCAGCCCGTAGAAGGGCGGTTACATCCCCTTAAACTGAAAATATCTATGATTTCTCCAATTGATGGCTTCTAGAAAATTAAAAAAAAATTGTTTAATCATGTCATTTTGAGAGAATGTCCGTCGCATCCCTATGAAGGTTGCCATGTACCGTGCAAAATTTGCCAGCCCGTAGGAGGGCGGTCACAACCCTATCCACACATTCCCCAATTTTTCGGCTGTAGAAATTCCAAATAAAATTGTTTAATCACGTAATTTTGGGAATAGCTCCGCCTCATCCCCATAAAGGTTGTTATGTACCATACAATCTGGCAAAGATTGCACGGTACATGCCAACCTCCACAGGGATGGGACGGACAGTCTCTCAAAATTACATGATTAAACAATTTTTTTTGAATTTTCTAGAAGCAATAAATTAGAGAAATTATAGATATTTTCAATTTAAGGGGATGTAACCGCCCTCCTACGGGCTGGCAAAGATTGCACGGTACATGCCAACCTTCATAGGGATGAGGCGGACATTCCCTTAAAATTACATGATTAAACAATTTTGTTTGAATTTTATAGAAGCAATAAATTAGAGAAATCATAGATATTTTCAGTTTAAGGGGATGTAACTACCCTCCTAACGGGGCTGGCAAATATTGCACGGTACATGCCAACCTCCATAGGGATGGGACGGACATTCTCTCAAAATTACATGATTAAACAATTTTATTTGAATTTTCTAGAAGCAATAAATTAGAGAAATTATAGATATTTTCGGTTTAAGGGGATGTAACCGCCCTCCTACGGGCTGGCAAAGATTGCACTGTACATGCCAACCTCCATAGGGATCGGACGGACATTCTCTCAAAATTACATGATTAAACAATTTTTTTTGAATTTTCTAGAAGCAATAAAGTAGAGAAATTATAGATATTTTCAGTTAAAGGGGATGTAACCTCCCTCCTACGGCTGGCAGAGATTGTAGGGTACATACCAACCTTTATGGGGATGAAACGGAGGTATTCCCAAAATTACGTGATTAAACAATTTTATTTGGAATTTCTACAGCCGAAAAATTGGGGAATGTGTGGATAGGGTTGTAACCTCCCTCCTACGGGCTGGCAAAGATTGCACGGTGCATGCCAACCTTTATAGGGATGAGGCCGATATTCCCTTAAAATTACATGATTAAACAATTTTTTTTGAATTTTCTAGAAGCAATAAATTAGAGAAATCATAGATATTTTCAGTTTAAGGGGATGTAACTACCCTCCTACGGGCTGGCAAAGATTGCACGGTACATGCCAACCTTTATGGGGACGAGGCGGACCTATTCCTAAAGTTACGTGATTCAACAATTTTATTTCGAATTTCTAGAGCCAAAAAATTGGAGAAAGTGTGGATAGGGTTGTAACCGCCCTCCTACGGGCTGGCAAAGATTGCACGGTACATGCCAACCTTCATAGGGATGAGGCCGACATTTCCTTAAAATTACATGATTAAACAATTTTTTTTGAGTTTTATAGAAGCAATAAATTAGAGAAATTATAGATATTTTCAGTTAAAGGGGATGTAACCGCCCTCCTACGAACTGGCAGAGATTGTAGGGTACATAACAACCTTTATGGGGATGAGGCGGAGCTATTCCCAAAATTACGTGATTAAACAATTTTATTTGGAATTTCTACAACCGAAAAATTGGGGAATGTGTGGATAGGGTTGTAACCGCCCTCCTACGGGCTGGCAAAGATTGCACGGTACTTGCCAACCTTTATGGGGACGAGGCGGACCTATTCCTAAAATTACGTGATTAAACAATTTTATTTCGAATTTCTAGAGCCAAAAAATTGGAGAAAGTGTGGATAGGGTTGTAACCGCTCTCCTACGGGCTGGCAAAGATTGCACGGTACATGCCAACCTTCATAGGGATAAGGCGGACATTCTCTTAAAATTACATGATTAAACAATTTTTTTTGAATTTTATAGAAGCAATAAATTAGAGAAATCATAGATATTTTCAGTTTAAGGGGATGTAACTACCCTCCTACGGGCTGGCAAAGATTGCACGGTACATGCCAACCTCCATAGGGATGGGACGGACATTTTCTCAAAATTACATGATTAAACAATTTTATTTGAATTTTCTAGAAGCAATAAATTAGAGAAATTATAGATATTTACAGTTTAAGGGGATGTAACCGCCCTCCTACGGGCTGGCAAAGATTGCACGGTACATGCCAACCTTCATAGGGATGAGGCCGATATTCCCTTAAAATTACATGATTAAACAATTTTTTTTGAATTTTCTAGAAGCAATAAATTAGAGAAATCATAGATATTTTCAGTTTAAGGGGATGTAACTACCCTCCTACGGGCTGGCAAAGATTGCACTGCACATGCCAACCTCCATATGGATGGGACGGACATTCTCTCAAAATTACATGATTAAACAATTTTTTTTTAATTTTCTAGAAGCAATAAAGTAGAGAAATTATAGATATTTTCAGTTAAAGGGGATGTAACCTCCCTCCTACGGGCTGGCAGAGATTGTAGGGTACATAACAACCTTTATGGGGATGAGACGGAGGTATTCCCAAAATTACGTGATTAAACAATTTTATTTGGAATTTCTACAGCCGAAAAATTGGGGAATGTGTGGATAGGGTTGTAACCGCCCTCCTACGGGCTGGCAAAGATTGCACGGTACATGCCAACCTTTATGGGGACGAGGCGGACCTATTCCTAAAATTACGTGATTAAACAATTTTATTTCGAATTTCTAGAGCCAAAAAATTGGAGAAAGTATGGATAGGGTTGTAACCGCCCTCCTACGGGCTGGCAAAGATTGCACGGTACATGCCAACCTTCATAGGGATGAGGCGGACATTTCCTTAAAATTACATGATTAAACAATTTTTTTTGAATTTTATAGAAGCAATAAATTAGAGAAATCATAGATATTTTCAGTTTAAGGGGATGTAACTACCCTCCTACGGGCTAGCAAAGATTGCACGGTACATGCCAACCTCCACAGGGATGGGACGGACATTCTCTCAAAGTTACACGATTAAACAATTTTTTTTGAATTTTCTAGAAGCAATAAAGTAGAGAAATTATAGATATTTTCAGTTTAAGGGGATGTAACTACCCTCCTACGGGCTGGCAAAGATTGCACTGTACATGCCAACCTCCATAGGGATCGGACGGACATTCTCTCAAAATTACATGATTAAACAATTTTTTTTAAATTTTCTAGAAGCAATAAAGTAGAGAAATTATAGATATTTTCAGTTAAAGGGGATGTAACCTCCCTCCTACGGGCTGGCAGAGATTGTAGGGTACATAACAACCTTTATGGGGATGAGACGGAGGTATTCCCAAAATTACGTGATTAAACAATTTTATTTGGAATTTCTACAGCCGAAAAATTGGGGAATGTGTGGATAGGGTTGTAACCGCCCTCCTACGGGCTGGCAAAGATTGCACGGTACATGCCAACCTTTATGGGGACGAGGCGGACCTATTCCTAAAATTACGTGATTAAACAATTTTATTTCGAATTTCTAGAGCCAAAAAATTGGAGAAAGTGTGGATAGGGTTGTAACCGCCCTCCTACGGGCTGGCAAAGATTGCACGGTACATGCCAACCTTCATAGGGATGAGGCGGACATTTCCTTAAAATTACATGATTAAACAATTTTTTTTGAATTTTATAGAAGCAATAAATTAGAGAAATCATAGATATTTTCAGTTTAAGGGGATGTAACTACCCTCCTACGGGCTGGCAAAGATTGCACGGTACATGCCAACCTCCACAGGGATGGGACGGACATTCTCTCAAAATTACACGATTAAACAATTTTTTTTGAATTTTCTAGAAGCAATAAAGTAGAGAAATTATAGATATTTTCAGTTAAAGGGGATGTAACCTCCCTCCTACGGGCTGGCAGAGATTGTAGGGTACATAACAACCTTTATGGGGATGAGACGGACCTATTCCTAAAATTACGTGATTAAAAAAATTTATTTGAAATTTCAAATGCCGAAAAATTTGAGAATGTGTGGATAGGGTCGTAACTGCCCTCCTACGGGCTGGAAAAGATTGCACGGTACATGGGAACCTTGATAGGGATGAGACGGACATTCTCTTAAAATTACATATTAAAATTTTTTTTTTTTTGGAATTTCTACAACCGAAAACTTATAGATGCACGAACATTCTCTGTTTTAAAAATTTCATGATTAAAGATTTTTCTTTTTGACAAATTTTGAAACCGAATATTCAGTGAAATCGCGAATATTCTTAATTTAAATAGTTGTAGCAGCCCTCCTACGGGCTGGCCAGGAATGCACGAAATTGCTTGCGATTTTGCAGAGCGCCAGCGCATTTCGAACGCGCATGCGCGTTTCTTCGTACAGACCAGTTGTCGTAACTGCTAAGTTGATTGATCTATCTCAATTTGGATTTACCATGTGTCATAAAGTGTGGATGGATTTGTGTGGATAACTTCACTCCAATACAAGACTATTACTATGAATTTTCACTTAATAATTTCAGTAGGTTGCAAAATAGCTAGATTTAAAACTACGAAATAGTAAGATTAACATAATTTTACTTCCACATCCACGTAGTGGATTGGAAGCATAGTAATCGCAAAAAAATTTTCAAAAATTTTTATTCGTGAAATAGGTTTAGAATGTCATGAAACGTCGAGATTTTAAATTTGAGCGAAAAAAAATTTCTGTCTGTCTGTTTGTCTGTCGGTCTGTCTGTCTGTAACTTTTTTTGTCCGCACGTTTTCTCCGGAACGGTTTAAGATATTGACTTGAAATTTTGTACACGCATATACTATAACGAGATCTGGAACTGGATTGTTTTTTGAGGATATCTAGTGAAGGGTTGGGGGTTAATAGGGGTAAATAGAGGAAAATAAGTAAAGCAAGCTTGTAAGAGTACAGAAACTTGAAATTCGGTGTATGTACTAGAAGTTATGGCCTCAGATTTTTTTTAAATATTTTTCAATCCCCCATCACTCCTACCCCATTAATGGGGTTGATAAAATAAAGTGGAGATTTTCATTTGAAATTTCGTACACGTATGTATTATAACGACGTCTGAAATTAGATTATATGTTGATATGATTCCGTTGAAGGGTTGGGGGTTAATTTGGGGTAAATAGGGGAATATAAGCAAAACAAGTTGGTAAGAGTACAGAAACTTGAAATTCGGTGTATGTACTAGAAGCCAAAGCGTCAGATTTCTTCATAATATATTTCAGCCCCTCACCATCCCTACTCCATTATTCAAGGGGTTGATAAAATAAAATTGAGATATTCACATGAAATTTAGTACGCATATGTATTATAACGACATCTGGAACCAGATTATATTTTGAGATAATTCAGTTGAAGGGTTGGGGGTTAAATAGGAGTATATAATGGAAAATAAGTAAATCAAGCTGGTAAAAGTACAGAAATTTGAGATTTGGTGTATATACTAGAAGCGAAGGTCTCAGGTTCTTTTATTAGTATTTTCCATCCCCCACCACCCCCACTCCCTTATTAAAAGAGTTGATAAAATTAAATTTTTTTCACTTGAAATTTGGTACATTTACATGTATTATAACTATATCTGAAACTAGATTATATTTTGACATGATTGCGTTGATAGACTGGGGTTAAGTAGAGGTAAATTGGGAAAAACAAGTAAAGCAAGCTGATAAGAGTATTGCAATATGAAATTCGGTATATGTCGTAAAAGCCAAGGCCTCAAATTTTTTAATAATATTTTTCAACCCTTCCACTACCCTTACTACATTATTAAACGGGTTGATAAAATAAAATTGAGATATTGACTTGTAATTTGGTATACGTATGTATTATAACGACATCTGAAACTGGATTATATTTTGGGATGATTCCGTAGAAGGGTTGGGGTTAATAGGAGTGACTAGGGGAAAATAAGTAAATCAAGCTGATAAGAGTACAGAAATTTGGGATTCGGTGTATGTACTAGAAGCCAAGGCCTCAGATTTCCTCATAATATATTTCAGCCCCTCACCACCCCTACTCCATTATTCAAGGGGTTGATAAAATAAAATTGAGATATTCACATGAAATTTAGTACGCATATGTATTATAACGACATCTGGAACTAGATTATATTTCGAGATGATTCCGCTGAAGGGTTGGGGGTTAAATAGGAGTATATAAGGGAAAATAAGTAAATCAAGCTGGTAAAAGTACAGAAATTTGAGATTTGGTGTATATATAAGAGTACAGAAATTTGGGATTCGGTGTATGTACTAGAAACCAAGGCCTCAGATTTCTTTCTAATATTTTTCAAACTCCACCACCTCCGCTTCATTATTAATGGGATTGATAACATCAAATTGAGATATTCACTTAAAAATTAGTACACGTATGTGTTGTAGTGACATCTGATTGAGATGACTCCATTGAAGGGGTGGGAGGTGGTAAGTTGTGAATAGTAGAAAATAATTAGGGTGAACTAGAAACTTCATTTTTAACGTATATGGTAGAAACCAACTCCTCAAACTTTTCTATGACATCTGCCCCAAATATTATTAAAATTCTATGACCAATAATTTCCACATACTAGAGTGCAAATATAGTCAAGATGTTTCCTTTAAGGTGACTTGGATGAAGAATCTGGATGTGGAAGTAGTGATTCCTTAGGCAGCGGTTTTTAAATTTAAATCTAGCTAAATAGTCTTGTTATGGTTCTACTTAGGTACTCTTATAGTTTTTTTTAAATATACGTACTAAGAAAAAAAAGCTATGACCAAAAATAATAAATATTTCTCTATCGGATGTCTCGTTCTAGGGAATGACCACGTTAATAATTCCTTTTTATATTAAACGCTCATAACACCTCTTTATATGGCCCCCATGAGTGCGAAAAATATCGCTCATTGTCGATGTTTACTGCGATTTTCTTTACACAACTTATTAATTAAGTAGTCACATTGTGGTTTCTTGATATTTTAATATTTTTCAAATTGTTTAAATAAAAGTAACAAATAAAGTTGTAAGTTGCAAAATTACTACCATAGTTTTGCTGAAACGATTCACTATTCCTTATTAACATCTTTTTCAGAATAAAACTAGAGTTGTAGCTTTTTAAACTTTTCATCGCCTCTTTTATTAAATTTAGGAAATGAGGGATATTTTATCGATAACAATCGATCATTGTTTAAAAAATGTTCTTTCTGTATTTTAAATATGAGTAGAAGAAAAGTTGAAAGTTTTTAAAAACTGTAAGTCTTGCTTTATTCTGAAAAATAATTAGGCAATAAATTAACAGTAAAAATATTAATAATAATAGTAAATTGTCAAATAATTCGCAAGTTCCATTGGTAAACTTTTAATCAATAAAATTGAACCACGTAAATTTTTTTAACTTGAAATGTTAGTCCATAGCATAACAATATTTTTTAAATAAATTATATTTGTTTATACAATTTGAAAAATATTAACAGAAACTGGAATATGGAATATCAAATAAACGTCAAAGAAACTTTTACACTCATCGGGTCATATTGAAGTCGGGTGAAAGAGCCTTATGAAGGTTTATTTTAAAAATGAATTATCCATTCGAATTCTCTGCATAATTCTGAAGAGGGGACTTGTATGTGAATTTTATTTTAATATATTTTACCAATTATATTTCACATTTACAAAGTAGTGTCTTTTACCCATTACAAATAAGGAAATTTCATGGTCTCGGAAATATGATATTAAGTCAACGAATTTTACAATTTTTTTTTCAATAACCTCCTAATTATCGTGATGAACCTATCACAAGAAAATATTCTCCCACTCATGAACTATTATAATTACTAAGCTCTTGACCTTAATCATTTTAGTATCGCATTAATCTTCGTTAAAATTTGTCACTTGCCACTTCTAGAAAAAAATATATAGACAATGGTTGGCAATACTAACCGCAAATTATCACACATGTAATTAATAACAGTTTTAATTAAACGATTCATGTAATACAACTTATTAAGAGGAATTTCATGCATTGTTTTCCCAGCTGTCCAAGCAATAAAAAATCTACAATAACAATAACTAATTAATTTCTTATAGTTAAGGATAGAGGTGTCCCACTCAAGTAATAATAATAATAATAATAATAATGCCCGATTGGCTCTTGCATTTTTCCTAACCTCAAGAAATACCTTAAGAATGCCCGAAAAATCTCATACAAGTAAGTAAAAAGCTTAAATGAGCTGACCACCATTTCCATATGTATTTTGGGGCGCTGTGTATCTGAGGTCAGAATTGGCCGATCAGTTAAGAATTTTGACATAACCCCAAGAAACACCTAAAAAATGTGACAGATGACAAAATCCAAAATAAATAAACTAAAAGCTTAAACCAAGAACTTTAAAACTAACATGACCTAAGGCAAGAGAATTACACCAAGAACTTTAAACTAAGAATTCTTAACTCAGCATAACTTGAGACAAGAATTTTAAATCAAAAACTTAAACCTATTATAAATTAAGTCAAGAACTGTTAAGTTCCTAAGGCAAGAACTATTAAGGTTTAGAGTTCTTTGTGTAAAGTTTCTGTCTTAGAATATGTTACATTTAGAGTTACGGGTGCAAAGTTCTTGCCTTAAGTTTTGTTAGATTTACAGTTCTTGGTTTAAAGTTCTTTGTGTAAAATTCTTGCCTTGTTTTTAGTAAATTCGATGTTCCGAAATATCGAAAATAGATCAACGGTAAAATGAAAAGAAATCGGTAAAGGTATTTACACAGAACTTCCCTCTTTATTTGTGCATGGCGGTCACTCTAAAAAATTCATAATTACGAAATGACATTGAAAATAATAATCGGAATATAGTTAACACTATTATTACAAAGAAAACCTAATAAGTTTTGGAAAAAAAAGTGCTCATCCAACAGCAAAAGTTCAATACTAAATGACAGGTGCCAAATATGGAAGGCATGCGCAAATACCTTTACAAATGTCCACCATGACTGAATTATTTCTTGGGATAGCCACCCTGTACATTTTTCAATCAAAGTATAATAGGTGTATATGCCAAATATTATTGCCATCTGTCACATTTTCAATTCCACATTCACGTAGTGGAGTGAAAGCATAGTGGTGATAAATTTTTTTTTCAAAAATGTTGGTAAAAAAATTTTCAATTTTTTTTTTCATCTGAAATAGGTTTAGAATGGCATGAAACGTGAAAATTTTAAATTTGAGCAAAAAGGAAAGTTTCCTTCTATTCTATAGTAGTGGTAAAAAAATATTAGAAATTTAATTTTTCTTTAAATAGGTTTAGAATGCCATGAAACGTAAAAATTTTAAATTTGAGCAAAGAAAAAATTTTTTTCTATCTATTTTAGTGGTAAAAAATTTTCCAAAAATGTTGGTGAAAAAAATTCAAAATTTCTTTTTCTGAAATAAGTTTAGAAAGTCATGAAACGTGAAAATATTAAATTTGACAAACATTTTTTTTTCCATCTAATCTAGTGGTAAAGAAATGTGGCAAATTGTTTTTTCCGAAATAGGTTTGGAGTGTCATGAAACGTGGAAATTTTTAGCAAAAAAAATTTTTCGTCTATTCTACAACAGTAATTGTTTTCAAATTTTTTTTTTATTTTTCGAAAAAAAAATTAAATTTGTTTTTGTTGAAATAGGTTTAGAATGCCATGAAAACGTGGACATTTTAAATTTGAAGAAAGAAAAAAAAATCCATTTATTTCAGTGGTAAAATTTTTTCAAAAACGATAAAGAAATTTTCTAATTTTTTTTTTAAATAGGTTTAAAATGCTATGAAACGTGGAAATTTTAAATTTGAACAAAGAAAAAATTTTTTTCCATCTGTTTTAATGGTAAAACATTTTTCAAATTGTAAAAAAAAAAAAATTTAAATTTTTTAATAGGTTTAGAATGCCATGAAACGTGGAAATTTTAAATTTGAACGAAGAAAAAAAAATCATCTATTTTAATGGTATAAATTTTTTCGAAAATGTTGGTGAAAAAAATTTTCAAATTTTTTTTTTCTAAAATGGGTTTAGAGTGTCATGAAACGTGGAAAATTTAAATTTGAGCAAAAAAAAAATTTCTTCATTATTTATTCCCATTAGACGGTCCACCCTGTATATTTTCCAGTGAAAGTTTCTTCGCTGACAGTAGCGTCAACTATCTACCAAATTTGAATGCTCTCCGTCAAGTAGTTTTTTTAGTTAATGCACCAACAGACAGACAGACAGACAGACTGACGTATGTGAAAAACCTATATTTTCGTAATCTACGTGATCTGAAACATCAAAATCCGAAAAAATTTCGGAGGGTGATTTTTTCTCGAATACAATACTTCCCTTCGGTATGCGAGGGAAGTAATATTTATCTAAAATGTTATAGTATGGAAGTAGTGGATAAAGGTTTTCCATGGTACTTGCATCATATGTTATATCCAAAAACACATTTAATGACCTCAGAATTGCAGTAAATTTACGAGAGCTTGAGCGGTAACACTAATTTCATTTACCCGAATTGGATCATTCGCTTTGCTCAGACTAATAGGATTACGGTTAATCTTTCCTTCTAGAGTATCTTACTCTTTTGCTTTCAAATGATCTACGAAGAAGGTGACTTTTTATAATTTTTTTTGTCTTTATTTTCCGATATATCCCGATTCAGATTCCAACAACAGTCAGTCATATTTACATCTCATCTTCCTTAATATCGATTTTCCATTTCTTTGAGGTCCTGATGGAACCATTCACCTTATGTTCTTCGCTAAAGTCTCCAAGTTTTTCTGGAAAATAATCGAGGTGTGAATCGATAAAATTATAACTTCAGATTCATTAAACACCTGAACTCTCGTAGTTGCTGACCATTTTTTTAACTATTTCTTCGAAATCTTCACTTTTATTATCTTCGAGAAAATGTTTACACACTTCTTTAAAACTTAACCCTTCATTTTTTTCTTTAGTATTCATTGTTTGAATGAAACAGTTCTAATTGTTTTTGGTTTAAAGTTCCTGTCTCAGGTTATGTTGGGTTAAGAATTCTTTGTGCCTTTCTGATGAGCTCAGAATAAGGGCGAAAAACGTTTCAAAGGCTAAGCATTTCCAAGAAATTGAATGAGAGATTTTATGAAAATGTAATCCATTAGAATGAAAAATATTTTTAAAACAAGGTAGGTAAATAAATTAATTTCAGGCCTTTGTTCTCATTTTTAACTGAATTTACATACCGTAGGGGGTCATGTAGATACTAGTTTAATCTGCTTAGCCATAGGGGACTATGTTGGATGCTAGTGATATAATGAGAATGTCAAATAAGAAATTGGACAAATTTATTTTAGAATTTTAACTTGCTAGCATAACCAGAAGTCAGGTTATAAAGGTTCTTACATATAGTTTTTCTTTTAGTTCTCATAGATAGTTTTTCTTTCCGATGTTTGCAAAATCCTATAAAGAATATGTTTCAAGAATTCTTAGTTTAAAGTCCTTGGCGTAAAGCTCATGCCTTAGGGCATGTTAGGTTCAGAGTTCTTGGTTCTAAGTTCTTGGTGCAATGCTCTTGCCTAAGATTATCTTAATTTAAAAGTTCTTGGTTTAAGCTTTTAATTTATTTGTTTAGGATTTTTGGGCACTTTTTAGGTGTTTCTTGAGGTTATGTCAAAATTCTTAGTTGATTGGCCAATTCTGACCTCAGGTTCGGTCTCAGCGTCCCAGAATACGTATGGAAATGGTAGTCAGATCATTTCAGTTTTTTATTTACTTGTTTGCGATTTCTCGGGCATTCTTAAGTTGTCCTTTGAGGTCAGGAAAAATGCAAGAGCCAATCGGGCCAAACGGACATCGGATTCGTGGCATGGGAATAACGTAGGTCTGCCTTCTCGCATTTGACATTTTTTGTGTGCCTGTGAATAAATGACTTTATTTATTAAAAAAACAGAGTTTGTTTTACATAGGCCAAGTTCAGGTGACATACCACCTACTCTTCCACTTAACTTTAATAAAAATGAATTCCTATTATTTTCAAAGAGAGATTATTTAACGTTGACAAGTAATATGAAAGACGACAAATAAGTTGTTATTATACAATACAACTTGGCACATTTTGAAATTCGTTCAACGTAAGTTCAAATTTCAGTGAATGATTTATAATGGACACATAATGAACACCGCTTTTTGGTTTTTGAGTTCTCGTGGTTAAAGTGAGGGATCGAAATATTTGAGGCGTATATTAGTCTACCACTATTGTTGTAATAATGGGTAGTTAAGTACTGATTAGTTGTCAGTCGGCGTGAGATTAATTTTGAAACGTCATTAAGTGTTTCAATTGAAATATTTTAATTATTACATAAATAATGAATTAATTTTCGGATTATAGTATACTTGAAGATGATATATTGCTATTGTATACAGAAACCACAGATGTATTTGCTATTTCCGTATTTATGACTCAATGGAATTAGAAGTCTTAGGTGATCTCCCTAAAGAAACTTGTTTTATTTTATTCATTTACATATTGATCGGGCACCTATAGATGTGAAATTTTAGTACAATTATTCAAATTGTATTTAACATCAAGTGCATTATAAGTTATCTAAAATCGAAATCATAGATGAACTACCCTATAAGATATGTACTTCAACTCCATTTAATCCATTATTTTGATTAAAGTTAAAATAATGAAACAATATCCATTGAAACAATACTTTTTTAAATTTATTAGTTAACTTCGGCTTATTTTCCTTACCACCTCCTATTTTCACTACTACCGTCAATAGAATTAATAAAAGCCACCTGTGGCAAATTAAAACATGGGCATGCAACATCGCCTAATTATGATTGCTTCGATGTCAGTTTTGGCCGCCATTGCTAATCCACCAAAGCATGTATACTAAAACTCAATTATAGTAGAAATTATGGAGAAGCAAGTCAAATTAAAATATCTTAATCAAAATGTTACATTTATATGGGACACAGGACACTGATATTAGAGGCAATAACGCAGTGGACAAACTTGCGAAGACTGCAAGTATTGATGGGGATTTAATCAATAGTTTGCCTCATTCGGATGTAATCCCAGTGGTAAGAACATATTAAAAACTATGGGAAGAAGAGTGGACCAAAGTATGTAACAGCAACATCTATACGTATACTGCAAAATCAACAATAAGCTACCTAGTTCCCCTTTGGCCTGTAGAAGTCATCCTAACAGAAAAGTTAATATTAAATATGTGAGATGAATGATGAATGAAGAATGAGATGAATGTGAGCTGTCAACTCTCACCTATATAAAATGAAATTAGGTGTTTTCACAAATTTTAAATTCACTTTCACTGTGAAGATAATGCTTTATTATAGATAAAAACACTTGAATGTTGAGAAAAAGTCGAATACTACATTAAAATGAGCCATTTTAATTTTATATTGAAAATTTTCGCCAAAAACACTACATCAATTCACTACACACTCATGACGTCATCAGTTATACTGTCAGTGTTATTTTGTGTTATAAACACGTTACTTTGCAGATAAATTTCCTAAAGTAGCTTTTACAAATCCCGTATTAGGTAGGCGTTACTTATTTTTTCTACTTCCATCTTTAAGATGGCGTTTATCGTATACGTTTCCATGACGCTAAATAATCCTTTAAACACGCTTTCGACAAACCGTGACTTCGTGCATTTTAGTCACAGGCTGAACTTAGCAACGAGATATTAGTCACGGCTGAGGTTAATTCTAGATATTTTAATGGCAAAAATCAAGTTAGTTTTCCGTAATTCTTGTCATCAATCTGTCAAAATAAATCGACGCGTTGTGACAAGAGACAAGTAATTTTGTTTTACTGTTACCATGTTATTGATACGTTAATAAATGAAATATTAAAATAACTTCCAAATTTTTTATTTAGATATTTGCTGTCGTAGAAAAAGTATAGTATGCAACACGTTTTATAAACTTGTTAGTTACTCATTTTATTAAACACTCGCTCCGCTACGCGTCGCTCGCGATTAATAAAACTCGTGACTAAAATGACGTTTATAAAACTTGTTACATAATATACTATAATCACATGTAAAACGTAAATAGAGTGAATAAAATGTTGTGTTTAACAATTTTTATACGAGATTTAAGAAACTAATATAACCGATGACGTCATCACGTGTTTTGCGTACTCGTTCAATTACTAAAACTTTATGTTACTTATTTGTTGAAATTTTAATTTGATGGATGATAATATACTGTTTATATATCAATAAGTGCTTTAGTATAACAACTACTTCATTTTAACAATATCAAAAAGGTAAATTTGCACATAGTGAAAACACCTAATTATCAGAGACACCCTTTTGTGATTGCAATGGATATCTGGGTGATACAAACCACTGGATTTTTCAGTGCCTCTACAACACGTGCAACCAGTTTATTAATGCAGAAACTAGTAGGTATATAATCATATTCCATTACCACAATGCAACACATCTCTTTGTTACCTCATCGCCAGGAATAATCACCTAAGAACGATATTCTATGAATTTTTAAAATTTACTAAACGTAAAATTTATATACTTCATTCTATTTAGTTTAGCTGTAGTTTCCTCATGTTACAAATCCTTTGTGGGTTAACCTGTCTACCGCTGTCTACCTTGTCGCAAGAAAGAAAAAGTCGCCTTGAACGGCGCCTTGACGTGAAGTGTGTGTCCCAGTTTATTTTCCCATTTTGTTTCAAGTATTGTCTGTTTTTTTTGGTTTTGTGTTAGGTTATGTAAAACAATAAACTAATCGTGGCTGAATGGGCTTAACCCAAAACCAAGGAACTGCAAAACAAATCACCTAGCGCATAGCGCTTATCACAATAATTACGTTGCTGTGGTGATAAGCTGTGCTCTTTAACGGCCGATGGGAACGCTTCCCGTCAATTGCACGTTTGTAATATAATCGATAATAATATTAATACCATATAAACAACATGGAATGTTAGAACATGAATAAATCATAAACACTTACTGTTTAAAAGCTAAAAAATAATGCCAGAGGGTAAGCTCATCACTACTTGTATAAACACTGGTATCCTTAATCTGAAAATATTACCGAGCTCTCACTTTTACATCTGTGGAAGGACGTGCCACTGTACGTCACAAAGAAGCACTGGATCTAACACATCTTTCATTTTAAAAAGTGTATAAGATACTGCAAAAAAAATGTCCTCTTTTCGACAAATATTTTAAAGTCATTCGTGTAAAATTGTTTGACTCTCAAATATTAATTTCTATTCCAGGTTTTCGAACACTAGAGCCCACAATCGGCTTCGACTTAGAAACAACAAAAGTTACATTAAAGGAATTGGCCAGATTTCATGCGATCTTTCTGGCCATAAAATTGAAAAAAACAGAAACTTTTAAACATGAAATTAAGCCTTATATCAATCACTCCACTGGCGAACCTGATAATACATTAGTTAACGATACAAAACAAGTGGTCAGCTTGATGTGGGAGAATGAGGCATGCGTGTCATTAATACCAAGAGTCAGGAGAGCCATGTCTCAGAAAAGTGTAGCTCCACGGGAACCGTTTGCAACAATAATTCACAACGAGTTCTGGACAAACAATGTTATGGTAAAACTGAAAGAAGACAAACCTGAAGAAATAAAAATTATAGATTTTCAGGTAGGAGCAATCTAAGTACTTTTATTTTCCAAAAATAATAAATTCTGTATTAAGATTCCATAAAGCATAATACTTACCACTATGCTTGCATTCAACAGCGCATCTGTCTTAAATAGAATTGTAAACTGATAAATTATAATTTTCAGCTTACCTACATTACATTCAAATATTTACACATACACTTATAGTCATCTTTAAATTGAGACATATTTTCGAAAACAAATACTTGAAACTACTTGTAACTGTAGATCCTTTGAAATTATTGATGTGTCTCATTGAAATACAATGTGAAATAAGAAAATGGAACTAAATTGTGTGGTTACAATGTGTTTTTTTTTCGCTCTTAGAACTTGTCTCCGAAAACTCCGATGGCAATGCAAACTTGCGGACTCATTGTACTCTCCTTGTCCTAATTTATTCTGTCCATTCCAGCACTCCTGTCGCATTGGTGCTGATTTTTGACTGTGCGTGTGTGTGTGTGTTTTGACGGTTTTCGGTTCTGTTTGCACTGGTTCATGAATATTGTGTCTTCTGCGAGCCGGTGCTTCATCCTCGTATTTTTGTAGAAATTTTTTTTAATAATTTCTAATCAATACCTGGAGTACCTAATATGCCTTTAAGTTTAAGCATCACACGTTTTGGAATGCTTTGGCTTTGAATTTAGGAATTATCTAATGCTGGTGATATGTGGTGGTCATAGTGTGGTGTACTCCTAATTTGTTTTATGTAGGTACTTTAATATCTCAAATTACAATCAAACTTATTAATCATTAAATATTACTCACTAAAATCGCATGACTAATGTCTGATGATTTGAAAAATTTATAGTGTAAAGTTCATGTTAAACTTATCTCTATGAGGTACCCCGTGACGTTTTGGAACATTACAGAGACAGCGTCGTCGAATACACCCGTAAATATTTGCTTATTAATTTGTATTCATAGAGCTTCTTGTCTGGAAAAGGCTAAATATTTGCAAACAGTGTCCAGGCATCCAGTCTTTAAAGTGCGATTTTTTAAAAAATTTTGACTCTCGGCCAAGCAATTCAATAATATAATGAAATAATCATTATAGCAATAATGTGGTAAATTCTAAAAGTTAAAACTGAATCAGTTGGTGGTATTTAAAATGAAAAGTACCTATTTCTATTAATACCAAGTATTTATCTTATCATTTATGCGTTCTTAATTTGGGATTATTTTGATATAAATACTAGAACTTTATCTGAGATATTTGATTCAAAAAACGATTTGAAAGTTAAATAATACTTAATAAAAATAATTATAATACAATCTATACAAATAGTAAAGCATGTAATGTAAAATTTTGTAGAAATCAGAATGTAATACGAACTCTCATATTTTTGAAAAATTTGTTGGTAAACTGAACAAAAAATTCGTACTGAATTTCCAGCCTCGACTAAACGGCTAGAGGAAAGTTTATATTGAGAATAAATTCATTACAGTATGAAAATTATAGAAATTTTAGAATACCATTTTTCTTCTGTTTTGCAGTAAAATGATAGAAAGTTTAAGTTTTTCTGTTTAGTAAACAATTATAACATTCATTAAATGCTGTGTATATACATGTGCTATGATTAGCTTTGTTTGTTTATAAACGGTCTACGTCTCGTTAGCAGAAAGTGACGCCTAGGAACCGAGGATTAAAGTTGTTTATTATGTCCTCAACACACACTTGACCCGTCACTGTTCTACTTAAATAAAAAAAAAATCGATCTCTATTTTGTTAAAATAGATCGATATCTGTATTAACAAAATAAAGATCGGATCATCTATCAAAAGGTATACCTGTCTACATTTGTGAAGTACTGCGAATTAGATTGACGTTATCTATTTTAAATATACTGTATTACATTTTTCTAGTTTAGCGGATTTTATAGAACCTGGTGTCCTAAGCCATAGTAAAGGCGCTTCATATACAGAGTGATTCACGTAAACCGTTCATTAGAAGTTTAGGGACTTGTAGTGATTTTCAAGGTCATTGCACTTCCGCTTATACCGGAAGTTACCATCAACTTCGTTATTTTAAATGGAATAATATTTCTTTTTTGCATTTTTGAATTCTACTAGTCATTTTAATAGGACTTTGATCATACTACCATATCGCTAAATCTAACCCTACTCGAGATATATTGACTTTTAGGAAAATTTGTGTCTTGACACCGAGTAGTTTGAAATTTGCTGTCTTTAACATAATGAAAGCGAAAGTTACCATTTATACAGCACGAATAGTGGAACCCTTAAGCTTCCTAAAAGTAAACTAATTGCTTACAGGGTGGTCAGAATTTACTGCCAATTTTGGCAAACTTCAAACGTCGAAAAGTGTTTTTTTTTTAAATGGAACACCCTGTGTATTTTCACAATTTCTGATGTAGAATTTTATTCTGCATCGATTTGTATTAGGGTTCTCTATACTCATCTTTTATAGTTTTTGTGTTATTAATAATTTTATATTTTAATGTGCGAAATACATCGAAGTATGTGTTGCTCTTTATAATAGTCGGCTGTGGAAATTTTATTTGTTGTAATTAATAGCATCTATCAAACAAAGTGTCTTAACAATAGTTGATTGTGGAAATGACATTTGTTGCAGTTATTAATCTATTAAACACGTCAGTGTTTAGGTATAGCGATTTTGTAAATAAGTTTGGTAAAGGGTTATCAGTCATGGAGAATAATAGAAATGGATATTCAAACAATGATATTTTAAACTTATTTTTTATTCACAGAGAATGCCACAGAATTATTAGCAGAGCTTGTCGTAAATTGAACGAGAGATACCCGCATTTGCCATCAATGAATGGAACAAAGTTTAGAAAATTGGAGTCGAACTTTTCAAGATTTGGGAAAGTTAAAGCTGTTAAGATAGTTTTAAAACCTGTTACTGATGATGAAGAGAATGAAGTAAATATACCAGCTTATTTTAATGCATTTCCTCATAGTTCCATAAGATTAGCTTCCCAAGATTCAGGACTATCATATTCATCCGTACAACGCATATTAAAGAAACATAAAATGCATGACTTTTCTGTAATTACACTACAGACGTTTCGTCCAGGGAATGATAATCGAAGGGTAGATAGAGTTCTGCGAAAGAATGCTGATTCAAATCCAGGAAGATCCTAATTTTTTACAAAAAATTATTTGGACCGACGAGTCAAAATTTAGTAGAGAGGGAATAGTCAACAGAAAAAACTTGCACTATTGGGCGCCTCAAAATCCCCATTTCGTTCGAGAAGGACACTTTCAAGGTTGTTTGATTATAGATAATCGTATTTGTTTTGAAATTTATGACGGAAATCTAACAAGTGCAATGTATCTACAGCTATTAAGAGGACATATTTCTATTTTTTTGGCCAACTTGCCTCTAAACAGGTATGCGAATTGCTGGTATTAAATGGATGATGCTCCAGCCCACTCCACTCATGCTGTAGATAGAGAACTTACTATGTTTCATGATCGCTGGATTGGACATAATGGACCATGGCTGTGGCCTCCTAGGTCTCCTGATTTGACCCCACTCGATTTTTATTTATGGGGTCATATCAAAAATCAAGTATATGCCACTCCGATCCATACGAGGGAAGAACTGTTAGAGAGAGAGAGTGCAAAGGAGTCTTAGAGAGCTAGATGGCAACCAAATTAGAAGGGCTACCACTACTGAAGTAAATAGTAGAATTTTGTGTTGTTTAGCACAGAATGGACGGCACATTGAACATTTAAGATAAGTCACATAATCTTTATTATTACTTAAAATTCGTATTCATGTGTTTTTTATACAATACTATGCTTGTATCCCATAGTGTACATTATGTAATGTAGTTAGTAAGTTCTGCTAATAATTCTGTGGCATTCGCCGTGAATAAGAAATAAGTTTAAAATATCATTGTTTGAATATCCATTTCTATTATTCTCCATGACTGATAACCCTTTACCAAACTTATTTATAAAATCGCTATAAACGCTGACGTGTTTGATAGGTTAATAATTGCAACAAATGTCATTTCCACAGCCAACTATTGTAAGACATTAACACTTTGTATGATAAATGCTATTAATTGCAACAAATGCCATTTCCACAGCCGACTATTATAAGAGCAACACATACTTCGATGTATTTTGCGCATTAAAATACAAAATTATTAAGAACACAAAAACTATAAATGATGAGTATAGGGAACCCTAATACAAATCGATGCAAAATAAAATTCTACATCAGAGACTGTAAAAATATACAGGGTATTCCATTTAAAAAAAAAATACTTTTCGACGTTTGAAGTTTGCCAAAATTGGCAGTAAATTCTGACCACCCTGTAAGCAATTAGGTTACTTTCAAAGCACGATTAGGAAGCTTAAGGGTTCCACTATTCGTGTTGTATAAATGGTAACTTTCACTTTCATTGTGTTATAGAGACAGCAAATTTCAAACTACTCGGTGTCAAGACACAAATTTTCCGAAAAGTCAATATATCTCGAGTAGGGTTAGATTTAGGGATATGGTAGTATGATCAAAGTCCTATTAAAATGACCAGTAGAATTCAAAAATGCAAAAAAGATATATCATTCCTTTTAAAATAACGAAGTTGATGGTAACTTCCGGTAGAAGCGGAAGTGCAATGACCTTGAAAATATTTTTAATGAAAAGAGCATAAAATACTATGTAATTAATCAAATTTTCAAAATTAAATTATCGTTAGAAGTTCCTAAACTTCTGATGAACAGTTTGCGTGAATCACCCTGTATGTAAAACATCGTCATAATGACTTTACTACATGTTTTTCGATTACACCACAAATAACTGATTATTGTCCATATCAACATTACTATAATAAAGCCGTCTTCTTTGTTACTTTTTATTTTTCACAAATATGTAAATTATTATAATGAACCTAGAGTAAATCATAAAGCGAAGCGCCACCGAAAGACATGTACACAACACAACAATCATAATGGTATCCTATAATAGAAATAATATCAGATCTTATACCTCTTAAATACTCAATACTTCCTTTTCATATATCGTTTTGTATCTCTTTTCCCCTGCAACCTTTCCTGCTGTACTGAAAACAATATTGTAAAACATCTTTTCGATACAATTTTCCATTCTAAACAATTTTTATTTCAAACATTTATTAATTCCACGGACTCGTTTTTAGCCCATCCTTGGAGACTTTCTGACGATAAAGCATGAGGCCTTTTCGATAGCACTCTAAACAGTTGTTTTTAGGCTCTTATTGGAACAGCTCCTGATATGCTGATTTCATTAATTTTCAATCTTAGATCTTATGTCTGGAATTTCCACGTTGAGCTGTTGAGATGTTCGAGAAAATCTTATCAACTACGGACAGACATGTAGACATATACGTTATTAGACTATTTTTAAATTCAGTATTAAAAATTGCCAAAATCCATGTACCTTACAGGATAATAGTTTTAGACAAATGTCAAAAGAAAAAAAATGAGCTCGTTCCTGACATTTTTTTCGTTCTGAATTGTGAAGAACTCTATTAGTGAAACATGCCTACTAGATTTGGTTCGATTTGGTGAAGCCAATCAAAAATATGGCGAAGGGCATTAGGGATATAATAAAGACTGGCCACTTTAAAATTGTCTCAGGGTACTATACTCATCACAGTGCATGGCCAATCACTCACAAAACACCCTATGTACTAGAAACCAAGGCGTCAAATTTGTTTTTCTGAATGCCTACTTTTTCGGCGCAGTTTCAGATCCCAAATATCCTATTCTAGTATTTTAGTCTGTTGCTAAGCAACCATCAGAAAACAATCCAGGAAAGCTTTCTTTAGTCCGTTGCTAAGCAACCATCAAAAAAACAGTCCGGAAATAGTATATTCTATAACAAGTTATGGAACGGCCCATATTCCACACGAGTGAAAAGTTTGTAGGCCGAGCCGAAGGCGAGTGTGGAATATGCCATTCCAAACGTGTTGTAGACTATACTTTCTCTAACAAGATTTTAGAAATTATACAACAAAACTTTAAAACGTCAAATGCGAAGCTACCTTTTGTTCGACGTAACCATAGCAACCAAACCACTAATAGCTTCTGATTCGTCGAAAGCCGTGCGGTATTATACCACAACAGTGTGTTCGAATGATGCTTGTTCCGACATAATTTTTAGTTGTGGAATTTGTAATTTCTGAAATGGTGTTAGAGAAAGTTTTCTCCGTCCCAGGTCGGGAATAGTATATTGTGTCACTAGGGCAGAAAATGAGCGTTAGTAGCCCGCAGATATAGAGCCTATAGAGGGCAGCTGATAACTAAGGGCTGCTAATGCGTTTTCTGCTGTTTTTCGCCTAGCATTAAACAAAATCAAAAAAATGGAAAAATATAACAAAAATTTTGTTATAAGTACTAACAAGGAAAAATATAACAAAAATTACAACTTATTGTTATTTTACACCTTTGTTGTTTGTTTTAATTCCAAATTTTGGTTTAAATTCAATGAAAAATTATGTGAAACGTCAAAGTATGCAAATGACAATCAAGGGTGTCTAGATTGTGAAAAACTACAAAATCGTATTAAGAGTTTATTCACATAGCATATGTGAAAATGAATCATATTAGTCCTAAAAATATGACCGAGAGTAATGTCTATCGTCCATTGGGCCGCTAAACTCATAAAAACACGATTTTGTAGTTTTTGACAATCTAGATAGACACCTTTGATTATCATTTGCACACTTTGACGTAACACATAATTTTTCATTCAATGTCAATTTAAACCAAAATTTGGAATCAAAACAAACAACAAAGGTGTAAAATAAACAATAAGCTGTGATCTTTGTTATATTTTTCCCTGTTAGTATTTATAATATAACAGATTTTTGTTATATTTTTCCTTTTTTTTGGTTTTGTTTAATGCTAGGAGAAAAACAGTTGTGTGTAACACATGCAGAAAATGCATTAGCAGCCCTTAGCTATCAGCTTAATATCCGCGGGCTACTAAGGCTCATTTTCTGCCCCTGTGACACAATATACTATAGCGGCCCAACGATAAACATTACTTTCGGTCATATTTTTAGGGTTAATATCATTCATTTTCACTAATATGTTAGGCGAATAAGTAGGTAACTTTCCCGTACCAGTTTAATGTTGTGCATTTATAAAAATTCCTTAATTTATAATAATATTGATTGCGATTTCAGAAAAAATAGTATGTGTGCCTCGTAGCAAAATCACATTCCCGAACTTCAATGTTTGTTGGTCTCGACTTAACAACAATTTACATCGTCGTCCGGGAATGTATTGCTTTTACTACTAGATACACAATATACTATTTTTAGGCCGTTGCTAAGCAACCATAAAAAAATTCACAGATTTCGCAATCCTTGCAATCATCGGGACATTGGAAATGATAACACCATATATAAAACATAAACTTTTTCCGGACTCGGCACGATCCACTACACCGCTGTATTTCCACCTTAAATGAAAACTGATAAATGGACCCCCTGTGATATATGCAAGCCTTATTACATTTGCGTTTATCAGCTGTTGCATATACGCAGTCTTACTCGACCGCGACACCACTGTATTTCCTCCTTAAATGAAAACTGGTAACTTGACCCCCTGTGATATATGCAACCCATATTACATTTGCGTATATCAGCCGTTGCATACGATAGTCTCAGTCGACCACAACACCGCTGTCTTTTGACCTTGAACAAAAACTGGTAACGAAAACATAAACATTTCCAATGTTAAAACAGCCCTGGAAAGTTTTTTACCGGTTTAATGTTATGCATTTATAAAAATTCCTTAATTTATAATAATATTGATAGCGATTTCAGTAAAAAATAGTATGTGTACCTCCTAGTAAAAGCACATTCCCGGACTTCAATGCTTATTGGCCTCGGTTAACGCCTCGGTCAATAATTTACAGCGTCGTCCGGGAATGTATTGCTTTTACTACTAAGATACACAATGTACTATTGGGAAATACGTAAGAACGTATACAAAATTTAATTGCAACAACTTGCCCCTTTAAAAATTATTTATTTTATGTCCCATATTCAACTTAAACATGCGATTAAAATCTGTCTCCTAAAGACCACCCCAAAACACTTTCTTTATCTTTCATATTGTCCACTCTGTAGTATTTTAAATAATCCTAAATTATTTCCAAATATGTGATGCTTAAAGATATTTACTAAACAGACACCTCTTAAGAGATAATTAAATATGTTTAGTTCAGTTTCATTTTAAATTCAGACCATCGCATCGTGCAACGTGTCAGTTCTTTATAATCTCTAACTACATTCTTCAGCTTGCAGAAGCATGAAGCAGAGCTGCAATAACTGTTCATAATGGAAATCAATATTTTGTATATTGAATTAATTTTTTTAAAACTTTTTAATAAAAACCTTTTTGTTTTCTATTTGCAGTATTACACCTATGGCTCTCCAGCAACCGACTTAGTATTTTTCCTCTTTAGCAGCGTCGAAACATCAGTTTTGGAGGAACATTTGGACGAATTAATAAAGCATTACTATGACAGTCTTATCGCTACCCTACAAAGCTTTGAGTGCGATGTTATATCATTTTCTGTTGAAGAATTTTTAAAAGAAGTGACAACTGAAGCGAAAACTTCTCAATTCGTGCACGTCATGAAGAAATTGAATTCCATTTTTACGTCCAAACATACCCAAGAACATAAAGAGAGGGCATGGTATATTGTGCAGGAATTTGCAAAACGTAATTGGATATAAAATTGGTTATAAAACCATAAAGATAAATACATGCAATACAATGTCACCATCTTTTTTCATATGTGAAAAATAAATGTAATTAAAATAAAGCACATTATTGCTAACATTTTCTCTGCCCCTCTCCTTCTTTGTCCAACTTTCTCTCTTATTGCCTATTTCGGCCACACACATGGCACATACACATACAGATTCAGAAAGTGTTGGTTTTGGTATTACACTAAAACGTTAAGAAAGACGGAAACAAGTTGAAATGCCGCAGACAGAGCTGCCCACGCACATGTGGTGGGGAGAGCAGGTTATGTGTTATACGATAAACAAGAATAGCCTAGTTGCTTCGCTCTCGCTTGCTCCTATTGTCATACCTAAACGAACATTTTCCGAATCTGTACATGTGTACATATATTTATGGCTAAATGGAAGAACAGACGACTATTTAATAGTCGAACTGAATTTATGCCCCTTTTTCCATTAATTGTTAAGAATACTTTACACTTTATTTTTGAAAAAAATGATTTATTCTAATAGTTTAAATAACATGTGTTTTTATTGGAAAATAAATGTATTATTATTATTATTATTATTATTATTATTATTATTATTATTATTATTATATACATACAAGTCTTCACTATATTTATGACGTATCGTGGGACCAAACTGGGGTATACTTGAATATTCCAGTTAAAAGTCATTTAATAAAAATTCACAAGATGACATACATCCCAAATTAATGTAAATATGTTAAGAAAATAATGGCGAAAACTTGAATGGTCCAAGATACCACAATTAATGTGAAGATAAAGTACACATAAATACGTATATGTTAACTCTGGCGTGCTTTTATTTGCAATATCTTTGGATTTTAACATTTATTTCTTGTTTTGTGGCGAGTAGCTCACAATACCTCAAATGTTATTGCCATTCGTCACATATTTTTCGTTATTTATTCTCTTTAGACACTGCATATTTTCCTAGAAAATTCTACACATTTCTTCGCCGGCAGTAGCGTCAACTACCTCCGTCAAATAGTTTTTTAGATATAGCGCCTACAGACAGACTGACTAAATAGAAGTACCTTCATTTTCGTAATCTACATGGTCCAAAATGTGAAAATCCGAAGAAATATTGGAGGGTTTCTTTACGGATACAATACTTCCCTTCAGTAAGTGAGGGAAGTGAAAATAAAAATGAAACTATTAAAATAGACTCACTCATGTCTTATCCAATAACTACTATTCAATACTCCTTCATCGAACCGCCCAAAATTTATACAAGTTCGTTCATTCTTACTTAAAATCTTCAGGCAATATACAGGAAGCAGTTCGCCAATTTGATCAAAGGAAACTTAAATGATGAGAGCGTTTAATTTAATTTCATTTCAATTCAATATTTGTGATTACGGCACGATATTGAAAATTGAAAACTTGAGCCTAATAGAAAACATTTGAAAATATATTAATTTTCGACCTAGCGAAAATAGATATCAACTCTTTTTCATTGGTTATCGGAATAAAGCAATCTATAGGGTGGAGGAGTAATAGTTTTATAATTATGGCAGAACAGTATAGCTGTTAGATCACAAGCGACACAACTAACTTTTTAAAAACTTTATTTAAAATTAAAGGATAGTACGTACTATCCTGATAATGAAATGTAAGAAACAAAGTGAGTATTATAACGGAGGAGCAAACGTTCCTTTACATATATTTATAAGTTTAAAAGTGCTGACTTGAAGAGTCTTAGAACAAAGGAATATTGTGAACGAGCCTGTGAATCAGGTGATGTTGAGTTAGCAAAAGGAGCAGCTGCCATATGTAATATGATACGCCTGATAAGGCTACTTTCATATGACTCTAAATATTGTAAGTTACTTGGTAATATTTTATATAACATAGCTACGTTTCTTAGACTGTCAATTATTATTGAACAATGTACAGGGAACAGTTTCCGAAAATCTACGATTTCAGATACTGTGATATTACGATTAAGATAATAATCTATAATTTGCCTTAAAAAAATGACCTTCGTCAGTTCAATAGCTAGATGAAATTCACAGAATTCACCTCATATTGATAGGTGGAGAACCGGCTGTATAGATTTCCTATGAATAAGATACATGAAAATCTTTATGTGAGTGAGAAAGTACTACTACAGACATACAGGGAGCCACTTTTCATTTTTGTAAATTTTGTCCGCGTCATTGAATTCTGACGTCACTTCCGGTCACGATTTTTTGTGTCATCGAATACATGAATAAAACTTACGTCAAAATGTAGGTTTTGAGGTATACAATGAGATTGTAGAGGGCTGCCATTCTTAATTTGCCCGCAACCCTATGACACCCTCGATTAAAGTATTTTGTTTCTGAAGTCATCGAATACATGAATTATTTTTTTAAAGTTAAAGTCCAAGCCTTCTAGTTATTAAAAAAATAGGTTGCCTCTTCTTATTTGACTGCATCCTACTATTTTGACGTCATTTCCGGTAGAATTCCATGACGCAGGCAAAATTTGCTTATATGAAAGGCTCCCTGTAGGTCTGTGGTAGTACTTACTCACTCATACAAGGTTTTTCATGTATCTTATTCATAGAAAATCTACAGCCGGCTCTCTACCCATGAGCATCCAGTTAATGTTTGGTAAGTATAATAATATTTAACTAAAAGTTAAAACGGATGGGGAACAAGGCCGTACCCAGGGGGGGGGGTCAAACGGGTTCGAACCCCCCCCCGAAAATATATACTTTTCATATCCAAAAGATCACCGTTGGTGGAAATTGTTATTATGGAAATTATATTTTATTTATTATATTTTTAAGAAATTGTTATTCTACTGACACAATAAAGACAGCTAGGAACTATATTTTGTAAGTTTGGCACTTCAAAGTATTGTGCTCTCTCCTAAGGGTCAATAACATGCAATGTTATGCATCCTCAATCTCCATCTAAAAGGAATGGTCGTTTTGGGTTTTGCCACATCTGACAGCTGGCAAGTCATCAAAAGTCTAAGTAAACAAGAACCTGGGATATAATTAAAAAGTAGGTAGAAGAATTTAGGGATAGTTTGGGTGAAAGGTGAAAGGAACAAAATTTCCAAACTAGTCCATAAACAAAAATGATTCACAACATTTCTTTAAGGGTAAAAACACGTACATACAGCAATATAAATTATAAATAGACTGGATATAATAAAAAATGTAGGAGAAATGTAGAAAATAGGACATATAATACCTATTTTTTAAATCATTAAAATAACATTATTTTTTGGGTTTCACTTCACTTCAATAAACTTAAACTATATTAACTCAACTATATTTTTGACATGACAACATTATATAAATTACTATTTACTGTCTCATTCTAAAAAACATTCTGGAGGCTCTGGAGCGAAAAAATAACATTTTGGTTTTTCTTAACATGAAACAGAAGAACTCATATCTATCAATTTCTTTAAATAATTATTACAAATAAATAAGCTATCCTATCATTATTTAAAGATTTCAATATTTTTGCCAGTTTTCCCAACTGGATCATAAATTCCGGAGAGGGTTTTAAGAAATCTTTCATTAAAAATTTTTCCAAATAATATCTAAAATACTGTTATACAGTTTATACAGATACACTTGCTTGAATGTTAAATCAATGTAGTGGCGAAGAATAGCGTCCTACTCACAAGGTGACGTCAGGCGTTAAAATTTGGCCCCGCCCATTTGTGCGTGGTGTCTTATCTTTCTTTATTGCATTGCATCATGGTCACTCTGTAATTCCCATCAGTGGTTAGTTACAAACAAGTAAGTAACAAGGTAACGAGGACTATTTTGATATGTTGTAATATTATATTGGTGGGCTAGTGCTTGGTGCTGTGTGCTGCTGTAATGTGATTGCATTTGAGCATATGAGCTAACTATCAAGAAGTAGTTTTAGTTTCCTTTTCCTTTCTTGCATAGGTTTGGGTTGCGTAAGCCTTGGTTTGAATTATCATTTAATTATAATATAAAGAAAATTGTATATTTAAAAACATTTTTTGTTAGTCGGGGTAACGAACTTTTCCATGCAAAATATTGTTAATCACAGACCTGGTACTGTTGTGTTTTTCTTCAAAATATTGGAAATGTTACTACATAGCTTCCTATTAAATCACCTAAGGAATATTATAATAAGTACCTGAAAAGCATAGGTTTATTGAAGGATGATCTACCGTTATGAATTTAGTGTGCAAGACTCAATTAGCGAACTCCTTGATCGAGGAGGTCAGGTAGATGTTATCTACACTGATTTCTCCAGAACATTTGATAAGCTGAATCAAGGATTACTAATGTGCAAGCCGGACAGTTTCGATTTAGTAGTAACTCGACTGCCATGAGTCTGTCCTATTTAACTGGCAGATCTCAGTTTATTCAATGTCGTAATCACAATTTTGTTACATATCACGAATTTTTGTATGATAGCTGCTATCCCCACCACCACCTACAACATCCCCATTATATTATTAATGTTATCAAAAGAAACTTGTGTTTTAAGTATATTATGATTTTGTTCTAATACCACTTATATCTTGTAGTATCTGTATAAGTATTTTTTTTAAACCAAAATTAGTAATTAAGAAACGTTTATATATCAACGTGTACTAAAGAGGATATTTATATATAAACGCATTCCTTGTATAATTGTTTCTTTTAAGTTGTTACTATTTACTTCTGCTGTTGTACTTATCCTGTAACTGCGTTATATACCCATTACCAAGATTATTCCGATGAGTTTATTATAAACCAGCTTATACCTGCGATCACTCGTGTGAATCTCCCACAATTTCACCATTTTCCACTGGGCGGAGTCAAGGTTTCTAACTTGATATTTGAAGATGATTCCACCTTGGTTGCAGGAAAAAAGCTCATGCACTTCCACTTCCGCATACACCTCCACACAATAAGCTCGGCTTTTGTATAAATCATAATAAAGCGAAAATTAGGATTATATCAGAAGACTCACAAAGATCAGAATTACTCCTTTTCGATCACCAGGAGACATGGACTGTTATTGAGACAGACAGACTGTGTATTGAGGCTGTCGAATTGTTAATCTAGAGATGTTTGCGACGAATTTCTTGAACAATTCATCGTTTTGTTACACCATCTAGTGGCGTGGGGGAGTAAACTTAATGTAAGTAGAAACAGCACCTTTACTCTATAGAAGCCGGTATTGTGCTGTACTAGAGTTCAACGACCACTTCAGAGATGGCGCCATGAGTGGTTTTCTAAAGAAAGAATTGAGTATTCTAGTGAATGTCAAATCAAGATCTCTACTGGATTATTCGAGATTTCTATATCAGTAGAGTCCAGAATGTTAAAAAAACTATCTCTGTGGGGTATATTCGGACCAAGTCAGCGTTGGCGAGCTCAGTTAAGTTCAGATTAGTTCGAAATGATCCGAAGGAAACTAAATGAATATGGTGCTTAATGTTATATTAGTTTAGTAATACGAATTGTGAGTTATAGTTAACAAATATTGCTAGTGGTATCTCGTGCTACAATTTCCCAACCCACGGCTTTGGGGGCGTTTACAAGGGGGTGTTTTAGCCCTATCAGGACAATATAGGGCGGTTGATGCTCTACGAAAAACCAGATGACAAGAGGCAAGGAAGACGCACCACCTCCAGAATGTTGGGCTCGTTACCAAAGAGCTGATGAGAAAGGGATTTGATGATGCCATGCGTAGCAGACAGTTGTGGTAAATCGCGTGAGTCTGTCGGACATGATATACAACACAGGGAGACTTATTCGAACACTGCATGAATCACAAAACGTCTGCCAATACACAAAATGAGTGACAAGTCTTGATTATCTATTTTATAAGGTGGTTTTTCATATTTGAAATAGATGTCCTGCTTTCACTGGGCTCATTTAGCATATTATTTTAAATCATGTTTTCTGAAAGATACTTTGACTTTAGAGCGAAGTGCAAAAAATTAGAATGTTCTACAGTCTCTATAGACTTCAAAATTAACCAAGAACACGCTCTCATATTAAAAGCTGTATGATGTCATTTCGGTGGCGGCTTGTGATATTGTCTGCAGAGGAGGCTTGATATTTTGAAAGACAATTAACTTGCAATATGATTACAATTTGTACATTTCCCAACCACCCCTGGGGTTCGCCAGGATATCGATTCACGACTTGAGAGAATAGAACTAAGAAAAGAATGGAAGAAAAAAAACAGAAAATATAATGAGATGAAAAATCATTCTTATGAATTTTGCAAATTATTAAAACCGGCCCTGACCCAAATTGATCATTAGTAAATAATAAACATTTTCAACAGTATAATTTTTTTCTAACTGTAGATGCCGTTAACCACTCGATTTTTTTATAATTGTTATCACTTCTAAGAACTAACGAAGGCATTGCTGATGTAGGCCTGGCATTTTTTTTTTTTTTTTTTTATTTATTTATTTCCAATTTGCTACAATATAATACAAATGTTAAATTAATACATTTCTTTGGAGCACCTAAATTTAAAAAATTTGTGTTGTGCTCCATTTATTTTACAGAATTTCAGTTAATGCAAGTGAAATGCCCATATGTAAGGAATAACAGTGATGTGTATTGTAATATGTAAAAAAACATATATATACACACGTATATAATCTACACTAATTACATAATATTTACATATATCATTTACACATATATACGTATATATACCTAAATAACATCATTGTTAAAAAAGAATCCCTCTACCCAACAAGTACAGCAGAGGAACAGAAAAACGGACCGTGATCTGATTTAGCAGAGAATTATTAAATATATTGTAAAAAACTGTTTTTGTTTTGTATAACGTACATCTTTACTTCGTTTTTAAATGTTTTTAAATTAGGTAATGTTCTTATAGTATTTGGTATATTATTATAAAATTTTGTTCCTAAAAATGAAATAACTTTCTGACATGTAGTTTTTGTAAAGAATTGTTGTTGAATCTGATTGTTTGTTATTGCCCGGGTGTTGGTATTATGTTCTAACGGACTTTTCTCACATTTTGTATGTACGAAAATGATTGATTGTATAATATATATTAGCCTAACATTTAATAGCTTGGTCTCGTCGTATAGCAGTTGAGTGGGATAATTTTTTGGTTTTTTTAACATGACTTTAATTATATAATTTTGGATAATTTGTAGCATATTAACTGTAGTGTTATATTGACCACCCCAACTTATAATAGCATATCTAACTATGGATTCTGCCAACGCTTTATATACAAATATTAGCTGTTTATTGTGTAAAATATTGCGCAATTGGTAAAAGATAGGGATAAGTGTTCTTATTTTTTTTGTCATTAATTCTATATGGCTTCTCCATTTTAAATGTTGGTCAACTATAACTCCTAAATATTTTATTTCATTTACAGACTCAATTTTCTTATCGCATATACAGTTTTGATAATCATTTATAATGCAGTTGTTATTATGTAGGAGTAGATTTTTCATGTGGTTGCAGTTAATATTTGTTATGGAAAAACTAATGAATTTGGTTTTAAGATAATTTAATGTTAATAGATTTTTATCTAGCCATGTTCTAACTGTGCTGAGACCTATTGATGCCTTTTTCATAGTATTTTTCCAATCATTACCATGAAATAATAATACCGTATCATCAGCATATGATACTATTTTCATTTGAGTATTTATCATGAATAAACTGTTAATATAAATTATAAACAATATTGGTCCCAGCACAGTACCTTGTGGTACGCCTGTTTCAGTGATTAGCGGGTTACTTAACTTATTATTAATTCTGACATACTGCTGTCTATCTTTTAAATAATTTTTTATTATGGTTAGTGCAATACCTCGTATTCCTATTTTTTCCAATTTATTTATTAGCAAATTATGTGAGACCGTATCGAAGGCTTTAGCCAGATCTAGAAACACAGCTATACACTTATTTTTTCCGTTTAATTGATTATTTATAAAATTAGTAACGTCATATATCGCAGACTCTGTGTTTTGATTATTTCTAAAACCATACTGACAATGTGAAAGTAGTCTAAATTTTTCAAGATAATTCACAATTCTTAACTTCATTGCCTTTTCAAATATTTTTGCGATATTGTTTATTAGTGTAATTGGTCTATAGTTACTAACACGTAATGAATCACCTGATTTGAAAATTGGTGTTATTATAGACTCTTTGAATTTTTGCGGAACTATTCCTGTTGAAAAAATTGAATTAATAATATGTTTTAATGGCTTTAACATATGCAAATGATTTACTTTAATTACTTTACTAGGTATTTCATCTAGACCTGGGCTACATTTATATTTTAGAGAGTTTATAATATTTATCAATTCCTTATCATCCACAGGGTTTAAAAATATGGAGTGTGCTATATTAGGCTCTTCGTCTTTACAAGGATTATCATCATTATTTATTTCATTCGCCATTTTTTGTTCTATTGAAGTAAAATATGTATAAATGTGTTCGCATTTTGTAAGTCATCCTTAATAATTTCGTTATTTTCATCCCTTAAATTTATTATATTTGCACTCTTATTATTTATATTAGCTGCCTCCTTTATTATATGCCAAAGTTGTTTATTGTTTGTGCCAGCATTCTCTAATTTTCTCTTGTAATAATTATTTTTTGCATTCTGAATTACTTTATTTAGTTTGTTTCTGTATTTTTTATATTTATCTAATATTTGTAAGTCGTTATTATTATTTAAAATTTTCTTTTTCAATTTATCTCTTTCTTTTATAGATTTAATTATGCCATAACTGATCCACGGTTTTAATTTTTTGTACTTGTTTTTTATTTCAAATTTTTCCGTTGTTTGGCTGATGTATTTTTTAATGGTCGTTATAAAGTTATTTGTTGCTGTTTCTGGATCATCAAAATCTGTTACCATATTCCAATTTTCTTTTTCTAGTAGTTTTGTTAATTCATTTTCGTTTACTTTGTACACATTAGTGTTTTGCATTTGTTCTATACATTTTTTGTTATTAGTAGACAGTATTACACTTGTCATAAAATGATCAGTTATGGAGCATTCTAGAATGGCTGGCAAAAATGTAAATTTGTTGTTTTTTTCGCTAATAAAAATATGATCCAAACAACTGTTATTATTTTGTTCCACAATTCGAGTAGGTTTGTTAATATATGATTTGAAGCCATATATACTTAATAAACTTTTATAACTTGTGGTCGCATTATTTTCGATTTATGTTTAGGTCTCCAAGTAAAATTTCTGTATAAGTCTGATTAAAATATTCATTAAAATATTGTTCTAATTCCATTAAGAAATTGTTAATGTCATTACTAGGTGACCTATACACACAGCTTATGGCAATGTTTCGGTTATTGAGTTGTATGATAGTTCTAGAGATAGTTACACTATTATATATTTTGTGGGAAACATTGCTAACAATATTTTTGCTTACATATATTACCATTCCGTCATTTTGATTTCTACATGAATTATTATAATGTATGTGGTAGTCCGGAATATTATAATACTTGATATCTTTAATGTTCCAACACTCGGATAAAAATATTAAGTCGATGTTAATGTCATTAAGTGATTGCAATAGAATTAAAAGTTCTTCAAAATTTTTATTAAGACTCCTTATATTAAGATGGACTATATTTAAACTCACCTCTTTGGAAAATTTAATGGTTTGCTTTTTATATTCCTCTGTATCACAGACCAAGGTCTCGATTTCCGCCTCTTCCAGCAAATTGTATATATCATCAATCATATTTATATATGATCTTTCTTATTTTACAAACACAGCAAAGATTTAAATTCTGAACCTATAAAATACAACGGTAAAAATAAATCATTATATTAAGAAGATTATATTTGGTATTTGTAATTAATTTTGAGATTTTTACTTTCATTTTTGTTATTATTTGTTTTGAATATATTCTAAATGTAACAGCAATATAATAAAAGAGAAAAGTATAGTTTTCGTAACATCAATATTAAGACAGTTAATTTTCTTCATTTGTATTTTCTTCATTTCTGACTTCCTCATTGTGTTTGTTTCCCTTGTATAAAATAATTCCCTCTCCTGTTTTGACATACACAGTTCCATTTTTAGTCCAGGTATTTACATGGCCATACTCGAGCGCTGCTTTATTATACAATTGCAGATTTTCATATGTAAGGTCTTCTTTAATTGTTACGCCAGTTCCCTTAAGCATTTTCTTGATTTTGAAAATGTTTATTTTGTTTTCATAATTCATGAATTTCACAATAACTGGTCTAGGTTTATTATTATTTACTTGATTTCCCAGTCTATGACATCTATCGATATTTTGTGGAGTTAAATCCGTTTTTAAATTTATATTCAATAACTCAATAATATCATTCTTAAGGTTTTCTTTTGTTTTTTCTTTAAATCCAAAAACTGCTATGTGATTCTCTCGTGCGTGCTGTTCCAACTTATTTAGTTTTTGTTTCCAGTTTTTTTCATTTTCATTTACTTGCTTTTTATATTCCTTGAATTCTTGTTTAATACTTTTAATTTCTTGACGTAACTCAGAGAATTCCTTTTCAAATTTTTCATATAAACATTTAGCAATCGACTTACTCAGTTCTTTGATAACACTTTCTTTTTTAAACGAGGATATTATAACTTCTTCTACATCAGAGATAAACTGCTTTGTCAACACCATTTTGTATAAATAACTGTTGTGATTGTTTGCAAATACTTTTATTAACTTTGAGTATTTAGTTAATGATATCTTGCTTTTTTATTAACACTAGTATTCTTCACTTAATTATTTCCGTTTATTAACTTTTATATTTTAATAATTTCTCTGCAGTGTTTGTGTACACGACTATTCACTTGCCGCCATATTAGAAATTTCTTTTAATTCTTACCTTTTCGTCGTAAGTAAGAGTAGTAAATCCATTTAATAACAAATAATCCACACGTCTGGACAACAAGAGATGTTGGGAATATTTTCAGTATTTTCACCTATATTAGTACTCATTTCCAGCCCGCCTATCAAATGTTTTATATATTTTTACGTCAAGTTGATCTTAACCGGCTAAACGGCAAATTACCACTGACACTACTGACAGTTCGTTTTCTTGTGAATCACCTGAACTCCTGAACTGCACACATGCGCTATAAATAACTAAGGACTGAGGCTAGCTGCATTAGCTTGGCTTATTTGAAGTGTTGCTAGACAACGCAAAAGTAATTCAAGGTCATTTATGCTATAAGTAACCCACATCACATCTCATGGATATGTACATCCATGGCATATGCATTAGATGTTGGAATTTGAATATGTATCGTTAAATATACATATGATATGAAATATATATTCAGCTACTGACATCCATCAGTGTCATATATAATGTATATTGCTGGAGTTATATACATAATGACTTATACATACCATGTCCATTAAGGTATAATTAAATTATACCCGTACACGAATTTTATCTTATTATCTGATGCGCATGCGCTACTAACTTATGGCATAGTACATCGGCGCACCACGCATCATTTGTTTACGGATTGTAGTTTGCGACAGCCGGCAACCATTAAGACTTATGGTGTTGTGTGCATAGTTTTTATGTGTGATGGAAGTTAACTCTTTCTCATTCTCTGGATTTTATATTTACTTATTGCTATATTATGCCGTTACATTTGCATGAAGCTCCCATGATGTAAGAGTATATTTATTATAATGAAATTCTTTAGATTTAATTCAATACAGTTAAGATGGCGCAAAGTGACAGAGGCCTAAATATTTGCAATTATCTCAAGTCATATTGGGTATGTATTTTATAAACGTAGCGAATAAAAACTACATACGTTCATATTATATAACTTACTGATGGTTGAGAATGTTTTAAACACATATGTAGGAGATGAGTAACTATTTAATTTGTTAAACTACCGGAAGGTAAAAAAGTATACATAAACATTGAAAATTTTAAATATTGTGTAATAATTTAGGTTATTTTGTAAAGTTTATGTATGTTTAAAATAGTTATATAAAATATATTTCTTGTTAAATTATCTGCCTTTTATTACCTCTTATATGGATACCTCTAAAGTAGTTACCACGAACATCAAAACACTTGAACACTTTCATTCGATGCGTGCTGCACCAATCATGTTGGTATCATCGAGATGGTTAAAACTGTTCGTTTTACTAAGATAATAAGATGATTAAAACTGTTCGTTTTAATCATATCCCGATGATGCCAACATGACTGGGGCAACACGCGTCGAATGCAGTGTTCAATCAGTGTTTTGACGTCCGTGGAAACTACTTCAGAGATATATAATGCATATTCATAAAATTTACGATTGTGTATATGACGTGTGTTTCATATCCAATGAATGTACATTGCATATGTTTATGTACATTCACTGGATATGAAATAGGTACACTCAAAGAAAATGATAGGTAAATTCAACTGAAAAGAGCATATGAAATCGCGCCTATCTAGTTTCAAAGTTAAATCAATCAGTAAAGAATAGTAGACCAAATTTTGTCACCATACAATTTTTATTGTCATTTTGAACATGATGTTTAGTTGGTTAAGTAAGTAATCATTTTTTTAGTTCTATGACAACTTTATTTGTTCTCATAAACAAATAGTAGTTTAGTAATCATATCATCTTGTAGAACAACAAATTAAATAGTATGATGACACTTTTTTTTGTTCACTAACCATTTTCAGTTTGATTTACAATTAAATAGTACAATGACATTTATTTTGTTAACTAACCATTTTTTTTGGTTTCCTAACCATATGACAGTGAAAGTTATATGGTGACTTTTGATATACTTACTATTCTTTTCTGGTTGATTTAACTATGAAACTAGATAGGCGCGATTTGATATGCTCTTTTTGGTTGAATTCACTTATCATTTTCTTTGAGTCTACCTACCTACCAATCAACAGAAAAATAGCGATAAAATTGCCTTTATAAAATAGGGTGGTTTTAAGGGGTGCAACAGTGGAACAGAATGCCTTAAAACTTGGTCAAAGTTACTAAATATAACTTTAAATGCATAATTTGTTACTAGTGGTGGTTTACTTTGGAATACAAAGAAAAGAAAATATACATTTTAATTGTTTATTTATTAAAATAAAGAAGCGCGCAAACTGCTGAAGGTTGCGTAAACTACAGTCCTTCATATATCAATATTTTCTGGAAGTTCCGACATATGTGGCTGGTTTGAAATTATATTTACAACGTACTGACACATTACAGAAGAATCATAACCAGATTTTTCTTTCCAGTTTTGAAAAATATGGTTCCTATATTTATAGACTCTTCATGTCCACCTGATATAAAAATATTTAGAATATAGTTAGTTAGGATAAAAAAAGTAGAAAGAATGTAATATTTTACTAATAGTAGATTAAAACATACCAATAAATTAAAATTATTCTATTTTTACTTTTGTCAGCAACTAACACCTACCCAGTAAACACGGAGAGGTAACATATACGTATAAAATACATAACTGCTGTTCCTTTGAATATATCAGTTATGTAGCAGGTAATATACATTCTCATAAGATATTATGTCTCTATGTCAGCAACATCAACATGTATCACTTATGTATACAATACATCTGTTCGTAACTTGTCTGATATATTACGACTATGTAGTTCTTACATCTCATGTAATGTATCAGATATACTTAAAATATGTACATGCCACATATATATTATATGATATATGTATGTATCATTCTCGTGATTTCTTTGGGTGTTTTACGCCACTATTTCTATAAAATATTAAAATGATTAACAAATAAACTTCTGCACCAAAAGGAGTCAGAAGTTGTTAGTTTATGGGTAAAATCTCCGTTTCTGCCTATCAAAAAAATAGATTTTAATCAAAACAACTTCTGACCGTGTCCTTTTGGCGTAGAAGTTTATTTATTAATCATTTTAATACTTTATAGGAATAGTGCATAATATCCCATCAGAAGTCAAGAAAATAATAAAGGCCACAAATAAATCATTCATTGCAAATAATATGTATGTATTATAAATACATACTGCACACAGGGTAAATTATAACTCTTTTCCAGCTTTTATTTATTTACATTCAACTTATGATTTTGAAAATGCAATTGAGCCAAGGAACGTACTGAAGAAAAATTGCTTTTTCTGAAAAAAGAAAATACTTTGTGGACTTGTTAAAATTAACCAATTTTTCTGCCAGTTATTTTATTTCCAATTTACAAAAATGACTCAGAAATATTTATATTTAAAGAGACGCATAATTAGAGAATATAAAAATAAATATATTTATATAGGTTATATATTATATATATATATAATGATAACAAAAGATACATTAAAAAAAACTTTCTCCTATACTAACTGAAATATTTCAATTCTTTTAGTTAGGTTAACATTTATTTATTTCACTTCATTTTTTTCTATTTAGTCGAAGTTTAGCTAAACGGAACCATTCACTAGCGGTTGTTACAAATGTATTTTCTTACGTCTGAAAGGAAAAAGACCAAAAATCAGTTTTTATACAATTTTATATAAAATTTTATTATACTAGAAATTATTTAAATCGAGTTGAACATATTCTACTTGAAATATCTGAGTGAATTTTGATATTATTTATACAATTTAAATATCACTATCATCATACCTTTTATAATTTTCCATACACTTTATATTGCAAAATATAAAATTTCCTCTCAGGCCTAGCCAAGAGCATTTTATCGCCATCTTATTCAAATAAACCTTCCTTGAGAGGCGATGCATATGTTCTTTGGGATTGTTGCCGTCGATATTACTTGTGGATACTGAAAATAAATTATATCCATTTTCAATAATTTATGCCAATTTTAATCATATGCTGGGAGCCCACAACGAGATTCTCATGCCATAAGGTACTGTACTGCGGCAGAACATTACAATAGTTATAGGATTTCTAAAGGCGTTAGCCATATGCAAGTTTAGGGGTGAAATTTCCGAAATCCCTCTCATTGCCATATAAGTTAACAACTAAAAAAAATTGGACAAACATATAGCAAATGGCTTTCACTAAAAAAGTAAATTTGAATAAATTAATAAAAGCTTACTTGTCAAAGCGTAGCTACATAGGTATCCCTTAGAGGTTATGTGAACTTTATACTGTTTTCTTTTCCATTTTTCATCAAAACTGACGCAACACACCAAAAATCACGCACACTGAATACTTCAAATTGCGCCAACAATTTATACTGAATATTTTGAAATTTAGAAATTAAATCAATACAAAATAGCAACACGATTCGCATACGTTCGCCATTTTGGTATTGTTTCAAGTTTGAACTAATATCTGCGGTTATATAACATAAAATATATGTCTATTAGTGGGCATGGACATGTATTTATAACATATCATATCTATCTGTGGCAAGTATATAATACATTCTATATACATATCTACGATACATAAATGTAATATTTGAAATAAGTGGGTATGTTATGGATCAATTACATAAAGTGGTTACATAACGAACAAAATATCGTTGAGCTTCCTATGCTACATATCATATATGTGTGTGTTTACTGGGTAGTAGTTTAATATTAAATAACTCAAACAGTATCAATGGAAAGTGTCTAAAAATTTTCGTCATTTGTTTTACAATGTATAAGGTTCATATAGTTAAAAAATTAGTGGGGGTATAAGCCGATCTAATTTTATAACTCAACGAAAGTTTTGTTATTTAATAATCTCTATGGGACAAGGTAATTGAAATAAAGAAATATCAAATATATCAAACAATATTATCCATCAATGGTAAGTAGCAAAGGGTACATACCTTTAGGATTTTGATTCATGTTAAAGACATTTTTTAATGCACAAAGTCCAGCGTATGCACACACATAAACTTTATTAAACTTTCAGATCTACATTTCCAAATGAACAACACTCTCTCACAACTTTAATTAGACTAATCTTGTGTATGTGCTGCAAAGGGTGTTTGCAGGTAGTAAGGGTAGTTTATTATTCTTGGAATTATTGCTATGTACGTATTAGTACGTAATTTTATGAAGTTGATTTTTGGGTATTTTGGCCAAGTTTTAAAGTATTCTGACCTACTGTGCAATGCTTAGATCTAACAACCTACTACTGTCAATGTGTCAATACACGAAATGAAACGGTTAGATTTACTATGAATTATGAAAACTAAAACGTATAAAAGTGGGATGCGTAATTGCGCAATGCAGAGCATCAGCAAGCACTCACAGTTAAAAACAATTCATCAAAGAGAATTCAATGACGATGCTATGTTTACGTAAACAGAAAGGAGGGTTAATTGTGCGATAATATTGGTTTGTCTACCAAGTATAATACTACAGAAAACGAATACTGGGTTAGAATTACAATCCGAAAATACTTAAAAATATAATATATACTAGTTATCTGGATTGATTTGACAAAATTCAACAAATTATTAGTGTGATGAACAAATTATATAGTCTTATGCACCTATTTTTTAAGTTAATGTTTATTTTGTTTTTTTATTTCAAAATACTATTCATATAGTTTTAACAAAATGAACAATATGTCCAGTTAAATATTTTTTTGGTTGATTTAACCCAGGAAACAAAAGTGCTGACGTCTTAATCAATTCATCAAAGTGGATTGCAGGACGACGTTATGTTTAGGTAAACAGAACTGCAGTTTAATTCTACAATAATATTGGTTTACCTATCAACTATAATAGTAAAGCGAACTACTACTCGGTTTGAAATTACAATTCGACTATAGTTAAAAATTAAATATACTATAATCTAGTTTAATTTGAGAAAATTCAACAAAATAATAGTCAGATGAAAAAAGTAATAGTTTTATTCACCTATTTTTTTAGTTAATGTTTGTTCTGTTGTATGACATTTTTTTATTAATTAAAATAACAATCGCCTTTTGTTTAAAAATACCATCATTATAATTTAGTTTAACAATATTAACGATATTGTAAGGTAACAATTTTTTTTTGTTGAATTTACCCATACTATTTCTTTGAGTGTATGAAAGTCGGCGACAAATGTATATGCTAGGAATGTTAATTCCACATCCATTAGATGTACATTAGATTTACTTTCTCCATCTTGTGGATATACGTATACATAGATTGAATATACAGTGTATGTACATTGCATATCATTTTGTTATGTGGGAAATGCCTTGAAGTTGGAAGCTGTTTCGTATAAGCCTCAAGCGAAGCACAGTGTTCATCCGGACTGTAACGTTATAGATATGTTTGTGAAAAGGAAATGCGAAACTTTTTTATATACACGGAAAATTATTTAATGAATTATAAACAATAAACAATAATGAAAATTGAGATATATCTATACATAAATTAAAAGATATTAATTTGGAAGATTGGAAGATACGCTGCTTCTTCCAAAGGGAGGCTCAGCCTCCTCTGCCTCCTCTGACCAGCCACCACTGCGTCATTTACTCCTATTGTAATTTATCTCAAATTAGTGAAATTTAGTTTTATTTTTATTCGCCATGTGTTAGTATTTTTTATGTAAAATAAATGTTTTTTTACCTCTTATTCATTGTACAACTTTGACATTGCGTGTCATTATTGATCAGATATTTTTATTGATAGGTAAGTGTGCATCTAAATTGCCGGATTCGCAGATTAAACGTATATTCCAGACAAATTTTGGGAGTAAATGACGTCAGAGTTTCCTGCGCATGCATCGGTTCATGTTTAAAGCAGTATATATGTGACTTCTTGTCACATTAATCTAGAATTTTCATTGTTGTAATTATACGTCGTATAAGCCCAGTAAGAAATGCAATATGAAATATGATTGATTACCTGACTATTTGCAAAAACCGTTACGTTTTTTAAATTTTATTTGTTATCTGTAATTATCCTTTACCTATATTTGTTATTCTAAAATTGAGTGTACGGCAAATAATTAAATGATAGCAGTGTTATTAAAAAAACATTTCATTACCGACGTAATTATTTTTTCAAGGAAAAAAGAGAAATTAGCGAGATTATTATGGCATGGCGGTTATATAACAAACATTTATGTTTAGTTAGTATACACGAGATACGTACAGCGAACGAGGGGTCTCTAAAAATATATTTTATATAAAATATAAATCAAGGTTAGATTTATTACACTGTTTAAGTGTAGATGCAGCAGTGCAGCAGTGGTGTGTGTTTAATTATTTGTTTTATTTGTTGACAAATAAATTATTGTTTAGTCACGGGTTACGGGATAATTTTACATAGGTAGTGAATATCAGAGAACTTTTTAAACGCCACATTATATTTCACTATTTATAAAATAGAACTGGACATACAATATATCTGAATTATTTGATAATTGAGAGAGGATATATATACGTCTACTCGTATCATACTTTAGAATATAGTGAAAGTTTAAGAATTAATAAGCGGTGAGTACCTAGCAGTTAAGGAATTAGACGAGTAAAATTGGCAAGCAAAGACGCTTAGTTTCCGAGAAAAAAAAAACTGGCGTAGAACCAAACCAGACTTGGTTCGATTCTTTAATTAGGTGATCGTGTACATGAAACCACTTTTCACGACATTTTCTGGTGGTCAGGAACTTTTTTATTTCGAAAAAACTGTAAAAAAATGATTTTTCCATGAAACATGTTTTTTAACGTCCCCACCGTTATATCTTTAAAAATAATTGTGCTATAGAACTGATTTTTTTTTTAAATTGAAATAGACACAATAACGCTTATAACTATGTACAATGTGATTATAAAATATATATTTTTTAATCGTTAAAATAATAGCAAACTTAAAGTTGTTATTTTCGTGAATGTATTTTTCAGCAATCGACAAAAATTTTTATTTATGAAAATATGTATATACATGCTGTGAACAAATTGAAGCCAATATATGAAAAAAGTTTTTAGAATCATAATTTTTGATGTGCAGGTTATAGTATGTAGTCAGCGATTTTTTAAAACGGGCTAAAACATATTCTTGCGCGCCCGGCTCTCATTATACTGCTTACCGCCTGCGGACTACGGTTGTTGGGTTCATGTGTACTAATCGGGCTTTTATTAACAGCTCCAAAATAGGTACGAACCTAAGGTATAAATAAACCTACCTTTTGTTGTTTTAAGGAAAAAATATTTAAAAGCAGGTAAATATAAATCATTGTTATAAAGTAAGTACCTACCTAATAAGTAGGTTATTACACATTTTTGACTGAATTAAACCAAGACGCAGGAATAAAACAACTTTATTTTTTTGCAACTATTTTTCTATTGATAAATGAGTATTTAATTACGTAGGCCCTGCGTTAAAAGCATTCTAGTTCGTCTGTACATTCATCGAAACCTTTAAATAACTATTTCAAGTACGACATTTACACTCGTTACAACATTTTAGGCCTTCTTTAACACAATCATATTTTCGATTTCCACAATTTTTATCTGAACAATAAATACTTAATGAAAATATTGTTCAAACATCGTCACTTAAATTCCGTCCTGAACCATGTGCATTTATAAGTGTAGTTGGCATATTGCTTCTGTACGATATTCTAAGTTGATACACAAACCTGCAATAGTTAACTAAATGTTTAAGATAGGAAATCTATTATTTAAATATATATGTTTACCTTAAAAGAAAGGGTGGTAAAAGGTACCTTCAGTTGAAGGAAGCTCCGTTTGTTGTTGTTGCTAATTTGATCCTTAGGTCGTTTAATATCTGAATTTGTTTATTTTTGTTTTTGTACAGTACTAGAATAAATTTTGTACAGATTTTTAAAGCTTCGTCTTTAGACAGCAATGGCAGTTCCGATAATTTTTTAAAAACAACAATATTCTTTAAGAACATCAAACGCATATTTTTTAAATATTTTTAAAAAACCATTAGTTGTGTCGCAACCAGTAAAACAATGAAGACAAGAACAAACTGTACTTCATAAACTTTGCACTACCTTCTACATTGACAAAAATTGTCTGCTAGTGCCGTGTCCAAGTTGCATAAATAAATTAGTTCCATTTAAGTCAAAGTAAGTAAAATTAATACATCTATATCAACTGACTTCACCAATATTTGTTTGCTAAATTTAGTTTCGTACATTGCATGCAAAACCATCCTGGTATCTTCCTGTTTGCTAAATAGATTTTTGGTCATTTCTGAATGACGTTTATGTAGTGAAACTACTTTTTCTGTTAATTTAAATCCTCCATCTATTATTAATATTTCGTATTCGATTAAGTACTGTGCAGAGTCTGTTGCAAATCGGCGCGGCGCGGCGGCACTGTATAATTGCAAAAACGTTCATGTTTTCAAAACATGTCTACCTATACGACAGTCTATATGATATTTTAATTAAATTTCGTCATTTAAAATATTATCTTTTCTGACACAATATTTCCGCGACGTCGTCTTTTTTCAGCACTAGATATTAGTTACAACAAACCTTGTATCCTAGGTCTTGGTACCACAGATTTGTCATCATCCCGCGCAATTTTCATACAAATAATGCACTCCATTATTTTAGAAAACTAAATTGCGAATATTCTACAGCATCGCATTTATTTAACAGTATTTATACGTATACTCTAAATCCCGCAAACTACTAATATACGATTCAAATGTATTGACCCCTCATTTTAACCGCGAATATCTCAAAAATGGCGGACCAGAGAAAATTTGAAAAAAATATGTGTTCATTATGTGTCTATTGTAAATTATTCACTTAAGTTTGAATAATGTACATTGGACGGTTTTGAGGTTCTATTAAGTTGTATTGAAAAATGCCCTACTTGCAAAATTTTAGAACAAAAAATTATGAAAAAAATTCCTCGTACAAAAAATACCATGCCTTATCGGCATCTAAAATATTATTTATATAGTAGGCATATTTTCAAATATATAATGGATTTAAAACTGGTATTGTCAAAATATCCTTAAAAAGTAGGACATTTTTCAATATAACTTAGCAGCACTTGAAAACTGTCCAATGTACATTATACAAATTTCAGTGAATGATTTACAATAGACACATAATTTTTTTCAATTTTTACCGTTCCTCCGTTTTTGAGATATTCGCGGTTAAAGTGAGGGGGCAATACAGTTGAATATGATATTAGTTAGACGCATCCTATCCTACCTTCCATACGCGGTGAGATTGTGAGCCGCAATAATACATATGATTAATTTAGTGCGCTTTAAAAAAAATCGCTGTTGCCAAACGATACACATTGGGAAAAAAATAATTATATCAAAAACTTTTCTAATGTTTGGGCTACATTTGCTTCACTGTATGTATATAAAAATTTTCAAAAATAAAAAAGTTTATCGATTGGTGAAAATTGTAATACGTAAAATTCAAATATCTTGTTTTCCTAATTTTTAAGGAAATGAAAATGCGAACTGTGTAAAAACCATTAGTACAGTTAAAAGCGCTATTGTGTGTACTTTAATTGAAAAAAAAAACAACGTCGATAGCAACATTAGTTTTGAAGATATGACGGTGGAAACAAAAAAAAACACATTTTATTTAAAATACAATATTTTCCCTTTTTTTCAAATTAAAAAGGTCCAGACCACGAAAAAATGTCGTGAAATACGATTTCATATGCCCAGTGACATGCTTAACAAAACCTACCATGTTTGACCTGGTTCTACGCCAGAAAAAAAAACGGCACGATAGAGTCTCGAATTCGCTCCTCTAAATGCAAATAGGCTTGAAGACTTACAGACACAGACTAATATGTAGTCTGTGTTATTAGGCCAGTAAAAATAATGGGTCGACCTAAAACAAATTTGGGACAAGCTGATTTTAGCGTGATTCCCAGTGATCCCCCAGTGATCCCCCGAGCCAAACTACCCCAAAACCACCCCCAAAGGTACATTTTTTGTTTTTCATTATATATTCACTATAAAAAGTAACAAAAATAAAACTATTGCAAAAAAACATAATACATTTTCATTAAAAGATAAATTAACATTAACAAAATTAACTAAAAATCCTCATCGCCCTCAACTAAAGACACATCTGATGCGACATTACTGCAATATTATCCCAGACAAAAACTACAACTTGCAGTGCATTTTAAATTAAATTTGCTGCAAGTACAGGACTTACTGGAGCAATTAGATTTGCATCCACAAAACAAAAATTTTAAAATGAATTCGGGTGCAATTTCTTTTGAATTCTTTTGCGGTTGTAGTTGCGCCATCATTTTTAATCCACCCCCAGTCCTCTGGATTTAATTCGATGCCCATCCATAGCTGTACTTGTAAGTTAACTCTTTTAATATGAAGTTCAGCAACTTCAGATGAAGGTGGCAATGTAGCGAGCTAAAAATTTTGAAATAAATTTTGACGGGAAGTTGTGTGACAATATTTATAACACCTTAATTCATTTAAGTTTTTGCTTTTGTGACTGCCATACCACTTTAAAATAAAATTTTGACCTGTTTTTTTATAAATCAGATAGATTCGGAAAATCGCTTTTAAATATGGAAAGATTGTTAAAAAGAGCATTATTATTTTTTTTAAATTGTTAATGCCGTTTTCTTGCCCTTTTTAAAAAACGCTAACGTTGTATCGCAACCAGTCATAGCATGAAGAAATAGCATATTTTGAATAATTGGTTTATATAATATATTTTGTAATGCGTATATATTTGTTAGCTTATTTGGCTTACAAGATGTACCGGTTCTCAGCATATAAATATTTTGAGTTGCACAAAGTTCTAGAAGCAACACCATAATGTCTGTATCTAGTGCCACAACAATTACGGAATTGTTACTTTCTATGGCACAATCCACTTCTGTTATCATATAATCTGCATTAGTCTTTGCTATTTTCACCGAAATACCGACGTTAACAAAATGGGCCTCTAAAAAATTAATGAACTTCTCTTTATTTGAAGAAACTACTAAAAAATGATCTTGGTTTATATTAACAGATGTCTCAGGTGTAAATTTAACTTCTTGCCCAGTTGCGTTCTTTGCTCTAGTTGGCGTTCTGTAAATTTGGTACTTAAATGTTCACTCCGCCACCAGGGCCAATCACCGATGCCAGAGGATAGGCTCATCAGGGTTTGTGTGAACACTAGAACTATCACTTTATCGTTAGATAGGGATTTTTAACGTGCTCACATCTCAGATACACGGAAGCCACAGTTTTCCATCTCTTTCGAAAGATGGTGACGCGAGCAGATCCGCTCATCCACTATATCTCGTCGACTCGGACTGACCAGGGACTGAAGCCGAGCCCGTCTGTGTGAAAGGACGCGCCACTGTCCCTTAAACTTACGAGCCGATATTATTAATAATTAAAAGGAAGATTACTTTAATTTGGCCATAGGATAATAATAACACACCTGTTAATTTTTCTCTAGATACTCTAATAACATAAATGTTTAATAATATTATAATATATACACTTAAAAAGCGGCTGTATAATTAATTATTGCTGACGCGCTCTTTACATCTAGTACAGGTAATAGCTAAAAACTCAGAAATGCACTTGTGTACTTGAAACTCCGCATCCGTCGTGTCGCTCCGTGCTATTACGCAATCCGCCAATTTTAAATTAAATTAAAAAGTGATTACATCATACCAACTTTAGTGTTATTGTAGTTTTAAAGCATTGGTCAGAACTTGGGAAATCGAAAATAATTTTGCAGAATTTAAATTTTATTTATTTTCAAAAGGCTATAAAGGACTTTGCAATTACTCGAATTTATACTATATATATACCATTGGATAGGGAATGATTATGCTCTATGAAAAATGTATCCTGAAGTTTTGTCGAAAAGTTTAAGGTTTTTGAGAAAATCGCAAAAAAACAAAGAAATGTACCTTTGGGGGTGGTTTTGGGCTAGTTTGGCTCGGGGGATCACTGGGGACTTTTAGGTACATAAAGAGTACCCCCTAGGGAACACAATCACGCTAAAATCAGCTTGTCCCAAATTAGTTTTAGGTTGGGCTTAAAATTCACTTAATTTTATTGGACTATATAGGCACAGAGTTATAGGGGTATCCAGAGGTGACGCGAAGTAATGGGTACAATTTGATAATAATCAAAACTTCGTTAATTCTTCTTCTTTGTGTTTTTTCACTTTTCAGATTGTATTTAGGTTCGGAGAAAAGTGAAAAAATTAATTTGTCATTTTACTCAGTTAATCACATTTTTGTAGAAAATAATTTTTAACCGGCCAAAACATTTTAAAAATGAGGAATCTATCAATTGAATCGATCGATATTGGAAAAAGCATGTAGCAAAAAATTTAGAAAATTTTTGGAGTTACTAAAGTCAGTGTGACCAATCCAACCAAAATAATTATTATAGGCATGTGGTACTTCCGGTTATACCGGAAGTCGATACAAACTTGCTTGTTTTAAATGGAACAGCCTATATATTTTCGACCATGAAATTCTGAGTCGAAACATGTAGCATATCCTATACCTAAACCCAGCAGCTTCGGAGTTATTTGACATTTTATAAAAAAAATTCGACAGGTGAAACGGTTTGCAACAACCGGTATAACTTTCTTCACGTAGGAGATCCTCATTTGCTCTTTGGCACGTAGAAAGAACACAAGATGAGCTAGTTTCTGCAACAAATATAAATTCCATGATAGTGTACCAAGTGTTCTATTTTTCACGTTACATTGTGTCAAATTCAAACTTCAAAAACTTTTTTATTTCAAATGGAACACCCTATATATTTTTCGTCAAATTCTGTAAAATTAAATTACCTTTTTTTTCTAGTCTTGTCAAAACATAAATCCATTCTCAATTCATATAGTTCAACAATTAAAAGAAACAGATTTCCTGACGACAGAAAATGTTCGTGAATTTATTTTAATAAGGTGACAATTATTTTTTGGGAAATATATGGACAGATGATGCCAAATTTACCAAAAATGGACTTTTTAATCGACACAGTTCCCATTACTGGAGTATCTCGGATCCTCATGTATTCAGGAAGCATTCAAGAACATTACCAGTTTAATGTTTACTCTGCCTGTGCCATGAGAAACGATTGAATGTACTCTATCGTTTCTCATGGCACAGGCAGAGTAAACATTAAACTGGTAATGTTCTTGAATGCCTCCTGAATACATGAGGATCCGAGATACTCCAGTAATGGGAACTGTGTCGATTAAAAAGTCCATTTTTGGTAAATTTGGCATCATCTGTCCATATATTTCCCAAAAAATAATTGTCACAGTGGTGACATTACAATTTTTTGATAAAATTTAAATACTGAGTTAAAAAGATTTCTTCTTCAGCTAATATGTCTGGCTTCCTCCTTAGAATTCCTGCCTTAACATAGCCAAATGTTCTAAAATGAAACATACGTTTTACAGTTTATGTTGACGGTTTCTGTTTTTGTGGGTATCGAGTAGCAAATGCGTTACATTTATTTATTTAAATACAAAAACGAATTTACAGATATTGAACGAAAGATGTTAACTCCACATCACTGGAGTTATGCTTTCTTTGATGGAAGTGTGTTCTTAGAGCTTTGATCTGACTGTTCTGCAGGTTACGAATGTCACTGATTCCCCTTCCTCCCTCTGCGCGGGGCAGCGTTATTATTATTATTATCGAATTAAGCGATTCACTTTCTCAGCCAAGGCTGGAAAAAATTTACCGATCCCTCGCGCGCGCCTTTGGGATTCGGCTCGGTTAATGGGGATGAAATTTATCATATCCCATTAGTCCAATGGATGGTTCAGATGCCTATCCTCCATCGTTCAAAAACTTTCTCGTGATGTGACATGTCTGGAGAATCACCGTCCTCTGAATAATCCTTACGATGGTGCTGGGTAACTTAAGCTGCTCCACATATTTCAAGAACCTCTTTGTCACTACACCTATTATTTTTTTTTTTTTTTTTTTTCGCGTTAGCGATGCTGGACAGTTCTCCCGTGTCTCCGATATTCTCACATGGGAAGCGCCGGCGAATTATCTACAACCACTCCCCACATCCCGCAGGGCAGTATTATTATTATTATTATTATTATTATTATTATTATTATTATTTTATTCGTGATCTCGTCTTTCAACGGTTTTACTTCGATGGTAGGTTGCTTCAGACGGACATTTGTCAAGCCTTTCTGCATATTAGTTTTAAATTGATAGGAAACTTCTTACAATGTGACATGTGTCTAGTACAACAGATTTTTGTAGATTCGGTGTTAAATATTTTATGTTCAATTCTTCTGTTTGTTTGATGGTATTTTGTGGTATTATTCCTGTTGCGGATATTATGATCGGCCGTATGTCAACTCTATTTACTCTCCACATTTCTTTTATTTCTGCTGCCAGTTCTATGTATTTATTTATTTTTGTTGCATATGTAGTTTGTAAGTTATTAGATAGTGGGACAGCAACATCAATAACAGTGACCTCTCTCTTGGTTTTGTTATATATTATTATTATTATTATTATTATTATTTTGTTTTGCATGTCTTTAGACGGAAGGTGATAGTTACGGTTTTTTCAAACAAGTAATCTATCAATTCTACTGGGGAAGGTTGAGGTGAGACCGGACTATTGCTGTTGTATTTAGAATAACTGACTTTTGGAGTTGGATGTATGTTAATGGGGGCAGCTGTAATTTGATGAGGCTTTCATGTATTTTGCGTGGGATGACGGCCGTTGCGGAGATAACTATGGGAATTATGTGAACCTGTTTCTGCTTCCACATAGTCTTAATTTCATCGGCAAGCGCTCTATATTTATTTAGTTTTTCGCTCCATGTGCTCTGAAGGTTATGTGAATTAGGAATGGCAATATCTATCAGGTATGTGGTGTCGGAATTCTTATCTATAAGAGTGATATCTGGGCGGTTACAAGAGATTGTTCTATCCGTTATGATACTTCGATTCCAGTATAGCTTATGCGTCTCATTTTCAAGCACGTTGTCTGGTTGGTACTTGTAGTAGGGAAATGTACTAGTGGAGAGTTTATGAACTATAGCCAGTTTCTGGTGGACTATACTGGCTACCTGATCATGTCTCTGGAGATAGCTTGTAGGCGCTAGTATTTTGCAACCAGCAGTAATATGTTGAATTGTCTCGGATGTTTCATTGCATCTCCTACACGTATCACTGATGTCAACTTCCCTTAAGATAAACTTACGGTAGTTCTTCGTTGCTATGACCTGGTCTTGGATTGCAATCATGAAGCCTTCGGTCTCAAGGAATAAGTCCGCCTGAGTAAGCCACTTGTTCGACGCATCTCTGTCGACAAAGTTGTGGCTGAGCTCATTTGGATGTCGACCATGTAAGGCCTTTCCTGCCCAAGACTGAATTTTGGCGTTCTCGTAAGCTGCGTTCGCAGGCCGTGCAACATCATCAACATGGCGTAGATCCAGGGGTGTGTAGTTGTTGTCTGCCAGCCTGACAGCTTCATGAATTGATGTTCTCTTGCTGAGGAAGTATCGCTGTAGGTTCATGATCTGCTTCTGATGGAGTCTCTCAACATCTATTAACCCTCGCCCACCCTTCTGGCGGGGTAATGTCATTCTCTCCGTGGCTGATTTTGGGCGATGAGCTCGAAATTTCGTCAGAGGCGTTCGGGTCTTAGTCTGAACATTCTCCAAGTCAGTCTTCGTCCATTTCACAGTTCCAAATGTGTAAGTTAAAACTGGGATGGCATATGTATTTATGGCCTTGAAAGTATTCTTGCCATTCAGTTTTGACTTCAAGATTTCAGTGAGTCGTTTGTTGTACTCCGTTAATACCCTCTCTTTAATCTGCTTATGTTGGAGGCGTCTAGATTGGAGAAGGCCAAGGTACTTATAAGTATCGGTGCCCATCATCGGTTCAATAGTTCCTCCATCTTCCATTTCAAATTCGCCAGCTGAGATTTTTCCTTGGTTGATGTTGAGTGTTCTACATTTGTCCAAGCCAAAAGACATCTGAATATCAATGGAGAACTTCTCTGTGAGCTGGAGGAGCTCATTCAGCTGTCTTTCATTGCCGGCATACAACTTTATATCATCCATATAGAGCAGATGACTGACGACATGTTTTGTTACTGTTCCATTTTTTAGCTGGAATCCATACCCGGTTCTATTAAGAAGGGAAGATAGGGGGTTTAGGGCTAAGCAGAACCATAGTGGGCTTAAGCTATCTCCTTGAAAAATACCTCTTCTGATGTTAATTGGATTGGAGATTATTTTCCTTCCATTATGGTTGATTTGTAGGACCGTGTTCCATGACGACATTACATGTTGAAGCAGCGTGATGACTGTCTGGTCCACCCCATACATTATTATTATTATTATTATTATTATTATTATTATTATTATTATTGTTATTCTAATTCTCCAAACAAATATTGTTTGTGGTAAATTATCTATAATTTGCCAATGAGTATTTATTTGAGCAATTAAGAGTCCTTCTCTATCTTATGCGTCCTTTCCTTTGTTCGTTCTTTTAATAGTATACTGACTTGCAAAAATAATGTTATACTTGCTATAATGAAGTAATTGCCATCGAGTATGTAATATAAAATACAGATAGGTATTATTATTTATCTTGGCATGGCAAAAATAAAACATTTTAATAATTTCGTATAGTTGGCTTCGACATAGTAATTATATGTTATAGACTTGGTTTTTCCAAAGTGAACAAAGTACTACAGTGCCCACACACTTCGTATGCTATCATGTGAATAATTTAATTCGTAAACAGAATTTGTTGGTTTTATGGATAAAAACAAGTAGACTTGTCTGAATCTAGCTCCAGTTAGATAAGCCCCAAGAAATAATATTTAGTATGATATTGTTACGTATTTTCATCCCTAAAGCCACCCATCAGAATCCGTGGGTTCTAAATAATTTTAGCAAGGGGTAACCACTAACACTTTATTTAATAATTTACTGATTACACAATACTTCTAAACTAACTTTTATACAATGTTTGTATTTACACTTCGAATTTATAACCTCACTTTTCGCTACCAAACTTCACTTTAATAAAACTCCTTCTCCTCCGCCGGGAATCTCACCTTTTATACTCTGAAATTGCCTCTAGAGTTATCTAGAACATATTCGAGAATCTTCTTCCACCACACTCCAGAAAACTATATCTCTTTATACAAGTTACCAGGACGTCCCTATTAGTCATGGGCGTACCATAGGGGGTGTAATGCATAACAGTATAATAACACAGAGAAATGAAACATACGGTTTACAGGATTTAGCAAACAGCAGAAAAACTATCTATGAGAAGTAAAAATAACAACTATCTGTAAACATATTAATGAAACATTTGCATTATTTCGATAACCTGCATTCTGGTTATGATAGTGTTACGTACCCCCCTACCCCTGTTGTTTTGTTGTTAAATTCTGGTTTGATTAATTACCAATTACCCTCCCCTCTCCCCTGAATGTCTAATTATTAAAACAATTAAACTAATTTGGCTGTGTGATCATCTAGTTTAGTGGTAGGACTCAAATTTACGTTTGTGATTGGTAGTTTATTGTTACCATAGTTCTTTTTCTAGGTTTGATATTACTGGTTCTTATTTATTTATTGAATTGGTAATTAACTATTTATTTCGACATTTAATGATTCGTTCTTTACACTAGACATTGTTATTAATTTATTTGGCAAAGTTCTAATTATAGTTCTTTATTTCATTGTTCCAATTAAATACTGAATATTGTTTTGGCACTTGTTTATTTAATTGATAAAATAATTAAGTATTTTTATAATACCCTGTATAAAGTTCAGACTCAAAATTATTTCCTTTATTTAATTTATACTGAATTATTTATATTATCTTTTATGTTAACTTTTGTTTAAGTTTTTATCATATTTTAGAGTTCATTTTTATTCACTATTGTAATGCTCAAGTAAACCTTATGTTTACTTATATTATTTTAAATATTCATTTTATTTAAGCCCAAGTAAATCTTATATTTACTTGTTCACTTTTAATTGTTATAATGCACTTTATTTTCAATTTCTGGTAAAGGTAAAATAATTAAAAACAAGTAACGTTTTTATACGTATAATCAGACAATTGTCAGAAAGGATTAGTTATAAAAATATTGGTGTGGCAATGGCCAGAAAATAGTTGCTTACATATAAATCAAAATGTGAATAATTTAACCACAAATTTATATTACAGCAACAGATTTCGTTGGGACAATCAGTCACGTGTAAGTTTATCGAATGGTCAAATAAACAACTCCAATAATCTCTAAAAATAATAATGATTATAACGAGAATACTCGTTCAAAACTGAAGTAAAAATGTTGAATTCGGAACATGTAAAGTTCATACTTGGTTGCGAAAACTCGCAATAGTTTATTTAATTGAATACACGGCAAGTTGAAATCTCAAGCAATTGCCTATTCAAACATAGTTTGACGTTGCGAAGCGTAGAATGATGGGATCTGATCAATAAACTTGATTCAGAACCAGCCAATTGGCTACCAATAGGTATTTGTGTTGCGAAGATTGTAATTGTTCAAACAATTGAATGAACAAGAAATTTGTATCAATTTCAACTCGCCCATGACATGAAAGTGTCATCGGGAATGAATACAAGGCAAAACACCCAGTACAAAGTTTAACATGTGATAATATTTAAAAGGATAATTATGTTAAACTAGCAGGGGGCAAATCACAGGCCTTATTAGTGGATGACCCACAAAAGTCCAGTGACAGCATCCCTACAAGTAGGACATAAATAAACCGGCAGGTCCGAACAGCTGTAAAACCCTTCGAACAATCAAATATTGCAGAAGTTCATTGACCAAACGACAAAACAAAACGCAACAGAAATTGTTTACCAACAAAAATCTGCCGCTGTTGAAAAGTAAATATTTTAAAAGTTACTGTTTTAAATAAGACATGATTTAACATAGTCTGAAATTCAGCAAACAGCTAATTATGCTACAAATAAAAATTAACATTATAGAAAATTTCTATAATAATAAAATTCTAACTAGTCGAAGTGCCGCAATGCCAAAACCGCGATACCGTGAGTTTAAGTTCCGAAATATAGAGCCGAAATGTAACAAAATTAAATTAAAGTTTTTCCCGATCCAGTTTCATTTGATTTTGTAATTATTAACGAAGTTACATAAAAAAAATACTTCTCTCTTTCCGCGACATTATTTATTTATACCTTGCGCATAAATCGCGAGGTGACCCGGGTCACTGTTATTTGTCCCATCATCCTGCATTTCCAGCATTTCCATTAACCGGACACCTTTGTGTGTCGGTTACAACCCAAAAATTGACCAATGTCCCTTTTGCGTTGTGTGGGTACAATAGAGATCGCGAGTTTTGAGGTCGTTTCGTAAAAATCTCTTTTTCTCAGTCTCGTTCCCAGTTCAGCTTGGTTTTAACGAGTATCTGGTGGACAATGGAAAATACAGCGGATGCTGTGGTCAGTTGGTTCGCAGCTCCCAGTCTTATTTCAACGAGCACTATGGCGAACAATAACGTCCAGTGGATAATCTTAGCTAATAGCTAGTTAGATCCAAATAATTGGTCCGCGGAGTAGTGGTCAGTTGGTTCGCAGCTCCCAGTCTTATTTCAACGAGCACTATGGCGAACAATTGGATTCGGTCAATGATAGATAGCGACTGACCTCGATATAGAATTCCCTCGCGTATTTATACTCGGAAAATACCCCCAAAAGTCGTGACGTTACACACTAAATGTCCCTTTCTAGCTCCGTTCCCGTGAGAAGACCGTACACCTGTGTTTATGTTATCGCCGAATGTTGATGTTAACTCTATTAACTGAAGTGTCTTATCGGTGTGAAACCTACTTGTTTCGCCCGGGATGTACGTTTCTAGAGATTTTAAAAACTACACGAATCGACTGTATTTTAAAACTTTAAATTTTACTGCCAGAATATACGTGAAATATTTTTATGCGAATACTGGGTGATATTTGGTTTCGTACCGAATTGTGTACAATTGTCGGAAATATGTAAATTTTGATTAATAGACGCGGGAATAAGTTTTTGATTAATATAGGTGGGTCCGGTCCGTTTCAATAGCAATTAAAATCCTAAAATGAATCTGTCTATTTCTTATTTGAAAATTCTCATTGTAACACTAATATCCATATAGTCCTCTACGGTCATGCTGAGTAAAACAGTATCTATATAACCCCTTACGGTCATAAATATTCAGTTAAAAATTAGAACAAAGGCCTAAACTGAATTTATTCACCTACATTGTTTTAAAAATATTTCATTGTAATGCATTTCATTTTCATGAAGGATTAGTTATCTATCATTTTGTTTCTTGGAAATGCTTAGCCTTTGAAACGTTTTTTTTTTTCGCTCTTATTCTGGAGTTCATCAAAAAGACATAAAGCTACTTATAGAAATGTTCCATGCCAAAACCCAGACAATTTCCACAAATATGAAGTTTTTTTTTGATAGACGTTTTGTTTGACATTGACTAATATCTAATTTAAAAAAAACTCATATGTGTGGAAATTGTCTTGGTTTTTGAATGAAACATCTTTATGGTTTTATGTCTTTCTAATGAGCTCCAGAACAAGGGTGAGAAACGTTTCAAAGGCTAAGCATTTCCAAGAAACAGAATGATAGATAACCAATCTTTCATGAATATGTAATCAATTCGGAAGTGTCCATAAGTGATTTTACGCTTTAAGGGGGGAGGGGGTTCTGAAAGTTATGACATTTTAGGACATGGGCGGCGGGGCTCAAGCTGTTGTGATGTCACAATACAAGAAAATAATTTTATGCCTAATATTGTAATAAGTGATTATCAGTCTCCTTAATGTTATTAATTTACATAAAAGTTAGTGTGACGTGACAGATAGGGGATGCGGGGGAAACCGGGCGAGCGTGACAATGTGTGACACAGGGGAGGCAGGGAGTAAAAAATTGGCAAAAGAAGCGTGACATCATTTATGAACGGCCCCTTCGAATGAATAGAATAGAATAGAATATCTTTATTTTCCAACTAGACTGAGACATCAGTATGGGCATCGTCATACACATTATAAATTGCTAAGTTACATTGAGAATTAAACAAAATTACAATTAAAATTATAATTAAAAAATTACAATTAAAAAAAATTGTTAAGACAAGGTAGGTAAATAAATTCAGTTTAGGCCTCTGTTCCCATTCTTAACTGAATCGTCATGACCGTAAGGGGTTATGTAGATACTAGTTTACTCTGCATGGCCGTAGGGGACTGTGTGGATACTAGTGTTAGAATGAGAATTGTCCAATAAGAAATAGGCAATATCCTTTTAGGATTTTTATTGCTAGTATAACCAGAATGCAGGTTATCGAAAGAATGCAAATATTTTATTAATATTTTTACAGACAGTTTTCTTTTTACTTCTCATAGATAGTTTTTTCTGCTATTTGACGAATCCTATAAAGAATATGTTTCTTTACAATTATAAGCAAACAGATAATTCACCTTTCTCCTCACGGAGAACTTAGCAAGACTAAAATGCTGGCGACCTTCATTATTCTAGTTGTTGGAATCCTTTTGTTGTATGACATATCTGACAGAATCACACCATCTGTCGCTATTGCCCTTTAGATATACGACCTTCTCTTCATCTCATTCGTTGACATCAGTACAACGTTTTAAAAAGAGTATCTTCGCTGCAAGTTTATCCGGTACAGTGGAGTAGATAGAGGCCCAGGAGTAGAAATAGACATGATTTCTACTTTCAAGCCTGTGGTTGTACTCGTATTGAAACTTTAAAGAATTTAAAAATGCATTCGTTTTCCAGCTAGATTTCTATTTCTCATATTTTTTAGCATATGATATGAGGAACTCTCGCTTTATCTTCATCTATTAATAATTTTTAAGACTCTTGGTCGTGATATTGGCAAAATCAGCTACTCTAGGAGTTTTTAGTTCTGCTACCTTTCTCTAACTGGGAATGATCACTTTCGAAATGCGCATTATTTTGATGCATATGAATATAAAAATAGTAAAGTCGTTTATATTGTAAAGTAGTATAGTATTCGAGCAGATAGGAAGTATAACCTTGCAATGAGGTATGTCTATTATCTTTCTGTGTTTTATTGGTCTTTCAAGTTTGATGGGTGCCACCTCCAAACCCTTGGAGAAAGGTTTTATTCCCATGTTATATCACATTTTCATACTGAAACGAAGACATGATATGTGCATTATTGTATCTGAATAGATACATATGCAAATAACAGAAAAAATGAAACAGGCCACCTAGTACCCACTTTAAGCATAGAGGACTGCACTCCACTAGAAATAAAAAAATTAGTTAAGTATGACCGGAAAAATGTAAATGAAATTCAAAACACTGGAAATGCACAGTAAATCAGATAAAATATATAGAAATATGTGAATTCGAAATCGATGAGAAAGACATTTTTCAAATCTGTTAGGTATTTACTGAAGTATTTCATGATATTTGTATAGTATTTTTCTGTTACTTAGTACTTAATTAAACGGACACAAAACTAAAACATTCTTAGTTTCATTAAAGAAGTCATTAGTAGCGCCTGTACCACAATGAACATAAATGTACATTTTTATTGCAGGAATATTTTCCTAGGATTCTTAGCTTCACAGTTATTTGCACACATTTTAAGAGGGGTGCCCAAAAAGGTGCCATTCTGGCAAATATCCCGATTAAGATATTTGTAGTTTCTTGACCGTTGATATCAAATTAGCTTGATGTATACATAGGATTTTTCGGTTGGCTTTAGATGAAAATTCTTATATTTTCTTACGTTTCGGTTTTATTAACCTTCGTCACAGGAAAAAGTATATTTTTATTAAAGTACGATTATTTTATGTAATTTTACAAATTGAATTTCATACTTACAATTACTGTGATTAAAAAAAAATTACGGTATTTTACCATTTTATGTCTGTTTCTGTTAAATATTTTAAAGCAACTAAATGCTGAACAAAAGTATTGCCTGCTTTCGGATCTGTGTTATGTCACTATTGATACAGTTTATTTAATTTATGGATGTTAGATATGAAGTTTTCTCTAATGGCTGGTGGTGTGAAATATGATATTTTAAGAATTATCTTGTGGATTTGATGGAAAGATGTAAAAATATATGTTGCGTAATAATATCCCCTTTTTAGTTAATTTAATAAGTTAAAATATGTTTCACTTACATTCTCTATAACAGTGCGATTGTTTATTGCATTGTTATGTCTTCTAATTTGTAACATTTTATGTATTGTCCTTCGATGATAATTTGGTTCCTTTTGTAAAATTTTTGTACTGTCAAAGTTAAAGCTATGATTATGGTCTAATGCGTGTTTGTAAGATCTGTCGAATTATGATTTAGTGTTTTTATATAATATTTGTGTGTTTATATTCGTTTATGCAGGTACCGTTTTGTTTGGCCAATATATGTACTGTTACAATTATTACAGTCTATTTTACAAATTGCGTTAGTTTCGTCTTTTGATTGTACACAACAAAAAAATGCTTTGCAAAACTAAAACCCAAACTACAACCCAATGACGAAATTAACGCAATGTATAAAGCAGACTGTAATAATTATTGTAACAGTACATATATTGGTCAAACAAAACAGTACCTGCATAAACGAATATATACACACAAATATAATATAAAAATACTAAATCATAATTCGACAGCTCTTACCAAACACGCTTTAGACCTATAATCATAGCTTTTACTTTGACAGTACAAACATTTTACAGAAGGAACCAAATTATCGCCGAAGGACAATATATGAAATGTTACAAATTAAAAGACATAACAACGCAATAAACAATCGCACTGATATAGAGAATTTAGGTCAGACATATTTCAACTTATCAAATTAATTAAAAACAATAGTGACATAACACAGACCAGAAAGCAGGTAATACTTTTGTTCAGCATTTTGTTGCATTAAAACCTTTGACAGAAACGGACATAAAATAGTGAAACAGTATAATTTTTTTTTAAATCACAGTCATTGTAAGTACTTAATGAAATTCAATTTGAAAAATTACATAAAATAATCGTACTATAATAAAGATATTGTAGTTTTTCCTCTGACGATGGTTAATAAAACCGAAACGCAAGAAAATATAAGAATTTTCATTTAAAGCTAACCAAAAAATCCCAGGTATACATCAAGCTAATTTGATAAAGATAAATAAATTGACATATTGACATAAATGATGAACCTTTTCTTACGACTGTATCGAGAAAATCTTAACGAAGTCCTAATATTCCAAGAGCCTGTGTACCTAAAAGTTCCTTGCATGTAAACTGTCATTTCTATAGGCCGATTCGGAAAGGTACCTATCTAGATACTCTGTTGAAAATTAAAGTGTTCCCGATCAACGTTTCCTTGTTGTGGGATTATATAAAAGTCTACTTTATATACAAACCCCGACTGATGGGCATTTGTGAATTATCTTCTAGTGAGGAAATATAAGAATTTCGGTAAAATTGCCTGCTTGCTATATGGGAGTGATTCCATGTAATAGTCGAAAGAAAAAAGTTAAAAATTATGTCATACCCCAACCACTTGAAATTGGTGTCATTTTGTCGGACTTATTATGCGAGCGTCAGCTCGATTGGTTAACTATTTGTTTATTTACTCCACATATTATGCGATGAAAAATAATTCTTTTTCAATGTTTTTAAAGATTTTAAAAAAATTAGAAAATTGAGGTTATAATGCACATTAGGACTCCAAAATTTGGATATATGTTGTTGAGAAGTTAAGCAACAACAATTTTCAAGTGCCCTATCCATAACCCCCTTCCTTACAGCAAACACATTAGTATCACTCTGACCCCTATTTGCCCTAATAGCTCCCCTCCTCGGGTACAGAGGAGGGTTATGGATAAGGTACTTGAAAATTCTTCTTGCCCAACCTTTCAACATGTATTTCAATTTTGGAGTCTTAATGTGCATTTTAACCTCATTTTTTTTTAAATCTTTAAAGAAAATTGAAAAAAAAAAATTTTATCGCATAAAATGTTGAATAAATGAACAATGAGTTAACCGATCGAGCAGGCACTTGATTTGGCGTAACAATATAATAAATTCGACAAAATGACACCAATTTCAAGCGGTTGGGGTATGACATAATTTTTAAATTTTTTCTTCTTTTCTTCTTATACTTACTTACTTGAAGATATTTCACAAATGCATATCAGTTTGGGTTTGCATTAAAAGTAGATTTTTAAATAATCCCCACTACAAGGTAACGCTGAAAGGGAACACTATAATTTTCAAAAGAGTATCTCGATACCTTTCTGAATCGGGTCATAAGAATGACTATTAGTTTACATGCAAGAAACTTTTCGCTATCGCTGACTCTTGGAATATAATTAATACAACAGCTCAAAGTTTTATCGAGTTACAGAGATCTGAATATTTCACGCCTCGAGGAGGTATAATCAGTAATAATCACTACGTGCTTAGTGTTGTATATTACAACCCATATTAGACGAAATAGTGTCGCTTACTTTCATAGTTGCAAGCCTACGACCCTTGTATCTTGAACATAAGCATTACTACTAATAGTCAGTCAACAAATAATTTATGCACCTTGCACACAAACTGACAAAATTCCATAAAATTAGTTTCTTGAAGTATGAGTCAATGATTGACAATAATTAGCTCTACCAGAAATGAAAAGTAATTTTATATATTATTTTAATTTAAAGTTATATTTCGAGTCTGAGATGAACCGGCCTAAGTTTAAATCTACGAAAATACCAAATAAAAATAAACACACTGATCTAGGTTGAAGCGTTTCTCGTTTAGATTATATATTCTTGCACGGAGGTTCTAATTAGTGCTTGTAATTCTAACAAATATCATTTGTATACATATAGTAATGAGGAATTATTTCAAAGTTAAGCTGATAGTGTTATCAGTCCCTGTAACAAAGAATTACCTTCCTAAATGAAATATTTTGTCATCTCTAGTGACCTCAATACAGATTTAATAGACAGTGACTAATCATACATGCTAAAACCGAAGTTTAAAAGAATGTATTTTGTTAGTGACAGTATTAAATCAAATAGTGTATAGTGCATGTTCATGTAATTTAAGTTAATAAATAAGTTTGTTTTATTATTAGATTAATATATGTTATTTTGAACGAGAAGAAAAGACCAGTTTCATTTGTAAATCCGTAAGTTAATAATCATAGGTATAGTTTCTTATTAGTGCCCAGTTTGTTCTCATAAAAATATATAACTAATTTATCAAAATAAGTTATTATTATTGTCTAGGAAGTATCCGTTACTTTAAAATATGTTCTCTATAAAGTACAATTAGCACTTGCGGTAATATACTTCGCTGCAAACAAAGTTTTTTAATAGGCCGGTAAAAAATGCATCGATTTTTTGAACAATAAATAAAAAATATTAACATGGGAAATCTGTTGAAATAAATCCAATCATTAGTTTAGTATCTTTGATATATCCCTAGTTTTCTGCTATATACCATATGAACTTTGATGGAAAGCAGAATAAAAATCTTTCTGAACATAATATCTCGATAAACGTTATACAGGATGGCGTTGGTAAATTTTGATCATAATTTTTTTCTAAGATTTTTTACACATTTAAATGCCGAAAATCGTTAGTGCTAATAAGAACCTACAAATATTGCAATTCGTATAATATAATTCGTTATTTATTTAAAAAAATACACGACACTAGTGTACGATATTAAAGTCGCTCTCTAATTAATAAAATTAAAGCTTATTACATAATATTTGTACAGAAGTCGATTAAAAATACGTTCAGTCTTATTTGTTCATTTTTACCAACCTTGGTAAGAACATTCGGCGGTGACATTTTCATTTTCTTAGAAAAGGTTCGATTTTTTCAAACTTCTTTAACCCTTTTTTGTTGTCTCTTATGTAGTTCCTACAACATAAAATTAAATATTCTTCGATTCCAATTTCTAAACTTTAATATTGAACTCGTTATCAAAGAATTCTTGTATCTCGTATATCAACTTTCATGTAAATCTGCAAATGTTTTGCAGTTATAGCAGTCCTATTAAATCCGTCATTTACTTTTGAATTTTTGACATCAAAATCAGTCAGTTACTTCAAAAATACACAACTGCCAATTTTAATGCAATTTCGACTATTTAAATTAACACTGACGAATTCGCCAAATTCTTGAATAGAAATTTGGTTTCCCATTCTTGCTCGTCTTATATTAGACACAGCTTAACGAAACTAATATGAGACCACGACCTCTATACTATCCAATTCATAACTGAACTTTTCTTCCCTTATAGTACTAAAATCTTCAAAAAATAAGTAATGATTACAATGATTACACAAGTTTACGAAAAAACGACAGACAGCGGTGTCGCGGTCGAGTGAGAATGTCGTATATGCAACGGCTGATACATATGCAAATGTAATATGGGTTGCATAAATCACAGGGGGTCTAGTTACCAATTTTCAATTAAGGTCGAAATACAGCGGTGTCGTAATCGAGAGTGGATCGTAGCTGTTTCTGGACGAGGAGAAGCCGAGTTCGGAAAAAGTGTATATTCTATGTATGGTGTTATCATTTCCAATGTCCTGATGGTTGCAAGAATTGCGAAATCTGTGAATTTTTTGTAAACTTGTGTTATTTATGTATATTTTATATCTTGAGAGTGGGGTAATATGAACCAATGACTATTTTTTTCAAATATCTCAAGGAATATATTGTTTTTAGTCAAAAAACTATGCAGGGATTCCTAAAGCTTACAAAAGAATTAAAAGGTTTTTTTTAGCTGTACCGAGATCGATTTTTTTAGGTGCCACTTTTATACGCCAATTTCGAAGAAGCGATTTCTCTTTTATAATTTCACTATTTTATCAAAAACGGCTAGTCTACGCAAATACTGAGTTATGTAGTGTCGGGCGTGGTACAGTATGGCATTTGCGAGTTCTCTAGGTCAAAATTCGACTCCTTCTTTGTAATTCAACCGTTTTTTCGTCATATTGAGCACTTTAATGAAGAACTGCGAGAGGAACGAACAAATGGAAAACCTCTCTAAAGAAGCAAGAGATTGGTTGATTTCTAAGACTTGAAGGCTTAAACCATTTTACATGTAAATATTATTTTATTAGGAATATTTGAGGTAAAGTTTAAAGTTGGTGCATATACTAGAAGCCGAGGCCTCAGATTCTTTATAATATTTTCCACAGCCCCAACTACCCCCACTCCATTATTATAGGGGTTGATAAAATAAAACTGAGATACTCACTTGAAACTTGGTACACGCATGTTTCATAACAGCGTCTGGAACTAGGTTATATTTTGAGATGATTCCGTTGACGCGTTGGGGTTAAATAGGGGAAAATAAGTAAAGCAATCTGCCCAAGGAATCACTACTTTCGCATTCAGATTTTCTAATAAATGTTAGAAAATGTAACGAAGGATGCTTTTGCACATTCCGCACGTTACAGTCTCTTCTGTGAGTTCACTTATAGTTTTTTCCAGAATACTACTTTCTTCGTCATTATGATTAAAACTCACAGAAATTAGCTTATTGTCTTTTATGAAACGAATTTTCTTCCTAAATTTAGATAGACAAGACTTATGTTATACGTTAAAACACTTGGTACACACAAAATGAGTTTATCTAAATGACAATAGACTGTCCGCCGTCTTTGAAACGCCATCTTTGATTTTTCTACAAAAACTGTCAAATTCTACTGTCATGTGAACCAGAAACATATGCCAAATTTCAAGTCAATACGACAGGGTGAGAAGTGAGTCGTAAGGTTTGCTTACAATCGTACAGGTCAGGCTATTAAAAATCTGTTAAAATTCATGTTGGGTTATTTATTTATTACTTCATTTAAATACGTAGATGCGGGGTCATCTTAAAACTAGCGTGGAATGAAAATAATATTAATTAAAAAATTATTTAAAAAAAATCCAATTATTGTTTCAATTTTAAATTATTTGCTTGATCACGTAAACCACAATCATAAATTGTTCTGTAAAACAATTAAATAATTAATGAAATAAATTATTCCGTTACTTCTCGGTATGGCCTACTAGCAATATTTAAAAATAATTGACGTCAAAACAATGGCTGCTCTCGAATTTTCGTACGAGCACCATTTTTAACAGATTTGCAAACATTTTAAAAGATTAAAATCTTTACTGTAAAGCATGCCTAGGCGGAGGTTCCATATTAGTTTCACCAAGTTAAGTCTAATACAAGGAGAGCAAAAATTATCATTTTGTTTTAAATTAATTTTTCGTAGATTACTTTTTCTGCTGTTTGCAAAATATTATAAAGAATATGTTTTATTATAACTATAATATTGAGACGCACCCCCCCCCCCCTACGCCTATTATTTTGTAGTGAAATTCTGTTTTGATTAATTACCAGTTACCCTCCCCTCTCCCCTGAATGTTTAATTATAAAAACAATTAAACTAATTTGGCTGTGTGATCGTCTAGTTTAGTGGTAGGACTCAAATTTACGTTTGTGATTTTGTAGTACTTGTTACCATAGTTCTTTTTAAAGTTTGATATTACTGTTTCTATTTATTGATATTAATTACTTTGTTAGAGTTTTAATTATAGAAAACTAATTGATTATTGCACTTAATTAAATATTCTTCTTTGAAACTAATTACACTCGGTACGTTATTTAGGCACTGATTTCTGTTCTTGATTTGCACTTTATTTGATAGGCATAATTTAGTATTTTCATAATACCTGGTATAATCTTTAAGAAAGAGACTTATATCTTTATTTTGTCAACCTTTGTTTATTGGCTATTTAATTTTAGATTTCATTTTATTCATTTTCTATTAAATTAAACAAACCTTATCTTTGATTCATTTATTTTGTAAATGTACTTTTTCCTAAGTAACACAAACCTTGTGTTTGTATAGTTTAATTTATTAATTCATTTTTCTTTAAGATTAACTCAAACCTTATGTTTGGTTAATTGGATATTATTTTATTCACTATTCTTTTAGATTAGATCAAACCTTATGTTTGACTAATTGTAGTATTGAATTTTATTTTTATTTAAAGGTAAAATAATTAAAAACAAGGAACGGTTTAATACGTATATTCAGACAATCGTCAGGTTACAATACAGGAACGAAAAATAAAACGTTGTGGCAACTGCCATAATATAATATAAATTTACAGTGAAAAATAATCACAAATTTATATTTCCAGTCACAGATTTCGTCGGGACAAACAGTCACTCCAATATCCATCAGACGTTCAATCAAATACAACAATAATCACTAAAAATGATAATGATTATTACGAGAATCCTCGTACAAATTGAAGTAGCAAAAGTGTTGAATTCGGCACATGAAAAGTTTGTATCGGGTGGCGAAATCTCGCAATAAATGATGAAGTTAAATGCATGGCAAATTGAAATCTCAATTAATTGCTCAATCAAACATTGTTTGAAGTTGCGAAGCGTAGAGTGATGGGATCTGGCCAATAAACTTGACTCAGAACCAGCCTATTGGCTGCCAATTGGCTAATGTGTTGCGAAGATCGTATTTGTTCAAACAATCGAATGAACAAGCAATTAAAAATCATTTCCAACTCGCCCATGGCTAGGAAAGCTGCCATTGCAGGTGAATACAAAACAAAACACCCTGTACGAAATTTGTCATGTAATAAGTCCTTTAAATTATGCATTATTGTTAACCATAGGGAAGTCACATTACAGGTCATTTCTTGTGGTGAACACAAGTGGCCTGCGATGCACCCCGCTGGTCAAGCAATAAATATACCGACCGTCTGAACAGCTGTGAACTGCCCAGACAGTACAATATTGTTGTGTTAATTGAACATCCAACCAATAAAGTGTAGAATAACCCCACATCGCAAATAAAATCTGCCACTGGAAATAAATCATAAAGTTCTATAAAAGTTACCAATCTCAGTAAATCAATTTAAACGAGTAATATGATCGAGAGTACAATGCAGAACTTAAATTAATGTACCACACCAAATATTAGTTGAGGTAAAAATTGACTAAATAGCTGTATTGCAAACTTAACACAAAAGTTAATTAAAGTTTGTTATTCTTATTAAAATTATCAAAGTGCCACAATAAAATATCCACGCGAGTTATATACTGTCGAATCCGAACTATAGAGCCATTTACGTAAATAACCAAATTTGCGAGTGAAATCTAATTTTCCCGATTTGATTTTATTAAGTTCCCTAGTTTAAAATAAAAATACCTATACTCAACATGTTTTCCCTGGATTTCGTTGCCCAACCGATCAAAATGGCAACACCAATTTATTGTACCGAAAACTCAGAACAACAATTATATTCTACGAGTCATGGCCTCCTAAAATTGTGAGTATACAATTCCTTGACCGTTGGTCAAACAATCGCGCACTGACAATTCGTACAGTGACTAGCTCTGCAGAATAATACTATTCTCCAAGTCGTCGGTAAAAATTGGTATTGTCGAATTAATCGACGGTTGTTCAATCAACTAAAAGAATCAAATCAATTGCACGAATTGCTCGGGAGAACCTAAGTTCAACGAGACATGTCCGTCAATAATTCTAAGTACAAAATAATTTGTTAACAGCTAGTTAGTTGCTAACAAATTATAGAGTGCTGTATACGAGGTGAATTGCTCTGGAGAAAATTAATTCAGCGAGACATGTCCACCAGGTCTTTCAAAATTGATTGACCCAGTGTGTACTTCTTCTAGAGTATTTATACCAGAAAGAGCGATGACGTTACACACAAAATTGCGTAGTTTTGGTACTATTCTCACGGGAATATAGCCAGCTGTGCCTATGCCTTATCTTAGTTTATATTAACATCGTAAAATTTTAAGTGATATGCACCTCTTCGAACTGGCCTTTACACCAAGTTTTTGTACGTTTTAGGAAGACTTAAAGAACCGGACAAATTTTAAAACATTTATGTTCTAGCATGAGAATTGGGGTAAAATATTATTAGGTAGGTACCGGGTGATATTTAGTTTTGGTATCAATTTATTAGATATTTTAGAAATATGTAAATTTGGATGGATAGACGCGGGAATAAATTTAAAAAATATAGTATACCGGGTGGTCCGTTTCAATATGTACTCAAACAAACGGAGTATATAGGCTGAACTACTAAATATGTGATAGATAGATGAATACTGTTTGTTTTTAACTGTGAATTTTTTGTCTGTCATATTAGTCATATATCAAAACTTTTGTCTTGGTTCTTGCATAACACGTCTTGAGAGTGATTTTATGTCTTTCTGATGAGCTCAAAAGAAGGTCAAAAAACATTTCAAAGGAGAAACATTTCCAAGAGGTAGAATGATAGATAGTCCTGAGTCCTTTTAAATATAATAGTTTGAGAAAAGTTTTGTAAAGAAATACAAAGATTTATATTGACTTTAATCAGATTTTTATTTTTTATTGAATATGTAGATATTTTGCAGGCGCATTCATTTTTGAATCTCACGTAACCAGAATGTGGGTTACCAAAAGAACGCAAAGATTGGAAATTATTATTTACATAAATTTTCTTTTTATTTCTTATAGGTTAATTTTCTGTTCTATGCAAAATCCTATAAAGACTATATTTTATTATAACAATCTGCAAATGGAACAAATTTAATTCAAAATTATACTAGACATAGTGTAAAACTAATCTGACACCAGTGTATAAGTATAGAGTAATACTCTACAGTATAGAGTAATACTCTACAGTTTGCAAAAGATCTCCATATAAATCGCTTAAACGATTTCAAAGTAATGAATGAACGAACATAAAAAGAACATACTTACGAGTCGTATTGAGAACTTCCTTCTTTAAAAATTTTCTAAAGACAGTTGAAAACTACTCGCTTTTTCAATATATTAACAGCTAGAAACTTTAGTACTGTTTATAAAAGCAAGGCATGCAGGGAAAGTGATTTGAGAATTTTTTTCAGTGGTGCAAACTTCAATAAATAGCCCAAAATATCTTACAATTGTTACAAGTATTTGCATCAAGCGAAAGTATTTTTCACCAATTACTTGCCACTTAGTGAATACAAAAATACAATTGACTTAATTCCGGTTAATGGAAGTCCAGTAAGAGCCATTCTAAACCTGAAAGCTATATCATGGTCATGACAAAGAAGTATCAAGCTGATTTATTTGTTATCGAGGTCCAGAGGTAGGCATACATCCTGATTATTGAAGGTACAGCGGCAGATATTTTAAACCTGCAAGGTGTTTACTTTTAAGCCATGATTAGTAAATGTCAAGCTGCTTTTTTTCCTAAAACAATTAATTTTATTTACAAGTTAAGTTTGCATCACTACGACAAATTCTGAGCTCACTTTTCTTGCCTACGATGCTCTAAGGCAAAGGATTAATCGTGTTAATAACTGTTATAAATGTATAATTGCACGCTGGCTCCTATGCTCTAATAGTATGAGAGGTTTATTTTATTTAACACTCTTACAATATTCGTTCTATTTAAATGATTCTTTCCATTTCAGATAAAATGTCTGAGGTGATAAAAAACTTGGAAGATATCTTGCTATCAAAATATGTGGGAGAAAAAAGAGAAATCGTTGGATGTGATACAAAGAGACTAACAGCCCCTGGTGAAAATTATGGAAGTTTAATGTTAGCACTTGATATAAGAATAAAAAATAAAAAAGATGAACAAACTGATACGTTACACGTAGTTGCGAAAGCTGTTCCTCAAAATGAATTCATTCAAAAAATGTTTAAATCCTCCTTAACCTTTAGAAAAGAACTAGAATTTTATAGAACAGTTTTGCCAACGCTGAGAGATTTCCAGAGAGATCATGGTATAGAACATGTAATGGATTTCTTTCCGGATTTCTATGGAGGAAGGTTGGGTCTTGGAGCTGACCCTGATTCATTTGATAATGATGCCGTGATATTAATGGAAAACTTGAAACTTCATGGTTATTTTTGTATCGAACGTACTAAAGGTAAAAAACAAATGAATATTACTTGATAATTACTTGTTTACAAACGTTTTTTGTTTTCCTTAATATAAATTAGTATACGTCATTAAAAATTATGGCAACAATCTTTCGCGGAGTGTTCTGGAACTAAAAAATAAATAGTACGGTTTCACCGTCGTGAAATTTCTTGAACACCGTTGATCTATTGCTGTGCTACAAGCAAAAGCGTATCCCTGTAAAAATTAATTGCATTTAAAATATAACAAACAAATACAGATAATTTATTAATGTAGTCCGCGTTTAAAAAATGTTACACTTCGCTACTAATTATTTTTTATTTCCATTCGAATTTTAAAAACATATTTTTTTCAAAAGTTGATAAATAACGTTAAACTGAATATTAATAACACTTAATGTTTTACAATTTACACAATATTTTATTTATATATTTTAACAAAAATATATACTACATAACAATTGTTTCGCCAACACAGTGGCTTCTTCGGATGTGAGTATTAAACTAACTTATACAATGCTAAACTGAATGTTAAAATAGAGGTAGCTGAGGCAATAAACAGCTACCTCTATTTTAACATTCAGTTTAGCATTGTACAAGTTAGTTTAATACTCACACCCGAAGAAGGCACTGTGTTGGCGAAACAATTGTTATGTAGTATATATTTTTGTTAAAATATATAAATAAAATATTGTGAAAATCGTAAAATATTAAGTTTTATTAATATTCGGCGTTACTATGGATTTTCATCACGTAAAGGTCGACTCAATCAACTATTTAATAACGTTAAAATATCTAAAATTAGAATTTTCTGTGTATTTTTCTTCAATACCATAGTTATAATACTGATGAAATAGATAAAGAAAATCTAAATCTGCAAGAAAAAGTGTGAAGTTTGTGAATCAGGCAGTGAATCTATTTAACAATTTTAAAGTAAATTAAAAATATGTTCTCTTATATCCTTATGCTACGCCGAAAATGGTAAAATTTTCAGCCGATTTAAAAAAGAGGATTCTCAGTTTGTTGTTTGTATCCGTATCTCTTCGTGTCTGTACGTATATATGTATGTGTATGAAACCTCATAACTTCAAAAATATGTATTCTGTGGCCACAAAGTAGACAGGAAAAGGGAATAACGTTTTTAAAAGTGCTTTAAGAATCACCGGATCCTCCGCCATTTTTTTTAAATAGAGGACCTAATCAATATAAAATTTACAAATTTTCATGAATTTTTCATGAAAATAATCTTGATTTTCAAAAGAAGGTTTTAAACATATTCACGCTGAGAGGGCTCAACCTTCTGCCACCAAAAGGGTTGAAGGGAATTAAACAAAATTGAAAGAATAATTTTTTTTTTCTTAGATATTCCGATCCCGAAAATATGTTTACCGATTTTAAAAAGAAGGTTCTCAGTTCGGTGTGTGTATCTTCATATATCCGTGTGTCTGTATGCATGTACGTGTGATGTCATAATATCAAAATTACTAGTTCTGTGACCACGTGACTAAACAGCTGAGGGGTAGGCAAGAAAGATAAATCAAACTTTTAAATATAACCGGATCCTTCGCCATTTTTTGGAATGCAACATACATGGCCATTATAGACCAAGATAACAGAACCGCCAGACCTACGTCATTTTTGCAAAGCTAATATTTTGACAATAAATAGTGTGATAGATAGAATAGTTAAGAATGTATGCATATTTGCTAGCTTGAAAGCGGAGCCCCTTTACAGATAACAATTAGAAGTGGAACTAGTAATAGAAACGTTATTTTTATATTTGGATAGGGGCCATTACTTTCGATCTCCGTTAAACGTGAACCGTCGCGTAGGTCAAAACGATTCAGGTACCGTGGAAACAATTGTACTTTCAATGATTTGGTGAACGGTTAAAGTTTAACGGAGACCAAAGGTTATGGCCACTACACAAATATAAAAATAACGGTTTTCTATTATTAATTAAAAGGCTTAAAAAATAGATTTTGATGAAACTTTCATTAAACAAATCTCGATGTTCACGTCGACAGTTGTCAACATTTTGCCGCCGAAGAAAATGAAAAATATGTTTTTCTTAAAAAAGAAATCTTATGAAATATTATGAAATACAACTTCACGCACTCAGCTTTATTGTCTAATGCTGATATTAAAGTTTTATAAGAATATGAATCTAATGTAACCGTTTTAGATTTTTAAATGTTCTCAAATTTTTTTAACACATTTCTGAAAAATAATGTTACGTATTTCCACCTCTTAGGAAACACCCTGTATTAATCCGTGGGTACTAAAATAATTTCAACAAGAGATAAACACTAAAACTTTATTTAATAATTTACTGACTATACAATACTTCAAAATAACCTTTACGCTTTGTTTACTTGATATTTAACCTCACTTTTTCGCTACCTTTCACTTTCATAAACTTTTTCTTCTGCGCCGTTAATCGCGCCTTATATACTCTGAAATTACCTCTAGATCCATCCAGAAACAATCAAGAATCTTCTCTCACCACACTCTAGAAAACTCTATTTTTTTCTACAAGTTTCCAGTCACCCACTGTTAGGCATAGGCGTATCAATCTCCAGTTTCAAGTGGGTGTAATTCATAACAATATTGATACTCTTCTTAATCCTCCTATGCTGAATGAGAATGCTGACTTTATAATATTCATTTTCTCGTTCTATTTCCTTGCTATATTTTACGTTTCACTATCATGAACTTAATTCCATCTATATACTAAACCCAGCTGCTTTTAGAAGTAAAAACTGTGTTTCATAAAACATGAAACAAAATATTTTTAATACATTCAAATTATTTGTTTTGTAGGTTTCGATTTGGAAGAGGCAAAATATATTTTAAAGAATCTGGCAACGTTTCATGCTGTTCCATTGGCTTTGAGGCTGAAGAAACCTGAAACTTTTGAAAAAAAAATCTTGCCATTTATTAACAACGTGAAAGCTTTCGACGGTATTGGGGACGAAATAGTAATTAATGTGGTAATTATTAAGATTTTTCTAATCTAAATGTAAATTGACGAACGAAAAAGAAGAGTTCATTTTACAACTTTTGTGGTGCGGTAAGAAGGAATATTATTTTAAATTGCATGAATATGGAGCAATATTTTACAAGCGAACAGGCAAAACAACATTAATACACTTTGCATTGAATGTTCTTGGTTACGGTTGACTTTCATATACAACTATTTTTGATCCGATGAAGTTGTAATTTTATTTGTTTCAAGTCGGTATGGAGAATAAAGACATGCATTTCATCGAATTTCCTCGATAACGGTTGATTTACGAACCACGTATGTGTAGTGTTTTATTTTAATGAAGAATTATAAAGAATTCTCGTGAGCTCCTCTTATTTTTGTCTGATTTCCTCTCGATTTACTCTGATTTCCCCATAATTATCTGTAATGCTTTATTCGTCATTAGGATTCCTTGTCTCTACTTCCAAAAATATTTTTTTCTGTTCATTAATAATAGTACAGAAGCCAGCTTGCAATTACCTGCCGCATCTGTATTGATTAATATTATTCCTTAAAGTATGGCAAACAAAGAAAATAATATAAGAAATTTTTTTAGTGGTATAAACTTTACTAAATCATTCGAAATATCTTTTACAATTGGTGCAAGTGTTTGTATCAAGTAAACATTTGTTTTAGTTGCTCACCACTTAGTGAATACAAAAATACAATTAGCATACCTTCCGGCTAGGAGAGGTTCAAACCTGCAAGCTATGTCATGACAAAGACATGACATGATATTCATAACAAAGGAGTATCAAACTAATTTCTTTGTATCGATTAATTATCACTTAATAATTACAAAGATATGATCGGTACATGACCAGGTGAATTGAGGTCCAAAATCAGGCAAACATCCTGATTAGTGGAGGTACAACGATAAACATTTGGAACCTGCAATGTGTCTACTTTTAAGCCATGATGAGTAAATATACTAAGAAAAGCTTCATATCACTTTTGTTGTCTGCCATGCTCTAAGGCCAAGGACTAATCATATCTCTAGCGTATAAAAATGTATCACTTAATGGCACGCTGGGTTCTATGCTTATAAGATTCCATGGAAAAACACGAATTTCCTGAGTAAAACTGAAATTTTTCAGTGCATGATATAAATTTACTCCCATTTGTATATTTTCTGCTTTCTGTACACTCTATGGAATAGATCAGTAGATAGGTAGGACCAATCACAGTTCGTATATTAAGTACATAGCTAACTATTCGTTTTAAAGAATTCAAGTCTGTGTGTACGCTGTCAAAGTAATTTTTAGTGTGTGTGTTAATGTTTAATTTTTTTTTTAATTTTGTAGTTTTTTCTTAAGCTGGTCGTAGAAAAAGTACCGTACTTCAAAGATTGAGCACGTGCTCAAATTTCTTTCTCATGCGTTATGGATATCATATCTACTCTTATTGTTGCACAAACTACTATGCAACTTTTGTTAATTTGATCAACTCAAATTAATTATGCTGCCTTTGTGTATACACATTGTTGAAGATGTTTGTTCTTTTATCTATTACTGTCAAAATTGTATTACAATCGATACACTAGTTCGGAAGTTATGACCAAAAAACTTTCCTCAAATTCCAAAAATGTGTCAATCAAACTTTAGTGGTAAAAAGTATTAGGGGTATTCCACTTTTCACTTCTTACTTCCTAAAGAAGATACGAAAAGCGCTACGTTTCTCAATCACATATACTCACTTATTATCTATATTTGCTGTTTTTTAAAACTAAAAGCCAATGCAATGGCTTTTATATAGTTATTTATAGCAAGTTGCAAGCAAATTAAGATCGATTAGTTAGTCTTACCACCGTATATGAATTTCTTCCATATGATATGCTTCTTCTTGTAGGATTTTTCAAAAAATGTAATTGTTGTATTTCTGACATTAACCATTTTCAAACCAGCAGTGCACAGAAAATCGAACAAATGAACAGTAATCACAATCTGCTGCAAAATGTGGTCATATGCGTTAAAAACATGTCTTGGAAATATCAGGAGCGAATACTTTCTGTACCTGTGCATGCATGTGTGCATGCATGTATATATGTATAATGACATGTAGGAAAATTAACTATAGTAAACATATCTCTACCGATGTGTCGATCATTTTTGGTAATTGTTGCACGTTCTATATAGCGATTTTCTTCTAAACAATATTAGTATTAGTATTACACATGTTTAATTCTTTAATGCGAACTTAGTGAGATTCTCGCTAGTATAAAATAAAGTAAAAACAAGTAACTTCATGCAACTAGTCTCGATCTCACGACTCTTGGATTTCGAATCTAAACCATATACCATTTACATGATAAATGGTTTAATCATTAAGAGTTAGGAAGTAAATTGTTTATGCGAATGATAAAAATTTCCGTTGCCGAAACACGCAATGATGATTACAACAAACTACAGCTAAAATTGCACAAATTATAGCTGGTGTACATTGAATAATCACTAATCAGTCTATATAAGCTCCTCTGAATAAATGTAGCATTATATATGGCCTTGACTCCGAAATATAATGTTATAAAAACTAATTGTTCAACAGTCGGAATTCCCCTTGCAGTTTATGAAACCCATAATTTTAGTGTAACTCTCAATCTCTAAAACATGTATTACCCAATATAATGATATTATAAACGGAAGTTAGATGTTTACGTCTTTTTCTCTGAAACACAGCATTATTAAAATATGATTATTCAAGTCATCTAGTATTATCAGTGACCTTAGGGTAATTTTAGATCTTAAAAGGAAAACCGCTGCCTAAGGAATCACTACCTCCACGCCCAGATTTCCCATCCAAGTCTCTTTAAACGAAAACACAGTATGTGGAAATAATTATACAATTTTAATAATGTGTTTGAAATCGTCTGCTCCAAAGTGGTCATAGAGAGCAGATGTCATAAAAGAGCACAGACCTGCAAAAAAACACTTTTTTATTTTTTTTAACCCAAATAGGTGATTCCGAAGGCTATTGACGTGCTGAACACGAAGCCGTTGTCCGTCTTGTGCCATAACGTCACAATTTTGAGATAACCTAACCTAAAAGCGCTAAAAATCTCATTTCTGCCTATTAATAACTGGACAACGATACGAGATTGAGTAAAACGGACTAGCTGTCTTGTTCAGCTATCCATAGTTTTCATAAACCAATGGTAACAATATAAAAAACATAACTATATATGGCAAACATTATTTTATTTCTAAGTTTTGCAAGAAATACTAGAATGTTTGTCGTGAGTATATATACAAGTAAATCGGATCTAAATAACTAATTCCATAGAATTTTGACACGTTGAACACAATGCCGTTACACGTTTTGCTCTATGAGGTCAGGTTATAGGTAGCTCCATTTTTTTGTCCTTTTCTTTGTTTTTTGTATTTTGTTTTTGTATATATTTTTTGTTTCTTTTTTTGTCTTGTTTTGTCCCCCCACGTGCACGCCGCCCAACCAACAAATTTGTTTTATAATTCAAACGTTCTACGATTATTTTGTTTTATTGTCTTCTATTAATGCTTCTAAATGCCGATTGATTATATTAGAGTTCCAGAAAATACTAATAAATGTTTTTGTGATTATAAAATATTTCAGCTTATAAAACTAAATCGTTTTAACGATTTTTTAGTATCGTTCAGCAGCATTTTTAGCACCGTTATTTATTTATTTATTTATTTATTTATTTATTGCATACATTGTTCAACAGGTAAGATACCCAATTACAGAACAGGAATAAAGGCATACAAAGCATTAATTACAAGATATACAAAAACACAGAAAGAAGGTAAAATGAAGAATAAATTTACTTAAATGTACGAACTATGAATAACTAATGATACGAAGAGAGAGAAAAAAATAACACGAAAAATGTTAAATATAAAAACTATATATACATATATACACATATGTGATTCAATGTAAATTAAGAAAAACAAAGACAATCACTGGTTATTTAATTTAGAACATTTTGTTTTATGTCACTAAGGCTGCAATTAAAAATATCGAAGTCGCTACATAATTTGTTAGAAGTACTGCAAATCGTATATAAAGGTGAATTATTTAGTGCGTTGGTACGCGACATAGGTAAATAGAAAACTTGGTGATTACGAGAGGTTAATCTGGGAACGTGAAAATTAAGCTTACTAATTATTTCGGGTGCGTCAAAATCATTGTGTTGTAATTAAATCAAAAATACTTGAGAAAAGTACGTACGCCTATCCTCAAGAGTAGTCATAGAATATCTTTCAAGCAAGTTACTTTGCGGAAAACCAATCACTGGATAGGTACCGTCGGATTTGAACCACAGTAATTTAAGAAATCTACGTTGAACTGCCTCCAAGTTATTCTTGTGAACATCATAACTGGAACTCCAAATTAGCGATGCGTACTCAAGTTTCGATCTGACAAAGGATTGATAAAGAATTTTCAGAGTATCAGTATTAGTGAACTCTCGACTAGTACGAACGATGAATCCAAGGGCTTTGGAGGCTTCAGACACAATGGTATCGATATGATCAGTGAAGGATAATTTACTATCAAAAGTTACGCCGAGGTCGCGAAATGTTATAGGTCTTTGAAGTATGACATTATCTAACCTGTAATCAAAAGTAAAAGGTGATATTTTTAAAGAAAAGGACATTACTTTACATTTACTAGGATTCATGAATAATTTATTTACTATACACCAGGTGTTTATTTTGTCAAGGCAAGTCTGAAGTTGAAAATAGTCATCGATTTCATCAATTACTGTGAAAATTTTTAGATCGTCGGCATATAAAAGGCGAGGCAAATTAATTTCGTTCACTATGTCGTTAATAAATATGTTCAAAAACAAGGGCCCAGAATAGATCCCTGGGGAACTCCAGATGTGGCAGCAAATTATAAATATACATTCGAATTATTTTATAGTTATTTCTTATCATCTTACAAAACAGTTATATTAAAGACAATTTTGCGTTTAAGAATAAAAGTTGTTCCAGAGCATGTTATATAATTATTATATAGCATTGTATTTCCTCTAATATGGAAACAGCAACAAAGTCATTACAAAACAGAATTGTTTACTTGAATATAAAAATGTGGTGGCTAACAATACAATAAAACATATTTGAGAAAATTGATTTCCTGCGTTAGCTGTGTATTAATATTTAGTCATAATTAAAGTATGTCTTTTAATGAAAATTTGTCATAATTATAGTACACAAGTTTATAAAAAAATTATACTCCCAAAATTTTGGTTACAAACATTGACAAGAGAGGTGCAGATCTTAACAGATCATATAACGGCCAAACTAAAAACATCAGATTTAGGAGGCGATTTACTGCTACTAATTTGTAGGTTATATTTATACAAATTGAACCAATTCTGTTTCCATGGTTGCATTTACAACTCAGTCCTAACAGATTTATCATAAGAGCTACAAAAGTATCGCGAAAGTGAATGATCTATTTTATAAGATACATGAAAAAATAACACCAAGGCGCATTATTTCATAGGTGTTTTATAGGACTTGTCTAATAATTTAAATATCGTGAAATGTTTACTACTAACACAAAAGTATTTTTTAGAGGGAGGCCATCTTGTAAGGCCAGCGTTCGTGATGGTAAATATGACAAGATATAAAAATTTAAAATATCAAATGTTTATTAGAGTTTATGGAGTCAGAAATGTGCTAGCAGTTATGCAGTTATGACTACTAAAACAAATTAGTGTAAGTTACATTGTAAAAAAACTCAAATTCATAGAACCGATATTTATAAAATTTCAAAAATTATTTGAAATCATCAATAAATGTAAGGCCCATTAAAAATATATTAAAAATATGGCCATAGTTCACAGTAAAATTTTCTCCGCTTCAAAAATTGCAGTCGTTGTAAGCCACAACATGTCTCTTAAATAATTATTATAGGTTATTAGATACCTAGTATTAAATCATAATGCTATGCTAATAGTGTCAAAAATACTTCTTAAACTTTTAGGATACATTTTAGAAATCATTTTATTTTATTAGTGTGTATAGCGGCATTCTTTTTTAAATAATGACTATTTAAAAACTCTTAGTTGTTTTAGAGCAGTAATTTAACAGACAGCAAAGTGTGTTTTATAGTACAATTAAATGAAGTTTCAATAAAACTGCTATATAGTGATGGTACTAAATTTTCATAAGGCTTCTAGGATGGTGCCAATTTTGCATTTATAGCTGCTGTGAAAACGTTATGAAAGTGTTTGTGAGAGTAACGCTGTGTTATAAAATTTGCGTCGGAAACATATACCTACAACTTTTATAAAATATCAAATTCCTAGTTGGGCGTTAGCTCTGGGTGATGCTAAAGAGCATTATATTAAATACTCCTTTCTACTTGTTAGGGGCTAGACCAATTATATAATAGGTTAAGAGCTTGAACTGTATTCCTTTCTGCTGTTATGTTTTTTTATTGTTACTATTGGTTTTTAAAGACTTTGAACTGCTGAATAAGATAGTCTGGTCCGTTTTACTTGAATGTCGACTAATTTTACACCGTGCTCTGTGTCGTTGCTTCGTTTTGCAGGTATTTATAATAATTAAAGTAATCGTCAGATTGGTAGTGGACAAAGCAAAAAATCAAGTTGATTCGTTAAGGTTTACGACCTGTACAGTGTTTCTGTACGTACAGACCAACTGAAAAAAATGTTCGGCAATTTTCAATAACAATTTTAGAACTTTATAAAAGTTTGAATTAGTATTTTTTATTCACTTATTTAATGTCGGCCTATTTCCGCTATTAAGGCCAATCACCAGCGCCAGGAGACGAGCTACCCCAAACTTGGAAAATTTGCCGAACCTCTTTTGTATCAAAAGTAGGAATTTTTAACTTGTTTCATTGTAATAGACAAGGGACTGACTACTTTACATCCCTTCCAATGGATCGTATGCAACCCCGCCTAAAGATGCATACTTTCTCGTATGCGCTAATATTCAAACCATTGGAAGATGAAGCGAGGCCGTTGTTTCCCTGGATTTCCATCCCAGCACTAACCGCGCTTCGAGTTGCTGCCTGTTCGTATCGAAATATGAATATAGCCAGACTCATCTACATTCACTCAAAGTAATCTAAAAAAACATGTTTTAAAGACTCTTCTTTTTTCGGGAAGTGATAATTAAAATCGATTTCCTGCAGAATTAAGTAAGTACGTATTCGAGAAATATTAGTTTTGCTGATGAGGAATCAAGACTGATACATTCGTTAAATATTGTACTTATCCAAAAATAATATAATTAATTTGACAGGATCAAATTAGCAAAAACTGTAAACTTCTAGCATACAATGAAGAGGTTGAATTTTATTCGTCTATTCGTGTGAAAACGTATTTACAAATACAAAAGTATCTTTGAGAATAATGACAAGGAATCCTTCTATAATTGATTACACATATTTAATGCACAAAAGAAGCCCTAAAAACCGACCATAAATCACTGTCTCGTTAGCATCAGTGATATATACCACAGACCGTATTTAAAATTTGTGTACATAATAACAGTAGAAATTTAGAATTGTTGTCTTTGGAATGGTGGCGAGGGTGGCAGATGTCATAAAAAAATTTGAGACCTTGGTTTCTAGAATATGCATCAAATCCTAAGTTTCTGTATACTTACTTAGTATTCTTTACTTATTTTACTCTACTTACCCAGCAACGCTTCAACGGAATAAGTCCAAAGTATAATTTTGTTCCAGATCTCGTTAAAATATATATGTATACCACATTTCAAGTCTAAGTATATATTAAACCGCTTTAGAGAAAGTGTGCGTATAAAAAAGTTACAAACAGACAGACCGACATACCTACAGACGTATAGCCAGACTGATAGAAATTTTTTTGCTCAAATTTAAAATTTCGACGTTTCACGACATTCTAAACCTATTTCAACAATAAAAAATTTAAAATTATTTTTACGATTACTATACTTCCACTCCACTACGTAGATGTGGAAGTAGAGGTAACAGAACCCTGCATTTGCCCGGCATGCAGTTTCAAAGAAGTAATTTTTAACCACCAAATTAATAGCTTAGAAATACTCGTTATATGATATATTATTTTTGTTTCATGCTCTCTCAGTATAAATTATTTTCGTTCATTTTTTAGATAGATGGAATAGTAAAAATTGCTGAAGAAAACAAAAAGTGTGTCCCATTTTCAAATGCTTTAGAAGATGGACTGAAAAGGTCAATCAATTATATGAAAAATCCAGATCGACCCAGAGAACTATTCACTACCTTGATTCACTGCGATTTTTGGGTTAACAATACTATGATTAAAATGGAAGAAAATAAAGTTATTGGGAACAAAATTGTGGATTTTCAGTTGACCGAATATGGATCACCAGCAAGAGACTTAATGTTTTTCATTTTTGACAGTATTCAAAATAACGTAGTCGTAAATTATTTCGATCATTTAATCGAGTTTTACCATCAATGTTTTATTGAAACCTTAGATATGTTTAATATTGACACAGAGCCCTTTTCCTTAGATAATTTTAGAAAAGAAATTGATCTAACAATGAAGGAATCAGTGTTCTTTCAATGTTACATTATGCTTAAACCGATATTTGCTCAAGAGGAATCAATTAAAGAAATTGAAAATATGAGTGAAAGTGATTTAACTGACGATAGCCCAATTTCACAACGTCATAAGGAGAAACTCTGGATGATTACAACGGAATGTGCAAACAGACATTGGTTATAAGGCATACTCATGTTATAGGAAAATATAGAAGTCACATTTGACTTAATACGACTCAACTGTTAATAAGCCAGTCGTCAAGAGTGAGACCAAAATGCATGAAAATTTAGGTGAAGGTAGATTAATGCTTATTACAAAAAATGAAATATAGTTTGCTGTAAACTAGCAATCACTTTTGAAAAAAAAAATATATTGATAATAAACCGAAAAAAATGGCTTTTTGAATATATTAGAAAATATTTTTATGACAAATTGGTTCAAACTAATTTAAACATTTTGTATTTTAAGCAAATAATATTATTACCTATAAGGGCAAGGGGTGAAAAATATGATAAAGAAATCTGAGACCCCGGCTTCTAGCATATACATCTAATCTCAAGTTTCTGCAGGTACTCTTATCAGGTTGCTTTACTTATTTTCCGCTATTTAACTCTACTTGTCCTATATCCCTTCAACGGAATCATCTCTAGTTCCAGATGTCGTTGTAATACATACGTGTACCTACCAAATTTCAAGTGAATATCTCAATAATTTAATTTAATTCGCCCTTTTAATAATTGAGTAGGGATGGCGGGGAGTTGAACAATGTTATAAATAAATATGAGGCTTTGGCTTCTAGTATTTACGCCAAATTCAAGTTTCTGTGCTCTTACCAGCTTGCTTTACTTATTTTCCCTTATTTGCCCCCCCACTTACCTCCGAACTCTAGACCGGAATCATCACAAATTATAATCTAATTACAGATGGGGTTATAATACATACTTACATGTACCAATTTTCAAATAAATATCTCAATTTCATTTTATCAACTATTTTATTAATTGACTGGAGGTGGTGGGGAGGATGGAAAATATTATAAAAAAATCTGAGGCCTTCACTTCTAGTATGTAGTCCAAATCCTAAATTTTTGAACTCTTGCTAGCTTGCTTTACTTATTTTCCCTTCTTTACCCCTATTTAATCCCCAACGCTTCAATGGTACCATCTCAAAATATAAACCAGTTTATCCTCCCCCGCCCCGCTTTTCCAAATTTCGAACGAGACAGATATTCAAGTATGAGGAATATCACCCCCCAACTTTTCATATTCCAAGAAAAATATTCAACCCTAAGGAATTCTCCCCCCCCCCCGCTTCTTCGAATTTTTCATAGGACATAGGAGATAAATAGTTTATTATTATGAATACCACCCCCCGCTCTTCGAAATTTATGTGGGGGTCATATGTTACAACCCCCCCAGGCCCCGATTTTCTCTCGACGGCCCTGGTATCAAATGAAAGGGTACGTCAAGTAGAATACAGTAAGCTGTGTGGCGTTATTCTAAATCCAATATGCCGGCCGACCCAAAATGGCGGATTACCTTTTTCTTGACAATTCCCTCGACAAGGAGGTTTTCAATGCGGTCCGTATGTGTTTTTTATTTGTTTGATCAATAATTTAGCTGGAATGGCTTGCAAACTGTAGAGTATGGCTCGACGGTAACCACCTACTAGTTTCATTACGCCATGTTTAATATAAGGTGAGAAAAAATCGGAAAAGTATTTTCTATTCTAGAATATGCGAGAATATGGCTAATATGCCGCAGCTTAGCTGATATTAAGAATTAAAGATTCAAATCGTCGAATCCAATAGAGCTGTCATAATTGCAGATTCTTGCATATTTACCTGAAATTTGGCTTCTCAAAAGGTTGACAAATTTTTCTCAAAATAGTTGAACTTCCTTCAAAAAAATTGTCGCCACAAATCATGAAATAAACTTTCATTGTCTCTCGGTTAATTAACAAAATTGAACAAATTCCTAATACACCAACAGCATCGATAATAGGCATAATAAGGTTCAGTTGGCCGATCGACGTTGACATTTTATTTCATAATTTTTAGTTACCGGGTTTTTAAAAGCAGTTGTTTCTTTCAATTGTTTTTCTAAAAGCAAACTATTTTCCATTATAAGTAATACTTTAAACTACGTTTACCTAAATTTTGCCTTGCCTCTTTTGTCGTTTTTTCTGGTTGAACCTCTCTTTTGTCTCTGACGACTGACCAGGGATTAGAGCAAATTTTAATTTAACTAAGCAACGTATAACAACAATGAATTTAAACATATTGTATTATAAATATTATGTATATGTTGCTTATAACAATTCTATATTTTGTTGATTTCAAATTGAACCCGGCACTGTAGCTCAGCGAGTTAAGTCGTGTTAGTGGCACGCACACTTGGTTAGACTGTCTACCGTGTACTGGGTTCGATTCCCGGCTTCGACTCTGGCACTATCGGTGGGTAATGTAACCACCTTCCGAGCAGTTTAGGCTTTGAATTTTGGGGTTACCTATACCATATGCTTTTTGTTTACGTCTATAGTCCGGCCGAAAAGAGTAGTCAGGAGAGCATTTTGGTCAAAAGATAGTAGCTGTTATGTAACACTTAGGCGGTACCTCGTTCTACCATATTATCCCACATAATCGAGAGAAATATAAGCCTACCAGAGATGAAAACCACGACTAGGTCATTATATATATAATTGGTACAATCGACCAAATAGAATAAATGTTTGAATATGGTGCCTTTATACCTAATAATTTGTTCAACTACTGTGAAATTGGCAGAACTTTCATATACGAACGTGAAACGAGCCCAACCTATAGGCATTCAGTGGCGACACATACAGGATAACGGTTTCGATGCAACGGACAAATGTTTGCGGTTGCGTTGCTATAATATGTGGAGATAGTGTTGCCAGATATAAGCCTAACATTTTAAATTTAAGACATATTTATCGTAGCTCAAGCATAATTAACACAATCCGAATGGTTCCATTTCTTCCTGGCTCTGCTGACTACTCATTTCGGCCCGATTGTATGTTAAAGAATATTTATGTTTATTATAACCGTAAACATTCTTTGATGGAACAATTTGTACACAAAAAAATCAAATTATATTAGTTTTTGATACGTTTTGTATGGAACCGATATATCTGTTTGTAACCTATATTGATGAAAATTTATTAGCATAATTTGTGTTGTACATTAGTATTGTAATTAATGATAAATGAAGACAATAATAATTGGTTATAATTTTCACATTATAGGTACCTGTAAACGAATAGTTGAACATAGTTTATTATAGAGACCAATTTGAAGTTGTTGTAAAAATCATTCCTGTACACTAGTGCACAGTGGTACCATTGCCATGTAAAACGCGACAAAGAGGGTGAAATTAAATATTTATTTCAATGAGTAGGTACTTCATTTAGTGTTTTACAACCCTCCCCTGTACAGCCCTTCCAAGAAATTAACCTGTTCCTTAGACCATGTAGAATTTATATTACCTCGAGAATTTTATAGTTCAAATCCAACTGGCCGACCTAAAATAGATTTCGTAGAAATTTTACTGCGAAGTAAATAACGTAGAACTAACAATTAAGTTTTGCAGCTGGCAGAGTTTAAGAACGGCCGGCATCTTAAGTAGTGCCAAACTTTTAAAAGAGCCTTCTACTACACCTACATGTGCGAAAAAATATGTCCAGCCTATCGTTCCAAACACAATGAAAGCCAAAAGTTTACCAAGGATGAGGCATTGTCCTTGTTTACAACTGCAAAATTCACAAAGCATCAATATTATCAAAGATTATTGAACGCGAAAAATAAAATTAATTTATTCAGCAGAAATTTATTATTTTCACGAAAATGGCATAAATATATAACACTTTTTAATATTAATACAATTATTATTACTTAAATTTAACATAATTTTCTCATTTGCAACAAATGTTGCGGAAAATAATTTAGTCGCACCTTTGATGTCAACGGTACCACTGTGCAGTGGTGCGCGTAAACTTTGTATATTTTACCCCTTTTATTGTTCAAGTACAAACTTCCTCCTCTTCCCATGATTAGCAAGATATCTACCGAGCAATGGTTTTAGGAAGGGATCTTGTATTGAGGAAAATAAACATAAACTTCCAATAATATTGTATATTTTATTAATACAGAAACAAACAGTAGTATATTTTTACTTCGATATAAGTACTTAAAAGTAAAAGAAATTGTTCATAGATCGATTTGCTACAGTTATCGATGTAACAAATAAACCCAAGAAATTAGTTTGTTCTCAAAAAGTATTTCTTTCACCAAACAATACCAAGTTTTCATAGATAGTTTTTTTCCGTTGTTTGCAAAATCCTATAAAGAATGTTTCATTACTATAAGCAAACAAATAATAAATCATTCACTTTTAAACATGCATAGAGTATATTATAGGCTCCAATACTAGTTAGCTAATAGTTAGGTGAAGATCTGTTGTTTTTTATCAGTCAATGTCAAATATAAATATTTCATACTTATTCATGGATATTGCCTTTGATATGCATGAAACATCATTATGAGTGGCTTTGTGCCTTTCTGATAAGCTCAGGATAAGGGCGAAAACGTTTCAAAGGCTAAGCATTTCCAAGAAACTGAATGAGACATTTTATGAAAATGCCAAAAATGAAAATTTCTTTAAGACATGGTAGGTAAATAAATCCATTTTAGGCCTTTGTTTTCGTTTTTAACTGAATCTTCATACCGTAGGGGGTCATGTAGGTACTAGTCTAATCTGCTTAGCCATAGGGGACTATGTGGGATGCTAGTGTTATAATGAGAATGTCAAATAAGAAATTGGACAAATTTATTTTAGGATTTTGATTTGCTAGCATAACCAGAAGTCAGGTTATCGAAAGAATGCAAAGATTTCATTAATATTTTTAACATACAGTTTTTCTTTTAGTTTTCATTGATAGTTTTTTCGACTGTTTGCAAAATCCTATAAAGAATTTGTTTCAATACCAAGTGACCTTGTAGAATTATCTTTAATTTGACTTTTTTTTGTCTATGTACGATAAAAGTTGACCAAGATCTCAGCAAACAGTGTAAGTACGGGTTAGGTCCAGTCCTGTGCTGTACGTGCTGGCATATTACCGGGCGTGGCAGCAGAATGCCGTTAAAGTGCAGTATACTCTGTCCAAAGTCAATTTGAAATTCGTAAAAAGAGACCGACAACGCGCCGACGTCTGATCTGTGCCGCCGTCAAAGTATCGCCGCGGTAAAGATCAACGTCGTTTTCTCAATTGATATTAGATATACATATAGTTGTTTACAAATATTTAATGCAAATAAAAAAGTCATAAAACTTACTTGCTACAGAGATAAATTTAAAAAAATTACTCTGTTCTGCTTGTGTCAAGATAGGAACAATATCTTATACATATATTTGTAGAGCATTGACAAATTAGTAAGGGGCCCAAAGCTTAAAAAAATTGAAATGACCCATTTCAACAAGGTAAATAATTTTTGGGGACGTTAATATAAATAAGACGATTAAATAAAATAAAAATAAATCAATAAATTCAGAAAGAGGGTCCTAAGGGATATCAGAAATGGCTTGTTGGACTTTGTTGGCGGTTGCACAACTTCTCCACGAGAAGAAAAGGAAACGAAAGAAGAAGAAAAGATACGTGAGCTCAAAAATTATTTACCTTGCTCGAGTAGGTTACTTGACGATTTTGACGGCTTTCGAAGGCATGGACCCTCTACCAACTGTGATATTCCATGGTACACTAACAATATTAAGTTCGACCCAGTGGTGGATAGGGTTTACATACCTGCTGTAAACCTGTGTAAACCGCTACATTCTACAATATTTTCGGTGGGAGCGAGTCGGGCAACTATATCAAAATAATTTGAGATTATAATTGAAACAGGTGTGTTTCCGATAATTTCTTATTTTAACCATGCCAGAACATACTTTACATGAGGATAATGTTGTTATACGTATTAAGTAATACATTATATTTATGATTTACCATTTTCTGCGAATAAATAGCTTGTCCGCACTCCCATCTATATGTAAGGGCCACAGCTTTGAGGTTTTTTATGTGCAGTAAATATATGGAGACAACTAAACTTGGTATTCTTTGAGGGATTTTATATTTAATATGTCTCTGAAATTAAGTGTAAGTATTTAAATAACTCTCTATATGTATGCGTATTTTAAATATGCACAGGGACGTCTTAAGTCTTCTTGAGGCCCTGCGCCCATGTAAAAGTTGGCTCCCTTAATACAATTTCCTTTCAGGAAATAAAATTGTCTCATTGTCTTTAGGAAATATGACATTAATTAATAAGGAAATATTGCTGGTTTTCCAGATTTTACACAGGCAAAGTCGTGGATTATGTCTTCAAAATCAATTTGAAAAATTTCGTTTTCAATACTCATCCAACTGAAGTTATTCAATCGCGATTGGCTCATGTGATCTCTAATTTCGTTTTTGGTTATTTTAAGTTTGGGGAATGAACGTTCTCCTCTCGCATTGGTGAACATCATGGAAAAAAAACGCTCAAAGCAATTTCAATGTTTATTCATCTTGATCATCCGTAGATTTTGATTTCTCCTTCTTCTCATTTTCATTTTTCTGCATTTCTACTTCCTGTTTCTTTAGTATTTCGATATCGATACTAACATACGATTTGAAGTGTTCACATTCCAAAATTAATTCATCGGTGTTAATATATTTGTCATAAAATTGTGAAGGTTTTTGCATTCTCTTGAAATTTCAATTTCAGTCAGATCAGATTTTTTTTCAAAAAACCGAACCTTTCAAATGTGTTTTCATATTTTCGACCGCGTTTTACAATATTACAGATTTAAGGCAGTCTATTATTGGTGGATAGGTTTTGACTCTTTGCTGGCTGGTTTGAAGAGTAACGTCGGGGTCTTTATTTTTGTTACCTTCAAAAAAGTTACTCTGACACTTAGTGATTTCACTAGCTTCCGAGTATCGCGGTACTCCTTTATAACAGATATCTCTCTGGTTTTTTATTCATGTAAATCAAAAGTCTCTTTTTTGTTTATATATATTTTTTTAATTTTATTTTTCTGTTTTATTTATTTTAACGTCCTGGAGAACTTTAGCTAATGCTACTCTACCACTTAACCAGGAGGGCAAAATGAGATACGATCACCCATCCAAGTGATGGACTGGACCTGCGTGCCTTAACTTCACCGGCACAGGACCTCACCCTTAATGATTTAAACAGTTTTACAGTTGCAGACAACGGACCCCACACAAAATACACGGTAAAAGTTATACAGTCGTTTGAGCCAAAACCAGCTGAAGTGTATTCGTTGAACCTTTCCAAACAAGAGTTCTTATGTGCAGTAGGTCCAAAAAGTCCAAAAATTTCAAGTTACGGACACTTGAAGGTCAAATAATTATTATTCACATACTTGAAGGTTTTTAACTTTCCAGGTGCTATAGTAACCCAGTGTTGAGATTTCAGAGGGATTGACAAGAACAAAAATTGTAGGAATATGAGTAAGCTACGTTGCGATGACCTTGACTTTGACGTCTAGCAATATTTTCAATTGCAATTTATCGTAAACTCTTTTTTTTTCAATAGAAGCCATATTTTGCACCTTGGATTCAGAAAAAACTCTTAATCTCACTTTAAGACATGAATCTTTCAAGAAAAGTTATAGAGGGTGGGGCAATAGAGCGTCAGATCTCGATATCTCGGGTTCTACGATAGTTAGAAAATGTTTAATAAATTGCAAGTAAACTAGATAAAAAAGTCTATAACAGGAAATTATTTTCGAACATACAGGGAGAGCCAAGACCTTTTTTTTAAATGGAATGCTATGTATATCAGTACATTTTTTGAAACCTCTTTCTAGACCCTATTCATTCCTATATTAGCAGTGAATATCTCCTAACCACTTGGATGTAATGCATTTTTTTGATGAAATAATGCAATCTCCAGATGGATAAAAAATCACCATAGTCACAATTATGGGTTTTAAGAAAAACTTATGTGAATACCAGTTACGAGACATCTAATTAATGTTTTTGAATCATTTTCATTTCCTAAAACTGTACAGGTTGACCACAAATTATTTTTCAATTAAAAACTTGTTCAGTTGAATTTTCTCAATTTTTTTCAAATGGAACACCCTGTATATTTTATAACGATGTGATGTAGAAATGAAAAATGAACATTTTTTTGTAAGTGGGAAGTTCTTACAAAAAATGTTTTTTGTAAGTACTTCCTATGCCTAATTGCAGCCAATTTCCTTTAATTGAGCAATAATTACAAAATTCAAAAATAAACTTAAAGAAAGAAATTTGTTCAATTAACTCAGTAGGAAAAATTATAATAAATGTTCCACATGTTGCCCATTTTGATTGAACACATCTCTATGAGCTTTTGAGATAAGGTTCCCACTGTTCCTAAAACTGCCGGTGTGATAGATCTAAAGGCAGTTATTATTGTTTCCTTCATATTTTGTACTGTTGTTGGTGTGTCTCAATCAACAATTTCCTTCACGTATCCCCATAAAAAGAAATCCGTTTTTGTAAGATCTGGCGATCTAGCAGGCCATTTAGTGGGTCCATTTCTTCCAATGCATTGATGAGGGTAGGTATTATTTAAGTGGTCTCTAATTGCATTTAAATAATGTGGTGGAGCACCATCTTGCTGAAACCACATCCTATTTCAAATTCTTTCAGGGAGATTCTCCAATAATTCCTCCCCAAACGTTCATATACCATCTGTGTCGGTTATCAACTCGCATAAAAAAGTGAGGATTTTTCTAAGCATAATAATGGAAATTGTGCCTATTATCAAATCCATTTTTATGAAAAGTTGCCTCATCAGTGAATGAAACATTATTGAAGAAGTTGATATCATCTTGCATTTTACCTCTGGCCCAATTTCAAAATTGAAGGCGCTTATGAAAATCGTCATCAAATAATTCCTGGCGCATTCGAATATGATATGCATGCAACTTATTTATTTTTAAGATTCGACCCACAGATCATCTACTTATTCCTACTAATGACCTCACTTCTCTTTGACTAAGATGGGGATTCTCAAGCGTTGCCAGCACCACAGAAAACTCATTTTCTTCGTTCACAACACGTTTTATTCTTTCACTTTTTTTATATTCGACATTTCCAGTTTCCAGAAATCTATCGAGAAGGTTTTGGAAGATGCTAACATCAGGAATCCTTCTTTAAGGATAACGTTGGTGATAAATTCTACTTGAGGAACCTCTTATTTCAAATTTATTCTTGAATTTAACAGTTATTTATTTATAAAACGAAAATGGTTGCAATTAGCCATAGGGAAGTACTTACAAAAAATGTTCGTTTTTCATTTCTACATTACATCGTTGAAAAATATACAGGGCGTTCCATTTGAAAAAAATTGAGAAAATTAAATTTAAAAAGTTCTTAATTGAAAAATAATTTTTGGCCACCCTGTACAGTTTTAGGAAATGAAAATGATTCAAAAAGATTAATTAGTCTCGTAACTGATATTCACATAAGTTGGTCTTAAAACCCATAATTGTGACTGTGGTGATTTTTAGATATAGACTTTTTTATTTAGTTTACTTGCAATTTTTTTAAAAATTTCTAGCTATCGTAGAACTCGAGATATCGAGGTCCGACACACTGTTGCCCCACCCTGTATAAAAGGGGAGGATGTTTACCCATGAAGGTCATCTGAAAGTCGTCCTCTTATATTAAAATGAACTTGATAATAATGACAATGGATGAATAGAAATATTGTTCAGTTACTTTTATTTTAAAATTCTAGCTAATAATTAATACGTAATTTATGATTGATCTGGATCAAGTGAATATATTTTTCCAAGATATATTTTACAAATAACACTTCTATGCTACCTATAATTTTTTGTTTGTTTTTTTACAAAATTTTTAATAATGCGTAGGCTTAGCAAGGTCCCCTTGGCACCGAGGTCCTGGCCCGGGTCCAGCCGGCCCCTGCCTTAAGACGTCACTGAGTATGCATAATGCATAGGTATATTTATATAAGGGTAATTGTGTATATTTGTATATGCATATTTGTGTTGCCATGTCCTCCATCATTTACAATTAGATACAAATACCGACGAGATTATCGTGAACGCTCTGGTTTTAACAATATCTGGATCAATCGTTTCTTCTATCCATCTTCTAAATTCAATCTAAGCAGGGAAAATCATGCTATAATAATAATAATACAGAACCAATAAGTATTAAATAAGAAGAAGTTTATTTCCGAATAAAATCTTATTACAATTCTTCTTGCAAACAAGTAATATTAGTGCAAAAGCGAGTATTGTATTGAACATTTACAAGTTGACGTCAAAACTAGCGAATTATTTATTATTATTGCGCCAATTCTTCCATTTGTTATGTAACTTATTCCTAGTGTATTTTTCTATTGATTTCTCAACTAAGAGAATAACAACAGACAATACTATCCCTATTGCATATAAGATGAATACTGAGTGACAATCATATATTCTAACTGACTGAAAATTTCCAGCCTCATTGTAACATCTGGGTTTCAGTGACAGTCGGTTTTTGACCCTATGCTGTAGTCCACTTTCTTCAGATACCAGAAAGCTAAAATAATTTGTAATTAAAATTTTTAAAGATAGATTTTCCTTCATTTTTCCATAGATTACTTTTTCTGCTGTTTGAGAAATTCTATGAAGAATATATTTTATTACAATTAAGTATATGCAAACACAAAATAATTTACATTAAAACAAAAACTGTTATTAAAATCAAGGTCATGTTTCGTAAACAAATAACGGTTTTAGTGCTGTTTCGATTTTAAATAAAACTGCGAAGGCGTAGAAGGGCCACCGAAATTATTTTTTTATTATTCTGAGTTTAATATCGGAATTTCGACTTTAATCTTGGAATTCCAACTTTAACCTCAGAATTCTGAGTTTAATCTCGGACTTCCAACTTTGATGCCGGAATTATGATTTCATTTGAGGATGCGTTGGTGTAGGGATGAAAGTAATCGAGTGTTAAGTTGTATTTGTGTCTGTAGGTACTAGTGTGTCTCTTGAGACTGATGAGTTCTTTTCTAGATTTTTAAAAATTTTCTTGTTTAGATAAATAAAATGTCGATATAGCCAGATCATTTATTCAGCTCCTCATCCAAATTGTTTCTCCTAAAATCTTAACGTGCAATTTCAATCAATAGAACCTTTACTGGCTGTTTTGTTGCATATTTTCTTGTTTTGAAACCCCAGCAACATAAAATATTGAACCAACATACAGTTGATATAGGGCCATTATTAATATGTTGTACCATATATGGGCTATACATTGGTCCAATAGTTTGTGCTGCTGGGGAAATGTGCTGTAACAAAACATGTTGTCAATATAGACTTTTTTAAATTCTACAGCCTTAAATATATTTCAAAATGCTATAGAATATCTTTGATGGCAATGAAATTTTATTATTGTTTTAACAGCAGGTAGAAAATAAGTGTTATTTATTTCTATTTTATTGTGAAAATTTATAAATCTCTTTTATTTCATGCAAAAAAAAAATACAGAAATATTTTTTATTGTCTGTTATTACTACAAAAATAAATAAAATCCTTATATTTTGAAATATTGCTTTATTGAACATCATTATGGTATACAGTGTAGGATACATATGTGACATATTATTATCTGATACAAATATTATACTAGTGAAAATTGCAGCCACAAGTACTGAAACTTTGGTTGCTGGTGCTACTCGACATGTGGTTTAAGAATCCAAAGAGGCCTCATAAATTGGAGGGGTGAAAATGAAGTGTTTGGGCGGGCGGAAGGTGTGGGGAGTCGTTTTCTATGTTTTTATATGCTGAATCGAATGAGACCAAAATCAAGTCGATAGGATCAACCCTTAACGAATAAAAATGGTTATAATAGTGGAAAAATGAGAAAAAGATAGGTAAGCAACTAAAGCATTATCATCATAAAATCGAAATAGCGCCATTTCCATTGTCATTGTTCACCAGCAGTGGGATGCGAAAGGACGTTAAGTCTGCATTGTATGAAGGGTTTGAATGTGTCGACGACAGCAGGATGGACAGCGTCAGAAATTACGTCATTGATGGTGGGCACTTAGTGCATGCAGATAAGTGGGATATGAAGAAAAAAAATCAAACATATTCAGATATCTGTAAAACATATTTCACTTACATGAAAAACCATTATGAATCCGCTATTGTTGTTTTCGATGGATATGATGGTCATGGCAGTATCAAGAGATCCGAACATCTACGCAGATACAAACATCGTACTCCACAATTTCATCAGAGAACACCCCCATCTATTCCAGGCGAGAAAAATGTCTTTCCAATGTTGAAAATAAAATTACTATTAGCACAGAAGACAGGAACTATACAAAAGCGAAAGCTGGCCATGGTACCTTTGATATCGGGGACCAGATTTTCTTCTAACTCAATGGATTTCTGTGATCTCGAAGTGACAGTAATATGTGTTACTATACTCAGAGAAATGATGTACACACAGAATGTATCAATATTTCGGTCCAACATACAGCAGCTGGGAAAACTATCTTATTTTATATTTAGTAGATAAGTACATGAATAAAAATACGTATATATGGTATTAATGTAGTTGAGGGCCTAAGCCATGGTGTATTGCAGAGTACTCAAAAAAATAAGTGCACGTTTATATTTATACCCCATATTTCAGGCATCATTAATGAAAATAATGCTTTTTGAAGCCAATGCATTTTTTTTTCAGAATCTCTCAAAATAGAAAATACTTAAAATATTAACTCTATGCAGCATTCGGTACCACATCAGTACATTGAAAATGCTCTTATTTATTCTCAATTTGGTGCAATATTAAGAAAAACGTTCCGAGGGTGGTGTGTGGTAAATTCCGTCAACCTGTGCGCGAAATCCCGGTTCCAACAACGCCCCCCCCCCCCCCCCATACTTGATTAGACAGGAATAAATGGAAGAAAAGAGTGGCTTTAAGGGTTAATAGGTGTTTCGATAGAATAGGGCTCAAAGGATTCGGATTCCTCACCCTCGAAAACGGGAGGGGAAGGTAGATTTCAACGCGGTTTCAAGAATTTGGTGAAATCGTTTTTTTGCAGTTTTTGGATGTAGTTACTATTGACGCTTTGTCGTAGTTATATGCAGTCCGTTCACAAAGCCAGTTATCTATTTTCTTAATAACATTTAATTCAACTCTAAGGAATTTTCAAAATTTTGGAGCTCATTTTTCCAAAAGAATATACGCATAATTATAAGAATCTGCATCTAATGTTGCAGTTTACAATTTAAAATGTATTCGTATTTCAGTGTGCATTATGTAACGGTCACGTTTTTTAAGAACACTCAGTACCTTAAATTAGATCAGGCGCGCGACTGTTCTATTCACTGTTTTAAATTTAAATTACACGCGTTTAAATTTTATCAGCTAGGCATGACAAATGCTTGACCAATAGCGTGGTAGCTTGTGCGACCAGTAGATGATATACAGATTCAGAAAGTATTCGTTTTGGTATGGCAATAATTGGCAATAAGTGGAAGCGAGTGCGAAGCAACTAGGCTATTCTTTTCTATCGTATGTATAACACATCGTACAAAGCGCCACCTGCTATCTCCACCACATGTGTGTGGACATCCCTAGAGTTTAAATTTGTTTCCGTCTCACACACGTCAGTTCTCGTTTTGCCCTATACGATAGAAAAGAATAACCTAGTTGCTTCGCTCTCGCTTGCTCTTATTGCCAAATATTACCATGCCAAAACGAACACTTTCTGAATCTGTATGTGCCGACTCAGGCTAAAAAAAGAGGGAGACGCTGGAAAGATGGCGTAGAGGCTGGCGGCCGTGTATGGCAGTAAGAATTAAAAGCCGCCATATATTTGTAAATATCTGTATATAGTGATTAATAGCGAATAGAATGAGTAAAGTAGTTATTATAGTTTACATGTTCTGTGTTATTGTGTTCCATTGCCCATAGCTATAGCAACGCAATGTTTTCGTCGAATTAGCTGTAAGTACAGACTTTTATATTATGTATGCCTCTCGTGATGCTAATGTTCCTGTTTGAAGCTGATTGCGGAAATGCAGAATTATTGACGGCTTTCAATACCTCATTCCACGATTGGCCAGTAATATTCTTTATTGTATCCAGTGTTGCCGTACGGTAAAGACTTCTCTTACCCCCTGAGAAGACTATAATAGTGCGTGAATAATTTCATGTGAACGTTATGTTTGCGTAACTATATAGCCCTATTTTTAGACATCTCCAGTGTGTTTTGGGCATAAAAACCTAGTGTACGACCACCGAACCAGTCTATATTGAAAATATTAAGAGGAACAACACGTTTGACTAGTGGGGAGGGAGATAAAGCACCAAATTAGGAGATATCTCCCTTATAATCAAATGTTATCCAAAAATAGTCTTAAAAAATCCTGTAGTATTTATTTATGTACAACTTACACATATTTTCAGTTAAATAACATCACCCAATTTGCAGAAAACAGCTTATTGTTAATCATAATTTTAATGATTAACAATAAGCTGTTTTTTGCAAATTAGGTGATGTTATTTAACTTAGGTGTCTGTGTCTCTTGTTCGAATTTATAATTACTAAATAGCAAATATAGTAAAAAAAGCTGGCAGTATTTTTTTTAACAGGTGGCCATAAAATAGATTCTAACTAAGTTTACTCAATTTACCTTTGGTTCCGGATCAATTAACGGAAATGTTTATTGGGGCAATAGTTTCTGTGCTATTTGATCCTCAAACAAAGTTAAATTATATTAGACGAAAAATTGGTTACGTCACAATCATATATTTTTATAACAATGACGAGATAATGTTTAAATTAAATCGAATTACCTTATCTTTAGATTGTTTGATCGACTGACAGTTGACTGTATCTTCACATTTTATTATCACTACACCTAATGTCAGAAAAGTGAACACAAAGCAATGAGTGATTTATTCGATAAAAAAATGTATTGCTAAAATAAATTAGTAAGACATATGGAAAACGAAAATAACGGATGTAACCACAAAGACAAATGGGACTTAACTGATCAACTTCATCGCTACACCAACGTGTTATCAAATAAAATCATAATTCTGACATTAATGTCGGAATTTCGATATTAAAGTTGGAATTCACGGCTAAAGTCGGAATTCTGAGATTAAAGTGGGAATTTCCGGTTTAAAGTCGGAATTCTGCGATTAAACTTGGAATTATAAAAAAATGATTTCAGTGGCCCTTCTACGCCTTCGTAAATTTCAGTTAAAAAAATAAATGAAAAAAATTGTTCCGGTTTAAAAAAACTGAAATAAATGTTCCGGTTCAGATTTTTACAGGTATGTGAAGCTAATATAAAATAAAATAAGCGGAACCTTTACGGAACCGGCCCAGATCCCTCATTAAAATATATAATAATTTATAGCTTACCCAACTTTGAATAGCTCTTTGTACTGAGATGTTTTCGGTACAGCTGTATACATTTCAGTCTGAAAAATATGTAGGTATAATTAAATAACTGTAAGCATGACCAGTAGCGTAAAAATTCCTAAAATACCTGCTAAACTAAACCTTTGTTGATAAATAATTTTTTGTATCTTCATTTTAAGAAGTATAATCCTGTTCAAGTACTAGAGATTTAAATGCAAGGGTAAGGTCCAACGTTGCTTTCCAGAAAATTTTGATTTGTGCTGTGGTATCTCAAAAACATTTTTGTACTTACATATTACAAGTGTGTACTACGATCTCAAATTTTACACGTGTACCTTAAAGTGCAACGATTTATTGAAATTTCTCTTAAGTTACAAAGTATAACTAAACGTTGCCACCATAACCTTAACTAAAACAATTTTAGCTTTACATACATTCATATATCCGGGAAGTTCCTGTAATTTGCAGATATCATAATTTGTATATTTTCTAAGAATATAGTTATAAGCTGGTCCAACAATTACTTGAAATGCAAAATTTCCATCCTGCACTTTCTTTAAACCATCTTCAAGAGTGTAAAACCGATTGGGATAAATTTTCTTTCTGTACAGATCTCTTAATGCCTCATCTTTAGCTGCCTGAAAAATAATTCACACTGAACACACTGAGATGTTATTTTACTTAGTATAGTAATCGTAAAAAAAATTTCAAAAATTTTTCTTTTTGAAATAGGTTTAGAATATCATGAAACGTCGAGATTTTAATTTCAAGTGAAAAAAATTTTTCTAGCTATCTGTCTGTAACTGTTTTTGTGCGCACGTTTTCTTTGGAACGGTTTAAGATATTGACTTCAAATTTTGTAGACGAATGTATTATAACGAGATCTGGAACTGGATTGTATTTTAAACATATCCGGTGTTGGGGTGGGGGTAAATAGGGATAATAGGGGAAAATGACTAAAGCAAGCTGGTAAAAGTACAGAAACTTGGAATTTGTTGTATACACTAGAAACAAAGGGCTCAGATCATTTCATAACATTTTTCAACCCCTCCACCACACCCACTCCATTATTAAAGGGCCTGATAAAATTTAATTAAGATGTTCACTTGTAATTTCGTACACATATGTATTTATCACGACATATGGAACTAGATTATATTTTGAGATGATTTCGTTGAAGGGGTGGGGGTGAGTAGAGTTGAAGAAGGGGAAATGAGTAAAGCAAGCTTGTAAGAGTATGGAACTTGAAATTTGGCACACGTATATATTATAACGACATCTGAAACTAGATTATATTTTGAGATTATTCCGGGTTGGGAGTCAAATAGTTGAAAATAAGTAAAACAAGCTGGTAAGAGTATAGTAAGTTGGGATTTGGTTTATATACTAGAGGTCTCAAGGCCTCAGAATTTTTATTGTATTTTTCAACTCCCCCCACCACCTCCACTCCATTATTAAAAGGGTTAATAAAGTAGAATTAAAGTTTTTACTTGAAATTTGGTACATGTATGTATTATGACGACATCTGTAATTAGATTATATTTTGAGATAATTCCGTTGAAGGGTTGGGGGTTAAATAGGGGTAAATAGGAGAACATAAGTAAAGCAAGCTGGTAAGAGTACAAATATTTGGGATTTGGTGCATACATTAGCAGCCAAGGCCCCAGACTTTTTATAATAGTTTTCATCCTCTCCACCAACCACACTCCATTATCAAAGGGGATGTAAAAATAAAATTGAGATATTCACTTGAAACTTGGTACACGTGTGTATTATAACGACTGCTGGAACTAGATTATATTTTGTGATGATTCCGGTGAAGGGTTCGAGGGCCAATAGTGGTAAATAGGGAAAAATAAGTAAAGCAAGCTGGTAGGAGTACAGGAACTTGCGATTTGGTATATATACTAGAAAACAAAGCCTCATATTTTTTTTATAACAATATTCAACCCGTCCACCACCCCCACTCTTTTATTAAAGTGGCTGATATAATTAAATTGAGATATTCACTTGAAATTTGATACACGTAGGTATGTATTATAACAACATCTGAATTAGATTATATTTTGAGATGATGCCGTTGAAGGGGTGGGGATGGGAGCATTGGAGAAAATAAGTAGAGCAAGCTAATAAGAGTCCAGAAACTTCATTTTTGGCGTTTATGCTGAAAACCAACGCCTCAACATTTTTTATGACATCTACCTTAAGCATTATTAAAATTCTATGATCAATTTCCACATTCTAGGGGCAAATATAGTCAAGATGTTTTCCTTTAAAGAGATAATTAATTTAAATGACCGAGATAAGTTGTAAGGTAAAACATATATCAATCTTTTTACTATCAAACAATGAAAAAAAGCAAGTGCTTAGGAATCTTATTAAGCTTTCGAAGGTATAAACTTAACTCTCAACTTTAGCTCGTTTTCTTTGTTATAACCATTATTTTCGAGAATTTTATGTTTCACCAAAGAAGCACGAGGCACGATTAGTATTTTGTTCTATCTCGTTTAGTTTTAAGATATTGATAAAGAAGCATATATAAATAGTTTCCCTTAGTTTGTTGCTAGCTCTCATCATTGTTAATAACCTCTTAATCTAGAAAGAACGAGAGTATATATCACAAAACAAATTAAATTTTTTATAACGGCGTCTGGTAAAGGTTAATATCAGACATAGGGAATAAAATTCCGGGGTCTCGGGATTCCGAATTTTATATCGACATCCCGAAAATGCAACTTAGCAGATGTGAAATGGGCATAATTACGTATACGATGCATATGTATATTTTTATTAAATAAAGTTAAAAGTATAATTTCTATAAAGTAGTTCTGCATCGCGATCGATCCTGGGATTCCGGATTATTCATTGTCAGTCCAAAAATCCCGGGATTGGATTATTTTCTAGGGGTTGAATTCTCTAGTCAGACACAAACATGTGATATAGTTGCCCTGTAGGAAGCAATAATTACTAACTTATATCATTTTCTCTGTGTGGCGTATCCGCCATTTAAAAAATTTGGGAATGTACCGGGTCCATAATGTCGCAGTATAACTCAAGTGGAAATTACTCTTGGCCGTAGTACTAAACTACAACATGTCCCAGAAAATAGTTTCTTTTCACAAATCAGTGCATATTAAACTGCTAGGCTGCATCAGGTGGCTACAAGGATAAAAGAATGTAGTAGCGCATTAGTATATGTGGAAAGTAAAAGAAGTTTACGTCATAATACGATCGACTTTGCGAAAGGTTGTTATAAAATCAATAACAATAACACTTATAAAAATGTTGTAATATCTTCAAAGACTTTTTACGAGAGTTATAAGACATAAGGAGCGAGCATAGATACTAAAAGGCAGCAACGTCAAGCGCGGTTAGTACTTCTACTTAGATGACCGTCTCCAAATACAGTATTCTCTTTCCATCTTCTAACGGCTTGTATATCAGCTCATACGTAGAAGGTATGTAACTTTAGGCGGGGGTTACTTAGCATGTTACCATCCTTCGGAGGGGATGTAAAGCCCTTGGTCCATTGTCTATTAAATGCTAGACCAGTAAGAATATCTACTCTTCGATAGAGAAGAGGTCTGGCAAAATTTCCAGGTTGGGGGCAGACGTTAAATAAGTAAGAGAAAAGAACAAAAATATCTTATCTATCTACTTACTTCATAATAAGCCATCATATAACTGATATTTAATCCACCACATTGAACTCTGCTATCCACTAGCTTGCGTATTGAGGTAATTGGTGTGGTAGATTGAAGTAGAACAAGGATATATGCTGAATAGGCGGTATAAATAAACATAAATGCAGTAAACAAAATAAAAATTATTGTTCTTCCTGAATAGCTTGCCGAATCAACAGATGTACCTAAAAATGTTAAAACAAGTTATATACAGTTTATACTGGTACATTTTTCCAACATCCTTGAATAATATGCATGTATTATTATTATTTCCCTAAATACGTTGGAAAGGTTAGAGGTTCTATTTGAACCATATAGAAATGAGTATTCCTTGGAGAATAAGCGAACAGTCCCTCGAAGTATTTCAACTTGTGTGTTCACAACTTTAACTAAAAAATATTAACAGAGAGCAAGAAAACTGATCAGAACAATTACAAAAAGGAATTGATATAAGGGCTCTATCTTTTGTAAACTAGAGTATTTGTATTAATTCCCATTAGATTTATCCACATTTCTAATAGAGAAATATCAGGTCACATGGAACAGTTCATGTCAGGACCCTCGCTCTGTACTTATTATTTGCTATTAGAGATTCACTAAGATGTATCTACTATTAATTACACACAATCATTAAATTATATCTTCCAACTTACCCAGATCTTTTTAGAAAAGGTCCAGAAATTGGAGTAAATTTTTTTAGATCTAAGGCTCTGTATACAACTAAGGATCTAAGTATTAAGTATTTTATTTTATATTTTATATAACTGTGTCGTAATTGTATACTCATTGCGTTTTGACGTGTTAGACTATACATGTCAGCATAATATGGCCAATTAAATGTACCATGTTGTATTGCATTATATAACACTGCATCGTATTATATTGTATTTATAACATGTGGCCTTCAATTAAAGGGCGTTCGAGAAGCTTTACTATGAACAATGATTTCAACATACATACCTTGTTGACAAACAGCTTCTAAAGATATTAAGGTAATATCACTAATTGTAAATTTCTGTCGATTGTGATTGCCATTCTAGAAAAAAAAAGAGTATACGTTATAAATGAATGTAGTACAGTATAATTAACTAAGCGAAAATTCATTGCATTGCAAAGTATGTCCCTAACTTTACCAGATGTTTGTAACATATTTGTAATAATAATAATAAATAAATAATAAATTAATGTTTATTTGCGTCTCACACATTAATTTTGATACACTGTTTAATACAACAAAGAAATAAACCAGTTAGTTCCAAATAAGGAAAACCTTAATCGTGGGCCACTGTACATTATATTTATGTGCTACTACATATTCCAAATTTTCTACTTTTTGGTATGTTTCTTAAATAATAAGGCTTGTCTCTTATAATATATACACATAACCCTAATATATTAAACACATACATACATGTAAAACAAAAATTAAATATTATTTATTACTAATAAATTAATTAATATATTTCTTTGGCTATTTACTTTCTAATAAAGAGATTAATTTCTTGTTTCTTTTTCGCCAACATCAACCATTTTACTTTTCTTCTAAAAAACTTGAGTAAAGGTGAATTTTCAAAATAAATTAGTCTGAGTTAAGTGTCGTCGTGTAGACGTGTTTTTTAAGATGCTCTCTAAAAAGCGGTAAAAAAGTGGTAGAAACCCCGTTAAACTCGAAAAAATTTCAGCCACCAGTAGATTAAGAAATTCTGCTTGAAATGAAGCGCCTCAATAGAAAAACAGAGTTCATATGGACTTAATAATTACAAGATTTTCTAATAATATTAAATCAAATAAAGCAAACAAGCTCAAGTGAAGTGCAGTGTCCCTACCTACGTACACCCTAAACGACCCAAGAGGTTCATGGGCAATAAATAATAGCATAGTTGAGGCACATATGTTTACAAAGCAATATAGCTGTGTTGTAACCTAAAGTTATTGTATACAGTGGAAAGTTTTTAAATGGGACAATATTAACTCAACCGAAGAAAGAAAAGGAAAGGAAATAAAATAAAACAGCAATCACAAGACGCTGCAGAAAGACAGATAAGCTATTATTTATTTATTTTTATCTTTAATTGATATTATTCTATTCCATCTTTCTATCTGATCTTTACCATCTTAATTTTTATCAGCTCGATTTATTGATTCAAAACATAATATTTTATTATTAATTTGTAAGACGGAAATTGAAACCGATTGCGTCAAAAAAGCGGCAATGGAAAAGATATTAAACATTATACATAGGTAATAAACATAATATATAGGTGATGAAATGGAAATACTGCCCAAAATTGAAACCTATTGTTTCAAGGAAACGACATACAGGGTGAGCAAAGTATCCCTTCGGACCTTTTTGCTCATAACGCGCAAAAAATAGTAATAATGGTGATAATAATAATGTTACCGCGAGATAGGGCCTTCCCCAGCAACTCCACCGTAGATGGTTATTTACATGTGGAGCGGTTAATAAATTAAAAAAAAAGAAAGGGAAAAAAGGGAAAAAATACAAAATAAGATAAAAAATGAAAGCTGCTAGATTCAGAGACACAAGAAGCAGAAAACTTAGAAGAAGAAAAATAAGGAGATGACGATAGATGGAAACTTAAAGGAAGCATCGAAACTGAAAAAAAGCATCTCGCAAACAACTGCACCACACCCCAGCCGATGATGACAAATGGAAACTTATTAGAAGCATGGAAACCTAAAAGAAGCATCTCTCAAACACCTACACTTCCCATCCTATATTCCCACCCCATGCTGCATGCGGCTCTCGCTGCTGACAACAAATATGTCCAATGTCCAACCCGGCGTTTGCAGCTGGTCCGGCGGTATATAAAACATCCGAGATTTGGTTCCGGTACGTGGTTTGGCCGTCCGTTGGGCGTATTCGACGGACGACCGGGCTGCGTGTTGGAACGAACCTCCATGGATGCCCGGAATTGGCAGCAATGCCCACCATACGCTGGCAAATCAATCAATCAATCAATCAATCAAGGGTACACGATTAAAAAATATTGAACCTAAATATGTATGACATATTACTTGCCCTACATTTTGTAACGGTCATGTTTTGAAATAGCACTCAGTACATTAAATTAAATAAAAATATGTTTAAAATTTGCGTATTGGTAAAATTGTTTGGCACGATAAAAAAAACTTTAACGTGTACTCAGGTATAAAGACCGTTTGACATTTAACGCGTTGCGGAGATGGAACGTGAAGAGGTGATTTTTCGCTTCAAAGAAGGTATACGTTTTTGGTTTAAGGAGTCGAGTTTTGGCCACGGGCTGATACACCACGGGAGAGGTGAATTTGACATCTCCGATCTAATTATGTGGTAATTAGCAGAGCTGTGGCCTTGTATCATAATGCTGGAGGTTTGGTTGTCTTAGTTTAAAATTAATAAAAAGCTATTATTTTGTGAGTAATAATGCGAAAATATTCACAAGTAAATTAAATGGTAGAGTGCATTTGTATTGAATAGTGGCCAATTGTTCATCTAGATTGTTTCCTTTGCCGCAATCAACGATCGTTTGCGGTGTTTTAGTATCTGTGTCTTGTTAAGCTGTTACGTTTAGTTACAGGGCTATCCCTCCATAAACATTTATGTACCCAGGGAATATACTGTAAGTTATTTATTTTATGTACTATTTAGTAGTGGCTAATGCGACGAGTTTGTAGAGACAATATGCTCAGTACCGTTAATGAACCTGTCTCGTGATTGATTATTATTCCCCATCTAGGTAACTATAGTGAGTGAGATGAGTAGACAATTTGCCGCTGTCATGTTAGTAGCGGACATTTGCCGCGTTGACTTGATTTGTTGACAATTTCGATGTCCAAATAGGCATAAATAAATAGTGGCATAGTTAGTGTGCAATCGCGAGTAACATTTAAGTCGGCTTAGGTACCAGAGAAAAGTCGTTACGCGTAGAAGCAGTTTGTATTTACATCCCAAATCCTGTATGAATTCGGTTTTGAAACCTAATGAGGGTTCACTACTGACCAAATATTGTTGTTTAATTAAATGATTTAATTCTTGTTACTCACCTTTTTTTGTACGGTTCTTAGTAATTTAAGTTAATTAGTTAGGTATTCGTATTAAAGGTCATTGAGCTCAGGCCGAGTGATAAATAATATTGGATCTATCTAATTTTGCTGTCCAATTACGGATATTGTATTAATTGCCTTTGTTGTTGCCAAAACGTTAATAGATTATTTTGTTTTAGTAGCTGTTTAATTTCGTTAAGCTACTACTCATTCAAACTGGGATAGCTCGGTGTTTCCTTATGTTGCCGGGCCAATTTCTAGTTTAAAGTGATCAGAAATTTTTGCATTAGGCGTCCAACTATCGTTTTTTGTTGAGCCTAGTAGAGCTATGTATTTATTTTTCAGTAATTTTCTGTTAGTAAGTATTTACCAAGGTAAGAGGTAACCAATATTAAGCCAAGCTATCAGGGATAACCTGCACCCTGAGGCCTTATGCTCCATTGTGAATTATAATTATGATTGCGGATTAAGTATAACAAAAAAGCAAGGTTATAATTTTTCGCTGTCGCTTTTGTTCTTACTGCATATTGTTTGCACCTAGTCTCATGTATATCTATGATCGACGGAGTCTAATTCTTTACTGTGACTATATTCTCGTGCAACGACATTTAAAAAGTATAACTATTTTAGACTTAAGATTCGTGCCTCTCGGAAGAGTTCATGTTCATTGGAAGTGCTTTCCTTACCAAGCATTCTTTTTAAAATCTTTTTCTTGCTTTGTATTTATTAATGTTATTGTAAGTAATGCTACCCTATCCAATTATACCATGTCTTAGTCTAGATTATATTAGTCCTTAATATATTGTTTTAAAAAACTTGATATGATTGTGTGAGTATACCAATATAAATTCAAATATAAATGAACTCCTAAATATGTAGTTGTTTCTTCTATTTCAACTATTTAAATCTTGTACAATCTATAGAGATAAAATACGGCAAGGAATTTTTATATGAGAACTGTACAAATTTTGTTTTTGAAAAATAGCTTTATTTCGAAAAAATATTTTGTTTCTTAAATCCCTTTTCAACCTTTACATTTAATTCTGCCCAAGAATTAGCTGCATAAGGAAGCAGTGTTATCGGCGAAACTAATATACCTTCTCCATTGGAATTAAGGCAGAGCAGTTCATTAACATACAGGGTGAACTATATTGGTCCCAGCATATTCTCTTGTCGAACATCATATTGAACAAGCGATTTTTTACTACGTGTTGTATTTATTTCAACAAGTTGTTTCCAATTATTTAAATAACTCTTCATTAATGATAACGATGTATGTACCTTCCACTAAATCTCAGATATTCTAGATATTATTTGAGAATGGTAAACTGTCAAAGCTTTAGAGAGATCTAAGAAAACACAAAGAGCGGGCTTTTCGACTAGTATATTTACTTGTCGTGTAACATCACATCTTAAATTCTGAACATGAGGGAATTATCTACTGCCAGGGAATGAGTGATTATTAAAAATAATCACAGTTTCTATGCTTCAAATATTTAGCTTCATTACATTATTTCATAAGCTTTGGGATAAACTATATGCAGAACTTTACTTCTTTACCTCAATTTTTCTTTAACTAATTAATTAGTCAATTTTATAGATGCAAATCAAGTTTATATAATAATATAAATGCTTACCAAGCAGTTCACTTCCCAGTTCAATAAAATATACAGTACTGCAGCTAGAATTATTAAAACAACTAACGAGGCTATCCAAACTTTATTTGTGAAAGTCATGTAGTAAATATTTTCTATATAAGACATCGACGGCTTCTTCAAAATAAACTTCGCTTTAGTTGACCAGTAACCAAAAGATTTTATAAACTCTATAACCTGATTGCGCTCTTCAGAAAGAAATAAGGTAGTACCTAAAAAGTGATAATAATAATTAAGTGACAAACATATACCCATTTGCTAGTGCCTGTTGTGATGGTCACGCTTACCTGACATAGAGCTAATGAATGATTTGATTAGAATGTTTTATACCAGCTGACATTTTGTAGACAGTTTTTTATTTGTAACAAAAAGGTACCGATCACCTGGCTGGACAACCCATGTCCGAAGCTCACCTCTAATTTTAATGGATTAGGGGTGGTTCCAAGATTAATGAAAACCTACCTGTTTCAAAATTTCAGTGGTTATAACCAATGTGGCCAAATCGTTCACAGTGGTTTATGGAGGATTAAACGGATAACATTTCTGCCCTAAAATTATTTTCGTAAAGAGCATAGCCGGATAAGCATGGATTAGCTGTCCCCCCCTTGGATTTGGTTCATATTTAGGAGGTAAGTGCCTACCAATATGAGAATAATTTACCCCAAACACCAGCTTGAAAAAGAAAACATGTTTACAAAAGTTATGAAAAAAATTAGCAAAATTAAATCATTAGGGGGTAAAAAGAAATATTTTCATTTTGCAACAATTTTTTCTTTATGAACTGTTTGATGGAACACCACTATTTTTTTTTTCTGTGATATGCTCACATCCTAATCAACAACATGTATTTTTTGGAACGAGGATTGAGGATTACTTCATACTGTAAAAAAATAAAACATAAATTTTGAAAAATAAAAAAAAAATGAATTTCTCAAATGTGAATGAGCCAAATCCGGGAATTAAAATCTGTGACGTCCAGGGCGTTACCTCGATTGTAGAAAAAATTGATACTCAATAAATTAATTGAATAGAGGGTAAAAAAGATACTTTAATTTTGCAACAATTTTTTCACTATGAACTATTTAATGGAACACCAGTATCTTTTCCTCTGATATGCTCATATCCTAAGTAACGACATGTATTTTTTGGAGTAAGATTGGAGGATTACTTCATAGTGTAAAAAAATAAAAAATAAATTTTGAAAAATAAAAAAAAAAATTTTCTCAAATGTGAATGAGCCGAAACCGGAAGCTAAAACATATGAGGCCCAAGGCATTATGTCGATTACAAAAAAAATAGTACTGAATGAATTAAATGAATAGGGGGTAAAAAGAATTGTTTTTATTTTACAACCATTTTTTCTTTATGATCTATTTAATGAAACACCATTATTTATTTTCTGTGATAGGCTCATATCCTAGGTAACAACATGTATTTCTTGAAATAAAATGGTAGTATTACTTCATAGTGTAAAAAAAATAAATTTTGAAAAATGAAAACATTTGACTTTTTCAAATGTGAATGAGCTGTATCCGGGAGCTAAAATATCATTAATTCACAGGTTGGAAATTAATGTTGGTTCCTGATTCCCATGGAATTACATAAATTAATATTGGGGGCCTAATGGGGGCCTAATGGGGGGAGGATATTCAAGTAAATATCTCAATTTTATTTTATCAACCCCTTTAATAGTGGAGTAGCGGTGGAGATGGTGGGTCGAAAAATATTATAAATAATCTGAGACCTTGGCTTCTAGTACATACAGCGAATTTCATGTTTCTGTACTCTTACCAACTTGCTTTACCTATATTCCCCTATTTACCCCTAAATAACCCCCAACCCTTCAACGGAATCATCTCAAAATATAATTCAGTTCCAGATGTCGCTATGATACATACGTGTACCAAATTTCAAACGAATATCTCAATTTTACTTTGTCAACCCCTTTTAATAATGGAGTAGGGGTAGTGGGGGGTTAAAAAATATTGTAAAAAAATCTGAGGCTTTGGCTTATAGTACATACACCCAATTTCAAGTTTCTGTACTCTTACCAACTTGCTTAACTTATATTCCTCTATTTACCCCTGTTTAACCCCAACCCTTCAACGGAATCATCTGAAAATATAATCTAGTTCCAGATGTTGTTATAATACATATGTGTACCAAATTTCAAATGAATATCTCAATTTTATTTTATCAACCCCTTTAATAATGGAGTAGGGGTAGTGGGGGTTAAGAAATATTATTAAAAAATCTGAGGCTTTGGTTTTTAGTACATACACCTAATTTGAAGTTTCTGTACTCTTACCAACTTGCTTTACTTATATTCCCCTATTTACCCTTAAATAACCCCCAACCCTTCCATGGAATCATCTCAAAATATAATCTAGTTTCAGATGTCGGTATGATACATACGTGTACCAAATCTCAAGTGAATATCTCAATTTTATTCTATCAACCTCTTAAAATTATGGAGTAGGGGAGTAGTAGTAATTTTCCCCTATTTACCCATATTTAACCCCCAACCCTTCAACGAAATTATCTCAAAATATAATCTAGTTCCAGATGTCGTTATAATACATATGTGTGCCAAATTTCATGTGAATATCTCAATTTAATTTTACCAACCCCTTCAATAATGGAGTAGCGGTGGTTAGGGTTGTTGAAAAATATTGCAAAAAAATCTGAGGCCTTGGCTTCTAGTACATACACCGAGTTTCAAGTTTTGGTACTCCTACCAGCTTACTTTACTTATTCTCCCCTATTTACCCCAATTTAACCCTCAATCCTCCATCAGAATGATCCCAAAATATGATCAAATTCCTGATTTCATTATAATATATGCGTGTACCAAATTTCAAGTGAATATCTCAATTTTATTGTATCATCCCCTTTAATAAAATAGTGGGGGGTGGTGGGGGGATGAAAAATATTATCAAAAATTTTGAGGCCTTGGCTTGTAGTACATATATTGAATTTCAAGTTTCTGTACTCTTATCAGCTGTCTTTAAATATTTCCCCATATTTACCCCTATTTACCCCCAACCCTTCACCGGATATCTTCAGAAGACAATCCAGTTCCAGATCTCGTTATAATATATATGTGTACAAAATTTCAAGTCAATATCTTAAACCGTTCCGGAGAAAACGTGTGGACAAACAAAAGTTACAGACAGAAAATTTTTTTAGCTCAAATTTAAAATCTCGACGTTTCATGACATTCTAAACGTATTTCAAGAAAAAAAAGTTTTAATAATTTTTTTACGATTACTACACATAGAACACATCCAATCCACTACGTGGATGTGGAAGTAAAATTGCAACATTAAAATATTTTTTTACCCCCTATTCATGTAATTCATGAGTATTTATTTTTTTTATAGTCGACATAGCGTCCTAGATTTAGTTCCCGGATACGGCTGAATCACATTTCAGAAATTCAGTTTTTTTCATTTTTCAAAATTTATTTTTTATTTTTTTGCAATGTGAAGTCATCTTCCATTCCAAAAAATACATGTTGTTAATTAGGATATGAGCAAATCACATAAAAAAATAGTGGTGTTCCGTCAAATAGTTCATAAAGAAAAAATTGTTGCAAAATGAATTTTTTTTTACCCCCTATTCATTTAATTCATTCAGTATTTTTTTTATAATCGACGTAACGCCCTGGGCTTCATATATTTTAGCTCCCGGATTCAGCTCAGTCACATTTGAGAAAGTAAAATTTTCTCATTTTTCAAAATTTATTTTTAGTTTTTTTACACTATGAAGTAATCCTCCAATCCTATTCCAAAAAATACGCGTTGCTACTTAGGATATGAGAAAAAAAATAGTGGTGTTCCATCAAATAGTTCATAAAGAAAAAAATGTTGCAAAAAAAAACAATTTTTCTTACCCCCTATTCATTTAATTCATTCAGTATTATCTTTTTCTATAATCGACACAACGTCCTGGGACTCATATATTTTAGCTCCCGTATTCGGCTCATTCATATTTGAGAAAACGAAATTTTTTCATTTTTCAAAATTTATTCATTATTTTTTTACACTATGAAGTAATCCTCCAAGCATATTCCAAAAGATATATGTTGTTACTTAGGATATGAGAAAAAAAATAGTGGTGTTCCATCAAATGGTTAATAAAGAAAAAATTGTTGCAAAATGGAAGTATCGTTTTCTACCCCCATTCATTTAATTTATTGAGTATTAATTTTTTTATAATCGACATAACCCCTGCACGACATTTTAGATTCCGAATTCGGCTCATTCACATTTAAGAAAATCAAATTTTTTAATTTTTCCAAATTCTTTCATAACTTTTGTAAACATGTTTTTTCAAGCTGGCGTTTGGGGTAAATTATTCTCATATTGGTAGGCACTTACCTCCCAAATATGAACCAAATCCAAGTGAGGGCAGCTAACCTATGCTTATCCGGCTACCCTCTTTATGTTATTGTTCCCGGGCTTTAGAACAACTTAAGGGTTTTCAACGCCCGAAAAAAATTACCAGAAGGGTGGAGAGTGGTATTTTTAGCATGTTGGTGTAAAAATAAACAAATAGCAAAATTCGATGTATTTTTAAGTGACTTCCATATCGATATTACCACTAGGTTCAATTAACCCAGCTAATGTGAAATTTTGTTTGATAATATTTAGTGACCATTTTTATAAAAATGGTCTAATTTTATAAAAGTGGTCATTTTAAAAGTAAAAAAAGATCACAACAAAATTCTTAGTAAATCTCAGTACCTGACGTGTACATTAGGATGGTCCTTAACTAAATAGGGAATCTTTTTCACAATACTTTTCGCGGCGTCCCCAGATTGGTACCACTTGATGAAAAAAAATCCATGTAAAATTTCAGCCCGATCGGATAAAGGGTGCCACCCGGGTCATTAAACATTAACATAAACATCTGTGTATATAAAGAAAGCGATTTTATTTGATTATCTCTTAGAATTTTGATTTTAGAGAAAACACGTCAGTCAAAAGTTGTAGATCTGGCCAAGGACAATAATTTTATTATAAAACTTTTTATGTTTTCAGAAAAAAGCTTATTCTATTGTTACGGATTTCCACCTTTTTGGAAACACCCTGTATGAATCCGTGGGTTCTAAATAATTTTAACAAGAGATTAAACACTACTAACACTTTATTTAACAATTTACTGACTGTACAATACTTGTTTACTTAATAGTTAACCTCACTTTTCACCGAACGTGTCACTTCTCAAAAATAAACTTCCTTTCCCGCGCTTGTAATCGCGCCTTATATACTCCGAAATTAGCTCTAGATCAATCCAGAATCTTCTCCAGCCATAATCTAGAAAAGTCCTTGGCTCTTTCTAGAGCCTTTCCAGTCACCATCAGAGGCATAGGCGTACCATCTCCTTTTCCAAGGGGGTGTAATTCATAACACTGCCCCCTCCTTAAGCCTGATCGTCCCGATCAGGCAACTCAGGATCACCAGTGTATCTCGCCAGCCTGTCCAAATGCACGATCTTCATCTTGGACTTTCTGCTTTGCTGAATCCGATAGACGACATCATTAATTCGGGTAATAACAGTGTACGGTCCATCCCAAGGTGATTTCGGTGACTTTCCTTTCCTCCGCTGGGGGTTGTACAGCCAAACTAGCTCTCCCACCTTGATGACCTCCTTTGAATTACCCTTCCAGTCATATCGAGCCTTCATTCGGTCATTGGCTGGTGATGGTTCCGCTATATCGTTAGCCAACCTCTTGAAAGGAGCTCCGGCGTTGAACTGCTTGTTTTCACCCTTACTTCCAGTCTGTGGTCCCTTACTGGCTGCACAAATCTTGCATTTGCGACACCAAGCCTCCACATCCTGACGACTTCTTATCCAATAAAATCGTTCTCGTATTTTCTTCAGGGTCTTGTTAACACCGAAGTGTCCATCGGATGTTCCTTCGTGCACTTCCTGAAGCACCTTCGCAACTCGACACCTGGGAATCACTAGACGCATAACCAGCTGTTTTCCATCCGGGCTTTCCCATGCTCTCCGCAACAGCCCGTTCATGACTTTCAGTGAGTCCCACTGCGCCCATAGTGCCTTCAGCCCCACTCTTTTGCCCGAAACATCCTTCCATTTTGGACGAGTTCCCCTTTCTTTGGCTCTCAATATAGGCCCAATTTCCACATCGTTCAATTGTTCCTGTCTGAGCGCTTCATCTGCCTTATCATCCGGTACCTCCACCTTGACAGTGTTGACTGCTCCCGTGACCTGCAGTTTCTCCCAGTGGTTGTGCTTGCAACCTTCCTTGTACCTTCTTCCGGATGAAATGTTTGCATTTCTCTCAGGTTTCGTTTTATCGTCATATCCTTGTAGTGGTGGCCTTTCTGTAATGCTCCGAAGCTGGGAAATCTTCACTTCTCTAGGGGCACCACGTTCGTTATCTGTCACAGCCTCTCTGGTAACGGCTTCCTCTGGTTTTCCCCTTGGCTTCACAGCATCTCCGGCCTTCACTCTCTCCAAGCTCCTCTGTGGACATTCAAGCTGGATATGTCCTAGTTCCCCGCACCTGTAGCATTTCATACGCCGTCCACTTGGCCTTCCACTACTTTGTTTATTCTGTGTCTCTGCCCTGTTTCCAACATTCACTTTCCTCGAGTTCCGCTGTCGACAGTCTCGTTTGATATGTCCTATCTTGCCGCAGTTGTAGCATTTAATACCCCCGCTTGGCTTGCCTTGTCTTTCTGCAGTATCCACTTGAGCCAGTAACTGATTGAACATCTTATATATGTCGGCCAACATAGCATTCTGGTTCTCCTTTTCAGACTGCGATCTTTCGAGACTCATAGCTTGTACTCTTGGACTCGGGGTATCTTGAAGGACAGCTTCCACCTCGAGTGCACGTACCAACGCTTCGCTGCTGTTCTGGTATCGAGATAACCTGAGGACTCGCCTGATCTCATCATCCTGTATACCATCCAGAAAAGCATCTACTGCCAGTTGATCTTGGAATTCCTTCGGTACATCCGGGTAAGCCAGGTGAGCCAGTCTCCACACGGCAGCTTCAAACTCTTGCAAACTTTCCCCAGCCCCTTGAACACGTGATTTCAGCTGGGTCTGATACACTCGGGCAAGGTGTTGATCGCCATATCGTAGATCTAGGGCAGCTTCTAAAACTTTAAAATCCCGTTGTTGGTCTACTGGGATTGTCTGGAGTATTTCCAATGCTTGGCCTCTTAATGCCACGATTAACGCCATAGCCTTTTCTTCGTCATTCCAGTTGTTTGCACTCGCTGCTGCCTCAAACTGTATCTTGTAAATGGTCCATGAACTTTGGCCGTCAAAGGAGGGAGGTTCGAACAGCTGATCTGATAATACCACTTGCTGGCTTCCTCTATCCCTCAACTGTCGCTTAAGCAGGTCTATTTCCTCTTTGATTTCACTTACTTCTTCTTGATGCCTTCTTTCTAGCCCTTCCAACACTTTCTGGAATTGTGCAAATAAGTCCTGTATTTGCTTTTCAGTTGCCATACTTCTGGTTGTTATAGGCATACGACTACGTTGAAATCAAATAAATTTAACAATTACGTCACTATCGGTAATGGGACTGTCCAGAAAAACCTCAAAACGGCACGAAAAAGTCTTATCTAGAGTCTTCGTCACTTAACCTCTAATGTCCAAATAAAATGTTCCAAAAATGTCTCAAAAAAATGCACTTGACACTATTTTCCTGTTCGAACAGCGAACAACGTCCAGTAAATTAGTCCTCTGTGTTAGCACCAACTTCGAGAATACACTGCCAAACCTTCTCGAACACTTCCGAAAAATTTTCTTGTCAAAATCCCACTTCTGACACCAAAATGTTACGGATTTCCACCTTTTTGGAAACACCCTGTATGAATCCGTGGGTTCTAAATAATTTTAACAAGAGATTAAACACTACTAACACTTTATTTAACAATTTACTGACTGTACAATACTTGTTTACTTAATAGTTAACCTCACTTTTCACCGAACGTGTCACTTCTCAAAAATAAACTTCCTTTCCCGCGCTTGTAATCGCGCCTTATATACTCCGAAATTAGCTCTAGATCAATCCAGAATCTTCTCCAGCCATAATCTAGAAAAGTCCTTGGCTCTTTCTAGAGCCTTTCCAGTCACCATCAGAGGCATAGGCGTACCATCTCCTTTTCCAAGGGGGTGTAATTCATAACACTATTAACAATTGTTTCGCTATGATAAAGTGTATTTTTTATAACCAGGAAATTGACGGCGGTGATCGTTGACAACTTGAAGAACATGTTATGCGCTTACGTCCCCTAGGGGCTGAGGCTGATAGCTCGTTAATAATAGCCGGAATTAAGTAGCAACGGTGTTAGACAACTGTAGCTGGATTCATCAAAGCCTGTAGTGTCCGTCATTTTTGAGATACTGGAAGTATGTTTTCTGGTAGTTTGTAGATGGATCGAGATTTCTACATTATTCTAGATTGCCATGCCAGAAGGTTATGATCTTTGCTGGAATGCTTCTAAATGCCTTTTGTATGGTATATAAGCCAATGTAAATACGCAGGAAGGAAGTTTTTAATGAATTGAGATTAGATAATTCGGAAGTGATACAAAGTGAACACTAGAGTGTAAATATTGTTGCGTATTTCCACCTCTCAGGAAACACCCTGTATGAATCTGTGGGTTTTAAATAATTTTAACAAGGGGTAAACCACTAACACTTTATTTAATAATTTGCTATACAATATAGTAGAGGGTCCACACCTTCGAAAGCCGTCTAAATCGCCAAGTAACCCATTCCAGTAAGGTAAATACATTTTGAGCTCGCATGTAGAAAGAGGGTTTTAATTGGCATCCGAAATGGCTTGTTGGACTTTTTTTGGCGCTTGCACAACTTCTCCACAAGAAAAAAAGATGGCGGAACGTTATTTCAAGAATGTGTGTTTTTAAACATATACCTCTCGCTAGAAAATTAACTACGTACGATATTGATGTGATTTTTTATATTTGTATACTACTGACATGAGCGCATATATCTGTACTGTTAGAATTTCAAAATCACTTACAATTTTTTTCTAAATAAATCCTAAATCACAGGAAGCAAATTTGTGTGTTTGAATTTTCGACGTGCGATCAACTATATTAAATGTTTAATTTTTTTATATATTATATGCGAATGAAATATGGTCTAAAGATCAAAAAAGTTTTTGCAAAAAAAATTAGCTCCATATCTTTTACAATTTTTGAGTTACAGACTTTTCAAATTAAACCATAATTTAGGTCCGTGATACTCCTATTACCATGCGGCTATTATCTCACGTACTGCTGTGTGGTTAATTGTAATGCATCAAGATAGTAAGCCAATACATTTTTGATATTGTGTTATTATTATTTATAATTTTACAAAAATATTAATATGTAAAATAAAACTCATTTGGCATAGTATTTATTAGATCTATAGGTTATGAAGGTGTTGTATATGGAGATATTTATTATATATACCATCATTATACAATATAGAAATAAAATATAAACACGTACACAAACCGTGTAATTTATAAGTAGTAATAATAATAATAATAATGCATAATTATCTCAGCTCAGTAAGCATCGACATAGCACTACTAGACTGGTAAGAATTACTGTCTGTTAAACACTGCTCTGTATTATTTCTGCCCTTAAAACAATTGTAGGAAAGGCCACATGCACATGCAACAGAACATCAACATTTTTAGTCACACTCTACTTTACAATTCCACTTTTTGTTTTTTTTAACCACTTGTGGTTTTTTTGTCATCATTTGTGGGTTAATTTGGTTATTCTCTATCAGATATCCAAATTTTCTGGAAGAGTGTGATGTGTTTTCTTAACCGTTTTTCAAGTCACCGAGGTAACTTGTGTAAAATCCAGAATTTTGTGTTAGGTAACGAAAGTATAGGAGAATCTAAACCATTTCTTGTAAATAATTTTTACAATTAAAATTATTTTGCAGTAAGCAGGGTTTGACCCTGCTTCGCTAAGTACTTCAGTTGCAAGCTAAGCTAAGCATACCAAACTACTGGACTTAATGACTGTTTCAAATGCAGTAAGTAAGCTCTCTTGTAGGACTTAGCGAAAGTATGTCTAATAACTTTATGAAAAATAAATGCTACCTTGGTGAATCTAATTAAACTCACTATGGCCATACAGATTCACATAGGTCTTACGACCATCTTCAATGACACGATCACCAATTGCATCGCAGTTATCTCCAAGATTAGTCAAACTGTTTAGATGGCCTGTTTGATTTAAGGCAACTGTAACTGCTCACTTTTTCCCCTTCGGAAAGAATAACTGACAGGTCACACAATACATAGACTGCCAATAAACAATATTTACAATATTTTCTTCTTCATGTTTTTCACCTAATTATTTATTGGTTTCGTGAATACTATAAAATACCCTTTGTTGTCGTATACCCACAAAACTTTTGTAGTTTTTCTATTTTGGAAAAATTAAACATACCTTTCGTAAATATTATTGTGTTCGTTTGTTCATGGCTGCACTTCAAATTTTATGCTAGGCGTGAGGAATCCAAGTTCACATTGTTGGGCAATATTTGTCCTTATTTACACCAATATTCAGGGCTTGTTTTCTTAAGTCATATCGTACTTTTTTTAAATCCGAAGTTTAGGTCAATTTTTATTTTTAAACTCAATTTATTAAAACTTATTAACGATTTCGTACTCTATTTGCAAGTCAAGATATACTGTCCTAAACCAAAATGACGTAACTTAAAATTTCCTAAGCAAATTGGACGTACTTCAAAGTTTCCTTGTTAAATGACCGACTTTTTTCAATAATCAATAAACCATTATTTTTGCATCTGCCTCATAGAATTAAATTCAAAAATTGAATGAAACTATTTAAAAAAATAAGATGTGCTGAGATTGGCGGCATAAAATGTCAAAGAAGAGCGTATAATGAAGTACGTCATTTTGGCTTAGGACGGCAGTATATTACATGTAACAAATTACATCATAATTTAAAACCACGTATTTATTGCACCGAAATAATTGTTTAATAACTTTCAGACAATGAGTGATCTAATGATCAAGAATAATATAACACCTAAATCAAATTAGGTATTATACTAATCTATGATCTATCCACAATTGCACAGAACGAGCCCTGCCGTAGCTGTCACGTTGCGCGCTAATAACAAGACATTATTACGGTCGAATTTAAAAATCCGTATCTCGAAAACTGTATAAGATATCGAGCTAATTTTTTTTGCAAAAACTTTTTTGATCTTTAGACCATATTTCATTCGTATGTAATAGATACAAAATTCGAATATTTTATATAGTTGCCCGCACGTCGAAATTTCAAACACACAAAATTCGTTCATGTGATTTTGGATTTATTTAGAAAAAAACCGTAAGTGATTTTGAAGGTCTATTAGTACAGATAGATGCACTCGTGTTTGTAGTATATAGATATAAAAAATCAGATTGATATCGCAAGTAGTTAATTTTTTAGGAGGAGGTAAACGTTTAAAAACACAAATTCTTGAAATAACATTCGGCCATGTTTTTTTCTTGTGGAGAAGTTGCGCAAGCGCCAACAAAAGTCCAACAAGCCATTTCTGATGCCCCTAAGGACCCTCTTCCTGAATTCGTTTCCAAAAATCATTTACCTTGTTGGAATGGGTCATTTCAATTTTTAAAGCTTTGGACCCCTTACTAATACTTCAAAATAACCTTTACACTTTGTTTACTTGTTATTTAACATCACTTTTTCGCTGTCAATTTCACTTTAATAAACTTCTTAATAAACTTCTCTCTCTGCGCCGATAATCGCGCCTTATATACTCTGAAATTGCTTACAGATCCATTCAGAACCAATCAAGAATCTTCTTCTAAACAGTCTAGAAAAGTCTATCTCTTTCTACAAGTTTCCAGTCACTATTAGGCATAGGCGTATCAATCTCCAGTTCCAAGGGGGTGTAATACATAACAATATCAAGTAGTAAACATCGTTAAAGTTTTTTAGTTAATAAAAAAGCAAGCTAACCAAAGCTAACCTAATAAACAAGTATTGTAAGTTGTTCAATACAGTGTGTTAGTGTTCTCTTGTTATAATATTTGAACCCACGGATTTTTAAGGGAGGCTCCTAAGGAGTGGAAACTCGTGCCAATATTATTTTTTGTAAGGAATTGATTATAATTTTCCATTCATTTAACTGTCCTCTCTGCCACATCGTTTACTATTCGCAATTTACTTTTGATTTTCAACGTTTTATTGAAACTATCACTTTCATGCCATGGTAATGATTTTATTTGCAGAAATTGATCACTGCTTTCAAATATTTTGAAAATTAGTTTCATTTTACTTGAAACGAATTGTTCAATACTCCTTTCAACGATTCCGGAAATTTTGCCTTCTCATATTTTTGGTTGTTTAACATTTGTATCTTCATCATCATCATATCCTCACTCAGGTTCGCGATTTACAGCTTGAACCACATATTTTTTTGTTTTGTTTTTTTGTTTGAATTTAGGTAAATAAAAGCGAATGCAACAGCTTCATGACTTAAATAACATAAATGACTTATGAACATTTGTAAAGCAGCGCGAGACATATCATGATCGATAGTTTGATATTGGTGAATCATGGACGGAATCCTGAAATTCCGTTAGGGTTCTTTAACAGGCGATAGAGCACAAAATCGCGCATCAGCATATATACTAACAATAAAAATAATTTTAATTCTCTATAATCGTCTCCTGGTTGTTTTTCTCTAGTGTAATTTTAACAAAATTGATGATTCGTGATACATCATTCTGCTTTAAGCGTTTCCTGACTTTTTGCATTCAATTCCGAGTTGAAAATGGGCATTTATTTCAGACCAACTGAAACAGTTTGAAAATCTGTGCATTTAGGCTTGTCATTTGTTTTCATTTTTACTTCGAAAACGTTTTTAAGAGCAATCGCATATATTATTATATAATGCCTACAAGCCAAATACAAAATATCTCTTTCTAAAGTATTTTATAGTAAATTACAATCACATTGCAACATTTACACGTCCAGTATTAACTGCTGTGGTATCAGAAACTAACGCTTTTACGAAATCTTGGAGATCCTATTCAGAAAGTAATTCGCAAACAGCAGATGCCTTTTTTCTTATTGCAAGTTTGTCTTTATTATACAGCCAGTTATGGACATATGTGGACAAACTTTGCAAGTGCGGAAAAAACTTTTTACATGAAACATGTTCTCCTAGACTGGATCTACTAGGTACTTTTGCCTATTACGTTTTTCCTAAAATCAAAATTATAAGAGATAATCGAATGAAATCGATTGTTTCTTATATACATAGATGTTTATTTTAATATTTTAGGGCCCGGGAGCACCTTTTTCCTTTATCCGATCGTTCTGAAACTCTACATGATTTTTTTTTTTGATCAAATGGCACTAATCTGGGGGGTGTCGCAAAAATTCCGACCTTCAAAAATAAGGACCACCATATTGTACATACGTGATTAGTCCGTTGAGTAAATACTAACCTGCAATATGGCCCCTTTCTTCATATAAATCCTCAACTAATCCATCAAATTTTCCAGTTGTATGATTTAAATATCCATATGAATCAAAAATCCTAAACGTGCACGTGGCATTTAGGTATTGAAGAAGGGTGTGTATATTTGGAAAATCTTGGAAGAAATAAGGCTCGTCGACATTGGATTCACTGAAATAATTTACACTAACTGAGAATCGATTTCGGACAACATGAGATTTAGACAGAAAGTGCACTCTCGGCAAGTTGTGTTACGCAATAAGTGATATGCGTATAACATTGGTAAAATGTTTTCATGTGCGATTTTCTCGAAAATTTCTAATGCTAGAAAAATGTAGCAAATACAAAAATTGCCTCTTTCCTTATTTTTATTTTTCCTCTATGTACTTGGTATCTATTTGGAAAGATAAAAAAGTTTCTTGCAGAACATTTTACCGACATAGCCAAGAAAATTTATATATTTCTGCACTCATTAACTGCACTTATCTGATATTTGTATTAACACATTTTGGTAACATATACAGACTGTCTATTTTACGAGGGCCACACCAAATATCTCGCTTAATATCTATTGTAGAAGAATAAAGTTTTAGAAACAGTTATCCCATTTTTTGTGAGCTATATTTCAGTAAAAAGAAATTTGAAATCCATAGCCTACTTTGTGAGATATATTACAAAAACCTGAAAAATAGGAAAACCACAAACGGTTATAGCTTCCTTATTTGAGGAGATACGAAAAAAGTTAAAGGAATGAAAGTTGACGGCAAAGACAATAAGAATAATAACGTGTAACAAAAAAATCGAAAAATGCAGTTGGCTTTGACATACGCTATTGTGCAAAAATCAAAAATACATATCTCAAAGTAGGCCATGACGCCATTAATTCCGTTATTTTTTTCTCATTCCAACGATATAAAACATGTCACAGAAATTTTAACCGATAGTGTCAATATTTAATATTTTACGAATACCACAATTCATATAATTGAATCGTAACAACCAGCTGTGCCATAATAGTAAAAATTCACTTTATAATAATTATAATTCCGTAATTATTTATTACAATTTAATACAAACCAATAAATATCTCATAAATAAAAATACAAGTACAAAACGAACATCCAAAGAAAAAAACGAAAAACTATGTATAACAGTACTACCTACTACTATATTGAAAAGAAATTGTGTGTATTTATTTTTCTAACTACAAATGCTCAAATTGTGCACCATGCATTCTGACACATAAACGTGCTCTACGAGACACGTCACGCATTACATTTTGGAGCATTTCAGGAGTAATTGCCTCACATGCGTTTCGAATTCTGGTTTGATGTCCTCAATATTTTCAGGGGCAGTTTGAAATACCTTGTCTTTAATGTAACCCCAGACGAAAAAATCCAAGGGAGTAATATCTGGTGATCGAGCTGGCCATAGAATGGGTCCATAGGTGCCTATCCAGCTATCTGGCATAACTTGATTTAAATAATTTGTACATATTACAGCAGTGTGAGGTGGAGCCCCATCTTGTTGAAAATATGATTAATTTAATCTTTCTGCCACTGTTAATTCATAAAGAAAATCTTGAAATTCGTTTTGCAGGAAATTAAGGTATCTACGAGCGGTTAATTTGCCATCATAAAAATAAGGTCCAATTACTTTAGTCCCTAAAAGACCCAACCAAACATTCGTAGAAAATCTTTCTTGGAAAGCAGTCTCTCTGCACCAATGTGTATTTTCTCGTGTCCACTTATAATGCATATTTCTATTGAAAAATCCATTATTAGAAACATTTGATTCGTCCGACCAAAGAATTTTGCTACATATCAGCGCGTCATTCCGTTTCTTATTTAATAACCATCTACAAAATCTTACTCTCCTTGGCTTATCTCCCTCATTTAAATGTTGAACTTTCCTCATTTTGTAGCATCGAAATCCGTTTTTTTTCAATATTTTTCTTGCACTGTCTTTTTTTATGCGACAGTTTCTCTGAATTTGTCTCAAAGAGGTTTCCTCATTTTGGTTAACATAATTCATTACTCTATTCACTTTTCTTACATTATCCGCAACATGCGCTCGCCTTACTACTTTTTTTGAAAATGAACCGTGCGTTTTTAGATTTTGAACTAACTTCCTAAACATAGTTCGATTTGGCTGCGGAGCATCTGGAAATCTATCTCCGTAAACCGTGACTGCCATCTCAGCGTCAAAATTGCACTGACAATAAATGCTAATCATATCGAATTTGTTATTATTGGTGTACACCATAATTACTGATATAAAATTTGTCTTAGAACTCGACAACGCAACATACAACATACAACAGTTACAATCTGTCATATTTATTAATAACTGTATACATTGTTTTTCACTAATTATGGCACAGCTGATTGTTACGATTCAATTATATGAATTGTGGTATTCGTAAAATATTAAATAATGACACTATCGGTTAAAATTTCTGTGACATGTTTTATATCGTTGGAATGAGAAAAAAATAACGGAATTAATGGCGTCATGGCCTACTTTGAGATATGTATTTTTCATTTTTGGACAATAGCGTATGTCAAAGCCAACTGCATTTTTCGATTTTTTTGTTACACGTTATTATTCTTATTGTCTTTGCCGTCAACTTTCATTCCTTTAACTTTTTTCGTATCTCCTCAAATAAGGAAGCTATAACCGTTTGTGGTTTTCCTATTTTTCAGGTTTTTGTAATATATCTCATAAAGTAGGCTATGGATTTCAAATTTCTTTTTACTGAAATATAGCTCACAAAAAATGGGATAACTGTTTCTAAAACTTTATTCTTCTACAATAGATATTAAGCGAGATATTTGGTGTGGCCCTCGTAAAATAGACAGTCTGTATATATGTAGTGATATACAGTAAATTTAATAAGGCTCTATTCTGACAGTAAACGAATCGATAAAAAAATTATTACGACCTATAGTGTTTCCGTTCGTACAGATGAACTAACAGAGATGTATGGTATTTTCAATTGCAATTTCCGTATCAATTGCCAAATATAGCCCAATCAACCTGTCACGGTTTAATGTTAAATTTGCCAAAATTAATACCCGGAAACAAAAAAATAGGATTGTATAGAAAAAAAATCTAAGAAAAATTTGTGTTTCAATGGGCTCGTTCTGAAGTGGCGAACTTAACCTAACAAATTGGAGAAGTTGAGAAGAACAGTTTTTCGTAAATAACAAAAAAACTATGACTCTAATAGAAAAAAGTTGAACGAGAAAGTTGTAGGTGCTAAAAAGATCTTTCGATTGCTATTTTTTAAGTATTAATTGCGATAATACTTTTAGAGATATATCGAAAAAACCGTGAGAAATCAGCTTCTCTTCTTTTCCCTGTATCTTTTTGAAATTTACGTTTAAGTATTAACTGTCAACCGTAAGAATAGCTCACGGCGCGGCATGCTGAAAGAGTAAGTTTTAAAAAAATTAAAACATATCTTTTATTATTCGAGATATATCGATATTTCGAAAAAAAAAGACGTTCTCGAAAATCGGCTAGTCTTGCTCAACGGAAAGTTCTACAATAACGATCTTGGGCTCATTTTCTTTATAAAGAGTTGTCCTATCATGTTGTAAAAGAATTGTAACGGTTTTATTAATTTTAAGGGCAAATAAATGACTTTAAAATAATTGCATGTTTTTCTTAAAATAAGTTTACAGAAATGACATACGGGAATCGATTACTGACAATGTTTAAACATTGCCAGTAATCGATTCCCGAATTTACAAAAAAATATGTTATCCTACGACTTTCCGGAGCCCAGAAGAAATTAAAATCGGAAAATAATTTTAAAAGAACATAACCTAAAAAAATGCAATTATTTTATAGCCATTTATTTGCCCTTAAAATTAATAAAACCGTTTCAATTCTTTTAAAGTAAGATAGTACAACTCGTTATAAAAAAATGAGACCAAAATCGTTACTGTAGAACTCTCCGTTGAGCAAGACTAGCTGATTTTCGAGAACGTCTTTTCTCGAAAAATCGATATATCTCGAAAAATATATTTTTAAGGTTTTCAAAAACGTGCCTTTTCAGCTTGCCGTGAGCTATGCTTGCGGTTGACAGTAAGTATGTAAAAGTAAATTTGAAAAAGATACAGGGAAAACAGGAAAAGCCGATTTTTTTACGGTTTTTTCGATATATCTCAAAAAGTGTTATCGCAATTGATACTTAAAAAATAGCAATCAAAAGATCTTTTTGTAGCACCTACAACTTTCTCATTCAACTTTTTTAAAGTCATAGTTTTTTTATTTACGAAAAACTGTTTTCTTCAACTTCTTCAATTTTTTAGGTTAAGTTCGCCACTTCAGATAGAGTCCATCGTAACACAAATCTTTCTTAAAATTTTTTCTTCTATTCATTTATTGTTTCCGGGTATTAATTTTGGTATACACTTTTACCTATGGTGGGCTAATATGACAATATAAATATAAGCAATAATAAATTGATATATAAACTTACGGAATATCATCGAAATCTTCTCTTTGAGTACTTGCTATATTATTAACGACAGTACTAACCAGAAGCGAATATTTTTGAAAATTACTGCGTCTTTTTGAAGCTGGAATATTGTGACAATTTAATCCTGTTGCTAAGGACCAGTTTCCATAATTTTCAATTACTAAAAAGACAATAACTACTATACATTTTGAGCAATTATTTAACAAGACATTTAGGTAGAGAGATGGCTGTATAGATTTCCTATGAATAAGATACATGAAAAACTTTGTATGGGTGAGTAAGTACTACCACAGACCTACAGGGAGCCACTTTTCTTATAAGCAAATTTTTCCCGCGTCATGGAATTTTACCGGAAGTGACGTCACAATGGGAGGATTCGGGCAAATAAGAAGAGGCAGCCTAATTTTTTTAATAACTAGAAGACTTGCACTTTAACTTAAAAAAAAATAATTAATGCATTCGATGACTTAAGTCAACAGGAAAAAAAAACTTTAATCGAGGGTGTCTCACAGGGTTGCGGGTACATTAAGCCTGGCAGCCCACTACAATCCTATTGTATACCTCAAAACTTATATTTTGACGTAAGTATTATTCATGTATTCGATGATATAAAAAATTGTGACCGGAAGTGACGTCAGAATTCCATGACGCGGGCAAAATTTGCAAAAATGAAAAGTGGCTCCGTGTATATCTGTGGTAGTACTTACTCACTCATATAAAGATTTTCATGTATCTTACTTATAGGAAATCTATACAGCCGGCCCTCCACCTAATTTGACATACCAAGTTTGAAGGCTACACTCAAAAACAACTCAAAGTAAAGTGCGCCATTTTGGTCAATTTTTAGTGTAGAATTTTACGCTTTTAAATTGAAGAAAATAGAGGTTATTACTACCAAACAGATGCATGTTGGCGGTGGGGGTTGTAGAAGTCAGAAGTCCATTTAATGTTTGCAATAAAAAAATTCTTGCGTTAAGATTTTACCCACAACTTCAAGAAATAGTTAAAATTAAGTGAAAATCTCAATTAGGAGAGGGACTGGCGAAAAATTTTGACGTGATGAAGCAATTCCGATGGAGCTATAGGATTGAGTAGGCATCTTAAAATATAGGGGGATCCAAAGGTCCATGATTTTTTTTTGTGTACCTACCTGTGTTATAGTTCATGCTGATGGCAAAATGGAATTTTTGCCTGGATGCTTGCTAACGTTTAAATTAAGGTCTGAAATCGAGGATTAAATGTTGATCCCTAAGTTGCCAAATAATTCTGTAATCATCATTGACAATGAAAGGTGGAGTTATGCATAGCAGAGTTGTGCAATGTACAACGGCTCAAAGTTGCACGGAGGTCTATATTTTCATATACAAATGATTCCTGACTTACAAAGTAATAGTTCAGAATGTGTTGATTTATTTTAATTTCTGATTTTGACTTGACTTGTCAGATAATTTATTTGCATTTTATGTGTGGTAAAATTTGTGTTTTGTGTCCTGGGGGCCCAAATCAAATTTCTGTACAAGCGTCCTACGACTCCTTGCTTCGCTACTGTTGACATAATTCAACAAACACGTTTCGCAAAAATGGCTTATTTCGGACTTCCTCCCTCCCGTCATAACACTTTGTAATATTTATGAGACCCTTGTTACAAGAACATTCGTTTGCATTTATTTATTTACATTTAAGAATAAGAAATTACACTTTCTCTAAAAAGTTTTCTATTGATTTTTGTGAACATTCGCTTTCTGTGAACCCTCTCGCTCCCCATCGTTCACTTTGTGACATTGTGGGTGACCCCCTTCCCACAAATAAAAGGGAGCGCATTTTTGAATGGCCTCTTAGATATTTTATTGCAAAGCCAAGGACGCGGCGTTTTAACTTTACTACTATGTCCACCAGATTTAAGTCCTATTGAATTGGCATGAATACAATTAAAAAAACCGCTGCCTAAGGAATCACTACTACCACATCCAGATTTCCCCAATCTTTTTAAAAGAAAATATATTGATGTTATATTTGTACTCTAATAAGTGGAAGTAATTGATCATAAAATTTTAATAATATGGTATTTAAAATCATTTGTTCTGAGGTGGTAATGGAGGTGACTGATGACTAAAAATTTTTTGAGAACTTTTGGTGTCATATACACATAAAAACAATTTTGTTTTGATAATTCCTTTAATAATGGAGTGGAGATGTTGGAGGTGGTGTTAGGGGTGGCAGATGTCACAAACAAAACTGAGACCATGACTTCTAGTATATACACCAGATCCCAAGTTTCTGGACTCTTAGTACCAGTGGCGTAGCTGAAAATCTCGGGCCCCCCCCTCAAAATGTATGGTCGGGGCCCCCACAAAATAAAAAACTCACTTAAATTATAAAGTTTTTCGGCAGCGGCGTACATTCTCTTTAGCAAAGTCTTCGATGATCTGATCAGTATCTAACTTCCTTGCTCTCACTTTCTCAATACTTAATACACATAATGCTGAAGTCTTTCTTGTGTCATTGAATTTCGTACAAACGTCTTAATAAGCTTTAATTTTGAATATGACCTTTCAACTGCAGCAACAGTAACTATGGTAGTGTTAAGAATAATTTTATGGCAATGAATACATTTGGAACACTTAACAGTAAAGTTTTATGATTTTTTATAGGGAATATAGCAAAATAAAAGACTGAAGAGTCCGCAATTTCTATTATTTGTGTGCTCAAAACATTTCTTAGTAACAGAACTTCGCGGGGAAAATCTGCCGATAAATCTTCAGAATAATTTTCAGCAAGATTGTTATCTTCCAAATCGTCATTCAACTTTGATAATGTTTTGGGATTCAAACAGGAAAATCTCTTTACCACTTCGCTCATCCGAGAAAATCGGCCAACAATCTGTTGAATGACAATATCAAGGTTGGCATAAAATACCTCTACTTTAAAAGATGTTTCGGAATCTGTAAGTTGTTCATCTTCTGCTAATTCATCAAGAAACTTTTTAACACGCCTTTTTCTCTTTTTTTAATTCTTGTTCTATACCCCATTTATTTGACAAATCCGAGGCCTCTACTAAAATTAATTATGTACGAAATAACTTTTTTGTCAACCATTATTATATTAAAATATTTATATATAATATTGACTATTGAATATTGATGTTTAAGATGAATTAATTTTTAATTTCGATGATATTTTCGCGTCATAAATTTTAGACTCGGGGGCCCCCAAGAGCTGGGGGCCCCCCCGCACCGCGGGCCCTGCGGGTCCGTCCGCTACGCCACTGCTTAGTACTTGCTTTACCCCCAACCATGCAAGGGAATAAGCTCAAAATATAATCTAGTTCCAGAACTTGTTATAATACATATGTGTACCAAATTTCAAGTCAATCTTAAATCGTTCCAGAGAAAATGTGCGCGTTTCAGAAAAAACGTGCGCAAAAGAAAGTTACAGACAGACAGACAAAATTCTTTTCACTTAAATTTAAAAATTAAAATTCGACGTTTCATGACATTCTAAACTTATTTCAACAATTTTTTTTTATTTTGTTTGCTATTACTATACTTGGAAGTAATAACCTTGTTGCACAAAATACCATATTTTAATTTGAAGATGCACGTAAGTTTGAAAAGTTGTTGAAAATTGTACAATGTTGCACAATATCGTTCCATTAATTGCTCCAGTGTATCGCCCAGCAAGAAATTGCTGTGAAAATTGCCTGTGTAACAGTACCTTTGTAGAGATGAATATATCCTAAAAATAAAAATCATTGTATGATTAGGTACTTACTTAAACTCGTGTTTTCCCCAATTTTGTACGGTTGATACAAATTGGCTGAGGAATTTTCAAAGCAGGCAATAACTATTTCGCTCATAGGTAATATTGAAAACGGTTCAATAATTCTTAGCAAGTTTTCATAATTGGTGCTATCGATTAGAAACAAATGTTTCAATGGATATCTAAATAATTTTGTTTGATTGATCTGAAATGAAAACAAATGCTCAACAGCTTGTTATTAAGGAAATGTGAAAAGAGGAGTTGTGTGGTATATGCAAACAAATATACTAATAGCCCCCCAGAGGAAGGTGAAACCTTTGTTGTGGTACTGCCTCTGAAATAGTTTCCACAACCATCAACATTACAATCAATGAACGTTTTATTTGACATCATTTGGACATAATTATAGCTGAATTTTAATATCACTTTAATATACTATAATTCGTTAGTGCTCAAGTGTCTTAGTATCTGAGAAAGCTACTTCGTAGGTCGTGTATAGAAGTTCAAGAATTATATAGTTTTATTTAGAAAGCTTTGTGAAAGTTTGGATATTTGGCATTTTTGTAAATTTTGTGGTAATACGGGAATAAATCGACATGGCAAATGGTGAAATACGAGTCAAAGAAAACCATATACTGCAAAGTTGTAATTCGAATTTGCAGGAGGTATTTTCTGAGGGATACGAAAAGCTTACAGTATGAAATATATAAAAACAATATAAAGCCAGAAACTTTGGATATTGTTAAGAACTCATAATGTTGAATTAATTTGCCCGATGTTGAGATTATTCTGCGATTTTCTCTATAGCTGAGACTAACTGTAGTGATCAATTTTATATGTGATAACGAATTTCTACAGACTCTGATTGTCGGTGATGGACTAGAAAAATTGGCTGCATCTAAAGTAAGAAGTAATATGTATTGGTGTTATTAAAGCTGAAGTGGGACTCTAAGCATATTAGCCTAGGATGGTCGCAATTCTTAATCAAAAATCTACACGAATCTATATCTCCTTAATAGCTACCGTCCCAATTAACCTACTTCCTGTTCTCGCTAAAACTCTTGACTCAATTCCTCTATTCCCCAGACTGGAGGTCGTAGAGGATACATTCGTATTCTGTGATTTACAGTATATATGAATGCCGTCCAGACCATTTCACTATCCGGCAGTTCTTCCAAGTCGGTTAATTCTTTGCAAACTTTAATCGAGATGTCGGAGTGTTCCTGGCTACAGAAAATCCAATTTGGTGCCGGTCAAGATTCTGCTCTCGGTCCTGTCCTTTCCCCCTCTACATCAATATAATTATACATCTGATCGATCAGAGCCTGACTTACTCCATTTACGACGATATCACAGCCGTACCTGCAGATTAACATCGACTAGATGTCATATCAAGACTATTACGACGATAGATCAAACGAACCACCAAATACTTTTTTATAAATCGTGTACATCTATCGTATTTAATTCAAAATGGTCCACCCCAAATCCACCATAAAATTAAAAGTCTATAGTCAGTAGGTAATGGGGCAGTTGAGACCACCCTCACTCCTCCATCTTTTGGTCACTCCCCCAGGCTGGTGTGAGATTCATAAAATTTGCAGCCAGCACCATCTAGCAATCTGGTCACGTAGTATCTTCAGGTCTGTAACAGCTTTTTACAGGTCTGGCACAGCTTTTTACAGGGCAGGTACAGCTTTTTACAGGTCTGCGTGACCCGATTGCTTAGACCTGTAAAAAGCTTTGCCGGACCTGTAAAATGCTGTTACAGACCTGTAGAAAAATTGTATCGCGTGACCCGATTGCTAGATGGTGCTGGTTGCAAATTTTATGAATTTCACACCGGCCTGGGGGAGTGACCAAAAGGTGGAGGGTGGAGGTGGTCTCAACTGCCCCATTACCTACCAATTCCTTGCAAACTTTAATCGAGGTGTCGGAGTGTCCCTCCCTACAGAATATCCAATCTGGTTCGGTCAAGATTCTGCTCTCGGCCCTGTCCTTTCCCCCTCTACATTAATATAATTATACACCTGATCGACCAGAGATTGACTTACTCCATTATTACGACGATATCACAGCCTAACTGTAGCTTAACACCGACTAGATCATATCAAGACTATTACGACGATAGACCAAACGAACCATCAAATACTTGTTGAGGGCTAGTAAACATTTTTTTATAAATCGTGTACATCTATCGTATTTAATTGACACTTCCTCGTACGGTCACCAGTTCAGGTGCCGGCACTCGATCGGCGAAGTTAAGCTACGTCGGTAGGGTCCAGCGCATGGATGGGTGAGTTCTCGTTCAGGTACGTCAGTCTATGTCATGAGCTGTAATAGCCTTGACTGGACTGAGACGGCTTGGCGGAAAAATAGAAACGAAGGGCTGATAACTTCACCAAGGAGCTCCTTATCAAGCAGACTGAAAGTCTAGTAAGGGCATGTCTGGATAAGGAGCCCTAAGGTACAAAGTAGGAGTACTACAATAGACCTCTACTGGTCGCAGTAGGCAAGGCCAATCGCCAGCTCCTCTAACTAAAATCTAAAATCATCGTATTTAATTCAAAATTGTCCACCCCAAATCTACCATCAAATTAAAAGTCTATAGTCAGTAGGTAATGGGGCAGTTGAGACCTCCCCCACTCCTCCATCTGTTGGTCACTCCCCCAGGCTGGTGTGACATTCATAAAATTTGCAGCCAGCACCATCTAGCAATCGGGTCACGTATCGGGTTACGTATAACTTTTATACAGGTCTGTAACAACTTTTTACAGGTCTAGCACAGCTTTTTACAGGCCAGGTACAGCTTTAAAAAGCTTTACCGGACCTGTAAAATGCTGTTACAGACCTGTAGAAAAATTGTACCACGTGACCCGATTGCTAGATGGTGCTGGCTGCAAATTTTATGAATTTCACACCGGCCTGGGGGAGTGACCAAAAGGTGGAGCAGTGGGGGTGGTCTCAACTGCCCCATAACCTACTATAGTCCAGAGATCGAATAGTCTAGCAAGTTATAATATTCTGATGCTGTACTACATCGTAAACTGTTGTGTACTGCTCATTTCGAAAATATAAAGACACACGGTTGTTTGGTGCAGTTATATTTCCCATAATCTGCACCGCATCCCTCTTTTCACATACTACATCCAAGCTATAATCACATATGAATTCCGTATTTGGTGCCACCTCATCTTCTCATCAAACAGAGAACACTCATGCAAATCCTGCAAAACAGTATCCTTAAAATAGCGGTCAAACTTTCATACCCTATATACTCGCCCTCCACAACAAAAAAGGCACCCCTACCTTTGACAAATTCAACAACTGACAATTATTACAACCAGCTTTTGCCCTCAAACGACAGACGCACAATAACCCAACTTTTCAAAATTCACTTATCAAATTCCACAAGCGCCTAGGATCACAAGTCCTAGGATTTGTGATCCTTGGAGCTTGGAGTAGATACATACTTTTATTTACTCTTATTAGAAAAAAGAATGATGGTTTTAGCCATTACTTTGTGGTAGTCGGTCATAATGATTTATTAAAACACTTATTTCGTTTCTACCACTGTACTTTATTGTAACTTAACGCTAGGTACTATAGTTTCGATACTTCAACGTATCATCTTCACAGCGACTCAAGTAAATGAATTCATTTACTTGAGTCGCTTTGAAGATGATACACGTTGAAGTATCGAAATTATTTCATTTACCTGAGACGCTGTGAAGATGATACGTTGAAGTATCGAAACTATAGTAGCGTTTAGTTCAAATAAAACACAGTGGTAGAAATGAAATAAGTGTTTTAATAAATCATTACTCTTATTGTCTTATTACATTATACATTAATTAATCAACTGCCTTTGAACATGTAATAGTATCTACAAACAAATAGCGTGATTTATTATAACTCCCTAGTGATTTATTTTTACACCAATCACCTTTAACTTCACGCCTAGCCTGTCCAGTCGATGTAACGCGCAAAATAAAATATGGTCCATTATTATTGAGGGGAGTTATAATCATAGATAATGGTATATTGTATCATTATATGAGCGATTATGATAGCCATTATGCACTGGAAAATCTACAGGGTGGACCGTCTAAAGGGAATAAATAATGAAAAAAAATTTTTTTTGAAACAGTTTTTACCACTAAAATAGATGGAAATTTTTTTCATTGTTCAAATTTCAAATTTCCATGTTTCATAGCGTTCTAAACCTATTAAAAAATAATAATAATAAATTCTTTTACCATTTTTGAAAAAAATTTACCACTAAAATAGATGGAACATTTTTTTTCTTTGTTCAAATTTAAAATTTCCACGTTTTCATGGCATTCTAAACCTATTCAAACAAATTTAAAAATTTTTTTGAAAAATTTAAAAATTATTTTGAAAATATTTTTAATCTATTTATCACTACTTACTATAGAATGTATGAAAAATTTTTTTTGCTCAAATTTAAAATTTCCACGCTTCATGACATTCCAATCTATTTCGAAAAAAAAAATGCAACATTTTACCATTTTGGAAAAAAATGTACTAGAATAGATGTAAAAAATTTTTTTTACCTCAAATTTAAAATTTTCACGTTTCATGACATTCTAAACCTATTTCAGAAAAAAAAAATTTGAAAATATTTTTCACCAACATTTTTGAAAATTTTTTTACCATTAAAACAGATGGAAAAATGTTTTTGCTTTACTTAAGTTCAAAATGTTCACGTTTCATGGCTTTCTAAACCTATTTCAAAAAAATACAAAATTTACCAGAAGGAAACTTTTCTTTTTGCTCAAATTTAAATTTCCACGCTTCTTGACATTCTAAACCCATTTCAAAAATGAAAACATATGAAAATTTTTTTACCAACATTTTTGAAAAATTTCAAAAAAAATGAAATTTTTTTAACCACCACCATACTTCCACTCCACTTCGTGAAGGTGGAATTTAAAATGTGACAGATCGCAATAATATTTGGCATATGCACCTATTATACTTTTATTGAAGAATGTACAGGGTGGTCATCCCAAGAAATAATTCAGTCATGATCGACATTTGTAAAGGTATTTGCACAAGCCTTCCATATTTGGCACCTGTTATTTAGTATTGAACTTTTGCTGTTGGATGAGCACTCTGTATATTTTTTGACCAAAACTTATTAGGTTTTCTTTGTAATAATAGTGACAACTATATTCCGATTATTATTTTCAATGTCATTTCGTAATTATTAAGTTTTTAGAGTGACCGCCATGCACAAATAAAGAGGGAAGTTCTGTGTAAATACTTTTACCGATTTTTTAATTTGTATTTGTGATTGGCCGGATACAGTGAATTATGAATCGACAATTTACTACAGTGAATTATAGGTACGATTTTTCACCAAAAAATACTAGTAATTGTCAAATAATTAAATTGGTGTAGAAACATTATAGTATTCAACTTGCGATAATGGAATAACATATTTGATGATTTACAACATCATCTGCGTAAGTTATTACTTGGATCATAGCTCGTTAAATACTATTATAATACATCTATGCATACAACAAATTTTATTTTGAAAAAACGTGTATTTGTAGAATGTATCGAAATAAAACTTACAGATTTTAAAAGTTCATCGTAATATTTACAGTTTCTAAAGTCCATAGTAAACCAGTTATCTGTATAAAGATAATTGAAGAAGTTATCCATTGTTTGAGGAGAAACATTTCTATGAATGGCCACTTGTTTAGAATGTTTCGATTTCATGTTTTCATCAAGGAAGAATTTGATTTTACTGTATTCCCAGCAACAATTAATAGTGATTCTTGTATTTTTATTTAGAAAAAAATCTTTAAGAAAATTTATATCGTCGTAAGACCTTAAACAAATAATTTTCTGAAGAAGGATTGAAAAACATATCGACTTTAGGATACTTTTCCCATGAAGATTCATTGCGGTATTTTATCAGATACCTATGTATTTCTCAGCTTATATAGACAACATGGAGTTAAATTTTTTAGTATAAGGGCTAACCACTAATTTGAAATGTAGGTTACATTGACTGACATTTGAAACAGATAAACATATATTAACGTCGTTATGACAATAAAATTGTAAGGATAAAATTATATCTTATGATAATTCCACAACTTGCAAGAAACAATGGTAAACCACAATATATACTGATAGTTATATTGTGTGTTATTAAAAATTCAACGCTTTGTTATGAACATAAATAAATCTGTAACATACTTTATTCATACTTTGGTAAGTATTTGATTTGGGATAAGATTCAACCTTCATGATCTTGGAGCAAAAACAAATAACAATGTAACATTTAATATCTAATTTTCTATTTGACTAACATCTTACTTGTATACAATGGGTCTCAGTTTAGTGTCGTCCAAAAAATGACCTCTCATAAAAATATCGAATATTGAAAAAAAGTGGATGTTAGAGAACACAAAGGAATATACCTAGTTTAAAAATATTTGAAAATATAGAGGGCGAATATTTGGGCGTGACGGCATAAATATACTGTCACCTGTTTCCACCTCTGGGAAACCACCCTTTAAAATTCGTGGGTTCAAAAATTATAACAAGTGATAAACACTAAAAAAAATGTTTATTTCTTGATACTTACACTCTACTCTTCACTTTATATCACTTCGGATTTTCTAACTTTACTTTTCATTAAAAATACTTCCTTCCGCTTGTTTACAATGGCTTATGTTCTCTAAAGGCGGCTCTAGAACTATCCATCAAATTTCCATATATTTTTAGTGAAGTCTTGAACCATTTTCGTGCGGCAATCCAGAACAATGTAGAAATATCGATCCTCTTCTATAAGTTTGTAGCTTCTAGAAAATGTACTACTAGTGTCTCACAGATGGTGCGTATTACAGGCTTTGCTGGTATATTGCAGTTATAGTTGCCTACCACCATTGCTAATTAATTTCGGTTATTTCTCATGAGGTACCAGCCCCTAGAGGATGTAATGCATATTTTCAATGGAACACTCGGTGTATTAATACATGTTTGGATTCTCCTTTTAACGATGATGCATTTGACGAATCTGTGATGGGTTGGTACCACGACATAGATGAAAACATGTCAACTTTGATATTTTAGACATTTTAAAAAGCAAGAACGGGGATTTATCGCATTATCAACAATACAAATCGTTCGGAACTCATCTCTCCTAACGCAAATGCAAATCTCCAACTTCAGGCGAAATCCGGGCCCCCTCAAAATCGCCGGGCCCTCTCAAGAACCGCCAGGCCCGGGAGGAACCACCCTCGACCCCCTCCCCCTCTCGACAGGCCTGCATTTCAACAAAATCTTAAGATTCAATTTATGCCAAAAATTTTCAAAAGATATTTAATTTAGGATACTGTTTCTGAGGTTTGCTGAAAAAGGTAATTTTCAATTAGTTAATTCTGTAAAGAATCGATTTTAATTGCGGCTCTTTAGAAAGGAAAGATTCTACTCTAAAAGATGGTACTATTTTAGATTGTTTTCAATTTTTATTGAGTCATAAAATTGCTATTGAAAAAGCAGTAAGTCTCGATCAGTTGCTCTACGTATAGTTCAGTACATATTAGTCCAGGAATGAGATATTTTCGACGAAAACCTGTGTGACAGCACGATTTTTGGTAGAAAGGTGTGTCTTACGGTACTAATGAAAAAATGGAATTTTAGGGTACTTTTCAAAAAAAGCGTTTGAACGACGGGGCAATTTTCCATCGCTTGCGATATGAAAGTCAATTTTTTGGCACTTTTGAAAAATTCGTTATTTTTCACGTTATCAATTCTTGTATAATTTTGGGCTGAATTATCTTTTTCTTAAATATTTATATCTCTTTTCTTGGACAATTTTACTGGGTTCATTAACATTATCACTACGCACTTGTTAAAAAAGTGTGTCCATTTGAAGATCTTTTAACAAGTGTAGAAAATATGAATAATTTGTGTCGATAAAATGTGAAATACTGTCGAAATACACAAGTGAATCGAGAAGAAATACATATAAAGGACAGACAACTTTTTGCTTGGAGGTTTTCGAGAAAATCGCACTTGAAAAAATTGACCAATTAACTAATGAAATACGCATACCACTTACCAGATATAACAATTTACATGGCGTGTACTCTGCTTGGTTTTACCAGCGATTCTGTTGGTAGCAGCCACTAAAAAATTTAAGACTTTATAAGTATACCAAATCCCAAGTTTCTGGACTTTTACCAGCTTACATTACTAATTTACCCCTATTTATTACCTCTGTTCATCCCCAAGTCTTAACAGGAATAAGGTCAAAATACAGGGTGTAATTAGTTTCATGTCATTAAAAAAACTGGTGGTAGGGAACGACAAGACAAACAAGAAAACCTTATATAACATGGGGTCTAAAGCTCATAGTTTTGGAGAAAAAAATAAACAAAAATTTCGCAAATTTTCAATAAAATTTTTTGAGAACTGCTGGAATATTGAGGTAGGTTTAGATCTAGATCTGATCTGAAGAAAATTATACTCTAACTCTCTCTTGTGCAATATTTTAGTTACTGTCGGTGTTTCGTTATGTACACACGTCCAACCCGCCGTTCGTTGTTTTTGTTATTTTTGAATTTCGCGTCATTGTGTATTTATAGTTAAGATTTATTTTATTGACTTACCGTACAAGTCCATCGACCAAGAAAAGCAGTGGTTCTCAATAGTTGTCTACCATAATATTAAATATGTTAACCTAGATCAGTTTTTTTCAAAGTGCCCCTAGAGGGAAAACTGATTACACCCTGTATAATCTAGTTCCAGATCTCGTTATAATAATTACGTGTACTAAATTTCAAGTCAATATCTTACACGATTCCAGAGAAAACGAGCCCACAAAAAAATTACTCACAGATAAACAGACAGACCGACAGACATAATTATGTTTCACTCAATTTGAAATTTCGACGTTTCATGACATTCTAATAAATTTATTTCAACAAACAAAATTTGTGAAATTTTTTTACGATTACTATAATTACTTCCATTCCACTATGTGGATGTGGAAGTAATTAAGTTTAATAAAAGTTATCGCTGGTATTCGCAGTCGCCAACATGCGACTAAAACTTTCATCCGTTTCTTAACAGTAGCCTTGAAATTTCGAAAGTTTGATCGACTTCAAACCAACTTTAAACGATAAATATTGATGTTGGGCGTAACCCCCATAGAAGTCTGCACGAATGCAACTTTTTGCTTTTGTTTATTTAAAGTTTGAATTAATTTTGCAAATTAACAAAAGGATTATCTCGGATCTGGGTAAGAGTATCGAAATGGGGTTTTGTGCATATGAAAGTGCTTGGAAAAAGGAACATTTCGAGACGAAAAAGAACTTGATTGGATAACCGGAACCGGAGATAAAAGTGATATGGCGTGAGAGGCTCTAATTTGTTTATTAACAACTTTTTGGTTACACGAGGTTTGATGCAAATGAAAGCTAACAAGTTTTCCCATCAACAAAAAGTCCTACAAAAAATATGCAATCCCTTAAGAGTTATACGCGTTTTGACCCTAACACGTCTCTTCCGCAACGTGAAAATAGTAAGGTTTGACGCGCAATGGGGTGGCGGGTTCGATCCTCGGTGTGGGCAAATTATTTTTTGTTGTCAAATTCACTTTTTTTTCGTGCAATAAAATATTTCCTATAATAAAATCATTTTTAAATTGTAAAAACGCTATAAATAATTATATATTCTTGAGAACTTCATTAAATCCGTAACTCTCGAGCTGATGGTGTGCAACCTGTTTGTATGCTCCACATTTCATATAGTCGAAATTATGGAACGGTGGAAGGGGATGGGCCCTTTTGTGAGTGGGGGACCGGCTTTTCAACACGGTGCTCCTTGACCGCGATGCGCGCAGCTGTTCGTTCTTTCCGCGGATTTTTTTGCTACGTACATTTTGAGTATTTTGAGATACAGTGTTTTTTTCCACGTGTTCATCCAGAATTTCCAAAATGTTTCTCCTTCGGTTATATTTGATCAAAGATTTTGTTGCACTTCAAAATACCATTTGAAATTATCTCCAAAATTGTTTGTCTACTTCAAAGTAAAATTTAAGAATACAAAACGTTTTGGAAACATTTTTGAGGCAAAATTCGTTTTTTTTAATTTTTAGTCTTTTTTCGACAGACACCCAGACAAAACAAGCCTTCTTTTTTACAAAAAGTATTAAAAAAAAAAACAAAAAGTACCGACAAACCCTCGTTGGACAAGAACAATCATGTTTGTTGCAAGGTAGCAATTTATTTAATGAAAATTGCAAGCACAAATTATTTACATTTTAAAAAAATTTCAGAAGGTAAAAACATATATTATAAAAAATACTTGGTTACATGAAAAAGAAGCAAAGTTGACGAAAAAAATTTACCCACACCGAGGATCGAACCCGCCACCCCATTGCCCGTCAAATCTTATTATTTTCACGTTGCGGGAGATATATTTTTAAGGATCAAAAATATGTATAACTCTTGAATATTTTTTTTTGAACTTTCTGTGGTTGATGGAAAAACTTGTTAGCTTCCATTTGCACCGACCCTCGTGTCCAAAAAGTTGTTAATAAACAAATTACATTCTCTCACGCAATATCACTTTTATTTCCGGTTCCGGTTATCAGATCAAATTCTTTCTTGTCTTAAAATTGTCCTTTTTCCAAGCACTTTCATCTGCACAAAACCCCATTTCGATACGCTTACCCAGAGCCGAGATATTCCATTTGTTAATTTGCAGAATTAATTTAAACTTTAAATAAACAAAAGCAAAAAGTTGCATTCGTGCAGACTTCTATGAGGGTTATGCCCGACATAAATATTTATCGTGTAAAGTTGGTTTGAAGTCGATCAAACTTTCGAAAAAAAAGTTTGCTAATTAACAAATTATGCCAATTGTTTAAACAATCAAAAGATAATAAAGATATCGGGCCAAAAAAATGGTATATTCTTTGGTATAAGAGGAACATTTTTTGAAAAAAACAATAACCTGACCTCATTAGTTTCGGAGTAATCAATTTCTTAATTAAGAAATTTATTTTGGCTATAACAAATGAATGGGTTGACAAAATGAGTTGTGGCTGGCGTCAAACGATGCGTACTGAAAATATTTTTCGATTGAATCAAGACTTTTTCGGATCCGTTAAACCGTTTTCATTTTATTAAATAAAAACGAAAAAAAAATTGTTTAAACAATTTTTTGACCTATAAGAATCCGTGGCTAACTCAAATGGTATAGAAAATTTTTGGGAAAAATCCCAGGCAGACTCGCCTATATACTTGTCTACTTACTAACATCAGCGCCGGCGGAAGGTACAAGCGATACAAGCGTTCAGTTAAACAGCTTAAATTTTGCAAATCTGATATAAAGTAGGGATGTGTGATGCAAATGGACATTTCAGTGTTGATACTTTTGCTTTCGATAATTCGAAATTCGATATTTTGTAGCCATTCTTGGGCCGAAATATATTCTCGGTCTCGGTATCCATACTTTTATGTAAATATTGTATACAAAGTCGATAGTTAATTTTCTATTGCAATATTTCGAAGCTGTCAGAAGTCGGCGAAGAATTAAAAGAAGAATTAGAAGAGGAATTAAAATACAAATTGTAATGATTTGCATTTGGCACTAACCGTCGAAAATCATTCTGATATAGATGGGGTAGAGTTAAAATAAGAATTGGTTATAATATCTAGAATACCATCTTTTCAAGATAAAGATAGTACTGAACTACGAAACGCCTAAAGTAATTCTAAATTTTTTGTGCAAAAAAAAATATGCTCATTTCTCAATACCTCTGTAGCATTACAAATTTTATTGACGTTATCGATGACTGTTGCAGCGAGTGAACGTAAATTCTCGAAACTCAAATTAATCAAAACATACTTGAGATTAACAATATCCCAAGAACTTCTAGATGGGTTAGCCATTTTGGCCATTGAAGGCGATATTTTAAACGAAATCAATATTAATGACTATATTGCTGAATTTGCGCGGAAAAAGTGAAGTAAGGTGTTTCTTTAACTTTTATTTATTTTTGTTTTGTTTCTTGTTTGATATAACAGTGTAGCATAGGCCAAAGAAGCTTTATTATCTTTTTCGTTTTTGATGTTTTGAGATTGCATATGTCCTATATAATTATTTGTTGTTCTCAGTATACAATAAAATATAATATATGTTTTGTTTACCCATTCATTTCAATCCGTTTCCACCAATTTTTATAGCAAGCGTCACGTCCCTAAATTAAATTTTTACGGTGAATATGAAATCGAGTTGATTCCTGCCTGACCAAGTTGAATTTAACACCAATGAAAACTAAAAAAATGTATACCTCTTATTTTGTCACACATCATACCTGTCAGGTTTCATAGAAAGACCTACGCAAAAACCTTTTATTTGATGTGCAATATGAAAATAACAAAACGCCCCTTTTGCTTTTTGCTTACGTCAACCTCAATACGAAGTACATTAAAAATATTTTGCGAATCAAATATGTCTGCCTCCCCCTGCTAAATTGAGCAAGTGGGTCTACGCCCCGCAGCCCCCGTGAAGTGGCGCCTATGTGTTGTGTAACGTATAAATACAAAAACTGCTTAGGCCGGCACCAGACGATGCGTCCAATGCCTTCCAACGCAACGTTGTACACGAGATAGTTTTGTCTCATCGTGTGGCCGTCCTTCAAACAAAGAGGGAAGCTCAATTTTGGATGTTATCGGACGCATCGTTTGGCGCTGGCCTTAGATAGAATCCCACTCTACTATGTGACTCTACTTTCGGGTATTTTCGTAATATCATATGGTGTGTTGTGTGTTGCGCATGTGCAGTGCAATCAGTGCATCCTTTCGTATTTGTTTTTTGTTCGCGTTGTGTTGCGGTCAGCGGTTGACGTTTAGGGTAGGCCGCGGATTATCTAACCTGTAACGACCGTTGCAACAAAAATATAACCTAAAACTCTGCCGTTAATTAAAGTTTAATAATTACAGTGGTGAATTCCGTGGAAGTATGAATCACGGACGTGATCGCAACTATTTACTAATGATGATTTAAAATTTTTAAATTAATATTTACTTAAAACATCCCAGCAATATGAATGAAACACAAAATCTTCGTGCTACTCGTGACTAAGTTGGTGGATTGATGTTTATTTAAGTGTTTTTAGAACTCGTACGATATTTTTTCATATATTTTACAAAATGACCGTCACATACACGGCAGAAGTTGCTACAGTAAGAGGTTTAGGATGTTTTCTAAAATTGTTAATCAGGTGAGTGTTTATAAGTACTTAGTTAAATTAATTCAGTTAAATCCAGCTACCCTTGTAATAAAAATTCTTGTGATATACCTATCTAACTGCCTATGCTGACATTTAATAGTTGATGATGAAAATCGTTGTTCTTTTGCAAGTAGATTAATGTACCTAGATGCTAAATTAATAAAGCTAACTCAGTAGGTACCTATAATAATAAATGAATTTGTTTTTAAATAGTTTCTATAAAAATATAAAATCTATTGTTTTATTTGATTTGCATTTAAACATGTTAATCAACTTCCTTCTGTACATATAAGTTGATAATCGAAGTATTAGTATAGTAAGGGCAGTCAGTAATTATTATCTTATTGGATTAGAGTTGGTGAATATGTGTAATATATATAAGTAGTAGGTCTATATATGAATGTATACTTCTCTTTAATTTGTGTGGTATAAAAATATATATATATATTAATTAATAATGTTTACATAGGTACAACGTAAATATTGTATTAAAAATGTAAATTTATAATTCAGTTAATAAACCAACTTATTATTTCAGTAGGTACATGTTTATAAATAACAATGATTGTATCATAATGTTGCCTAACACTATAATTATTGTAGGTGTATGAACCCTACTAACCATTTTAATTAGTGGGATACAGCATAGCCCTATAATTAAATAGTAAATTGACTCATTGTGATTATCAGTTTGTCACATAAATAAGTATTTTATGTCAGCTAAAAGTACAGAAAATTTTCACACGTGTTAAAAATATTTTACAACATAATTTGGAATACATATATAAGTTCCATTGCAGGAATATTCTAAGCGAAATAAGCCACTCACCCTTGAGATATCATCTTAAAAAAGTGCCAAACTCTGGGAGTGTGTACAACATATCCTAAGTGTATTACTAAATAAACCCAATAATTATAATCTTATTTTCATGTGTTTTCGGACTACAGCACCTTAAATCGTTATTAACAAAAAAGGAGAAAGTTAAATTGTAAAAGCTTAATCTGCAATGGATTTTTAAATAGTCTCCATGGACCTCCATACATTTATTGTTCATTTACAAAGAAATTGTGTTCATCTTATCATCTTAATGTTTCGTTATCTGAACTTCAGCATTCAAGATACAAAGAATTAAAGCATCAGAATTGCCCACATTTGATTTATAAATACATTTCAGATGAACAGAACATAAGAGAGCTCCATGGTAGTGATAAATCATAGCATTTCTTTTGTTTAAAGGAGTATCATCTAATAATACTCGGAAATCATCTTGCAAAAATAGCAGATCATTTTCTCCTAATAGTTGATTCTCAAAAATGAAACGACCAATAAAGTAATTATCAATAGTATCACACTGTATGTTAACTGAGAAGTGATACTGAAATATGTCCTTAATGTAGCATGTGGATTTTCGTGAGACTATCGATAGGAGTTATGGATATTGTTGGTGCCATCACAAGTGAATGTAGCTTCATCGGTAAAAGTATACAAGGAAGCATGTAACAATTGGTATTTACCCACCTACCAAATTGCATGCGTACAACATGGTCTCCCAGTTGCAAATGCTGTGACCGCTGTAAGTGGTTTGGGTATAAAATCTGCTCATGTAGTGCACTCCCATTGCAAAAACCATAAACAAACACCATATTTGCATATTCAAGATGTGAACAGATGTGTGGTATTGTTTATCACTTTTATAAAGATCAATAAAAATGACAGTTCAAAAGTGCTACTAATTGATTAAATTCAAGCTCTTTGCAAAAATTTATTTGTCAATATATAAACGTTTGAGATGCTTTAATCGAAAACAAATAAAAATCGAATTACAGCTTTTGGGTTTTTTAGTCACACATATACATATGTGCAGTGTACACTCCCAAAGTTTGCTACTCCTGTATAACCACACAGTACAGAAACTCTATCGCATCTACATTTAAATCTTTACTGACTTATCTTTGCTCTGCTGGGATTGTATAGGTAGAGATTAAGATATCGATTAAATACAGTTGCCTATATTCAGAAGGTAAAGATCCTGCACATATGCTAACGCTAAAGTACAGATACAATAAAGAATCTCATAGTTTATACCTTCACCTTTTTTCGCTTGAGGATATTCGTTAATTTTCCATTTTTTATTTAGTTTACAACTCTTTTACACAAGCATTAAGGAATGGTTCGATATACATACAAATAAGACTATGTTATAAAACGGAACAAACACAGTCAGGAATCTAAACTTATCAGTTTTTCATTAATTCTGTACCTTGTGCCATGACTGCCATGTATCCAACATTTTTACTGATTTACATTAGCTCCATTAGTACGAAGATGGAACTTTGAGGTACTTAGTTACTTACATAGCACTTCTTTAGTACTTATTTTGACTAAGACTAATTTATGTGCATAGAAATTAAGAACCCAATTAAATAGCCTATTTAGGACTTACTTTTGTGTTTTATTAAATTACAAATTGTAATATTTCAGTGACAAACTCGATTACACACAAGTGTGGCATATTTTGAGTATGACTCACGTATAAACATCAAATACATCCATAACACTCGACACAGACACAGTAAAATAGTTACTTAGTGACTTCTGTAGAATAAAATGCCTTTCCTACTTAAGTACCTACTACAATACTATATAGGGGAAAGAGGGATACTTAATCACAGTTTTGTTTAATTCAAAACATTGGAAAAATGGTTTATATGATTGGCACTAAATCAAATACATTGGAAACTTGGTAGTTATATATTTGATTATTTATATTTAGAACGACCTTTAAATGCTTTAAACAAATTGCGTTGTAAATGTTTGTCTTTAATGTAATTTGCTTAAGTATCTCCCTGAGCTGGGTACAGTACTCTGGAAAAGTACTTTGAGTAGTACTTGAAGCACTTTTAGGGCTTCAAGCACTGTGCTTCAATTACTTTTAAGAGAAAATATTTGGTACTTGACATCTGAATTACTTTGCATAAGTACTTGGGGCTTTAAAGCCCTTTCAGAGGGCTTCAATTACTTTCGAAAGTGCTTGAATTACCTTCAAAGTAATTGAAGTCCTTTTGAAGTGTTTAAAGTATTTCCCACATAACAAAATGATATGCAATGTACATACACTGTATCTTCAATCTATGGATATGTATATCCACAAGATGGAGATAGTATATCTAATGTACATCTAATGGATGTGGAATTAACATTCCCAGCAGATACGTTTGTCGCCGACTTCCATATCTATTTTATATCCAGTGAATGTACATAAACATATGCAATGTACATTCACTGGATATGAAACACACATCATATACACAATCGTATATTTTATGAATATACATTACATATCTCTGAAGCAGTATCCACGGAAATCAAAACGCTTATTGAATACTGCACCCGACGCGTGTTGCCCCAGTCATGTTGGCATCATCGGCAGATGATTAAAACGAAAAGTTTTAATGATCCAGATGATACCAACACGATTGGAGCAGCACGCATCGAATGAAAGTGTTCGAGTGTTTTGATGTTCGTGGGAACTACTTCAGAGGTATCCAATAGTATCCATATAAGAGGTAATAAAACACAGATAGCTTAATAAGAAATATATTTTATATAACTATTTTAAACATACACAAACTTTACAAAATAACCTAATATTACACAATATTTAAAATTTTCAATATTGACGTATACTTCTGTACCTTCCGTTAGTTTAACAAATTGTAAACATATGTATAGTTACTCATGTCCTACATATATTTTTAAAACATTCTCAACCATCAGTAAGTTATATAATATGAACGTATGTAATTTTTATTCACTATATTTATAAAATACATACCCAATATGACATAACAGCAAATTTTTAGGCCTCTGTCACTTTCCGCCATCTTTACTAAACACGCACCTGCCACAATCAGTTAAATATGAAACTTGTAAATTTTCTAACCCTAAAAGAGTATGTATTTACGAATCTAAAAAATTACATTATAATAAATATACTCTTACATCATGGGAGCTTTATGCAAATGTAACAGCATAATATAGCAATAAGCAAATATAAAATCCAGAGAATGAGAAAGAGTTAACTTTCATCACACATAAACACTATGCACACAACACTACAGGGCTTAATCGCTTAATGGCTGCTGACGCCGGCTATTGCGAACTACAATTCGTAAACAGCCTGGTGCGCTGACGTAGTATGCCATAAATTAGTAGCGCATGCGCATCAGATAATGAGACAAAATTCGTGTACGCGTATAATTTAATTATACCTTAATGGACATGTTATGTATAAATCATTATGTATATACCTCCAGCAATATACACTGTATATGACGCTGATGCATATCAGTAGCTGAATATACATTTAATATCATATGTATATTTAACAATACATATTCAAATTCCAACACCTAATGCATATGCTATGGATGTACATATCCATGAGATGTTATGTGGGTTCTAAAATAGTTAGAAGCTCTTTATAAAATTCATTCAAACCCCTTCTAGACAAATCCCATCATGAATTTTTAGGAATATAGGAACTAATAGAAAAACAAAGCAGCTTGTGTTCAGTGTTTAGTTATCCATAGTCATAGCTGGTGAGGTGATACAAGTGTGTGATTACCATTCGTGTTATTGTTTGTCATTGTGTGTCTTTACATATGATGTTTTCAATAGATGGAAACCGGTGTTGTACATTCAAAAAGTGTCATTTAGCGTTACTTCACTTTGGGTAAAACTGGAAGTTGTGGCACATTCATAATCATATTCATATAAGACCAAATAATGGTATTAGTCGAGGAAACGAAGCATTTAACCCCAATATGAGACTCCGCCCCCACCTAATTTTTTTGCGAGACGGTACAAAATGTTCCTAAAGATGTACAGAACAAAGTCAGGGTCATGGGAATTGGTGCTTTTTCGATTTCCGAATGTATACTGGGACAGAAAAGGAACCATTGAATTTTACATTTTGGACAGTTCTAAGCATTTTTTGACTCTTGATATTTTTTACCTAACCTCACTCTTCTCGAGATATAAGAGTTTAAAAATAACAAAGTTTATTTTCTCTCAAAAAACTAGCATTTACCTACGATTATTTCTGGGCGTTTATTATGCAATAAAACATGTCGACTGTATATTTTGGACAACTCGAACCATTTTTGACTCTTGACATTTTTTACCTACAGAGTGTTTTGGTTTTGAAAACTACCAGTCCTCGGATGTCAGGAATATGCGCAGTTAGTAAGTTCAGGACCCGTTTTACTAACTGCGCATATGCCTGACGTCCTCGCACAGGCTATTTCTCAAAACCAGAACAAACCTCTAACCTCACCGTTCTCGAGATATAAGCGTTAAAAAATAAACGGTTAGGTAATAATTGTAAAGAGATAAAAAATGCTTAGAATTGTCAAAATTATAAAGTTTAATGTTCTAATTGATAACAGCCCCACAAAAAAAAGTTCAAACCCAGAAACCAGACCTACCAATCTTTATGTATTTTGAGCTCCCGAATTCAATGCTGCATCAGAATTTCATTTTATCGTTGGGTTTTTTGATCTTAGATTTTATGTGAAATAGCATGCTATGTCAAATAAAATCTAAGATAAAAAAAAACAAACGATAAAACACAATTCTGATGGCAGCATTGAACTCAAAAGGTCCAAATATACATAAAGATTGGTAGGTCTGGTTTCTGGGTCTGAACTTTTTTTTTGCAGGGCTGTGTAATCAAAGACCAAAAATAATCGTAAATACTAGTTTTTTGGAAAAATAACTTAAATACATTTTTTTACTGCTTAGAATTGTCTAAAATAAGAAGTCAAGTTAGAAAAAATTGTTGGTGACCGGAAATAGCGCACTTTTGTCCCGGTTTACGACCGGAAATCGAAAAAGTACCAGTTCCCATGACCCTGACTTTGTTCTGTACATCTTTAGGAACATTTTGCACCTTCTTACATAAAAATCAGGTGGGGCGGAGTCTCATGTTGGAGTTTACGCCTTTTTCCTGCTTCATTTCCTCGAGTAATAAAACTTGGTTATTCATTTCCAGCAGAGTTACCTTTTAAATATCATCATTACGTTTTGAGAAGTCATTGATAGACAACAGTATCGATCCAGTCTACCGGCAAAACTGTCCATAATTTAGTTTTGTCAAAGGAACTTTTTGTTCATAATGATTTGAACTACAAACTACAACATATCAAAAACTCAGCTAATTTTACGGAAATAGTTTTTTTCATGTAATGTATGTCCTCCCCAAACACTTTTTAAGAAATTAATTTTTACGCCACACACTCCACTATTACTATTAATATAGTATAGGTTTTACTTTTTTACTATTATAAGAGTAATAAATACATAAATAATTTTCTTTTGGAGCGTTTATTTTCCCTGAATTTTTCATGATCGTTATATCATACGTGAATGGTGTGGGTGTGAAAATAATATTGCTTTCGTTTTTTAAGCTCTTATTACCGCTTATTCATTCATAGGTAATATATTCCCCATTTCAATAAATGAGGGCTTGGTACTTGGTACTTTTTCAAGTACTGTATTTGGTAATTGAAGCACTTTTGTAAATAAAAGTACTTGATACTTAATGCTTTAAAGCACTCTAGCTAAGTGCTTGGTACCTGGTACTTGAAGCACTTTGTCAGAGTACTTTACCCAGCTCTGGTATCTCCACTAGTAGGGAAACTTGATCAATGAATTTATATAAATAAATATTAAAAAATTAAACAAACACTATGAAATGATAAAAGAACTATAATAAATACTAAAACAAAACTTATTTTTGATACATTTTTTTTTCTTCACTGGCTTTGGATGTCTCCATTTAGCCACAATGTTTCTTATTATAGGTTATACTAAATATTTCACAAATAATCTATGGTTAAAACCTATAATTCTAAAAACTAATCAACCTATAACCTAACGCGGGAGAATCAACTAGATCAAGACTCAAGGATTATTGGATAGGGACACACACTTCACGTCAAGGTGCCCTTTTTAATACATTTAAAAGACATGAAATACATAGAAATACCTAATATTCTTTAAATAAATAGGTACCATGAGAGATATCTACTAGCATCTCTTGAATATATCTAGAGGTTTCATAAAATTGTAATAGAATTGTTCCCTTTTAATGAGAATATTTGAGTCGGGTGCTAAGTACGCTAATTCTTTCATTAAAGTTTATATCATAGATATCATTTTCATTCAATGAAAATAACTTTCTCGTATTATCTACACATTTGAGAGACGTTACCCTGCATTTTCCTTCCTCATGGTTCACATCATTTATATGTCAGGTATCTAAATGCCATGATGTTTCATTTTCCACTCTGAAAGTCACAATGGCAAATTTTCCTTTTTTTGAGGTGATTGTATTTAGGGGTAACAGCTCTTCAAACTCTTCTTCATCTTCCAATGAATCGTCTGTTTCATCACATACACACTCTTCTCCACTTTCAGAAGATGACGTCTTTTATTCGCATCTTCTGCGTTCTTTTGATTTTTTCTTGCTTTTTCTTTTTTCTTAGCTTTATTTAATTTTCTATTATTGACTTCACTGGCGTATCAGCTAGAACTGCAGACATCATTTTTCGCTTCCTTTTCCTGTTTTTCTTTGCACCTGCTTTAGGAAATGGTAAGACTGAATCAGGACTAAGTAAATATAGAAAAGATGTTTCTGTTTGAACTGTAGATGTAGATGTTTTACTAGGCCCTGCAATTTATAGTGAGGTATGGTCAACTTGCTATGGGATTATTCTCTGCCACGGACAACTCTTTTGGTTCCTCTCGATCAGTGACAAATAAGGGCAAGAAGTCATCTTCATTAAAAATTGAAGTGCTGTATGGAAAAATTCCTACCTAAAGCATGGAATACTTGATCACGTGCTTAAGTATCCCATTCTATGTGCCGGTCAAATATCCACCCTGATCCGTTAGATAAAAGAATGTAAATACACACTTAACCCCAACTTGTAATATGTTGTTATTTTGTGCCAAAATTCACAAATGTACACTAATTTCCCTGCTATTGATTAATCTGGACAAATATGAAATGTTAAAGTGAATGTTAAGCATAGAATAATTTAAGTAATATTTACTCTTTTACAGTATCTAATATAAATAAACAGTCAGGTGCCAAACACTAAAATGAACTCAAATCAGGATATGGTTGCATGTTGCTAGATTCTGTAAATTTTACCCTAAAATTGTCGATTCTGAAACATTTGTCATTTTAACTGAACAATGTTGATATGATCAATTATCCCTCCTGATCAAGTATCCCCCCTCTCCCGTACCCACTTAAATTGATTAAAATTCTCTAGGTACTTATTTCACTAAAATGAATTTTCTCACATTTTCATATTTAATATAATGAAATACCTTTATGTATAGAAAGAAGGTAACGTTAATATTGACAAACTAATATCAAGTTAAATAATATTAATTTTAATTTTTTATGAAATAAACTAACAACTACTCAAGTTAATGTTGATAGTGTAGACTATTACACAGCTGATCATTTCATTGTCATTGATTTATGACACTGTAGGTATTATAATATTCATACTATAACATGCACCTCATTAACATAGATGTAGTGATACGTTAATAATATAGAAATTATATTTATTCTATAAGGAATTATTGCTTTATTATGTAGGTTATATTGCCATTTGTAATTGGAAATAATTGCGCTTTTAATTTTAATTGAAGGTTAGACAAGAAATTTAATAAAATCAAACAATTTCAGTTCAATTTGTTAAGCATAAAATTAAACCTCTGAGGAAATATAAAAATAGTAATAATAATCCCCTTTTATTAGAGAAAGGAAATAACTCCAGTTTGTGTAGTAATACCCAGTAATACTTGAGTACTTTTGAATAATACCCAGTAATATTAAGTATTTTCTAAAAATGCCCAGTAATACCCGGGTATTTACACAGATTGTTAGAAAGCACTGTGCCAGCTTAGTGGCGCAGTGATCGATTTTGCTCAAAAACAATAGGGATCTTCCTCTAGCTAACACTAACTGACTGTCCAAATTAATACAATCGAACTTTTCGTTCTTAAGTTATCGTGCTTACGAGAAACGTGACGGGCGGACGGACGGACAGACAGACGAGCAGACAGACGGACGGACGGACATTTTAAAAGTTGTTCAGAATTCAATCACCAACACAGTGATATGGAAGTTTTTTCTCTATGAGCAGCATTACCGGTTTTAGAAACGTGCCGATCGAATGCAATATACTCTTCGTTTTGTATTTGCGAAGAGTATAATAAGGCTATTAAAAAAAATCTTTAGAAACTTTTATAAGCATTTAACACTTATAATATACGCATAGAATATAAATTAATTACTACAGTCGGACCACTCTCAGATCTCTTATAGGTGGATAAAGTATTTTGACTTTTCAGTTGTGTACGCAACTGCAAGGATGAACAAACTAGACATAGAGCTACAGCAGTCATTTCCCATACATGCACAGAAGTTAGGACTGATCTAGTCTCTTTGCCTAAAACTAATTACAAATACTTATATATTTTCTTTAAGTACCTTGTTATTATACGTTTTGCAAATACAAAACGAGGAGCATTGCACATTTCTTAAATCGGTAATATTGATCGTAGAGAAAAAATTTTCGTATCAGTGTATTGGTTATCGGATTCTGAACAACTTTCAAAATGTCTGTCCGTCTGTCTGTCTTTCCGTCAATCCGCCAATCCGTCCGCCCATTCATCCGTCCATCACGTTTCTTGTAACCATAATAACTTAAGAACGAAAAGCCTGATTGTATTGAAATTTGGGCAGCAAGTCAGTGTTAGATAGCGGAAGAACCCCATTGTTTTTGAACAGAATTGATATATGAAAATATGAAATAAAGAAATTATTAATTTTTTAAATACATTTTTTTATGTTTTATAATTAAACAAAAAATATCTAAAACTAATATTATTTACAAAAAAAAAACTGCGAAGAGTATCCTATAGAATGTGCAACAATTATATAAAAAGTGCAGTAAATCGGCGAAGAGTAATGGTTAGCTTGTTTAAATTCTATTTACTAAAATTATAACAGTTAAACTATAACAAATACAGGAGAAAATGATAGGTACTCTTTGAAGTAGTGAAAACTCAAAGCTAGATAGACTTATGAGGCTCTTGGTTTAGCTGCATGTGGCACTGAGGTCTTAAAAACAAAGATCTGTGTGAGAAAATTGAGGTATTTGGGATTATTAACATTTAACATTTATATGTATTAACACCAATAAATCATTATTATTAATTATTATTATTATTATTATTATTACTTTCCAAATCAATTAACATTAGATGTTCCATGCCTCAACATTGTACCGCTCTTGAAAATAGAAACTATAATCATATTTCGCTATTCATAGGCTCACTAATACTACTTACTAGGTAATGTGGCATGTTATACAACCGTTGTGTTCTGACTAATGAAAGTAATTGTGCATCCTCACCAAGAAGCGTTCTGTGTGACATGGGGTAAAGATTAGTATATGTCACAATTCGACAACTCAGTTATCAGAACCAAAAATGCAAGTAGATCATTACTCTGACACTCTATTTTTACTTTAATCTGTATATTTTATCTAATACATCTATCTTAAATCTAAGCACTTATCAGTGGTTGGGGTCCACTGGAACATTAATTGGAATTAAGTAGCTAAGTTATAGTTAAGTAAACCGGATTACAGTAAATTTGTAATATTCTTGAAATGACCATAATGATTTGAGTTAAGAGGGAAAACCTAAAGGAAACATTGTTACATAATAAAAGTGATTAATAAAAATTTGTTGTCATTTGTATAAAAATTGAGAATTTATAATGTATTGCTTGATTGCTAACACTCCAAATTTTTACTGAAAATATCACAGCAAGGTATTAATTTATTATGATATGTGATTTGTTTTGCTGAGAAAAGTGATTTCTGTGAAAGAAGCTGAAATCGAATGTTGTACTTGTTGTGGTTCTGAACAAGTCTTAACGCAATGACCTCCGAACATGAACTATTATTAAGGTATACCCGTATAACCAAACTGTATATAATAATAATAATAGTAATAATAATAATAATAATAATAATAATAATAATAGATTTATTGCCCAACAGAATAATCCAATTACAGGACAATGTCCGTCACACATGATAATGTTAAGAACTATACTAGCTGATGCTGCCTATGCAGTAACTAATGCATACTAAAGAATAACAATAACATCATTATAGCATAACTTATAAAGAATAATCAAATTATTATTAAAGACTTACAATATATTCAAACTAATACTGATGGTTTCAATAAACTGTTGTAATGGTCTTGATGTACTGACTTAAACGTGTGCTAAATATATCACATTGACTACTAAGCTTGTTATATAGTTCCATCATAGAGTAAATGGGAGACTTTTTGAGCATGTTTGTACGGCTATTGGGACAGTAAAATAGAATATCTTGACGTGCTCCTAATCTCGGGATTAGTTTATGCGTATTGGGTCCCTTACCGTAGTGGCTGCGTACCAGATGTTGCTACCTGCCGCTTCTGTGAGGCGCCTCTTCTGGGCTTTCTTCTTGTCTCTGGCCCTTTTCACGTGTTAACTGACTACTTGTTCGTGGAAGTAGCACAGCACTTTAAGTACACTATTCTCATTGGCATTGATTATTAATTTAGTTCGTTTATTAATTATTTGCCTGCATATTTTTTTTTTCTAAATTTCGTGATATACGCGTACACTCCAGTTGAGTTGCACTATCTGCACTATTTGTTTTTTAATGCCGTTTTTACCACTTATTTTACTGTTTTTATTAGAGCGTTTTTATTAGAGCGTCACTGAGGCACAATCACCCACTTCTATTATGATCTGTATAGGGTCTATATGAAAATCTTTACTCAATAAAGAGCCTATATTCTTTTGGTACAGCGACGATATGGGTTTGAATACATTTTGGGTATAGACTGAATAAAGTTGGTATTTATTGATTCGCTATCGCCACGATACATTTTGGATTTAGATTGGATAAACTTTAATTTATCGTGTCGCTATCACAACGCGTACATTATTAGTTATGTATACGTCAATATACTTTTAGTGTATTTAAGCACATGTTACAAATAAAATAATAATTAAATAAAAATATGTTTGTTCTGTACATACATTTTCGAGAATTTATGGCATATATTACTTTATAATTTTCACTGTACTGATAAACTTATAGAAACCTTCAGATATCATATACTTACCTTTTTGAATGCATGGTGGGATCCTGGTGGGACGTGAAACCACGACGCAGATCTACAATACCAGTGCACTAACTGAACTCTCGCTTATTGTATATACATATTTATAATTTACGTAGAGATAGCTATATATAATTACTATATTTTAATTAAAATTTAACGAAATGCTCAAAACTAAAAGAAATAAACTTGTCGTCGTTGGGCGGAAGTGTCAACTGATACAGCTAGAGGATATGAAACTCGTCGACTTAAGACATTTAGAAGTAGGATTACAATAGACTGTATAGATTATTTAATATACCTATACTCAATAAATTTGTTTTGTAGAAATATAGGTTCAAGATACATAAGAAACAAAAATGTAATATTACTGCCGATTACACTACCGGCAATGAAATTTCCGAAGAAAATTCAAGTAACAAAGGTTGTATGTAATAAAGTAGATACATCAGGACCATCATCCAGTGGTAACATTGAAGAAGTTGATGAGCAGATACTGACACAGAATTCATTTTCAGATAAATTACGTGAATGAGCAATAAACGGGAATATTGAATTAACCTATATTTCTGAATTATTACGAATTTTGGTATACGATGGGAATCATGTTGAACTACCATTGGATGCAAGAACATTACCTACTCAAAACACCTAGAGCTGTAAACGTTCGTCATATGGATAATGGAGATTACGTTCTCCATATGGATAATGGATATTATTTTCTTCTATTCACTACTTTGCACGTAGTAATGGTAAATCGTAAAACGCATAACCTCACATTTAACAGTCATGCGCGTCAGTTCTGTACTGACAAGGCAAGTTTTAAAGTAGAATCTGTATAGAAAACTGAACAGAATCTATACAGTTGCGTTATTATCTCATCTGTAATTTAATGTTACTCAAGATGTGGGATAAATGAGGAAATATCAGTATTGATTATGTAAAGACTTGATACCTATTTAGTATAGAATATCTATAGATGACATATAGACTTATTAATGTTGTAATACATTTTCCATAACGGTATAATGTTTTTATCGAATAACTTTACAGGACCTATATTATCGATACTAGTCCACGGAAACCTATAGATAGATAGATAGATAAATCAATTTATTTCAAAACAAACTTTAGTTTAACAAATGTTTGAAATAAGTCAAAAAACTTCTTACTCGACATAAAATATAAAATATAGTAGGTATAATAAAGTAATTATTATATCACTTGGTTATATGGGTAGTTTGTTAGAATTAGACAATTTTTATCATTTTAGACATTTAAATTTTTTTAAAATTATTAACTATAGGTAAAAAATGCAAAAATCGAAAAATGTTTAAGCTAAATAATAATATGGGAATTTTTATTAATATGGTATGTTAGTGTCATATATATTTGTTACTGAAAGAATTCTGAAAAAATTGTCTGAGCTTTAAGGGCCCTAAATAAAGGTTTTTTTACTATTGCTCTTTTTCCAAAAGTTAGAGTTTTAGAGTGAAAAATTCCCCAATGTCTGAACCATTGGAAATTATTTAATTTCAACTCAAAAACCATCCATTTTTGAAAATTCTGCCTATCTAGACTTTTATTCAAAAACACAGGAGATAGAAAATACTCATATTTTAGCTTATTTGGCCATAACCACTTTTCTATGAGAAATGTACATGGTATTTCAAAGATTTGGGCTGTAACCGCTATAAATTTAGTTTTTGTCAAAAAATAAAAACAAATTGTTGGTCAAACTGTGACAATTAGATTAGATTGGTCCTAAACTTCGATGGATTTTTTATGAATGAAAACTTTTAAAAACTCAAAACCTTGACAAGGAACTCTGACACAATTGCATATATCCAAGCTTTTATACACAAATACTCAAAAAATATGTTAACATCAGAAAGCTATATTTATCTGTCGTAATGTATTTTTATTCTTACACTTACACGAAAAATTTTGTTTGCGACCGATATAATTGTATGCTTAATAAGTAAACGTATACTTTACATACTCAAAATTTATGAAGACAGAACCTTCATGAAACTGTCACAACCGCTTTCATTTCATTTACTGTTGAATACTACCACGAATTTTTTTTTCAGTGCAAACATTCCATTTTCATATATACAGGGTGTCCCAGAATTGAGTTCTCGGATGAGAACCGGTGCTTCCTGAGTTCGTATTGGACCTGTATAACCCAACTTACCTTAGTCCAAAAATATGTCCCTTAGGAAACACATTCTCTTAAAGTGACACAGAAAAATCTTTTTCCAATAATTTCCGTTAAAGATAAAATTTTCAAGTTTTCATGAGATCCCGATGGGACCTGTGACTCTATAAGTACTCTATGTAAGCTTGAAGACAATTAAATATCTTTTGTTTCTCAAACGCGACAGGTTTGCTGTTTTACAAGTACCTATGACCTACAGAGGAAAAATGATAATTCTTGATTTTTCGTTGATATTACACAACATTTTAAAAGTATTAATTTGTGTACTGAAACAGGTGGACATCATGTGGAGTGTTTGTTATTAATATATTTTTTAGAATAAACTGTAATTTTCTGTTATTACAACATTTTATTCTAGAATTGTAAATAAATGTTAAATACAAATGGAGGAAAAAACGATAAGTCCTTGTATTTTGATTATTACAAAATATTTTAAGAGTACCTTTTTGCAGCCCTTTCAATGCTCTGCAAAAATTTTCAAGTATTCGTAATTTTACAGGACGGTTAAAAAAATATAGCCAATCAAATATTAGTTATTGTGAAAAAGAATTGAGAAACAAAAGATAGGTATTTGGTTGTTGTCAAATTTTCATAAAGTGCTTATAGATATATAGCTCCTACCAACATTTGAAAATGGTGTTTTCAATATAACGGAAATTATTGGAAAAAAATGTTTTTTTTTGTTTCACTTTAAGAGGATGTACTTCCTCAGGGATGCATTTTTGGACTAATAGTGCAGTAAAAAAAGCATTTTAATTTGCACAGTCTGGATACAGCAAGATTATGATTTTATCCTGTTTCGGGTATCACCCGGAGTATATTCCTAAGTTTTGGACCTCGAAAACCTTGTGCTACTTTTTTTATAAACAATTGAATTTTTTTTAATGCGTTTTTCGAGCTTAAAATGTGAATAACTCCGGTTCTATAAGCCGGATCGGGGCAAACTAAAAACCAGTCTCTTCGTAATAAAATTGCCAATAAACTGTCGTTAGCTTCAATTCTCTGAAATACGTACATAACCTACAAAACTGAAAAAACGGGAAAAAAAACAGTATTTTTTTCATTTTAGTGCCCAAGACCGGCAACTCGACCAATTTGCATCAAACTTTCAGAAAATATACTTTTTGATGTAATAAAAAGACGCTGAAAAATTGGTGTCAAAATATTGAACCCATTGGCCAAAATTGCATTTGTTATCTAAAATTTGAAATGCCCGCCATTTTATGCCGTTAAGTCCAAAATGAAATTTTTTTATTTCAAAATGTAGATCACGACGTCAGCTTTCGAATGCAATTAAAAATAATTTTTTTAAATGTAATTTTGGCTACTTTTCTTACATTTGTTTATAACTCAAATAACAACAATTACATTTTTTCGGCCATTTTGAAAAACAAATTAAAGTTTTTTATCAGATCTGGTAGAGAATTTTGGGTCCTTTAATTTAAAAAAAAGAAAGTTCATTTTTGTTAACGTGAACTCGAGATATTTAACTTTTTGCATTTTGGCTAATTGTTAATTATCTAATGCATATTTTGAGCTAAAATTAGGACTGTATCATTCTGAAACGTATTCATTTCATACGATAAATTCAAAAAAAAATTAAGTTTTATAGAAATTTATTTACAAACATTATAATGTAAGTATTGTTAATTGAGCTAAAAAGTGATTTTCTTGATTTTTTCTTAAAGCTCAATTGCAAAATGCAATAACTTCCTTGTTTCTTAAAATTCGACTGACTTTATTTTTTTAAATACTGTTACGGATTTCCACCTTTTAGGAAACACCCTGTATGAATCCGTGGGTTCTAAATAATTTCAACAAGAGATAAACACTACTAACACTTTATTTCACAATTTACTGACTATACAATACTTCAAAATAAACTTTGTTTACTTTAACCTCACTTTTTCCCGAACGTGTCACTTCTCAAATAAACTTCCCTTCCCGCGCTTGTAATCGCGCCTTATATACTCCGAAATTAGCTCTAGATCAATCCAGAATCTTCTCCAGCCATAATCTAGAAAAGTCCTTGGCTCTTTCTAGAGCCTTTCCAGTCACCATCAGAGGCATAGGCGTACCATCTCCTTTTCCAAGGGGTGTAATTCATAACACTGCCCCCTCCTTAAGCCTGATCGTCCCGATCAGGCAACTCAGAATCATCGATGTATTTCGCCAGTCTGTCCAAATGCACGATCTTCATCTTGGACTTTTTGCTTCGTTGAATCCGATAGACGACGTCATTAATTCGGGTAATAACAGTGTACGGTCCGTCCCAAGGCGGTTGAAGTTTCGGTGACCTGCCTTTCTTCCGCTGTGGGTTGTACAGCCAAACCAGGTCTCCTGCCTTGAACCCTTCTGAACTACCCTTACGGTCATATCGAGCCTTCATTCTGTCACTGGCTATGGTGATTTGGTCTCTAACTAACTCATGGACATTCCTTAGCCGTTCACTCACTTCATCTACATAGCTGTTCACAGGAAGCCGTTCTCCACCTGGTGTTCCAAACATCAAATCACACGGCAGTCTGATCTCATGTCCAAATACTACACGAGCCGGAGTTTGTTTTGTAGTCTCGTGGATAGCAGCTCTATATGCCATGAGGAAAAACGGTATGTGGAGATCCCAGTCACGTTGATTTTTATGAACGACTTTAGAGAGATGTTCTTTCATAGTCTTATTATGTCGCTCCACCATTCCATCTGATTGCGGGTGAAGGGCTGTCGTCCGTGTTTTGTGTATTCCTAATAACTTGCAGATCTGCTGAAATACCCCTGACTCAAAATTTCTCCCTTGATCTGAATGCAGCTCCAGGGGTACACCAAACCGACATATCAAGTTATCTACCAAGACTTTGGCGACAGTAACCGCTTCCTGGTTCGGAATTGCGTAGGCTTCAGGCCATTTACTAAAATAGTCCATGGCAACCAGTATGTACTTGTTACCGTCCTTGGTTACTGGGAATGGTCCGGCTATATCGATCGCAATCCTCTCAAAAGGAGCCCCGACGTTATATTGCTTCATTGCACCCCTACTCCTAGTCTGTGGTCCTTTACTGGCTGCACAAATTTTACAATTACGACACCAAGCTTCAACATCTTGACGACTATTTACCCAGTAAAATCGTTCACGTACTTTATTCAGGGTCTTGTTAACGCCGAAGTGTCCACCGGATGCTCCATTATGCACTTCTTGAAGTACTTTCGGTACTCGACACCTGGGAATCACTAGACGCATAACAACTTGCTTCCCATCCGGGCTCTCCCATGCTCTTTTTAACAGCCCGTTCATAACTCTAAGTGAGTCCCACTGTGCCCACAAAGCCTTCAATCCAACTGCTTTGTCCGAAACATCCTTCCACTCTGGTCGAGTTCCTTTTTCCTTTGCTCTCAATATAGCCCCAATCTCTGCATCGTTCAGTTGTTCTTGTCTCAGGGCTTCAGTTGTCCAATCATCCGGAACGTCTATTTTAATAGTGTTGACTGCTCCCGCGCCCTGCTGTTTTTCCACGTGGCGGCAGTGCTTGCAGTCGTCCTTGCATGGTCTTCTAGATAATGCGTCTGCGTTCTTATGAGATCTTCCTGGTCGATGCTCGATTTTAAAGTCGTACTGTTGCAACCGTTCTATCCAACGAGCCAGTTGACCTTCCGGGGTTTTCAACTGCAACAGCCATTTCAACGCAGCATGGTCGGTTCTGATTTTGTAATGTCGCCCGTAGAGATACTTATGAAAATGGTCCACTGATTTGACGATGGCCAATAACTCTTTCCTGGTTACACAATAGTTTCGTTCTGGTTTGGAGAGCACCTTGCTGAAGTACTCGATCACTCTTTCCTCTCCGTTCTGAATTTGGGACAGCACACAACCAATCGAAGAATTACTGGCATCTGTATCTAAAATAAAAAGTCCATTCTGTTGTGGGTATGCTAGTACAGGACCAGTGCATAGAGCTGCCTTCAATTTTCTCCATGCCGTTTCACACTCCGGTGTCCACTGGTACTGAACTTTCTCCTCTGTTAGCCGGTGTAATGGCTTCGCAATGTCTGCAAACCCTGCCACAAAGCGTCTATAATAAGTGCAAAGGCCAAGGAAGCTTCGTACTTCATGAACGTTAGATGGCCTTGGCCAATCTCGTACGGCAGAAATTTTGTCGGGATCCGTTTGTATTCCCTCCGAAGACACTACGTGACCAAGGAATTTAACTTCTTTCTGAAATAAAAGGCACTTCTTCGGGTTCAATTTCAGGTGTGCATTTCTGACTCGTCCAAATACTTCTTGAAGATTTTTCAAATGTTCTGTAAAGTCTCGTCCCATAACCAGCACGTCGTCAAGGTAAACCAGGCACGTCTTCCAGGTTAGCCCTCGTAGTACAAATTCCATCAATCGTTCAAACGTGGCTGGAGCATTGCAAAGTCCAAAAGGCATCACCGTAAATTGGTAAAGACCACTGCCTGCTGAAAACGCTGTCTTTTCCTTATCATCAGGATGAAGCCCAACTTGCCAATAACCGCTCCTAAGGTCTAACGTCGAAAACCATCGTGAGCCTGCCAATGTACTTAACGTGTCGTCAATCCGGGGTAATGGGTAACTGTCTTTCTTCGTTACATCGTTCAATTTCCGATAATCGACACAAAATCTTAACGTTCCGTCCTTTTTGGCAACCAAAACTACTGGCGATGACCAGGGACTCGTTGACTCCTCAATGACTCCATCTTGTAGCATCTTATCTATCATTGCCGAGGCTTCTTCTTGTTTTGCTAGCGGAAGCCTCCTAGGTTGTTGTCGAATAGCAGGTGAGTCACCAGTATTTATCCGATGCTGGACTATATCTGTTTTTGTAAGGGCCTCCGTACTTTTGGCAAATACTGAACTTTCCTTTTCCAGGAACTTGATCGCCTCCTCTCGTTCGTCCTTAGATAAATGCTCCAACTGGGAACTCAGCAAGGTTAAAACTTCCTGGTCTATATTTGTAGATGAATTTCCCTCTGTTTGTTCTTCGCACCTTGCTACCCACATAACCGGTTCATAGGAGCCAATCGGTTTGCTTTCTTTAATTGTTACTGCATGGGAATTTAAATTGACGACTCTAATTGGGATTTTATCTTTAGTCCGGGTTAAAGTTCTTGCCACAACAATATTGGTTAGGGACTTAATCGATTCGTCACCTTCCACCAGGCCAACACGGTAGCCTCCAGGATTTCCTTCCAAGGCAGCATCGATGATCTGTTCCGAATGAGCAGGAATCTTAATCGTCTTTGTTGTCAATAACCTTGCTTTATGGAATTGGTCATCTGCGGTTGCCAGGATAAATTCCTCATTTCCAATTTTCAAGACTCGCTCCCCTACGTCAACAATAAACCTCTTCTCTTCCATGATGTCCAGTCCCAAAATGAAATCATCTGTAATGTCAGCCACAATGACCTTGTAATTGAATCTCAATCGTCCAACCTGCAGTTCCAAATTGACCTCTCCATGGACCGCAGCCCTGTCTCCCGTGGCTGTCCGAATAATTACTTCATTTTGCTTCTTCTTAATCTGCAAGCCTGATATAAACCCTGGCCGCACTATTGATGACGTAGCGCCTGTGTCAACAGTAAACACGCACTTTCTTCCATTCACATATCCTTGCAACAGCAGACTACTTGGAATTCTTCGCAGCTGGGAAATCTTTATTTCTCTGGGGGCACCGTGTTCCCTAGCCAGCACAGCCCCCTTAGTGCTGGCTATCTTTAGTTTTCCTGCTGCTCTTCTACATTTACAGCATTTACTCGTCTGTCCGAGTTCTGCTGTCGACAGTCTCGTTTCATATGTCCCATCCTGCCGCAGTTGTAGCATTTAATACCTCCACTTGGCCTTTCTCTGTTTTGTTGGTTTTCCTGTCTTCTTGGAGGATTCGATTGAGCCAGTAATTGACCGATCATTTTATTCGTTTTGAGAATCGCATTCAAGATAGGGTTTTGGTCTCTCTCTTCTGGCTGCGATTCTTCAAGCGTCATAGCCCGCACTCTTGACTTTGGGGTATCCCTATAGACGGCTTCTACCTCTAGTGCATGCACCAAGGCTTCACTACTACTTTTATGTCGGGATAGCCTGAGGACTCGCCTGATCTCCTCATCCCTTATCCCGTCTAGGAATGCTCCTACTGCCAATTGTTCTTTAAATTCTTTTGGCGCATTAGGATATGCTAAGTGTGCCAGTCTTTCCACCGCAGCTTCAAATTCTTGCAGACTCTCTCCAGCTTTCTGAACGCGCACTTTCAGCTGGGTCTGGTATACTTGAGCAAGGTGTTGATCTCCATATCGTAGATCTAAGGCAGCTTCTAAAACTCTAAAATTCCGTTGTTGGTCTGCCGGAATTGTCTGGAGCAACTCCAACGCTTGGCCTCTTAAAGCCACGATTAATGCCTTAGCCTTCTCTTCGTCATTCCAGTTGTTTGCACTCGCTGCTGCCTCAAACTGTGTCTTGTAAGTCATCCAGGAATTTTGACCATCAAAGGAGGGAATTTTTAATCGCTGGCCTGATGATACCACTTGCTGGTTTCCTCTATCCCTCAACTGTTGTTTAAGTTGGTCTATTTCTCCTTCTACCTGATGCATTTTCTCTTCAACCTTGTCTACTTTTTCCTCGACTTTGTCCATTTTTACTTCGACCTCATTAACTTTCGTCTTTACGTTACCCATATCTTCCTTAATCTCATTTTTTATTTCTTCAACGACTGTAAACAAGGCATTCTGTTGCGTCTCTATAACTTTCCTTAAGTCGTCATTTTCCTTTTGACGGCGTTTCTCTTGATCCTCAAACATTTTTCTTAATTCTTCTTGACGTTTTTGGTCTTGTTCTTCTTTTTCCTGGCGCTTTCTTTCCTGATCCATCATCATCTTTTGCATTTGGGCCATAAAGTCCTGCATTTGTTGTTCGGATGCCATGCTTCTGGTCGTTACCGGCATACAATTACGTTGAAATCAAATAAGTTTAATAATTACGTCACTATCGGTAATGGGACTGTCCAGAAAACCCTCAAAACGACACGAAAAAGTCTTATCTAGAGTCTTCGTCACTTAACCTCTAATGTCCGAATAAAATGTCCAAAAAATGTCTCAAAAAATGCACTTGACACTATTTTCCTGTTCGAAAATAACCATCGAACAACGTCCAGTAAATTAGTCCTCCGTGTTAGCACCAACTTCGAGAATACACTGCCAAACCTTCTCGAACACTTCCGAAAAATCCTCTTGTCAAAATTCCGCTTCCGACACCAAAATGTTACGGATTTCCACCTTTTAGGAAACACCCTGTATGAATCCGTGGGTTCTAAATAATTTCAACAAGAGATAAACACTACTAACACTTTATTTCACAATTTACTGACTATACAATACTTCAAAATAAACTTTGTTTACTTTAACCTCACTTTTTCCCGAACGTGTCACTTCTCAAATAAACTTCCCTTCCCGCGCTTGTAATCGCGCCTTATATACTCCGAAATTAGCTCTAGATCAATCCAGAATCTTCTCCAGCCATAATCTAGAAAAGTCCTTGGCTCTTTCTAGAGCCTTTCCAGTCACCATCAGAGGCATAGGCGTACCATCTCCTTTTCCAAGGGGTGTAATTCATAACAATACATTATATTTTCCCTAGCAATGCGATCATCAACTTAGTTTTTTGTTAATAATGCAAATGAGTATTTTTTATTTCCAAATTCATATGTACACATGTACCGATTGCTAACGTATAAACCTGTATAATTTTTTTTTAAATCTTTCTATATAAATATGAATACTTAGATTAAATTTATATTGTCTTCTAAATATAATGTTTTAAGTTTTATTTAAAAAAGGAAATAGTAAATATTGTAATATAAATACTTGTTAGAAAAAGTTTTAAAGGCGAGGATTAATAATATGGTAAAAACATTTTATTTAAAAATAAACATTCTTATTCTTATAAATTTACAAAATCGTAATTAATGTATTTTTTATCTCTTGCTTGGTAATGTGTACAATTCAGTTTCACTCTCTAAATCTGTTTCAAATAAAATTTTTTCACCATTTTCTTCTTCATCACGAATTTGAACACGAAGATCGGGTACATTAACTTGCAAGCGTTCGCAGTCGCTTTGGGGTTCCGATTCTGATATATCGGTACAGCTTGAATGTATGTCTGATTCATCTATATTGTCTTCTTCAACTTCACGATTTTCTTCTTCATTGACTACAGTGCATTCTGTACGATTCCTGCAATTAATGTCTCCACAATATTCACACAAACTTGTACATTATAGTCCGAACTTCCTGCATCGACATCTCAGGTCTTTACAGCCGGCTTTACATTCACAAGCGAGAATTTCAAGAATTTCTTGTGGTATTGGCTGTTTTCTCATTGTAATAGGCATTAAACCATTAATTGTATCCTCCCAACCAAACAATCGTGGATCTATTTCTTCATATTCCAGCCATTTGTGTATTTGAAGATACACTCTCAACAAATGTTCATTTGTAGCTTCCTCGATAGGTGGAAGGTTTTCAATGTAAGTTTTTGGAAACAATGAAATCTTAATGAAACATTTTCTTTATAGGATTTTGCAAACAGTGGAAAGAAAAGCTATCTATGAGAACTAAAGGAAAAACTATATATAAAAATATTAATGAAATCTTTGCATTCTTTCGATAACCTGACTTCTGGTTATGCTAACAAGTAAAAATTCTGATTTGCCATTCTCATTTTAACACTAGCATCCAACCTAGTCCCCTACGGCTAAACAGGCTAAACTAGTATCTACATGATCCCCTACGATATGTAAATTGAGTTAAAAATGAGAACAAAGGCCTGAAATTAATTTATTTACGTACCTTGTCTTTAAACATTTTTCATTCTAATGAATTACATTTTCATAAAATCTCATTCAGTTTCTTGGAAATGCTTAGCCTTTGAAACGTTTTTCGTCCTTAATATCATGTAGATATAGTTTTGCCTGCTTAGCCGTAGAGGACTAGGTTGGATGCTAGTGTTAAAATGAGAATGGCAAATCAGAATTTTTACTTGTTAGCATAACCAGAAGTCAGGTTATCGAAAGAATGCAAAGATTTCATTAATATTTTTATATATAGTTTTTCCTTTAGTTCTCATAGACAGCTTTTCTTTCCACTGTTTGCAAAATCCCATAAAGAAAACGTTTCATTACTATAAGCAAACAAATAATAAATAATTCACTTTTAAAAATGAAATCTTAAATCACCTAAATCCATAGGTTTTATTAGATTACACCCATACAAAACTTTCATGATATTTTAAACACCTAATAATCTCACTTTCACTTGAAGACATTTTTAATTTATATGTCGGCGGCACCGAAAATAATTTCTCCACGCCTGTGATTCTTAGGAACCCTTCACTAGTACTTATAACTGTTTATTATTTTTGTTAATGTAAACATTCAGGTTGACTTATCCCAACCAATAATAGTTTAAGATTCTATGTATTTCCTTATATGGGCATAGGAACACGCTTAGGGCGAACGAAACGAAATCAGCTAGCCCAGGGCAGAAAGGCATTCTATGATTACCTGTGAAAGAGTTAAGATTTGATTATTGAGGGCTAGCGGGTAGCGGATCGTTAGTTCCTTTATTTTACTAAATTTATCCGGTGATATTAAGACTGTATTATTTACTTGCATCATTCGTGTGGACAATTAGACTTTGTTATTAAATTTTGTATTAAGCGAAATATCAGTGTCGTACTTGTTAACATCTCCAAGCGGTCTAACCCTAAACGTGCCCGCTTAGTATTACACATGTATTAAATTAATTTACAGCTTCTCAAATATAAAACTGTAAACAAACATTACTGCACGGCAACCGATCTAAGCTGTAAGGAATGGAACTGGTGGGGAATAAGAAAGAGAAAGAAAATGTAAACATTTCTCCTCATTTATAAGCAACTCTTCGCTCCGCAGGTAAAATAGGTTTGTACATTAGCAAACGTTGGTTGTATATAAATTTAAACATTTAAAATATGTATTATTATTATTATTAACAAAAAGCAAAGTTGATATCGCACTGCGAGGGAAAAAGTAACGTATTTAAAAAAAAGTCCTCCGAATTTTAAGAAACAAGGAAGTTATTGCATTTTGCAACTAAGCTTTATGAAAAAATTAAAAAAATCACTTTTTAGCTCAATTAACAATACTTACATTATAATGTTTGTAAATAAATTTCTATGAAACTTAATTTTTTTTTTAATTTATCGTATGAAATGAATACGTTTCAGAATGATACAGTCCAAATTTTAGCTCAAAATATGCATTTGATAATTAACAATTAGCCAAAATGCAAAAAGCTAAATATCTCGAGTTCACGTTAACAAAAATGAACTTTCTTTTTTTTAAATTAAAGGACCCAAAATTCTCTACCAGATCTGATAAAAAACTTTAATTTGTTTTTCAAAATGGCCGAAAAAATGTAATTGTTGTTATTTGAGTTATAAACAAATGTAAAAAAATTAGCCAAAATTACATTTAAAAAAATTATTTTTAATTGCATTCGAAAGCTGACGTCGTGATCTACATTTTGAAATAAAAAAATTTCATTTTGGACTTAACGGCATAAAATGGCGGGCATTTCAAATTTTAGATAACAAATGCAATTTTGGCCAATGGGTTCAATATTTTGACACCAATTTTTCAGCGTCTTTTTATTACATCAAAAAGTATATTTTCTGAAAGTTTGATGCAAATTGGTCGAGTTGTCGGTCTTGGGCACTAAAATGAAAAAAATACTGTTTTTTTCCCGTTTTTTCAGTTTCGTAGGTTATGTACGTATTTCAGAGAATTGAAACTAACGACAATTTATTGGCAATTTTATTACGAAGAGACTGGTTTTTAGTTTGCCCCGATCCGGCTTATAGAACCGGAGTTATTCACATTTTAAGCTCGAAAAACGCAGTAAAAAAAATTCAATTGTTTATAAAAAAAGTAGCACAAGGTTTTCGAGGTCCAAAACTTAGTAATATACTCCCAGTGATATCCCAAACAGGATAAAATCATAATCTTGCTGTATCCAGACTATACCTATCTCCTAATTTTTTTGGCCTTTTTTTACTGCACTATAAGGTAAGTTCGGTTATTTGGGCCCAATATGAGCTCAGTAATCACAGGTTCCGGTCCAGGAACTCGATTCTGGGACACCCTGTATATATATGGCTCTATTTTTAAGACTTAAATTCATGATTTTGGTGGAAAAGTATTTGCTTCTGTCTTGTATTTTATATAATTTTGTTGCATTTTTTTATTTTAGATGTTTTAATAGTTTTCCAATTTTAATCTGTGTGTGCTGCGTGTTCACGTCGTCTGATTTTGAAATCATGTTTTGCTCAAATTATTTCTTTAACCATTGGTACAAATTGTTTGGAAAACACTTTTCTTTTAGCAAGTATAGCTGATGTTCACCCTAATGCGGTACAGATGATTGTAAGGATTTGTCAACTAATTACTTATAACAAGAAAATAGAACATAAAACAGTATATAAGTTAAATAGAGAAGTACTTGAAGTATGAAAAAATATCGCATATAAAATTTTTCGTAGCAGTTAGCACCTTGTCATACATAAACTAATGTATATTTTCTTTTTACTGTGAAATTTCATTGTAATATTAAAATATTAATATAAATAACCTTCATTAGTGTTGTGATGAAATTATGGAAAATAATGAACCTTAATGGTGATTATAAATAAAAATATATTTATAGCATCAGCAGCTAGTAGTATATAACTTTAGTAATAAAGCAATATATACTCATAAATCAACGAAATCTTAATGAATCTTGTAGCATTTTAATTGAAAAGATACAGGATTTTTTTTGTAGTCTAACTCTGAGATTGTAATTATCAGCGAAATGGTATTTAATTTTCCACTGAAAATAAGGATTAATGAAACATTAGTTTAAATTAGTTAATTAGCGCTACATGAATTCATCAGTTTTAAATAAACCAACTGGTATCATTAAATCTACAAATGAGTAACCCAAATACAAACATAAATATTTAAAATTGAAATATGAAACAGTTCAAATAAGAACCATAATTATCACTTTTAACATGTTGTATTTCAAGTACAGTGAATTGGAGGAAGTTTAAACAATGAATAACACATGGTCTCCATGTGGAACCCAGCTCTAGTCATGACCTTCATTTCTGTTAATTTTCTTAAATTTTTTGTCCTTAATTATGTCTTATCTTCCAGGGTACTTAGAGTCCTTATATCATAATGTATTTTCTTTGATCATTTACCCATGATAACATTTTTGTTCTCATTTAGAATACTTAAAGTACTTAGATAGGGATTTTTTAAACTGAAAAACGTTGATACTGTTATAAAGGTGAATTTTTACTATAAACAAATTACAAGCAAATACAGACAGAACTTTCTACTAAAACAAACTTGTAACAGAAACGTTTTCCGTTTTCTTTTAATGCATATATGTATGAAACTACTCATGCATGTCAGTTGTTGTTAATTTGGATAGATAAGTAACACAGCATAAATTATATTCAAGGCTTCGTTTCAGTGATATATACCTACTGCCGGTTACAATCATTCTCATGATTGTATGCATTACAATATTTCTTTGTCTCATAATTAATATATAAACCTGTTTTACTTATGTAATATTGTATATTTGTTCATAAAATACTTAAATAAAACAGTAAAGTAAGAAAAGTAATCCATGTTTAACTTCCAGTTGTAATATAAATTAAGTATTTCTAATATCTGATCCATTATCTTTTATTGAAATCTTTCCAAATAAGTAAATTATGCTGTAACTTTATCAGAAAGGAAATTGTTTCCTCCAGAGCAGTATGACATCATGTTCTGAATTCTCCAGGATAAGAACTGAAGGTTTACATGCCTTTCGAATGAGTCTTAGAAGAAAAAAGTATATTTTCAATAAATAAGTAGGTATATAGGTATCTAAATTTAAATACAAATAATTATCCGTTATAACAATTTCATGACATATTAGATTTATTCTTGTAATATATTGAAAAATCCGATATTGCAGACACCTTAATTTATAGAGTGAATATAATTATTCAATCTATGTTAATACTAGAGGTTCATTGACATTCATTGATGTTACGTCGGATAATATCTTGTGATACTGAAACTGGAGAAATTTTGCAAGATTTTTCACTTATACTGCCCTCCTAAGCCAAAATGACGTATCTCAATATTTGTTCATTCTGAGGTAGATATTGCCTTCTATCGCAGTTGAGATTCAAATTCAGGAGAGATAACAGCACTAGACATGTTGGGCCACTCAACAATGGTCTGGCCACTGCTACTGCCTAGGTAACAAATTAAAAACTTCACTATACATCTATACCCTGGCCAGGTTTCGAACCCGGAACTCCGTGTCGCAAGCCAAACAGCTTAGCACTGCACCACTGAGTCGTTTATGGATCTAATTGCAATACTACTTGTTTTTCTTCTTCTTTTCTTTTCTGTTTTTGGATATACTATCAAGCAGATCCAAACGTAATACTTTATAGCTTGTTGTCATTAACTAAAAAATAATTAAAATACATCCAATTTCCTTATGGAATTTTGAGTTGTTATTTTAGCTTAGGAGGATGGTATAGCGCTTGCATTATGTAATTATAGAAATATTTTTATAACCTACTACACAGTTGAAGGAGAGGATATCTATTCTGGCCATTCTGGTATTCAACTTTTTGGTCAGAGAAAGTGCAGCTTGCCTGGGTTGAGGCAAAAATGCTCTGGTACTGGGAGGAATTACCAGGACTAGTTTATTCGAAGAAGTTAATTACACATTCTTTGAAATCAAAAACAAAAAAATGATTAGAGTTAAACAGGTTACATGTAAGAACTCTTAATTGGCCTATATACTTACAGACTAAATCATCACGTACACAGAATTGAACTAGCAGAAAATGCTGAAGCTATGAACACTACTTTTAAAGTGTTAGTCAACAGGCTGACATGGAGAATTCAGATTTTACCAAAGATACAGACATTTTTATGGAGTTACATGCTGATCATAATAATAGCAAATACCTTTCCCAAAATGTAGGAGTTATTACGTAATCCAATATGCTAAGGTAGATTATTTATTACTACTTAGAATTCAGGTCATCATGGAATGCAACAGGCTGTTGGACAACATAAACCGTTACAGTATCCTGGGAATTCCTTCAGATGTGATGCCTACCTTGATCAATCACCAACTGCCCTTTGAAGTCCTATTCCTGAGATCAGAACAACACTGACTTGCAAGGGGCAGACAGTTGTTGGTTCACCGTCACGGATGGCTCAAAACTGAAGGAACCGGAGCTGGTATATATAGTCGCAATTCATAGGTAAGAATAACTAGTCTGAGTGAAGAAAATGCGACTATCTTTCAGGTAGAAATCCATGCTATTGAGCTGTGTCTACGGAGGGTAGAACAAACGCATCCTAGACACAGATCGATAAAAATATTTGCAGACAGCCAAGCGGCTCTTTTTTTATATATATATTGGCCGGCTGTCATGCTGACTCCGAGGGCAATGCAGCCATGTAGGCTTATTATGTCACTTCCCAGTCTTATCTATATCGTGCCGGTCATTCCCTATAGATTTAAGTACCTATGTTAACTATAGTTCTATGACCGGCCCGTGCGAGTCTGTAAGTGAATTTCCTCGGATTCAGCAATGATTCTGGCATGTGGTGTATCTCGATGGTCCAGTTACCCATCGAAACAGTAACCGCTCCGGCCGTTGCTTAACTTCAACGAGTCTATGTCGGGCTTAATATCTACTTGACTGTTCGCCTCCAAGCGACTCTTAGAGCCCTTGGATCCCGCCTTTGTAATTCTAGAACGGTTTGGAATTGCCAGAAACCTCTTACCCAACTGGGCAGAAACAATAAACTAATTCTGATCTAGATACCTGGCCACTCTGGCTTGGAAGGCGAAGAAGTTGTCGATTCTTTGGCTAGAAAAGACAAGGCAATCAGCATTATAGGACCAGAACCTGCACTTGGCATATCGGCAAACTTTGCCAAGGCAGCTGTCCTAGCCTGGGTTGGGATAAAAACAATCCAGCAGTAGTAGGAACTACCAATTACTTCATTCAAAGGAGTTTATCATCTACCCTTTGAAGTGATGAACTAAATAATTACTAGAGATAAATAGGCTATATCTAAGAATTGTAATTGGTCTATATACTGGGCTGGTGGTGAATGCCGAATGCCATCTTTGTGTGAAGGATGATGAAATGGCTGAGCACATTTTGTGTCTATCCTGTTGCAGAAAGAATCATGTTCTCACTATTTGGCAAGGGGAAACTGAAGCCAGAGGACCTGGACGATTTCTTACCCAACAAGATTGTCGGCTATATTAAAAAGCCGAATCTGTTGGGTGAACTATAAATAGGACTGAATCACAATAGACTTGATGGTTGCAGTGAAGGGTCTGCCCAAGAGCGTTTCTCACATATTAACCTAACCTTTTTTTTCCTTTTGGGAGGGAGAATCCATCATGGATGACCGTGCTTCGCTCTATCACAACAGGGGATGCAGGACTTCTACCTTGCGAAATATCTTCAGAACACAGTGTTGGTGTCTATTCTACACTCCTTGTTGGCGTATTTCCTCCTGCTCTTTTTCTACCATCACAGACTTGATGAAACCATGTATCCTCCCCCAGTTCTCCTTCTTTTGGGTCATCACTTGTGCGATGTTTTCTAGTCTCAGGTCCAGCTGTTAGTAGTTCTCTCTTCTGTTCCCACCTCTGGCTGTCGAACATAGTATGGCTGGGGATATCAGTCTCTACGCAGTATATTAACCTAACCTAACATAACCTAACCTAAAATTCAGGTTTTTATATTTTTTTTGTGATAGTAGTAGACCTTTTATTTATTCTTGTAAAGAGCACATTGTTACTTTATAAATCCTCTTTAATTTACGCAATGCCATTTACAAAAGAAATTGATAAATTATATAATAGAATAAGTTTATCTTTGTCGCAATGTTATATCTAAAAGCAATTTCATTATTTCCATTTACTTTGCTACTCTTTAATCGCTGTTTAAAAAGTTCTCCACATTTCTTTAAGCATCTATTTCTTCATCAATCTTCATGTTATAATAGTTTCATTTTTCTTGACTGTCATTAATTACCACTTCGATTCTTTTTTACATCCCTCAGTTACTGATGATGAATTAAAAGAAGATCGTAGAACATTATATTTACATTGTTGCCATCATTACCAAGGAAGAAACATAATAATATACTATTCTATTTGTGAAAGATATACAGGGTGGGTACTTAACAAATAATTAGTAAAGATGGAGGAACAATAATGAAAAATAATACAGCAAATGGTCATGCAAAAAAAAAAAAAATTAGGAAATGATGGTAAAGTGAATAACACGCTAATCAACAACAGCAGTTTTAATGAATTTGAACAATAATTGATCTTAATGTAAATTATTTCTATATGTTTCAGTTAAAAAATATACAGGGTATTCATCCAATAGATACAATAATAAATAAAACAGGGAAGTTTTGTATAAATACTTTTACAGATTTGTTCTAATAGTTTTCCTCTCATTTACTATTTTTGTTATTGTAACCATCGTCATTAAATTATTCCTTTCTTGAATGTGCAATTTAATTTCAGTATTCTATACAATAATTATATTGTGATCTTTTGTTATTTTGCATCGTACATGCCAAAGGTTGTAGTATTTGGTTGACAAATTATTTGACAATTACATTATGTCAGGGATAGAAACTTGAAAGATTGAATTTTTTAATATATCAACAACTCCATTTTATAAATCTTTATTATCTATGGTCGGTGTGGAACAAATTTTGGTGGAAATAAATGTCTCGATCTGCTGAAGAAATTTCTAATATTCGTTATAATGCGAATATTACAAAATATTCTTTGATAACTCATAGCCAAGTGCTCAAACAAGTCATTTGTTTTACTGCCTTGCACAGTTTCTCAACCTCAATTTCTTGGAATACATGCATGATATGTTTTGTTTTAATCGTTAACATCAACATGGGATGTGATAATTCTAGAAACAATATCAACAACTTGATCTTCCATTGTAATAATGATACATGGATACCTTTAAAATCAAGTCGTAAGCAGCACTGGAGTAATATACCTAGCTGATATCAATATGAATGTAGGGCCATGTTCTATTTATATTCCTTATTTTCTTTGATGATTTATTAGATCAAGAAACATTGTAGTGTTCATTTTTTTATGGTATAAATGTAACAATTAAATAAAACAAAATAAAAATTTTCGATTGAATAAAAATTTATTATGAAAATAGGAAAAAAATACATAAATATATCTAGGTATTTTGGTTTTTATTATACTTCACACCTCTTAAGATGAATGTTTAGGAATTTGACTGCCGGATGATTAGTGATTTTTCAATTTTATGGTCAATGTCAATATAAAAAATTAGTGTCGGTATAATATTTCTAGCAGTATATTGACATAAAAAATTTCCTTGGACTTTCAACCATAAACATACTATAAAGGTACTAATGCCTCTTCAAGTTCAACTTTTTTAGTTGTATTAGATTAAATATTTTAGAGTAGGCTGCCTGTATCTTTTAATGGAAATCCTTATTCAAGTCGAAACTTTTTAAATATGACCCATTGAAACGCTAGAGTCGAATGCATTATTATTTTTTAGAAACAGTTTTAATTATTTTCTATCACATCACAACCAAAAACATTTATTTTTAATGTCTGACAAATGTGTAATTAAGAAATAAATCTATTTAAAAGTTTTGTCGCCCACATCATCATTACTAGCTGTAATATTTCTATGCCAAATCTTAATTTTCTGTGACTCGTTAGACCCTAATCATAACCCGACTAAAATTAAACATTTTGCCAGCAGAATTAAAAGGTTTAGATATTTATAAAAGTAATGTATAACGTATGTATTTTCATTTATTTACTGAAACACGAAGAAAAGAACTTGTTAAGAATCAGTTTCAGATTTTAATTAACATTTGCGTATGTGTGTCCTGTAATTTTTACGACATTGGAAAACTTACAAAAATACCTTTCTCTTGAGTGTCACAAGCGATAGAAAACAAAAAATTATTCTTATATGGGAAGATGTTCACTAAAAAGTTGAAACCAACTTCTTTGATGATATTTCAAAAAAGTACCGAGTTCAAGAGATATTGAATTTGTTTCATAACTTTTACACTCCCTCTATACCAGGGAATGTAGTAGTTAAGTAATTGGGTAGTGTACAAATTCGTGGATTATTTTATAGTTAGGAGAATTGAAAGTCTATTGTTTGTATAAGTGTAATAAAAATGACTACTAATTCTGAAACATGTTTTCGACATTAAATTTTTATTGGTGTCATTGAATCATCAAACTTGCATTTGTTTATTTAAATCACACTAGCTTAGATATAATTTATTAATGATAAAGATTTAATGTTTTTAATTTTGTTTCAGGCATATATTAAATGTTTAGAAATATGTTGTTATATCTTATTTTGACTGTTTTTTTAATATTTATTGACGTTTACTGTATTAATAAATTTCTTCCTATCTAACTATAAATGCAATATGCTTGACAAAGAAGTGTAGTACAAATCAATATATGCAATTACAGTGACCAAAGTCATTAATGTAACGTAAATAGTAGGTAATAATAATAGTAATAATGTAAATAAGAGAAACTGAGCAAATATTAATATTAGTTTCTTGCATTTTGGTTACTTTCCAGTATATAGTGACAGCTTCATACAAAAAAGGGCGACACATATCTTATTGGTTATTATCTGTCCAATTATGTTTATCTAAGAGAGAAAATATGAATTGAATAAGGTACAACCATTAATTCTTTTCTATTTCTAATAAATTCTGTCATAAATATTTCTGTCGTTTTAGACATTTGGTTTGTCACTTGGACTTTTTTCGACATTCCTTCTAGTTCTATATTAAAAGTCGTTATACACAACTGATTTTCTTTTCTTTTCTAGGTGGCGTGGAAGCATTTACAAATTAGTATGGATGGATCTATTACTCTTTTTAGCTATTTATTATAGTTTAAATTTTATATATAGGTGGCTTTTGGACGAAGATGGAAAAGTGTAAGTTTTTCAGTTAGCTATTTTAGTGAATAATGATTAAAAATCGATGTGTTTTCATTCAATTTATTCTGTGACTTTCTGTTAGACAGTCTGGTTTAATAATATTTAAAGAGCATACAAATTAATTATATTTATCATTGTGGTTATCATTGGCATTGAGAAATCAGCGTTCATATTACAATAAGTGTTAGAGATAAACATTGATTGTCTAGTGGAGAATGATTAATTATGATAAATAGAAATAGTTATTTTATTCAGTGTAGCAAAATTATTGTTAAGAATTAAATTAGGAAAATGATCGTGTTAGAATTCAATAACCCATTTAAAATTAAAACTCATTTTTGTCAAGTTTTAAATTTTAATTACATATGACTATGTGATTTATGTTTTTACATTTAAATACCCTTTTTATTTATTTCCTGTGTCGCACTGACACACATGACCTCGAAATAGGGCTCAAATGAAATTATGAAACAGAATAAAACATACTACATCGATTTCCCTTAGAATGCGGTGTTATAATAGAAAATTTCTAACCTTTCAAAATTCAAAAATGTCTTGCCTTATTTTTCTCTTTTTCACCGTGGACACTCTTGTATAGCAAATATCGCAAATACGCTCTTAACAAATCTTCTCCAATGAAAAATAGGCTTTCTAAAGTTTTTCCACACTAACAAAAATAGATCAAAAAGATTATTCATTAACCATATTTGGACAATCATGTAATTATCGTTAATACAATCTTAGATTATTGAAGGAATATTTCCTTTATTTTGGTTGCCCATTCATAAGTAGTCGACAGGTACTCAACAAGTGTGAATGTATTGTGAAACGTGCTATAGGTGTATTTTACCTTGATCCTCTATATTTTTCACTATATTACCTAGATGGTTAATTTTATTGATGATCAAAATTATTGTTGAAACCTCATAAGTATACATATACATTACACTGGTATATTTTTCCCTTTGTAGCTACTCAGTTTTTAATCAAGCATATAAAACCCGTATGTAGTTTATGGTGAATGATTAACTCTGCCTTTTCACACAACATCAATGATCTTGTCCAATCCCCTAATACATAAAACTGATACATTTGTGTTTCTTTCTCCTTCATTTTACATCTTTTGTATAAAATTTCGCCTGAGGAGGGAAATTTTTTTGTTTTGTGGTATCCACTTCCTGCTGATTGGTTCTTTTCATTGCAACTGTAGACCTAATATCGATAATAATTAACCCCTTTTGACCCATCAAATTGTACCTAACAATATACAGATAGATGTCATTGATAACAAGTGATATTTAAATATATAATGATAATAAGTTTAAATTCCCAATCTCAGGTACAATTAAATAACAATTATATAGTAATTAAGGAGTGTGTCAAAAACACTAAAGTTAATAGATAGCATAAGAATGTAAATAGATGGTCACTGACATCATTCACTTTTTTACTTCCCTCGCATACCGAAGAGAAGTATTGTATTCGAGAAAAAATCACCCTATGAGATTTGTTTGGATTTTCACATTTCAGATCATGTAGATTAAGAAAATGTAGGTTTTCAATTCCGTCAGTCTGTCTGTCTGTCTGTCTGTCGGTGCATTAACTAAAAAACTACTCAACTGAGAATAGTCAAATATGGTAGGTAGCCGATGCTACTGCCAGCGAAGAAATAGTTAGACTTTCACTGGAAAATATACAATGTCTAAATGTCTGATACGAATAGTTAATGAAAAAAAATTATTTTTTTCGCTCAAATTTTAAATTTCTGTTTCGTGACATTCTAACCCCATTTAAAAACAAATTTTCAAAATTGTTTGAAATTTTTTTTATCACAAATAAATGAAAAAAAAATTTTTTACCTCAAATTTAAAATTTCCACATTTCATGACATTCTAAACCTACAAAAAAAATTAAAAAAGAAATTTTTTTTCAAAGAAAAATAAAAAAAAAAGAATTTTTACTCTAATTTGAAATTTCTACGTTTCATGGCATTCTAAACCTATTTCAGACAAAAAAAAATTTGAAATCAGCTTAAATTTAAAATTTCCACGTTTCGTCACATTCAGAATCTATTTCAAAAAACATTTTTTTTAAATGTTTAAAAAAATGTTTCCCATTACTATAGAACAGACGATAGAAAATATATTTTTTTGCTCTAATTTAACATTTCCACGTTTCATGACATTCTAAACCTATTTCAGAAAAAAATAAAATTTGAATTTTTTTTTAACCATTGTACCTATTTTTGCTCGAATTTAAAATTTCCACGTTTTTTTGACATTGTAAACCTATTTCAGAATAAGAATGTTTTTATAAAGGTATTTCCGCAAGCTTTTCATATTTTGCACCTTTTATTTATTAAATATTAGTTTCTCCTATCGGATGACCACTTTGTATATTTTTTTGATCAAAAGTGATCAGGTTTTCTTTATAATAATAGTGATATCTATATTCTGATTATTATTCTTAAATGTGGTTTCGTAATATATATTTTTAAGAGTGATATAAATAAAGAGGGAAGTTTTGTGTAAATACCTTTACTGATTTTTTTAATATAATGTCGTTCAGTGCTGGTGAGGAATTAATTAATCTTTAAACCTGGTTTGCTAATTATGGCTTGTTCGATTTACAAGGAAAAAGATTAATTTTTTTAAAATGTGTATTGGAGTAGTACAATGTCAGTAAAGCAACTTTATTACGATTATTCTTTAGGTTGTACATTAGGGCGGTCCTTAGCCTATAGGTGTGGATTTTTTTTTTAATTTGACCGCCTCACCCCCTCAAATTGTTCTAATATAAGAAGCAAAGAATCACACAAAATTTTTAGTGGTTAGCTCAACCCCTTCCCGTGTCTCAAAAGAGGTGAATTTTTCTATGTATTTCTTATGGGTAAAATACATTTTTTCGAGAATTTGCGATATGTTATGTAATGAAAATCGCCCACGAGTCTCCTCTTCAGAATTGTCCAGAGAAGACGAATTAATCATTCTTTCTTATATTAAAGCCTCATAAGACTCTTTTATAGGGCCCTAAAGCGCCTTTATAGGGTCACTTTGGGGCCCTATAATAGAGTCTTATGAGGGTTTAATTTAAAAAAGAATGATTAATCGTCTTCTCTGGACAATTCTGAAGAGGAGACTTGGGTGCGATTTTGTAGGGTTACTTTGGGGCCCTATAAAAGAGTCTTATGAGGGTTTAATTTAAAAAAAAATGATTAATTCGTCTTCTCAGGACAATTCTGAAAAGGAGACACTTGTGCGATTTTTATTACACATTTTGACGGTTCTATCGCAAATTTACGAAAAAATATCTTTTACCCATAAGAAATACATATACATATAAAATCACCCCTAGGGGTTGAGCTAACTACTCAAAATTTTGTGTGATTCTTTTCTTCTTATATTAGAACAATTTGACAGGGTGAGACGATCAAATTTTAAACGTTGAAAAATAAGGACCACCCTATTGTGCATTCCGTATCAACTTCTACTGAGCTTCACATACAAACTATCTATGTGGCTAGCCCACATCAAATTGAGGTCGAACGTATCTCCTAAGATCTTACCTGAATCCTATTAAAATTTATTGGCATTATTTGATTAGATGTTGTGCCCAAATGACACAGCAGTAGTTTTTTCTTCATTGAATGTCGGTCTGTTTTTCTCTGAGCAAATTATAATATTTTTGTTTCGATATGTTTTTTGTGTTGGGACTTTTCTAAATAATTTGAAAGTTTGTGTCATCGACGTAGCACGTAATATGAACATGGTGTTTGCTTTGTATATATAATGCCAGATCATTGACGAAGATAAGATAAATAAATAGCTCTAATAGGGACCATTGTGGTACACCTGCATTTCTGGGATCTTAATTACCCTCTATCCACACATAGTATTTGCGAACGATTTTTAATATAGAATGACAAAAAATTGATAAGTTATGGGACTTTAGATATAATGTTAAACAGACAAAGTAGAACGATTATGCCACTTTTCATTTTTTCCAAAATTCTCTCTAGATTATAATCTAAAGTTCCTATGCTATGAAGCTATTGGGCTGTTTATAATTTAAATTGTAAAAAATAAAAACCTATTTTATAATCTGTATTCAATTATTCTAGGTTCATATTTATCTATCCATCTATCTATCTAACAAAACCTAAGCAATGATTAGTATTAACTTAGTAATGGGTGTAATTTACTTACCTAGTACCTTCGAGTTGTATTTAAACCTTTTGAAAAAAGAGCTCTTGAGGTAAATTATGTGTAGTTTTGAAACTTACCTTGCAATGGATATGGACATGAAAAATATTTGAACATCATGGGAGTGATGTGAAGCATCAAATATTTAGAAATATTGCTACATCATCAAATAAATTTTGCAACATGGCAGTACCAAAAAAGTAATTATTTTTTAAATAACATTTGTGAGAAGTTATCACTTGCATGCAAATATCGGTATTTGTAAGATAGATTTTTGTAATCTGAGGAACTGGCGATTGGCCTTGTCCTCTGTGACCTATAAGGTCTATTGTAGATACCTCCTTAGGGTTCCTTATCCAAACATGATCCTCCTTAGACTTCGAGTCTGTTGTTATCAGCCCTTGTCTGTCTCTCGCCAAGCCATCTCAGTCCAGTCAGGCCTTTACAGCTCAGCATATGGACTGACATTTCCAACGAGAACTTGGGTCACCCATCCATGTGCCGAACCCGACCGATGTTGCTTAACTTCGCTGATTGAGTGCCGGCTCCTAGATTGGTGACTGTACAAGGAGCTGTATTTGTAAGATAACATAAATATATATTATCTCTACATGCAATACTACTATCTAGCTTGATTAGAAATCACTGTAAACATGGGGTGGATGGTTTCTGATTGCTGATTTGTTTAATTTTATGGCCCCTATAGCTTCGTAAAGTATATTAATATTTTTTTAATTGGAAGTACTAATGCTTTCTTTATAATTTTGAAATCTATGTAAATCTTTCTTAACTTTCAGGTTATTCGCACAAATTGTGAAATATTGTTATGATTATGGTAATTTAATACCATTGTCGTTTGTGCTTGGTTTTTATGTATCAGTAGTAATGGCAAGATGGTGGAATCAATATACGACAATTCCCTTCCCCGATTCTTTAGCAGTTTTTGTTAGTGCCACCGTACATGGACAAGTAAGCCATAGCTTTTCATACTGTTTATTATAGCAATTTTTTTTACATCCAGTTGTTTATTTTTTAGGATGAACGAGGACGTGTGATGAGGAGGACCATTTTAAGATATGTTTGTTTGTGTATTACGATGACTTTTACAATGATCTCACCTAGAGTTAAGAAACGATTTCCCACTTTAGACCACTTTGTTGAAGCTGGCCTTCTTCACCAAAGCGAGAAAGAAATTATAGCCGATTTAGATAAACAATTTCCCAACTATACTAAACAATGGTGAGTTTTGCTTAGACCCTACGGGGTCGAAGAAGCCACGTAGTATAGAAAATTATTACTTAACCAGATTTATCTGGACAATAACTTTTTTAAAGAATCCGATTAAATAATCAATGGATTGAAATATTACTATGTGAATATTTCACAACCATGGTGAAATCGAAATCATTATCTGATACTAAACTATCGATTTACCAAAATGGCTGTCGACTTAATTACACCAAAGCAAGTTATTTGTAAAATTTTCTGGAACAAAAGAGAATGATTTCTTCCATTCTGTGCTATTTATAGTTTTGGAAATAGGTAAAAACTATTTTCCTACTTGCGTACATGCAAATAATTGATACTTTACTCATAGTGGAACAGTAGCCAACCTACAAGGTTTGTAAACGAAAAAGAACAAATCTTTTCTTATTCCGGATTTATGGAACCATAGAACATGCGTCCAGGAAATTTTTATGTATGAGCTAAATAATGTATTTTACTTTTGTTTAAACTTTTAAAAAGAGAATGGTGCACATAATTGAATGTTATTTCAAATTATTAAAATCATTAAATCTGTATCTTCCAACAATTCTGCAGGGGATGATGAGATACCTTGTTCACTGTTATTAAGTGTTGTAGATTATATAGTTGAATCCTTAACTACCTTAATAAATATGTCTTTCCAGGAAGGACTATTTCCGCATGTCTTGAGAAGCTCTCTAACTTTCCCTTTACACAAAAAAAAATGATAAATCACTGTTTTCTGATTAAAGGGATATTGCTCTGCTGTCAATTTTTGCTAAATTATATGAGAAAGCATACCACAATAGGCTATACAATTTTTTAACATCAAAAGATACTGACCGACAAACATTTCGGTTTCTGGAAAGATGTGGCAACGCAAGATGCAATACTATCCCTATATAATTTCATATTAAATAGTTTTGAAGATAAAAATAAAAGTGCATGTGTTTTCTTCAATTTAACATACACATTAGACGCGATCCAACAAGACTTGCTACTAGACAAACTTAGAAGGTACGGTGTTAGAGGGCCTGCTCTAACTTGGTTAAAAACTTATTTGGTAGATCAGCAACAAAAAGTGATTTTGAGCCAAAATGGGAAAAACTTTGTTTTTAGACCAAAACAGGTGGCTAGGGGTGTTCTTCAAGGGAGTGTGTTGGGTCCCTTATTATTTATTGTATTTTTCAATGATGTTGTCCTCTCTTTGCACGAGAAATTTATTTCCCTATTCACAGATGACCAAGTTGCCGCTGACAGTGACAGTAACATCAATCTATTATCTACAAAAACAAATACCACAGTTTCCCTGATGGAGAATTATTGTTCGACTAACGGCTTAGTTTTAAATAATTTAAAAACCAACCTAATGGTATTCTCTACAAAGCAGCTTGACATCCACTTGTTAATAAGAGCTAATAATAAAACCGTCATACAAAATAATGCTATAAAAAACCTTGGTGTACATATCGACTCTCATTTAACATGGAATGATCACATTGACTCGTTACTATCCAAAAGATCTACACATTGCTTTCTTATATGGCAGATGACAAAATTTGTCAATATAGATATATTAAAAATGTACTATTATGCATATGTACAATCTAGCCTCAATTATTATGTTATCTGCTGGGGTAACTGCAGTCGCATAAATGAAATCCGTATATAGTAGTAAAAGATTTTGCGTACTATGACCTTTAAAAATCTACGTCATTCCTGTAGAACTCTTATTCAATGAACTCGATATTTTAACAATACCATCCCTTTATATACTCAGAAGTGTGTCCTATGTAAAGTCTCATCATGACAACTATATTCCCAGGGATAACTGTTACTGATCATTATTTAAAGATCAGTCAAAATCTGACGATTCCCCAACACAAACTGTCAATAGTAGCAAATAGCCCCAATGTCATGTCCATCAAACTATATAATAAACTCCCTAAAAACATAAAAAGTATAAATAGCATTCACCTTTTTAAGATCACAGTTCGAGCCACTTTAATCAGTCACAGCTTTTATTCCATAGAAATGAATATTTAAGTTGTACTAGTTTTCAGGAGCGTACTTAGTTATATTAGCAATCCTCATCCTTATTTATTGTCTGTTTTACTATATTTTACAGTTTTATGACTATATTTCTATACCTTTAATAGGGTCCTATGAAAATAAAGATTTTATTATTATTATTATAAATTAACCAACTGGTAGTGGTTTCGCCATCTGTTGGCAGATAGACAGACGTGGCTTGTTAATATCTATCCGCCCACTAGTGTCGATACAAACGAATGTAAAAGAGTGGCTTTGAAATCATATATACCGGCTGTCCCAAAAATTAATTCCTGGCAACTCTTGAGCATTAGTGCCAATTTTGGGCATAACACTTATTTTCTTCTGTCCAAACTTTTGAGAAAGCAGCTAAGACTTGCTATTAAGATAAAATAATTAAACGAAACTCAGTTCAAAAACAAAATAAGAAAATATTTACTTAATAATGCTTTTTATAGTGTAAACGTAAATAGCAACTTTTCCTTGATTGCAAACTAATGTGTATATCTCATGCAGTATTCTTGAATCAACAGTGATAAATTATACCAAACCATACCTGCTATTTATTTTATATTATACTTTCTGTTTTACATAGTTTGTCTCATATAACCACTGCTATCACCAGATTCACTTTCTGTCTCAGTTCTCTCTTCATCTGTTAAACTTTATTTCGACATTGTAAAAATGTCATATACTAATTAGCACATATTGGTAACGATGCGTAATATTTACGTGTATAGCTTCAGAAAATAGTAAATGTAACCTCTACCAAGGGCACTTGCGAACTGGCAATGTAAACAGCCTATTTCCTAAGATATTTAGGCAAGCATAGATGTGGGGGAGGGGGTCGAGAAAATTCTGCTAAAGCCAAATTATTAATTAATTTTGCACACATAAATTTTACATACGATACCGTTCAAGATTTAAAATCTACGTATTAAAATGGAATTGAAATTCAATGAAAAATAAAAAAGTAAATGGGGTGTTACGATTTTAAGCGAAGCACACTGTAGATAAGTCCAGATAGATCGTGAATCACCAGACCCCGGTTCCGAGGTAGTTATGACGTTAAAGCCAGAATCGGCTTTGCACAATATGAACTATATAAAAATTTTCTTGCGCAATACAATATCTTAGCTTGAAATTGTATCTAGTGAATTCCATAATATTTAAAGATAAATGGCTCCGAAAGGGTTATAAGTCATACTTTGATGCACTTGTAGTTGGATGCACAAACACTTAGTAACTATGCCTTATTAGAATAATAAAAATATATTATTTGCAATTATTCCAAGTGGTCCGAAGTTAAAATCCGGTGCCTGTCACTAAATATCCACTTGTCTTGTGAAAAGGATCGTTCAACGTCTATGCAATTGGCGCATATTTAAAATAAGTATATTTTCTTATAGGTGGCAGATTTATGTCCGGTATTGAACAGTCCCAAATCTTTGCAACATACAAACATGTTGAAAAACCGGGGATGTTTCTTAACACTGTATTCAGTTTGTATTTCTCTGTCTCAGCAACACATCTTGATACTCTAAACATATATTGATGTGGATCAAATCTTATGTTCATTGCGTCAATTACTGTATACTGATCTGTTTTCAACTTATGTTGAAGGTCGCTTATGGCTAGAGCAAATCGTGAGAAATATTCATGTATATATGCTAAATTTTAGTTTTTATGACGTTCAGATGAAACATGTTTTAAAATGTTTCATGCCATACTTTTTATTTCTTACCGCAAAAGTATTTGTTTCCTATAAATAATGTATTTATTTGCTTATATGAATCATAAGATTCTCGATTCAAAACATTATATTTATCTGTGTGTGAAGACCGTCTCTGGCATAACTACTTTTGCGCCGGGGTCTGTTAATCACCAAACTAGTCCCGCTTGATCATATCTTATAATTATTGTATCATTAATCTAACAGAACGAAACGAAATTACATATATACTTTTTAGTTTAATTTGACACATCTGTTACCTGTACAGCATTTTGGCTTTCAAATTTAAATTTACTTCAAAAGAAGAAAAAAGGTGTTAATGACACCTTCACCCAAATGTAAATAATTATTAGTAGCACTAATCTATACTTAAAATACCATTCGCCATAATTACATAGTACAGTTGATACCAATTTTAATCTGTGTGGGTATTTAATTAATGAAAAAGACCTTGCACGACACATTACTAAATTGCTATAAAATAATTGCATTCCTGGAAAATACAGTTTATTGCTTTGTATCATTATTACATTATTTATAATTATGATTTGTACTTAATGTCTTTGTGTGTACCTACTTTATGTTACATAGTGATATGTAACATTCACTTATGGCCAATGAAGTATAAGTGAATATTACAGCCCTGTAACCAGAATAGTCAGTAAATAAATTGTGAGTTCGACTTTATCAAACATTTGTTAATAATGATTACCATTAACTCAATTGCCAGGGAAAAAATAGTGGCAAACGCTGGGAAAGAATCATCTTAAGGTGGCCATATTTATGTGCTAAATTGTGGGTATAATCACATGATTTTAAAGCGAGCTATTTTAAAAAGTGTAGGTCATATTTATAAAAGTTGCACATAAACGGAAACTAGAATCTTTAACTCAGGAAACGTGTGCTTTTATATTGTTAAAAAGTAATATTTTAATAGATAAAAAAAATTCTTAACATGTACCTTAGAAACGATGTCAGCTCGCCACTTCAATAATTATTTTGCACTAGTTAAAATCAAAAATAGGGAAAACCAATACAGACAAGTCCTAACTTAAACATTCACCCATATTATGAAACAAGAAAAAGTCTCATTAGACCCTTCATGTACTAGAAAGCTCGAATTAAATTTTGCGGTGCACTTTTCACATGTTTACTGATATTCTGACATATTTATTTGGCATAGAATGAGATTTCTTCAGCTAAAAGTTGTTGTCTTAGTTCAGTTACTGTCTCATAGATGACGCAACAGAAAAAGGCAATTATCTGAATTTTATATTTTTATATAGGGTGGAAAAAAAAATCAATAAAATGGATCCAATATAAATCGATATAATCGTTAATAATAATTATTCCCCACAGTTATTTTTTTAAAACATCTGCTCTAAAAAAGTAAAATTTCACATTTATTCTTGGTTTTAAACATTTATTAAGTTTTAAAGGTTTGTAGCTGTTCTGCATTTACAAATGTGAAATTTGAAAATGTATAGGCTCTTTAGGAAACTTCCGATGTTTAATAATACCTACAATAATGACATACTGTTTATGTTTTCGTGCACTAACGTAAATTTCTTTGTTTTGGATGAATTATGGTAAAAATATATTATTTTAACATGGACAAAAAACGGTTGTCTGTTTATACTTATATTGAATGCAACCGCTATTAGGATAAATTGTTTTGGTAAATGTTCGAGAAGTAAAGAAATCTGATGAGCTAAAAACCTTGTGCGGTAGAATCCCATTTCTTTACTGACTTAATGTTACCGAAGGTAACTAACTATACTTGTTGTATTCGCGAAACAAGCATTCGCTCCGGCATTTATTCGATTTTTCATGTTTCAGATTATATCGATTACAAGAATTAATATATTTCAATTCTGTCGATCTGTTAGCGCTATATATTTATAAAACTATTTTATGAAAAAACATGACATTTCGTTATAATAACTGACAAGAATCAAACCAAATAATACTTTATACACAGGGTGGACACCAAAACATAAAGGAAATGTGACAGGGAAGCATAATGAGTATACCTAAGTGGAATATAGTTGACGCTCTTTAAGAAAGAGAACCTGTAATAACTTTAAAACTAGATAAAGTATACAATGTGGTAAAAGAAGAAAATAATAATCTCCAGAATAATTAATAAGTAAAAAGTGCCAAATATATTATACAATATTATATTATCTGTACATATTTATAGAATATCTTACTAGGATACAAAGTATATATGACGTACTAGGTAGGTACCTACTGATAATATTAATGAAATTGTAATAACAGTATCACTAATATCACACAAGAAAACAAGCAAGGGCCGCTTTATCAATGAGAGGATAACAAGTTATCCTATAGTTAAAGCACAGTTTGTAATAATACAGTAGGGTCACTTCCTCTGACAGTGATGGCCTCACTGCTGCTATCGACGCGTGAACTAACTCGGTAGGGGAAGTGTCCTACTATATTATTTAACTATTATTTCACTATAGGATCACACTACTTATCTACGCATTGATAAATCGGCCCTCACACATCTACACATCTTCAGTACAGAACAGAAGGTTTTATTATTCAGTGACAAGCACGATTTCACAGATGACAGATTGATCGACGAAAACAACAATATTCTTAATCGTATCTTCTTTTTTTATGTCTTATCAAAAGTGATGGGTTATAATAATTATTTAGAATATATAGCATATTGTGCGAAAGTGCAGAATAATGCAAATTTCTTACGAGTTGTGGTACGAGCGTTATTACAATAAACTCTGTACAAAAGCATGTTTTTGAGGTAGCCGTAGAACAAGTAATTGAAGCTCTGGTCATATAACTGACGTCAGTCATCCATAATATAGGTCAACATTGTACTGTTCTCAGTCACATGGTTTTCGTTAGATAAACATTCAAATTTCATATATTTAAGAATCCTCTTTTGTGACTTTTTTTTATTATAGTGTAAAACTTAAGTTTAATTTTTCCCGATTTGAATCAAATTTTACTCAAAGATACAACATGTTAGGATCTACTTATGACTATATGTACTGAAAAAATTAAAAAAGCATATTAAGCATTTTTTTATTCGTAAATTTTACTAATGTAACCTGAACTGTCAAGTAATTGAGAAGTAGTTTGTAAATTTATTTTTGCTTTTTGCGTATTCTGAAAATTCTACAATCAATATCTTAAATTTCATGAAACTTTGGATTTAATCATTTTGTGTAGGTAGTTCTAAACAATTTTTATTTAATTTTTTTTTCAGTTTATTATTTAGAAATTTTGTTCAAATTGGATAAAATTTAAAAAGTTTATAAGGTGGTATAATACTATTATGGCAAAATAATTAAACCATTTTTAAAATTTATGCATCTTCCCCATTAAAGTAGGTGCACCTAGTTTACATTATATAATTTATGAAATTTTCATAATATTTATTATTCAAATAAATTTACAAATACTATATAGTGTAGTAACTTGTATTGTGTCTTCCCGTAGCCATTTTGTGCAGGTTGTTTGAAACATACTTAAATTAAGCTTAAGGTGACCATTCCCTAGAAAGAGACCTCCAATAGGGAAATATTTATTATTTTTGGCCATAACTTTTTTTTCTTAGTGCGTATATTTATTAAAATTATAAGAGCACCTAAGTAGAACCATAACAAGACTGTTACTATGAATTTTCACTCAATAATTTCCGCGGTTTGCAAAATAGCTAGATTTAAATTTAAGAATTATGTCAATCTGCCTATTTCGTAATTTTAAATCTAGCTATTTTGCAAACCACTGAAATTATTGAGTGAATATTCATAGTAATAGTCTTGTTATAGTTTTACTTAGGTACTCTTATAGTTTTTTAAAATATATGTACTAAGATATAAAAGTTATGAGCAAAAATAATAGATATATCTCTATCGGATGTCGCTTTCTATGGAATGGCCACCTTAAAGGAAGTACTAAGATGTGTTATGTCTTCATTTTATTATCTTAATTTTTTACCTTGAATTTATGTTCAAATGTCAATATTACTGATTTTTTGCGTTTATCTTTATCTATTGTACAGGCTATGAACATATTAGTTTGTAAAAATTAAAGTGGCTTGAAAGAGTTTCTATCTTACTACTATCCCATAGAGGCGACCGATATTTTTTTAGGGAGTTTTCAATAGAAATGTTTGAAAAAATGACACTGTCATCCGCTTTTCATGAGTAGGTACACCAATATATATTTCACGAATTAGGAGCGGGATTTATTTCAAATTTAGGCGGTACGTGCAGACTGAAAATGTGATTGCATTGAAGTAGTGAATTTTGATATCGCTCATTACAGTGTGGCGTTATTTTAAGGAAAATTTGAAGAAAAAATATTAGCGACTTTTTTATAGAAATTCTTATTTTAGATTTGTATTCACTACCATCAAAAACCCATTTTCACCAAATTTGAACAAAATATATACTGGCTTCTCAATAGGTGGCCAAATAAAAGGACATGGGATGGGGAAATTATTTTTGGCCATAAAATTCTTTCGTACTACGTATATTTAAAAAAAAACATAAGAATATTACTATGACTTTTCATTCAGTAACTTCACTCAACTGGTTATTTTTATACTTAGGTAATATTATAGTTCATTTTTAAATATACGTTACCAAGTAAAAAAGTTATTGCCAAAAATAATAAATATTTATGTATGGGATGTCCCTCTCTTGACCATCGTCATCTTATTAGATTTCATACAAATAATTGGTCTAAACCGTAGTCCAATGAATATGTTTGAAATACTTTCGGGTTTCTTTCAGTATATATTTTTTTACATTTTAAAATTTTTTAATGATTGCCAAGGGGATTTTTTAAGGAAAAAAAAAACTTTGTTTATACAGGGCGGTCGTTCTAAAAAATTATTAACTACGAAACGACATATGAGAATAATAATCGGAATGTAGGTATCACTATTATTACAAAGGAAACCTGATAACTTTTGGCCAAGAAAATATACAGAGTGGTCATCCGACAGCAAAAATTCAATATTAAATAAAAGGTGACAATTCTGTTAACTATATGCCAAATATTATTACCATCTGTCACATTTTTAGTAAGTTGTACATGCACGTAGTGGAGTGGAAGTATAGTAGTGGAAAATTGTCAGTTTCTCTTTTTTTACAATGACATGAAACGTGGAAATTTTTAATTTGAGCGAAAAAAAATTTTTTTCATTATTTATTCCCTTTAGACGGTCCACCCTGTATATTTTTGTTCGAGTCTTATTACAGTAGATATTATAAATAAATTGTAATATAATAGATATATGTAATAATATAATAATTATAAATCCCAATATTTCACATGAAAGCTCTTCTGGATCCAGAATAACATTCAAATGTACCTTTGACCTATAAATTAAAATCCAGTAAAATAATGAGAAATATGTTTCGACCCAAGGGTTTCGATATGGTAGAGGGGAAAGGGGATCGGCATGCGGTTAAAAGCAGGTAGATGTTTTTGTTGTTTACATTATTTCGATTTGGAACACTTGTTATTTGGATTGCTCAAGCGAAGTAATGTTTACAACTGGATTGGTTTATAGGATTCCTTATTCAATTTTCACGAATAAACATCTATAATAAATGATTCGTCCGCTACCCGCTAGGTACCACCACTTAACGGATGGTTAACGACTACCCTTTTCTATGACGTTGTCGAGGTTGTTCTCTTTTGCGAACATGGCGCCCTTAATGAGAATTTTTTTTATTCTTTGTTACGTTTTTAGTAGTAGAAAAGTATTTCCAAAAGTTCTCAAGGCCACCGTGGAACTTAAAACAAAATGGCTTCAAATTTAAAAAACAAATTTTTTTGGGAATAGCTTAAAATACGAAAAATGCAAAAACTATCGTTGTGGTGGAAATTGAATAAAAATTCGATAAAAGAAATATGTCTGTACAAAATTTCGTACATATGGCAGCTTTCACGTTAAATACTAGACTTTTTCCTTGCGTTTTGGCACGCAAACTTTAATAGCTATTAAAGAAATAATCAGATCTGATTAAGAAAAAATTTAATTACAAAAGTGCAGTTATCATTTCTATATTATAATATATATTTTAACCGTAACATTTGTGTTTTATTAAGGGGCATTTAAGTTAACAAAAATGTTTCAGACAAAAGTTTTATCATTTGAAAAGTGGGATCTAATGGCTGTATTTTTTGAAAGTTTGGTAGAGGACTTCAGGTCATCTGAAGGTCAACTTTATTTTTTTACATTAAAACCCCTAATTTTTCAAATTTCAGTTTCATAATCTGCTCTAAAAAATGAACAACTTTTGTTTCTACCATTTTTTTATTTGGAGCATTGACCATGGAAGTAACTGGGAAGTAAAACATTTTATGGAAAACTTAGGAATTGTTGTAAATATCCAATGTGTAATGGCATTAAAAATTGAGAATTCTAATAATCCAAGAAATAAGACTTATGTTTATCAACATAATTGAGTTTTATCGACAGAAATATGTCTGAGTGGTGGGTTGGATGAGATGGCCCAGTTCACTGGCAGTTTTAGCACTGTAAAACTTTATTTACAGTCTTATCGTGGTAAATCACATTGTAGCTACTGATATGTCATGTTTTATTTTGTGGAATATTTTCCACAAATATCACTTGTCTTTCTAAATTTTGTCTGTAAATGTTTTCTCGAGCTTATTGCCCAAATTTAATAAAGCTCGTCCTTGTTATGTTTAATTCACATCACAGATGTCTGGAGTATGAGACAAAACACATATTCAGTAGTGGTCTGGGTGTCTACGGCTTAGTCAGCATTTTACAAGTGATGCAAGCAACTAACGACATGATAATTCACTTAATACTAACAGTTAAAGTGTCCAAGTTTTGATATTAGCCTTATCGGTTGGTTTTGCTGCCTCCGTACCTCCCAAGTTCGTGCTTCGGACTTCGATGCCGGTGGAATGGCCAAAAGGAGCCAAAAGTACTCACCAGCTCACCAGATATACCAAAACTTTTAAAAATAACTAAACATTCAAACACAGTTTGTCAGCGATTTGAATGTTTTTGTTTCACATAAGCACCATTACAAACTCAAAAGGCAAAAGGCCCCGTCGGCATTTTTCGACTCTCCTACCTGGCCAGACCATCACTGCACATACTAGTAAACAAATTATATATATTATTTATATATTTTGGTACACTGAGACTAGATATAGTTTCCTAATTAAAAATTTTTAGGTTACCGCTCGTTTGGGGGTCCAGTATAGTAACGAGAGCTCGGAGAGAAGGCAGAATAAGAGATGATTTTGCCGTCAAAACCATTATAGATGAATTAAATAAAATTAGAGGCCAATGTGGCTTACTGTTAGGATATGATCATATAAGCGTTCCACTAGTATATACACAGGTGCGAATATTACAATTAATTTTCATGACTGTAATGGTGACTTGAAGGAAACAAAAAATTACTTATTTTTAGGTGGTAACATTAGCAGTTTATAGTTATTTCCTTACTAATATAATGGGCCATCAATGGGTGGAAGGTGGCAAATATAAATTTGACCTTTATTTTCCCGTTTTTACAACTTTGCAATTTTTTTTCTACGTTGGTTGGTTGAAGGTGGCAGAATCATTAATAAATCCATTTGGGGATGATGATGATGACTTTGAGGTTAACTGGATGGTAGACAGAAATTTACAGGTATGTATAATATAAGCTATACTATTTAGACTTCACCATTGATGATGATTATTATTGTCATAAACTTATAGAAAGTGGATATATTTGGAAGGCAAAAGCTTTTTTATTTTTATTATGTAAATTATAAAATGGTTCATGTTTATAAAAATGAAGTTTATAAAATTTTAAATATTCTAATTCATTATTTTCCAAAAAAGTCAAAGAAACATTACGTAAATGTAGAAAATTCATTTGATAACTTGTACCAATCAGAGACAAGGACACACGTTCCCTATCTTTAGAACCACTGCATTTTAAACTGAGATAAACTATAGTACTGAATATATTTTTGTTGTCCTCGTTTATTTAAATTGTAGCCAATGTAAATGGAATCTCTACCATTTTTGTGATAGTTATGATTTAGTCTTGCAGATATCACGAAGGCCGGTGTTGGAAGTCTTAAAACTTTTAACATATGTTGTTTGCCAATGACTTACGCACATTTGAGCCGACTTAGGTTTACAATATTTTTTCTGGCCATACTGTCTATCATGTACTAATAGTTGGGGAGGTAGCATCAATATTTTATGCGTCATTTCAACACGACTTCTTTGTTTATGTAACGTTAGTTTTCGTTTGAAAAACGACTAAAATAAGTGCCAGCTGATGCAACCGTGGAGATGAAGAGTGTGGGAGGCATTTGGTAAATTAATTTTGTTTTTTGCGTCTATCCAACAAAGCTACAAACCTATAAATAGTTTATTTATGTAATATAAATGAAATAAAAGTGTCAGCTGCATAGAGTAGGGAGCGAAGGTCGCCTGCTGTCCAAATCAATTTATATGAAAAACACGTGAAAATTCGTTATTTCAACAAAACTGAAATTGATTTATATGATAGTTTGCGATATAGAAAAACAATTGAAAAGTGTCAGCTGATAATACCATGGGACAAAACCTGTCAGCTAGGCCTTTTAAGTGTAGGTACCGAAGTGTCCAGATGCTCACCGTGCACGGTATCTTTAATGCTCCAGTAACGTATGGGACGAAAGAAAATCATATTTGTATGAAATATTAGACATACACATACTTAGAGAATGCAATCATTGATTGAGAATAGTGAAGATTAAATGATGAGAATCAATATAAAAATCTTAATATTTCAATTCACACCTGAATCACTCTCACTGCTGTATTCTAAATTATCTTCCTCTTTGGAAGTACTATCTGAATGGTCTTCCAAATCTAGATTTTCCTCAGATTCTCGAGCGTCATCGTTCTCATTTTCGTCTTCATAAATATAATGATAATAATAATAATAATAAATTGCCTTTATTTAGTATTAATACATACATAATACCAAGGGCGAAGTCTAGCCGAAGCTACTCTATATCTGTCGAAAAATATTGAAAATCATTAAAGTGAATAAAATGCATGTAGAAGTAAAAGATTATACGGATAGAATACTTGGAATTTCCTTGCTCTCATTTATGATGTTTTTGGTAATGAGTTCGGTAATTGATCGCCTTAATTGAAACCACTTGAAAATATACTTCTCGTTAAGGTCTTCCCATCCATAATCAGTAGGCAAAGATAAACTTGACATATGAAGATGTGCATGACTCCACAATGGAACAATGTAAGAAATTCGCAAAAAATTTTTCAATTCTGTCTTAAATGGAGGTAACATAGATCCTTCGAAATTCTGGTCAACCTTCAAGACATCTTTTTGATTGAAATGTGTAATCAGGATTAAAATGTATACATAAAAAAAATTAAAACACTAAATTAGATATATTATGTAAAATGTTTAAATGCTAGAAAGACACAATCGTACGACAAACAATATATAATAGCTACTTAAAATTATAAAATACATTAATAGTTAGTAATTACATGTGAACTAACAAGATAAAACAGATAATCATTAAGGACCACTTTTTAAAAAAAATTAAGTTTGGGATAAATCGCTCGATAGAAATTCTTCAAAACTGTAAAAAGCATTTGTAACAAGATATTTTTTAAGTCTGGATTGTAACTTAATTTCATTCCAAAGTCTTATTGCTGGAGGCAGTGCATTATAAAATTGTATTCCATAATATCCAATGTCATCCCTAGTTTTCTTTAGGCATAAAAAGTTTTGATGAATATCATTTTTATTCCTAATATCATATGAGTGTATTTCATTCCGAGACATGTATTTATTTAGGTTGTTTTTCATGTACATGAGACATTGTAATATGTAAGTGCATGGCACAGTTAGTATATTTAATTTTTTAAATTGTTCTTTGCAATCGTCTCTATAACTAAGTCCAGATATAATTCGTACAGCTTTTCTTTGTACAGAAAACACGCTACATACCAGTATTCCATATGATATTACCGAATGAATCACACCATGGTATGCGGCTACCAATGCTTTGAGTAACTTTGCCTGTTATAGATCTGAGTAGGTATATATTTTTAGAAACTTTTTTACAAACATGTGACGTATGTTCATCCCATGATAGTTTTGGGTCCAAGTGTAAACCAAGGAATTTAATATTTATTGGGTTGCCTATTTCCTCCATGTTTCGTAGACTGAATATGATTGACTCCGTTTTTGAGGTATTTAAATTCAGGTGGTTAGCAAGGAACCAATTTTGTACATGCGACTGTATGTCTTTGACATTACTTAATAATTCGTCTAAGTTTCCGTTTATGTCTGTTAGACATCATCAGCAAATAGAATAGTCTCTATTTGGTTTACCGAGTTTGGAAGATCATTAATATATATAAGGAACAGAATTGGTCCTAGGATGGACCCTTGGGGAATACCATGTTAACGCGCTAAATCATACATCTGTGATTGGATACGCCTTCGCCAGTTTTACACAAGGCAATAGTCGTAAATTTTGACGTATTGTAAAAATTTTAATATCATGTCATAAATTATTTGGTTATAATTTCTATTTTACTGTTTGCACATTATATGTCAGTTTTAAATTCTTTTGTATAAATCTGAGGGTAAAACTTGCTAATTATTTGGTGCCTTTATATTGCGTAAATGGTATGGATGCTGTATAAAATACCTAGAGGTCGATGTATTATAAAATGTAATAAAATACACACAAAAACACTAGTCGTGTGTTGTTGGTTGCCCAAAACGCCAAAAAAGTTTTAGTGCATTTTCTGGTTACTTTTATGGTGTGAATGGAACTTCCATGTTTACTCCTCCTGGTTTAAAAACAGACTATAGACACAACTGCTGACCTAATTTCTCATATATTTTATTAACGTTAACGTGTTGTTGATTGTTTCCAGTAACAGTGAGAATTCTTATATGTAAATTTCTTCGGAGGGCAGGCGTGTTCTCGAGCATGATTATCATTATATCTGTGTCGAAATATCTTATTGTGACTCGAGCATCAAAATCTAGTTGACACACATGGAAAACGAATTTGCTTCTTCGTGTGAAGGACAAGAAAAATTAGGGCAGCTGATAACCTTCCCTACCTACCCTATGTAGCTAACACATTTTTTTTAAATTTATATTACATAAATAACCTATTTAGAGTTTTGTTGCCTTGTTTAATTGATGTGAAAAACGAAATTATTTTACCGAATGCGCTGCCTCCCACCCCCTTCATCTCCAAGATTCTTCGATAAGCAATAAAAAAACAAACTATACTGAAAAAATGAGCTTTGTTGAAATGATGTAATCAAATTTCCTCCCCGACTATATGTTGGATCTCCAGCCCTGTTAGTGACAGTTTTTTATGTTTATTAATCTGAACTGTAAATAAATAACTCAAAATATAACTAAATATTCTAATCATTCCAAGGTAGCCTACCTGATAGTGGATGAAATGCATCATGAACATCCAGAATTGGTAAAAGATCAGTATTGGGATGAAGTGTTTCCTCAACAGCTTCCATATACAGCTGCTGCTGAAGAATTTAGAGATACTCATCCCCTTCCTTCTACAGCCAACATTGCTGTAAGGCCTCAAGATCAGGAAATAATTGGTCCATCCTCCTTAAAAATTGACGATGCGCAATCGTTTGCTGATGGCGGACCAATCACATTTTCAGCTAGGCCCAGAAACAACTATCCATCCACAAAGTCTCGGAGAGGTTCACAAAATTCACTTGGAACCTCAGTCCCAGGTATGTCGTTTTGCTGTTATTTTATTGATACTAAAAAATGAAGCATCAAAATCCGGTACTTTTGCTATTCCATGCCGAGCAACTAATTTGCATATGTACAATATACATATATGTGACCCGAGTGGTCGAACTTATGACTAAAATCAACGTTTAAAAAAAATTAATTAAAAGTTTGGCAACGTCTTTCCGTGATTGTTCTACACTTATGCATGTGACAAGAGTAAGATTATTTGGGTGATTCGTAGTCAAAGCAATGTTGCCACTGTTAAAAAATAAAATTTAATTAATATAATGAAGAAGTTCGATATTTGATTTAGTTATAAAAAATACTTGCGTTTTCTTACAAAGAACTTACTACTTCACAATTCGGCAAATTAGAAGTGAAAACGGAACATTTCAAGCTACTAAAACGATCAAAACCTGTTACTCTATGCTGTTTTATTTTATATAATAGAAAATTAAATTTCCCAAATTTTATATAATTTTGTTTACAATGTATTAAAACACAAATAACTATTTTTCAGATTCTATGTCCAGAGTTAATTCAGTCACGAATATGCTGAAGCGGTTTTTTAGTAGAGAAGATAGTAGGACTGATTCAGCTAAGCCAGATAGAGACTCAAATGAAATGAATAATTTAATTGCTGGTTCCGATTCTTTTGGAAGGGGTAGTGTTAAAAAGATCACGGATCAAATTATTGAGGAGGTAATAATATTAATGTTTTCAATTGATTCAAATGATTAAATGAGGTGTTTTCAAATATGTAGTTCACCAATTAATATAGCCAATCTATATAAATATAAGAACTACTATTTTGGTTCACTCAAAATATCTATTTGTGTATTAAATGCAAAGTGCCTCATTGCCGCTCGGGATAGTAAGTAGAAGCACGACATGAAGCGGAGTGTGTTAAACAGTCGAGGGAGACAATGACACTTTGCGTTCGAATTACACACATTATTTTATGTACGATCGGTTTAAAATATCAAAATAAAGAATTGAATAAGTTGAATTTTTTACTGAAAACCACGGTTCCTTAATATTTTGTAAGTGTACCATGCATATGATCAAAATATGAGTAAGACACAAAAGCTGCTTGATTTAATTTAAATTGTGATTTTATTTAGGACAACAACGGGTATTATGAAAAATCGAGCAGAAATTAGTGACTATGTCTTTTCATCAACTCGTATTAGATTAATAATAAAAGTTTATTATTTTATAAAATTGCATTAAGCAAAGATGCACTCAAGTGAGCGTTAAAGTATTTAATCGCTTGTTGTCATGGGAGTCGAGAGGTTAAGTGACATTACTTATAGATCCTCGGTAAACATCAACTTTGCGCCGTCTAATGTGAGCTAAAAAGCCTACTTTATCTATCCATCGTAGATAAAATAATATTTCGATTTGCTCTTTGAAAATGAAAATAAGGGGGATGAGTAGGAATAAAAGGGAAAAATAAATAGCCGTTATGGTCCAATCAGTAAAGACATAAAAAGTGCAAAACCTCGAGCTCCAGTTAGGAAAGATCGATTTTCATGAAATAAAAGGCATTCGATTCGTAATAGATAGTATTGCAAAGTCGACTTGGTCTGAAGGTGTGTTTTTGATTTTAAGTAACAGACTAGCAACTAATCGGCAACAAAAATATATAAATGAGACAAACTTTTTAATTACACTTAGAAATGGCTTTTAGAGGATTTTTGAAGCCAGAGATTTCATATATGAAGTTGAGATTCATAAAAAATTGTTATAAGCAATTTAGCAACAAATCCGCAACAACTTAACTACAAATTAAAAAATTATTTAAAAAACTTTAAAAAATTGTTTGCACTAGTTGTACAAAAAAAAAATTTAGCACTGTGTATAAACAAATAATTATATGTATTTATAAATGCTCCGAAAATTTCATCGAAAAACGCGATTGGCTTTTTAACGATAACTTCCTTAATTTTTAAGATATCTAATCGCCCCAAAAACTATTTTGCAGGGAATTTCAAGGTCCACAAGGCCTGTAAAGTTGAACTTCCTCGAACCCTTCGTAGAAGGTGGTCCTTTCACTCAAATGCGAACTTAGAATGGTGATATCTCAATTAATTTTTATCCTTTTTCTGCAAGAAAAACCTTAAACTTTTGTACTCTTGCATTTTTTACGTATCGTCTTTAGTTTTTGAGTAATTTTGAAAACAAGAAAATTTTTTCAAAAATTTCAAAAATCATTTCAAAATTGAATCACAATTTTTTTCAAATTTAGTCGTTCTAAACCGTTCAAACTAGAACATATTGTTAGTACCTAAATTAAGTAAATTGTAAATGGATCGCGTTTGACTTCAATTCTCGCGGTTAAGCCATTGGTTTTATTGCTGATTCTTTCTTCGAAAAAACGAGACAACCATTTCATTGTCATCATAACTCCGTAAGTTTTCATGCTAACGACTTTTAATAAAGTTCATTTTAAAGGTCTCTTCAAGTACTTTAAAAAAGGTCTGACCAGTTTCCCTCCAGAAATTCGTCGTTTTTCCATTATTTAAAGTTGAAAGGTTTGAATTCAGTTTTTGGTGAACAGGCGGTCATCTTCAATGAGCCATAACTCGATTCGTATTGCATCTACAAAAATAAAATTAAAAACAATTGATTTGTTATTTTATAAGCTTCAATTTCGCTCCTGATGATTTCTTTGATAAAACAAGGTTTTCGAAATATTTGTGAAAAATTGCTCTAAAGCAAGCATTTTTTAGATAAAGAATGCACATTTTCAATCGCGAATAACTCGAATATTGATTTATCGAAAAAACTCCATAGAAAATTTTTTTAATTCATCACTCTACTTAGTACTTCGAAAAATCTCCCATTGGAATTGTTTTTCATAAGTAATTTTGAAAAGTACCATTATGTAATAATAATAATAAAAGTTCTTTATTAATTGCATTAGTATACAATGTAATACCCACATAACAAAATGATATGCAGTGTACATACATTGTATATTCAATCTATGGATATGTATATCCACAAAATGGAGAAAGTATATCGAATGTACATCTAATGAATTTGGAATTAACATTCCTAGCATATACATTTTTCGCCGACTTCCATATCTATTTCATATCTAGTGAATGTACATAAACATATGCAGTGTACATATATTGAATATGAAACACACATCATATACACAATCGTATATTTTATGAATATACATTACATATGTCTGAATTAGTTTCCACGGACATCAAAACACTTATTGAACAGTGCACTCGACGCGTGTTGCCCCAGTCATGTTGGCATTATCGGGAGATGATTAAAAAGAACAGTTTTAATCATCTCCATGATACAACACGATTGGTGCAGCACGCATCGAATGAAAGTGGTCAAGTGTTTTGATGTTCGTGGGAACTACTTCAGACGTATCTATATAAGAGGTAATAAAACACAGATAGTTTAATAAGAAATATATTTTATATAACTATTTTAAACATACACAAACTTTACAAAATAACCTAAATTATTACACAATATTTAAAATTTTCATTATTTACTTATGCTTTTTTACCTTCCGGTAGTTTAACAAATTCTAAGCATATGTATAATACTATAGTTACTCATGTCCTACATATGTGTTTAAAACATTCTCAACCATCAGCAAGTTATATAATATGAACGTATGTAATTTTTATTCACTACGTGTTCAAATTCCAGCATCTAATGCATATGCTGTGGATGTACATATCCATGAGATATTATGTGGGTACAATATACTTAATGAAAAGGCCATTGACCTAGGTCCTTCAGCCAAGGATTTTTTGTGCAGAAAATACAGAGGGGAACAAGCGGATTAAAACATGGCAAATAATAAAATATATATTAACATTAAATTAGTTATTACTTTTATGTAATCAGATGATAATACAGTTTTGAATTTTTCCTTTAAAATTGTTCTTTTTAGGTGGACGAACAAACAACGATTACCTCTCAGCGTTCTGCCAAGGAATCTCGACCTACAGTAATAAATTTATTTGGACCACCCGCTCCATCTGATCCTATTAATGTTCCGCAATCTCAGAGTTTTCATGATGCGTAAGTTATATTTTCGGTACATTCTATGACTTTTAATTTAATAAATTCTACATTGCTCAATTTTTGAAAAGTGATGATAAATAGTAGTATATGATAAAACTTTTTTATTCACAGATATGACTGCTAATTAATTTTTTCTTAAATGTTTATAATTTATTCATTTTTAGGATAACCGAGGTATATGAACCTTTCCCACGAATATCTTCATCTGCTCCTGATACTAATAATGAAACGAATGCAGATACAATAGACAATGTTAGTATAGGCAGGTCTGATACCGATGAGGAAGATGATGAATTTAGTAGATTAAAGAGAAAACGTGAAGAAGAGAGGCTTAGTAGGTGAGTACATAACATTTTATTGTTAGTTGTGGTTTGGGGTTCTGTTAGAATCATTTCTATTAACAATAATTTTCCCAGCAAAATATTGCAATATATGGTAAAATAAACAAAAACTCATAACAAACTATCCCTCTATAGAGTTAAAAGAGATTCATATGAATCAGTTTTGACAGACTGACCCTACTTTACTCAATCTTGCTAAATTGTTGATAAGTAAAATGACATTTCTTTTTCATTCATTTTTGGACATGGCGGATCTAGCGAAAATATTTTCATGCATGTGTTACTTCTGCTTACACCGGATGTAGCACCTACCTTTGTTATTTTAAATGGAACATCCTCTATTTTATTTCATATTTGGATTCCTTAAGAAATTTTAGCTTGGGCTCATGTACTATAATATACTCTTAACCCTATCAGTTTTCAAGATAATTAATATTTTTGGAGGATCTTGGAGATGGCCAGCAGGGTTCCCTGATTTGATCCCCTTAGACCCCCTTAATACTCTATTAAATTATGTGGAAAATATACAGGGGTTCCATTTGAATAAATTTACTTTTGGACCTTTGAACTAAAATCATGTTTAACTGTGAAAATAAATTACCCTGTATGATATTTTGAAAATATAAGATCATTTTTAGTTAAATCATAGGGCACTTGTGTGAGTTTTGAAAAGAAAGTCTTTAAATCGGCAACATAATAGAAGATATCAATTTTTTTTTTGGAAGGGTAGAAAACATCAAAAATCTCCAAAAATGGTAGGTTTAAGAGCATATTATGATACATAAACCCAAGCTAAAATTTTATGAGGAATGCAAATATGAAATCAAATATAGGGTGTTCCATTTAAAATAACAAAGTTATGTGCTATATCTGGTGTAAGCAGAAGTAACACTTGCATGAAAATATTTTAGTTAGATCTGCCATTTCCAGAAACTCCCTTAGATCAATTTTCAAAGTTCTGAACTGAACAAATCCCAAGAAGCGTTTAATACCCGCTTTCCGTGAATAACTCTATGTGTTTGCAATATATAGTATGCAATAGATACATTTAATATGGACAGCAATTTCTTCCTATTTTTCCTACTCTTTCTTCTTCAAAAATTCCCTGAAAAGAAGATATACTTCAAATATTCTCAAAGAATCAAATATCAATAAATCCATGTGTTGATAGTTTTTATTTTTGTGCTTTTATACAAGAGTTTCACACAAAACTTTTTATTATGATCGTCCAATCTACACATATAATTATATGATGGAATACTCTGTGCTGTCCTCCAATGTTCAACTGAAAATATTTGAAAAACTATGCAACCTACAAAGCTGAAGCCAGGTAGCTCTACTACAAGGAAGGCATGAGTATCTTGATGATGGAATATTTCTCATGTTGGTTGAGCTACCTCCCGATTTACCTCCAATATTGGACATATGAGAAGTCATTAAACATCTGATATTTTAACTTTTACAAAGTAGGATTCATTTCTCCTTGACCTGCCATTGTTACTTCATTATCAGTGTGGTCGAGGGATATGTGGTATGAGGAGAGGGACGAATCAGTAGGGGCCGTCCATAAAATATGTCACCTTTTTGGACCCCTCCGTCCCCCTTTGTCACGCTTTCAGCGACCACCCCCTAACAAATATTACGTCATAAAAGCTAGCCCACCCCCATATAAACGATTTGTTGTGATTAAAAATAGCATATTTCCAGACTTTTAAGTACTTGAGACTGACTTTCTATCCTAATGAAAATTTTTTAAAAAGTGTCAAGTTAAGAAAAAAATTAAAATAAAATTGATGAACTGCGAACGTCACATTTCCTTAGACCCCCGCCTCCCCCTTGTCATATCTCGTCACGCTAAGCAATACCCCTCCCTCCCCCTTAGTTGCGAACGTATTTTATGAACGGCCCCGTACTTTGTGGCTGAACATACATCTAAACGTGTTTGATTCAGTTTTTTGTCAAGGAGAAATGTATAATCTCATTGGATACACACTGGAAAACACTCCACAAAAAAATTGTTGAAAACACGGATCCTTCACAATTATAGTTATCAAATTTAAATTTCATTAAAGTTTAAATTTCAGAAAGGAATAAATAAGTACTCATAATTATATCAAAGGTAATCCCTCATCATGTGTGACTTTATGCATCTTTTAATAGTGATTTCGAAAATTTGGACGATTCCAAGAGAATATTCCAATATATAGATTTGAGGAAATGTAAACATCTCATTTCTGCTTTTCTAATAGTTGTAGTTGAGTCCAAGTTTAGATTTTATTTTGTTAATTTAAACTTTATCTGACGGAACAAATTGGTGTTAATATTAACATGTTTTAATGTTAAAGACTGAATCTGCTCATTAATCCTTGAACTGTGATACATGAAGATAATAATACAATATGGGATAAGGGTAATTATAAATATATGTATTCATAAATTCTGTCTCTCCTTTTTAATATTGTTTATTATTGTATTAAAGGTGGTGACTGAGAAATTATGTCTCTGCCTGATGTTTTATTATGACCAGTAGTAGATTAACACTAGTTTAATAAGCAATATTGAAAAAGAGACAAGGAATGCTTTTGCTTCTGTGTTTTTATGTTGCATAGAGTAGAGCTGAATTGGTTCATATGGAAACTTTTATCAAAAAGAAAAAAAGTGTATATACGCCTAAAAGCCTGATTAGTTTAAATATGTATAAATGTTGTTTTTCAAAGTAAACTGTGTTTATAGTGCTTCAGTTAATGACAATACAAACCAAAGGAAATATGATATGATGATGATAATATGATTATGTTTGATTGCATTTTGGCCCAAAGACTGGATAATAGTAATAGTCATCAAATATTACTCTATATTCAGATCACAGCAATCATAAAAATTCCCAGATATCCCTTTATTTCTGTTACATAACCTGTTCTTAAAAATTTTGTAGGGAATATACAATGGTTTTATACAAATCGGATGACTAGAGCTTGTATCTTGGGTCGCAATATCAAATTATAAGGGACGGATTTGTAAGAATACTATTACAGTGTTCGTATTTCGCATACAAGAATGATACAACAATAGGTTGTCAATATTATGATTCTTAAACTGGGTAAAATATACCCAAAACAAGATTTAGGCACCAATGCAATTCATTTGTAGGGATACAATAATAAAGGTTAAGGAGAAGAGTTGTCATAAATGTTCAGACTTGAAACTTTGAAGTTTTTCGTCAAAAATCCAAGAATACTCTGAGAACATCCACAGTAGTAGGGCTCACAGAATAGATAGCAATGTTATTAGAATAATCTGAATCAGAATACGCCTTGATCCGTCGATTGAAGTCGACCTTGCTTTTGTCAATTGCGCATCTGCTTTACTATTGCTGTTGTAGACTATAAAATACCTACATCAAAGTCAGTTGCATATTTTTTATGAATCAATACATATTTTAGATTTTAAGTATGTATGTTATGGTAATGCACTGGAAAAAGATATTTGCATAATTATATGTTATAGAAAACAAGCTAACCATTATACTCTTCGCCAATTTACGGCATTTTTTATATAATTGTTGCACATTCTATATGATACTCTTCGCAGTTAAATAAACAAGTGACGGCCTTGTCTAACTGCGAGATGAATGAAAGCTGCCAAAGCTTGGTCCATAATCTTATCGCATTTGTGACAAATGTACGGCTGTTAGTTGATAAACATTAGGGACTATTGCCTAATTAACCGATTATATAATATAAATATATAAATTGAAAGAATTCAAATAATTAATAACTTTTTTATTTGTTGATCAATTTTATTAAAAAGTAATAGGGTTTTTCCTCTGCCTAACACTAACTTACTGTCCAAATTTCACTACAATCCGACTTTTCGTTATAATTTTTAAAATAAAACGTTTATTTTTTGTTAACAAATATCTACAAAAAGATAAAAACAAAAATGTTATTCGTTTAGTCTTGAATTAAAATTATATTTACGACCTTAAAAAGCAAACACCCATTATTTCATCTGTAACATAACAGGAACTTATATAAATTTTCGTTTAAAAAAAATATAAGGAAGTAATAAAACAACAAATTATTATATGTCAAGTTAAAATCTACTATTAATAAACTTAAAATAAACCAAACCAATTTTTTTGGCAAAATAAGGAAACTTAATGTATACATATATAATTTAATATCACAACCTTACCGAGCTACAAAAAAAGTAAATGGGAACGATTAACACAGTACACGAAACACATTTCTGGAATTGCAACCAGAGGTACAAGTTCTAGTGATTACACAAAAAAATGTGAAAAAAACTTATAAAACTATTTAAAAATATTTACTTGTGTTCCTCCTGGTATCTGATCAACTTTACAAATTAAGACACTCGCAATACTTAGTTTTGAAATTGTATAATTTATATTTAAATTTTAGATATAAACTTATCGAAACTGAAAAGGAATATAAAACTTCAAACAATGGTTTTTTTGAAAACAATGTTTTTTTAATGTAAGCACCCACTTCTAGCAGGTGTTTGTTACTTTTTACAAAAAGTTTCAAAATTTTGATGACTAAAATCTTGTATTTTCGTTAAGCACGTTCATGTTGCATGTTCTTTTTAAATGTTAATTAATTTTTTTAATGTTCTGATTATACATGGTGAGTCCTTAGTGGACGGTCAGTATCCCGTCAATCTTTTGAAATTTGAAAAAATATCCTAGAAGATAACAATTGTAAGAGATCAGAAGTGACATATTTTAAAATAATTTTTAAGTCTGCAGGTGTTTCCACATAGTGGTGACAAGCTAGAACTTGGATTTTTTAAATGGAACATCCAATATTTCTTGATAAAATATTTTACTCTTAATGCTCTATGCAGGTACATATCATTTTTGGATTTGCACTGTGGCATTGCTAGATTATTTCACTTTTTTGCATTTACAGCACTAAAAAATAAAATCAAATTTTCATAAATTAGACCATCATTTCACTTTAAATATTAGTCAAAGCTAAGTACTAATTTCCAAACCTATCAGAGTCAAATTTAATTCTACAGGGCGTTCCTCACGATAATTTAAATTTCTACATTATTAAACTGTCATAATTATTTTTTTTCAAGTGTGTTTTTACTTTCACCAATCAGTTACCTACATTTGATATCCATACCAAATATGTTTTTCGACTTGAATTTTTCAAATATTGTCGAAAGAAAGTGGTCATTATGACCAGTGTATAGGTAATTGATTGCTGAAACATTTTAAATAAAAACGATACGGTGTTCCATTAAATAAAATTGACAGTTTAACACATTTGCTGCGCTTACCTGTAATGTGACCCCCGCATTAATCAGATGCTGACTATTTTGTGTCAAAATTTAGCTTAATATATTGGAAAAATTGACTGTTAAAAAGACACAATTTTTAACGTAGATTCACATCTAAAAGATTTGAATTTACGTTTTGCAATTTTTTTTAGTTTCACGGATAAAAAATAAAAACTATAATTACAAAACACGAATCCACATCTTGTGCACTCGGGAAGAGTGTAGGAAAGACAATGGATCTATGGCATGTGCAGCGACCGTTAAAAATGAAAAAAAAAAAAATGTGAATCATCTTGGAGAACACCTTGTAGAATTAGGTTCGACTTTGAAAAACATGGAAACTAGTACACGGCCTGCTTGACCAGTATTCAAATTGAAATGACAGTTAAAGAACCCCGCACCAATCTCATGGGAATCTGTCTTTCTGTGGAATTGGCCAATTTTGATATATGTTGTAGCTTTGTCTTTCTGAACAAGTCTCCACGGGCACAACATGATTCTATGAAATAATATAAATATAATAAAGAAGCTACTGTGGTGAATGCTAATCATGCTGCCTGGGACAAAAATTGTCATGTTTTCAAGTTTACTCTGGAAAAATTTAGAAATAATATCCTTTCTCCTAAATAGCAATCAAGTAATAATGTCTGCGATGATGGAATTAAAACAGATCAGCACTTCTTTATCTATTATCAGAATGTACGTGGTATGCGGACAAAAACTAATGATCTATATCTTAACTCTGTCCTCGCGGCTGAGTATGACGTTATTGCATTTAGTGAAACTTGGTTAAATGACACAATCCATAATGGTGAATTTATTGATGTAAGTTATTTTGATGTATTTCGATGTGATAGAAATTATGAACAAACATATTGCACAAGAGGGGGTGGTGTGTTACTCGCAGTAAAAAAACAACTTAATGCTTGTCTGTATGATATAAGAAAGCACTGTGATATATTTAATGAGCTCTACTTTGTAGACATTGTTTGTGTGAAAATTAAAACTGGCAGCGGGCAAGACCTATACATATTTAACATATATATTCCCTGTGATATGAACTCTGAGCAATACGATCTATTATTTGATGCCTTTGAAGCGCTACCTGAAATCTTCGACTCACATACCTTAATCGTAGGAGACTTTAACGTTACACAATTCGCTCAGCAAGATATTAACCCAAGCGTCTTATCACTAAATAATTTCCTACACTTTTTTAATCTAAAACAATATAATACGGTACAAAACCTAAATGGCAGACTATTAGATTTAGTAATATGTGACATACTCTGCAGTGTGTCAAAGTCCTCAGATCCCATGTCCACGGTAGATGAACATCATCCACCCCTTTGTATTGAAATATTTCTTGATAACAATAAGCAGCAGTTTAAACAAAAAAGTAATTTAGGCTTCAATTTCAAGAAGGCCAACTTCCATGACCTTTATGAGGAGCTAATGTCAACCGATTGGTTATTCCTACAAAATTATGAATGTGTAAATACTGCAGTCTATACTTTGTATGAAAAACTTGATGAAATATTTAGCAAACATGTGCCAAAAAAAATACCAGTCAATAAACATTACCCACCTTGGTTTGATATGGACCTTATCCGAACACTTAGACAAAAGAATAAAGCGTGGAAACAATATCGTAAGTGCTGCACCGATCAAAATTATAATTACTACAGATCCATCAGAACTGATGTAAAAAATAAGACTAAACTGGCTTTTCAACGGTATGTTACTGAAACCGAAGTTAATATTAAATCGAATCCAAAAAAATTTTGGTCATATATATCTGAAAAAAAAGGTCATACATCAATACCACCAGCAATGACTTATAATGATACCAGACTGGATACTCCTCAGCAAATAGTAGACGGATTTGCAGAATTCTTTGCCAATAACTTCCTCAATTCTACAGTATATGATACTGAATATGCGTCTGTTATTAATAATTCTAACGGTACCCTACACATAACCTCAGTAAGTGAGGAAGAAGTCGTACAGGCATTAAAACAAATCAAACCCAAACTGACTGCAGGTCCAGACTTAATCCCGGCATTCCTGTTAAATGATTGTGCCGTTGTACTTTCTAAGCCGTTGCAAATTATATTCAACTTAATTTTTAAGACACAAGTATTTCCAGATGCCTGGAAAATTTCCAGAGTATGTCCCGTATATAAAAAAGATAATAACATGGACATCACAAATTATAGACCAATAACAATAATATGTAATTTCAGTAAGGCACTTGAAATTCTTCTAGCTGGTTACCTCTCATTTCATGTCAGAAGCAATATTATACCCGAGCAGCACGGTTTCATTGAAGGACGATCAACAATTACTAATTTAGTCTGCAAGTCTCAGTTCATTTGTGAAGCCCTTGATGAGAGAAGTCAGGTAGACGTCATCTACACTGACTTCTCCAAGGCATTCGACAGTCTGGATCATGGTTTATTACTTATGAAATTAAATAAGATAGGTCTGAGTTATAATATGTTGATGTTTTTCCAATCATACCTATATCAACGTACCCAGTATGTCCACTGTCTAGGATACAAATCTTCTACTTTCACTCAATCTTCTGGAGTTCCACAAGGGTCTGTATTAGGGCCCCTTTTGTTCATAATCTTTATTAATGATATTGCGGTCGACTTGAACGTAAACTACTTAGTATATGCAGATGATTTAAAACTTTTTTCAAGAATTGAAACCAAAATGGACTGCGTCACACTACAGAACAATTTAAACACATTAAACTCTTGGTGCAAAGAAAACAAACTGCACCTTAATGCAGCTAAATGCAATGTTATGTCATACTGCCGGAAGGACGAACATAATGTAATATCATACGAATATAACATCGATACCACAATCCTTCCACGTCCGAATACCATTAAAGATCTAGGTATAATATTTGACCATAAGTTTACCTTTGTCCCTCATATTAATTCAATAATATCTAAAGCTTATAAGAATCTCGGTTTCATCGTGCGTAATATGAAGGATTTTAACAACATTAATACCCTGAAGTTACTTTTCACTACTTTCGTAAGATCACAGCTAGAATATGGTTCAGTAGTTTGGAATCCCATATATAACACCCACATTATTAATATTGAGCGAGTTCAGCGAAAATTCTTTAAGCTAGCAACGTATCAGTTAGATAATAATCAATATCCCCAAAGAGGCACCCCACAGGAAATTTTCTATGCCAGATTTGAAATGAACAGCTTGTTACAACGCCGCAACATGCATGCCGTTGTTTTCTTGTACAAAATAGTCAACAACATAACTAACTGTGTAGCATTACTAGAGATGTTAGAGTTTCATGTACCCAGAATTAATTCTCGCCAGAAACGACTATTTTGTACAAGAAATCATCATACTAATATATATAAAAGGTCCCCTATATATCACATGTTTGTCAGTTATTCAGAAGTTGAAACAAATTTAGATATTTTATTCTGTAATGCTAGTAGCATCAAACGCCTGTATGAATAATCTAATCCTTGTTAACCTTTCTTGAAATTGTCTAGTCTTGTACAAATCATTGATTTTGCATTTAATAAGTAGTGCTGCATTTTATTGTTCACTTTTCTCTCTTTTCTCATTGTAAATTTTCGTTGTGATTTATTGTAATTTATGCTTAATTGTATTTTAATTGTATTGCTATCAGCATTATTCTTTTTTAATGCTGATCACCTTGTAACCTTATCCTGTAATTGGGTTTATCCCGTTGGATATTGTACCTAAATAAATAAATAAATAAAATAAATGAACGGATTTTCCGGTACGCGCATTCCAATCACAGAATCAACATATGTCATGAATACTAATATTTCTTGGTATTTATGATTTATACCTGTGTAATATATACATATTATCAAATAATAATGCGTTTAAATGATGAAAGTTTTATAAATATTTTAAGAAAAAAAAATATATATATTTTCAGAAAAATTATAAAATCATTTTTCTGAAAATATACAATAGGTACAACATGTATCAAAATTTTTACACAAAATGACCATATGTTCTAAGTGTGATGTATTAAATGCTGAATTAATCAGTTGTGATAAATGTGCCTCTAAATTGTGCCAGGATTGCACGCAACTAACCTCAACGGAACTAAGAGCAGTATTGTTAAAAAAAAGACAAATATTCTATTGGTGCCCAGAGTGCAGTGCAAATGAGAAAACACAAAGATCTCCTCTAATAACTTCCAGGGAATCGTCGGATTTTGAAGAAAACATAGCGAAACACCTAAGTAATCTCCAAGCTCAAATAGCAAATCTCCAGAATGACTTCACAATTCTAAAGGAGACTAACATTGAATTGATCAAACTTTTAGACAATAGTAATAAATCCTCACAACTCACAACCTCGCCAACAAAACATTACTGGCAACGCACCTCAACCAGTGCCCCAAGGCAAACAGCTTCCACAACCGGATAAAGGGAAATCAATGCAACCACCGCCATCTATAAACAGGAATAAGCAGCCACAGCCTAAAGTTGCTAAGCAAAACATCAATACGGCGAATACAGGGGAGGCGGAGGCAGGCAATACTACTACCATGTATAGTAGCCCCCAACACCAGATGTACACAAAAAGTAAAGCTTCAGGCATAATTTGTACTGGTCCAAGTAGGTCAAATATCAGAGTAGCTAACCCTAATATTGGGGAGAATGTGCCTGAATTATCCTGGATTTACCTATCAAACCTTAGCACGGAAACAGAGCCAGGTGATCTGCTAGATATATTAGATAGGGATTATCGTCACTTATGCAGATGCATTAAATTGCGATCCAAATTCAGGAGACCCAGAAGTGCAAGCTTCAAGCTGGGAGTACCCAAAAACCAAGAGGAACGACATTTGTCAGCCAACTTCTGGCCCAAAGGCTTCTATGTAGACAAGTATATCTCTAGTAACCTAAACCGAAACCGAAGCCAAAACCGGCATCAACCGCTCAATAGTCATAACGCTGCTAATTCTCATCATTCCCAAAAAAACTAATTAAAATCAACAACTCCATTGATCTGGACCTCTATTACCAGAATGTTCGTGGACTCAATACCAAAGTTAATGCTCTCTATCCCAGTGTCAGCGCATGTCAATATGAACTCATTTGTCTCAGCGAAACCTGGCTCTCGAGTAGCATCGCCACCTCGGAGCTAGTTCCCGAATCATATAGTGTATCCAGATGTGACCGTGACCCTAGCTTAACGGGCTTAAGCCGTGCCGGTGGAGTTCTAATAGCTACTAATGACCGTTTACACTCTACGCATATCGACTTAACACCGATCCGAAATAACTTTCCAAATATTGATATAGTGGGAAGTAAACACTTGTTTCAGCACCACACACTTGCCGTTTTTGTCTTATATATTCCTCCTAACACTTTAACAGCAGTACTTGAACAATTTTTTGATCTATTCGAAAACATTGTGTGTAACTTCGAGAATCCTGTAATTATAGGAGACTTCAACATTCCTCTATTTAATAACTCAGACAATGACCCAAAAAGCCGCATATTATGTAATTTTATGGATTTCCTATCACTAGATCAATATAACAATGTAAAAAATGTCAACGGTAGAACTCTCGACCTAGTGCTGGCAAAAAGTCAATGTCACTGTCTCATTTTTCACGACGAGTCGCCATTAGTCGCGGAAGACAAGCATCATCCGGCCTTATCTATAACATTAACCATCCACGCTCAACATCTTGACAAATTTCCCTGTAAGACCACTCAGACCTCTTACAATTTTCGGAAGGCCGACTTTCCTGCTCTCTATCACTCAATCCTTGAAACCGATTGGTCATTTTTATCTACCTTTCAAGACATTAACTCAGCTTGTAATTCTTTCTACAGCGTGTTTCACTCGTTACTAGACGCGCATGTGCCGCACTATAAATCTATTAAATATAAATACCCAGTTTGGTACAGCACTGAATTAAGAGCTGCCATTCGCGCCAAGGAACGTCATCGCAAACAATATAATAAGTGCCATAGTGAAGAATCTCTAAATAATTATAAACAGTCCAGGGCCTCAGCCAAGGCACTTAGTATTCGTGATTATAAAAAATATATCGAAAGAGTGGAACACTCGATCAAAACCAACCCTACTATGTTTTGGTCTTTTGTTAATACTAAAAAAGGCAAATCTAGGATACCCGGGACAATGCGCTATAATAATGAGGAGCTTCACAACCCTCAAGACATTGTTGAAGCCTTTAGTCGACTCTTTGAACAAGTTTTCCCTCACTCTGAACTTAACGACACCATTGACATCGAACACAATATTGGCGTCAACCTGCCAAGTTTAAGTGTGATCAATTTATCAGAGGAGGAAATAACTGATTCTATAAAAAAATTGAAGAATAAAATGACAAGTGGACCGGATGGCATTCCTAGCTTCCTTATCAGAGATTGTGCCTATGTACTTTGTCAACCGATGAGAATATTATTTAACCTATCTCTTAAGTTAGGTACTTTCCCAGATATTTGGAAAAAAGCTAGGGTCTGCCCCATCCTCAAACAGGGAGATTCCTCTGACATTGCTAATTACAGACAAATTACATTATTATGCAACTTTGCAAAGGTCTTTGAGATGTCCCTGTATAATCGCATCTACCCCCTTGTTAAAAATCTCATTTCGGTGGACCAACATGGCTTCATGGAAAAACGCTCAACCACTACCAATCTATTGTGTTTCACTCAACATCTTTCCGAAAACATTGACATGCGAGGTCAGGTGGATGTGATATACACGGACTTCTCCAAGGCATTCTATCGTATTGATCATTGCCTTTTATTATCCAAACTTCGACAGTATGGCTGCTCTACCACTCTTGTTCAGTTCTTCTCATCGTACCTGTCAAACCGTCTTAATTATGTTGCTTACAATGGTTACATGTCTAACCCATATACCATAACATCAGGAGTACCACAGGGTTCCAATTTAGGTCCGCTATTTTTCGCTCTTTTTGTCAATGATCTCAATGACAATCTTTGCTGCAAAAAGCTTTTTTTCGCAGATGACCTGAAAATCTTTGCGTCAATAAATTCCAAAGACGATTGTCATGTGCTACAAAGGGAACTTAACAAAGTGGCACAGTGGTGTCATTTAAACTCTCTGGCTCTAAATATAACCAAATGCAAAGTTGTAACTTACTCACGAAAAGATGAACCCATCGACTACGATTATCGTATCGGCACACAATCTTTGCCACGTACTGACTCAACTAGAGATCTAGGAGTCTTTCTTGATAACAAATTATCATTTGCCAAGCATATCGAGTTAACGGTCTCCTCGTCTATGAAAACCTTGGGTTCATTTTAAGACTAAGTCAGGTCTTCCGGAACAATGACGTCTTAATTAAACTATTTTATTGTTATATACGGTCTAAACTCGAGTACTGCTCACTTATCTGGAGCCCTATCTATGATTATCAAGTTAAATCAATCGAGTCTGTTCTGAGGAAATTTTTAAAATTTCTCTGCTTTCGCACTGATGGTAATTATCCAAACAGAGGCTGCGACCAGACGTATCTGTTAAATAGGTTCGACTTTGACTCACTACAATTTAGAAGACAATTCTACGCTATAAAATTCCTGCATTCGCTCATACACAACAGGGTTGATTGCCTTCCTGCACTAAGCCAGTTGAACTTCTTGGTTCCAAGAGCCGCTACTCGCAAACCGCTCACATTTTATTGTCAACCGGCACGAACCAATATAATGCTGAAGTCTCCTATATTCGTTATGTGCTCTACCTACAACTCAATTTGTGATACTTGTGATATATTCGACTGTTCGCTAAATACAATTTATACTTCTCTTAAGAATTGCAGCATCCCATAGTATTAAATAACACAAACATGTAGTGTACTTGTAATTAATTTTAGATTGTCACTCATGTGTATGTAAGAAGCTATGTATTTAAAATTGGCCAATTCCACAGAAAGACAGATTCCCATAAGATTGGTGCGGGGTTCTTTATGAAAATACGTTTTTGCGATTTATTTGGATACAGTAAATGCATTTCTTGTTGGCAAAAGTAGAATAATGTGGCAACGTTGCAGTGTAAGTCCCAGAATGATATATGCCCAGATAAAGCACTAACTATCAAACGTAAATATATAAAAAAATGATGGGCGTTCCTTTTAAAATATCTAAGTTTTAGCTTTGTGGCTACTGTGTGAAATACCCTGTAGATGTCAAAGTAATTTTAAGATATGCCAGTCTTGACCGCCTACAATTTTAATCTAAAACATTTTTTCAAATATAAAACGGTCGAGGAGATTTGACCATCTACACACTAGTGACTTGTCCGGTATTTTAAAAAATTGCATTATGGTAAAATACTACATAATTTCGAAAACCAATTTTAGAAAATAATATATCCAAATTGGTAGATAACTGGAAAAGTATTTTAATTTACTTAGCTTTTAGGATGTTTGTGCTAATTGTGTTTCGTTTATTTGCTTTTTATTTAATACTCCTGTATACCATATAGTATTATTTTAATAAACTTAACTATGAATTTATAAAAAAATATATACCTAATCTACATCGAATATGGTATTTAAAAAAAAAACAAATATTTATGAGAGTGGAATATCTCTTAATATTTTTTTTATAAATTCACCACTGAATTTTTCTTATTGTCATCTTAATAAAATAAGCATTTTTCTTAACAGGCTGAAGCAGAACTTATCAAGATCTATTAGTGTTAAGACTGACGACAGTGAGCCCTTGCTTAAACGAAGATCTTCTGAAATGAGTACTTCTCCACCGACACCACGGTCACCTAACTTACCATTGCAGTTTTAATAGAGTATCTCGATGAACAAATAACTGAAACTCCTTAAAATGTGCCTCTGTGGCAGTAATATCACCTTACAAATTTAAATAAATGTAATCTGGTTTATCGATGCAGCGCAAATCCGATTTATTTGTTAAGGAAATATATAGATAACTGAGACAAATTTACATCGAAAATTTTTGTGGTGAAATAGTTTTGACAATAAATCGCCAGTAGAGAAGAGCTCAAATGTGCGGAAGATTATGCTTGTAATAGTATATTATTCAACAATCATATACTCATGGCTATTATTCAGCAGAGTGAATAGTAGCCATTATATGCGAGTAGAATATTATACTTTGTCCACGACTATTAAATATTTAATATTTATTTAATTCATTTTCATTTCTCCAATTTCAAGTTTAATGAGGAGATTCCCTTACGTCTGACGGTGTCAAAGAAATCTATATTAATATTACTTCCGCATCCTCATAGTGGATTGGAAGAGTAAGAAGTATAGTAATCATACAAAAAATTTCAAAAATTTGTTAAGTAATATGTAAAATTATTGTAAATAACATTGACGTTTAAATCGCACAAAATTTGACATTTCAGATCAGTAACAAAATTTCGCTTTAACACATTATTATAGCTTACTAATAAAATAATACAGTTTGTAGGCACGAAGGTAAATAATTTCAAAAACAATGTTGGAGATTTCCGCGTGTTGCTAGTAGATGATGCTTTGAAAAAATCTTACTAATATAGTTCTTAAGGGTTCATTAAAATACCTCTTTGGCATGTACCAGTTGAGTACTTCCTAGAAAACTTACAGAGACAACACATGTCTTTTAGTTGCTGCATTTTGAGGTTTTATATTTTTAGTAAAAAGTCACTAATGTGATTTCTTATGACTGTCCTCATTATTCACTGCAGAGAATAATGGAAGCATTATCCTTGAGGAAACACATACATAATGAATATATTATTTAATAGTTGAGGACAAATAGACCCTAGTAGCACAACATATTGGACCAATATATGAATATTCGTCCTATATTCATATATTGGTCTTATATGGATTATATATTGGTGCAACATTGGTGCTACTAGGGAATTTTCATGTGTGATGACCTAGAAGTTCTTTTATATTTATTTTAACTCTAGTTTTGCCTATTTTATGATAGGAGGGTTAATTTATAAAAACGAAGTATTACTACCTAGGTACTTATTATTAATTTTTATTGAAATGTAAAATTTTACAGATTTAATCATCTGTAACGACAAGTATTTTATATTCTGCCTTGTGATTATTATAGAGCCACATATATTTTTCGCTTTATTTAGCGATATTGAAAAACCCACCAGTGTGCTATTAGCGGTAAGAATTGTACACAAATATATGTTTCATAAATTATTTAATTAGGAGTAATAAAAATCTCTATCCTTTTCCATAAATAGTATACAGTTTTGTTCTAACATATACCCTCAAAGGAAGACATTTGACTCACATTTTGTGACATATGTCGCTTGTGATGCAATACGTAAGTCTTATCTCATTTTGCTCTTGCTCAGGAATTAAACAAGATAATTTTTGAATAGGCTGTTAATGCAAGTAAGTTACAAAATCACAGGTAGAGATTAAGGTTTTTTGTTTGAAATTTACTTTTATTATAAGTTTATTAAATACCGGAAGGGCATTTCTGTTTTGAATTTTTATTATTTGGGTCTGTTAAAAATTAAAGACTTGCCACCAGAAGTGTTGAATTCACAAATTCGCAAGTTGGTTTTAAATGTTCTTGATAGTCAGTAAAGACAAAAGTTAGGAAAGATTTATTTTAATGAAATAAAGGGCATTTGATTCGTAATTAATAATATTGCAAAGTCTACATAGTCCGAAGGTGTGATTTTGATTTTTAGCAACAAACTAGCAACGAATCAGCAACAAAAAAATGGATAATTGAGACAAAATTTTGAATTCCACTTGGAAATGGCTTTTAGGGGGCTTTTGAAGTTAAATGATTCCATTCTCTAAAAAAGCACTAATGCCTAAAAATGAATCAAAATTTTTCATAATAATAGCACTATGGGGAAACAAATAATTAGATGTATTTATAAATGCTCCAAAATTGCCGAGAATAAAACAATTTACATGCTCCGAAAATTTCACCGAAAAACGCGATTGTTTTTTTAACGATAACATCTTTAATTTTCAACTATTTTGCAGGGAATTTCAAGGACTACAAGGCCTGTAAAGTTGAACTTCCTTACACCCTTCGTTATCGAGATTTTTGAGTTTAAAGGGCTCGGAGAGGGTGATCCTCTCACTCAAACGCGAACTTAAAATGGTGATATCTCAATTCATTTTCATCCTAGAGAAATAAAAGTAAAAATAAAATTTTCTGCAAAAAAATCTCAATTTTTCTACTCTTGCACTTTTTACGTATTTTCTTTAATTTTTAATTTATTGTGAAAAATTTCAAAAATCATTTGAAAATTAAATCAAACTTTTTTTCAAATCTAGGCAATCTAAACCATTCAAACTTCTAGAACATGTTAGTACCTAAATAAAGTAAATTAAATGGATTACATTTAATTTAAATTCTTGCGGTTGAGCCATTGGTTTCATTGCTGATTTTTTCTCTGAAAAAACGGGACAGCCATATTTTATTTTCATCATAACTCCAGTTTTTATGCTAACGATTTTTGCTAAAGCTTATTTTAAAGGCCTTTTCAAGGATTTAAAAAAAAAATCTGACAAGTATTCCTCTAAAAATTCGTCCTCTTTTAAAAGATTCGAATTCAGTTTTTGGCAAACAGTCACCTTCAATGAGCCATAACTCGGTTCGTATTGCATCTACAGAAAAAAAAAAAAACAATCAATTTGCTATTTTATAAACTTAATATTTGCTTCTGATGATTTTGTTGATAAAACGTACGATTTTAGAGTTATTCGTGAAAAATTGCTCTAAAACATGCATTTTTTAGATAAAAAATCAACAGTTTCAGTCGCGAATAACTCAAAAAATACAAATTTATCGAAAAAAATTAGTAAACTGAAAATAACCATAGAAACAGATACAACATTTTTTGCTTGGATATCATCCCTCTACTGTTTCTATGGTTGTTTTGAGTTCACTAATTTCCACCCCTGAGAAGGGGTAGCATCCACCCTCAGGGTAAAAGCACACATGTAGCTTTTGTTCCTTGAGCCATCTCTACTTACTTTCCAAATTTCACATTAATCGGTTTTATCAGAAAGAATTCTGGGCGAAAACCGTCAGACACTGGACTATGAATACTTTAAGTACAAAAAACAAAGCACCAAAGAGAATATGTCGGTAATCAACTAATGAGGCGTGCATCTGAGGCACTGAAATGAAAGAAGATGACAATATCTATTCTTCCAAAAATTCCTGTTTATCATTTTTTATTAAACTCCACAAACTCTTTTTTTACTAATTTAAAATTTTTGTCATAGTGTAGTATTTTTGTACATACCTACCATATTCTTTATGCATAATATTTTATAATTTGGTGTGCATCCCAGTTATTTTAAAGATGGGCCTCAGTAAATGTTATTGCATTGGATACATTCAGGAAAAGGTAAAATATGCATTTTTCTTTGTCAGATATTTTATTACAAACATCGCTGTTTCAAATTGATTGCACCATAGTTGTTTTCTAAATTCCGCTCATTGCTATAATATAATCATAAGGTTTGTTTTGGATAGACCTCTTTTTGTGAACAAGCTCTGTACCAAAATTGATCTTCAATATCTTAATTCATTTTCTTTCGCTTGTACACTGTGATATACCAGTAACTTAGCGTTTTATACTACAATCTGTAGAGAAATTAGCTGTTTCGTAAAAAATATACCGTTTAATAATAAATATGGATAATGTTTATTGTTCCAAGGAGATTGACATAAAGAAATATTAAAGCCTTTTAAAATATGTTTTTGAAATACCTTTTGACGAGTGTTCCCAACAATTTCTTCAAATTTATGTTTTCCTTATGTATTACATATAAAAATTTGCCCCCAGGCATAATGGAATATTACAGACAAAAGTATTTCAGAAACTACAAACTACTACTGTGATGGAATAATACCGCGTGGCTTTTAGACCCATTTAGTGGTTTGGTTGCTATGATTACATCGAACAAAAGGTATTTTTCTACACCTATTTAATTATATGATATTTATTTGCATTTTTTTGCTGAAAAATCGTGCCTATAAGTCACTGTAGTGAATTATCGATTCACTGCATCCGGCCAATAAGAAATCACTGTTTCGCTGATTTAACATTTTAAATCAACCGCAATCAACTCTGCTGCGGCTGACAATCAAGTTGCTGACATCCAAGGGTATCGCCATATTGTTTGTTTACGTTTTCCAACGTATGCACTTCTTATGAGTAGATACCTATTAATGTTATCAAATTTCAGTCTAATTTATTTGTTTAATAGATGTAGAAAAAGCATAGTATTACATTCGCGATTATGACCCTTATTCACTCAGAGGATTTGCGCCACTCGTTGGCTAATATTATACTATTATTTCTTGCTTCGTATTTGAAGTTTTTTTATATAATTTCTTAAATCTTGTTAGACATGAAAGATATCGTCTACAACATATTCGGAATGGCATATTCCATAACTTGTTGTAGAATATGCTGTTCTATGTTATGAGAATTTACTCACCAGAATATTTTCATTGTCAGTATTTTTATTGTTTAAATTATACATTTACGAAACATATATTTGTAAAGCTATTATATGCATTTTGCATTGTTCCGCCATATTTAAATAAAGACTAGACTACTTATTTACTAATGTTAGGTGCCTTAATTTGCATAAATATAAATAATTTGTATATTGTTTTCAAGTACGTACAGGTGCTTCGATTAATTTATTTTGTAAATAAAAATACTAGACGTGTATTCATTCCATGTAATTAGGTAATTTTTTTATTATGTAGAAATGTGATATTACAGTATTCATTCGAGTTGTTATGACCTGCCGTTGAGAAATTTAGTTTTAAATACATTTCAATCTCCTATTTTTTTGCAGTTTGTGGTTTATTTTTATTTCATTTTGGCACTATTATATGTTGGTAGTTAAGTTTTCAGGTACTTAATTTTTTTAGTTTTTTAGTGATTAAAAGTAAAATAGGATCGAGACTTTACAAGTCCAGTAAGTATTTTTTTTTTTTTTTGTTATAATAATATCGTAGCAATATTAATCATCTCAATAAATTATATTTTTCGTTTTAATCATCTGATAATGTCTGCTTGGTTGGCAAAATTTTCATAAATATACTGTGCAATATTTTTGTATTTACAAAATCTCATAAAAGGATGCGATCTGTTTCGTGGGCATTTTTTCAATTAAAATGTTTAACATTTATATTTGATCAATTATTTCCCAAAGCAATAGGTCCTTGCTCCTGCTAATAGTTACTATATAAATTTCAATATGATCAGACTTTTCTTTCTTATCGTGCTTATAGAAAACATGGAGAATGGATAGACACATGAAGATTTTGAAAGTTATTCAGAACAGTGCAGTAGCAATAGACATTACAAACAGCCAATTCCGAGGTAAACAAATTTATTTTGCATTTGGCTTTTAGCGGGTTTTTAAAAGTTTTTCTTGTGTAAAATTAGTTAGCAGTCTTTTTTTATCTTTCATATCTGTGATGATTTGTGACTGGGCTTGAATTTAGCATTCTATTTGTGTGTATTTCGATCGGCATGTTATCTAGTTTACATGTCAGAGATATGTTCATTTATTACAATGTTTCAAATTATGAAAATATAATATACAAGGTGTTCTACTTAAAAATCTGGTAGCCATATTCTTGACAACTAAGAGACATTCTGTAACAAGTATTCAATAGACTTCAATTTTGAGTAAGAATAATCTTTCTGCAAATAGAGGCATAGGTGGTGCTGCGATGCAAAGAATTTTTTCAATCCCAGGAACTTTGAAAGGAGGTGTGTGTGCTGGGAAATTACAGTCATCTAAGCAACATTTTTTTTTAAATTAAGTAAAACGAATTATTTACGTTATTGTTTTATTAACTGTAGAATTAGAAAGAATTCTCAAAATAATAAATTTAAAAAGTTATGGCATTTTTCTTAGTGATGTTTCGAAAGTTGGTTGTGTCACAAAGGTTGTTTGAAAAGTAATGTCGCGTCACATGTACATCTTTTCAAAGTTAAAGGGATCGAAAAATTTCTTTGCATCTTGATACCATCTATACATCAATTGGCGAAAAGATAATTATTACCCAAAACTGAAGTCATTTATGTACTCTAGTGAATAACCTTTTACAGAATTCAAATGTTTCCATTAGTTGTTGAGAAAATGTACCCAGGAGTTTTATGTGGGACACCCTGTATATGTAATTTAAAAAACCAAAAATACTAATATAGCCGATATAGCCCTCCCCCTGCCTTTAATGAGTTATATGTACATGTGTTTAGTGTCTTTTAGGGCATATGTTTATTAAGTGCCTTACAGTTATCTTTTGAAAATCTATAAGCAGCAATCTCAGATTTGATTATAGATCACTATGTATATATGTGTAAATAAAGTCAGTAAGCAAGAAATTTATAATAATTATCTAATTTTAATTACGTTTTCTCATCAGGCATAACAGCTTTAAATGAATCATATTTTTTATAAATAAAATATCGAATATAGTATTATTTTAAGCAATTTTATAATAACTAAGACATTTATGTAGCATTATGTTGTTGCAACCACTTGGAAATACTTATTGAAGATAATTTGCATTTTAATATCGAAAGTTACTTTTAAATTTCAAATTTTTATATGAAGTTAATTTTTGTGATAAATTTGGGCATTAATCAGTGAATAAATTTAAAATCAAAATTAAAATAGAGGCTGAAACATTTTGATTGAACATTATTTACTCAGCTTAGTGTGCTTTTTGACTACTGATCTTGTGCCAACCTTTATTTCATGTTTAATATTTACCATAGAGTAGGCTATATATTTTTTGTGTGTTTAGTAAGGGATCACACTATTTTGGAATCGGCACAGATTTGTAACGTCATTTATACTTCCAAAGCTGTGTCCATTTTACATTGTCGGCGCTTCAATTACATATGGATTCTGAACAAAGACGTACTTAATAATTAGACTTTACAATAATGTGAAATGTCAAAAAACAGAACAATAAATACCAACTCACCTTGATGTTGTTAATTGTGAAGTGGCCACGTCGGATTGCCTATTTGGCTGGGGAGTTGTTTTTATAAGTGCCTGTGTGCCTTTTTTTCTGTTTGTTTATTTAATGATCACTTGTTTTATGACTAAAGCCAATCTCTGTTGTCAGGATATGTGCTACCAACAACCTAGAAGTTTTGTCAAAGCTCTTTTCATAAGAAGAATAGTGATTATTTGCTTGCATAACATCGCATAGATAAAGAACCGATTGCTTTACATCTCTTGTGAAAAAAGGTATATCCACTTGCCAATTCTCACCTAAAATTGCATGACTTCTGTGCAAGTTTCAGTAGTTAATCAAAGCTGTTGCACATTTCTATGTAACTCTGTACTTTTTAAAACCAAATGACATATTCAGAAATATCAACACCCATGCACGCAGTTTATTCACATTCTAAAAATATGGAACATATATGGTAAGGCCCAGTTGTGGTGTGGTTTGTTCCGAACCCATGTGTTCTTCGACCATCCATGATGCGAAATGGTTGCTGCATTGCGAGTAAGAATGTCATTACAAATCAGTGCTGATTTCTAAACATTATGATCTACACTAAACACACAAACGGAAACATGTTGAACATGGTGGAACGGAACTAGTTGGCCCTGGTTCCAAGAGAGTGTTTATCAAATATAGTGTGAAAGGTGTTTAGTTAGGGGCAAACAAATATGTTTGCAAAAATTCCCTTCCCTCTACATTATAAACCCTGTATCCACCATTGTTCACTTTGTCATTCGATGCCCCCCTCCCCCCTAAATTAATGATTTGTTGAATGGCCTCTTATTAAAGGAAGCAACGGAAAGACTGCATAATATCTCAATAAGTAATTTTAAGAGCAGATCAAGTTAACAAACAAGAATATTTGAAAACCTTTCAACTTTATAAAGATATGAATTCAAATACCCACCTCTATATGCTTTGTGATAAATTGTAATAATATATGATATTATATGACCAACATACAATTCCACACATAAAAGACTATAGTTGTATACTTTTAAGTATTTGCTTGTAAATTTCTTATTTTACCGAAACGCTACAGCAATAAAATTCGTACAAATTTAAGTAACCTTGATTTCATTATAACTTCTGTGTTATTTATTCATTTCTGAAAATGAGCGAATTATTTATTCTATTTCATACGCAGAATTTTACTATTCTTGAGTTAATTTTAAATTTAGACCTGTTTATCTTTGACTTCGAAAAATTCTTATAAATACTCCAATTTAAATTGAATGAAATGCAAAAAATAAATGATTGAATAATTTTAAAATTCCTGATACACAGCATATTCTTTGAGTATACAGTCAGATTACAGTGACAGACTAAAAAAGGAGTGCTTGGAGCAATTTTTTCTGATGAAAATATGTCAATAAACAAGAAATAGAAATTAGGTAGGACATAAGTTTTATTTTCCGATTTTTTCTCTTTATTTTCTTCCTACAGATATGAATCATTCATTGACTATCGCGACCTAAATCCACATTAAACACTTTTTTTCGAAACTTTATTTCAAAATTAAATAAACATGCTAACACAGTTGAGACTAGTCGTTTGATCTGCTGCTTTGCAGTATAGTATAAAGTTGCGGCCGAGTCAATATAGCCGTGTGTGTGTCATCGCTCCTGTTGCTGCCGAGTTGGCAACCACCTCGACCAAAACCGCTATGTGTGTCATGGCTCTAACTTAGGTAAGCAGTTGAATTCATGAATAAATGAAACGATTTTTTTATAAAATTGTTTGCAAAATAATTATATTTATTTATGATTGAAATAAATATTTTAGTTATAATTTTAAAATTAATTTCATATAATAATTAACAAAATTTAACTTTTAGGAATATAGTCTGAGAACTAGGAAAACCTTTAAGAGTAAAATGGTAAAATTACAATATTGAAAAAGTATTTAACATTGACAGATTAAAAACTACGACAAAATATATATTAAAAACAGTGAAAAATTGATCTGAAAAATTTTCCCATTATGGATACATTACACATACACATACAACGTAAAAAATTAAGGTGGCTCAAATTTATACTAGTGAAAAATAACTTGTTTTTTTTTTCTCAACTGTTCCAAATCCTAGAAAAATGTCTCCAAATTTGGGAATAATCGGTCAATGTGCCTCCAAAACCATGAAGTTTTATACATGTATTTCTTATGGGATAATGGCATTTTTTCATAGAATTTTTATTAGAATTATGAAACAGTAGTGAAATAAAATTGACATGGAAGTCTCCTTTGAAAGATTATCTAGAGAATACGAATTAATAATTTCTTTTAAAATTAAGCTTCTATAGAATCCTTTTATAGGGCCCCAAAAACAGCACCATTTGGGCAAAAATAGAGTATTATGTATCTCTGTCATTTATTTTGGGTATTTGCATGTCTATTGGAATTTTCTTTGCACAAATTACACAGGCACACGCAAAAAAAGTCGAGTGAGAAATCAGACCTATGTATTCCCATGCATTTTGATCTGCTCAACACGAATTCAATGTCTGTTTTGCCCGATTGGCTCTTGCATTTTCCTAACCTTAAAAGACACCCACAAAAATCTGAAAAAATTCAGCGGTACGTAGGATGGCGAGAGAAATCGAATGACGCAAACCAGACATCCCTACGATACTTTGTTTCCAAGAGAGGGCCTCTTAGTCATGGGAAGGAAAAAAATCTCTTTTTTTCCCCACTTTTCAAGACTCTATCTCGGAAACCGAAAAGCTATAGACTTCTAGTTTGTGCCATTCAATTTCTCTCGCCATCCTACATACCCGTGAATATTTTCAGATTTTTAGCTTCATTTATTTTTTCGGGCATTCTTACAGTGTTCTTTAAGGTTAGGAAAAATGCAAGAGCCAATCGGGCAAAACGAACATCAGATTCGTATTCAGCAGGTCAAAGTGCATGGGAATAGATAGGTCTGCCTTCTCGCACTCGATTTTTTTTGTGTGTGTCTGTTATTAATTACCTAATTGGATTCTAGTTTGTCAATAAATTGTTTAAGCAATTCTATTTTGCTCTAGCAGTTCTTTATTCATCTGTTTTTAAAATAAAGCTTGGGTTGTAGTTTTTTTCTCTAACTTTTCATTTACTGATTAAATTTAGAAAATACTGGATAATTAATTGATAGACAATCAATACTTGTTTAAGCAATTATCGATTTAAACAATTTTCTGTATTTTAAACATGAGCAAAAGGTAAAAGAAAAGTTGAAAACACTTTAAAAACTGCAACTCTCTAGCTTTATTCTGAAAAAATCTTACAATATACGATCGTAAATTGTTTAAATTAAAAAGTTACAGGTTCTATTAGCAATCTCTTTATCAATAAAAATAAGCAACCAAATTAGAAAAAGGTGGAAATTTTAAGTTTGTAGCAAAATATAATTATTTAAATAAATTGTAATTGTTTAAACAATGTGAGTAGAATTAAAATAGAATGCAACTAAGTAACTAATGATAATTTATGGAAAATAAAATCACAAATAAACAATATAAACGTAAAAAATACATGATACTCTACTTTTACCCTTATTTTGGGGTTCTACAAAATGATCTTATGATAGTTTAATTCAAAATAAAATTATTAATTTGTATTCTCTAGACAATTCTAAAGAGGGGAGTGCAATTTTTATTTCACTATATTTAATGATTTTATCGCAAATTTACGAAAAAATGTCGTTTACCCATAAGAAATATATGGGAAACTTTATGATCCTAGAGGCATGTGTTAATGTTACCCAATTCTGCTCAAATTAGGTGATCATTTTTTAGGATTTCGAGCAAGTCTAAAAGGTGAACAAAAAAAAAGAAGGTTTTAGAGCCACCCTAATTATTGTAAATACAATGTGTCCACAGCAAAGTGAACACAATGTTCTGTATTCTGCTCTTGCTTCATCCAAAACCTATTTTCAGTATGTTAGAATTTCAAAAATATATTTTTGTGCAAAATAATGAAGAATTTCATAAGAAAAACTTGCTCAAAATTAAAGAACATAACGTTGTACCTCATTTGATAAATATACAGGGTGATTCATGTAGGCCGCGCGTTAGAAGTTTTTCAACTTGCAGTTGGATTAGAAACTTGGAATTTTTTATGCAGCTATAATCGATCTGACCCATTCTACCTAAAAATCTTTCCGTTCTCGAACTATACAGAGTGTGCTAAAAGTTGTAAAACTTCTAACGAATGGCCTACATAATCACCTTGTATAGTTATCAAATTTGGTACGATGTCATATTTTTAAATTTTGAGCAAGTTTTTCTTATAAAATTTTTCAATATCCTGCACAAAAATGGCAGTTTACCTGAAGCGAATTTTATTTTTAAGCTATCACCAGTGTCCTCAATGCATTTTTGAAATTCTAACTTACTGAAAATAGGTTTTGGGTCAAGCAAGATCTGAATACAGAAAATTCTGTTCATAGTAAAAAAAGAAATTGTTATTTACACCTATAATATTGCTTTGCCGTGGACACATTGTATATACTTACTATTTAAAAAAAAACATTGATTTATTCATTTCCATTATTGTTAGATTAGCAAATAACTTATTCTAACAAGACACTTTAGTTTTAGAGAATTTTTAGTGTAAAACATACAAATTGGCCAAAGTTGTCGCCTCTGCCCTATAAATTGCAAGTTCACTTGTAAGAAAACCTTTGATAAGGGTACAAAAAAAAATTCTAACTACCCCAGATACATCAAGTAACATATAATTTGTACATCACCCCTCACATTATACAACCCTTAGTACCAAAGCCAGAACTGTTCAACTTTTTTCTAAAAAGGGATCACAAACATTAAGTGTCATGTGCTATAGCAGGCATTCGATCAATGAGAGATTAATCCCTTTGGTTACACATAATGAAGAGCTCTATCTAGTTATTAGAAAATTATTTGTGAACCAGGCAATTCATTAACAAGAATGGATCCAGCATCTAGGATGCATAAGCAACGACAAGGGCAAGTCAAAGATTTTCCTCTAAAGGTGCTAGTGGATTAAAAGATAAAAATAAATTTGCCTTTGAAGTAATTTCTAGAAATATCAAAACACACTATTACTCGACACACTTTTTACTAACGATATTGGCATCATGTGGTGGTTATTAAGTGTTTTAGTGCTCATAAGAACTACTTCAGACATATTGTCACACCAATGGATTAAGCCCCATCCAGGACTATCTAAATGATCAAATATTAAAATCTCATCTTAGATGCGATAAAATTAAGATCTGCTAACTCTCAGGCTATATGAGTGTCTGTAGAGATCTCACAAACTTAAAATGGTGAGGAGTATATGCCCTGAGTTGTGTTTCATCTTCATCATTTTGTTACTAAACAATTATTTTTGTACTGTGTAGATGGGCATAGTTACCTATGCCTTTACTATGATTTGATATCCACTCCTAGCTAATCTAAGTTTACAAGATCGATCAGATATCCATTAATAACAATGTTATAAATTACTCTAATTTCCAGGACAAAATACAAATGAGATAATATTCCTATACTCTAGATAACCAATGTTAATTCTTCATTTCTTTTTCATATAGCTGTTTCAATTCCCGTCTTAATATTTTTCCAGCAGCATTTTTAGGAATACTATTAACAATACTAATGCCTCCCTTTATACGTTTATAGGATGCGACTTGACTATCTACATATTCTTTTAGTTTTTCTGCTTGGATATTCGTACCTTGCTGAGGCACCACATACGCTCTGGGAACCTCACCGTGAGACTCGTGTGGAATTCCTATAACTGCAGCGTCTACGACATTTGGAAAATCTCTAATGATTTCTTCCAATTCAGCAGGAGCAACCTAAAAAAATAGTGCTCTTAAATATACAATGAGTGTAAAAAATCACGATGATATCTTATAATTTTGAAATTTTTTAAACGTAGGTAATTTTCACTAAGAATGTGCCATCCTCAAATTATGTAAGCTTTTTTTAGCCTAGCTGGAGTATAATTGGTCTATATTTCCAGGTTTCTTAGCAAAATTTTTACTCATCAGTTTCTATCTGTTTAAATAATTAATTGTTCCACTATAATTCGAAAATGACTCAACATACTTTGATAAATTTTACATATAGGTTAAATCACTAGTGCCTGGACTGTCAATACCTCCTAATCCGTTTAAAATTTTAAAAATATCTCAGATAAAAATTGTAGGAAATTCTTTTTATATGAAACACTTAACATCCCAGTGAGCATTTCATTCTTTTAGGGGAAATGTGTTCTAGGCGACGTCATTGTTATGTCGCCGGACCCTTCTTTTGCATCCAAATAGCACACAAAATTGACGTCACTACTGGTGCCTAAGATGGCTTAAAAAAAGAATAATGTGTTCTTTTACACAGAATAGGAATTGTATTGATACATAAGGAATTGCTACTTAAATGCAAATAATGAATGACATGCAGTAGGAATTGTGTTATAAGAAGGCCATAAATGCGTTTGTGCCCTTAAAGACACAAAACCGTAATTGTGGAATGCGTAGTATGACATGCAGTAGGAATTGTGTTCAAAGTATGTCATAGCTGCGTCTGTGACTTTAAAAGACACAAAACCGTAATTGTGGAATGCGTAGTGTGATCAGTAGTAGGCATTTTGTTCTTAAAACCGTAAAGTTGATTTGTGCATCACGAAAAAAAGTAATTGGACTTAAGATTTGTGTAAACGGTCACAAATAAGTTCAGTGTAACGCTATAAAGGCATTTTAACCAGTAATTTTTTCTACTTAACACGTAAGTATGTGGGTAATGCACAGTAGGAATTGGACCAGGTTTGTTTCGGTTTTCGGTTACAAGATTCCTCGTTTGTTTCAATCATAACACATATAGTAGAAATTGCGTGAAACCAAGAGGAAAATGTATTTCACCTGTGCCTGTAGACAAAAATAACTCACAATTAGGGAACCTTGCGTTGGCAGTCATATTCTCAATAATTTTATATCTTGATGAGTTTTTATTTTATTAAATAGAATGCCGCTTTTGTCAAAACGGAAACAAAAAAAGTAAAAAATTTTGCATCAAGTAATTTTAGACATTACTTTTTACAACTTTTATTAACATTAACCATAAGTTGGAATTTGATCAATATTTTTTTGTAAAATTAGCTTATTAATAAGTATCTTTGTCAAATACAATATTATTTTTACGGCCCCCGTTGCTAACTTTCGTATATCAAAAAACAACACGAAGAATTTATCGCCGCAAGTAAATTGGACTGATACTGAGGGAGAGAAACTTTAGCAAAGTTAATATGCCTAGCTTATACTCACATCTTCTGTGTAGCCACTTAGGAAGAAAATAAGTGTATGATGTTATACTTTGTGCAGTGTAGAATTTAAAAAGAACAAGAAATATAAAAAAGAGTAATAATAAGTGTCTTATTTGTGTATTAGCAGTTCATTTTTTAGTCAAGCAACTATGTAGGATTTGTTTCAGGCATAAATAGGGAAATGTTTCGGCAATGTGTTGCTAAGAAAGCCTTTCGGAAAGACCACATGCTTTGACACAATTCCGAAATTTTACCTAAAATGTGTTGTGTCACCATACTTCACTTCCCACATGTAGTGGGCACACAAAAGTTGCAGTTTCGAAACATGGGTGCGCTATTGGTCGCATGAGTCATACCCAATTACGTATCTGTTTCCTAAATGGGGCAAAATTTTTCTCACTGGGATTTATGTTTAACTCATAATTCTCTATCAAAGAATATATTGTTTTTGAACTTACACTGTGGCATTGCCACGTTATTCCACCTTTTCCGATAAGAGAATGCATTTATAGTGGTTAAGAGTAAAATTTGTAAAAACTGTATTATCATAACTTTGACCATTGTTATTTAAAATGTTTGAGCAATCCATGATACCTTATAGTGCCAATTCTTTCGACGGTTTTTGAAAAACTCAAGTTGAAAAAAGTGGTCACTGGATATCAGCATGTAGGTAACTGATTGTTGAAAAATTTGAAGTAAAAACATACAGGGTGTTCTGTTTGAAGAAATTGAGTTATGAAAGTTTAAAAATGTAAAAGTCTGAATCATCGTGGAATCATCGTCTAACACTGACAGTAAAAGGACAGTCAAAATTATAAAACAATATATATTTTACTCTTGGCCGCTACATGCAAATTATTTTATATCAGAAAAAGGGAAATAATGTGGACACTACAGTGTAAGATCAAAAATTGATATATCCCTGGATAGACAATTAAGAATCTAATACAAATTTTTTTGAATTTCAAATGGCTGAGGACATATTGGACATTTATGCACTAGTGACTCACCCTATATGTGTAAACATCTTCCAAACTCAGAGTATAACTTATGCATATTAGAGACGCTGGGAAGGGGATAGAGGGAGGGTAAGGGAAGATTGTGAGAAAGGGTGGTAAAGAAAAAGATGGCGTGAATGTGGTAAGATGGTGGGAAACAGTTGAAGGGAAGTGGGAAGATGATGAGATAATAGGTGGTGGGAAAAAATGAAAGGGATTCAAGTGAGTGTATAGTCACGGCATAGGTTTGTTACTTAATGTACTCCTAAAACCTTAAATTCTATATATGTGAATTTTTATTATTTCATAGACATGGAGGGTGGTCAATTAGATAAAATTTTACAGAATATCAGTGGAGGATACAGGTATTGCAAAAAATGAACTTTGTCTAATTTAAGGAAGGCCCCTAATAATTAAACGTCAGCTGAAATCAATAATAGTAATAAATAAAGTAAAAATAAAAACAGTTTATTGATTGTTAATATAAATTATATGAAATATTAACAATACGAACACAAAATTATAAATATAATGAATTATAATCAGCTCATTATTAAAAGTACGAATTTACATTAGAGATGATTGTTAATTATATCCTATAGAAAATTAAACATATTAATAAGCAATTACTATACAAGTTATAGTTTGACTGATGGGTAACATATTTCTAATTTTACATCGAAAACTAGCTAGAAAATTAACAGTAGGACGAGTTGGATACTTATTTAAAAAATTTGAAGCCCAATATTTCAAAGAATTTCCGAATTCCGAATAATTTTATAGTGAGAGCATTATACAGAATCTTAATTCTTTATATTGTGTATCTGACTCCTATCTAAGAAATTATTTAAGAATGATGGAGTATCTATAAAACAGAATATTAAGAATAAAAATATCCAGCAAATTGCAACAAAAATTTTTTTTGTCAATTTTAAGAATGCTTTGTCATGTATAGTAGAGTGACTTGCTCAAGACGATCTATATTAAAGGAATGTCTTAAACGTACATTTTGTATTTTCTTTTTTAATTGATTAAACGCCATGTGTACAACCACTTTTATTTCTCAAGGCCTAAAGCGCCTTTGTGTGGAAGGAGCCTATACATTTCGAAACAAGGGACACGCTCATTAATGTTCAATTACACTATGAATATTTCTTTTTCCTGAAATTCCCAATGTCACGACAGGAAATTGATCCTATATAGAGTGAGATTCAACCGTTTGTGACTTGATCACACTATCATACTGCTGTCTCTTATTGTAAAGTTCTGGGATTAAAAGTTAAGTATACACAGTGTTAAAATAGGATTAGAATAAAGATCTTCACAAGTTTTTATTTAATATGCAAATCCAATGACAATTTAAATTTATAAAGAATTTCTATTTTATAGCAGCACACTATTCACATGTGACTCAAAGATTAACTTAAAATGCAGAACATAGAGTATCCTGACCACCCCCTCCTCCCACTCCATATATGCATGTCACTGAGACTATGTGTAGAAAATTCTATTCTTTATATCAAATTTATGTCTACATCAAATCATTAAAGACCTTTACATTGCTTTATTTATAACAGGATAATTAGCTTTAATTTTTAGATTGTTCTCCTACCTGATATCCTTTAACTTTGATTAGTTCTTTCAGCCTGTCAGTGATGAATAAAAATCCTTCATCGTTATAATGCATCATGTCCCCAGTTCTCAGCCACTCATCGAGAAATATATTCTCTTCTGGCCTGTTAAGATAACCTTTCATAACTTGTGGTCCTCTCACTAGCAATTCACCAACTTCATTAGGGCCTAGAGGAGTGCCAGTGACATCATCAGGTGCTACTATTTTTACCTCAGTGTTTGGTAATGGAAGTCCTAAGGCGCCAACTGCAGCTTTGTTAATTAAATGTAAAATTCGAGTGGACAGAACTGCTGGGGAAGTTTCTGTCAGACCATACCCTCAAAGCATAATTGGAAATTAATTTGAATGCAATGAATAATGTAGCAATAAGTATGTATATGTACATGCAGTTGTTTACTGTTACTTTGTGATATTCCACAAATAACTAACATGAACGAAACCAAAGTAAAATCGGAAGAAACTTTGTATCCTTAACATATTTTGGTCCCATATATGTCAGGAAGAATTTTATAAATCAAATCAAATTCAAACTTAGCGAAAAACGTCAACTATCGTTATAATGCCAAGTAAAGAAAGACATAAATAAAAAACAGGAGTTTATATAAGCTTTCTTGCGAAGAATGCAATAGCTATTACATCGGACAAGCAGAGAGGGCATTTAATATATGATACTTAGAACATTTAAAACTCTCAAAATAGTAAAGTACCTAATTCAAATTTTGTGAACCAGTTTTTTGAAACACCAATATTTTTTCGAATAAATAAACTACAAAACTAGTCATAAATTTTTATCTAATTCTTGTTCGTTATTTTGTAACACAACATAAGTACGTTATTTTAGCCAAATTTATTTGTATTATCGCAATGTATGATAATGCAGCATATAAACTACTATACCTACTATAATACAAGTGATCATTTCATCGTTCAGATCATTTTTATTATGAATAACATTTCTGAGCAATGAATATCATAGAAAGTGATGAGAAACTTACCTTGTAGAATAGGAATGTGCTTGTTTGCCTTTTTCAACAATTTTGCTGCATCAAGAACTCCTAATGGAGCAGCTCCAGTAGTTATGTTACGAACACTGCTGAAATCTTCCATTTTAATAGATGGATGATTAGCCAAAAATATCGCTAAAATTTATGATAAACGATAGTTAATGATTACTTTCATAAAATTATATGAAAAAGAAAAATGTATTGTATATTTCGATAAAAACAGGAAATGAAAAGAAAAGACACGTTAGAAGATGCATGAAAATTTGTACGTTGATGTTCATTCTTTTAAGAACCAACGTACGTCCTACGTCAGGATCGATGGTAAGTTTTTTGGTGCGGTGGAAAATGGAAGGAAGTGTATTTTTTTTTACAAATATCTCAAAAATAATCATTTAGTGAAAAATGTCAAGAAATTAAAAATAATTGAAAGAGTACGTAATTAACGTTACAATAAGACTGGAAAGAGGTGTTTTGCAGGCCAACCCAAGCAAAGTTTGGGGAGATTTTCAAAACACTGTTTTTTGGTAATGTATCGTACAATTTTTTTTTTCGACCACACTGATACAATATCAATTTTTTATTATTTTTTAAATAAATATTCTAACAAACACGACAAACAATAATAATAAATTACTAATTAAAATATTTTTATTATTATTATGTTAATATTATTAATAATATTATATTAAAATATGTTTGTCGCCTTTGTGGTTGCTTCCAAAATTTCTTTTGGAATTTCACTTTCTGCTTGTAATGCTTCAAAATCTGAATCCATGTTATCCATAACTTGCGAATTGACTTTTGGAAAACTCATAAAAGTTAAGTGTATTTAACTATTTGACACTTATCCCAACAATTAACACAAGTTCGTTTCCATAGCAACAAGAAAGCAAAGCCACCAATACCAAAAATTGGCAGCATTTTTTACCTTCATGGATCTGAAAAGCTTTTGCCGATATCTGATGCCTACCTTCCGTTCTAGCCCGGGAAAACGTTACTCTTTGTCCGAAAATTTCGTTATTTTCTGGTTGATCGAAAAATCATTTTTTTAAAACTTGTTACATCTATTTTCTATACAAATCTATCAAAATACGACATTTCAAAGTTATAAGCTTTTGTTACTTCTTTGAGAAAAATCGAATTTTTATTCTATATATACTCTGGTAACAGTGGCTCTAGGGCGGTGTGACCGCACCGGATGCCATCATAAGGGGGTGCCAAAAACGATAGATCGTCTGCACAAAAAATAAAACCCAAGCACCTTAATACCACTTAACCATACCCACCAAAATAAGAGTAAATCTAAAAGTTTCAGTAAATTAGAACTTATTAAAACATATTTACATTCGACCATGTGTCAGGAATGATCTTTCAGATCTGTCAGAAGGTGGCAATCTAGGCTTATTAGTAAATTAATGCTTAGTTAATTATCAATTAGTTATTTTCTATATTTGTTTCAGTTTTAAATTAATTTACGATATAAATTTGGCGTATGCGTGATGTGAGCATTGTCAACGCCATAGTAGTTTAAATAAACCTTTTCGATCAAACATTGTTCCTTTTTTCTGTTATTGGTTCTCATCCATGCTACTCCTGTACTAATCTTTCGGAGGTTTGAGTTATTAGTAGGTATACCTATAAAGATGTAAAAAATGTATGTCATCTTCGCAGTCTCTACGTACAGCTTAATCCCGAATAAGCGATAGCATATTGGGAGGAGGGGGACGCCACAATGAGATCTCGCACCACCTGAGAAACTTGCTAGAGCCGCCCCTGTTTGGCAATTTACTCAAAAATAATCACCAAAATACTCTATGATATAAATATTATTATTATACCTAGTTAACACTTATTATAGATATATAATGGTATGTGTCGCTTCTTATACTATTTAATTAATTACTTTTTGATATAGGTGGTCGTACAGGGAATTCATGATTAGTTTCATTCAAATTTGGCGGTCGCACGTTCATGGATAACGTTGGATGTTGGCTGTACTGAATAGTCAGGACCTAACAAGTTTAAGGAGCTTAATGTTAGTTTACACTTTTAGTGTCTTTTATAAATTCCCCTTCATGTAACAAGTTTGTGTCGGTTTTAGGTTTTAGTTCAGTTTGCAAGGGAAGCTTCGGACGGAAGTGATGTTTTGTGAAGTGAATAAAGTGTTTTGCTTCAATTTCAACACCTCTACCTATGATTTTTGCTGAAAACCAGGTAGGTAACCCCACATTTTGTTTTCTTATAAAACGGCTTGAAAATCGAAGCTGTCACTTCGAAAAAAAAACAACCAAGTATTATTTATATTAATGTCCGTAAGAATTAAGAATGGTAAAGCAAATTCACTAAAACGACATCAAAACTATATTAGCGGTTAGTTATTTAATAATGCCTCGAGTTTTGTCTCGCTTTGAAAGTAGGTACACAATTAATTCCAAAAGGAAACGATTCCATTTCTCTATGATATGTTTGTGTAGTTTGTGCTTCATTTTACCGTATAGGTAGGTACCTACTTAAATCCGTACCATGTTTTATGAATTACCTAATAATTAGTTACTTAATCTGATCACAGAAAATGCTCTCGGGCCTCGGTAAATGTGAATAAGTTGGCGAACCATTTTCATTTTAATTTAATTTAATTTATTTTTATCCAGATTTTTATTTTCAAATTACCCACTTTACATAGCGTCCCAGATTCCATATTTTTACATATGTTTTACAATAATTTGAAGAGGTCTCTCTTTAGGTACAAGTAATAATAATTCACCAACTTGCAGAAACCCTTACAAGTAGGTAGACCAGACGTTTTTCTCGTACGAATTTTAGCCATAAGTAACCAGTTATTTTTAAATCTTCTAACAAGACTTTAGAAATGGGTTCGCCCCTGAGCACATGCAGTGGTCCCAAATCGAGTTTTTTTGTTAAAAAATGGCTAGAGAGCGCAAATCTTTTTGAAAATTAACATTTTCTTTTAAATTAAAGCTTACCGAAATTCCAACAAATCCTCGCAGCCCGAATTTTGAAAAAAAAATTCTTTTTGAAAATTTTAAATTATACGTTATTTTCCAACTAGCTTTAATTAAGTAAGTATTGGAAACACTGCGAAGTAACTATTTTTGTCTAAAAATTGTAAAGTATAAGTCATATGTCATTTGATCGACAGCTGCCAATTTTTTTTTTAATAACTCAATCATTTCATACGATAAAAATATCGAGTCCTTGAAGCTGAACGTAATATCTCGAGTATATTGGCGATGTCACTAGGTCAAAATTTAATTTGGCTAGGTAATTTGCTCGGTAATTTGGCATAAGACATTTATTGGCAGCTTGACAGCTGTCAAATGATAGGTGTATGACCTTACTTTGCAATTTTCAGACAAAAATAGTTGCTTCGACGTTTTTTGAATAATTGGCAGTTAGAAAACAAAGCAAAGCAAAATCAGCTGTCAGATTAGACAAAAACGCTCGCAAAAACGTATCAATGGACAGCTGCCAAATTGACATTTGACTTATATTCGTGGATTCTATATTTTTATCGTATGAAGTTATTGAGTACCTATGTTATATAAAAAATTATTTAAACAAATCTTTTTTTGGCTTTTAACTTAGAATAATAGAAATTGATTTTTTTTTCAAAATTCGGGCTCCGAGGATTTGTTGGAATTTCGGTAAGCGTTAATTTAAAGAAACATTGTGCATTTCCGACAAGATTTGCACTCTCTAGCTATTTTAGAACCAAAAAACTCGATTTGGGTGCCGAGGTGCGGAAACCATTTTCCACCTACTACCTCTAAACACAAAAATTCGTTAAATGTCTTTTTCACTTTGGATTCTGGCGAGGATTCTGGCCACGACTCGCTCCACGAGGTGTGAATTTTTAGCAAATTCTTTGGTTTGAGGGTGGCATGTGTAAAATATGGTTTTCGCATCTTGGAGGCGAGTGAAACTTCGGGTGTGTATTACTGACACGGGGAAATTTTGAGCTTGACGTGCAAGTGTAAAATGGTTTCCGCGCCTCTGGGGTGAGTGAACCTTCGGAGGTGCATTGCTGGGAAATTAAAATGAGTAGTTGTGGCAAGAAGTAAAAGTGAGAAAAATACTTAGAATTTTGGTAAATTGTTTAATTTGACAGTTGGTGTAAAATGATTTCAGTATTCCGCCGGTGTTTCAAACTTTGGAAGTGCATTGCTAACATTAAAATGAGAAGTTGTGGCTAGAAACCAAAATACAATTTTCAGTGAATTTTTGTATTTGAGGGTTGTAAGTGGAAGAGAAATTCCGTATCTCGGGAGTAGACCATTCTTAGAGACTTCTTAGAAGATTTAGAAACAACCGGTTATGGCTAAAATCAGGGTGGGAATAAGGTTTTGATGTTGATCGTTATAGTTTTCCTCTTCCGGTTATCCTCTGTGATAAAAACTGATCAATCGAAATTTCACAGACATTAATTGTTCGTGACCATGGCCTATTGTTTAACCATATTTGTTTCGAAAATTTCTATACATTCAAATAATCACATCGTCAGTTGCATTTTAGTCTTGCAGACAATGCGGAGAAGACGCCTCAATAATATTTGTGTAACGAGGTATGGTAATCATTTCATTAAACCTTAAGCTAATATACTTTTCCGATAACTAAGTTCAAGGGCTGATTTGAAATTAATATTATTAACAATTTTAGTGATATTATCGAAGATTTTGAGACGCAAGTAGATCTGGTACTTGAGTTAACGTCATGATAATTTTATGCTTACCAATTGGAGGTGCCACATAAAGAACATCCGGTTTGTGGTGTCTTAGCGTAGCAATATATAATTCTGGTGTAAATTTAGGCAATGTAACGACTTTACTTCCCAGTCTAAGGTGATACATGCAAAGTACAGTTAATCCATAGATATGAAACATTGGTAAAACAGCTGGAGTTACATCTTGGTGATTTGCTGAAAACAAATATCAGAATTACCCATTGTTAATCTATCTTAGAGGTTACAACCCCGCAATTAATTTACATGAAACGTTTCTAAGAGCACACATGTTAGTGCCTCTAAACCTTACCAAAAGATTTTCGGAGGCGTGGAAATGTTCCACTACATTGAAAGTAGATTTTTTAAAGGATGTGATTCAACATAATGACTGTGAGGTCGAGAGTCAAGGATGAAGTTAATGGGGTTGCCAGGCCGTGGAAAACGATGCCCTTGAACTGCAAGATTCTGACGTAATTTTACGCCCGTCAAGTCAAAATAACGTAACTTTAACCAAAATAACGTTAGTTTATACCTGCATGGGGTTCTGTATCTCACAAGATTCAAGGGGATTCCAGTTTGTAGCAATTACTAGTTAAATTCGATAATCAGCTAGAGGTATATGCAATGCAAACATTTGAATTTAGAAATAACACTCGTCTCTGGCACAAAGCCAACAAAATATAGTGAGATAATGGTGAGATTGTTAATATTATTATAAGTACCTGTGGTTCTTTGACTGCATCCTATTAAAGGGTGTTCAAGCTGGCACAAATTTGAGACGATGTTGGAATGCGTTAGCTGTACACCTTTTGGTAGCCCAGTTGTCCCACTTGAATATGGTAATAGTGCTACGTCATCTGGTGTTACTGTAACCTCAGAACAATCCACTTCGTTGTCAATAAATTCTGTAAAATTTATAGCGCCTTCTGAAAAGGTCTGCGAATGCTGAAAAAACATTTCCAAGTTATTATAATGTAAAGTGTCATAAAAATAGGTACTTATATTTTCAATAAATGATAAACATGATATTAGCCACCTAGCTACCTAGGCTCCCCCAGGAGGTTTTGAGCTAAAATTGAATAATTTTATGTGAAATTTTGCACAGAAGTAGGTCTTTGCTGGTACAAACATATTTAAAAAAGCTCTTAGCAAAGTTACCATGGTCAAAACATAAAGGAGAATGGCGTCAAACATAAAACAAAAATACAAAAAAAATGTAGAAGGAATATGAAAAGAGCACAAAATGCACTTAAAAAAATTCGTAGACATGTCTATACGAATTTAAAAAAAACGAAAACTGTTTTCACGTAAAATAAGAATCGAAGTAATGGGGTTGCCAGTCAACGTACGAATGCCAAGATTAGCCTTTTCCGACTCGGCACATAAATTTTAAAAACTTGACAAAATCTTTGTAAAATACCTGAAACGTTCATTGTAAATGACTAAAAGTACAAAGTACGTGAGCTGTGAGCGCCACCTCCTACGTTTCGGAGAAAATCCTCCAAGTTTGAATTATATATTTTTTTACCTCCTCATTGTATGTCTCGACCGCTACAAAGAATTTCACTATATGTAATCAAAAGCACGAATATTTAGGTTTCGTTCACCGTAGGTCACATTTGAAAAAAATGTGAGCATTCAGTACTGAAAACATGTTTATAAAAAATCTCTGATTATAAGATACATGCACTAAGTATAACATTTTTGTTGAACGTGAAGTACAATGAAAACAGCATTTTTTTCACGTGTTAAAGTTAATATTTCCTCATTTGCGGGTATTACTTTGAAGTCAAAATTTTATAAACCATAAAATTCACTAAAATTGCCAAAAAATGTATCGTCAAATCATTTTCTGTCCAGAAAGAATATTTCAACATTTTTTATATCGAAATGTGATATAAAGATTCTAAAACCAATGGATCATATTGCATTTGTGTTTTAATTTAAAAAAAATGTTACGGTTAAAATATATCTTATTATAGTTATGACAGCTGCACTTTTCCCAGACAGCACGCCATGTCTTAAAGACATCTTTTTATGATTTTCTAAAGACATCTAAAATGGATGTCTTTAAGACGTCTCTTTAAGGTCTTCGGACCTGCATTTCAAAACTAAACTAAGTACATAAAATTGTGGAATGTATTAAATATCTATATTTATATTTATTTTACAAAATGCTGATGCGGTCATATAATTTTAAAATAACAAAATTTTTGGGAATGCAAATTTTAAATTAAAGATGAAGAATAATCATCATTGAATACTACAGTTTAGACAAAAACAATTTTAGTTAAATTATTAAATTTGATTTAAACGCCGTGCATCTTTCTTTCTTGTGTTTGTCGTTTATCTTTGTTTAGCGAAAGATAAACAAGGACAACGGATTATCGTGTGCGTGCCATACATAGCCGTTAACTGTTAGCCGTTACGTGTACTCTAGTCGAGACCTGACGTCGCTCTGTCCTTGTCTAGATCTTTACCTTTTGCTGTTAAAAAGAGGCGTATTTAGTGCAATACGGTTCAGTCGTCAGTCCTTAAATAAAAAGCTGAAGTTAATTAGCATGCTTTAAAATATGTCTATCAAAGAATTAAACTTTTAATATAATTCTACGAAATATAGTGCATTCTATTATAGTGTAAATCTATTATTAGGCAATCCAACGACCTGTCATTTGTCAAACATAATTCAATATGGCCGCACACAGTGTTGGTGTTAAAGTACTTCGTTTTGTTATTTTTTACGTGTTCATAGTTGTTTTTATAGTTTTGTGAGACTGATTTGTGTTATTACAAGCATAATGCCTAAGAGTTGCATTGTAGTTAGTTGTGGGAATCGAGCCGACAGGGTTCAAGTAGGTTTTGACTGTATACCCTGCGATTTCCAACCACAGGTTTTCAAAGAATAAAAACGAATTACCCAGGCGTAGGGCCCTATGCATAGCTGCAATAAAGCGAGATGATCTCACATCAGAATCAAAACTCAAGTACCAGAGAGTCTGTAGCAAACATTTTATAAGAGGTAAGTGAATTAATACATCGCGCCTCCATCGAAAACTTGACCATTATTTTTCAATGGCCTCTTATGAAACATAGTTTCTACTTCCGCGCTAACGTGTACCTTGTCTGTTCTTTTCAGGAAAACCTGCTTCTTTACTGAATGAAAACCATCCTCACTGGGTTCCCTCACAGAATATGGGACATATGTGTCCCAAAAAGTTCTAAAACGGCCAAATGATGTTGAAAGAAAAGAGAAACGGGACAAGAAGAGCAAGTTGTATGGTGGCTTCACGTATTGCTGGTGAAAAATTTTTCAAATTTTAATTTTGGTATGTGATTTTTCCGTGTTCTTCTCATTAAACACCTCTTGCTTTGTGTGTGATTCTAGTTTATTTTAATCACATCACGTTGTGAACAAGGTTATATCTAACTTTTCACCTACAATATAGTGACAATTTTATTACTTCACAGCTTTAAAATGAAAAGGACAGAATTAAATAAATATTATGTGCGGGCTGAGAGCGTAGTGTAGGAAATGACTGAAATCCTTCTGAAGAACCTGACAGCATGATCAGTGAAACGTCAAATTCGACAACCACAGCAACATCTGGAAGATACCACTTTCAAGTATGTTTAAGTAATATACTAACTTTAACCTTTTACAAAAGAAATTATTTTTGCAAATTGATTTTCTTATTAAAAACATTCCTACTCACTTAACACTCCAACCTCAAAAAAAGAAGAATAATCATAACTTTTTTACGTGTTTGTAGGTCCATTTTTGCAGTATTTTATTTTTTCATGCAAAAATGGTGTACTTACATGATATGCAAAATATTCATTAGTAGTTTTCTGTACCAAAATTGAAATTATTTACTAAACGATAACATAAACTTTTCTTTTAATTTAATAACTTAGTGATTTTGTTTTTAAAATTGAAATGAATATAAATAATCAAATTAAAAATAGCATAATTTTAATATTTTTTTAATAAGTAACCATAAACATACTCTTGTGAGGAAAAAATTCTTTCCGCAAGTAGGAACAATAAATCAAAATAAGTTATGTTATAGCCATGGTAATCTGGTGTGACATTTTTAATAATTTTAATACCCATGTTCTATTTATAAACTTGTAATATGATATACATAAAATATTTTTGTTTAGATTCAGTAGCAGCAGCAGGACTTGAAAAGTCTGTAAAAGATACTGAACGAGCAATTCAATTATGGTTAAGAAGAGCATCGGACCGACGAGCAAATATTATGAAAACATTTTGTATGTATTAATATTTGTATTTTCTTGACTGTTGATCTCAAATTAGCTTGATATAATTATATCCTGGGATTTTTCAGTCAGTTTTAAATGAAAATGAGAATTTCTTTACGTTTCGGTTTAATAAACCATCATCAGAGGAAAAAACTACAATATTTATAATAAAGTGCGATTGTTTTATACAATTTTACAACTTGATTTACATTACTTACTATATCAGTGTGGTTGTTTATTGCGTTGTTATGTCACAATAAACAACCGCACTGATATAAGAAAATTTAAGGAAAACATATTTCAACTTATTAAATTAACTACAAAAGGGATATTATTATAGAACAATATTTTTACATCTTTCCATCAAGTCTACAAGGTAACTCTTAAAATATATTTCACACCACCAGTCATTAACAAAAACTCCAACGGGTACCTACCGATAAATTAAATTGTACCAATAGTGATATAACCAAACCTCTAAGTACAATACATGACCAAAAAACAGGCAATAGATTTTTTAGCATTTACTTGCATTAAAACTCTTAACAGAAACAGACACAAAATTGTATAATAGTGTATAAACAATTTTTAAATTCACAATAATTGTAAGTAATGAAATTCAAGTTGTAAAATTGTATAAAACAATCGTACTTTATTATAAATGTTGTAGTTTCTTATTCTGATGATAGTTTAGTAAACCGAAACGTAAGGAAATATGAGAATTTTAATTTGAAACTGACTGAAAAATCCCAGGATATACACCAAGCTAATGTTATATTTTGTAAAATAAAATTATACTTACTGGTGAGGTGAATTATTTTATTTCATATACCTACCTAGCAGTATCAAAAATTTCGTAACATCCTGACACATACATCTTGAAGATGTTGTACTCAAGACATCTTGAAGATGTTGTACTCAAGACATCTTGAAGATGTTGTACTCAAGACATCTTAAAGATGTTGTGATCAAGACATCTTAAAGACGTTGGGTTTTGTAACAACAGACGTCTTAAAGATGACAAAAGGCGTAATGAGACATCTTTAAGATGTCTTGAATATCTCAACCCAACATCTCTTGGGCGTCTTTAAGATGTCTTTGTGCTGTTTGGGTTGCTCCTTAAAATATGTTCGCTTTAATACAATCCAATTATTTCTTCAAAAGTTATTAAAGTCGCGTTTGGAACAAGACTCGACCGGTGCGAGATAATTGAGGAAAATTTTCCCTTATGCTGATTCAGACTCTGAAAATGACGATGACGAACAGATAAGCGACAGCAGTAATGATGAGGAAGTTTTCGACTAGTATTGACAGCGGAATATATGTGATTGAAATTAGTTTATGGCTTTCAAATAGTTTTTTTACGCTTTAAACTAACACATCGTGCAATCTGAAGCAAAAAAGAAATTTTAAAATATGTACCCTGAAAGCACCTACGCACAGTATCACGTCCGGTGGTCTAAAAAACTTTTTACTTTTTCATTATTTTTTCTCTATTGTAATGGAGCTCCTAAAAACGTCGAGGAAAAGATTTTGATCGCTTTTTTTCGTTTTCGGACCACAGTGGGTCAGTTCGATTTCGAGTTTCCAATTGCGACAGATGGCAATATCGCAAGAAATGGTTGTTTTGCAATTGTCAGTATGTTGTATTGGGGTCGAGTGGTGTAATAGCTATAGCTATATAGTAGGTTAGACTATTACCACACTTCGGATTGTGACGAAAGTATTGTGAACCAAAACCATGTTGAAAGCGGACCCAAATATGCCTGATAAACCTGTAAGATCAGCAACCGGACAAACATAGGAAGTTCCAGTTAAAAATCAGAACCAAACTGGAACCGTTTTTTCTTAAAACCAGAACAGTTACTCCAATTTTAATTAAAACCAGAACCGCAATGAAACCGTTATTTTATTTCGTCCCCGGTCCCTGATTGTACCTACTGTGGACTTTTCTGTAGTAAGCTTTTATGTAGGTATGCATTTTATTTCAACGCAATAACCAAAATTTATTTAAATAGCCTAACCTTACGCATTTTTCCAAAATATGTAAAATAATAAAGAATATTTACCTTTAGAAACTTACCTCAGTCTTTATGGATATTATGGGAATATTTTTTTTGGTTAAGTTTCTAGACAGATCGGCTAAATTCCAAAATTCGTTTAATGTTATCACAGCTTTGGTAGAAGAATCCAACAGTTGCCTTGCTATTTCAGCTGAAAACATATTCAATAAGTTGCTTTATGTACAAATGATATTTAATTCGTTTTGTAGAAGGGGCAACCGCTGAGAAAAATTGTGTACACCATATCAAATACTTCAAGTATTTTCTAGTGCCTATTAATTGTCTTTATGATGGTGTTCTTTTATGGTTTCCCCCTTTTCTTTTACAAGTTCCTCAACCATTTATTTATTACACACCAAATTGCATAGCGGTTGATCCCTCTCTCATACAATTCAGTAATTTATATCTGCTCTCCCCCAAAAAGTATTTATTTTGCTCGTTTCTACTGAGCTCTGTGAAGTTGCCCCCCAACCATTTTTGAAATTAGAACATTTTTCCATGCGAACCGTTTGCTCGTTGTTTAATGTAGAGAAAGGGTTGAAATCGATCACAGCCCCCATTATGTTGAATTCTTCAATCTTCAGAGCCCAATTCATGTGCCCGTCGTTTGTTCGTGTTTGTTCGTCTATCGTCTCCGTTTGCTCGTCATTATTTACAACGAAAAAAAAAAAAAAATGAAATAAATGAATAGCACGTTTCTTCGTGCTATTGGTTTGCGTCGTTACTGTTCATGCGCTCTTTTTGTTTGCTTGCCAATTTTAATTGCAAAATTGACCAGAAACGTGGGTAGGTGGGGGCGGCACAATCAAAACTCCTTTAAAAAACGATGTTTTGTGTTTGCTCGTTATCATTCATCAAAATTGTCCAGAAATGTAAGTGGGTAGGAGTGCCAGGGTCAAAATATCTTCGAAAAACGATTTTTTTTCTGGCTAATTGACTGCCTGTCGTTTGCTTAACACTGCTCAGATGTTCTTTTCGTTTACTTTACATTTTCTAATGGCAAATTCTAGTAAAAAATTCCATGTCTTTTGGGTATAAGTTTATCACTACAAAATACACTTTCGGTGTACAAGAATCTCGTGAAACACATTCTGAATGGCTTCCACACCACACAAATTCAGAAATTTTATAGACCATGAAAGAAACTACTCAGCCAGTTTTGACAAATACCTATTACTTTTCGTATCATCAAATACTACAATTTTCCAATAATAAATGTTAATTCTAGAAAATGCTATATACAAGTATGAAAACTGGCGAGCAAACGAAAAGAATACACAAACAGTGATGAGCAATCATTTAGCTAAAAAGAAAATCGTTTCTTTCAAAACAAAACAAAAAAATATTCTTGCAATAAATTGAATATTTAATTGGATTTAAACAAAAAGTTGGGAATGCCGCACGCATGCTTTGTAACATTAACTTATCAATATCGATATTTCTAATTACAACTATTCGGCGAACTTTGAAATTCGAGTAAGTATATGATAGTATTCATACTAAGATTAATGATAAACACAGTTAGTTGCAAATATGTGAGTGGAAGAGTCGTCAGCTGACATTATAAAGGTGGTGTGCGCTGCCTCTCAGGCAAGTCAACACTCAGCACCTTTACTGCACCATCTGACGACTTTTCCAGCCACATACATGCAGCTGACTGCGTTTATCATCAATCTTAGAATAAATATTATTATATACCCAAAGTTCACCGTATAGTTCTTAATTCATGTTTTTCGACCCTTTCGATCGATCAGCTGACGCACAATCCACCACCCCTCGTCCAGCTGACTATGTTCTAGTCTCATTATATAATAATCTTCCGCTCATATAAGTTTCAGCATTAGCCGGATATTTTTTTACATGTTTTCAACCCTTTCACATGCACCCCCACTGCTACCCAGCCAACTCACCGTCTATTCAATGTTCACTTACTTATGTGTGAACAACTGATTTCACACATTGTCAAAGTTCGCCGGATAGTCAGCACTTTTGTACGCGGGCTTCCGGACTATAACGAGCAAGCAATGAGCAATCGGTGAGCCAGGTAAATCGATTTTTTGAAGGCGTTTTGATTGCGGCATTCCCAACACAAATGTTTCTGGTTAATTTTGCAATTAAAATTGACAAGCAAGCGGATAGAACGCATAAACAGTAACGAGCAAACGAGTAGGTAGCACGAAGAAAAGTTCTAGTCAGATACATTTAGATAATTCCTCAATTTCGTTTTTTTCTCTTTAGTAAGGACGAGCAAACGAAGACGATAGACAAACAAACATGAGCAAACGAATAGCACGAAGAAACGTGCTAACCAGATATATTTAGATAATTCTTCCTTTTCATTAATTTCATTTTTGGTTGTCAATAATCACGAGCAAATGAAGACGATAGACGAGGAAACACGAGCAATCGAATTGGGCACTGAAGATTGAAAAATTCAACAGAAGGGGGGCTGTTATCAATTTCATCACCCCTCTGTTTTCTTTATATTACGCAACGAGCAAACGAAAGAAACCGACGACCAATCACGAGCAAATAAGGAGCAAATAATTCGCATTGAAAAATTTCAAAAATAGGGGACCATCACAGTAGGCTAGATGGCGAGGGATTTTGTTTGGATTTTTGACCCATAGCCGAGATTATTGTTGGAATCGCTTCGTTTCAGGGTGTAGTTGAACACCCTAAGTTTGCTTACAAATTATAGAACCCCTTGATTTTATAATTATCAGTTATAGTAAAATGGGCCCTTTTTCTGTATTTCTTTAAATATTTCCATTCCTGCTAACTTTTAGTATAACATATGCATTGGGAAAATTGTTCGTTATGAAATTCTCTAAAAAATGAGCACCGATAGAGATAATGTACAAAAATTTTCAGCTTATTACTTTGTGAGTAATTAACGAGATCTATTTTTTTAAATCCTTAATTAACAATTGTGCCATTTTTTGTAAAATCCGTTTATAATTAGGAAACTCATTTAGAGAATTCAAAAAACTATTGAAAAATGATATCCCGTTATAATTGCATATCTAAAAAGCTGATATTTTTTTTTAAATAAAAAAAAAAAATTTCAGATTTCACAATTCTTGCAACCATCGGGACATTGGAAATGATAACACCATACATAAAACATAAACTTCAGCTACGATCCACTCTCGATTGCGACACCGCTGTATTTCGACCTTAAATGAAAACTGGTAACTTGATCCCCTGTGAGATATATGCAACCCATATTACATTTGCATATATCAGCCGTTGCATATACGACAGTCTCACTCGACCGCGACACCGCTGTCTTTTGACCTTGAACGAAAACTGGTAACTCGACCCCCATATACGAACATAAAAATTTCCAATGTTAAAAGTTTGTCCTAGCATTTGTTTATTTTTTGAATTTTCTAATTGAGTTTCCCTATTATACATGGATTTTACAAAAAATGACCCAATTAGGTGTTTTCACAAATTTTAAATTCACTTTAACTGTGAAGATAATGCTTTATTATGGTTACAAACACTTGAATTTTGAGAAACAGTCGAATAATAACTTAAAATAAGCCATTTTAATTTTGTATTGAAATTTTTTCGCCAAAAACACTACATCAATTCACTACGCACTCATGACGCCATCAGTTATATTGTCGGTGTCATTTTGTATTATAAACATGTTATTTTGTAGATAAATTTCCTAAAGTAGCTTTTACAAATCCCGTATTAGGTAGGCGTTACTTATTTAATCACATGTAAAACGTAAATAAAGTAAATAAAATGTTGGGTTTAACAATTTTTAAACGCGATTTAAGAAACTAATATAATCGATGACGTCACTGCGTGTTTTGCGTACTCGTTCAATTACTAAAACTTTATGTTATTTGATGAACGATAGAATGCTGTTTAAATATCAATAACTGCTTTAGTATAACAACTACTTCATTTTAATAATATCAAAAAAGCAAATTTGCACATAGTGAAAACACCTAATTGTTAATTAAGGATTAAAAAGTAATAAACCATCTTGCTGAAACTTTTTGTACATTATCAGGAATACATAGACACCATCTTCAATTTTTAGCCTTCTATGTCCAGTTGTTTTCGAGTAAAGAAATTGTAAAAATAACGTATTCTGAATACTTTGGAAGTCATTTGCAAGTTAACAATTGCACCTAGCGATCTTCATCGATGTTCATTTTTTATAAAATTTCATAACGAACAATTTTCCTAATGTATATGTTATACTAAAATATAGCAGGAAGAGAGATAATTAAAGAAATATAGAAAAAGGGCCTATTTTACTCACTAATTGTTAATTTTAAAATCAAACGGTTCACTAATTTGTAGGCAAACTTAAGGAGGGTGTTCAACTACACCATAAAACGAAGCTATTCCAACAATAATCTCGCCTATGGGCTAACAATTAATTTTTCAGCATTTTTTCCTCCCTGCCTACAGTTTTTTGCTGTTTCCAGAATATGGACTTTTCTATAACTATTCCTTTATATTGAAAAACTCTTCGTTCCTTTTTCAATTTTTGTAAATTCAACATTTTAAATATTTATGCAAAATGAAATTGACCGCAAAATTCCTTAAAATTTAGCCTGTTCTTGTGTACGTCATAACTTTGAGCCGAAATAAAATAATTAAACGCCAAAGGTCTTAAATTATAGCTTATCAAAATGCTACCCCCATAAATGGAGGTTGAAAAGGTTACTATGTGTATAAATATTTTCACAATTTTTTTTTAAGACGCTTTTTAATACAAATAATTTTTCAGAGCAGAGTTGATAAAAATCATGATTAAAAAAAAATCACAATTTTTTTGAAAAAATTTAAAAAATGATGAGTTTTTTGATTTTTTAAATTTTTTTACATAAACATTCTAATAATTGACATTAACAATGTATTTAGTACTTATACTAACAAAGATAGTTTTTGTTTAAACATACAAATGGAATAAATTGTGTACCTTGTATCTATAATTGTAAAATAAGCTAGAGCGTATATACATGAAAATTCCTGTCAGAACTTGAAAACTCGCCTGTCTTTATAATGTAGAGATGATGCGAATTGCCATTATCTGCTGCATAACAAGTAAGAAAGCGAGTCTGTGTGATTATATTTACGGCATTTAAATATTAAATAATTTTTTAACATGTCCTCTAATAGAAGTGGAAGGAAAAAAGATGCTATTTGGCAATATTTTATTAAAAAATCAAGCAAGCTTGATTGAAAAAGTGGTAGTAGAGCTACAGGTAAAAAGTGTAAAGTGGAAAGGCTTATGGACCGACTGAAAGTCCACTGGAAAAAATGTGCTTCGCGTAATGTAAAAAGTGTAGAAACAAATAATGAAGGTCCCTCTACTTCAGGAACAGTGTCCAATGTAAGTATAGTGTTATTTTATTTATATTTATAACTTCTTAGTAAGAGAAAATATTAAGAGATTTTTTTTTAATTTACATATTTAACGTCGGTTTATTTTTGCGACTAAGGCCAATTATGCCAGGAGACGAGCTAGATTCAAATTTTTAAAATGATCTAGTGCATTTCCTAGATTTCGAGTACCTTTCCATGGACAAATGTGACTTTTTTATTCACTGTTAGTTTTCAGAATAAAGTATAGTATCTATGCCTGTCTGTGTGTAGCTGGATTTAAACATGAGCAACATAACAATCTTGTTTTTTATTACAGGTGCAATTGAACACGTTACAACAAGATGCAGAGGAAGATAGTGCCCCACAGTCGCTCTCATCTTCTACGCCATTAAGTAAAAAAAGAAAAGTAGTGCCTAACTCCAGTTCTGGATCTTTATCATATTTTGTTGTACCTACAACCAAGTCTAATAAAGAAGAAATAGATAAACAAACTGCTAGAGCTCTTTATGCTATAAACAGCAGTTTCATGTGTACTGAACAACCTGAAGTAAAAAAGGCAATAACGCTTTTACGACCTGGATATGTACCACCATCTCGACATGATGTGTCCAATAGATTGCTCGACGAAATGTATAACGAGGAAAAAAGTAAATGTTTTAAAGATTTATCAGGTAAAATAGTTCAGTTTTACTGTCACTGGATGGATGGTCCAACATACACAATGAACGAATAATATGTGCAACTGTAACTACGGAAAATGGGTCTTCCTTTTTAATAGATACAATAGACACATCTGAAAATCCGCATACATCTGTATATTTAACAGAACTTGCAACAAACTTAATTAAAACTGTAAAGACTGACTATACCTGTACAGTAAGCAGTTTTGTGGCGGATAATGCTGCCAATGTGAATGTTATGAGAAACCAAATTAAAGAGTCGACAAAGCTAAAACATTACTTACGGTTGTGCTCCACACATCTTAAACTTATTATATGTAAGGATTTGGAAATTAGTGAAATTAGGGAACACGTTACGTTCGTTGTTCATTTTGCCTCTGCGACATACGCAAAGGAAAAAACTTACTTCATCTTCTGACGTAAGATGGAACTCACTTGCCGACTGCTTAGAGGGTTTCGTTAAATCATGGCCCACACTTTTTAAAATTAGCGAGTAACATAAAAATGAAATTGGCAGTATAGTAAAACAGAAAATTACAAACATTTATTTAAAAAAAAATGCAGAAGATTACTTATCACTACTAAAACCTATATCTGTGGCACTTGATAGGCTTCAAAGAAACGATGCAATTTTATCAGACGTTGTATATTTAGATACCGATATACGACCAGTGTATCACCTCATACCATTTCCTTCATTCTAAACCCTACGAAAACGAAGCATAAATTAACAGAAAGCGAAAAGAATAGTGCTTTAGAAGCCGCTAATGAATTATATCCCGAAAGTGGTTTATTACCACTGATTATTAAATTTCTGGCAAAATCTGAACCTTTTGCCGATATTATGTTTCACGAAGAAACACAAAAACCCTTGAACTGGTGGAAATCCCAAAGAAATTATTGACAAATTATTCCCGATTATCAAGCAATTATTTTCTGCTGCTAGCTGCAGCAGAAAATAAATGCTTGATCAGCCTCAGTTGAGAGAATATTTTCAACATTCGGTTTGATTCATTCTAAGATTCAAAATCGTTTAGGGACCGAAAAGCAGCTAAATTAGTTTTTTTGTACAAACTTTACAATAATAACCTCTTTTAAAATTTTTGTTATGGGGTAAAATCATGTTTTGTTTTATTTTAGAGTTGGTTCTGTTTAAATTGATTTAAATCGTCGCAATCCTGATTTCAAAGTACTTAATTGATTGCAAAAACTCCATAAAAAACTACCCCTACATTAAAAACCCCTATATTATAGAAATTCAAAGAATATATGTAAAATATTTTAAATACATTATTAGATTTTTTTATTGTAAGGGTAGTTTTAACCCTTATTCAGTGGTGATTTCTAGATATGGAGTTTTTTAATTTAATTATTCTCAAAAATAACTTTGAGGTAATTGTATTAAAAGCCACCATAAAAAAAATCAGTGAAAAATATTTATACGCAATTCCCAGATTGAAAAATAAAAGAATACCGTCATCTACATTTTTGATTAGCTTTAATTTAAGACCATTAGCGGTCAATTATCTTTTTTCGGCACGAAGTTGAGACGTACGCAAAAAAATACTCATTTGGGGTTTCTATTTATTTATTATTTTTGTCATTTCCTTTGTTTCGCCGTTTTCACTTTCGATATTTCTTATCATTATCGCAATATGTAAACAATTAGTTTCGGTGATACATTGTAATTTTATAGATTTTTTAAATGCCGTGCTTAAATACTAACATAAAACGCTTATTACTGTAGGTATTTTAGTATATTTAAACGCATACTGATGACTATTATAATTATATACCTATAAAGTGAGTCTACACGTAACCACATTTGATTTTCGTCAGAGGCGTCCGATTCTAGGCTGGAAAAAGGGGATCGATTTAAAAAAAAAAGCATTAGTGATTTTTTTTGGAAAAACTAGTAAGATATTCTTAATCAGCACCTTTAGGGGTCCTATGGATTTTTTAAATGGAACTGTGTTACTTCTTTTATTAATCAGAAATAATGATTCATAAACTATAATTTTTTCACCTTTAATCATTTCTTAACGATATCCTTCGTAATAATAGAAGTATTTTTAAAAAGTAAGCACCAACAAATCATTTTAATAAGGTACTTACCTATCTACATTTAAATCCAGAATTGCAGATAGTCATGAAAATGACAGACATTCGCAACAATTGAATTAGTCTTGACTTACTCACTAATTTTCTGAAGCAAGTGTATTAAAGTTGTTATAAACAAGAAAATTAATATAAAATGGCTGAAAATTATTCAAGTGATGAAAAAGTTAACATGATCATTATTTATGGAGAGACTCGACGTAATGCAACAAGAGCACAAAGTCCGCATGGACGGAGATATCCAGAAAGAAGATAACCTCCGAGAAACTATTTCGCCCGGTTGGAGCAACAATTTAGAACTGAACCTAATGTAGAAATTGAAGAAAGATTTACTGTGGATAAAGAAACGGAAATGAATGTATTAGCTTTAGTGCATGTTGACCCAACCATTTCGATAAGACAAATTGAACATGAATTACCAGTTTCCAAAGAATCAGCCAGAAAAATTTTAAAGAAACGCGGATATCGTTCTTATAAATATCAATTGCATCAATTTTTGTATGAGAATGATTATCAATGAAGAATAACCTTTTGTAATTGGTTACAGTTACGCCAATTAAGAAATGAGAATTTTATCAAAAATATTTTGTTCACTGATGAATCGAGATTACAAACCTTGGGTTATTTATTCGAAACAACACTCGATATTGGGCAATTGATAATCCTCACATTATGAGACAGGGGCGGTTTCAGGAGCGGCTGGGCTTCAATGTTTGGTTAGGCGTACTGGGCGACCATATCATAGGTCCAATAGTTTTTAACGAAACTCTAACTGAACCGAGATATCTAGAATTTCTGCAGAATATAATACACAGTTACACAGATTAATCAAATTCCCAATACCAATATTGACGAGGTTTACTTCCAACAAGACGGGGCTGGACCACAAAATGCCATTATCGTTAGGGATTACTTAAATCAATTATTTCCAGATCGTTGGATTGAGACCCATGGTCCAGTCGGATGTCTTGCAAGGTCGCCTGACTTAACCCCACTCGATTTTATTATTTGGGCGCATTTGAAAAATATAGTCTACATGACTGCTTCAACCACAAGGCAAGATCTGGAAGAAAGAGTTCGACACGAAATTGCACAAATAACACCTCAACAATTACAGAATGTTAGACGTGCAACGATAAGTCGCGCTACTCTGTGTATTAATCATAACGGTAAACAGTTTGAACAATTTTTATAATGATTTATTATAATTTAGGTTTTAAGTAGTTTTGTTATTCTTGGTAATTTATTCATGGTTATAACGTTATACCTATTAAAATTATTTCTTGTTTAATTTGTGTTTCTTTTTAAAAATACTTCTATTATTACGAAGGATATCGTTAAGAAATGATTAATGGCGAAAAAATTATAGTTTATGAATCATTATTTCTGATTAATAAAAGAAATAGCACAGTTCCATTAAAAAAAATTCCATAGGACCCCTACGGAAATTAAAATGAAAATCAAATTCCGTTTTTTTGAAAAAAAAACTAAAAATACTGGTACCTGTCAGTAATTCAAACAACTATTTTCTGCTTTACGGACAAGTCTACAACCTTACTAATAATTTCCATAGCCTACTTAGTAATTTTCTTACATCGCATTCATCCGATGCGGCCATTTTGAAAAAATTAAAAAATTGTTCGTATCTCACTTATTTTTTGGAATTTTCGACATCTGAAAAAACTGTTGCACTTAGAAATTTATGCTTAATGAGAAACCATAAAAAAATATAGTCATTCCATTTAAGAAAGAAAAGTTGATGTCACTTCCAGTTCAACCGGAAGTCATATTTTCATTCCCGTTAGTCTAAAAGTAGCCTATTATTGTCTAATTTATTTGTACCAAAAACTAAACTTTTAAATACATCAACAACCAAAATATTGGGGGCGTACATTGACTCGTGGCCACCCGATGTATATAATATACTGTATTTCGAAAAGACCTCATTTTTGTATATTGTATGATTACACTACTTCTGAAATTTTTATAATTTCGTAATTTCAGAATTTTTTGAACAATAACGTAATAACGTGCAAAAAATGTAACTACCAATTCCTTATCGAAAATGATGGTGGGTTCCTCATATAATTTTTTTCAAAATAAGCCTTTCTGGCCTATGGACGAAATTGGTTGCAATTAGCCATAGGGAAGTACTTATAAAAAACGTTCGTTTTTCATTTCTACATCACATCGTTGAAAAATATACAGAGTGTTTCATTTGAAAAAATTGAGAAAATTCAATTAAAAAAGTTCTTCATTGAAAAATAATTTTTAGCCACCCTGTACAGTTTTAGGAAATGAAAATGCTTCAGAAAAATTAATTAGATGTCTCGTAACTGGTATTCACATAAGTTTTTTTTAAAACCCATAATTGTGGCTCTGGTGATTTGTTTAATATCCATCTGCAGATTGCATTATTTCAACAAAAAAATTCATTACATCCAAGTGGTTAAAAAAAGGCACTTGGTCCCGTAATTTCGTCTTGGCTCGCCCTGTATGTTCGAAAATTATTTCCAGTTATAGACCTTTTTATTTAGTTTACTTGCAGTTTTTAAAAAAATTTCTAGCTATAGTAGGACTCGAGATATCGAAGTCCGACGCACTATTGCCCCACCCTGATGCTGATTGTTGATAAAGGTAATATATGATATTTTGTGAACGTCCAATGGTTTTATTTTCATCATCATTTTGTAATTTAATCACTGAATAAAAATTATTTGCTAAGTACTTAAGTACAATTCAGTTTGAAAAGAAAACAATTGTTTATAAAAAATTTTAAATTTATATTACTGTATCCATTCACTCTGATCACATAATAAACGCCGGTTCTACGTGCGTACTGTATATTTCAAATTTAAATCATTGCTGAGTTCTGCTAGCAAAGATTTAACTTATCATTTTAAATATAAATAATATTAATTTAATTTTTTCTCTCTATAAATTAAATTGTTACGTACTAGCCCTGCTTACAATATATTTAGTTCCAACTGCATTTTAATTAAAGCTTCCTCAATTCGCTTTTCAAACACATTAACACACCGTGTCTCGCGCAAATCAGTTCATTAGGCACCTAATCCCACTGAGTCACTAGTACGTGAATATCTCCTCAACTTTTTGAAATTTGAAAAAATGCCTCAGATAAACATTGTAGGATATCAAGAGCGGCTTATTTTAAAATTATTTTAAATCTATAGGGTGTTTAACATGGTAGTGGCTAGAAAGTATTTGATTTTTATAAATTTAATTTGACTCTTATAGTTGACTACATATATTTAATGCACATAAAAAAACCTCAAAGCTTTGCCGCTTACGCATAGAGGGGAGTGCGGGGCATGCTTTATTTTTCCAGAGAAAGTGAAATCATAAGAGTAATGTATTACTTAATACATAGAGCATCATTATTCTCATGTAAAGTATGTTCTGGCATGATTAAAATAAAAAATTAACGGAAACACACCTGTTTCAATTATAATTTCAAATTATTTTGATATAATTGCCCCACTCCCTCCTACTGAAAATATTTTATGACGTAACGGTTTACATCAGGTATGAACATTCTACCAACGACAGAGTCGAACTTAATATTGTCAGTGTATCATGATGGGATATCGAATTCGTCAATGCACCACGAATATATGATATTATTCCTATGTTGACACAAACAAAACAGAGTAGTTTTGTTTATTCATCACCGTACTAAATAACTAGCTATTTACCAAAGATAATACTTTTACATTTCTACTGTTATTGTGCAACAACATTTTAAGTACGGCTCTGCAGGCAAGCCCGTCGAGAGGGGGGGTTGGGAGTGTTTCCCCCCGGGCCCAGCGGTTTTTGAGGGGGCCGGGGATTTTGAGGAGCTCGGGTTTCGCTCGAAGTTGGAGATTTGGAGGTTAGCATTTGCATTAGGTAAAACGAGAGAGGTATACTTGTAAATGGCTAGTGTGATGCAAATAATAACGAGTTCCGAATGACTTATATTACGTATTATTTATAATGAGTTAAATATGAAATTGTTAGGTAAAGGAATATCCCCGTTCGTGCTTTTTAAAATTGTTGTCGTTATTACCCTCCGCTTTTCAAAATTTCTAAGGAATATCACCCTCCCGCTTTTCAAAATGTCGACCGAAATAAATATTCAATTCTAAGGAATGTTACCTACCCTCCCGCTCTTCCAAATTTCGTTCGAGAAAAATATTTAATCCTAAGGAAACTCCCCCCTGCTCTTCGAAATTTTGATAGAGATAAATAGTTTATTATTATGAATGCCACCCAACGCTCTTCGAAATTTATATCGAAGATTGGTGGGAGTCGTATGTTACAACCGACCCCCCGGGCCCCGATTTTCTCTCAACGACCCTGTCTGCAGGATATCACTTTCCCAAGTACTTATGCTAACGAGACATTTATGGCTGGTTGCTCTGGCCTTTTTCATGTGCACTGAATATAAGTAGTCAAGTATAATTCTCTATTCAGGCATATACCACCTTTGAACTTAGACTGGCGTTACCACGTTGTCACTGTTTCGATAAAAATATATTTGCAGCAGTCAAGAATACAAACTGCAAATAAACGCATTTCCATGAATTTGACTGTCGTTTTACTTTAAATGTTAGTCAAGGCCACGTACTAATTTCCAGACTTTTCAAAGTCGAAACTAATTGTACAAGTTTTATTAACTATTTTTTTTTTTTTAATTGGAACACCACGTGTTCAATTACCTTATACGCTGATATCCATACTAAGTAGGGGAAAGGGGGATACTTGATCACAATTTTGTTTAATTGAAAAAGTTGGAAAATCGGTTTGTATGATTAGAACTAAATCAAATACATTGGAAACTTGGTAATTATATATTTGATTATTTATGTTTAGAGCAACCTTTAAAGGCTTTAAACCAATTGTATTGTAGATTTTTGTCTTGTATGTAATTTGCTCAAGTATCCCCACTAGGTGGGATACACGAAATATGTATGGAATACTTGAGAGATCAATGAGTTTATATAAATATTAAAAAATGAAGCAAACACTGAAATGATAAAAGAACTATAATTATATCGAATAATAAAACAAAATTTATTTTTAATACTTTAAAAAGGTAAATATTCTTTAAATAAATAGGTACCATAAGAGATGCCTACTAATATACGATTCAAATACATTGACCCCTCACTTTAACCGCGAATATCTCAGAAACGGAGGACCAGAAAAAATTGAAAGAATTATGTGTTTATTATGAGTCTATTCTAAAGCAATCACTGAAATTTGAATAATGCACATTGGACACTTTTGAAGTTCTGCTGAGTTATATTGAAAAATGTCCTACTTTTTAAGGAAATTTTGAAGATATTATTTTTAAATCCATTAAGTATATCTTGGAAAATATTCATACTATGTAAATAATATTTTAGAAACCGATAAAGCACGGCTTTTTTTGCATGAGGAAATTTTTTCATAATTTTTTGTTTTAAACTTTTGCAGCATGTATATATTAATAACGACTTATGGAACTAGATTATATTTTTTTATGACATCTGCCTCTAGTATTATTAAAAGATATTTTCTTTTAAAGAGACTTGGATGGAAAATCTGGATGTGGAAGTAGTGATTCCATAGGCAGCGGTTTTTTAAATATGTTTATAATGATCTGAAATCAATCAATAACGTCATTTCGTTAACTTAAAAAAAAATCATAACTTCGGAAATATCAACTATATGGCAGAAAGCCAAAAGACATTTCTTGTTGGTATTGTATCAAAGAATATGAAAAAAATGCAAAATGTTACTTTTTCTCATTTTTTAAAACAATATATGACCGGGTTGCCGCATGATAACATTGCAGTTTTATAATTATTGATATTATTAGACCAAGCAAATAAAGGTTTTGATTGATTGATTGATTGATTTGCCAGCGTAAGGTGGGCATTGCTGCCGATTCCGGGCATCCGTGGAGGTTCGTTCCAACAAGAAGCTTGGTCGTCCGTCGAACACGCCCAAAGGACGGTTAAACCGCGTTCCGGAACCAAATCTCGGATGTTTTATATACCGCCAGACCGGCTGCATTCGCCGGGTTGGACATTGGACATGCTTGTTGTCAGCAGCGAGAGCCGCATGACGCATGGGGTGGGAATATAGGATGGGAAGTGTAGGAGTTTGAGAGATGCTTCTTTTAAGTTTCCATGCTTCTATTTACTTTCCATTTGTCATCATCGGCTGGGGTGTGGTGCAGTTGTTTGCGAGATGCTTCTTTTCAGTTTCCATGCTTCTTTTAAGTTTCCATCTATCATCATCTCCCTATTTTTCTTCTTCTAAGTTTTCTGCTTCTTGTGTCTCTGAATCTGGCAGCTTTTATTTTTTAAGTAAATATCCATCTACGGTGGAGTTGCTGGGAAGGGCCCTATCTCGCGGCAACATTTTTTTTTGCGCGTTGTGAGAAAAGAGGTCCGAAGGGATAGTTTTCTCACCCTGTATGTCGTTTCCTTGAAACCATCGGTTCCAATTATGGGCAGTTTTTCCATTTCATCACCTATGTATTATGTTTATTACCTATATATTATGTTTAATATCTTCATATCAATTTTGATCTCCAATTTTGGTTTAAAATTTAATAAAGAGATAAATAACCAATGCTCATGCTATAACCAAGCCAATAAAGGTTTTGATATATGTAAATTAGTAGCCGCAATTTCTTTGCAGAATGGCTTTGGGAGAGGTAATTGAGGAAGAGACTTCCCATTTCCTTGGTCAAAAAATTTGATTTGCATCATCGTTTTTTGTCAACAATTAAAGTGGAAAATCAGTTTTCTTAAAATACTGGAAAAACTATCGGTGAAGAATAGGTGATTTATATGCAAGTAAAATCCCTACATTATGAGACTTTCCAAACTAAAATGGCTCCAGCGATAAGAGTTATTGCAGAGAAACCTGCATTGTATATAAATTAAATTTTATGAGGTTTTAAAATTAGATAGTACTATTTTACTGTTATACTGTCAACTTCATTACTTAATTTTTAAATGTGGGTGTTTTAACCAAGTTTTCATTGGTTTAATTTGCAAGAAATCAGTTTCAAAAATGAAAACCTTATGCCTTTTGTTTGTTAGCGAAAATCAAGCCCTTTTTTAATGCAACAATTCACAGCCATGCGTCGCAAAGATTGGTTGTTATTTTTTACAAAAAGATTAGTTTGATTTTGAATATTCCAAAAATGTTTTGTGAATCAATTTTAGTTGAATATTGCGAGCTTCCCGTGAGGTCAAAGTTGTCCATTTTTTCCCTTGGTGAGATAAACAAATAGGACTGTGCAAAAACTATTGCACCGACAGCATCCATCTTTTGCACACTTATTGTAATGAGGCATAATTTCATGACATTACTATATTTCCGTTTACCAAGCTTTTGCACACGTTCCCAATAATCAAAGATCGCCGATATATACCCGAAATCCACACGTGGACCTATAGTTGCACACGCAATGGGTCACATGTGTAGAATTTCGGATATAAAAGCGCGACCAAATTCAAGACAAATCAGTGCTACAGTGCTATTCTGGCATTTGCTTTCAGCGTGCTGAGCTGAGTCAATTACAGTTAGTGCTCTATTACGACGTACCACGGCGGAGTGAATATAAGTTGACCGGTAGACTCTTCCAGCGTGCTGAGCTGAGACCTACTTGAGTTACTTGTTATTTAATCGACGTCGGTGCGCGGTTAAAAGGTACCCAACGCATGCTATCAACGCCACGACGAATCACCGCAACGTTGCCAATATTACACTCTCGCCGGTTCGAAAATATTTACGAAATGATTAAATGTCCGTAAAAGATTCGGAAACATATATGTTATGTAACACTGACATGATCTACCTATCTGTTATTGAGAGAGAATAAACTGCTTATTTGAAATTGAACTATTTATTTACTAATCGAACTCTGGATTAACATATCCAAACCAGCTCAAACAAAACACGTTACATAATTTGGAGCCTGAGGAGGTCCATTTTGAAGAACGTTACATAATTTGGAGCCTAAGCAGGTCCATTTTGAAGAACGTTGCATTACAAAGCAGTATAAAACACTCTTATTTCAGAAAGTTTTATAAAATTTTAACAACAAATTAAAAAATGATTATATTGCAGGTTTCTTGCAATAACTTTTTTACCGCTGCTGGAGCGACTGTCTGTTTCCTTTCGTTTGCCTGGCCTATATGTATAAAACAAGATTATGAAAAAAATTCCGGCGGAATAATGTTTCCCACTCCCGTGCCCATAGCTCCTACTGTATTAGGTATAGCTGACAATTTCAATTCTCGGTTAATATTAATGTTTATAGACTGGAGGTAATTAGGCCGGTCGTCGTAACTTTTTTCTTGGTCAGAAATTAGAACAGCAATTTTATTGACTATTCTTATAGGAAAAATTGCGCAGAACACGATGGTGACATTATAACATTTATAAAACACAGATTTCTTTATTAAAACCGATGGTTTTTAGAGAAAACTCATTTCTTTATGTTTTTTGACTTTTTAACGAAAACGGTGCGTCGGACAAAAAGAAGTTAAGATTTGAAAAATGAAGATTTTATCAATACGCGTCGTTTGAGACTTGCAGTGACCTTTTATCTATGACCGTTCAATTGTTATAAACAAATTGGAAGAAGCAATTTCAATTTATATGCAGTATAGAGATAAAATATTTTGTTTCGGAGACATAAATATTAATTTATTAAATATAGACTTATGTGCAACTCAGTATTTTACATCAATGTTTGAGTCACTCGAATTCTATCATGTAGTTAATGAAGCAACTCATATAACGTCTAATAATCTATCACTACTTGACATTTTGTTATGCAATGATCTGAAATCTGTCTCATCTCTAAAAGTGGGAGGCTTGGATATATCTGATCATGAACTGGTTCAATGTAAAATAATAATAAATATCTCCAAATTTAAGCCAACTTATATAACTTACAGAGATTTTAAATACTTCGATGAGCATGCATTTTATACTGACTTACAAGCGCTCCCACTACAAGATATGTTCTACATGAATAATATCGATAGTAAAGTAAATCACTTATCAACACATTTACTAAATGTTTTTAATAAACACGTCCCTTTGAGAACAGTCCGTATAAGTAGAAATAAGGCACCTTGGTTGACAGATAATCTAAAACTACCGATGAAACGAAGAGATAAGGCTAAGTATAAGAATATAAAAAAAAATCCATCGCCCGCAAAATGGAGCTATTATAAGCAAATGCGAAATATTACAAACCATGCCCAAACTGCTGAGAAACGTGCTTATTTTAATCACATTGCTAGAAATAAGAATTCAAAGAAGCTCTGGGGAGAGCTTAAATCACTAAGTGTTACATCTAGAAACAAGCCACAAATACCTGACAATTTACTAAACCCTGATGCTATCAATAATTATTTCATAGACAGTGTTCCACAAAATAACAACAATACCGCGGATGTCGTGAATTATTATAACCTAAATAAAATCACTAATTCAGATTTCAATTTCAGTTTAGTTTCCACCCAACTTATTCAAAAAGTTCTTTGTAACTTAAAAAACTCTACGCCGGGATCTGATTCGTTAAGTATTTATTTTATCAAATTATGTTGTCCGTACTTACTAAATTTCTTGGCTCACATTATCAATAGTATGTTTATCGAATGTCAGTTTCCTGCTGCTTGGAAAGTCTGGTGACTCCAATCCAAAAAAAAATGATCCAAAGACATTTGCAGATTTGAGACCTATAAGTATTCTCACAGGATTGTCAAAGTTAGCCGAAAAAATAATTGAGATTCAGCTTAGGGAACACGTAAATACCTTTAATATATTACCAACCATCCAATCAGGTTTTCGTGCTGGTTATAGCTGTTCTACAGCTTTAATCCATATAATGGATGACATTGTCGAGGCTACCGAACAAGGTAAATGCACCATCTTGATACTGTTGGACTTTAGTAAGGCTTTCGACACTGTAGACCATGCACTGCTCTTGGCAATATTAAAATCATGTGGTATTGATGACAAAAGTTGCAAGCTGCTTCAATCATATCTCGAGGGACGTTCACAAATTGTAAGAATATCCGATAAACTTTCTCAATCAAGAGCGATCAGTAAAGGTGTTCCACAGGGCTCTATTTTAGGACCTCTGTTGTTCACAATTTATACGTCACAATTTGTAAATTTTGTTAAATCTTGTTCGATTCACATGTATGCGGACGACACTCAGATCTATTATTCTTTCTATGCTAAGGATTATGAGGCCGCTATACAAAAAATCAATAGTGATCTAGTAAGCTTATCGGATATATCTTCACAACATTCACTGATTCTAAATCCAACAAAATCAGCTATGCTCTTATTTGGTAAAAAGCCCGACTGTAATAATTTACAAAATTTAATCAAAATAGTATTAAACGGATCTTCATTGAAATTGTTGCAACATGCTAAAAATTTGGGGTTAATCCTAGACACATCTTTAAGATTTAGAGAGCAAGTTTGTAAACTTATACAAAAAGCTTACGCCTCCCTAAGACTTCTCTACCCACACCGAAGTTATTTAACTATAAACACTAAAAAGGCCCTTTGTGAAACATTAGTATTGTCGCAGTTCACATACTGTGCCCCAGTGTATGGCCCCTGTTTGGACAAGGATTGTAGTAACCGTATACAGCGTGTGCAGTATTCATGTATTCGATTTATTTATGGTATTCGTAAATTCGAACATGTTTCATATAAGTTATCAGAACTCCATTGGCTAAATATGCAAGACCGAAGAAAATTTTATTCAACCTGTATGTTTCACAAGATTATCACAACGAAGGCACCATCATATCTCTACAATAAAATAACTTTTCGCAGTGATGTGCATAATCTTAATGTCAGGTCCAAAGGTTTACTTAGTCCACCTATGCATAGAACTTCGTTTTATGAGAGAGGCTTCAAATACTGTATTTATAAATTATATAATCAGGTTTCATTTGATGCCAAGTCATTCAGTCTCGCAAAATTCAAAAGGTATATGAAAGCTGTTTTGCTAGGACAGACAGGATAATTACATGTGCCCATTATTATTATTATTATTATTATTGTTATTATTATTTATTGTTGTTTGTTCATTATCTACATATATAATATTTAGTTAACACAATATTTAGTTTTCTGTACTACCTACACATAAGTGCATTTTCTTTATTGTAAAGCAAGGGTTAAGTGGTAGAGCACACTTGTTGTGAACTTCCCCTTGAGATTTCCAAGAATTATACTATGTATGACTTCATTATCATATGTAAATATTAATGGAAATAAAGACATTTATTATTATTATTATTATTAAATTAAATTTTCTTAGTTTTACAATTTTTTTTTTTGTTGAACAAGAGGTCATGCGGATATTTTATTGTGATCAAAATGTTGCATTTTGTTCATAGAATTTACAGTTTTTTTGTGTGTCGATATCTCGTGTATTTTGCAATTATCTAAACAAATAAACTAATTTGTTTATTAAGAATTTGCGATTTTCCATGACATTTTTTGCATTCTTGACACCCGGTAATCGATAAATATTGACAAAAGTACCATTTCTATGTGGTCTCGGCGCATTGTTCTTTTTTCCCCCTCGCCAATGTTTAAAAAAAAATGCTTAGTAAACAAACGAAATATCTCAGCTCAGAAACGTCGTATCGAAATTGTCGGCAAATGAAAGATAATAAAAAAGGAAAATTTGGAGCCTAGATAGACCTCAATCCGGTACCTAGAACCGGAGATAAATACCATTTTGCGTTTACGACTATCAATTGTTTATTAATTAATTTTTTGAAAAAAATCTTGTGACAACATAAAGTTAATATATTAAACGAGCTAGTTTTCAATTGTCACAAAAATCCATTGGTTTTTTTCATACATTTATAACAATTAATTTATGAACGCCATACAACGTTTTTTAGTGTTTACGCTCCGAGTGACTTTGTATATATAAAATTTAAAACGCGCTCGGTTTTAAATGCGCTGTAAGTGGTTTGAAGTGGCTAAAGAGTCATTTAAATGTATTATTATTTTATTTCTTAATTTCTTTAATTATTTTTTTATACAGGGTGTTCCTTAATGAAGTGCTAATATTTCAGGGTGTGTTACCTTAGGTCATTTTATGAGAAAAAGTTCATATGAACATACATGTGTCCGCAACGGCTTAAATTTTTTGCTACAGGGTGTTGATATATATTTTTAAATCGTTATTTATTATTAACAGAAAGTACTTTAGATATTATTTTTAATTTTGGTATGTATTGATAGGATATAAAACCACATATTTTAATTAGAAAAGTTGTTTTATCGCTCCACCAGCGGCGTTCCTGCGAACATGTCCTGTGATATTTTTTACCAAAAAAGTGGTACGCCACTGACATTTTTCCGTGTGGACACTTTTCCTGAGTAACTTGACAAATTCTACATGAAAACGGTCTCTTGCATTTTTCTCGTCAGTTCTTGATTTAAACAACTAAATTGAAACTGAAACTAATTACACACGTTATTCGGAGCGATAACATTAAAAAACGTTGTAAGGCGTTCATAAATTAATTGCTATAAAAGCAAAAAATGTATGAAAAAACCAATGGATTTTTGTGACTATTGAAAATTAGTTAATTTAATATATTAACTTTGTTGTCACAAGATTAAAAAAAAAAAATTAATAAACAATTGACAGTCGTCCGCTTCTAGTTAAGGGATCGAGGTCTATCTAAGCTCAAAATTTGTCTGTTTTTATTATCTTTCATTTGCCGACAATTGCATTTCAATACGACGTGCCCCGAGTTATTTCATTTGTTTACTAAGCAATTTTTTTTAAACGTTGGCGGGGGTTAAAAAAAAGCGCCAAGACCACAAGAAATGATAGTTTTTATCAATATTTATCGATTGCCGAGGGGTGGAGAGTGCAAAAAATGCCATAGAAAGTCGCAAATTCTTAATAAAGAAATTAGTTTATTCCTTTAGACAACTGCAAAATACACGAGGTATAGATACACAAAAAACTGTAAATTCTATGAACAGAATGCAACATTTTGACCACAATAAAATATACGTATGGCCTTTTGTTAAACAGAGAAAAAATTGTTAATTTAGAACCCTTAATATGTTTATAACAATTGAACGGTCAAAGGTAGAAGGTCGCTACAGTCAAACGACGCGTATTGGTAAAATTCTCATGTTTTATATTTTGACTTCTTTTTGTCGACGCACCGTTTTCGTTAAAAAGTAAAAAAAGCTAAAAAAAAAAAATGAGAACTTTCTCTAAAAATGACAAAAATTTTAACAATGAAGCCTATGTTTTATCAAATTTTTAATATCGTATACAGTACAATTTTTCCTTTAAGAATAGTCAATAAAATTACTGTTTTAAATTTCTGACCAAAATCGATGATTTTGAGTTTACGACGACTGGCCTAAATGATTATATAGGTTGTTGTATGCTGCAGCGATACTAGCCTGTTGCAGGCATAGTTAATCAATTGTTTCTTTAACATTATTAACGTATATTAATATATTATTGTTTATATTGATCCAACATCACTTTCCACTAGGGCTTAATTTTTGTCAAAGATCAAAAAATTTGATCTAGTTGAATTTATTTGTAAAAGTGAGACCTTGGAAACCGATACGAATTCTTTTAGGTCGTTGTTTATCTTAGTGTTGGTATTGTAAGTATTCGTGATATTAAATAAATAACATATTTGCGTATCGTCAGCGTAGATGCCTATATTTTAAAACATTGATAATGATGCAGGTGCACATATAAAAAAAATTTGAGGCCCTAAAATGGATCCCCCGAGGAACTTAAAAAAATATATAATATAAAAAAAATTGAGGCCCTAAAATGGATCCCCGAGGAACTATGTAAGATATATACTTTTCTAAACGTAGTATGGAGTACTGTGACCGATAATAACTGATTGTATCATATGCTTTGGAATAATCGGTATATTTTTATTGTTATAACAGATATTAACCTATTTTTCATGGTCACTAAGGAATTAGAAGTAGTAAAATTCTGTATTTGTTATACTGAACGCGTACTAGTATTTAAAATTAAATATGAATTAAATCATTCGTTACACAGTCGAAATTTTCATATAAAAAATACTAACTACTAACCTGGAGTATAAATTGGATTTACTGTAGTGCATATCAGACCTGCCCTTAATGCTCCTAAAGTCACAATTGCATATTCCGGAATGTTTGGTAGTAGTAAAGCAATGACGTCACCTTTCTCCAGTTTTAGTTTTTTTCTTAGAGATCCACTTAGATTTTTTGATTTTGTTCTAATTTGGTTATATGTGTAATTCCTTCCAGTTACAGCACACTCCTGAAATAATAAAATGACCAAAATAAATAAAAAGTATGGTGTACTGCTATGATATTTCAACGATCTTGAAATAAAATTAATTTTCTAATAATAGTCATAGTTTTAAGCATTAAATTGGACAAAAATCAGCTTTCTACAGAAATTTCTACAATTCAGTATAATAAGTTTCGCTATAGATTCAAGAATGGCGCCACAATTCTTTGAGAAACATAGTTCTAAATCCGCTTTATTCTACCACTGCTAAAACCATAGAGTTCCAAGTGAGTGAACAAGTATTCGTACATTTTCTGTGTACTTCTTTGATATAAAACAATTACAATTGAACATAATCGTATACAAAGAAGATTTTGTTCAAATAATTGAGCTCTCGGTTAAGAATGTTCATAGTCCCTTAAATGTTGTACACGCCAATATTCTTGACTAAAAATGACGATCTCGGATGATTAGGGGTCGAGCTTGAGCTCTCTCTCCAATCGTCGCTGTTGACTGCACCGGCCTCGTAAGGGGTGGGCCTGCTTTTTTTGCCTATCCCCCCCGCAAATGCGGATGGTGTAGGCTATGTTAGCAGAACTCCCCTGGTCCTGACTGTTGGACCCTGCCAGCTGGGTCGTTTCTGTTGCCTTGGTCTTTTTTCTTCGCTGGCATGAATGTTGTACAGCCAGTACAAAGGTTCATTCGATAGGTACGCTTATTAGGAAATTGTTTATAGTAGAGTTAATAAGCCTGACGTGCATATTTCCCTATCGCACCAATACAAAGCACATTTCTAATCCAATATACAAAACCAAGAGTAAACATTTAAATGTCGCAAGGTAATGACAATTACCCCTATTTTTAGTAAGACGTTTCTTTCACCTTGACATGTTGTTCATTCTATATAGGTATTTTGGTTTTTCATTTTTCTTTACAAGAAGTATTATCTATGATCCAGTGTTTGGTATAATTCTCATTGAAAGTACTTGTTACAAGGTATTATCGGCAACAAATCGGCCTCTTAGAACACACGAGTGGGAAATGAAAGGTGGGGAAACAATATAAATGCCTTTGAAACCAAATATTTCGAAAACGATACTTTAAAATAAAGATCTGTCTTAGAAATCTAACGTCATTTTCAAAGAGCTGTTCCATGAAGTATGAAAGAAAATTTTCACTCCCAATGTACATATAGTGGATGTATCTGAAAAAACCACCTTGGACATACAGAGTGCCATGATGAAACAATAAGGGCTTTAAAGAACCTTAAAAACAACACTTTAAAAAAAAATTTGTAGACTTTTAAGAGCGTTCACATTTTTGTACTCCCTTCACTTCTATCGTTCTGTCGAGCCTAGGAGACATTGTACTGTTATGTTTTACACCCCCTTGGAACTGGAGATTGATACGCCTATGCCTAATAGTGACTGGAAACTTGTATAAAGAGATAGAGTTTTCTAGAGTGTGGTGGGAGAAGATTCTAGATGAGTCTAGAAACACGTAACAGTACATTATACTGGTATTTCCCGATCAATAACGTGCTTAATCGTGAAAAACTGTTGAAAACCCAGAAAAGATGCACGCTACAAAAAAATTACAAGAGACCAAAATTTTAAAGAATATCTGAGTCTATACGTTTGAATTTTTCCAGATTTTCAAATTGCATGGTTTACGAGATTTTCCATTTTCCGATAATGGTCTTTTTTTCATGTTTTTCCAGAAGAACTTGGATAGAGTGCACTTTAGGAAAAAGTTATAAAGGAAAAAGTCTTGTATTTTAATAATACATTCACCAGAATTTTTGTGGATTTTTTCTCCCACTTTTTATTTCCTTTCTCCCCTTTTGAAAAAATTCGATCCCCCATATCTCGGAAAATGCGCATTTTTTCGAAACTTTTGTAATAGTAAAAAGTTGTTATTTTTCGTTAAATTATCTAAAAATACATTTTGCTTTTTAAATTTACCTCAATTTTGGTAGTTAACAAATTAGCAACTAATCATTGTTTAAAAAAATTGCGAGGCAATAGCGGAAAATTTTGTTTGCGGAGTTTGATCTAAACATCAGTACGAACAGTACCCAGAAAGTTTCGTGAAGATCCATTCATCCGGGAAACTTTTTAGTCAGAAATGCTAGTTCGCCTACACTATAAATCAAATAGTGTAACAATGTTAACTGGGAGAGGTACAAAATAAATGCAGGCTTTAATTAGTATTTGATTAAGAACATTTTCCGTTATTTTACATATGAAGTAATCACAATGCATTTGTGCAACAAATTATAACCATTTATCCAGCTGTTAATATATGCTGATTAGAGCCACAGTAGCGAACATTATGAAGGCGATAATGTAAAGTATTGTAATTGTCTAAAAGCCAAATTAAATCTCACATTTGAATGCAACATACATCCCGTAGCGGCACGTCAGGAGAGAGCAGACTAGCCATAGTAGCCAAGCTGGTAATTGTCAGTGGTGGAGCAGAGTCGTAGAGCTCTTGTGCTTAAAATTGTGTTGAGCCCCTACAATGTTAAAAGTATTTGTTTAATGAAAAAATGTAATAAACGAACACAAATAATATATAGGCTTTAATTTACGATAAACTATGAAAAGCAGAAGGAAGACATTCTAAAACATGAGAAATGATAGGAACTAGATCTAGGAACTATTTTATGGAGTTCACTTAGATTAAGACTTAGAACTTGATTCAATCTGAAATCTACAGTCTACAAGAGAACGTCAAAGTTATACAGTTGTAAGGCAGTTAAGTTTGGTTCTTGGCACAATCCTCTACAATAAATATTGTAAAGGTAATTGAAGCTGACAAAACTATCTTGAATTTTCTTCTTGATAGATTTCAGTCAGATGTTTCCACATGAAATTACAGATATTTAAATTAGAAAAAAAAAGTTTTTAAATTTTTTCTCATATACTTATAGGGTGAGTCAAATTGGATGCTCACCATTGGGATCTCGGAAACCGTAAGAGATGGAGAGTCGGTTAAATGGGGGCAAAGTTGTGCAATATAGTACTGAATATGTGGCATAAAGAAATCCGAAATGCTCCTGTTGTTTTTTGAGCGATTGAAAAAAAAATGTGGATTTTGGATTTTTAATTTTTCGAGATATTTTGATTATTACACCTATAAAAAATCCAAGAATACTTACTTAAAGCACTTTACGATACTCTACATGCCTACAATATCAGTTTTTTGGCAGCGTTACGTTACTTTAGGACCATCATCAACTTCAAAATTTTAAATACGGACCTGGAGTTTTTACATCATTTTCGGACAGCATTTTGTAATACGAAATCAGTGATGTCACACTTAAATATTTTCCAACATTTTGCAATAAAACCATAATCAATTAACCGTTGGCCTGAACGCGGTCCTGTAAGTTTTGTTTTTTAAACTAGATTAGATTTCACGGTATCCTGCTAATATTATTAGTAAGTTGTTGGTTTACTTGAGATTATTTATTGATTTTTTACAAATACAAATTTTTTTAAAAGGTAACTTAAAGAAAACTAAGCTTAACAAGTTACAGAATATGATCAATTAAATTTCCATCTTCATGAAGGCATAGGTTTATTTTATTGTTGATGTTATGTGTACTGCACGTCCAATGTCTCTTCTACGCAACGAGGCAAAAGAATTTGAAATTAGTTGCCTCAATTCTTAAATATTATTGATGGGTTCCACGTACATTTTGTTTTTTTAATGTACCCCAAATATTTTAGTACGATATATTATCACTGATTTCATATTATAAAATGCCATCCAAAAATGATGTAAAAACTACAGGTCCGTATTTAAAATTTTGAAGTTGATGACGCATGGCGGTCTTAAGGCGACGTAACATCGCAAAAAACTGATACTGTAGGCGTCTAGGGCATCGTAAAGTGTTCTAAGAAAGTACTCTTGGATTTTTTATAAGTGCAATAATAAACAAAACATTTCGAAACATTAATATAAAAATGTATGTTTTTTTCAAATATCCCAAAAATCAACAGGAGTATTTCGGATTTCCTTATGCCATATTATTCAATACTATATCGCACAACTTTGCCCCCATTTAACCGACTCTCCATCTCTTACAGTTTCCGAGATCCCAATGGTGAGCATCCAATTTGACCCATCATGTATATACAGTATGCTTCACTTAAGATTAAGGCACTCTTATATTTCGCTTATGTGATATCCGAATATTTTGAAATTTTGGTAAATACAGGATGTAATCAGTTTCATGTCATTAAAAAAAACTAGTAATGGGGACCGACTAGACAAACAAAAAACCTTTATGGCTTTTCCCTCTAGGGGCACTTTGAAAAAAACTGATCTGGGTTAACATATTTAATATTATGGTAGACAACTATTGAGAACCATTGATTTTCTTGGTCGATGGACTTGTACTTTCCAATTATACAACTTTTAAATTGTCATAAAATAGTGCTCGCCGGCACACGCGGTATCAAAGGATCATCGACCGCCTTTGATGGGCCGCCTCAACTGAACTGAGGGTATAAAGAGGTAAATAATTCGTTATCTCTTCGTGCACAATTGCAAGCAAATAATGGCCATAGAGGTTTAAACAGAGCATTTCTTTACATGTGTGTTTTTTAATTTGGAACAAAATATTGGATTGTTATAATTTAGAAAATTTAAATGTGGTTTATTAACATTTGTAACATAAATGAGTGTCCTGGGTTAAAAGCTTACTACCTACCTAAATGATTCAAAATCTCTGCATCTGTATCAATTCACAGTTCGGTACGTCGAATTAAGTTCATACGCACTTCGTTCAACACTAAACACTAAACTATCAACTAACGTTGTCAATAAAGAAAAATAAAATAAAAACTTGGTACAAAAGCCAAAAAGGAAAACAAAAAGAACGAACAAGTAAGTTGTGTCCGTACGTAATCAAGAATTTGACAACTTGAACGGTAAGTCAATAAAATAAATCTTAATTATAAATACACAATGACGCGAAATTCAAAAATAACAAAAACAACGAACGAATGGACGTCTGTACATAACGAAGCACCGACAGTAATTAAAATATTGCACAAGGGAGAGTTAGAGTATAGTTTTCTTCAGATCAGATCTAGATCTAAACCTACCTCAATATTCCAGCACTTCTCAAAAGATTTTATTGAAAATTTGCGAAATTTTTGTTTATTTTTTTTTCTCCAAAACTATGAGCTTTAGACCCCATATTATATAAGGTTTTTTGGTTGTCTTGTCGTTCCCTACCACCAGTTTATTTTAATGACATGAAACTAATTACACCCTGTATATACAGTTGAAACCACCAATGTTGTCGTTCACGTCATCATCTTTTATTTCCGAATCAATTCGATTCAAGGTCACACAAAATGGCACGCATGAGCGTACCATTTGAAAGGAGTTTTCAGTAAAATAACAATTATTACTTCATACAATTTAATAATTTTATTATAATATAATATTCTCGCCAAGCGACAACCAGGGTTGGGACGATTTAAATCTTTAAATCGTGATTTAAATCAAGTTGTGTAAAGGCAATAATCTAAGTAAATCAAAGTTCAGAAAATTCAAATAAAAAGTACAGTTTATTTAAAAGCTAGATACAAATTACAAAAAATTCAAATAAAAAGAAGAAAAGAACAGTTAGGTTACACATATAAAACAAAAGTTACCTTCTTAAATGTACATTCTAAATTAGGTGCCTACTTAATATCAGAAACATAAAGTAAACAAATTAAACAGAACCAATTCTAAAAGAAAATGAAACATGATTTACTCCAAAACAAAAATTTTAAATTAGGTTAATTATTGTAAAGTTGTACATTGAATGAAACCAAATGTTGAAAATATTCTCTTAACCGAGGCTGAACTAGCTGCAGCAGAAAATAATCGCTTGATAATCGGGATTAATTTGTCAATAATATCAATATTTCTTTGGGATTTCCACCAGTCCAAGTGTTTTGTGTTTTTAAGAATTTCTTCGTGAAACATAATATCGGCAAAAGGCTCAGATTTTGCCAGAAATTTAATAATCAATGGTAGTAAACCACTTTCGGGATATAATTCATTAGCGGCTTCTAAAGCACGATTCTTTTCGCTTTCTGTTAATTTATGCTTTGATTTCGTAGGGTCTAGAATGAAGGCTAGCAAATGGTATAAGTTGATACACTGGTCGTATCGGTATCTAAATTTTTGCATTTGCATTAAGGTAATTTCAGTTTCATCAAAATGCGACTCAATTATTTTGAATTGCTTTACGACGTCTGACAGATATAGGTTTTAGTAGTGATAAGTAATCTTCAGCAGTTCTTTTTAAACACATGTCTGAAATTTTCTGTCTTACTATGCTGTCAGTTTCATTTTTATGTTCATCGCTAATTGTAACAAGTGTGGGCCATGCTTTAACGAAACGTTTTAAGCTGTCGGCAAGTTCCATTTTACGTCAAGAGGTAAAGTAAGTTTTTTTCCTCCATCTTTTGCGTAAGTCGCAGAGGCAAAATAATTGTTTCGGAAGTATTTCACAACGTTCCTCAATTTCACTAATTTCCAAATCCTTACATAACAAGTTTAAAATGTGTGGAGCACAACCGTAAGTAATAACATTTAGTTCTGTTGACTCTAATTTAATTTCTTATAGCATTCACATTGACAGCATTATTATTTCTTCACATAGGAAGCTCTTCCGCATCTTCCCATTGGTCAAAATGTGGCGCAAGTTCGCACTACAGTCGGCAACTCATGGTCAACTTTTAATTGTGGTGCGTGTGGTTGTGTAAACCAGTGTCAAGATTACTTCAGTCTTAAAGTGAATAGACTATAGTCAAACTCGCACGATCGCTCAGTAAATTAGATTTGCATCAAAATTGAGGGTTTTGTATAACAAATGCCTGTTGCAAAACTTAAAGCTCATTTAATGTTATTTTTTCTGTTATCAGCCTATTAGTCGTTTCTTAATTTATCTAATATTACATAGTTTTGGCTTAAATTCGATCGTTTGGAATCCAACTTCTTGAATTGAATTTAATTATATTACGCCACTTTAACTATGTGAATTTTTCTAAAAATATCTATTAATACTTATAGGGTAGTGCAGAATTTTGGTCTTAAATTCGGCCATTTTGGAGCAACCATTTTATTTATTTATTTTTAAAACACCAGATTCGTAATCAGCGAACCCGAAAACCTTCAGGTAAATATAAGTAATCGACAATGTGGGATTTATAACATTTTCAAAATAATATTTCATATCGAATTGAAATTTTTAGGGTTCTCGGGAAGTTCTAAAAAAATAACCAGCAAGAAAATGATAGGAAACTTCATTTATGATTAGAGAAAGCCATTAAATTGATTCAGATAAATGATTTTCTAACAACTTATATTATTCGTCACTACTGATTAGAAAGTAATAAATAAGATAATTTCGTATATTTGTGAAATCATTTTGTAGTTAGTTTCTAAATTGATATCAAAGGACCGTTGGAGTGAAGGTCTGTACACAACGACAGCTCGGGATAAAGTGCAAATCCTAAATCTGATGTTTTTAGGAAGTTGGAAGTTGTATAATTGAGATGATCGCCGAAATTATGTCTCTGCGCATACCATGGTCAAAGCTCATGAGATTTTGAAACAACTCTACGTACATATCATACAAAATTGAATAAACTGGCAACCTTTCAGAAAATATACCTTTTGTTGAAAACAAAACACCCTGAAATTTTGGTGCCCAAATATTGAACCTTGTGGACACATGAATTTGTTAACCAGAAATTCGAATTGCCCGCCATCTTATGCCATTAAGTCCAAAGTGGATCATTTTTTTTTCAAAATATAGATCTCGATGCCCCTTTCCGATGACATTAAAGGAAACTATTTTAGAAGTTATTTTGGCTACTTTTTTGGCATTTATCTATACACCAAATAACAACAGATTGAATTTTTTGGCCATTTTGAAAATATTTTGAAATTTTTTTACCAGAACAGAAAGAGAATTCCGAGAACTTTAATTTAAAAAAAGTAAATTTTCGTCTATCTGAACTCGAGATATTTAGCTTTAGCATCGCGTAAAAAGATTAATAGCACAGTAAATACATACACACAGAAACAGAGTTGACTCTGAACAGAACAAATATTTGACATTAGTCAAGATAAATAAGGTTTTTTTTCCTTCTTCAATTCTTTGGGACTTCCTGCCACATGTATGTTTTCTTTTTAAGCGGTGCTCGGGGAATCTACAAAATATCACAATTAACCAGTATGTTACTGGTAAATAACCTCTACGCCTGTGACTTTTACGTCAAAGGATCAGTTAAAGGTTGCTTTTTTTTAAATAAACAACACAAATAAGTATACTTAAAAACTTGAAATTAAATATTTCGCCGACGTTTCGGAAATCTATTCTGTTTTCTTCTTCAAGGCTTTTTTGAAAATTCTTTTTTTGCTGTGTATGATAAATAAACAGCTCTAAGAATGTTTGTTATATTCAATATCCATAGATACTTACTATTTACATAGAACTGTTGACATAGTTAACAGTTTCTTTAGTTTTTATACAATGTTAAGTTTGTGAAGTTCTTCTTTTAACATTGGCAACCAAGTTGTACAGACATCTACGGAACAATTCGACACGCATGTATCCTCATTCAATAATATTATCGCGGATTCTTTAATTTTTCTTTTTTTTACTGTCTGCCTCTTTTGTTAAATTTTTTGCCGAGTCCCAGTTTATTCTGTGTCCATTCTCCAAAAAAAAAAAAAAAAATCAAAAAAGCCTTGAAGAAGGAAACAGAATAGATTTCCGAAACGTCGGCGAAATATTTATTTTAAGGTTTTTATACTTATTTGTGTTGTTTATTTAAAAGAAAGTAACCTTTAACTGATCCTTTGACGTAAAAGTCACAAGCGTAGAAGTTATTTACCAGTAACATACTGGTTAATTGTGATATTTTGTAGATTCCCCGAGCACCGCTTAAAAAGAAAACATAACATGTGGCAGGAAGTCCCAAAGAATTGAAGAAGGAAAAAATTAAGATAATGCCACAAATAACATTTAGACAATATATAAATAAGGTTATAATTTTATAAAGAGAAGTTAGTAGATTATCAGATTCTCCTAAATGCTACCAACTTAAATAAACCGGAAACAATTAAGTACGGTGCAACAAGACGAGAAGTAATAATATATAAATTTTAAAAATAGCTGTTCAGGCTAATTAACAACAATGAAATGTAAATGCTTGAAAATTAGTTTGTATAAGTTGAAATGTTTTTTGAGTGTTTCATATGAAGTAATTAGGTTTCAAAATGATACAGTTCAAGTATTAGCCAAAAATACGCATTTGTTAATCAACAATTATTGGCCAACATGCTAAAAATTAAATATCTCGAGTTCAGATAGATGAAAATTAACTTTCTTCTTGCAATTCTCTTTTTTTCCTGAAAAAAAAGTCTTTAAAAAATGAATGTTTTCAAAATGGCCGTCCATTTGTTGTCATTTGGATTATCAATAAATGCCAAAAAAGAGGCAAAAATGGCTTCAATTTTTTATGTCACCGGGAAGCTGGCATCGAGATCTACATTTTGAAAAAAAATTCATGTTGGACTTAATGGCACAAAATGGCGGGCAATTCGAATTCCAGGCTAACAAATTCATTTATGTCCACAAGGTTCAATATTTTGGCACCAAAATTTCAGGGTCTTTTGTTATCAACATATCAACAGAGGCATATTTTCTGAAAGTTTGAAGCTGATTGGAACTTTTGGCGTCCCTGGGCGTTAAAATGGAAAAGAAAACGCTCTTGAGCCAGTTTGTTTGTTCCGATCGGACCTCTAGAACCGGAGATGTTCACCTTTTTACCTAAAAAGAAAAAACGCAAAAAACTAAATTGTTTATAAAAAAAACGCAATAGGCTTTGGACGTTCAAAACTCAGATATATACTCTTGGTGATACCCCAGATAGTATGACATCATAATTTTGCAGTTACACAACTATACATATTTTATCGTCTTTATGGTATTTTTTTACAAGCAAAGAATATCACATATTTAAACGTTTATAATTAAATAAATACATCGGCTGGAAGGCCGTATGGTATCTCTATGGAAAAGCAGAAATTATCATTTTGTCAGCATCGTATAGTGCACTGGCGAAATCGAAAATTCAGCTAGGCACACAAAACATTTCACATCGCATATGTTACCTAGCAACCAATGCGAAATGAAATTTTGTACAAAATGTAGTTGTTTATGATTGACATTATTCTCGGTAAATGAACATCTTTTGAGCTTGTCGTAGAAAAAGAAGTGTTTTGCGGGTCAATCCAAGCTTGGGGAGACCTGCAAAATGGTGTTTTTCGCTCACGTAACTTGACACTTAACCCAACATTTAACACAAGTTCGTTTTCATAGCAACAATAAAGCAAAGCCACCTATATCAAAAATTGGCGGCATTTTTTGCCTTCATGGATCGGAAAAGAGAATAACAAGAATCAGAAACAGAACTTGTCACTGCAACATTGACAATATATGTTTCATGTCGATAAAATGCCATGTCTTTTCTATCGACTCAAAGCAAAATGTGAATTAATTAATATGAATGCATTCATAATTATTTAAGCTAATATAATTAATTATTGCACTGTCATCGGAACTACGTACGTAAATTAAATAATTAAATATGTGGAAATTAATTTGACCTTAACAAGTGAAGGTAAATAAAATTTTATAATATTTTTTTTTTACTTTTGAATATAAGGATCTTGTCTTTCAAGGTGTATTCTGGATTTTTTCGCATTTTTAAGCGAGATAAAAGCTGATTACATGTTGAGGTGACAAGTATCTACCAGTAGATTATACATTGTTCAAGAGGTCGCTCGACTGTTCATCCCTTCCTCACTTCAATCTAAAAGGTCTTCTGTGAACTACACTGCAATTAGTTATTGCCCAGAGTGCTTTTTACAAAACATGTAAGAATAGTTCAAGGCTGTAACATTACCATTGTACTCTTGACCTACATCGCTGGATTTCTGAAATGGATGAAGACTGACTTGGAGAATGTTCAAATTAAGACCTGAACGTCTCCGACTAAATTCCGAGCTCAAAAGGTAGTCAAGGCTTAACGTCGAGAAACTTCACCAGAGTCAGGTCACGAACCTCAGCAAGAGAACACTCATTCATGAAGTCGTCGAACTGGCAGGCAACAGCTACGTACCCTCGAATCTACTCCATGTTGATGATGTTGCACCCTGTACGGATACAGCTTGAATATGACAAAACTCTGACCTGGACAGGGAAACCCTTACGTGGTCGACATCTAACTGAACTCAATCATAACTTAGTCGGTAAAGAAGCGTTGACCAAGTGGTTTACTCAGGAGGACTAATTTATTAAGACCAAGGGCTTCACGACTGCAATCCAAGACCATGCCATTTCAACTACAAAAACTGCCGTAGAACTACCGAAACTATCCAACATATCACTGCCAGCTACAGAACACTAACTCCTTCGAGCTCTCCAAAGATACGACAAAGGTATAGTTCACTCCATATTTATACGGCACATAAAAAACTCATAGCTGCCGACCGAGCTAATAAAAGGGGAAACCGGGGCATGCTTTATTTTTCTACACTATATTAAATAATATACAGGGTGGACCATTAATAATAGGTAATAGTGCAGGGGTATATTTTTTGGGCTAAAATATGAAGATATAACCAAATTGCTTTAGTAAAATGTTGCCGTGGGAAAATATGCTGTTGGTGTCAAAATTCAAATTATTTTTTCGTTTTTTTTGCAATAATTTAACAGCCTCTTGACTGATCTTCATCAAATTTGCTACAGGATTTTTTTTATTCTAAGAAATAATAATTTATGTATTACATCAAGTTAGATCATAGAGGGCGCTGCAGGACCTGTATCTGATGATGAATTTTTTTCATATTTTTTTATGGACGAAACGTTGTGGTACTTCTGTCCAGAAAATCTGATGAGGGCGTCATTTCCACGTATAAAAGGTACACTTGGTAGAACTTATAACTCCAACCGTTTTCGAGGAAATTTCCGTTAAACGTTTGAATAATTTTTTGAAAGACAGATTCAAATTTAATGAAACAAAGTGTATTTATTGAAAAAAGTACAAAACGTAAGGGAAAACAAAATCGCAATAACAGCGTAAACTCTTTTTCACTTTCTCATGAACTAATGGAGTATTTTCATGGTATTGAGATAAATAGGTACATAAATCAAAAGATTGTGTAAAATAAGGATTTAATCTTATTAGAAGACCAAAAAATAACATAAATGTTGACTTAATGACATTAGTGTTTGTTGTAAAGTTTAAATTTTTCTAAGATGACACTATCGGCAATAAAACGCCAGACGAAGAGAAATGCATATCTCACCTTTTCTCGCGCCTATTCGAGCAGAGAACGATTGCAGCCCCGCCCCTAAGTTTGTAGATACACGTGGTTTCATTTCTTGTCCTGCTCTTGCTCAAGAATTAAATAAGGATAACTTTAAATCCCGACCTGTACTTACACCAATTTTATATTTACGCTTTCAGAAGTTACCCTTATTAAAAAAATAGGCTGCCTCTTCTTATTTGCCCGCATACTCCCATTTTGACGTCACTTCCGGTAAAATTCGATGACGCGGACAAAATTTGCTTATATGAAAAGTGGCTCCCTGTAGGTCTGTGGTAATACTTACTCATACAAAGTTTTTCATGTATCTTATTCATAGGAAAACTATACTGTCGGCTCTCTATCTATAAAGCATACTTATTTGGTTATATCCTCAATTTTGGCCCAAAGATTCTACCCCTGCACTATGGCCTATTACTAATGGTTCACCCTGTATATAATGTATTATTTAATAAATAGAACATCATTGCTTTAATATAAAATATGTTCTGGTATGATTAAGATAAGAAATAGACGAAAACACGCCCCTTTTAATTAAGATTTCTAACTCTTGTGATATAGTTACGCGAATCACCCCTAACTAAGACGTCATACCTAAGGCTCGGATAAGCAGAGACGTACTTTTAAATTTAAATCTCTAGTATTATTTTGTTGATTCTAATACGCAAAAATTTGAAATACGGCTCTGTAGTATCTTATCGGCAGGTAATAGCGCTGTCTTTGATATTTGGAAGGCTGGTTATTACCCTTTTTATGTGCCTTGAACAAATAGAGACAACTGTATAATGCATCAGAAATTGATCATAATGCATAAGCTATCCGCCAATGCATTCCCTTATTATAGGTATTAACCGGACAACGTGCTTGAAAATGACATGTATTGGAGCCGAACTGATAATAGATAAAACCGCCCCTTGTAATGATAAATAGGGTAGATTATTAGAGGGATGGGATGATGGGATGGTATTTTTGAAATTCGATAGTTATGTGATGGTGGAAAGGACAATAATTTGGTGAGCTGAGTATTATATTATGACTAATTATTTATTGTCTCGGTTTTATCGGTTTATTTGTTTTGTGACATCCCTTGTGGCACTCATAGTGTTGCGAAAATCTCTTAGGAGGTTGGTCATTTTCCATAATGAGTGTTTTTATCCAAGTCATACATGATTTTATCATTCCACGCATCTCAGCCAGTTATCTATGTCCCTTGTGTTTCTGTCAACTATTATTTTGTTAAATTTTATGATTTTGCTTTCAACTGGTGTAATTGGCAGCGTATGATTTCTGTCAACATTTTCAATAAGTTTAGTGCAGTTGTTGGTGTAATTTATGCAATGACTATAAATAATATAAAATTATTATTATTTGCAATTCATGGGTATGATTGAACGTTATTACTGTTGCTAACAATAAAATAATTTGAATATTCAGTGCATGTATAAAAAAATAATAAAATAGATTTCATGTAAAATTATTTACTTTATGATACTTAAGTGGAACTTAAATTATGAAAACCTTGAGCAAATATCATTAAACAAACGCTTTCTTAGTAAAGTAAAAATCAAAACCCCGAAAGAGTTATAATGTCCTAATATAATTCATCAACTCTTATCAGATTATGTATTATTTAATTAATCAATTGCTTTTGAACAAGTAATAGTATTCATAACCACATAGCGTGATTTATTATAACTCCCTAGTGATTTATTCTTTAACTTGATGCCTAGCCTGTCTAATCGATATAACGCAGAAAATAAAATAGAATGGTCCATTATATTATTATTAAGGGGAGGAAGGTGATTTGACATGTTTCAATAGTTTGGACGTTGTCACACTGTTATATTCATATTTGTTGTTATAACCGTAGATAGAGTATAGTATTCAATTTGCGATAATGGTAATAACACACTTGATGATTTACAAACTTCATCTGCGTGAGTTATTACCATACCTCGGATGTACCGGCCGGAGTCCAGGGCTGTCTTTTACAGATAGGTAGGTATAATATTGTTATATTGTAAGCACCTACTAAAATATTCCCAAACTACAAACATAGAAAGGCATGCAACGTATTAATTGAATTTTATTATGCGTTTATTCGGTGACGCACTACACCTATGAAATACAAACGTGAGGCCACATGTAAGGCGTAATAGATTCCTTTAACTTGTAGTGCACGTGTACTTTACGCTACCTGGCCCTGCCGGTGCGGGAGGGGAGAAAATTACGTCGCTCACGATGAAACACAGTAATCTGATGAATGATGAAACAGTAGCAGACGCAACGTCGGGTGTGTTGGTCGGTGACAAATATGCAGAAAATACGGAAAAGTTCTTATTATCTCTTACCGATGGAGGGAATTATATGAAAGCTGCTGAAGGAATTTTGAAAGAAACATATCGGAATGTACTGCATGTAACATGTTTAGCACACGGGCTGCATAGGATTTCTATTGATGAACTATTATGAAACTATTAGGAGGTGCTACCCTAATGTTGATAAATTAATATCTTGTGTAAAGAAAGTTTTTCTTAAAGCACCAGGTCGTGTACAGTTATTTCACGATATTCTACCAAATATTCCATTACCTCCAGCGCCCATTATCACACGATGGGGATCTTGGCTACAGGCCGCATCGTACTATTACTATCATTTCGAAAATGTGAAATACGTAATACAACAGTTAAATCCAAATGACGCAGTTGCCATTTCACAAGCACACCAGGCATTTCTGGATCCAACTGTTCAAAAAAATCTGAAGACCATACACGAATGTTTCTCACGAATTCCTCTAGCCATACGGGACCTTCAACATCAGCCAACATCAACCAACATCAACCTTTACTACAGTTGATGTAATAAACGTTTTGTTCGATCTTCGACAATATATTTTTCAATTACAAGGAGACTTGCTGCGACAGTACAAAAAAAATTCATAACTGTGTCAACAAAGATCCCGGATTTTGTTACGTTGACAGGTGTAACAGTAGAGTTTAATAAATAGAGAAGACAAGCTGGCGATTTGCCGGGAGTCGCGGTTTGGTTGCCTTGGAGACGGTAGGCTCTTCGTCCTTGTCTCACACCTCGTACCCTCTCTCTCCACTCTGTTTTACAAAGCAACACAGCCTTACCCGGCGCGCTTTGATTGCGTCAATTTTGAATAGCGTTCTGCTTTATTTACAATTAGACGTGTTTTCTCAAATTGTTCTTCTGTTTATAGCGTTTAATTTGTATATTAATTAATTATTTTTTTGGTGACAATGATTTATAGTTGTAAAATTTGTAGAAAAACTGAAAAACTAAGTCATTTGCCACCTCCGCACTGCACGTAACCATGTCTGACGTTTAGCTACTTTATGTGGAAATAATGGATTCGATGTGGAAAATGAATAAAATCCAATTCCGAATTCGAGCTAGTATTATCCCAATCTACCACTGAACATTTTAGCACATCTTTCCTTTCTTACAACTCATTATTCTCTTTATACTTTTTTCACTAAAAGCATATGTACCTACCTCAACGTAAAATACCGGTATACACCGTCATCTGTCATTGTATTGCAATCGTCTCCTCCCCTCATGTACTGTGCGACAAAGAGAGACGAACTGTGTGAGAAGGATGAGAAGCCTACAGCCTCCCACTGCTTGTACATTACGCTTATGGAGCTTGTCTCCTCTATTTGTTAACAGACCTTTTACAAGGCTAGGAGGCAGGCTACACCTGGCGTGAATGTGGTGACTGCGAAAGTTTCAATATTTTAAGTATGCCCCAGTTACATCTGTCGACGTCGAGTGGCCCTTCTCGCAATAGAAATGGATTTTTACCGAAAAGTTTAACTCCAAAACATTTAGGGCAGATATTAGTGATATACTTTTATTCTTTAACCACCGGCACTGAAAAATACTTGTGTGTTAGTTTAGTGTGAAGTACAGTCCCCTATACATCCAGTTATCTTCGAGTGAGTGTTCATAGTGGCGTTATTACCTTTGGATACCACAGAATTCGCTATAAAAGATTTCAAGGTAAGATATCGTTTAATTCATGCAGGCAACTCTTTATGCGCTGACATAACCACCTAAAGCCAACCCTGGTTTTACGTCATATCTGGCCACTAAATCCGAGGTCTGGAACTTATTACTTACATTATCGCTCATTACTGCTACTTGTTATTATTATAAAATACTTTATGGGGAGTGTGATCCGATATGTAATACGACCAACTGGTAGATATTTAAAAACTAGAACTTCTGACACGTCAGAGATTGTGTAAATATTCACAATGAAAACATGTTTTTCGCCCTCTAGTGGCAAAAACACGCGACTTTGAAAAAAAATAGAGAACAAAATTTGTCGAAAATTTTATTACCCACAACTTTGATATCTTGACATTTTTTTTGTAAAATGCATAGTTTTGGCTTAAAATCAAACACCAAAAAAATTTATACATTTACATAAACTTCAGTGCGCTCTAGCGGCGCAACTAAGCGAAATTTCAAAAAATGAAGAGAACAAAAATCTACAATATCAAATCGGGTCATATTTTCTCAAAAATGCATAGTTTTGCAGTAAAACGCAAAAAATCGCCAAAATGACCAAAAAAACATATATATGTATCTATATCTAAAAAACAACCCTTTTTTTTCATGCACTTGGTGAAAAATATGTTAGAGGTGTTTCAGAATCTCATGAGCCGCGAAATGCGCAAAAGGCAAAGTTTAATCTGAGTTATAAGTATGTTTTTGAAGATACTGGAGGCTGCCTTGCTGTATACATAAACAAGAGCTCGGGATAAATTATAAACAATAAATATAATATTTTTAAGAAGTGTAACTGAGTCAACAGGACGGATTATATCTCTGCGCATATGAAGGTCACGGCTCATGAGGTTTTAAAACACCTCTAACACAACCCCAAGACAACTTTCAATAGGGGTGGCCCAGCTGTAGGAAATATTTCCCTCAATTTTCCTAATTTGAAGGGACTATAAAGTCAAACAACAAATAGTAAATTGTGTAAGTATATCAACATGCAACAAAAGACATTTTATTTAAAATTTTACCTAAAACTAAAAGTTGTCTATATCATAGTAAAAATTTTCAATTAAATGTTTCTTTATGATTAATTTATACCTAGTCAGTGGTGCTTTTCTCACAGTTATTGGTAGTTTATTGAAGAGTTTTATACCAATATATGCTTTATTTGTGTTTGTTAATCTGTGTGAAGAAATTACTAAATTTGTCCGTGACCGGGTCAAGTGATCATGAAATTCCATATTAGTAGCAAACTTGTTTAAATTTTCTTTTACATAAACTAAATTAAAGTAAATAAGTAGAGTTAATATGTTAAGTTTAGTGAACCACGGTTTGCAACTTTCATAATTTGGAATACCAGCTTATGTTCTAATAGCTCTTTTTTGGAGGATGAAATTTTTTTGTATATAGCAAGAAGTTCCCCTATTTAATAATGCGTAAGTCATAGTACTATGAAATAAATCGTACTATGTTATTAGAGCTGCATCTATATCTATTTTATATTTTTATAGCATATATGATGGATTACAATTTTTTCGAAAGCTTATCAGTATGATTTTGCCAATTTAAATTTTGATTGATGTTAAGTTCTAGGAAATTTACAGTGTTATTGGTTTTTGACTTTAGTGAGAACTCTAATGATTGAGTTTTATTTCTATTAAGACATAAATAATTTGCACTGCACCAATCAGAAGCAGTCTCAATAGTTTCCTCTCTAATAAGGTCAGTATTCACGTTTTTATCAATTTTTACAGCTAGGGTAGTGTCGTCAGCAAAAAGTACATTAAAAAAGATATTTGATGTGGAGAAGTAATTTACATAAATTCAGAAAAGTAGTGGCCCAAAGACACCTCCTTGCGGGACCTCATGTTTGATTTGCAAACTTGAACTTAACTCATTATTAAAGAGTGTTGACTGGTATCTGTTCGAGAGATAGGAGCTTATTAATTTTAGTGCAATTCCTCTAACCCCGTAAAATTACAATTTGAATAGCAAGACTTCGTGTGACACACAATCAAATGCCTTACTTAAATCAATAAAAATAGCTAGGCTTTGTTTGCCCTCTTCAAATCCCTCACATATAAAATTATACATAACGAGGGGGGTTATGGAAAATGCGCTTGAAATTCTCGTTGCCTAACCTCTCAACAACATGCATCCAAATTTTGGAGTTTTAATTTGCATTTTAACCTCATTTTTCAAAATTTTTAAAAATCTTTAAAAAAATTATTTCTCATCGCATATGTTGAATAAATAAACAAAGAGTTAAACGATCGAGTAGGCCTTAATTTGCCGTAAGAGTATAATAAATCCAACAAAATGACACCAATTTCAAGTGGTTGCGGTATGACATAATTTTTAACTTTTTTATTTCGACTTTTACATGGAATCCCCTTCTATATAGCAAGCAGGCAATTTTACAGAAATTCTTATATTTCCACATTTGAAAATGTTTCAGAAATGTCTTTCAGTTGAGGTTTGTATAAGAAGTAGACTTTTAAATAATCTCCACTACCAGGACCACTTTAAAATTTTCAACAGAGTACCTCCATACCTTTCCGAATCGGACTATAAGAGTGACTGTTAGCACGCAACAAACTTATGGGTGTTACTGGCTCTTGGAATATATAAATATGTACGTGTTGTTTACCAAAATTTTGTTATGTCGTAATTATTTCATCCTGAGGATATCGTAAAATAAAGACGAAACGACAAGTTTTAAAAAATTGATTTTCTCCTAATATTGACCACATCCCAACCATTCTATAGGAGAAAGAAAGTAATGCCGAATACCCTGTATGATACAGTTTCTTTAAAAGAGCACTTGCAAATGTTCCAAAATTAATTTGGGTACCCTATTTTTATACTCAACAGGATACACACCTTCAATAGTAGCAAACTAAAATTTGCTGGGGTCTTTACGCTTCCATGTATACTTACCGTATGTAAATATTTTACGATTACTACATTCTCTTATAACAAAACTTTATACTAATTCGTTAGGTACATTATCTCAGTTTCGAGCCATTCAGATTCTTGGGCTAAGGTCTGTTTGACCCTGAAATACCAACCTGTGTATGTGTTTTATATTCTGTTCTGTTTGTTATAAGTTATTATAATACTTACAAAATGACCGGAACTTTTTTATACTTTTAGGTCAAATGTTTAAATTTTAATTAAACAATTTACACTCAATAAAAAGTATGCTAAAGTAACAGAAATTCGAATACTTATATAGGTATGTACAGATATTTTTGTCGATTCAAGAATTGGAAAAACTTATTAGTGATAATAAATCATTTTTACATATATTTTTTTAAAATAAATGATTTGGTTACTTACCATCGCTATGTGGTTTTCCCAGTTAGAAGAGTGTTCAAGTACATATTCATTAAGAGAAATTTCGGGGATTTTCACGTCCGGTAATCCCGAAGTGATAATTCTGGAATATTTAGCTGGTTTGCCGACTCTATTTAAAATTGGCGCGAGTACGCTGTTCGAGTTTTTTGTCACTATTTTTTTTATCACAAACATGATTCCAAAATAAAGCAGTTCACTGCGGGATACACTACGAGCGACTGTAAAAATAAATAAATGCATATACTATGCTCAACCGTAAATAATTTATACAGCGGCGACGCAGCTGTAGATAAGATAATGGGGTCCACTAATTATTTACATCAACTTTAGAAAAAGAATTAAGTACACCACCGCATATAGAGGGTGTCCTAGGAGTAAGGGTCAATGCTTGGGGATCGTATAGTTTGAATAAAAATAACACAATTTTTTTTTCAAGGGCTCACACTTTTGGCGTTATTCACCCTTAAAGGTTAAAATTTGAAGGCCAGGATTCGAGCCCAGGACTCCGTGGTCGCAAGCCAAACAACTTAGGACTGCGTCATTGAGCTGGCTAATTTTAAATTGAGAACTTAATTTCATTTGATTGTTATTGCCTCTTCATAAATGTGAAATTAATATTTAAAAAAAGTAAAAATACAATTAGTATTGTAAGTCGGACAGGAATCAAATTTTTCATAGCCTAACGAGACTATGTCACGCCCCCGTTTTCGAGGATGCTGAATACGATGGCGTTGGTTAAATCTCTCCGAGGTCACCCCACCTCCCAAACGTCCAAAATTACCCCCGAGGGTAAACTGCGTATCCGCCGTCTTCTACCAGCCAGACATGTGTTACTCCCGTTTTCGAGGAAGCTGAACACGATGGTGATGTCGAAACCCCTCCTCGACCCCCGCCAACTCCCCAAACAGCCAAGAACCACCCCCGGAAGGGGTGAAACGCGGATAGGCCGTCTTCTCTCTACTAAACCCGTGTTACCCCCGTTTTCATGGATGCTGAGCATGGTGGTGATGTCGAGACCCCTCCTCGACCCCCGCTAACTCTTTAAACGGCCAAAAACCACGCCCGTACAGCCGAGATACAATCACCAAAAAAATATATAATATCGGTGAATACACTTACTATTACTACTAATTGTTTCATTAAAAGCAAATGGGTGAAACACTTCTAAAAAAAAATCGGTAAAGGTATTTACACAGAACTTCCCTCTTTATTTGTGCATGGCGGTCACTCTAAAAAATTAATAATTACCAAGTAATGTTGAAAATAATAATCGGAATATAGTTATCACTATTATTACAAAGAACACCTGATAAGTTTTGGTCAAAAAAATATACAGAGTGCTCATCCAACAGCAAAAGTTCAATACTAAATAACAGGTGCCAAATATGGAAGGCTTGGGCAAATACCTTTATAAATGTCCTCCATGACTGAATTATTTCTTGGGATGACCACCCTGCACATTTTTCAATAATAATGTAATAGGTGCATATGCCTAATATTATTGCCATCTGTCACATTTTCAATTCCACATACACGTAGTGGAGTGGAACTATAGTGGTGGTTAAAAAATTTCATTTTTTTTTAAATTTTTCAAAAAAGTTTTTAAAAAAATTTCCAATTTTTTTTTCTTCTGAAATAGGTTTAGTATGCCATGACATGTGGAAATTTTAAATGTGAGCAAAAAGGAAAGTTTCCTTCTGTTCTACAGTGGTATTTTTTTTTGAAATTTGAGCAAAGAAAAAAAAATTCCGTCTATTTTAGTGGTAAAATTTTTTTCAAAAATGTTGGGGAAAAAAATTTTTTTTTCTCAAATAGGTTTATAATGTCAGTCATGTCAAACGTGAAAATTTTTAATTTGGGGGAAAAAAAAATCCATCTATTCTAGTGGTAAAGTTTTTCCAAAAAAAAATGTTGGAATGTCATGAAACGTGGAAATTTTAAATTTGAGCAAAAAAATAATTTTTTTTCATCTATTCTATGCCCAGTGATAAATAGATTAAATTTTTTTTAAATCAAAATAATTTTTAAATTTATTTGAATAGGTTTAGAATGCCATGAAAACGTGAAAATTTTAAATTTGAACAAAAAAAAAATCGGTCTGTATTAGTGGTAAATTTTTTTCAAAAATAGTAAAAAAAATTCTAAATGTTTTTTTAAATAGGTTTAGAACGCCATGAAAAGTGGAAATTTTAATTTTGAACAAAGACAAAAAAATTTTTTAGTGGTAAAAAATGTTTCAATGTAGGTGAAAAAAATGTTCACTTTTTTTTTTCTGAAATAAGTTTAACGTGTCATGAAATGTGGAAATTTTAAATTTGTGCAAAAAAATTTTGTATTTATTCCCTTTAGACGATCCACCCTGTATATTTTCCAGTGAAAGTTCTACCATTTCTTCGCTGACATTAGGGTCAACTACCTACCAAATTTGACTGCTCTCCGCCAAGTAGTTTTTTAGTAAATGCACCGACAGACAGACAGACAGACTGACGGAATTGAAAAACCTATATTTTCGTAATCTCCGTGATCTGAAACGTCAGAATCCGAAAAAATCTCGGAGGGTGATTTTTTCTCGAATACAATACTTCCCTTCGGTATGCGAGGGAAGTCAAAATTAAGTTCGTTTATGATTGGTTTTATGTACCTCTTATTTAATGCAATTATGTCATATACACATGCTTAATACTAAGTATATAAATTCACGTTAAACAGACATGAATGCAAGACCAAAAAAAAATACAAGACATGAACCGGCACGACTAGTTTTCAAACTTGTTTTTCTCGGAAACTATTTTAGCTAGACGAATGAAACAAAAAGACTCTGTTAGACCGTAAATTTAGTTATTTGAAAAGTGAAAATAAAAATTTGAAAATGAGTTTTCTTACGGTTACAGCCGAGGTACAATTGCCAAAAAAATATGTAATAAGGGTAATTACACGTAGTAATAGTAAATTGCTGCTAATTGTTTCATTAAAAATTGTTCATCGTCATTATCTTTATTGATTACTACAGGATAAGATCGTCTCCCGCACTGTACCGTTCTGCGCGTCAGTACTGCTCTTCAAGCAACTTTTTTGTGGTCTGTCTACCTGAGAAAAATGTCTCTATTTATTTAAATACAGTTTTTATTTGTTTAATCATGTGTTATTAGTATTTACTATACTAAAATAAACATAAAGAAATAAAATACAATTAATATTGTTATGAATTACACCCCCTTGGAACTGGAGATTGATACGCCTATGCCTACTAGTTGAGTGACTGGAAACTTGTAGAAAGAGCCATGGACTTTTCTAGAGTGTGGTGGGAGAAGATTCTGGGTCAATCTAGAGGTAATTTCAGAGTATATAAGGCGCGATTGCCGGCGCAGAAGAGGAAGTTTATTAAAGAGAAGTTTATTAAAGTGAAATTAGTAGCGAAAAGGTGAGGTTAAGTATCAAATAAACAAAGTAAATGTTATTTTGAAGTATTGTATAGTCAGTAAATTATTAAATAAAGTGTTAGTGTTTATCTCTTGTTGAAATTATTTTAGAACCCACGGATTCATATAGGGTGTTTCCTAAAAGGTGGAAAACACTCAACAATATAATCTTAGTTATTATCTGTGGGAAGTAGATATCTCTGCGAACAGGTAAATGCGGGAAGCAGATTTCTCTGAGAGCGCTTACTGCGGCCGTACGGGTAGATCATCTAGTCGAAACAAGCTCCGCAGTGTAAGGATTAGTGAAATTGGATACAACAATGAAAACATTAAATCCGCTTATCATTGCTCATAAGTACCTGCTATTGAAGTAATAGTACTCATGAATCTTATGTCCGATCATTAAAAATTTAAAAAGTGAGTCCGTATATGATCAGTCATATAATTGCTACTAAAATAATAGTACATACTTATGAACGATTATAAATGGATTTAATTTTTTTTTTGGTGTTGCATCCAATTTCATTACCCATTTCACAGCGGCGATCGTTTCGACTAGGTGAGCTGCTTGTACGGTCGCGGTAAGAGCTCTCGGAAAAATCTGTTTCCCGCAGTTACTCGTTCACGGGAACATCTGCTTTCCGTAGCTAACAACCAATATTATATTAATTGTATTATTTTTCTTTATTGTTATTTTAGTATAGCAAACACTAAATAATATATTTAAAAATTATGTTTAAAGAATAAAAATTATATTTAAAAAGATAAATAGACAAATATTTTTCTAGGTCACAGACCACAATAAAGCTGCCTCAACAACAGAGCGCCGAACGGTACACTGCAGGAGATGATTTTATTCTATGGTAATCAATGAAGATAGTGACGATAATAATGCTTTATAATAAAATTAATTTAACAGTATTTTTTTAAGTCTTGCACCCATTTTCTTTTAACATGAATTTTTAATATAACTTCATATATTATTGAAACATATTCTTTATAGGATTTTGCAAACAGTGGAAAGAAAAACTATTTATGACAACTAATAGTACAGGCAAATTAGCCATTTAGGGTAACAAAAATTAATAAAAGGATCATCTCTGGGGTTTAAGTAGGTAATAACCTAGAGAATGCGATGATGCATTCTTTGCATTTCCAAGTTCCGGGAAAATTCAAAAATATTTGGAAAAACTTTTTGATTTTCAGTTTTTTCGCTCTAGCGGCCAAAATAATTGCAAAATAAAAATGCGCGAAAAATTAGAATTCTCCCGGAGTTTCGTACGACCGGGATCATCGATCGATAATTCTTACTATTCAGAGCCCCTAAAAAAATGAAAATAACGAAATGTAGAGAAAAGTCTCAGCTTTAATGTGGAACGAATCACAAAATTCATTAAAAATTTTATCAAATAGAAAGTGTCAGAAGATGGCTTAGTAAACTTTGTACAGTTGATCCACAGATATATTCATATTTTTCCCGGGAGTCGTTGGAATGATAATTCATTTTGTTTATATATTCTTATATAATGATATATTAATCCAATTAACATTTTATTGCAATTACTTTTGTTGGAAAAATATGCCTTGTGATCAAAGTAGAGGGTATATTTCTCATAGATCAATCACCTCCAAATTTTGGAGTTGAATTCGCTATATCTTAATTAATAATAATAGCACAGTCTTAATTTTTGGATTATAGGTACAATAGAATATATTTCTTCGAATTACTTAAGTGTTTTCTTAATGCATGCAGTACTTTTTGAATTTGTCTCCATTATTCATACACGAAAATGTACAATCATACAGTAAAACATACAACTTATTTGTTTCTTAACATTCTTCAATGAAATTTTCACAAAATATAGGTTAAAGCGCGTGGAATCGAATCCATGTAGTGAAATAGCACCCATTGTTATGGGAGAAATAGACAGGATGCATAAATCTCAAAGATATGAATAAATCAACTGTATAAAGCTTACTAAGCCATCTTCTAACACTTCTTTCTCTATAATAATTTTTTTTATGAATTTTGTGACTAGTTCCACATTAAAGCTGAGACTTTTCTCTACATTTTATGTCGTTTTCATTTTAGCGGCTCTGAATAGTAAGAATTATCGATCAATGTGTCCGGTCGTATGAAACTCACAGAGAATTCTCATTTTCCGCGCGTTTCTGAGCAGCTCAAAACTATAAGTGGAAAACTTGATTTATCTCCTAAACGGCTTAAGTAAGACAAAACATTGTAAGGACCTTTTTTCTAGAGAAAGAGACGAGCTACACATTTAGTTGAAAACTTTTTCTGTACTTTCATTATTTTAGCCGCTAGAGCAAAGAAACCGAAAATCATAATGTTTTTCCAAATTTTTTTGAATTTTCCCAAAACTTTGAAGTGCAAAGAATGCATCACTTCATTCTACAGGTTATTACCTACTTAAATCACGGATCCTTTTATTAATTTTTGTGAGGTTTTTACAAAATGTTGCCTTCATTGCCGGTACTATAAAGGAAAAACTATACATAAAAATATTAATCAAATCTTTGCATTCTTTCGATAACCTGACTTCTGGTTATGCTAACAAGTAAAAATTCTTATTTGCCATTCTCATTGTAACACTGGCATCAATTTAGTCCCCTACGGTTAGGCAGGTTAAACTAGTATCTACATGATCCCCTACGATATGTAAATTCAGTTAAAAATGAGAACAAAGGCCTGAAATTAATTAATTTACGTACCTTGTCTTTAAAAATGTTTTCATTCTAATGAATTACCTACATTTTCATAAAATCTCATTCAGTTTCTTGGAAATGCTTAGCCTTTGAAACGTTTTTCGTCCTTATTGTGGACTCAGCAGAAAAGCCCAAAGCCACTCATAACGATGTTCCATGCAAAACCAAGACAATATCCATGAATAAGCAAACAAATAATAAATAATTCACTTTTAAACATGCATAGAGTATATAGGCTCCAATACTAGTTAGCTAATGAATAGGTGAAGATCTGTTGTTTTTTATCAGTCTATGTCAAATATAAATATTTCATACTTATTCATGGATATGGCTGAAAGTTTACTAATCGTGTTCTTTTGACTTGCCAATATTATAACATAAGTTATTTCAAAGATTGCTTTCTGGGGCGGTTTCGCGTATCTTATCCTGCTAGACCCTTTATCAAATTTGGAAGTTTTACAAAATCGACGTTAGGCGTTGGTCGGCGTCGAGGCGTAGAATTGCAAGAATGTGCATCTAGGTATCAAAATTTATCAAATACACAAGTTTTGCAAAAACGACACTAGGCATCGGTCGTAAAAATGCAAAAACATGAATTAAGGTACCAAAATTTATCAAATATACAAGTTTCACAAAAACGACGCTAGGCGGCGGTCAACTAATATTTATAATTTTTTCCCATTTTTCAACCCCCCAAATCTAACTAGGCCAAAAATTCTTAAAAACCAACAGATTCGTCTACATACTGCCAAACACGCAACTCGACACTTTGTCTCACCAAAACTTCAGCATGAACCAAAATGTTCACCCCCGACTTTCCCCTAGTCAATCCCCCAAACCACATCCGGTATTCTTTTAAAAAAATACAATGGACCCGTAAAAAGTTTCAAAACATCCAATATCACACAAATATCGATTTTCAGCTTTTTCCGATAATTATGACTTTTTTCCCATTTTTCGACCCCTAAATTCAACTCTGCCAGAAAATTCTGAATAACCCACAGAATCGTCTGCATACTGCCAGAAACGGAATTCGACACTTTTTGTTCATCCAAACATCAACAAAAAAAATCACCCCCACAACCGCATCCCGGATTCTCTTAAAATTTACAGCCGACCCGTAAAATTCCCAAAACACCGAATTTCACAAATTTTCGGCTTTTTCTGATAATTATGACGTTTTCCATTTTTCAACCCCTAAATCCAACTAGGCCAAAAAATTCTTAAAAACCATCAGATTCATTCGCATAATGCCAAAAACGCAACTTGACATTTGCTTTTTCTCACGGAAACTTTATCACGAAAATGTAAATTTCATCCCGACATAACCACCCCTCTTCCCCCAAACACATCCCCTGGTCTCTTAAGAACTACAATCGACCCGTAAAAAGTCTCAAAACATCGAATTTCACACAAATATCGATTTTCAGCTTTTTCCGATAATTATAACTTTTTCCCATTTTTTCAACCACCAAATCCAACTAAGAGGAAAAATTTTAAGAAGCCGTATATTCGTCCACATAATGCTAAAAACCCAAATCGACAGTTTTTTATCATCAAAACATCAACAACAAAAATCACCCGATTAAAAATGTCCTGCCTAAACTTTACACCCCTGTAGCTTCACCCCCGTGCATCACAGATTCCAAAACCAACCCGTACGATGAGCGCTGGTTCATCATCTTTCCAACTAGACTAAAATCAAATTTGGATCTTGAGATGTAACAGCACCGAACGCTTTCGTGTCCAAAAAAACGTTTCAGCTCCCTTATTTTCACCCCCTCGATTTTAAATTTTTTAAAACTATTTCTATAATGGTTTACATTTAACGAGATCTTCAAAGCGATACCAAATACATCCACCTAGCATACATAAAACTTGCAAAACTTCTCAAAAACTACGAAATTTCCAAGCGTCACACAAATCGGCCCCTACGTATTACCGTTACACCTTCGATTTGTTAAACATTTTCAATGTTAAAAGTGTACTTAAATTTATTTGAAAGTTTACGTTTATATGGTACTTATAGCATCACCGTTATCATTTTGTCGCTATGAGGTAAACAGATACTAATATGTTATTCTTGTGAAATAGTTTTAATTAAATATTTAATTTGTTATCTATAATTTCTTCCCTAAAAGCATGTCGAACATTTAATCACGTCTTCTCTTCATATCTCAGTTATTGAATTCGTTTTCCGATTTTAAACAAATTTGTATTGGTATCATTAACTTTTAGAGTAGGTGGTATCGACTAAACTTAGCCTGATCAAAAGTCAACATTCAAGGTTACAATTGTTGTAGTAATTGTAACCTTGCATTTTGATCGAGTTGATTTTGGCTTAAACTCGCTTGGTACAATCCGCCCTTAATGTCATTCTGAATAAAAAGAAGTTATTTCTGGCTTTGACTTTTAAAAAATACAGATTATTTATTTATTTTTTTTTAATTAACAAAAGAAATTGAACCGCTTTAAAAAAACGGTCAATAAAAGTTATGAAATTTTCACTGCCGCACAGGCTTTACGTGAGCGAACCTATACCGTGTGTTTACGATATTACTAGCCAGCCTATAACTTTCTTGTAAAAAGAGATATTGATTTCAAGTTCAGGGAGGTTCATGATTGAATCAGTTACACATTGTGGTTGTACTAACTACTGATTTCCGGTTTAACCGGAAACTAAACTTCGTTGTTTTTAATGGTCTGTCTATTATTAAAAAATTAGATTGCTTAAGAAATTCTAGGTATAAAATATGTAGTACATCATATATCTATCTTTGACAGTTTTCGAGTAAATTGAGAGTAAATTGGGAAGAAGACTATATTAGTTTTTGATTTTCACTTTATTTTTGCCTACATGGCAATTGTTTCGCAACACAGTGGCTTCTTCGGATGTTAAGTACTGGTAAAGTTGTCTTCATTCGTTTAATCCGCATAAAAAACCTCAAAGTTGTGCCGCTTATACTTGACTACAGTATTGAGAGGAGACCAGGGCATGTCGATTTTCGAGCTAACTCCTCTATAGCATATTAAATATTAAATATATTGTACTACTTATTACATAGAACATCATTATTTACATATAAAGTATGTTCTGGAAAGATTAAAGCAAATTGACGAAAACACACCTGTTCCAATTATTTAATTTATTTATTTTGTTCGTATTTACCAACTCGCCCCTACGGAAAATATTTTACAACCTAGCGGGGACGATAGAGTCAAACTTTTAATATTGTCAGGGTCACGGAATTTCAAATTAACCGCATCAGTTAAGAATATATTTGTATGTGCTTTATAAAATAAATATAGTTGGTGATCTGTGTTTACATTATATTTAGATTGTGAGAGCTTAAAAGGGTAATTTAACAGGTACATGATATTTTCCTTTGTGTTTTAGCGTATTTTATGCAATTGTGTTTTTATAAATATTTTGGCGGATCGTGAATTATTCGGGTGTTTTGTGTTTATAAGTAGCTGTGGTAAAATAATATCGTGAAAATGTTTAGGTCTTGGGAAGGTTCTTTACTTAGCACTAGCAGAGAATGACAGGACAGTATGGGGATTATTAACAGCTCGTAAATTACAGAGAAAGTTTCTAGACAACATTTATGTGAACATACCCCAAAAGTAGTTTTAAATGTTTATAAAAATATAAAAGAAAGCGAAGGAGAAACCGGAGCTATGGAATAACCGCCTGCTTAAGAGAAATTCTAGAACAAACTATTTATAAATTAATTAAGGAACGACCATGTAATCGAAAAGCTAAATCGGACAAAGGAGAATCACGAGCATTAGATTCGCATGTGGTGAAGTTGTTAAGAGATTTAATTTACAGTAAGTATAAGGAAAATGAGATACCAACAATACCATCAGTACATATGGAACTGAGAACAACAGGCGTAGTGTCATTTAGTGAATAAACACTTGGGCGATGGCGATTAAAGATAGGATTTAACTTTAAAGTGATTCATAAAAGACCAAGTATTATGGAAAGCTACAGAATTTCACTGTAACGTAATGAATGATTATTTGCAAGGTATTTAAAAATTTCGAAGTTGCTCGAAGTTCTCTAGAATCGAAATTATTTATTTGATACTTATTTATTTGTTTTCTAGAATTGAATTATTGATTTAATAATTGTTTATTTGTTTTCTAGAATTGAATTTATTTATTTAATCTGAGTCAATTAGATCAAGTTAGGACTATTGATATAAATAGCAATAACCTTAACCCCGAACCCACATTTTTTGGCAAGTAATTGCTCGTATCTCCTCGTGGTCTTTATTTGGCAACAATAATAATTCAATAGATTAAATTATTATTGCCGAAACTGAGCAATAAGAGAATATTTGATAATTCTAATTTAGACTCAATATTCATCATTGTTCAACAGATTTAAATTTCTATCAGTGTGCAGAAAAATTTTAAGTACGGCTGTGTGAGACATCAATTATCCTAACGAGCCAAGGTCCGTTTTTTTACAGCTTTTTTTTACCTGCACTAAACGAATGAAGGCAACTAATCTGTTGGGAAATTATGAATATTTCTCTCGATCGACATTTTGAAAAGCAGGAGGATGATATTCCTCAAAATTGAATATCTGTCGATCAAAATTTTGAAGAGCAAAAGGTGCTACTCCCTGGATTATACAATATTTATCTTCATCGTAATTTTAAAGAGCGGGGGGTGATATTCCTTAGGACTAAATATTTATCATGATAGAAATTTTAAACAGCAACAACGAGGATATTCCTTTACCTAACAATTTTATATTTATCTCATAAACAATAAAAGCCATTCGAAACTCGTTATTATTTGCATCACACTAATCATTTACAAGTATACCTCTCTCGTTTTATCTAATGCAAATACTAAACTCCAACTTCGGGCGAAACCCGGGCCCCCTCAAAAACTGCCGGGCCCGAGGGGAAACTCCCTCAACCCCCCCCCCCCACTCCTCTCATCGGTCCTGTTTATGTGTGTATTTCTCATTATAAATTATAAAATGGATAATAATAATTATTTTGTCATTATTCTTTAAAATCTTTTGGCGGTATGCCGCCGTAAAAAATTGGCCGCTCTAGGCAGCTGCCTACATTGCTTATTGGGAAATCCGGCACTGAATATTAGGATTATGTCAAAATTGTATAAAACCATATAGTTTATGCATTGTAAAATTAAATTACCAATACTCAACATCCGAAGAAGCCACTGTGTGGCGAAACTATTGTCATGTTGACAAAAATAAAGTGAAAATCAAAAACTAATATAGTTTTATTCCCAATTATTATAATTTTTTTTCTATAGATAGGTAGTCAAAATTTAGCAAAAACTTGCCCTGTGATGTTATGTTTAGTCATATAAATTTTAAAATACCGTGATTGTTAACGAAATTATTATCTAGATCATGAATATTTATTCAAAGAAGTCAACGCAAAATAAACAAGCAAAATGAGAATTAGGGTCAAGCTATAATTATAATTATTGAAATCATTGATCAGTAAAATTCAATAAATATGAAATAAATTCTGTTGAATTCAGTTCAATGTCTGTATTAGGTAATTTCTCGTATCTGGTAAGGATAGACAGAAGCGTACTATACTATACGCATTGCGTATATGGGTCATACTCCGGAAAATGCGAATTTCGACTTTCGATACTGAAGAAAAAGAAATTAACTTTTGGATTAAAATTAACATGTACATGTATTAATGATGATATAGAGAATATCAGGTGCCAGTGTGAATGTAGTTTACTAGAAGGACTGGTTTTGCATTTTTAAAAGAGTAAACTTTCCGATCAAAGAACTTTGATCGGAGAGTTTACTCTTGTGATACGAAATTTATAGAAAATTTATAATTATTCAAGACCAACAATTTCTTCTTCTATTCCACGAATGATCCTCGGGTACTACCTGCGAGGATAAAGAGTATTGTCATGATTTCAGGTCTAAAGAAACTTGAATTGAATATTTCGTAATATATGTATTAGATTAAATTTTGGGATTATTAAGATTTCTAATCGAGCTGGTAATCATTTTTTTCTTCATCATATAATTTTTGAATGACCCATATGTAAATATCAAATTCATTCTAATTCTTTCCATACTGGCCTCGTGTGCGCACGCCAATATTCTTCACTAATGACGGTCTCGGATGATTAGGGGAGCTTGAGCTCTTTGCCCCAATCATCGCTATAGACCTGTAGGCCTGCCCTTTTGATCCTCACTTCTACTTTTTTTTTTTGATTAAGCTCTATTAAAAGTTAATAATTTTCTTTCTAAAATTTTTATTTTATTAAACCGCGCCGCGAGTTTTGTTAACTTTATTTTCCCCAAAAATGTGTATTTTATTACTACTAGCGCGTGTTTATCTATAATAAAATCGACTTTCTTACGTTATATATTAATACACGAATGGTGAAACATGCGCCGAGTAGATACATTGTTCAAGTGTAGTGTTGAATTGTTTATGAAAACGTGTCGTAAATAGTTTAAGTGTAGTGTTCAAGTGTTTTAGTGTTTATGAAAACGTGCCAATGCGTTGTTCTTTCAGAATTGTTTTAATTTATTTGTTTTAAAATTATTGTTAGTTTTTTTAATATGTATTTTGTCAACCAGAATGTATTTATTACCCCTAAGAGAAAAATAATTTATTTTCGTTAATCTCATAGATATTCCAGACTTTTTTTTGTTATTATATGAAATATTTTAATTTTACTAACATCATTTCCCCTACTAATAATACGATCCTATCCTTTCCTTGCAAGAAATGCCAATACCTCCCCGTGGTTCTTGCTGGACTGTAGCAATATTAGTCTTTAATTTCTTTTTCTGATAACTCATTGTTATTGACTGAATTGGGCCATTCATGTTTTGTTTTCAGTTTCATTTGTGCCCGAGCCTATACCGGGTGAGTCACGAATTGCGCTCGCCCCGATATTTCCTAAAATATTTGGAATAGAAAATTGAAATTTGGAGGCCTTATTACACGAATAAAATGCCATCTTTTCAATAAAAAATCAAGTTTGGTGCACATCCGGTTTGACCGGAAATGCCCACAACTTTCGATTTTTAAATGGAACACCCTATATATTTTTACATTTTTGGAATCTAGAGGAAATTTTGAATACAATACATCCATTTTGGTCATTTTCTGATAAACATTAAACATTTTATTAAAAAATCTATTTCTGAATCCAGAGTGCTGTGGTGCCCAAAATATATTTTAGTTTGTGTGCTACGTTAGTATAAAAATAAAAAGAGCAATATGATTGCATTACTTAATTCTCTAGAGGCGTTTAAAATTTTTAAATGTGATTTTTACCCACTAACTCGGGTTTTTTAAATGGGAATTTAATCGTTCACCAACATTTTTAAACACCTCATTTTCATACGAATCTAATGATACCAAAATTTTGAAAATCCGCTCAGAAATATTTGAGATTTCAGCCAAAATACAATGCAACCAAGCTTTTAGAAACATGCGGCTAATAGATAATAGATTAGTGGGCTTTGGAAACTAAAATGGCACATTTCTGTGTAAATCTGGTAACCTAATAACATTGGAAAAATCATAGTAGCCATTGAATGTAATAAAACAATATCAGCTGTCAGACAGATACAAAATAAAGCGTTGCGGAAATCTCTTTGAGTAAAAATTAAAGAAAATGAATAATTTTAGTAGAAATGAAAAGGTCGATATGTTACTGATATATGGAGAGCGTCTCAAAAATTCAACTGCAGCTGCAGAACTGTATCAGCAACGATATCCCAACAGACGTCATCGAAGCAGACACTTGTTTGCCAGAGTGGAACAAGAATTAAGAAACGAACCCAATCAACAAGATGACCATCAAACATTTATTGTAAGTGAGGACAAAGAAATTGATGTATTAGGATTTGTGATGGTACACCCAACAACATCAACAAGGGAATTGTCAATGGAATGCGACATTAGTCAGTCTTCGGTTTGCAGAATTTTAAAGAAACATAAGTTTCGGTCTTATAAATACCAAATACACCAACATCTTTATGGAGATGATAACGACAGGAGGCTAGTATATTGCAACTGGTTCTTAAATGCAGTAAAACAAAACCCAGGTTTTCCTTTTCATATTTTATATTCAGATGAAAGTAGATTTACGAACCAAGGTATGTTTAACAGAAATAATACTAGGTACTGGGCTCAAGAAAATCCGAGGTTGGTAGGGCGGGGGAATATTCAGGAAAGATTTGGGTTTAACTGTTGGCTTGGAGTACTTGGAGATCGAATAATTGGACCCATATTTTTTGATGGAACACTTACTGGCGAACGATATTTATTCTTTTTATGAAACCATACAGCAGAATTTCTTGACTTACTTCCTCTTTCCTATTTATAAAATCTGTTTTTCCAACAAGATGGTACTCCCCCACATAATTCCAGAAGAGTGATGGAATATTTAAACAACTTGCATGGTGAACGCCTTATCGCAAATCAAGGTCATATCAGGTGGCCTCCTAGGTTACCTGTCTTAACACCACTCGACTATTATGTATGGGGCACTCTCAAAAATAAAGTTTATAAAACTTCTTCAAAAACCCGTGAAGACCTGGAAAATAAAGTTGTACGGGCTCTTAATGAAATAGCGCCGGCTGAATTGCGTAGAGCCATTCAAGCAACTGTACGCAGAGCCGAATTATTGTGTATATAAAAAAATGGTGGACATTTTGAACAATATCTATAAATGTCAATTTATGGTTTAATTATATTAATTATTTTACCTACTGTTACCTAGTTTAAGTTTAATTGTTCAAACGGAATTGATTTTTATTTATTTATAGGCCCGATATTTATGTTCATTTAAATAAAACTCTGATAACCGAACTGATGTCGCATTCTATTGCAAATGTCCTTGTAGATGTAATTGTGTTTACCTCCACATACCTATGCTAAACTTAATTGTAACGTTCTTTGCGCTCACAATTATTAAATGTTTGATAGCTCAAGATTGCCTATAACTACACGAGTGTGTCTGACAGCTGATATTGTTTTATTACATTAAATGGCTACTATGATTTTTCCAATGTTATTAGATTACCAGATGTACACAGAAATGTGCCATTTTAGTTTCCAAAGCCCACTAATCTATTATCTATTAGCCGCATGTTTCTAAAAGCTTAGTTGCATTGTATTTTGGCTGAAATCTCATATATTTCTGAGCGGATTTTCAAAATTTTAGTATCATTAGATTCGTATGAAAATGAGGTATTTAAAAATGTTGGTGAACGATTAAATTCCCATTTAAAAAAAACGAGTTAGTGGGTAAAAATCACATTTAAAGTTTTAAACGCCTCCAGAAAATTAAGTAATGCAATGATGTTGCTCTTTTTATTTTTATAGTAACGTAGCACACAAACTAAAATATATTTTGGGCATCACAGCACTCTGAATTCAGAAATAGAATTTTTAATAAAATTTTTAATGTTTATCAAAAAGTGACCAAAATGGATGTATTGTATTCAAAATTTCCTCTAGATTCCAAAAATTTAAAAATATATAGGGTGTTCCATTTAAAAATCGAAGGTTGTGGGCATTTCCGGTCAAGCCGGATGTGCACCAATCTTGATTTTTTATTGAAAAGATGGCATTTTAGTCGTGTAATAAGGCCTCCAAATTTCAATTTTCTATTCCAAATATTTTAGGGAATATCGGGGCGAGCGCAATTCGTGACTCACCCGGTATACCTACAGTGTACGCCATAAAGTTGGGAAAAATTTGTATTATTGAGATTTCTAAAAAATACTATATTGGTGGTTCGTTTCTTTTTTTACATGCAAATACCTGTATTCAACTAAAATACATAAAGTTTTTGTCGAAACTAATGAAATATTTGTGAAATAGACACAAGAATTTATGATTTTTCATATAGTAATTAATGGTACCGGTAAAATTTGCACTTTCTTGTTTTTCTCATATCTGCTTCAAAATTGATATATGGGGTCCTTGTTGTATTCTATGCACTTTTCCTTAATATAATTTTTCAATATCTTAACAATTTGACCCATTATTCGGTACTACCGTCAACTATTTTTTACAGTCCTGCCAAACATCAAATGGCATGTGTTAAAATGTAATATGTGGAGTGGAGGATGATACAGCGTTCTTGCTCCTTCTAACGGCTTGTATGTCAGCGTATACGTAGAAGTTATGTACCATTAGACGGGGGTTACATAGCGGATATGCCTTCCTTCGGAGGGGATGTAAAGCAGTTGATTCCTTGTCTATTAAATGTTAGGCAAGTAAAAAGTTCATACTCGACGCTGTAGTGTGCAGCGTTGCCATTTTATTCCTCTTTTTTCAGATAAGAAATGCATTTGCAGAGGTCAAGAGTAATAACTGCAAAAAAACGCAGTTTCATAAGAATGGTTAATGGGTCAAAATGTAAACTAGTCGATTTTACTATTTAGGATTTTGACCAGGTTTCCGCGAATTTGTCCTATTATAGGTACAGCGGAATCTCAACACCGCACCGCGTGCCATAAAGAAAAGGCTCCATTGTATAGATTCCACATTTAAAAAAATTTTTATGCGACAGCTGAAGTGCTCATTCTATTGCATCATAAATACCTATAATAAACGCAATTCATAGAATAAAACTATCGACGTTTTAACTTTTATTTCTAATAACTATTTTTTAACTCTATTGATAAATGGAACATAATTTTATAAGTTATCCGTATATTTATACCTAGAAAATTTTCTTCATAATATGCACTTAAATTGTATGCAGTCAAGTTCGAGGTCATTATTATTATCTGATGGATATGTGAAGGCCGGGTGATTCGTCAGTGGCGAACCATAATATTTTAATAACAGGAGCGCACTTATAAATATTGAGCTAACTAGCGTCAGACCGGGCCTTGCAGATGATATCTTCTTTCTGCAGCAAGTGAAGATGAGCTCGTACACCAGCTCGACAATCTTCAAATAATAAAGCTCTAAGTACGGTTTGAGTATGAATTACAATAAAATGAAAATTACCATGTGGGTATCGAGGCGTTTCTTTTATGTCTTGCTATGTATTTCATTTACCCGTCGCACCAACTGTCAGTTTTCCAAGAAACATCCCGCACCATATCATTTTTTGACACAATATAGAAAGAGGATAATAGAATGCTTAATGTCTTTCAAAACATTGAGTTGATGTGATAATGGAACTGGCAGGATGGAGCTCTGAATTTGTGATGTTTTGAGTGGTGATTTGTGAAAGAAATCTTGTTGAATACATTGGTCTTAATCGTTCGACACATCTGCAATTTCTGGGACACTTCGGGGCCCTATACTGGATCCAATGTCATTTTTTACCTTTCTTTACGATAATATGAATCAATACATATGCCATGGCTGCCACATACCGATGTTATAAAATATTATTGCAGTATGAAGTTTTTGAAAGACGTCAACATAACTTAAAAAGTTTCAAGAATGGTATATCAGTGAGGGCACTTTTCAATATTCACCTGTGAATACACCGGTCTCAGCCGATTCCTCAATGAATCGTTTCAAAATTGACCGGCCACCAAACACAAGCTGTTTCTAAATTTACCGGTGTGATCAGATGCTTCAACCAGCGAGGCACCGCTTCCACCAACTTTTATACTTGGAATTTCGGTAGAATCTCGGTGTTTCTAATAACCTCACTTTTAGTTTTTTGTTCTAGTTTGAAGTTCGTTTGTTTATTAATGACTTATTTATAAAAAGTTTACACATTTATTAAAGCGGAGTCCTGGAAATCTGTATTAAATGAAAACGGAATGGTCATGGATAAATTGAAATAATGTAGTTCTACAAAATATGAATAGTAGATAAGTAAACTTATAGTTAAAAAATACATCATTTTTTTAATGAATAGAACTTGAAAAAATTAGAATTGGCGATCAACAACTGTTTTTATTATTATTATGATTTGATTCGTTATTTGTAATATAATACTTATTTTACCTTGTATAACTTATTGATCCCCGTTTTCAAGAATACCAATCATTGGGAGGATCCTGGGACGCGTGTCTGACACCCACCCGCCTCCTCAACGGCCAATAACCACCCTCCCAAGGGGTGACAGAGCGCTCTCCGTATACCATGAGCAAAACTAGTTTCCCCCCGCTTTCGAAGATGCCGAACACGGAGAAGACGAAAAGGTTTCCCTTCCATTTTCGAGCATGCCGATGCTGAGAACGCACTCTCGTCGCTCTGGAGGGTTATTATTGGCTATTTATGGGGTAAGTCACCCCGGGGAGGAATTTCACCATCACCACGGTGTGTTCGGCAACCTCGAAAACGGGTGATCACCAAGTAAGAGTCTCTCAAACAATTATAATACGTGTTAACCATTTGGACGTGGTTTTTGGCCGTTTGCGGAGGTGGGTCACCCCAACGAGAAATTCTGCCACCACCACGATGTTAAGCATCCTCGAAAACGGGGGGGGGGGGGGAACTAATCTGGTTGCATCAGACAATAGTCGGGTTTTCGTCCCACTCACACAATCCACTAACTACCTTGTGATAAATATATGTTATTTGTTTGTATTTGTTCCATATTATAAATAAAACTATAGATGCAATATTGTTTTTTGTTATGTAAATTACTACGTAAAGCTCCACTATTTTCTCAACTTCTGCAAAATTAGCATACAAGCAGATATATTATAATTCTCCATGTCGCAATTATATTAATACACGTTAAAAAGCAACGAAATATTGGTAAAAAAGCTGGAAAGAACAGAAGTTTTAAACACAACGGTCACAAGATTATTTTCAATATTTTGTGAACAAACAAAAACATATGACAACGTTTGTCAATAGAACCAGGAAATTCAACCGAAGCATTTCAAAATTTTTTACCAACCGCACAGAACCAGTCATCTACCGGAATATAATGTTTCTACCCGGTTTCTTTTTCCGTGGCATAGTACGATTCTGCAATGCACAAGGGCCCTAGTACTCCTTACCTCTTACTTGGGCATCCTTAATAGTACTGTGATATTTGAGCATATGTTATCTTCTATGAAAATATTATATTATCATTATCTAAAACGTTATTAGAAATTCATATGGTTTTTCAGATATTCAAATATTTCTACGCTGTTTGACGCATTGGTAAAATCCATTTGTCCTCGTCCTTCAAAGTACCTTAGCTTTACTATTATGAATGTATATGACTTTACTTATATTAAAGTATTATCTGTGTCTCTTGACGCATTCGTAACAGCTAAATTAGAATATGCAAGCTTTATTTGGTGTATGAAAACTATACAAAGATTCTTAAAATTGATTTCTTATAAAATCAGTGATACTATGACTAAAGACGAAAATATGCTCTCGTGTGTTTTCCACCGATGTCGTCATTCTCAGGTATGTGAAAAATCTTACCACCTTGCATTTGAAAGATGCGACGATATTTACATGACTAGTGCCAACTGCCACGTTTTGCAATTACTTCCCACTCCCAGACTGATTCGTTACTATCAAAGACGAGAAAAAAGAGTTCGACTTACCTTTCATTGTTACTTTGCTGCATCTCGTTATATCTTGAATGCCATTGATGCAGTTCTCTGATGTTTATCTTAAAGTTATCGCTCTCAGACACTCTTGATGATAATAACCTCGCTAGTTTCTGAGTAGAGTCAGTGTCATAAAGGGGCGAGAAAAATTATGCGAAATTCTTTAAAATAGGCTGCCTTTTCGAAACACAATCCTACGAAGCTCAAACTTAAAAGGACGGAGTCAATAGAATATTTGAATTCGATTAATACTGATATTTATTGATTAAGAAAATTTAATATGTAAAAGTATTTCAAAATCTATAGGGTTAATTGTATATAAAACAACTCAGGTCAGCGTACCACTTATGGTAAATGGGACACCTCCCGAGGACGTACGATCTCAATTTCATACTACCGCAAAGTGATTGTAACAATTGTAATAACTGCTTTCTAAGGTCAAATGTCATTGCAATTCCCAAAAAATATTTTCAAAATTTCGTTGCAGTTTCGAAAACATTATTTTCCCGAATTTCATTACACACATTTCATTAAAAACTCAGTCAAAGCCGCTCTTACGTCTTCTACATAGGGAACATCTTTTTTAAATGCAGAGAACTTTTGTTAAGATATATGAGTCACAACATGCGCTAGTTCTGCTCTTTGTAATGTTACATTACAGTATCAGATATCGGCCGGAAGATAATCCTTTACCGGACAGTATAGAATAGAATATATTAACACATGATAGCTTTATAGTCTTTCGAAACACATTAAATTCGTATATTTTCATCTAAAGAACTAATGACTATACAGGGTGGGCAATAGTGCGTCGGACCTCGATATCTCGAGTTGTACGATAGCTAGAAATTCTTTAAAAAAATGCAAGTAAACTAGATACAAAAGTCTATAACTGGAAATTATTTTCGAATATACAGGGCAAGCCAAGACGAAATTACAGGTCCAACTGCCTTTTTTTAATGGAATGCTATGTATATTGGTATATTTTTTGAAGCCTCTTTCTAGGCTCTATTCATTCCTATATAAGCATTGAATATCTCCCAACCACTTGGATGTAATAAAGTTTGTTGAAATAATGCAATCTGCAGATGGATATTTAAAAAATCACTACAGGCACAATTATGGGTTTTAAGAAAAACTTATGTGAATACCAGTTACGAGACATCTAATTAATGTTTCTGAATCATTTTCATTTTCTAAAACTCTACAGGGTGGCCAAAAATTATTTTTCAATTAAGAACTATTTACATAGAATTTTCTTATTTTTTTTTCAAATGGAACTCCCTGTATATTTTTCAACGATGTGATGTAGAAATGAAAAAGGAACATTTTAAGTACTTCCCTATGGCTAATTGCAACCATTTTCGTTTTATGAATAAATAAGTGTCAAATTCAAGAACAAACTTAAAAAAAGAGGTTACTCTAATCATTCATTAGAAAAAATTTATAATAGGTATTCGACGTGTTGTCCATTTTGATTGACACACGTCTGTATCCAATTTTGAAATGAGGCCATTTAGTGGGACCATTTCTTTCAGTCCACTGAAATGAGTAAATAGTATTTAACAGGTCCTTTACTGTAATGTTTTTTTGTACATTTTTTTGCCGTTTTCGTTATTCGACAAGCAATAAAATCTCAGTTTGGTATAAATTGTCGTGTACAACGGTGCATTTATCAGACTTATCGGTCGTTAGTTACAATTTGTATTGAATATAAAATATTTGGAATTTTTCAATATGAATTTTAATAAAGCGGAACTTGTAGATATGACTTTTGTTTTGAGCGAGTCAGACAGAAATTGTTTACTTGTCAATATAACTTATCACCAACGTTGTCCTGAAAGAAGGATTCCTGCTGTTAGTAGGTTCCAGAACCTTCTCGATAGATTTCGGGAAACTGTAAATATCGAATATTAAAAAAGTGAAAGAATAAAACGTGTTGTGAATGAAGAAAATGAGTTTTCTGTGGTGCTGGCAACGGTTGAGAATCCCCATGTTAGTCAAAGAGAAGTGACCTCATTAGTAGGAATAAGTAGACGGTCTGTGGGTCGAATCTTAAAAACAAATAAGTTGCATGCATATCATATTCAAATGCATCAGGAATTATCTGATAACGATTTTCAAACGCGCCTACAATTTCGTAACTGGGCCAGAGGTAAAATGCAAGATAATGTCAACTTCTTCAATAATGTTTTAGTCACTGATGAGGCAACTTTTCATAAAAATGTGCCTATTAACAAATCTGTTAATAGGCACAATTTCCATTATAATGCTTCGGAAAATCCTCACTTTTTTATGCAAGTTACCCTCATCAATGGATTGGAATAAATGGACCCACTAAATGGCCTGCTAGATCCCCAGATCTTACAAAAATTGATTTCTTTTTATGGGGATATGTGAAGGAAATTGTTTATAGAGACACACCAACAACAGTACAAAATATGAAGGAAAGAATAATAACTGCCTTTAGATCTATCACACCGGCAGTTTTAGGAACAGTGGGAACCTCATTTCAAAAGCGCATAGATGTATGTCAATCAAAATGGGCAACATGTGGAACATGTATTATAATTTTGTGAAGAAAGTTATTTGAAGAACCCTTTTTTTAAGTTTATTTTTGAATTTTGTAATTATTGCTAAATAAAACGAAATTGGTTGCAATTAGCCATAGGGAAGTATTTACAAAAAATGTTCGTTTTTCATTTCTACATCACATCGTTGAAAAATATACAGGGTGTTCCGTTTGAAAAAATTGAGAAAATTCAATTTAAAAAGTTCTTAATTGAAAAACGATTTTTGGCCACCCTGTACAGTTTTAGGAAATGTAAGTGATTCAAAAACAATAATTAGATGTCTCGTAACTGTTTTTCTTAAAACTGTGGCTGCAGATTGCATTATTTCAACAAAAAAATTCATTGCATCCAAGTGGTTGGGAGATATTCAATGCTAATATAGGAATGAATAGAGTCTAGAAAGAGGCTTCAAAAAATGGACTGATATACATAGCATTCCATTAAAAAAAAAGGTATTTGGTCCTGTAATTTCGTCTTTGCTCGCCCTGGCGTATGTTCGAAAATAATTTCCAGTTATAGACTTTTTTTATCTAGTTTACCTGCAATTTTTTTAAAAATTTCTAGTTATCGTAGAACTCGAGATATCGAAGTCCGACGCACTATTGCCCCACCCTGTATATGACTATAAATTATACTTTTCCAACTCTATTTACGTTCCACACAACCAACCACCGTATATGTGTTTCTATGCATACCATTCCAATGAACAATTTGTTATCTAGAATAGATGTTTCATCAGGGTATAATGATAATGATGTGCAACTAGGGCAGTTTTTTTAATTCTTGCGTTTTTTTTCTACGAAGTAAAATGGATAAGAAACTACTTCTATTTATTGTAATTAAATAAATTTTTTGGAATTAACATTAAAAAATGTATGCATTTTGCAGTGTTAGAAAGACTAATAAGTAGTTTTGTTTCAGAAAGAAATAATATTTAAATAAACATCTCTGGCCGACTCTGGCTCCGAACCCCACATTTACTGTGTGATAAATTACATGAATAATTTAACAAATTGCGTAGCTCCTAATATATAGTTTACTATGCAAACATATTAAAGTAAATACAAAACGATTATTTATTGTATTCACTAGTAGTCTATTGAGATTTATGACTAGGTACAGAACTAAATCATAAATAAGAAATTACAGGCATTTTGTTGAAATAATGCACTCATACTCAGCACAGTCATTTACTTACACCGGGTGTTTTTGAAATTACATTCACCGCTAATGTATATTTTATTTTAAAATTACCTGAAGACCGTCGAACGTTATTCCTAAAACATGGTGATGATGGCCACACTTTGCTGTATGGTACATTTGACACATTTTTCAAATACAAGTATTTGGTCACACGGTGGCAGCGTTTTTTCCGATCTTCTGATGTTATTTGGCTAAAGTCATATTTATTTACAAGTATCCAACAGTCAAGGACCAATTACAGGATCGGAAAAGTATAACATACAATACTTATAATTACATTCTAATATAACTAACATCAAAAGAGTACGTACATTTCAGGTCTAGAATTAGGACGAGGAACATTTAAATTAAGTTGGCTTAGCACTACTGAGTAGGGATGGCAATGATGTATCGATATAAAATAAATATCGATATATTAATGCTAAAACATGAATATATTTATATCGTTCTCTTGTTGCAATATATCGGGTTGAAATATCGATATTTGTGTAAATATATCGAAAAGGATCAACTTGCATATCAACCACCTCCCCCTCCACCCCCCCCGCTCGTCGAAATTTCAGTTGAGATGTATTGCCAGGAATATCACCCCCCTCCGCCCGCTCTTCGCAATTTTAATCGAGATAAATGTTGTAGTGTGAGGAATGCCACCCCGCTTTTCGAAGTTAGACCTTAAGCAATATTTATAAATTTTTGACATTAAATGTTAGTCTACAAAATCTATCAGATTTAAGACCAATAAGCATTCTACCGGGATTATCAAAGTTAGCAGAAAAGATTATTGAAATGCAGTTACGTCAATATCTGGATAGAAATAATATTTTGCCCAATGTACAATCGGGTTTCCGCCAAGGATACAGTTGTTGTACAGCATTATTAGATATAACTGACAACATTATACAAGCTACTGATGAGGGAAAATGCACAGCCCTAGTCTTACTTGACTTTAGTAAGACCTTCGACACCATTAACCATACTATTTTGGTGGCTATTATGACTTCGTGTGGAATAAATGCTGAGGGAACTCAACTACTCCAGTCGTACTTGCAGGGCCGTACTCAGAGGGTTAGGTTGCGAGGAAAGATTTCTGACGAGATTACTGACACGAGGTGTACCGCAGGGCTCAATTCTAGGCCCCCTGTTTACAATCTACACCAGCCAGTTTCCCAAATCTATCGAGCATAGTGTGATACACATGTGTGCCGACGACACTCAATTGATTAATTCTTTTAATGCCCGAGTACATCTAGATGCGTCAGAAAAAATTAATAGTGATTTGAAGAACCTTTCTAGAATATCTACAGAGCATTCTCTCATACTTAATCCAATGAAATCAGCTGTCCTCTTATTTGGCAAAAAAACGGATTGTATTAATCTACAACACGATATGAATATTGAGGTTGAGCATGTCAAAATTGAGCCGTCAAGTAGTTCAAAAAATCTTGAACTAATTTCAGATAGGTTTTTGAGATTTCGGGAGCAGACAACAAAAAATATCCAAAAGGCCTATACTGCTCTGAGGCTATTATACCCTCTCAAATCTTATTTGACAAGAAACATGAAAAGAATGCTTTGTGAGACACTGGTGTTATCACAGTTCACATATTGTGCTCCTGTTTACGGACCATGCTTAGACACAGATTACCTAAGCAGAATACAGCGGGTTCAAAATTCTTGTATCCGTTTCATATTTCACAAAATTATATTATCTCGGTCACCTCCCTACTTATATAACAAAATATCGTTTCGAAGTGATGTTCACAATATTAACATTAGACGTAAAGGTCAATTGACGCCTCCTCCTCACAAAACGTCTTTTTTTGAAAGGAGTTTTCGATATACCATTTATAGGCTATACAACTCTATCCCAGATAGTTTGAAGGTTCTCACGAACGCTAAATTTAAAATGAACATATATAAGTATTTTCTCAATGTATAATAAGGATACTCTATACTTGATTTCATTCTCGGTTTGTGTAATCAGCATATGTTGTCTTAAATATCCTAATCTTATGTTTATTTTTTAATTATATTATTATTATTAGTTAATTATTATTGTTAGTTTTATCTAGTTTAGTATCAAGGGTTAAGTGGTAGAACACTCTCCTGAGTGAACTTCCCCTTGTATTTCCCATGGTTGTTTAGTTATTATGTAATAAGTGTGTATTTATAATATTTTTGTGTTTGTTTTGTATCTGTCTACTTATGTTGTAAATTGTTCTTTCTGTTGGAAATAAAGACATTTATTATTATTATTATTAATTTATAGAAATATCGATAATTTTTTGTTAATATATCGAATATATCGATCTGAGTCTTGTGATGTATCAAATGATTTATATATCGATATATTAAATTTTTTTGCCAGCCCTACTTCTGAGCAGTCGATTGTGAAATTTAATAATTTATAAGTTAAGTTAGGAAAAGTTATGGAATGAGCTTTTCTACGTGTATCTAGAGAAACCATGTCACATTCTAGCAATAAGACGTTATGGGGGTAACCAATTGGAGGATACCTACCAGTTAGTTTAAAGGACACAGGTTTTAAAAACTTCCTCTGTACGTTTTCGAGCAAATATACTTGATGCTCATATCTAGGATACCATATTAGGGAGGCATACTCCAAATGAGAAATAACAAAAGCGTAATAAAGAGACATTAGTACTTCTCATGAGCGAAACACTTTTTAATTACGTGTGATGAATCCCATGTTCTTATTAGCTTTGCTGACAATTTCATGCATATGTTTACTGAAATTTAATTGGAGGTCAAAGGTATCTCCTAAATCTTTAAATGAACTTGGACGTTGCAGACAGGTGTGGTTCAGACTATAAGGAAATATAATCGAGTTCTTCTTCAAGGAGTAGATTTTCATATCATCTGCGTACAGTAGATGTTTTGTATTAAGATTGTATTTGATGTCATTTATGTGGATATTAAATAGCAGAGGACCGAAGACCGACCCTTGTAAAACTCCGGAAGCTGAGTTTAGATTTTTGGATTTGTATTGTCATGAATTACACCCCCTTGGAACTGGAGATGATACGCCTATGCCTACTGATAGTGACTGGAAAGACTCTAGAAAGAGCCAAGGACTTTTCTAGATTGTGGTGGAAGAAGATTCTGGTTCAATCTAGAGGTAATTTCAGAGTATATAAGGCGCGATTACCAGCGCGGAAGACGAAGTTTTATTAAGAAAGCAGTTTATAAAAGTGAACAAGTTGAAAAGAGAAAAGTGAAAAAGTAAATTGTTAAATAAAGTGTTAATCTCTTGTTGAAATTATTTAGAACCCACGGATTCACACAGGGTGTTTCCAAAAGGTGGAATAAACGCAACAGTATCTTTTGTGTTCAACAAATTGTAGTCTGGTGCTGAGGTATGATTTAAACAGAGTGATCAGAATGAGTGACAAACCAACACCATCGAACTTATTCACAATACAGCATGATCTAATCGGTCAAAGGCCTTTGAAAAGTCGGTGTATATTACGTCTACCTGACCTTGTCGATCGAGAAGCTCTGAGATATACTGTGTAATACACATCAGATTCGTGGTTGTTCATCTATTTTTCATAAAGCCGTGTTGGTGTGGTGTAATGATTGTCTTTATCCAATCGTAGAATAAAGAATGCAATACTTTTTAAAGCTATTTTCCATATTTGGGAAAAGTGGAGGTTTTAAGAATCAGGTTGAAAATAAACTTTATTGACTCAGGAAACACTGAGGCAGTCTTTAACTAGGAAGGCAGGGATGCTATCAGGACCTATAGTCATTTTAGGTTTGATGCTCTTTAGTGCTGCCAAGACTTCTTTGTAAGACACATGGTAATATATATTGGGTTAGCATTTTAAGAATCAGGTTGAAAATAAACTTGATTGTCTCAAGAAACACTGAGTGAGTCTTTAACTAGGAAAGCAGGGATGCTATCAGGACCTATGGTCATTTTAGGTTTGATGCTCTTTAGTGCTGCCAAGACTTCTTTGTAAGACACATTGGTAATATATATTGGGTTAGCATTTACGCTGGTAGTCTTAGAGTCTGTTATACTACTCGGTGCATAAGTACTAGCAAGAAATTCACAAAAACCATCTACCATATCTTGTGTACAACTAAATTCAGTGTTATTAAATTTCATCATTGATGGAATACTAGAGGTGTTTTTCTTATTATTGATATAAGTCCAAAAGGCTTGTGGATCAGAATTTATTTTCGACAGTTTGTTGAACATAGGTGTTGTGTGATAACTGAATATCCAATTTAATGCGAGATCTCAGTTCTTTGAATTTACTAAGTGCCTCTTCACATCCAGATTTCCTGTGCAACTGTATGTTTTTCTCGCGTATATTAGTTTTAATATCTCTGATACCTAAGGGGGATACTTATTCACAAATGGTTTATATACGGAAGATGTACGTGCATTGTGACTTTGCAATAAGGTGTCGAATTTTTAAGTATAATGTACCGTTTTTTGATAGTTTCGTATCGATGTGGCTTCAAGATATTCTTCTCAAAATTGTGTTATTCCTGTTAAGAGTGAACACCACGTAAGGCTAGTGGGGAAGGGGATAAAGCTCCAAATGAGGAGATATCTTCCTAATAATCAAATTTTAGCCAAAAATAGCCTTTAACAATCCTGTAGTATTTATTTATGTACAACTTACACTGATTTTCAGTTAAATAACATCACCCAATTTGCAACAGCTTACTGTTAATCATTATAATTATAATCATTATAAAAATAAGTGTAAGTTGAACATAAATAAATACTGCAGGATTGTTGAAGTCTTACGTGGTGTTCACCTAACCGTTTCATCATGTCTGCCTTCCTAGAATGTGATGATGGCGATGGATCTGCCTGCACATTGTGGTAATGTGCATTATCAACGACGATTACAGCATTTTTCGGCAAATTAGGAATCAACATGTGCTCCAATCACTTTCCCTAGTTTTTGGAATTCATTTCTGCATGGTAGGTAATCCCCGGTTTTAGATCCCGATTTAATATTAGCAAGCATCCATGTAAGAATTCCATTTCTCAGCCATAGTGCATGATAATTCGTCTTTTATTTTTGGATATTGTGGATATATTTGTAACAGTCCTTGTGTCGAGTCATCCGTCCGGTCCTCCGAAGACGTGTGTCCACTGTGTCGTGTTTCTCAATTAGTCCCCTCCGATTATTTTATGTTCTCCACCTAAATCCCATATTATGTGGTAAAACTCTCAATGCCTCATTACCACAACTATATTCTAAATTGGATCGTATCAGTTTTGCCAGTGTAATGTAACAATAATAAAATTCATAAACAATATGACGCATATCTTATATCCTGGTAAGTTATTTAAAGAACTGTCGCTTGGACGCTTCTTCCCTGGAGTTCTAACAATTAATTAGTACACCGTTAGCTTCTAACGCACCAATGTCACCTTCCTTCGTTACCTTTTCAATGCTTCTAACAGACGCCAGGGCAAATGGCTAATTCAGTTTTATATTAGCAACACCTATACGATAGTTAATGTTGTATTTCAGCAACATCCATGGCGCCTTTACACTTGGCTGTCACCTGGCTATAGATTTCGAAATAAAATTGTTTTAATATGACTGGGACTCGGTGGCGACTATCAATATATAACGCTTATCAGAAAGTGTCAAAATATATGGGAAACAAACGATTTTAAGCGTCTCCGAATAAGTTAGCGTCGTAAAGAGATTTCAGGTTGTTTTTCTCTGCCCAGTCAGTCAATTTATTGCCATTCTCATCGTTGTTTCTGTAACCCCAAAGCTGATGGTGACTATTGAAGTCACCTATGTACATCGTTAGTTGGTTAAAGACAGGGAGTATATTGCGTGGTCAGCTCAAAATGGTAGGTTTGCATACGTTTACAACAGGGACCTCTTCTGTTTTGATTGCCAAGATGAAGATATCCTGAGATGAAGAAGAACCCAGTACAGATATTGTTTGTGCTCATTTTTGCAAAAGTTATAAATTCATATTTGTGGTGGTTCATTGCTGCAACGAGGTAATACCCAGGTATGAATTCTCGTTTACGGATTTGAAAATCGTCTGTTGTGAAGATTTCCTGCGGTGTGATAACGTTAACATTCCGATTTCCAAGAAACTTACTTAATAATTCACATTTGCTTCGTCGACTTCTATATTTAATTGGCATATTCGGATGAATGGTCCGATGGTTCTGAGAAAAACTTTTCTGATAATTTGCTTTGGTTTGCATAGTATGTGTTGCAATGTGTTCGTTTGGAATCCTAATAAATTTGACAGTTCGGCGGTTCTCATGTTTACTTTCATTTAGCATTACCCAGGATGCACGTGCAGCATTCTACCACGGACGCGAACAGCTCTCCATCCCTCCGAATAAGTACAAAGGTTTTGATCAAAATCAAGCGTTTTGTGATTTTATCCTTAACGCGGCCAGGCTAGCAATTCGTTGCAGTTTGGTTTACTATCCTTATGAAAATATGAAAATAAGGATTCATAGAGGTGATTGACAGAAATATTTTGTATATTATGAAGTGTTCGCGCGCTTCCGGGTGTTTTCTCGCGTAGTTGGTAGGCTCCTGTGGGAGCCGTGGAATCTCAACTGCCGTCATCTGGTTCTCGCTGAAAGCTGCCTACTGCTGCTCCTCATTGCTCGAACTGAAGTTAAATATTTACAAATAAACTCAGCTATAATGTCAAAATGCAAACTTAGAAAAAATATATAATAACACAATCAATATGTAACACATAAGTCCACAAATATAAAATATTTTGTTTTTTCTAAACCTTTATTTCTTTGTCGAAGGTTAATGCAATCTTACTATGACTGTGATTGGTAGAGTGCAAAAAAGGAGTACATAATGCGCTTCTCCACATAAATGTGTTCTGCAACGTAAGTGAATGAGAGATGGAATTTGAAAATGTTACTTCATAGACCTTTTGCAGGTGCATTACATTTTTTTCAAAGCCGGAGTCAGGTCATCCAGATACTTATTCTCTCGTAGCAATTCGCATTTTTTTTCGGATTTCTTCGTCTTTTATATGTTGATTTAAAAAGGTGAAAACAAATGAGCGACTTTGGTTACGTGCGCAAATCTAGGCTTTATTCCAGATCACATGGAATTCGTTATTATAAATTAATTTTTTAAATAAATATTTTTTAGAATCTCTTGATTTAAATCATATAAAACCTGTAACTACAGAGTCCCCGGTTTGGGGCCGGGCACATATAGGGAAGGTTAATGGTTTTATAAGCGGTGGGTAGGTAGTACGGGGTGGCTATTCACTTTTCCTGTCCTTATTACGTATACAAGAACTGGTCTAAGTACCATGTAGCAAGTAGTAACTAAATTATTATAAATACTAGACCAATGTAAGACCGCCTTAATACTTATTAAGGTATAATTATAATATACCTATATATACTCAGTACTAACTGCTGCAACCAACAATATACTACCTTGCTGTCATAGTAGCCAGTATTTACAACAATAATTCAGACACTGGCACTAGCATTGCCTTGCAGAAGGCAATTTATAATATTACAGGAATTTATTTACTTTATTGCGACTATAAAATATTGATATTAGAAAAATGTGCCAAGAGACATGAATTAAAGCTGATAAAATTACCCTTAATGTTTCAACAATAAATATAAGAGAAATTAGGGAAGTTACACTAAAATTTTATATACATTATTAACGGCCGGGCCGGATGATATTCCATGCTTTCTGATTAAGATTGCACCACTGTTTTTTCATATCCACCTTCTATACTTTTTAACTTATGTATTCGCAATGGTCAACTTCCAGACATTTGGAAATATTCAGAAGTATGTTCAGTCTTTAAGAAAGGAGATAAAAACAATATTACCAGTTTCAGACCTATATCGATAACATGCAATTTTTGCAAGGGTTACATGACGCCATATATCCTAGTATTAAAAATCAATATTTATCATTAAAATCGTGTTACGTCACGCATAGACCTCGATGACAGCTGCGTGTGGCTGTTTCTTCCTCATTTTATAGAGAAAAGTTTCAGAATTATTCTTTCAATGTAAAATTCTATCCTAACCAAATAGATACCTTGCATATAAACATAGAAATACTTCATGTGACATATATTACAAAGCAACCTGTTTTTTTTTAGTGACCTAGGCTACTGACAGTCCGCTGAGTTCGGTCATTCTATCAGGACAGTGTTGTCTATTTTTCGCTATTGGCCTCTTTTTCTAATGTTACCTTCTCCGTCTGATTGTCTCATTATGGCAACTGAGCGAGTACTCCAATTTAAATGTCGAGGTCAATCTTAGACTAGGTAAGATAGATGGTGAGGACTCGTAACAGCGCATAATCGCCACGCTAACAAGTTGTGCCTAAGACGCCATTGCGGTGGTGGCACACAAACGGTAGAGAGCAAAATGAAATTTTCCAATAGAAGTGATTTATAAGTGATTTAGTGCTAATTTATGTAATGTACCTACATGATGGTATCATATTCTATAAACTACTGTAAAAATCACAGCGGGAAAAAATTGAAAGGAGTGACGCTTTGCAGGTTAAAGTATATGCAGTTTTCACTTTACCTAGTTAAATTAGCTGTAGGCCTATTATTTACTTAATTATATCCGTGTGCATGCAATGATAATGAGAAGCATAGTATATCATTTTCTGGTATGCAATTTGCACGTTATTTGATTGAAATTTTCATTCATCTTTTCTTCATTTAATATAGAACAGTGCATCCGAAATGACACTTTTTCCATGGGCGTAGATATATCGATTATGGTGTTATATTATATAGAATGTAGAATAAATTCTGGTATGTAAGATATGAGTAAATATATTTATGGTAGTGAATATTAATTGTATTATTATGAAGCTGTTTTTGGAAAAATACCAGTTTTGTATCGTTTTATTCCTTTGATGTGATAAACTTGACACCTACATATTGTACATATGTTCCGCCACTTTCGCTTGCTCTCTGGTGGCAGGTGGCTTCACTATTGGCAGTAGCGTTACGACTCCTTACAATATATATCTTTCCTACTCTAAGAAGTCAATGGAGCCATTGCTAAAAGATACAAGGTTTTCCGCCGGCTGTCCTATCTTGTTAATTCCCTAATCTTTGCCCGTAGTCAACAGGACTCGTTGATAGATTTCTTGAGGGTTGCATATATTAAATAATAATAATTTTATTTGCAATAAAAGTATATACACCTTATCATATAATTAATGAAATAAAAGTTGCAAAATGGAGCTGAAAACAACTAAAAAAAGTTCAAAGTTCAGCTCCAACAGTGACACAGATACATTACAAATATGTGAACACTATACAGCGAGTTAAAATCATACTCGCGTAACAAAAGAAACTAAAATCATTTTTAAACTGAAAACAGAGAAGGGAAAAAAATGGGATAGGCAGCCAATACGAGAAAGAACGTAATAAATATGTTTAGTGTCAGACATTAAAAAGAATTTTCTTAAATTGATTTTTAAATGTGTTTTGTTTTAAGGACTTCAAGAATGCTGGTAGATTATTATAAAGAACATAAACATTATATGCAAAACATCTTTTAAACATTTGTGAGGTGGAGGTGTAATGAGTCCTGTAAATCTTAAATTTAAGGTATGGACATCGGTTCTATATTTTATTCTGTTAAACAAGTAAGGGGGACATTGATTTAAAATAATAATAAAGTTTTCATCTGTCTTGCATGCCTAACCAATTTGAATCTTTTAATTTACATGACATTAGCTCAAACTTTCTGATGCCATATACTTACGAACCACAAACATGACTTTTGAACTTTTTCTATTCGATTAATGTCTACTTTATCTAGGCACGATCCATATATAGCGTCACAATAATTAAAATGGCATAGGACAAGAGAGTCTGTAAGTTTTATTTTAAGGAACTGAGGGATTAAGTGACCATTTTGAATTTTAATGAGGAGTAGGCTTTTTGAATCCTTTTCTTTATATATTTTTTAAAACGTAGACCTGTAGGTGACCAATTCTAGTTTTTAGTACTTTGCGCACATTGTAAAGTCTCGTTTCCTATTTTAATTACAAACTCATTCTCAATTTGTTGTCGACATTTGCCAAATACCATAACTGTTGATTTCATTGTGTTTAGCTGAAGTTTATGGCGTTCGGAGAATGCGACCAGGGGTTTCAAATCATCATTTACAATATTTTTTTGCTACATCTATATTATTTGGTAAGAATGAATAATAAAGTTGTGTACCATCTGCATAAAGATGTACTTTGCATTCTTTTAGACAGGACGTTAAATTACACGTGTATATACTAAACAAAAGTGGGCCAAGTGTTGAGCCCTGCGGAACACTACATGATACACTACCTTTGGAAGATATATCAGTGTCTACAAACTGAACTCTACTGACTAAATAACTATATAAAAGCCTAATTGCACTCTCCGAAAAACCAACGAAGTGTAAAATAGACAGCAAAATTTCGTGGCTAATTGTATCAAAGGCTTACGAGAAATCTAAAAGTGTCGGTAGTTTTACCCTGATCTGTAGCCCCAATGATATCATCAGATATTTTTAACAGCGCTGTACCACAGCTAAAGCCTGGGCGAAACCCAGATTGATTCTGGGGCAGAATGTCGTAAGTATTGAAGTGTTCTCGTATCTGATAATACATAATTTTCTCAGTGAGTTTAGATAGAACTGGAAGTATACTTATTGGGCGAAGATCATTATATGACAGAGCATTTTTCTTTTTTGGCAAAGGTGTTACGCGAGAAATTTTCCAGCTGTTAGGAAAAACACCGTCAAGCAGACACGAATTTACAATGTTTGTACGAAAATTTAAAAATATATAACAAATTCTTGTATAGACCCTCAGGTATGAGCAACCTTCTTACAAAAATCAGGATACATATAAAACTACTATTAGTAGTTAAGTATAGAGTATATGTAAATAATGACACATTGTAAACTATATCGAACAATGTACACATTGTTTCAAAATGCTCAATTCAAAACAAATTGATTGCAATAAGCCCCTGCAAAATATTTATCTTGTGCAGCGAATATTGTACCATCTGCATACTGCAGTTTCTGGCTTTGTTGGTTGTAATCAGTACAGACTAGGTAATTAAAGCCATACTAGTAAAATTCTCCCTCATGCAAGGCGAGTAAATGTATTCAGACAAACTGCAAGAAGAGCCATCTATCACGACTTATCGCAACCTTTAATTTTTAGTTTATATTGAAAATTTGACGCAAATTTTTACTGTTCGTTTTGATTTAATCGATTTTACTATCTAACGTCTTGCCAATAATTTTGCTCTTTTATTATTATCCTAAATTTTTATAAAGCTTTGCGATTTTTTTAAGCTTTAGATACTTCTAAAACTAAAGTACACTTACAGTTAAAATAGTTACTCTATTTAAAATCGTCTAAAATCATTTTTATACAATCTGATACATTCGTAAGTTCCCAGAATCTCGCCTTAAAAAATAAAACAAGTGTTTAAAAAAATAAAATTCTTTATTAACAACAGCCCTAGCTGCATTCCCTTTCATATTTAAGTTTTAGTTGTCGTCTTAAAATCTTGCCAGCTGCATTTTTAGGAATAGCATCGACAATTTCAACTCCTCCTAACAACTGTTTGTACTTGGCCACTTTTTTAGATACATAAGCGTTTAATTCCTCAGTCTTAAATTCTTTGTTATTTTTCGGCACGATATATGCCCGAGGCACTTCGCCATAATTAGGATGAGGGATTCCTATAACAGCTGCATCATCAACTTCTGGAAAATCTCTTATAACTTCTTCTAATTCTGCTGGTGCAACTTGGAATCCTTTAACCTGTAAAAATAAATTCAATCAAGTCAATCTTTCTAGTGAATAGTAATACCTTATTTTTTGCATGGTCACCAATAGACTTAAACGAAATTTACTAAACGAAATGTTTCTGCCCTTCCATAAGGGTAATAACCGGATTGCAAATCAACTGATATTCTCCAGACCAGTAAATAATCTGCTCTCGAGAAGCATATTTTTGAAATGCCATGCCTAGCCAGGCTATTTGCTTCGATTGCGATGAACATCGACCTCTAGATGGATTTTCCTTCCATTTCGAGTAAAAGTCTCAGGCCAATCGTTACAGACCTACCTTGTACTGACGAGAGCCAGCAGCTCGAAACTGCAGTCTACAAGTGGTAAGGAACAGCTGGCACGAGATTTAATAAGTATTTTGGCTGGTATTTAGGAATGGCAAAATGTAATATATCGATATATGACTCATTTGATATATCACAAGGCTCAGATCGATATATTCGATATATCAACAAAAAATTATCGATATATTTTGTAGATTAACGTTGAATGTCAAAAATGAGCTAATATTACTTAAAAGAACTACAGCAAACCAGGGATGGATTAAAGAATATGCCGCTTTGCACAATAATGTTAGGGGAACCACAGGGCCATCGAGAGAAAATCGAGGCACTGGGATAGTAACATACGGGCCCCCCACCCCTGCTCTTAGGTATAACTTCGAAAACCGGGAGGTGGCGTTCCTTGCAATACAATATTTATCTCGATTAAAATTTTGAAGAGCGTGGGGGGTGATATTCCTCGCCATAAAGTTTTTATCTCAAATTGAAATTTCGAAGAGCGGGACAGATTTCTCTTTACCCATTAATAGTCTTCATTTTATTAATATAACAAAATATGTATATTTAAAAATAAGAAAATGACAAAATAAAAAAAATGTGATATAAAGATAGATATTCATTTGTTCTTCTTGACATCAGGGCCAGTTGCGAATTGCGTTTAGCAGAACAGTTCCCCTTAATATTCCCATAAATGTGCTTGCTTTTTTCCTGTATTCTTCATGATATTGAGTTTTACACCATACCTATGTGCAAATGCTTATGCAAGTTGAACCATTTCGATAAGTATATTTAAAAAAATATCGATATTTAAAGCCGATACATAGCAACAAAAGAACGATATGAATGTATTCATGTTTTAGGACAAATATATCGAAACCAAGCGTGTTGTGGTAAAATGTAATTTTTGCACTTAACGCGTCATACTTGCAATTCGTAATCCAGCGCTGGGCGGGACATATAGTCGGGAGAGTAGCTGTTGATTTACAGTCAGGTTATTGTCCTTATGAGAATAAGGATTCATAGAGTAGCTTGACAAATATTTCGTTTAGTAAATATTCTGCCCCCTGCATACTTTAAAAGAAATCTGTAATTGTTGCTAAACAGAATGATTTATTTATACCAATCTCAGTGGAAAGGTCTAATGGAAGACATATTTTCGAACTCGAATTTTTTAGACTACAAGATTATAATTTCCATCTTGGTCATTTTTTCAATGTTACTTAAGTGCTCATTTGCACGACTTGTCTTTTCGCTTGTTCACATGTTTCGTTTAGTTGTTTTTCTGTTTCCAGGACTATTCTGACCGCTTTCATGGGAAATTATTGAATTTATAAGACAACCAGAAGTGTCATTTTACTTCGGGATGTTTTCAGTTTTATGAGATTATTTAGAAATTGGAAGGATTATGAGAATAATATCAAAAATTAAAGATGATTTAGAAATATTTTTCACATATACTTTCAACAAGATTTTTTCTATAACATTCTAGGTGATATTGAGTTTGATAATTACCATCGAAATTGGAACTTGAAAAGGTTTTCGAATTTGCAAGATTATTGGTTATAGATTTTTTTGTTCATTTCAACTATACAGTTTGTCTCAAACTGATGCACATACATTGTTATCTCCGTTATTATAAGAAAAACCGTTAAATTCAGAAAGTTTTAGAAATGTTTTTCGTGCATTTCAATAATGTTTTTAGATTCCATTTAACTTTAAAGTTTTTGAAATAACTGGAAAAACCACAAACGTGGATTTTTGAAAAGCTCCTGTTCCCTTAATTTAACTTACACATTGTGCAGCCCCTTTTCTAAAATATTTTACAGTAACGGCAACAGAAAACAAAATTGATTATATTTTTTTGTATTTGATAATACCACTAGACGTTGCACCGATGCAAACCCCCATACCACTCCACTTTTAGGACACGTCCTCTTTCCTTGGAGGAAAATTCAATACTCATTTTACAGGTCGGTACTAGACAGGTACAAATTTTTTACACATCTAAATATTCGGTATATTGCGGTATGCCTCAAGGCTCTAAGATGCTGTACCTTTCCAAATAGCACATGAAGCTGTAAATATTCTGTGCCAACTTTGGAGCAGCAAATACTGGTAATTATTTAGTACAATATTTTCTTGCTGAGAATATCGCTACAGCCTTTTAACTGCAGACATTTGACGTGATGCAACCAGATATTGAACTGTATATTTTTGGCACTATATTGAAGTAGTGTGCATTTCGGACACTAATATGACGAAAACGGATGCATAGTGCATACCTATTCTTTATTAGATATGTACGTAAAATATCAAGGCAGCCTTGAAAGTAAATCAAGAGTAAAATTACATTTCAATTATTTTTTGTTTAAATATGTACGCCATACTTCTATACGAAACTTTTCTGTTTTCACTAAGCTGTTAATATCCTCAAAATTGTAACTTCTAAATGTTATGTCCTCCAGAGAATATTACAATAGTTTTTTATTCCAAAAATTTAAATGAACAAGCTAATCATTAAGTATACTTTTTACGACATTTTTTATATAATTGTTGTACATTCTATAGGATACTCTTCGCAGTTAAATAAACGAGTGACGGCCTTTTCTAACTGCGAGATGAATGAAAGCCGCCAAAGCTTAAGCCAAATCTTATCGCATTTGTGACCGATTTATTACCGTTAAGTTGATAAACATTAGGGACTATTGCCTAATTAGCGGGTTCTGCAATGTAACAATTAGACCAGTGACTTTAATTTATAAAAGTGTTGTTGCACGCCGATATTTTTTGTAAAAATAACAAAAAATTTGCCATATTACGGAAAAAATACTCTTGATGTAATTCACCCGGTGCCAAATTTGTTATTGCAAAATTACCGCAAAATTCATAATTGTCCGTTCTAATCGTCCGATTTGAACTTTCCAGAGCTCATTTTACTCGGGAGTACATGTAACTTTAAATGAAATTTGTTCCATTATGCTTCAATAATAAATACTATTTTTACATAGCAAAAACTGACGAATTTTTGCACATTTTGAGTTGCGTATTCAAAGTTGCATAACTATGCGAATTCTTCAGTTAGATTGTTCAAAAATATTTTGCATACACTTCAATGGTACCAAATAGACTCCCGGTGTCCGTTTTATCATAAGTGCAAAATTTTGCGCAAAAAATTTAATTTGCTTATTTATAACTTTGGACCAAGGTCCTTTTTTATCATAATTTTTGAGGGAAATTACACGGTTTGGTTAGTACTATCTATTCTTATTAAAAAAACTCAATAAATTAACATTAGGTATTTATTTATGAAAAATAAAATTTGCAATTAACAAAAATTGCAAGAACTGTTTTAATTATGCAAATTGAAATGAAATTCAAACGGCATTAGATTCGTCGGAAAAAAATACGTTGATTTCACCTTTTGTGGGCCCTTCTTGGGCCATTTTAAGCAGAGATATCAACGTTCGTAAACTTGTATTAACAAATTATTGTATAAATATCTTAGGTATGAAAGTTCGCTCCTTACTTTTTATAAACTATAATATTTATTTATTAAAAATGTATATCAATGCACAGCATCTAAAAAAATGGATGGTAACCCTTCTAGGCGAAAATGCACCTTTCAATGCCACTAAAACTCAGCCCCACCACTGAACATGCGTACTGTTGTACGAGCAGTTGTAGTTATTCATAAAAATTATTTCTCAGTGTAATACGTACGAAAAAATATAAAAAATGTAAGTTCAGATAGTAAAGAGTCTGATATTTAGAGCCTACATATCAAATTTTTCGAAAATGTTAATTAAAAAAGTATCAACAGTGCTAAAACTAAGATGGTCCAAAAAGGGTCCACAAAAGGTGATATTAACGTATTTTTCCGACGAATGCCGTTTGAATCTCATTAAAATTTTTATGATTAAAAAATTTATTGCAATTTTTGTTACTTGCAAAGGACCCCGCAGTTTCTTATAGTAAAAATGGATTTCATTCGATTGTTCTGAAACTTGGGGAACATGTTCTCCTGGGTCCCCTGATTAAAATTCTCTTTGACCACCAGTCCGACCGAATTCGACTTTTTGATCTAGAGGCGATTGAAACGGTAAACATCTGCGAATGTTTCATAAAAATTCTGAAAATATTCAGGCTCATTTTTTGGAGAAAAATAAGCATCTTTTGTCTCTTGGTGTTTTTTTTCAAAGTGCTTCCTTCTCCCGGAAAAAAATAACAAACAAAAAAAATATTTTTTTTGTATTTTTTTTACGGGAAAAGGAAGCACTTTTAAGAAAAAGTTTGAGGGCATAATGTGATTATTTTTACCTAAAGAATATGCCTGAATATTTTGGGGGTCTTTCTGAAGTAGAAAAAAATAATCTAGGGAAATTCTTGGTCGAAATTATTTTTGCCTAAGAAATTCTGAAAACCGTCAGGCGTGTTCTTTGAACAAAAATAATCAACTTATGCTCCTCCGACTTTTTCTTCAAAGTGCCTTCCTTTTCCCGTAAAAAAATTACAAAAGAAATAATTTTTTTTGTTTGTTTTTTTTTCCGGGAGAAGGAGGCACTTTGAAAAAAAACACCAAGAGACAAAAGATGCTTATTTTTCTCAAAAAAATGAGCCTGAATATTTTCAGATTTCTTCTGGAACATTTAAGCAGACCTTCGCAGATGTTCACAGTTTCAATTGCCTCTAGATCAAAAAATCGAATTCGATCGGACTGGTGGTCAAAGAAATAGACAATAGACTGAAACCCATTTTTACTATAAAAAACTGAGGGGTCCAAAATTTTCATAAATAAATAATGTTAATTTATTGAATTTTTGTTTGTTTGAATAAGAATAGTACTAACCAAACCATGTAATGTTCCGCAAAAATTATGATAATGAAGTGCCTTGGTCCAAAGTTATAAGCAAATAATTTTTCTTCTTTGCAAAACATCATATTTCGCAAAATTTTGCACTTTTGATAAAACGAATACAGGAGTCTGTTTGGTAACCATCGAAGTGTGTGCAAAAAACATTTGAGCAATCTAACTGAAGAATTCGTATAGCTATGCAACTTTGAATACAGAACTCAAAATTTGCAAAAATTCGCCAGTTTTTGCTATGTAAAAATAGTATTTATTATTCAAGCATAATGGAACCAATTTCCTTTTAAATTACATGTACTCCCGAGTAAAATGAGCTTTGGAAAGTTCTGATCGGACGGTTAGAATGAAAGTCATAAAGAAAAAGGCGAGGGGGCAACCGCTGGCGAAATTTTGTACACCTAATACCTATTCTAGAAAAATACCCTTTATTTCCTCTTTAATTCCTTGTAATTCCCCTAATTCCTCAAATACCTTTATATCCTTCTAATACCTTAATATTTTCAGTACAATTACGCCGGTTTTTTACTACCTAATTATCTACATACTAGCTTTGCCTTATGTGTTATACCTACCTATTATATGAATAAAAAAAATTAAAAGTCTGGCTTCACCAATTTTTTTTGTGTGTTAAAACGGGTGTTAAAAGGTGTTGTAAGATTTAGAACGGAAATTATTGTGCTCTTCAATAAGTATGCGATTATATTAAAGAAACAAATGAGGAAATAAAAAATGTTTATAAAGTAACAAATAACGTAAATAAAAACTTTAATACAAAATAAACATTTAAATTCTTACAAAACATATTAATGAAAGTTACAGCAAACTTTGTTTCTGTAATTTATACTATTTCTCTATATTAATTTTGTCCGCTATTTTTGATTTATATTATTTATCAGTGTCCATTAAATTTAGACGTCCGTAAAAGGTAAATTTTTCCTCCACCACTTCAGAGCCTTCAGTCTTTGGCCAAACAAATTAGTCTAGTTTCTGTTTCAGGAATTTGATTTTGTAACATCCTTTATTTTTTATCTCAATTACTGTTCCAATGTACCATCTTTAATCATAAAACACGGCATAATAATTTTCACAAACTATGTCAAATATTTTAGAGTCTTTTTCTATGCTCTCTTTTTCAGAATCTGATGGTTCACAGTGGTAATCATCGCTCTCGTCATCGCTTGAAACGTTCAACGGTTTTTTTTTATTCTGAACTGCTTTCAACGAGGCTGTCAAATTTATTTTTTTTCTCTTTGTCTGGCTTGAGTTTACTGCATTTCATCTTCTTTCTATTCTTGTTTTTATTCGATACAAAAAAATTTCTCAATCCATCAGTGCTTACTTTGCCTTCACTTTGATCTAAAAGCCAGCAGTATAACGACTTTTTCACCACTCGAGATTCGTTGTTCCCGGAGGCGATTTTAACGTAAAGGCTTGTTTTTGTGACTTCTTTTACCTTATGCGAAAAATCTTTCAATTGGGAGCCTGTTTCAAAAGTTTCTTTAGGTATTGCCTCCATTAGTTCATCCGATTCTCCATTCAAATTATCCACCAAAAAGGTTTTTGTTCTTTTGCCATCAATCAGCGATGCATCAATCTCATCATCATCTTCCAACTAATCTCCTGTCTCGTCTCAGATAATATCATCGCAGGTAGCTGTTTGTTAGCTAAACTGTGAATGTCCAGTGAGGGGCACTCGAGGGGGCACTGAAATTCTTCAATAGTCATTCCTAGTTTCTGAAATTCTTCAAACGCATCTTTCATTGCATCTTCAATCGTGGTTTCAATTTCCGTTAAGGAAATATCTAGAACTCCTTCTTCGATTATTACTTGTTGATATTTCTGTGAATGTTTCTCACAGACGGCATGCAGAAGTCCATTTCTTACTCTGAAATTCGTATTTTTTCACGACGCCAATACTTTATCCGAGACTGTCAATAGATGAGACACGTGATGAGAAAGCTCGTGAGAAAGTGACAGCTTTTGTTAGTGCAAACAGCTTTGTGCATACCTGAGGTCAAACACCGAACCTGTCCCATGATAATCTTCAAGCACAAGACAACACAGCGCACTTGTTTTTAACTAACGTAATATAACGTTTTTAACACAACATAACCTCATTTAAATTCTGATATAGATGAGAGCATGCGCAAATCTCATTTAGTACCTTTAATTCTCTCCTAAAACCTTTTATTTCCTCTTAATTCCCTTCTAATACCTCGCAATGATATTTATTTGCTTCAAATTCCCCTGTAATTCCCATAATACCTAATAATTCTTCCGAAATACCTTCAATTCCTTCCTAATTCCTTTCTAATTCCTCCGATGTGTACACTATTTTCCCTCAGCGGTTGCCCCCTCGGAAAAAGGCTTATACAATTATAAATTTCGCGATAATTTTGCAATAACAAATTTAGCGGTGGGTGAATACATCGAGGGTATTTTTCCGTAGTGTGGCTAATTTTTTACTATTTTTACAAAAAAAATCAGCGTGGTAAGAGCAACAACTCTTTTAATTTATTTTTTGGCTTAAAATCACTGGTCTAAATATTATATAACGTAAATATATAAATTTATTAATAAATTTAAATAATTAATGATTTTTTGTTTATTGATTGATTTGTTCAAAACAATAGGATTCTTCCTCTAGCTAACACTAACTTACTAACCAAATTTCACTACAATCCGACTTTTCGTTCTTCAGTTATCGTGCTTACAAGAAACGTGACGGACGGACAGCCAGACAGACACGTACATTTTGAAAGTTGTTCAGAATTCGATCACCAACACAGTGATATGAACATTTTTTCTCTACGAGCGATATATAATAAGTACTATGTACATAGTAATAAATGTAAAGAAAATACATATTGTTCAAAATGACTGCTCTTCTCAGCTATCGTCGTTTACGTAGCCAAAAAACTGTGGAAATTTTGTACCACTTGCGCTTAATAATACAAATCTGTAAGAAGGCATACCTAAATGTTTGATTTCCTGCCGAGAGAAGAGAGCGTGATTTAAAGATTTTGTTTATCTATTTTTTTAGAAATATCACTAGAAATCAAGCAATGTTATTATTTACGCCATCAACCATCCTGTAATTATTACTTACTTTTATTAATTCCTTTAACCTATCTGTAACAAATAATAGGCCATTATCGTCGTAATGCATCAAGTCACCGGTTTTGAACCAACCGTCTAAAAACGCATTTTTAGTTTCTTCCGGTTTGTTATGGTAGCCTTTCATGACTTGAGGTCCCTTAACCAAGAGTTCTCCAGATTGGTGTGGTCCCAGTGGTTTACCTGTTGATCAGTCAATAATTTATTAAATTTACTTTATTTACTTGCGAAATTAAAAAAAATATGTAAGTAGATATTTCCAAATTCAGTGACATCAAAAATACCATCAACAACAGTACATGATATAATCACTAGTTAATCTTTGCGATAGAACTATGATATAAATATATAAATACATATATGAATATGTACGGATTTACAGAAATCCTAACATTTGATATTTTTGAAAACAATCGAGAAAAATATGTTTGCACATATACAGGATGTTCCAGGTATGCGGTCATTAATTTTATAGTGGTGATTCTACATAAAAAAATATGAAAAAAATTTCACATTAACATGGGTCCGGAAATCCCTCCTAAAAGCGCTGCGGGCCTCTGAAGGGGGCGGCACTCAAAATTAGTGAACTTGCATTCATTCCGAAATTATTACTAAATTAAAGGACTCGACAGGTTCTAAAAATTAACAAATTAAATTAAATTCATTTTAATTCATTGAAAATATTCTGTTTACGCAAGAAGACTGGAAAATTTCCTTTGGGTTCAAATTTCTCGAAACCGGTTGGTCCTTCGGCGTTACAACAAGATAACCTTTTTTGTATATTTACAGCCATGAAATCATATACCGATGAGACAATCACAGAAAATTCACATTAAAAAGTTTGAGGGGAGAAGTCAGTCTCCCCTTTCCAATTTTGCGCACCCCTGTTTGAATTTACCCTTGGTGTATAACATCAGATAATGATCTTTATTGATATCGAATCACGCGCAACAACATTATTTCATATTTTGTGATGTAGAATCACTCCGAAAAATTAATGACCGCATACCTGGAACACCCTACATTGAATATTAACTGAAACTAACCTGTTGGATCGTCAACCGCCACCAGTTTCGCCAAGGTGTTTGGAATCAATTTTCCTATTGAACCGGACGTTTTCAATTGTTTTGCAACTTTCTTTGTGGTCGTTGTTACAACTGGAGACGTTTCTGTGAGTCCATAACCTAAAAAGTTTGATTTTCCAGAAGAGAATTGCAATATTTATGCTTATATCTCACCTTGCAATATTAATACATCTTTTCCAGCTTTTTCTAGAAATCTTTGCTCATCCAGAGCACCTAGAGGAGCAGCTCCTGACGTTATAACTCTTATAGATTTTAAATATTCTGCTTTCACCTCTGGGTGTGTTGTTAGAAATAGCACTGAAAAAGACATATATAGTTGTCTCCGTTTGTTTAATGCAGATTAAAAAGGCAATAAATAACAGCCATTCAAATATCAAAGAAGCGCTATTACCTGCCGACAACTTACTACAGAGCCGTATTTTAAATTTTTTCGTATTGTACTAGAAGCTTAAAAATCGTATTTTTGGTAGAAATTTAATAACGGTTCTGGTAAATTAAAAAATCTTCCTCTGTTTTGCATCACGATAGGAATATCTGATGCATTGGTGGACACATTGCCCGTCCTCCACGACATTGACAGATAAATTCAAAATACGTCTCTGTTTATCTGTTCCTTAGGCATGACGTTTTAGCTAGTGGGCGATTCGCGTAACTATATCACAAGAGTAGCAAATCTTAATTAAAAGTTGTTGTTGTTGTTGTTTTCGATTATTTCTTATCTTAATCATGTCAGAACATATTTTACATGCGAGTAATGATATTTTGTCTATTAAATAATCACATTACATTTATTATTTAATTTAATCTATAAAACTTCAGTATGCTCCAGTCTCCCTATACAGGGTGATTCATAGTGGATGGAGGATTAGAAGTATATAGAGAACGGGTAAACATATCCTTTTGATATTGACATTTTGAAATTCTGGAAGTTACTAAAGTCAGTGTGGCCAATCCAACCAAAATAATTAGAAGCATGTGGTACTTCCGGTTATACAGGGATCGATACCGACTTGCTTATCTTAAATGGAACACCCTATATATTTTCGACTTTTTGAAATGACCGTAAAGTTCTGAGTCCAAGCATGTAGCATACCCTATACCTAAACCCGGCGGTTTCGGAGATATTTGACAGGTGCAACGCTTTGCAAGGACCGTCACAACTTTCTTCGCATTGGAGATCCTCATTTGCTCCTTGGTACGCAGAAAGAACACAAGATGATCTAGTCCCTACAATAAAAATAAATAATAGTATACCAAGTGTTCTAATTTTTACGTTACATTTTATTAAATTCAAACCTCAAAAATTTCTTTATCTTAATTGGAACACCCTGTATTTTTTTGTATCAAATTATGTGAAATTAATTTTCCTTTTTTCTACTATGAGCATTGCAGGGGTTAAAATTATAACTTTTTGAAATATTGGCGATTTTCTTAAATGTTCAAGAATTTTTAATAAAAATTGCCATCAACTTAGCCATGATTATAAACAATCATTGTCGTTCTCTCATGTCAAAATATGCCAGCATATTTGAATTACACCCACGAGGAATTTTTAGATTTATTTATTATTTATGGAAATTGTGATAAGGTAATATCAAGTACATGTAACACATTTTGGGGGTATTTCATTCCACCATAACATGAATTTGAAATAACTGCACTGTTGCGATTGAATAATTATATTGAATAATAGTACAATTAATTTTGCGATTGATTAAGTATACATACAGGGTGTAATTAATTTCATGTTATTAAAAAAAAACTGGTGATAGGGAACGACAAGACAAACAAAAAAACCTTATATAACATGGGGTCTAAAGCTCATAGTTGTGGAGAAAAAAAAATTAACAAAAATTTCGCAAATTTTTAATAAAAATTTTTGAGAACTGCTGGAATATTGAGGTAGTTTTAGATCTAGATCTGATCTGAAGGAAACTATACTCTAACTCTCCCTTAGTTACTGTCGGTGTTTCGTTATGTACACACGTCCAACCTGTTGTTTTTGTTATTTTTTAATTTCCCGTCATTGTGTATTTATAGTTAACATTTATTTTATCGACTTACCGTTCAAGTTGTCAAATTCTTGATTATGTACAGACACAACTTACTTGTTCGTTCTTTTTGTATTCCTTTTTGGCTTTTGTACCAAGTTTTTATTTTATTTTTCTTTATTGACAACGTTAGTTGATAGTTTAGTGTTTAGTGTTGAACGAAGTGCTTATGTACTTAATTCGACGTACCGAACTGTGTATTGATACAGATGCAGAGATTTTGAATCATTTATGTAGGTAGTAAGCTTTTAACCCAGGACACGCATTTATGTTACAAATGTTAATAAACCACATTTAAATTTTCTAAATTATAAACAATCCAATATTTTGTTCCAAATTAAAAAACACACATGTAAAGAAATACTGTGTTTAAACCTCTATGGCCATTATTTGCTTGCAATTGTGCACGAAGAGAGAACGAATTATTTACCTCTTTATACTTGCCTCAGTTCAGTTGAGGCGGTACATCAAAGGCGGTCGATGATCCTTTGACACCGCGTGTGCCGGCCAGCACTTTTTTATGACAATTTAAAAGTTGTACAATTGGGAAGTACAAGTCCATCGACCAAGAAAAGCAGTGGTTCTCAATAGTTGTCTACCATAATATTAAATATGTTAACCTAGATCAGTGTTGTTCAAAGTGCCCCTAGAGGGAAAAGTCATAAAGGTTTTTTGTTTGTCTAGTCGGTCCCCATTACCAGTTTTTCTTAATGACATGAAACTGATTACACCCTGTATAAGTGAACTGTAATACATATGATATGATAATGGTATTGGTCTTCAAAGTGCCACCTGTTGGTCGAGCAGCGATGCGCTCGCACGTTTTCCTGCACTCCTAGATACATACACAGTTTGTTCTCTACATTTGCTACTCAATGCCCACAAGAACAGAAACCACCACGATACACTGTAAAACGAATATTGGATCATTTTAGAATATCTGGCTCTGTCAAGGCAGGAATTCTAAGGAGGATGTTGGTGATGAAAACATAGAAATAGCAATTCTGCGTTATTTTCTGGCATTTCCAATTATGTCATTAAAGCAAGCTGCTCTTATCCAGCAATTCATTTCACAGAATCTTATCAAAACATAAGTCAATTCTCGTTCCATATGGTTCAACAAAGAAAAGAAACAGAAAATTTTTGTGAATTTATTTTAATAAAACATGAAGCTGGCAATTATATTTTGGGAAATATGTGGACAGATGATGCTAAATTTACCAAAAATGGACTTTTTAGTCAGCACAATTCCTCTTACTTTAGTAATTCGAATCGTCATGTATTCAAAAAGCGAAATATTCAAGAACATTAGCGGCTTGGTGTGTGTTTAGTTACTGTGCCATGAAACAGTAATATCATTACAATTTTTTGAGGAAATCTTAAGTAGTAAGTTGGAAGAATTTCTTCTTCAGCAAATATGTTTAAGGCTTCCTCCTTAGAATTCCTGCCTTGATAGAGCCAAATATTCCATAATTAACCAATATGCGTTTTACAGTGTATGGTGATGGTTTCTGTTCTTGTGGGTACCGAGTAGTAAGTGTGTTACATATTCTTGATATTACCTTATCACATTCTCCATAAATAATAAACAAATCTGAAGTCCACGTGATGGTCTTTTTTGACATAAGAGAATTACTGACATTAATGGTGTTCCTAATCATGGCTAAATTGATGGCAATTTTTATTAAAAATTCTTGAACATTTAAGAAAATAGCCAATATTTCAAAAAGTTGTAACCTTAACCCTTACAATGTCTATACTAAAATAAAGGGAAATTAATTCTACATAATTTGGTATAAAAAATACGGGGTGTTTCGTTCAAAATAAAGAAGTTTTTGAGGTTTGAATTTGATAAAATGTAACGTGAAAAATGGAACACTTGGTATACTATTATGGAATTTATTGTAGGGACTAGCTCATCTTGTGTGCCAAGAAGCAAATAAGGATCTCCTATACGAAGAAAGTTATACCGGTTCTTGCAAACCGTTGCACCTGTCAAATTTGTTATAAAATGTCAAGTATCTCCTAAACTGGTGGGTTTAAGTATAGGATGTGCTACACTTGCTTGGATTCAGAATTTTATGGCTATTTCGAAAACTCGAGGATACATAGGGTGTTTCATTTAAAATAAGCAAGTTGGTATCGACTTCCGGTATAGTCAGAAGTACCACATGCTTGTAATTATTTTGGTTGGACTGGCCACACTGACTTTAGTAACTCCTAAAATTTTCAAAAGGATATGTTTACCCGTCCTCCATATACTTCTAATACTCCATCCACTATGAATCACCCTGTATATTAATATTAGTTCGATATCAAAATAATACATTTTATTTTTACTATGTCTTTGGAATTGATTTTAAATTACAATTGATTGACTCTAGATTAAATTCATTGTTACATTCAAATGTTTAGAATCTAAATAATGTATTTTACGTAGGTACATTTTGAAATTACTGAAGAATGCAAATATTATTGAAAGTCGATTATACATATGTGACTTTCACAATGGAAAGACGTCATTTTAACAATATATTTTTGAAGTGAAACTTCTATAACGAGGGTAAACGAATTTGACGTCGTAAAATCTGTAATGCCTGGAGTGGGGATTACAGAAGACGTAATGAACCTTGGGTGCTTTGCGTACTTAACATTATGCGAGCATCATGCGTATACGTCGAGTGAAATTTGTGTGTGTGCGTGGTGTCATGGGAGCAGTAACGTTTGATGCTACTATAGTGCTATAGTATTTGTGAACATTATACGAAAGCGGTCAAGTTTTTCTGCTTTAATAAAAATTGTATGATTTTACATATATGTTGATAGTTTCAGTGTTCACGGACAAGTGTTTCGTATCAAGTGTGTCATCTTATTCGAAATAAGTAACAAGAGAAAAGTATCTGAAGATGGAGATGAATCGTTTAATGAGACTATTCATATTTTAACACTAATGCACTTCGAGTGAGAAGGCATCGTGAAAAGAAAAAGGCAGCTAAATCTCCAGAAATTCCTAAAAGTGCGTCGCAACGCGCGAGGGAATACCGACAATGAAAAAAAGCACGTCTTGAAAGTGATGCTTCGTCTGGACTTGTAAGAGCATCTGTTGACAGCGACGCTCATCTTATAAATTTAAATGGTGACAGTTTAGCAATAACAGGAACTAGTAACCAGCTCATGATGATTGAAAATTAACTCAATATTCATTATAGTAATTATAACTGTTTTATGAATGCTCCTAGACAATTATAAAAACTTTTCCGGACAATCCGTTCGGTATAGAGTGGCGGCCCGTCAGGGATGGCAGGGTAGGCAGTGCCCACCCAATTTTCTAAGAGCGCCAAGGCCAAGAAGTAGCTAGTCATTAGGTTTTGCCAATTTTAATATAAAAATTATAACATTAAAAAGTAATTTTTATTTTTGATGTTTTTAATATTTTACTACATATTAATCCGCCTCCGCCAAGTTCACATACGGATCCGCTTAATCTTAATATCTGGTCGCTTGCCGCTAATATTTTATGCGCATGAGCTTAAACTCTAACCATTAGTGACCAGGGTGGGCAGCGGACACTGAAATTGTGTGTTATACTACGTCTACGCGTATGTTGGTCATTCTCTTACGATCTTACGCCTGCAATACGTATCAAAATGGTTACGTATGTCTATGTCTTGCGTTTTTAGGCGATTTATATCTAGGGAGGGCATGTCACGCCTAAAGGAAACTTAATAAAGTTATGAGTAATGAGTATTGAATTTTGAATTATTGAATAGAACATGTTTACATTTGACAATATATCAAAATGAAACTGATGGAAAATTTGATATTTGATGAATAATAGAAAAAGAAGGAAGTTAGTGTGACATTGATTATGATTATTATTATTATGAAAATTTAGATCATTATCACTTCTATATTTTTACACTTTACATTCCTCCAAATATGCCATCTGACTTTTACAATTCTGTTTTTGATATATTTTGTGCTCTTAACTTTATTTTATAACTCACATATCTTAATTTTGGGTGATTTTAATCTTCCGAATAATTGTTCCCATCACTCTAGTACTGCGTCACCTGCTACTCAAATAATTTTAAATTTTCAAGACTTTTTAAATTTAGAGCAGTTCAATTACAAGGAACTCAAACAACAAGTTACTTGATCTTGTTTTATCTAACAGGAGCTGGAAGGTAGTACAAGCCTCTGATATTTTTCTTGGAGAGGACTTTCATCATCCTGCTCTGCTTATTTATTATAATGTTCGTAGTATCGGAAATAATCGCTACAAACAATATATATCTTATATGTACAACTTCAGAAAAGCAAATTTTCCCATATTAATCAAATGTTCTTTGATGTTGACTGGAACTTGTTAACCGAATTTTGTGATTTTCACTCATCTTATGAAAAATTCTATGAAATATTAGAACCCATATTAAACATCTGTGTTCCCACGAAACATATACCTAAACGTAGTTACGCTCCTTGTTTTAACAGTGAAATTATAAAGAATATAAAAAAACCACAAACTATGGCGGTTATATAAATCTAGAGATAATGAAGAATAACTCCAAAAGTTTAAAGATCTAAGACGTAAAATAAAATCCGATATGGAGACTGCACCCAAAAATTGCAGTAAATATTTATAAGAAAATATTGCACAGAATCCTTCAGAAGTCTGGCGACATATTAATTTCAAAAGAAATACGTCCAATTTGCCCAAAAATTTCAAGTATAATGATATCATTTCCGATCCTAAAATAATTAGTAACTCATTAGTATAATGATATCATTTCCGATCCTAAAATAATTAGTAACTCATTTGCTGACTGTTTTCAACAATGTTACTCTACTCTAGAACAATGCAATGTTGATGACGAACATAAGTGACCTTTTTAATAACTCTTGTCCAAATATTCGTAATCTTACAGAAGATGATGTTTTCAAGGTACTGAAGATATTAAAGCCTAAACCAACCGGTGGTTCTGATAATATTCCATCTTTCGTAGTACGTGACTGTGCAGCAGTATTTGCCAAACCATTATGTATACTTTTCAATCTATCTCTTCAGTTTTCAACATTTCCACAGTGTTTGAAGCAGTCCAAAATCATACCCGTCTTTAAGAAAGGGGATAGAACTTTGATAACTAATTACCGGCCCATTGTAATTTTGAATAACTTTGCTAAAGTCCTCGAAATATTATTGTATGAACATATATTTTGCCTCAAATTTCTGAATTCCAACACGGCTTCTTTAAAGGCCGATCTACAGTTACTAACTTATTCTATTTAACTGAGTATTTGTCTGATGCAATTGATGATGGTAGTCAAGTTGACATAATCTATACAGATTTTTCTAAGGCTTTTGTCAGGCTAAACCATAGTATTCTTTTGCAAAAATTACACGTTTTCGGATTCTCAAATGACGTCATTTTTCATCTTACCTAAACAATAGAACCCAATTTGTCTTGTTCTGTGGCCATAGATCCGTCGAGGTTTTACCGACCTCAGGCGTCCTGCAGGGATTTAATCTAGGTCCGCTTTTGTTCATTATGTTTATTGACGACATTGGTACTGATATCGCCCTGAATTGTCTTCTATATGCTGATGATCTGAAATTATTCTGTAGAATTTCGAGCAACGACGAGTGTTTGATTTTGCAACACAATGTAGACAAAATTAGGTGTATAAAAAACAAATTATTCCTCAACTCTAATGTTCTATCAGTAACAACTAAACAGAACATTATAAAACATGATTATGCGCTTGAAAATAACGTACTCTCTAGACCTGAGACATTCACTGATTTAGGTGCAGTGTTTGATGAAAAGCTGTCACTTACCCATCATATTAATCATGTTGTCAAAAAATCCTATAAATCTCTTGGATTTCTTATTAGGAATATTTTTAACTTCAATAACGCCTCCGGTCTTAAATTACTGTATTTTTCTATTGTGAGATCTAATTGGTCACCATATTATAAGACACATATATATATAACTTAGAAAGTATTCAACGTAGGTTTTTGAAGTATTCCACATTTAAAGATGATGGAACATACCCGCCTATTGGTACTCCCCAGTCTGAACGATTATCGAGGTATCTCATTAATATCGTTAGAAGATCGCCGTAAAGTCTCTTATCTAACTTTTCTTACAGATTGATACATAATATCACCGACAGCACTTATATACTTAATATGCTTCCTTTTCATGCGCACAGAATTGCTTCACGCCGAACAAGTTTATTTAAAGTAATCACGCCCAGGACAAATATAAAAAGTTTTCACCACTTCAGGGTGTGTGTCTGGCGTATAATGGTATACACGGCGTCGTTGATATTTTTAACTGCAACGTTGCCTCTCTAAAATTATGTATCTTTAATAATAATTAACTGATTTTTGTCCATTATTGTAACAATTGTACTTTGTGTTCCTCAAATTGTTCTTATAATTATTTTAATATTTTACTTAATCGATTTGCTTGTGCATGAATGCTCATCTTTGTTTCTAAATGAATATTACTCTTTTTCTTTTTTTGTAATCTTTTTTGTATTATCCGGTAATTGGGTCTCTCGACCTGTTGGATAGCGTATGTAAAAGATAATAATAATATTTGTGAATGATGAAATGCAAATTCAAATAGATACAGGGCTTTGTAGTTTGTGGGTGGAATGTGGACAATGCCTGCCTCATCCCCTCCCTTTCTTTTACAATTGTAATTTCTCGCCAAACATCGTTTTATTTTCGGAAGTATGTAACGTATTTATTATGATTTGTTATTTGTTTGTGTTTGTGCAAATGCCTACCCACAGCTAAAAGCCACAGGCCGCCACTGTCGGTATAGCCTGTTCTATTTGTGATAGACTGGTTTCAAAACGGTTTGAAAAATGCCAGTGCTGATGTTTCATTCATGTTCCTAATACCCTGCTCTTATAACCTATTATATAATTTTAGCATAGAAGTTTCACTTCAATCTCGTGAGTATTCACGCACTATTTTCTTAAATCATATCTTACCAAGAGGTGGTGCGGCAAAAATAAAACTGATATTGAAGTTTTTTAAAACGGATGTATAAAGGGCAGGGGTAAACTTCGGTAGCGTCACTGACTTTGCCCCGTAACATAGCATGTTGATTAATACAGCAGTAAGTCCATATATGTGGTACATTGGTAAAACCGCTGGAGATATATCTTGATGACTGTCTGAAAATTAAAAAGTATAAAATTAAAAATGACTAAAAATTTAATCGAAAACTTTAAAAATTACAAAATATGTCGACTAACAAGTTTAATTAAAAATCTGTGTTTATGTTTAAGCAGGTACAGCAAAACAGATGATTGTTGGCGAGCGGCAGGGAAGTAATTTTCAGGTGCCTGTCCAAGTGCATCCTAACCGGCGTTATAGTGGCGTGCAACTGAAAATGATTTATGACAAGGTCACCATTATAAGTATATACAGGGTGTCCCAGAATTGAGTTCCAGGACGGCAATCTGTGATTCCTAAGTTCGTATTGGGCCCATATAGCCCAGCTTACCTCAATCCAAAAATACATCCCTGAGGAAGTACATTCTCTTTTTCCAACAGTTTCCGTTGTATTGAAAATAAAATTTTCTAATTTTGATAGGAACTGTACCTCTCTAAGTACTCTATGAAAACTTGGTAACAACCAAATATCTTTTGTTTCTCAATTCTTTTTCATAATTATTAATATTTGACTGGCTGTAACTTTTTAATCACCCTTTAAAATTACGAAATACTTAAACATTTTTATAGAGCATTGAAAGGACTGTAAAAAAGGTACTCTTAAAAATGTTTGTAATATCAATCAAAATTCAAGAAATTATCGTTTTTTCCTCTATTTGTATTTAACATTTATTTACAATTCTAAAACAAAATGTTGTAATAACAGAAAAGTAGTTAACTTAAAAAAAATACATGAATAACAAGTGCTTCGTATGATGTCCACCTGTTTTAGTACACGAATTAATGCTTTTAAAATTTTGTGTAGTATCAACCAAAAATCAAGAATTACCGTCTTTTCTCTGTAGGTCATAGATGCTTGTGAAACAGGAATCCTGTCGCGTTTGAGAAACAAAAGATATCTGGTTGTTATCAAGTTTACATAAAGTTAGAGATACAGTTCCCATTAAAATTCTAAAATTTTGTCTTCGACATAACTGAAATTATTGAAAAATGTTTTTTCTGTCTAACTTTAAGAGGACTGAAGGAATGCATTTTTGAACTAAGGCAAGTTGGGTTATATGGGTGCAATATGAACTCAGGTTCTCGCCCGGGAACTCAATTCTGGGACACCCTGTATATAAAAAAATTACCTGCAAAAATATACTTTCTTGTTTTTTTTAACCCAAGTGGGTGATTCCGAAGATTTTTGATGTGCTGAACTCAATGCCGTTGGCTGTTTTGCGCCATCACGTCACAATTTTGAGAAAACCTGACCTAAAAGTGCTAAAAAGGCCATCCCTGCCTATATTCGTGCCCTAATAACTGGACAACGATGCGAGATTGAGTAAAACGGATCAGACCATCTTATTCAGCTGTACAAAATCTTCGAAAACCAATAGTAATAATTAAAAAAGTGCACTTAGATGGCCCAAACATTATTTTATTTCTAAGTTTAGTAAGAAATACTAGAATGTTTGTCGTCAGTATATATACAAGTAAATCGGACCTAAATAGCTAATTCCATAGGATTTTGACACACTGAACACAATGCCGTTACCCGTCTTTCACTATGAAGGATTTGGAGAAAACATAACCTCAAAATGGATAAAATGATATTTTTATAATATTTAGGTTTCAATCAATAAGCGGAATATGAGGTATTATTTCAGATGGATTTCTACGTGTAGAACACGAAGTAGTTGTCCTTACTTTATCAGATCACGATATAGAGAAAACATAACCTCAAAATGAAAAAAGGCTGTTTATAATAGATTTAGGTGTTAATAACTTGAGAATAGGATAAGACGAACATCGTGGAAAAAGTTATGAAATGTCTGTGCAAGTTTAGCAGCTAAGGCAGTAAAAACATACACTTAAGAGGTACACCTAATGAAAACATCATAAACAAGAGGAAAGGCAAATTCCAATGTTGGTGGGAACCCTGAAAACGGGTAACGGCATTGTGTTCAGCGCATCAAAATCCTATGGAAATAGCTATTTAGGTCCGATTTACTTGTATATATACTTACGACAAAAATTCTAGTACCTATTTGTTGCTAAACTCAGAAATAAAACAATGTTTGCGGAACCTGTAGTTATGTTTTTTTTATTGTTACTATTGGTTTTGAAGATATTGGACAGATGAATAAGATGTTCAGGTCTGTTTTATTCAATCACCAATCTTTGTCCAGTTACTAGAGCACGAATAGACAGAAATTGCCTTATTAGCACTTTTAGGTTAGGTTTTCTCAAAATTGTGACGTGATGGCGCAAATCGGCCAACGGCATCGGGCTCAACACGTTAGAAACCTTCGGAATCACTGATTTAGTTTAAGAAAAAAAACCTTCCTGGTCAGGGTTATTAGTCATCCGCACTGCTCCCACCTACTGGACTATGGCCCTGCCGCAATCAAATCACGTAATATCTATTTTCTTCGTTTTAGTACATTTCAATTTTTTTACTTACATTCTATTCTTAAAATACTTAAACACCCAATAAACTATTTCTCGTGTTGACTATGAAAAACACTTTTCTTTTCGTTGCCCGACATCGACTAGCTATAATTGCACACTATTTATCAGAGAAAAATAAATATACATTACCTGTGGTAGGTAGAACATTGTTATAATCGGGATGACTCATTGCGACAACGTTAGATACAATATTATAATGGGACAATTCAACCCCTTTCGGCAATCCTGTGGTACCGCTGGAGTATGGCAATATTGCTAGATCTTTTGCATTTCCCAGTTCAAAATCGGGAATGTCTATTTTATTATCTACTAATTCACTAAATTTTATTGCTCCTTGAGGTAAACTTTCGCCTTCCTAAAAAAATAATGAATCTTTATTAGAATATTTAAAGTTTGATTAGTTTGTTATTTAATTATATTTTTGACTTATCTACTATGCTGACGGTATCTACATAAAAGTAAAACAAGTAACTGAATATAAACCTAAAGCTGGGTCTCAATGGCGCAACCTTATATACATAATATGTAATTTTCAAAATAAAGCAAGTATATGATATCCAAAGTCAGTTTGAAACTCATAAAGAAGACCAATAAAGGTATACTTCATAACGATAGACATGAGCGTCGATCTACAATTTTTAATTTTTTAATTTTAGGATCACTTTATAATTATTGCAAATATTGTTTCACTACTTTATATTAATTGATAGGCATGATGTAAATGATTTATTTATAATACATTATTTATTTATAGTAAATAATGTTAGTTTAACGAACAACTCCATAAATGATTCAATAAAAGTAAATATGAATAACATTTAACCTACGGCTATGCGACCGGCATAAATCAAATCAGGCAGGGGCTTGTAATGGTGAGCCAGGTAAACAATCGACTCCTTTCGTTTGAGGTAAGCGCATAGCATATCTGGTGAACTCTATATTTTTTATACGGATATCGTTCCCAATATTCACGGCCTCGGCTCTTATTCTATCACCTCACTGACTTACCCTGATAGCAATGCTTTAGACCGAATTTCCAAATTAATACTAGAAATACTATACCTATGGAGTGAAAAAATCTTTAACCCTCGAGAGGTCGCGGCTGATCTGACAGATACCTAGAGTTCTTTTTGTTTAACAGTTTCCAACTTCTGCCTACCACAGCCTGACGCATCTGTCTACCTTCTAATGCATGTCCTAGTAGAGGGGAGCAATTGATATTTTGTCGTTAGTTCTGCTTGGGCACTTGTAGGTACGATACACTTTTGTTCTAGCGCGCCGTAATTTGTATCTAATAAATACACCACGATCTCTTGCGTCTGATATCTGTCTGGCATCGTTTTCTATTATTACCTTGCAAAATTACAAAAAAAATGTATCGGTTGGATAATCCTAAAGATGTTGAGGAACGTCAGCAAATGTTGTTGGACTCTGACGATGCTCCAATAATAATGAGTTTGGAAATGAAAGTGATGTGGACGAAACTGATAACTTAGAAGTGCGGTTAGAAGACTCGGAAAGTGAGCAAAGTGTTTCTGATGACGAAAGTGAAGGCGATGAAAATGAGAATGATGAGTATTATCTCGGTGAGGATAAAATTGCAAAATGGAGTAAAAAGCAGAATTCTAAAAATGTAAGAAGACAAAACAAAATATATTATCCCAATTACCTTTCTGCAAAGAATGCAAAAACTGAATTGGAATGTTGGAGTTGCTTCTTGTCAGAGGATATTTTGGATTTAGTTTTATTACATACAAATCAATATATAAATTCCATTGCCGAAAAATTTTCGCAAGAAAGAGATGCAAAGCGAATTGATAAAATTGAGCTCAAGGCATTTTTGGGTCTTTTGTATTTGGCGGGTCTGCATCGCAGTAACAGACTAAATTTAGAAGATCTATGGGCGACAGATGGTACGGGAATAGAACCTTTTAGATTAACTATGTCTTTACGCAGATTTAGATGTATTCATAATAGTATAAGATTTGACAAGACTACATGCCCAGAACGACAAAAGTTTGATACGTTGGCAGCTGTAAGAGAAATGTTTACGCTGCTTGTAAATAATTGCCGTAGAAGCTATTCCATGGGACAAAATATTAGAGTTGATGAAATGTTGCCAGAGGTTCGAGGCAGATGTGGGTTTAGACAGTGCATCCCATCCAAACCCAATAAATACGGGACCAAAAATAATGTTTGCCTTAGTTGACTCCAAATTATTTTACACAGGAAATCTAGAAATGTATGCTGGTCAGCAACCTCATGGGCCGTTTTCTATTAGCAATAAGCGTTTAGATGTCAGAAAGGATAAGAAAGAACTACCACCAGAATTAGTAAATGTGACCAAAAGAGCAGAAGAATCCAACTTATTTGCATTTAGTAACGACTGTACACTCGTGTCGCATGTGCCCAAAAAACATAAAAATGTAATCTTGATGTCAAGTATGCATTTCGATGACAAGATAAATGCACAAACTCAAAAGCCTGAAATAATCGAGTTTTACAACCAAACCAAATCAGGAGTTGACACCGTAGACCAATTGGTTGGAACATATAATGTAGCTAGAAATACCAGACGGTGGCCGATGGTAAAATTTTATACGGTTTTGAATATGGGTGGAATAAATGGTCAATGTATTCACATGCTCAATCAAAATGTAAAGATAAGAAGAATGTTTATAAAAAACCTTTGTGGGCAATTGATTTCAGATCAAATAAAAAGGCGTTCTGAGAAGAATTCGGGTATACATAGACCTTGTGACGCAAAAGTCACCGTCGAGTCCCGATAGTCCAAAGTGACCAGCGAAAACTCGACTAACCCGGTTAACTTTGAAATGCGGTGAGAGCTGGGTTCGTAGGTAAGGTTAGAATTCAATGTGTCAAACTATTTTATATTTTAATAACTTTATGCAAATGCTTGGAAAGTTAATTATATACGAATTATATAAGCTTGGGGGGCGCCAGCCAAATAACTTGACAGAGAATGGGATAGAGAACAAAACAACAAAGTAGAAAGCCAACGTATATAAAGGTAAAGTTTAATAATTAATTATAAAATGTATAAGGTAAATAAATTTTAAATATATGTAAAAAATAGGCTTATCTGCACTTTGCAGATATGAATATAGTATCCTTTTAAGAAGGTAGGTATAAACAGTGTAAATACACCCTTAAATTATAAACTATTAAATTTACAACAAGAGATCCATAAGATATTCATTTGTATTTTCATTTTTTAGCACCGAAAGCAGCTGCTCATGGTTTACAAATTGCATATAAAGAACTTACAACATATTACATATAAACACTAAACAAATAAGAACGTGTTATGTATAAAACGGTGGCAAGAAAATGAGTGGCGACAAACTACAAAAAAAATATATATAGGTACGTTGGATTCAGTAGCGCTGGAGGCTGATGAGACTCCTCACAATTTTATGGTTGAACCAAATAAATCTCTCCAGTGGGATGAAAATAATTAATAGTGTCACTTACTTGGTCTATATTACGTACCCTCAGAATCGTACGTATTACCTGGGAAAAATGTACAGTGAACGATGCCCAGACGACAACCCTGGACAACACGTCTGTTTCAAAGTTGCTAGTACCTGGTAACAGTTTCTTTTTTTAAAAAAATAAGGAAATACTGTGGTTCCAATAAATCCTTGAAAGGCCAACAAATTTCTGTATTTGTATCTAGGCAGTATTCAACCAAAATAGGGCGGGCAATAGGGCTCCAAAAGAAAAACCAAGACAAAGAAAAAAACCTTAGATGTTCTGAGGTTTTATTTAATTTAATTAAATAACTAAGAGACCTGGAGAACCACTTTTCTCTTCTCTCCACAAATTCTCAAGATGGCCGTCTCTTTTTTGTTCTTTCACCGTAAAAAATTTAATCTTTCTCAATAATATCAAATTTGCTTATTAAAATTCCCTAGATTTATTTGACATCTGTCAATTTGAAACCAAAACAATTCTCGAAATTATTTCTATGAATGACTATGAAAAATAACCAGGTAGCTTACTAAATTTTGAAATTTGACTTAATGATTAGTTATAATAACATCCTAATTTAATACTATTACTTGTTTTAGGAGGCTAACGAAAGGAAACCAGCATAAACATAGACCATATAAGGACGAATAAATAGAGAAGTAGTTACGCTGGAGGATTCAACGTCTTGATAAATAACAAGCAGGTAGTCGAAACCAACTTCACCGATGTGAACCGTCCAGAATTTCAAGACACGAGTGCTTCTTTGTTTATCGCCGATAGGTTACATACTGTGCTTCTGTTGAAAGTATTTCATGTTTAAATTTTATCGGTACTTGCTAATTTTGACTTGCCACAACCTTTGCACCTAAGGCTTCATACTCTGCAACGTCCAGAAGATGCAAGTTCAAGCAGAAACCCAGAACCAAAGATCAGAAAAGAAAAGATGCTCCTCCTGCCATGCATAAAAAACCACACGTTTGTCAAAATATTTTTGTAAAAATTGTAAAACCTTTTTGTGTCTTCAACATAGCACAATTGTATGAATCTGTTGTTTTAAACGGTTAACTAGTCCAAATCCTGACAATTCTGACTAAATATTTTATAAATTGTTTATTTTATTTTTGAAGCCAAAAAAACATTTTTTGTTGTTTCCTGTTGTTATTTTTTTCTTATATTTAAATAAAAATAACAGTTTTCAAACAATTTGTAGAGTTTTTCTTTTGCATTTCAGAGTTTAACCTTTTTGGAAGATATGTGTCTCTCAGATACACCGCGACCTCCTGCGAAATTTTTTGGGCCGCGACCTCTCGAGGGTTAAGGGTAAGTAGTAATCTCAACACCATGTACTATCGGGTAGCGTGAAAAATCTCAATTGCTTACCAAAATGATAAGTAGTTTGTAGGTATTTAAGGACAGGCTTATTAATCTCAACATATTGTACAATTTTCATCTGAAAACGATCACGCACTTTCTGCGACCAAGTCTTGCATCTAGCGTTTCTAGAGGCATGACTCAGGTATACCACATCGTTGGCATTTTTTGTAGACATATTTCCAAACTGTCAGTAAAATGGCATTCAATATATTTAAATACAGTTTCTAAACAATTGGCAATTTTTGCTTTCTTTATTTTAATTGCCCTTTGTTTTCGTTATGTTTTAAATTGGGGTTGTATTTTTGGAAAAAACTGTATAGATGAAAAAAGTCTTATTTTAACATGAAAAATCGATCCTGAATATTTGGCGGTTTAACTCAGGATCAGCCTATATAATTCACATGTAAGGTATAGACCTCATACTTCGATTCCTATACCACCTTCAGGTATCCTTAGTAGGGAATCTAAGACCTCCAATTCAGCAAGGGGGGGTCAACTGTGACATATACAAAAACCAAAAACGGATTCCCATGTAAAATTTCATGACGGATACGAATTTTGAGTTCACCCCTTGATCCAGAATTGCGAAATGGGAAAAAAATGCAATTTTGGGCAAATTTCTAAAAACTACGGGAAACATTTATTTTTTTGTTTCTCAGTCAATACCTCGTTAACTGTTCGAGATATCTGTTTCAAATTTTGACACCAATATCTTTGGAGATTGGCCTCACTTACAGTGTATGTGAAACTTTTTTCGGCAACGTCGTTTTTTGGCAAAAAAAATAAAAATCTTCGCTTAACGCACAAAAACACCAAAATGCATTGCAAAATATAACATGCTAGAAACTTTTTTATTACTAAAGATACATGGTCATATGATCGAGAGAAAATAAAGCTTATGAATTATAGAAACTTTTTTACTTGAAGAATTTTTTTCTAGAATGCTTAGTTTGGCTGTTATGACTGTTGTAAATAAATAGTAGTGTAACGACTCATATATTGCCCGTTCTTCTCGGCCGGCGCGAGCGCTCTCGGCTAGCAACTCGCAACCGTATTCAGTCATATCAGAGATACGTAGGTATTTTATTATTTAGTTCATGTATGTTTTATTTTAAAAATGGTACCAGTGGAAGTTTATCAGTTACCAGTAGAACCGAAAAATACTGTTCTTATTATTTACATCATGTCTTTAATTCAAAGGCATCAAAGCTATAGCTGTTCAACTTTCAAAGAACTCTTTGAAAAGTCTTTGAAATTAGTTATAAACATGAGACCAAAAGGGTGTAACCTACCGACGGACCAAAGTAAGAAGAGTGTACTGTCTGTATAAAGTAAACGATGGGGTAGGTATACCGAATTGGAAAAATATTATTTCTCATTCTGATAATAAACGAGAACTCTTGAACTTTTTTGCTTGCAAGTTTGAGGAAAGTTATTTCAGAATAGATCAAAACGTTCAGATTGTTATTGCAGGTATGTTTTTAGAAAATAGCAAAACTATTTTATGCGATCAAAATAATGTGAAAATCATGAAATCCCTACATTTTTCCGATCATGAAGAAGCAGGTACCAGACTTTTTGCAATCTTGTCATTTTTTAGAAATGAATGTACTAGAACAGTCATACAGGGTGATTCACGTAAACCGTTCATTAGAAGTTTAGGGACTTGTAACGATAATTTAATTTTGAAAATTTGGTTGCTTACATAGTTTTTTATGCTCTTTTCACTAAAAATATTTTCATGGTTATCGCACTTCCGCTTATACCGGAAGTTACCATCAACTTCGTTATTTTAAATGGAATGATATATATTTTCTTGCATTTTTGAATTCTACTGGTCATTTTAATAGGACTTTGATCATACTACCATATCCCTAAATCTAACCCTACTCGAGGTATAATTCTGTGGCATTCGCCATGAATAAAAAATAAGTTTAAAATATCATTGTTTGAATATCCATTTCTATTATTCTCCATGACTGATAACCCTTTACTAAATTTATTTATAAAATCGCTATAAACACTGACGTGTTTGATAGATTAATAATTGCAACAAATGTCATTTCCACAGCCAACTATTGTAAGACATTAATACTTTGTTTGATAGACGCTATTAATTGCAACAAATGTCATTTTCACAGCCGACTATTATAAGAGCAACACATACTTCGATGTATTTCGCACATTAAAATACAAAATTATCAATAACACAAAAACTGTAAAAGATGAGTATAGGAAACCCTAATGCAGATCGATGCAGAATAAAATTATACATGAGAAACAGTAAAAATATACAGGGTGTTCCATTTAAAAAAAAATTTTTTTTTGACGTTTGAAATTTGCCAAAATTGGCAGTAAATTCGGACCACCCTGTAACCAATTAGGTTACTTTCAAAGCACAATTAGGAAGCTTAAGGGTTCCACTAATTGTGTTGTATAAATGGTAAATTTCACTTTCATTATGTTAGGGACAGCAAATTTCAAACTACTCGGTGTCAAGACACAAATTTTCCGAAAAGTCAGTATATCTCGAGTAGGGTTAGATTTAGGGATATGGTAGTATGATCAAAGTCCTATTAAAATGACCAGTTGAATTCAAAAATGCAAGAAAATATATATCATTCCATTTAAAATAACGAAGTTGATGGTAACTTCCGCTATAGGCGGAAGTGCAATGATGTTGAAAATATTTTAGTGAAAAGAGCATAAAAAACTATGTAAGCAACCAAATTTTCAAAATTAAATTATCTCTACAAGTCCCTAAACTTCTAATGAACGGTTTGCGTGAATCACCCTGTATATACTGTGGACACTGATATTTTTGTTCTTTCATTGTATTATGCGACTATATTAAACACTGAAATATGGCTTCAACGGCAAAAATCTTTTATTTTTTGTCATGATGTGATTACCCAAATATCTACTACATTTGATTTCGACAAAAGAAATCTGACCAACATTTTACTAGCTGTTTACTGCCCCTCTGGAAATGATACTGTTAGTTATCCCTTTAAGAAAGGCAAAAAGACAGTAGTTAAAATATTACGTGACAGGTTAAATATGAAGAATTAACACATTTTGGGGCAGCGAACCGAGATGGAACTTACAAACTAACTGATAGTGTATTAGATTCCTGTAGGTTATTTTTTAAGGTTCTTTATGGCAGACCTTTATTTAGAGGAAATTTGTATGAGCTACGAGTACATTTATTCACTTCATATAAAACAGATACGAGGTAATTGTTTTAATTATTTTATATAGACACTATACCGATAATGATGAGTAATCCACAAAAGCCAGAGAATATACACTTAAATTCATATTGCAAATGTAAAATGTAGACTTGTACCAGTCGCTGTCGATGTCTAAGTGCAAAAGTAAAGTTGTTTGTGCGAAGGCAAATGTTCCTCACTTTTAAATTAAACTAATTATAAAAATTAAATAGTTTTCTTTATTTACATAAAATACAAACATTTTTAATTGGACTGACACAATATAAATATGGTTCATTAAATCGCAGACCCTAAGCCTTTTTCTTACTAATATGGAAGCTTTTATCTTATAATAGATACACAATGGTTAGCAGAGCACGCAATGAAGTGTACACACCAGGCTAGACCAATTTGACCGGGCCGGGCCAACATGTGCGCCAACGCTGAACCAATACAATCTCCTTTTTTTCACTATTAAGCCAAAGTATAAAAACATATTCAAATGCAAAAACTTCTTTGGTCTTTTGTCATCATTTTATGTCGATTAACTACACCTCTATCTCTACTTATAAAAAAGTTTCTCGCATACTATATTTTGCAATACATTTTTGAACTTTTGTGCGACATGTAGGACTATAGTTGTTTTTTATAAAAAAGTTATATTGATGTAATAATTTGGCTCTATACAGAGTCCAAGAAGAAAGTTAAAAGATTATTCTCCTAAAATTTCAGATCGTTACTATTACCAGTAAATGAGATATTGAGTGGGGAATGAGAATACTAATGTTTATTGTGTTTTTCTTACTTTTGGAAATAAACAACTTTTTCTCTAATTTCGCAATTCCGAATTTAGTGGTGAACTCGTAATTCGAATTCGGCAGACAATTTTACATAGAAAACTGTTTTTAGTTATTGTATACATATGAGTTGACCCCCCCACCTTTAAAACGCATCGTACGGCAAGCTAGATTCCCTACTACCTATTTCGTGTTCATTTTTTTTGCAACCATAATGCGCCTTTTAGTCGCCATATCTTTGAAACGTCACCACTTAGAGCAGGCAGTTAGATCTAACCACTATACAAATCCTCCTGACATAGTACGGTAATAACAAGATAAATAACATTTCTAAAAATGAATTATTATTTGTTTGCTTATAATCGTAGGGGGTTATGTAGATACTAGTTTAATCTACATGGCCGTAGGGGACTGTGTGGATGCTAGTGTTAGAATGTGAATTGTCAAATAAGAAATTAGACAAATTCATTTTAGGATTTTAATTTGCTAGCATAACTAGAATTCAGGTTATTGAAAGAATGCAAAGATTTCATTAATATTTTTACACAAAGTTTTTCTTTTAGTTATAGATAGTTATTTTCTCTGCTGTTTGCAAAATCCTATAAAGAATATGTTTCAATACAAATAACATGTCCTTTTCAAATCCATCATGTTAAAAATAATTAATTTGATAAAAAACCGCTACCTAAGGAATCACTACTTCCACATCCATATTTTCCATCCAAGTATCTTTAAAGGAAGACATCTTGACTAATATTAGCTTGCTTTACTTATTTCTCCACCGGATTCGGACTCAGCAAGCCAAAATACACTAGAGATGATTGGTCTGGTCCGTATAATCGACAATTTTTTGTGTGTGTATGTGCCTGCGTAATTAGTTTCAATATGAATTTAATTGTTTTAACCAAGAACTGTGCGTCTGACGAGAAAAACGCAAGAGACCGCTTTCATGTAGAATTGATCAGGCTAATCAGGAAAAATATCGACATGGAAAAATGTCAATGGCGTACCACTTTTTTGGTACAAAATATCAGAGGACATGCTCGCAGGGACGCTACTGGTGGAGCGATAAAATCATTTTTCTAATTAATATGTTGTTCTGTATCCTATTAACACATACCAAAATTGAAAACAATATCTAAAATATTTTCTAAGATATTAAAAAATAACGACTAGAAAAAAATTTTCAACACCCTGTAGCAAAAAATGGAAGCCGTTGCGGACATATGTTCATATGAACTTTTCTTCATAAACGACCCAAGGAATCACACCCTGAAATATTAGCACGTCATTAAGGAACACCCTTTATGTGTACCAGTTTTAAGTCAATATCTTAAACTGTTCCTGAGAAGACGTGCGCACAAAAAAGTTACAGACCGACCGCCAGACGGCCAGAAATTTTTTTCGCTCAAATTTAAAATATCGACGTTTTGTGACATTCTAAGCCTATTTCAACAAAAAAAAATTGATTTTTTTTTACGATTACTGTTACTTCCACTCCACTACGTGGATGTGGAAGTAATTAATAAAAACTATTGCAGTCCTTGTACCTCCTATATTATTTACCGAAGAACAGTCAAACTAATTTCAAAGCAAATGTATTATTTTCAAGCATCTGAACAATTTGTTATCAAATAATTTTAATATTAAGTGTGTTTGAACTAGGTATAAACAAATAAAAGGTTATCTCTGGTTTAAGTTGTTTGTGTTTTTTTTATTTTTTGGAAATGAGAAAATACACACGTAGAGTGACTAGCATTTTACTCTGCATATGAATATGGAGATAGAACAAAGTGCAACATTTAGCACACTTCGTATCCTTCATAAACAAAAACTTGTTTTTAATACGCAGTAATTAAAATATATAACTATTCGTTTATTTATGCGGTACTAGATGAAACTGATAGGTTTGGAATATTATTGTTAAACTTTATAAATAATAACTTCCATTTTTTTTATTTCAAATATTTTTTGTCATTTTAAGTACTTTTTTTGTATTATTGTACTAATAAATTTTTGAGAAAATTGATATACGTGGGATTCAGTTAAAAGCAAAAATATTATTTGGAGAATTTTATGCCAACAATGTCTATTACACAATATAAGCAGTAAAATAGTAAGAAGTTTAGAAAAACAGTAGGCGTTAAGAATGATGAAAAGAACAAAGGTAAAAATGATAGTATGGTACTTCCAGAGTCAATTGGAAAACTGTCAAAAAGCCCGACAAACAAATGTATTCATAATGGTTCACAGCCTTGCCTTGAACGCCAACAACAAAATTTCAGAATAAATTTTTATTGTTGGAATACATTTTAAAAGGGCACCAAAAGTCTTACTAATAATAGTTATTAAAGCAAATATTATCAGAAAATATAAATTATATCACAATAAGAAAAAATCGGTAAACGTATTTATACAGAACTTCTCTTTTTATTTATACAGAGCGGTCACTCTAAAAATTATTAATTACGAAACGACATATGAGAAAAATATTCGAAATGTAGTTATCACTATTATTTCAAAGAGAACCTGATAACTTTTGGTGAACAAAAATGTACAGAGTGGTGATCTGACAGCAAAAATTCAATAGTAAATAAAAGGTGCCAAATATGGAAGGCTTGCGTAAATACCTCTACTTTCTACCATGGTTGAATTATTTTTTAGGATGGCCACTCTGTATATTTTTCAATAAAACTAATAGTGGGGTGGAAGTATAGTAGTGGTTAAAAAATTTGCAAGTTTTTTTGTTTGCTTTAAATAGGTTTAGAATGTCATGAAACGTGGAAATTTTAAATTTGAGCGAAAAATAAATGTTTTTATTACCTATTCCCTTTAGACGGTTAAAGTCTAGCCATTTCTTCGGTGGCAGTAGCGTCAACTGCCCACCAATTTGACTGTTCTCAGTGAAGTAGTTTTTTTAGTTAATGCACCAACAGACAGACAGACTGACAGAATTGGAAAACCTATATTTTCGTAATCTACATGATCTAGAAACGTGAAAGTCCGAAGAAATCTCGGAGGGTAATTTTTTCTCGAATACAATACTTTCCTTCGGTATGCGAGGAAATTGAAAGTAATTCTATTTGTCAAATGTTACTGCACTTAACATACCACACTGCCACCCATAATTGACTAACCTCTGAGCTCTACACTTTATATCTGAGCTTAGTCCTAGTGTGTAGATCAGTGTAAGCAGCAGAACGACAGGAGTGCCTCATCCGGAACTGCATCAATCGATATTGGGAAAAGTATGTAACAAAAAATTTTGAAAATTTTGAGGGTTAGAACTAAAGTCAGTGTGGCCAATCCAACTACTCTGAGTCGAAACATGTAGCACATCCTATACCTAAACCCAGCAGTTTCCGAGATATTTGACATTTTATAAAAAAATTGACAGGTGCAACGGTTTGCAATACCCGTTATAACTTTCTTCATGTAGGAGATCTTCATTTGCTCTTTACCACGTAGAAAGAACACAAGATGAGCTAGTCTCTAAAATGAAAATAAATTCCAAAATAGTAGACCAAGTGTTCTATTTTTCAGAGCCAAATATTCTAAACTTATCCAATATAAGTTTTACAGTGTTTGGCGATGGTTTCTGTTTTTGTGGGTATCGAGTAGCAAATGTGTTACATGTTCTTGATATTACTTTAAAAATAAATGATTTGATTTGATCACATTCTCCATAAATAATAAACAAATCTAAAAAGTCTTCGTGCGTGTAATTTGAACGTGCTGGCATTTTTTTGACATACAAGAATGACTGACATTAATGATTGTTTCCTAATCATGGCTAAGTTGATGACAATTTTTATTAAAAATTCCTGAACATTTCATAAAATCGCCAATATTTTAAAAAGTTGCAACTTTAACCCCAACAATACCTATACTAGAAGAAAGGGAATTTAATTTTACATAATTTGATGTAAAATAATATAGGGTGTTTCATTTCAAATAAAAAAGATTTTGTGGTTGTTAGCTCATCTCGTGTTCGTTCTACGTGTCAAAGAGCAAATGAGGATCCCCTACACGAAGAAAGTTATAACGATCATTGCAAACAGTTGCACCTGTTATCAAATATCTCCGAAACTACTGGGTTTAGGTATAGGATATGCTACATGTTTCGACTCAGAATTTCATGGTCATTTCGAAAAGTCGAAAATATATAGGGTGTTCTATTTAAAATAAGCAAGTTGGTATTGACTTTCGGTATAACCGGAAGTCCCACATGCCCGTAATTATTTTAGTAGGATTGGCCACACTGACTTTAATTCCCAACATTTTCAAAATTTTGTGTTACATACTTCCATACTCCCAATATCGATCGATTTAGTTCCCGGTGAGATAACTTGTATAGTATTCAATAATATGACATGGAAAATGCCGAAATACTCCTGTTAGTTTGAGATATAGGAAAACAATCCAAATTGTGGTGTTTTAATTCGAAATATTTCGCTTAACTATTGAACAGATTAAAAATCCAAGAATATTTTCTTAGAGTACTGTGCAATGCTTTACACGCCTATACCTAGCATCCGCGACGTTCGCGCGTCGCCTCAGGACCATCATCAACTTCAAAATTTTAAATACGGATCTGGAGTTTTTACAACATTTTTGGAAAGCACTCGTAATACGAAATCAATGATGTGTCGCACTTAATTATTTCTCAACGTTTCGTTGCATTGAAACCATTATTTAATTATAACATTATATTTATGATTTAACATTTTCTACAAAAATAGAGCATGACCCGCTCTTCCATCTGTACGTAAGCGCCAATGCCTTGAAATTTTTTATGTGCCTTAAATATATGGCCCTGACAAAATTCCCGCCTTTCTATTACATGATTGTGCTAGCGTGTTTGCAATTCCTCTCACTTTCTTATTCAACCTGGCCATTAAATCTAACATATTCCCCGATTCACTCAAATGTTCTAAGATAATTCCTGTATATAAAAAAGGTGAAAAAAATAATATTGAGAATTACAGACCCATAACGATTATCAACAATTTCTCCAAAGCTTTCGAAACTTTGCTGTATGAACCAACATTTTCTTATGCTAAGAATCGCATTACTGAATACCAACACGGTTTCTTCAAGGGAAGATCTACCTCAACCAATCTTTTTTGTATTACCCAATATATAACTGATGCTATCGACGCAAACTCACAAGTTGACGTAATTTACACAGACTTCACTAAAGCATTTGACAGACTGGACCACAGTATTTTATATTCAAAATTTCAACAATTTGGCTTCTCAAAGAATCTGCTATTATTCTTCAAATCATATCTTGAAAACAGACACCACCACATTGAATACTGTGGTCAGCGGTCTGTAGAATTTGTATCCACTTCAGGCGTACCCCAGGGTTCAGTGTTAGGACCTTTATTTTTCAATATTTTCATTAATGACATTACAGTAGAACTGGGTGTCAATTGTCTCTTATATGCAGACGACATGAAGTTGTACAATAAAGTAAATTATGTTACTGATTGTGTCGCTCTACAAGCGGCTCTCGATAAAGTAAATGAATGGTGTAATTTGAACAAACTACAATTGAATGCAAAGAAGTGCAATGTTCTAACTTTTACCAATAAACAACAGCTGGTCGAATTCAACTATTGCTTGGAAGATTCAGTGCTTACACGTCCATCAACCTTCCGCGATCTCGGTGTAACATTTGATAGTAAACTAAACTTTAATTGTCATATAAACACCATAACCAATGAAAGTTTTAGAACACTGGGATTTATAACACGATCTTCTCATGATTTTAATGACAGTAACACGCTGAAACTACTATATCAGTCTTTTGTTCGATCAAAATTAGAATACTCGTCAATTATTTGGTCTCCTCATTACAACCTACATATACAAAATATAGAGAGAATTCAGAGACGTTTCTTAAAGACTTTAAGTTACAAGGAGGACGGTGTCTATCCTGCTATTGGTTTTCCCCAGACTGCACTTTTAAACAGATTTTCGCTTTCGAGTTTGGAGACTCGCCGAACTATTTCACAACAAATATTTCTTTTTAAAGTAATACATAATATAACAGATTGTAGTGCTATCTTAAGTTCACTAAATTTTCGAACACCTAGACCAGGTTCCAGACAAAACACTTTATTCTATCTGCCGACCCCCAGAACTAACGTACAGAAATTTTCGCCATTGTACAAAATCTGTGAGAACCATAATAGTCTTCAAGACCAGTTTGATATATTCCACTGCAATGTAGCTGAGATAAAGAGATTAACTATATACTTAAATTAAAACACGTTACCACATTTCTATTTACTTATATTCTTTTAATATTTTTTAATATATTTGTATGTACTTATCATCTCCTGCCCTGTAATTGGAATGCTCTGTTGGGCAGTGTATTGTTAAATAAATAAATAAATAAATAAATATGTAGACAACTATAGCAACGCTTCAGATTGACTGTTCCAACGAACCATAACAACATATATCAAATGTTATAATTGACAAGTCAGTCTTCTTCTTGACACCCGAGTAATTGATATAAGCGGGAAAAATTGCAATCTCTACAAGAGTACCTGCTGACTGGAGTAATTAGATTTCCCAATTTATCAGATTAATATCGATAGTAAAGTTCATTATTATAATGTTTGGACCTTGATACTTTCTTATCTTTATGGCTAAAATCTAATAATGTACTCAAGTAGGTTAGCAGATGCTTTGGTATATCTAGGTATATGATTTAGTCAAATAGTTATATTAACCGGACAAACATTTTTAATACTTTATGGTAGAAAAAAAAATATTAAGAAATCCGTTTCATAACAGGTCGAACTCAATAAAAAATCTTAAATTATATCTGTGTGACTGTGTGTGTTCATGAAGATTTCTTGTAAATACAGTAACTTCTGACAGATTTAATTTTTTTTTTTCAATTTTTTTTCAGCCTTATTTGTTACACATGGGGGACGTCAGAGGCATGAAAACTACCATGTTTTATATAAACATATAATTTTAGAAAAAATTATTACTAATGTTTTTGACTAAGCACATTAAAATAATCAAAATACTTGTGCGTTTTTCAATTTTATCTGTTTATTATTACACTCTTCTCAAATACTAAAATGAAGAGTACATCGTGTTCGATTAGCACATTTCTAAATGTTGTTGAATCAATGGAATCATTTTTTATAATTTTGGCCTTCATAAAATAAAATAGTTACAAAATCACGTCGTCCATTTTTTGTGAAATGTGATTATTGCCATTTTTTGACTATTTAAGCGAGTTAACATTATGTTAACATAAAGTCTTCAAAAAAATGGCTTTGAAAAAATTTTTACATTTTTTACATTTTTGAACACTGAATATTTTACCACAAATCTGACCCCAGGATACACTAAACTTTTCATAAAGAAAACAATTTTCTCAAAAAACCAACAATAAGAAAGTTTACAAGACTGCTGTATCTCATCCGGGGACTACTGTATATTTCTTTATTTATTTATGTTTACAAGAGTCAAGTAAATATAATGTTTAGATTTGCAATGTTAGAAAACCAAACGATGAATAAATGTCTAAAATGCAGAATGATAGAATAGACTCGAAATTAAAAAGTCGCAAGTTTGAGACAGAACTATGTTACATGTACCTCCTTTTTTACTTTATTTTATATTGACACGCGTTTCACCGTCTCGTTGGCATCATAGAAATAAAAGTGTCTAAAGGTAACACGTCAATTTTTAATTCTAAAATGACATTTTTTGACCATAATTTTATACCTCTCCTTCAACCCCCTGGGAGTGGCAGCTACCCATTTAATACCTTTAAATGGAACGAGGGCGCGTGTGATAGCTCATTTGAAAGGGTTTTTAATTATATATCCAGCAATTTTGAATTTTGTGTATCCTTCATCAAGAAAATTAAATTTGAAAATTATGGTATTGGGGCTCAAAATTAGATTCTGAACAACTGTTTCTAATAAGTTTTTTCGATATCTTCAACGCGAAGCAAAATATCGGGAATGGGCCCCATTTGGGGGGCTGCCGTTGTCTCAGTTTGTTACTGAAATTTAAGTTGGTAGTCTCGAAATGTACGTTATATATAGGACTACAATTGCACCAAAACTCAAATCTGGATTTCAAAAAATTACGAAAATATCCGGGTGTCTTCATTTTAAATGAGACACACTGTATATAGTAGATGCAATCGTTATATTGGCTCGATGGGTGAAAGTATAATCAGGGTTGGCACAAAAACCCACCATTAGACAAAACCTATGGGCAAAATGGGTGGCCTTTCTTTCAGCTCGATCCTCAGGCCACGCCGTAAGGAGACAATGACCAAAACACCCAAATCATCCGATCCCGGAGGTATCCAGCAAGCAACCAGGTAGGTACCCTTACCCTAGCCCGTGCCGGCCTCCGACGCTTAAACAAGCGTCCTTGACCAAGCACAATCCTTGAGCTACACAGCCCAAAACTTCCTTCCGACGAAATCGGAGCACATGATGCCAATTGGCACCCTGGGCTTCGACTAGTCACACACCCCCAAACCCTTCCAAACTCCGAGAGGGTGCGGCAACAGCCGTTCCCCCTCACGACAGACGAAATACGCTCCCGGGAGCCGACATGCCAGCGAAGAGAGAAACTCAAGACAGAAGAGCGCCAGAAGAAACGACCCAGCTGGCAGGATCCAACAGCCAGGACCAGTGGAGGCCGGTCCAGGTCTACAGCGATGATTGGGGCAAAGAGCTCAAGCTCGACCCCTAATCATCCGAGACCGTCATCAAAGTCAAGAATATTGGCGCAAAATGGGTGGTTTCTTGTGGGTTTTGGATTTTTTTTAAAAACCCATTGGATTTTTGTTTGATCTTCGTTTTTTTTTGGACGAAAAGCAATTATTATAAAAAAAATATGTATGTCTCACAAATACTTTAATAAAACATTACAGAAATGTAACGTGTCATTATTAGTAAACAATAAAACGAGAAAAGTAAAAACATGAAATAAATAAAAACTTAACAGATTTTCCTCAAACTGGAATATGAAGGGAAACGCAATTTGAAAAAATATGAATTCTTTATTTATAAATCTTAACTTAATTTTAATCGTTTTTCAGCTTATTCCTTAGTTTTGAAATATAGTCTTTATAGGATTTTGCAAACAGCGGAAAGAAATTTATTTCAGAATTTTAACTTGCTAGCATAACCAGAACTCCGGTTATCGAAATAATGCAAAGATTTCATTTATATTTTTACATGTAGTTTTTCTTTTAGTTCTCATAGATAGTTTTTCTTTCCGCTGTTTGCAAAATCCTATAAAGAATATGTTTCATTACTATAAGCAAACAAACAATAAATAATTCACTTTTAATATTAGTTTGCTCCAAATATGGTTGAATGTAGAAAAAATTATTTCTACTGCGACAGTAGAAGAGGAACAACTATACAATTTTGAAAAAAAATCGCACATATACAGGGTGATTCACGTAGGCCATTCATTAGAAGTTTTTCAACTTGCAGTTGGATTAAAAACTTGAAATTTGGTATGCAGCCATAATCGATCATGCCCGTTCTATCTAAAATTTTCTGTCCTCCAACTATACAGGGTGTGCCAAAAATTGGTACCAACTTTCTTATTTTAAATGGAAACCTATATTTTTCTTTACATGGTTCGATTGGTCTTCTAATTCTGAGTTTAGAGAACCTAAGTTATGTTAACTTATCTATTACAATTTTTGACATATGTCCAATTTTTTGAAAAAAATTGCCGCTGTAGTAGTTTACGAACAAATTTGTATCTCGCAAACCTTTCAAAATTATGAAACCAAATTTGTGAAGCAGTTAGCTGGAAGTCCAGGCTAACTTTTAATGTCCCATCGGTGGTCCCATTTTGTACCATATGGTCGCAGTCGATTTTCAAATGTCGCAATTAAAAATTGTCAAAAAGTCAATTTTTTCAAATGGCACCTACTATTTTTTTTTCACACCATTCGAAAGAAAATTGAATTTTAGGGTGAGTTACTTAAGCATTCCCCATACCTAACTTCACCCCATATCGAGTTATTTAATAAAAATCAAGAAATACCTTATCTTGCCGAGAGATTCCTTACTTCATCAAGTATGCCATGGAGACAAAAGACAGTTGTAATAATTTTTAAAGAAAAATATGGATTCTTATTTAATTACACACAACACCAACAGATTATTATTAACGAACGAGAACAATGTTGACGAAATTCTGACGTAAATGTTCAATGTGACCACCATATTTTTGTTCAAATACCTATTCTATTATTCTACTTTCAACAGATTGCGTAGCACATCTGCGCCTACCATTTCTGACGCCAGAAATCAATGCAAAATTGAATTTTAGGGCCACTTTTATTAACATTGTGTATGTCTATCTACAGTCGTTTTTGAGTTATTGGCATTTTTTGAAAAAAATATTGTTTGTTTTCTCAAGGGTAGTAAGGCTTTGGAAACAGTCATTTCATTTTAATTTTTATTCAAAAATCGTATTGCAATAATGAATAATAACAACAAAATAACAACAAATAAACAGATTAACAAAATAATTATTTCAATACAAATGCTCAATGTGTGCACCGTTTTCACTGACAGAATTTCGTCAACATTGTTCTTGTTCGTTAATAATAATTTGTTGGTGTTGTGTGTGATTAAATAAGAATCCACATTTTTCTTTAAAAATTATTACAACTGTCTTTTGTTTCCATGGCATACTTGATGAAGAAAGGAATCTCTCGGCAAGATAAGGTATTTCTTGATTTTTATTGAATCTCGATATGGGGTGAAGTTAGGTATAGATAATGCTTAAGTAACTCACCCCAAAATTCAATTTTCTTTCGAATGGTGTGAAAAAAAATAGTAGGTGCCATTTGAAAAAATTGACTTTTTGACAATTTTTGATTGCGACATTTGAAAATCGACTGCGCCCATATGGTACAAAATGGGACCACCGATGGTACACCAAAAGTTAGCCTGGACTTCCAGCTAACTGCTTCACAAATTTGGTTTCATAGTTTTGAAAGGTTTGCGAGATACAAATTTGTTCGTAAACTACTACAGCGGCAATTTTTTTCAAAAAATTGAACATATGTCAAAAATTATAATAGATAAGTTAACATAACTTAGGTTCTCTAAACTCAGAATTAGAAGACCAATCGAACCATGTAAAGAAAAATATAGGTTTCCATTTAAAATAAGAAAGTTGGTACCAATTCTTGGCACACCCTGTATAGTTGGAGGACTGAAAATATTTTAGATAGAACGAGCATGATCGATTATGGCTGCATACCAAATTTCAAGTTTCTAATCCAACTGCAAGTTGAAGAACTTCTAATGAATGGCCTACGTGAATCACTAGATTTTTATAGAGTTGCATTTCTAATTCAGAATCTGTAGAATCTTTTTTCTTTTGAATTCATTCCGTTTGTACATAAATTTTTCTTTGATGAGTATCCACCACTTATACGAATAGATTATAGTAAACCAAAATCACTCTTCAAGTTTTTCGTCACATCACATCAATCAGCCCTAAGAGTGCAACTGCAACTGAATAACTGTGAATATTTTCAACACAGTCCAGATGTTGTCACATGCTATATTGTCAAAGCAACGCCTAATGAAACGTGAGAAATTAGGCTGAAAATTTAAATTTTACAGAAACCCAGAATAAACAATTGCCCAGAAAACCCCACCCAAATACCCAGTGGGTCGTTTTTTTCTGAAGAAGGTGAGTTTTTGCACAACCTTGAGTGTAGAGACGGAAGATGTTATTCCCGCCTGTTCTCGTCTTGCGTTTCACTCGTAGAGCCACTACAGCGTCTACTATACCTATATTATGTAAAGTAAGTTTCTATCTATGGATATGGACAGCAGTGGACCACGACGCACTTATAATTTTTTCGATTAATGATATATGATATATAAAACAAATAATATACCTAACCTACCCCACTAAAAACTGTTGATCTACGGCCCAACAACACATTTACAGAAAAAGAAATAGCTAGTGTTTCCAGCCAGTGAATATAAATTATTTGTTCCTCTTTAAAGGTTTATTTTTTGTGTCTGAGGTTTTTAAAATTTTAAATTTAACTTTTGTATCTTGCAAAGCAAGCAGTTTCTGAAAATGTTGATATAAGGTTGTCATCTTGCTTCCGTTCATCATTTAACTATTTTTCGTTTGTCAGTGATTTGGGATAACACCTTGTAATATCTTATATTTTTACTCGATTATGCTGTGCTGTTCTATCACATCCATGACATGCAAAAATAATTTTTATACTTTGCACTATGAACTTTAGCTGATAAACGTCAGATTTCTGAGGTGTAGCTGTTTTATCTGTGGCATTGCATATCAGATTGATAATAATAGATCATTTTTATTAATGCTATTTTTGGATTGCTTTAATTGGACATATTTGCAATTTTTATTAAGAGTGGGTATGCCGTCTAAAAATCAGAAATAAATTACTCTCAAACGCCGCCCCGTCCGCGACAAATTATAATTAGACCATTGCAGTTACGAAATTTGTACAGGCGAAAAATAGAAGAAAACATATCAATCTAGGTTTGTATCTTTTTAATATTTTGAGAAAAAATGGTATTAATTAATAAGATTTGTTTTAATTAGCAGCAAACTGCTGATTTTTTTTTAAATATTTAGAATCATAATATGAGAAAAAGGACTCGATACAAACCTTCATTCATGTTTTCTGTGTATCGTACTATTTTTATTTTTCCAAAAAACATAATAGTTTTTGCAAAAACATGTATAGCACGGAACCGTGCAAAGGCACATTTTGCAACAAATGTTACACTGATACGAGCTCCCTCTGGATTTATTATTGTTTAAGCTCCGCCCTTCACCCAGAATTATTTTATGAATGAGAAAACATAACGAGGGAACGAAATAAGAAATTAAACCAAATCATTTCTAATAACACGGGACGCCCAATAAAATACCAAATTCCATTAATTTACTATTATACTTAACAGGTACTCTACTCTTTGATTATACTACAAGTACGGAATTATAACAATATAGTAACTAGTTATATGTAGCCACCCATGCACTAACAATAATGTGTAATTGTGTTTCAATTCTTCTTTATAAAATGGTGGTATGCTGGTATATTTGAAAACATTTATTGGACAATACAATTGACACTAAATTTTAAAGATGTGTAATTGTCGTAAACACATGAATATATATTATAAGGGGCGATGCGATTTGCAATGAAAGGAGTTAGAAACACAAAAGTAAAGCGCACATTTTCCCATTTTCTCATCAAGTCACACGCATCAATTTGTTGCATTAGACCAAGTAACAGGATTTTTTTCATAATAACTTTTATATCTGGGAAAAATAGAAAGAAATGTTTGGGATAAAAACTGTCGGCAGTAAAGCTATCTATCGATCTGTCAAAATAATTAAATCTAGGCTCAAAATGTAAAAAGAAACAGAGAAACCAACTTACTCCTTTAAACAGAAAAAAACAACTTCGTGAAAATTTAACAAATCAGAGCTAAAAGTATTGTCCAGAAGGTGATGTGGACCGATGTTGAAAATATTTTCGCGCAACAATGTAGGCGTTCTAAGACTCAAGTTGCAGGTTTTTATCTCTGCTTTAAAAATTTGTAGAGAAAACATTTTTGAATGAACACAAATTTTAGCCATCTTTTTTACTTTCAAAATTTTGCAAATTTTTAGAATCGCTCTGACATTCGTATTTTTAAAAAATGCACTATTAAATTTCATTGATACAAATAATTGATGCTTTGGATTTTCTTGGAATCTAACCAGTAAAACCAGAGGTATCCATATTTTTGAGAAATAACCTACTATGTCTAAAGTTATTAATGATATTTTGATGCGGGGTTTAGTTTAAAACATCTATCATTAAACTTTTGTCTACTATAAAAGCAAATTTGTAAGTTCTCTCCATCCATATATTTTTTAAGAAAATATGAATAATAATTCGTAAAACTAAGTGTACACCAGGCAAGTTATTTTATATATGTGCTAATATGTGATATGTGCTAAGTATATAACACTAGTTCCTTGGTCAAATCGAGACTACTACTCCTAGAAAGTAAAATTTCAAATAAAAGGTTGCCTCTATCCTTAATCTTTATTTATTCTCGATATATTTACTTGTTACTGACTTCGAAAAATTGGCATTTGGTTGCTACATTTACGTCTGCAAATTTCAGGTTAGGGTTGTAAAGAAATTCTTATTTTATACTATATACTATCAAAACAGTACCTGAGAGGTCAACCACTTGTAGAAATTACACGAACTGCCGAGATTGCCTTGCCTGCGGCGCCTGCGTAACTCCAACCAGCCGCACTTGCGGGGCTTTTAATTATATGACCGCCACTGCCATGGCTGCCGACAGCAAACTGAGAACCAGTGCCGACGGTTGTTTACCTCTCGATAGACAACTAGTGAATTTCATAATGATCCGTTGAATAGTTTAATGCTTATAAATAATTACTTATCACTGATTTTCTGCGAATCATTTCTCTTATTCTCGGCGTCTATTGGATGTATAACAATATTAATTAAAATTATTTTTTTGTTTAACTTGCCATAATTCAAAAAACGAAAACATTAATGGATCTCAATTTTACTATGTCATCACTACATATTTATTAATGAACTGTGGTAATATGAAGGTCAAATTTTAATAATTGTAAAAATACGTTTTTTTTTTCAAAAACCGTGTCGATAAAATGTGAGTATTTGCAAGGATCAGTTAACGAACGGAAAACCCTTTAAGTCTATACTGAGAAGAAATAAAGACGGAGACACCTTTTTTATTTGAAACTTTTTTCTGTTTAACAGTTTCTAAGAATATCGCGTATAGACAAATTAGACCAATAAATAACTAATACTATACGCATACCACTTATTGGATAAAACAACTTGCGTGGTGTATATTTTTTATTTTAACAATGGTTGTAATTTTTGTTTATTGGTAAACTACCATTATTTGAGGGAGACTACAAAATAAAAATTCAAGAAGTCCTGAGGAATCTCCTGAGGATCCAAGAGTTTAAATTTTGATTTGTTGAATGATGTGACAGCTAAAGCTTTACACATACGAACACTAAACAACATTAAAATGTTAAGTTTTCCATTTAGTTATAAACAAGAATTAATACTATAATAACAAACAAGACTGCAGCTACGGACACGTATTTCGGAGTTATTGCTCTTCATATATGGCACATGAGGTACGAAGGTACAAAATAGAGTACCTACAATATACTGTGCTTTCCTATCTTTGTTGGTCTTGCTTTTAACAATATAACAATATTATTTATGCCATGCTACGCTGATGAGGAGCAATAACTCTGAAACGTGTGTCCGTAGCTGAAATATTGCATACCACTAATTTTTGTTTATAATTTTTATCGGACCTCATCAACTCTTATTCTTTTTATTTAATATTATTATTTCCTTATTGACGATTATTATTAATTAATGCAGATTACTAATTATTGAATATCTTTTCCATTATGCAAAAATATAGATATACTCGTATACTCCATATTACAAATTAAAATTCTAGGGAAGCATAATACCTAGCTGTCTAAATTATAAATACTGTATTTATTGAAGGAATAATATGTTAAAAACGCATTTAGGTTAGAATGATAGGATAGATGTGTCGGGTGTCGGCATAACCTTTGAGCTTTGGCAGGTAGAATTTATATACAATCATGAACTAATTTCGAGCTTATACGTAAGTGGAATCGCGGTCATTCATTTCTATTTACTACTACATAGTACTATAAACACATAAAATAATATTTTATCGTTTTTAAAGGACCGCCCACTGGAGTTTCCCTTTCACCTCCCCTGTTGCAAATTTTAGCAGCTTGTCGAGGCATATCTACTCTTAATAACATGTTACAAAAAATTTAAAACAAAGAAGAAAGTTGGAAGTAATCTGCTGTAACACATTATACATACAAAATGTTTTTTAGGTATTGAAGAAGCGACCAACGCAATAAAAGTTTTTCATATTTTAAGATGCATCATATACTTTTATTACACTGGTCTACAAAAAGCCAAAATTTTCTGCTCCAAGGACTAAACCTATTAGGCTATAGACTATGTAATTAAATAAGGAACTAATTCGTGAAAGGCATTTTATCGTTTCATATGTTCAATCGTACACGAAGGATGATAAATCCACAAAGTGCTATTAAATTTAGGCTTGGATTTTTGAGAACACAGTAAATGTGTCTACTTTTTAGTTTTTTAACTAACTCAAAAACTATAAATTTTTAGTATATAACATTCATGTATTACGAGAGATATGACAACCCAGTAACAGCAAACACGCCCGACGCTAGGACACACGTAGTTATTCATTGCCGACTGGCACACGCGATGTTGCAATTTTTACTTCCTGTACCTAGCCCGTTACTACATGCACGGTATACAACGTCCTATTATATAAAGATTATATAAATATGTTACTTATTTTTAAAACACACTAACTTTTTTTGTAATAATATTGACAACATTAATATATCTGTAAGAATTTATATTATTCTTACCTTCGTTTTAATGGTAATTATAGGTAATTCCTTCTTGAGTACAACGGTCGCAGATTTCGCAGTATCATACAATTCTGGTGTAGTTATTAGTACCTTTGCGGAAGAATCTAATAATTGCTTGGATATTTCATCTGAAATAGAAGTTTATAATTAGCTTTAAATTAAAAACATTAGTTTTTCCTAATGTAATATTTAATATATAGTTCTGTTGAGTAAATATAAGGTAGGAAGCTCCACCTCAACCTGGATTATAACAGGATTCAGGTGCAGCTTTGACACAGCCAAAAATTAATAGTTGTATTTTTAATAATATAGCCTTTCAAAGACAATAGGGATGTTTTCTATTTTTTAATTATAGTAAAAAATGATAGTTCTAAGGCTACAGAAACACGTAATAACCATTAAAACGCCTAAAAACATTTTTTTCTTGAAAATAAACTAAAAGTAAAAACTCCGAAATTAACGAGGCTAGTAAACGATCCCCGCAGTGAGAGTAGCGCGCGTGATGTCATAATGCTCATAGCGGAACTCGTATACCAACGTGATGTGGATTGTCTGTTTCAGTATTGTTTTATCTCTGTTTTTGTAATGATGGGAGACTCAAAAAGTGTGAAAGTTAATAGAAACAAGTGTTGTTTTGTCCTTGGATGCACAAATACATCAATAAATAACCCAGAAAAGGTTTTTATGTCTGTGCCACAAAATGTAAAAAAAAGAAGCTTTGGTCCTTTTTTAAACTAATATTTTTAAAAAACTTTTGTTACCTTATACGCATTTATAAAAATCGGTCTCCGATTATACAATGTTTTCGCATCCCTGTTTCCAACGTAGCAGAGCACATTTAACATGGAACACACTGTATAATGTACTACTAAAGGTTTGGTACTATATAGTACTTATTACTTAGATAAATAATGTACTGTAAGGAATGCCACCCCCTGCTTACCGAAGTTATACCTTAAGAAATATTCATTAATTTTTGACATTAAATGTTACCTAATCTACAAAATATATCGATACATAGAAATATCATTAATGTTTTGTTGATATATCGAATATATTGATCTGAGTTTTGTGATGTATCAAATGATTCATATATCGATATATTAAATTTTTTTGCCATCCTAATTCTCATATGAAACGTGCATGATAGCCTAGCCACTATATTCTCGCGCGTTTAACTATGAGCAACATGACGCCACACCAATCAAGGAGCGTTTCGCGCATTCAGATGAATATTTGCATTTCTTTAGGGGTTTTCCCATAGAACGGATTTGTTGATTTTTGTAAAACTTTGTGGATATTATTATAAGACTATTTTTAAACATTTTATGATGTTTAAACAGGATTTATTTTTTTTGTGAACATCCCTATTGATGCGATGGGTCCGCGTCAGTGCGGGATTAGTATTGACTCGCTTAAGAAATTGTGTACTATGTTCTAAACACGTTAATTTTTTAACAATTTGTTAATACCGAAATCGACTTTTTTGAGATAACGAGAACCGATAGTTTTAAGTAACTTTATTTGGTTCTTTAGCTCTTCATGATTTAAGACTTTAGAATAAATTAGATTAATGGCGTCATATGTGATTAAGGCAAATTTGATTTGAATTTGATTCATCAACGTGTAGTAGGCTCCCAGAAAACACAGCCGGGTTACGTCTGCGCTAGGTTGGATTTGGGTTATGCTTGTTGCCAGCGACGAGAACCACATGGCACATGGTATAGTATTACAGTCACTTGGTGTCAAAAGGTTTGTTCCAACTGCACAGTTTGATCGTCCGTTGAAGGGTCAAAAGCAGTCGCTCAATGTTAGCGCGTCAGGTTCTTTCCTTGAACATATTCCCAATACCTCATTGTGTACCTATTTATCTTTCTTGTTATTGTTTTTCATTCTATTAATATTGGCGTTTTTTGTGATTCTTTTCATTCTAATGCTTTTGCAAATAGGTTTTAAACTCCCTTTATTGTCTGTGGCCGTTGCCTATCCTGATTATGTGTAATTTTGTCCATTCTTCCCACTTTGTCTTCGAGGATTCTCCTGATGGTGAACATATGGTCATCCGTTTGATGAACGCTAGTCTGGTGGTATTTTGATATGTTCCTATATCTATTCGACCAGAAATTGTATTGTTTGTTTCCTACGTTACAGAGTGTTATTCTTGTAATTATCTATGCTTTGTGGTGAGTTGATTGTGGGCGTAATTCCTAGGGTTACTGCTCCTACGGTATTATCATTTCATAGTGCATTAATTTGTTTATTTTGTCTATTCCAGATGCTGCATTTCTTCTAGCTCTAACCATTATTTGTTAATTGTTTGACGGTAGCTTGTCCAAGGACGAGTGGTCGAATTTTTTGTATTAAGGTGGCCATTCCCTAGAAAGAGACATCCGATAGCGAAATATTTATTATTTTTGCCCATAACTTTTTTTCTTACTACGTATATTTTAAAAAACTATAAGAGTACCTAAGTAGAACCATAACAAGACTACTACTATGAATTTGCACTAAATAATTTCCGTGGTTTGCAAACTAGCTCGATTTAAAACTACGAAATAGGAAGATTAACATAATTTTTAAATTTAAATCTAGCTATTTTGCAACCCGCTGAAATTATTGAATGAAAATTCATAATAATAACCTTGTTATGGTTCTACTTAGATACTCTTATAGTTTTTTTTAAATATACGTACTAAGAAAAAAAAGTTATGGCCAAAAATAATAAATATTTCCCTATCGGATGTCTCTTTCTAGGGAATGGCCACCTTAATTCTGTTCATTCCTTGCGTTCCTTTCTTCATTCATGTTCTTGGCCCAATGTTGCATGTAGGTATGTATTTAGGTGTCTGAAGGTTGAATCATTATCTTTTTGTCGAGCTCTCTTCGGAATTGGTTTTCAACACGTTTAAAATAATTTTTCGCTGGACATTGTCTATCAGGATATCGTCGGCCATAAAGGTCCATAGCTGCAATTGCATTTTTTTTTACTTTTCTCATAAATAATTAACATGTCTGTCCACTTTTTCATCTCTTGTATAAATTTGCGGCATTTTGAACACAATTAACAAGAATTTTAAACAATTTTTAAGGACACAATAAAAACACCGTTAAACAAACAAATGTTTGACAAGCTAAATATTTCATTGTTTTCAAAGCCACCTTAGTTCTTCTTAACATTTAACTAGAACAAAATTGTATTTTCTTATTTTCTTTTAGCTGTAATTTTGTTTGTATTTATCGCACATTTTAATATGCCATATGAACAAATTCCTTATTAATAGTCCTAATAAATGGTACCACGGTACCGATATGGTTCCATTTGAAAAAATTGAGTTTTGCCCCAAAAACAATTTTGGTGAATTTTATTTGCTCATAAATCAGGTAATTTAGTGTTTTTATGGGGATATCGATTTTTTTAGCATTACACGGGCCATTTAGAATACCGTCTCGGCACACTTAAATGGAAAACTAAACATTATATTATAAAAAAAAATTGGTAAAGGATTTACACAGAACTTCCCTCTTTATTTGTGCATGGCAGTCACTCTAAAAAATTAATAATTACGAAATGACATTGAAAATAATAATCGGAATATAATTATCACTATTATTACAGAGAAAACCTGATAAGTTTTGGTCAAAAAAATATACAGAGTGCTCATCCAACAGCAAAAGTTCAATACTAAATAATATGTGCCAAATATGGAAGGCTTGGTCTCACCTTTATAAATGTCCTTATAAATGTCCTTATAAATGTCCTTTATAAATGTCCACCATGACTGAATTATTTCTTGGAATGACGACCCTGTCTGTACATTTTTCAATAAAAGTACAATAGGTGCATATGCCAAATATTATTGCCAACTGTCACATTTTCAATTCCACATTCACGTAGTGGAGTGGAAGTATAGAGGTGGTTAAAAAATTTAGTTTTTTTAACTTTTCAAAAATGATAAAAAAATTTTAAAAAAAATTTTTCTGAAATGGGTTTAGAATGCCATGAAACGTGAAAATTTTAAATTTCAGCAAAGAAAAAAAAATTTACATCTATTTTAGTGGTAAAAATTGTTTCGAAAATGGTGAAAAAAATTATCAAATAAATTTCTTTTTCTGAAATAGGTTTAGATCGTTATGCATGAAGGGTGAAAATTTTAAATTTGAGCAAGAAAAAATTTATTCCATATATTCTAGTGGTAATTTTTTTTCCAAAATGGCAAAAAAATGTTGCAATTCTTTTTTCCGAAATAGGTTTGGAATGTCATGAAACGTGGAAATTTTAAATTTGAGCAAAACATAGTTTTTCATCTATGCTATAGTAAGTAGTGATAAATAGATAAAAAAAAATTCAAACAAATTTTTAAATTTTTCAAATTTTTTTTTAAATTCGTTTGAATAGGTTTAGAATGCCATGGAAATGTGGAAATTTTAAATTTGAACAAATGAAAAAAAATGTTTCCATCTACTTTAGTGGTAAATTTTTTTCAAAAATGGTAAAAAAAAATGTCTAATATATTTTTTTGAAATAGGTTTAGAATGCCATAAAACGTGGAAATTTTAAATTTGAACAAAGATAAAAATTGTCTCATCTATTTTAGTGGTAAGAAATTTTTCAAAAATCTTGGTGAAAAAAATTTTCAAAATTTTTCTTTTCTGAAATAGGTTTAGCGTGTCATGAAACGTGGAAATTTTAAATTTGAGCAAAAAATTTTTTTTTCATTATTTATTCAATTTAGGCAGTCCACCCTGTATATTTTCCACTGAAAGTTCTACCATTTCTTCGCTGACAGTAGCGTCAACTACCTACCAAATTTGACTGCTCTCCGTCGAGTAGTTTTTTAGTTAATACACCGACAGACAGACAGACAGATGGAATTGGAAACCTATATTTTCGTAATCTACTTAATCTGAAACGTCAAAATCCGAAAAAATCTCGGAGGGTGATTTTTTCTCGAATACAATACTTCCCTTCGGTATGCGAGGGAAGTAAAAATTGATGTTTGAAATGTCACTTATTTGGCATCGTTGGATCCAGAAAATTAGGCAGAATTAAAAAATGCAATAATATATAGGGTGTTCCATGTCACTTCCGGCGAAACCGGAAGTGGAAAAAATCAGTTGTATGTCAAAAAGTGCCGCTTACTATGTACGTAGTATATCCTAAATTTCAATCGATTATCTTCAAAACTAAAGGAGAAAAGGGGGGTATACCATGATCCTGTTACACCTGGTATATCATATACAGCACAAAATATTGTTTAAAAAAAACCTTGAAAAAGGAAATAGATTAGGTTTCCGAAACGTCGTGCGTCGGCGAAATATCTCATTTCAATATTTTTATACTTATTTGTATCATTTGTCAAAAAAAGCAACCTTTAACTGCTCCTTTGACGTAATTAAGGGTACAGGAGTACCTAAATGTTTTTTCCCTGTAACATACTGGTTAATTGTATTATTTTGTAGATTTCTAGGAAGTCACTTAGAAGTAAAAATACCTGTGGCATGAAGTCCCAAAGAAAGAGTTTATTTTTATTATTTATTTATTATAGTATATAAATATAAACGGTTTGTTAACCTGCTAATAAATAAGTAAATAAATATTCTATTTTCACATAAATGCCGCCCCATAAATTGTGCCGCCCCGTGCGACTGCACCTGTTGCACCCCCGTCAAGAACGGCCCTGGTCATCTATCATGGAATATCGAATTTGTCAATGCTCCTCAAATATATAAAATGTTATTCCTATCTTGACATGAGCAAAACAGAGTATTTTTTTTAAAATTTATCACGGTACCAGATAACTATGTTTATTTACTAAAGACAATTCTTCCAAATTTCTACTGTTATTGCTCACAAAAATTTTAAGTGCGGCTCTGGTGGGATATCCCTTTTCCTAACGAGGCAGTGATTGACGGTCGGTTTTTATGGCATTTTGTATGTGCCATAAATATATGTCGCGAACTATACCATGCGTTTCGCTAATTAATTTGACGTCATTTGGATATCATAACCGTGTTCTAAGTTGATTATTAAATAATTAATTGGTATTTGCAACGAAATGCATCCAATTATACTCATACAATAAGTACATACTTAGGTATCTAATTTTGCAGAATTAATAAATGTACCTAAGTAACCTTAATTACATTGATTGTAGACCGTACATATAAACATCAAAATATGATGTGTTTATCCTGCATTTTTTAATTACTATTTTTATTATAATCAGCGTTAATTTACATCGTTTATTGTGTAAATATATCGTAAATAATAATTACTCGAATATAGCGTTGGACTAAAAATATAAATGCATCAAGTGTTATTGTATAGTATGAGTATGTGTTAATTCGTTTATATTTTTAAACCATAAACATAACAATTTTATAAACCAATTTATTTTATGGTGTAGTGCTCGCTAGAAAACAGGTATATAAGGAAGTTGTAAATATACCTACCGATTTAATATGCAATTAAGAATTTAAGACATTTTGTTGAAGAAAAGCTTTGAATTAGAATACACATTTTCTGTGAGAAATTGAGTCGCCCTCCAAAAAAATAAAATAAAATAAAAGTAAATGAACGAATAATAGTATACTATTCAACGAACGGTAATGAAGGTAATAACTCACACAGATGAAGTTCACAGCACGAGCTGCAGGCAAGTGCTGTAATTCATCAAGTGAGTTATTGCCATTAGATAGATAGATAGATAGGCGTTTATTTGACTACTTTACATATACAAATACATTTGTAGTAGGTCATTACATTGTTATTACCTATGAATAATATACACATAAATAAAGATGAGTCATCAATGATATTTTGTAGACTGTTAATATTTTTGGCACTATCTGTAAGAGTTGCGTCATCAGCAAACATAACTATACTGCTAGGGAATAAGTAATAAAATAAATCATTTACATAAATTATAAACAATAGAGGTCCCAGTACAGATCCCTGAGGCACTCCATGTTTTACTGATCTAAAATGAGATGTCATATTGTTATGTGAGACGCATTGTTGCCTATTCTCCAGATACGACTTTAACAGAGACAACGGTATTCCCCTGACTCCATAAAAACTTAAGTTTTTCGATGATGAGAGTATGAGAGACACAGTCGAAAGCTTTGCTGAGATCACACAGCGTAATTGCAGTGTGTTTACCCTTTTCAAGGCCCCCAACTATGTCACCCACAATCTTACAGATTGCATCTATTGTGGAACATTTTTGCCTAAAACCATATTGGCAAGCATGCAATAGGGAATACTATTCGAAATATTTCAACAAACTGTTTTTTAAAATAATTTCTATTATCTTGCCAAACACAGGGATAATTGAGATCGGACGGTAGTTATCCGGACTATTTGAGTCACTTTTTTTAAAATCACAAGTTGAATATTATACTGTACCTACGATTATAACAAATATTAACATAATAGGTCATCTTCATTAACCGAATTCATTATTTTTGGCACAATTATTATTTAACTAGATTTGACAACGATTTCTTGTGGGAAGTGGCTCCACTCCCGGTGATATTCGCTGGAATCTATATACAGATTCAGAAATTGTAAGTCGCAATATAGGGAATAAACTATAAACGCCCCACCCCATAATTCGTTAACGCAGGTTCTGAAAGTGATCGAGTCGATATTGAATTTAGTACCGCATGAACTGAGGAAGGGTATACGTCGCTAATAATTTCTACATGGAACGAGACTAATATCTCGTCAAAAGTTAGTTAGAACATATTTGTCACATTTTTGACAAATAATTTCTTCTATTCAAAGTATTTCTGCAGATTCTTTTTTAACCATAAAGGCTATGGGAGTAAAATAATAATTCTTATTAAAAAACTAAATAAAAATAGAGCATTAAAATAAAATAAAGTAATTCTCCGAAATTAAAATCAACTAATAATTATTAAAAAATAAATTATTCTTATTAAAAACGAAATAAAAATAGAGCATTAGAATAAAATCAGATAAGTCTCAGAAATTAAAATCAACTGATGATGACGAAGTAAGGGTTGAAACAAACCACCTTCTTGTGCCAAACAATAGCTAAAGCGATTATACAATCAATGAATCATATCATTGAGTTGATTTGTGGTAATGTTTGCACAAAGTTGGATAAGTTTTTCCCGTAATTCAACTAAATTATTGGCTCGCTCAAAGGCATGTTTGTACGCAGTTTCCTTTAAAAAGCCCCACAGAACGAAGTCATGGGGTGCTAGATCAGGCGACCTGGGGGCCATTTTATCATTCGCCTCCTACTTATTTTACGACTGGGAAATGCTCTGTCCAGAAAATTAATAACCGTTCCTTTATTGTGACTTGGAAAGCCGTCTTATTGAAACCAAATGTTGTCAAAGTTCACAGGAAGATTATGAACTGCAGGAATTATTTGGTTTTCTAAAAGCTCTAAATATTTATTGCCATATAAATTGCCATCGATTATCCATGGGCCTATAATATGATTGTCTAAAATTCCCGTTCAAACGTTCAACTTTTGCGGATACTGAGTTCGCACAGCAACACTCAAATGTTTATTTTCCCAAGACCAATATCGTACTACGGATGTAATGAGAAGGATGACTCATCTGTAAACAATATGTTTTTTAAAAAGTTTTCATTGTCATTTACTATATTTATCATGATTTCTCAAGATTTCATCCGTTTGAAATTGTCCTCGGGAAATAGTTCTTGCGTTATTTGAACTTGAAAACAACTGTACCTATTTCTTTTTAAAATATTTCTTATAGTTCTTTCTTCCATATCAACTTCATCAGCAATTTGCCTGCTAGAACAAGGTTCACTATTTTCAACAAGTGCGCAGACATTACTTTCTGGAATTTCACGTTATTCGCTCATTTGTTGATGGCAGGGTTCGCGTTGAGAACATTTTTTACAGTAATTCACGAAACAACCGAAATTTTCAAATTTTTTAATAAGTACGAAATTGCGCTAGGTGACGGGATTGGTCTGTCTTGAAATGCCACCGTAAATAAATTGCGCATAGGTAAAGGTATCGCTTGTGATGCTAAAGGCCCCGGGTTCAAACTCCAATGTCCGCTGAATATTTTTTCTTTAATTTTGTAACGATTGATACATTTTTTCACTAATTCTTTTCTATGATTTCTTTAGGTTGGGTTAGTAGGTTTTTATTCTGATATCTAATTGGTAACAATTATTTGCGCCGCAGGCAGTAGAAGCTTCGCAGACAAAGAAATGGGGGGTGCGGGGTGTCCCCCCGTCTTTTTTCACAAAATAACACGAAATACTTCAATTTCTCGACTTGCGGAAATTATTACACATTTACAAGGTAATGCGCATACTCGAAACTCCGGACTTTCGGTGTACCTAGACGCTTGTCTAAGAAACCAGTCGTAAAAGAGAGGGGGGGCAACTAGTTGCCTGCAAGTTATACGCATCGCCACCAGAGGGCCACCAGTGGCCACTGGTTGCCGCCACTAGTTGCCTCGTATGAAAGCAGCCTGAAGAGAGAATTTAAAGAAAGAAACAATTGGCGTATACAAGGTGGAAAAATAATAATTTCATATAAGCAATAAATGTTTTTTAACAAACAGTAAAATTGATTTTGGGGTTTTTGAGCACACCGCGTAGAAAAAAGTTCTCGAGCAGTTTCCTTGTAATCTATTTGCAGTTTAATGGGTGTGCTATCAGCGAAAACAAAGTTCAGTTGAACCGAAATTATAAACACAAAACAATGTCGGATTATTCAAGCGATAATACGGTCTTTAAGTACATTCGATTGTTTTATAAATAACAGCTTGTATTAACCTTTGTCCTACACGTCTTTGAATTTTCGAGATACAGGGCATTCAACTTTTTTTTTTAATCTTGAAGGTGTAGAAATGCTATAAGATATTCTATAAAATTTAAGACATACTTGTTATTACATTTTGAAAAAAAATGTAGTATAGATTTTGCATTTTTCCGGTGGACCATAGAGATCCGAAAAAAAAGTCAGATCGAAATGAAAATCATATCTATCGACTCGAGAGCGAATTTAGAAAATTCCGTCCGTCGGTCTATCTGTCACGCCCCCCTAATCCGTTTTCGGATTTCGATGAAACTTGGGTAGTTAATAGGAGGTCTTTAGAAAACCTTAACGCCGGAAGCTCGGCTCCGTTCGGAAACAGGAAATACCCGATATAGACATTTTGAGTTTTTCGGGAAAAATTGAATAACTCGGTAACGGGCAGTCGGATCGAGATATTTCAAATGGTGCCGCTGGCAAAGCTCTACAAATAAGTATACCAGAGACTATGTCGAAAAACAAATGAAAATTTATTTTTTTTTGCGAGAAACTAGTTTTCTCGAAATCGGGCTAGGAAGCACGATAAGTGTCCAGAATATTGATCTATTTCGATGAGACTTGGTGGGATCAAAGATACACGGCCACAAATGAAGCCTATTGCTGGTGGCCTGAATCCGTTGACCGCAAGTATTTTTTCCAGGGCCGAGTATGATTTTTCAAAGAAATTAATAACTTCCGAACCGAAGGTCCGACTTTGATTTATAAAAATGGCAATTGGAGGCTCGAAGAGGCCTATTAGTTGACGTTTGTGATAAAATTGATAAACCAAAAGCGAATCTACAAGTACTGGAAAAGTTGATTGTTTTGATAAATTCTACAAATTTCGAACAGTTTCCTAATAAAAATCGAAAATTAACTATTCCGTCGATCAATCTCTATAACCAGTATAAGATACGGACCTTTTTGGACGAAAAATCTGAAATAGAGTTTTTTCGAACGATTTAAAATAAACGAGTTATTTACAAAAATGCATTCCATAGAATTATTTAAAAAAATATTTCAAATTGATAAATTCTCCGTGCGATATAGGTGCAAAAAAAATAATGTAATGTTATATTTAAAATATCATCATTAATTTCCTTATTTTCATTTACTAAATAAAAATAGTACTGGTGCCCATTCTGCGTTCCAAAATGTAGTTAGCCTTTACTTTAGTCAATGCAAAAAAAAAAAAAAAATGAAAAAATAAAACAAGTCAAAATGTACTGAGTCATCTTGCGACCCTCTGCTGAAAATCTACTGAATCATCTCAACAGGGATAAAAAGCATATCAAAATGTAGTTTTTTTAGCTTGTTACTACATTTTGAAAAAAAATGTAGTATAGGTCTTGCATTTTTCCGGTGGACCATCGATACCCGAAAAAGACGCCGGATCGAAATGAAAGTCATATCTATCGACTCGAGAGCGAATTTAGAAAATTCCGTCCGTCGGTCTGTCTGTCTGTCACGCCCAGACCACCTAATCCGTTTTAATATTTCGATGAAACTTGGGTAGCTAATAGGAGGCCTTTAGGAAACCTTAATACCGGAAGCTCGACTCCGTTCGGAAACCGGAAGTACCCGATATAGACGTTTCGAAAAAAAAAAGATGAAAATTGATTTTTTTTTGCAAATAACTAGTTTTCTCGAAATCGGGCTAGGAAGCACGATAACTGTCTAGGCTGTTGATCAATTTCGATGAGACTTGGTGGGATCAAAGGTACACGGCCACATTCCTGGTGGCATGAATGCGTTGACCGCAACTATTTCTTCCAGGGCCGAGTATGATTCATCTACAAATCCTGGAAAACTTGATTTTTTTTCTATAAATTCTACAAAATACCGAACAGTCTCCTGATAAAAATCTAAAAGTAAGTATTCCGTCGATCAATCTATATAATAACCAGTATAAGGCACGGACCTTTTGGACAAAAAATCTGAAATAAAGTTTTTTCGAAAAATTTAAAATAAACGAGTTATTTATGAAGATGCATTCCATAGAATTATTTAAAATAATATTACAAATTGATAAATTCTCCGTGCGATATAGGTGCAAAAATATAATGTTATATTTAAAATATCATCATTCATTTCCTTATTTGGTTAAGTAATAGTGTTCAATTTTTGGGGCGGGGCGAAGTAGGCTTTAAGCTTCAATTATTGTAACTAAAATAATTTCAACTTTATAAAGTAGAAAAACTGATTATTGTGAATTTGTTTCTTTTGTAAAATTTTAATATTTTAAATAAGTTTAATCAGAAAAAAAAAATTCAGTTCCTGAATTGTACCCAATGTACGAATGCAAAACAAAACAGGTTTTACTATGAAACAGATTTTGATATCGTGCTTTCTCGAAAAAGTCTCTATTTTAGCTATACACGAAATGATCTATAGGCAGGGTTGGCAAAAAATGTGTTTTTTTAATTTTAATAAAAAAACACGTTTTTTTTATTTAAAACAATTCAATGTGTTTTAGACATGGATTTTTAATTGTTGAAAAAAAACATGTTTTAAACCATAAAAAATATGTTTTTAAACTTAAATTTATACGGGCGCGTCGACCCAATACATTGTTTATTCTATAAGCCATGCCCATATTGCATCATAACAAGACGAGGACGATACTTGACAACGGCTCGGCCAATTCGGTGTAATAAATACGTCAAGTTGTCAACAGTGCAATAATGTTTTTGGTGATTGGTTATTGACTACACAGACACATAAAAAAAAGTCGAGTTGGAGAAGGCAGACCTAAGTATTCCCATGAATTCTGACCTGCTGAACACGAATCCGATGTCCGTTTTGCCCGATTGGCTCTTGCTTTCTTCCTAACCTCAAAAAACACCGTAAGAATGCCCGAAAAAAAGAAAATCTGAAAAAATTCAGGGGTACATAGGATGGCAATAGAAATCGAATGGCGCAAACCAGACATCCCTGCGGTCCTTCGTTTTCGAGATAGAGCAGCTCAAAGCCACCGGAAGGGAAAAAATTGTTTTGTTCGCAATTCTCCAGGCTCTATATCGGAAACCAAAAAATCTATAGAATTCTAGATTGCGCCATTCGATTTCTCTCGCCATTCTACGTAGAGTAGTATTATTATGAGAAGATGCTTGGGGCGAAGCCAACGTGCGCGAATATTTCTACCAGTGACAGCATCATCTGGGGTAGAAGGATATGTAATAATTGTAATCAAATTTACAAGGTCGAGGAGCTGTGTAATGCAGTAGATTAAAACCTCGTCACACTCTGGTGTTTACGATGAAGACATTTTTCACTGAAAATATGGTCATATCATTTAATTCAATCAGAAACGGCGAACACAAGTATAGCAGCACAGACCCTGTGATTAGAAGGATATGTAATAATTGTAATCAAATTTTCAAGGTCGAGGAGCTGTGTAATGCAGTAGATTAAAACCTCGTCACACTCTGGTGTTTACGATGAAGACATTTTTCACTGAAAATATGGTTATATCATTTAATTCAATCAGAAACGGCGAACACAAGTATACTGCAGCACAGACCCTCTGATTGCAGGTTGACGGTGCCTCTGGATTCGAGGTCAAATATGACGCAAATCGCTCTCATTGGCTTAGATCAATGGATGCACACAAACTCGTTTCTGCGCATCATTTTTTGCAAGCATCTTCTCATAATAATACTACTCTACCTCTGAAATTTTTCAGATTTTTAGCTACACTCTCATTTTCTCGGGCATTCTTACGGTGTTTTTTTTGAGGTTAGGAAAAATACAACAGCCAATCGGGCAAAACGGACATCGGATTCGTGTTCAGCAGGTCAAAATGCATGGGAATACATAGATCTACCTTCCCGCACTCGACTTTTTTTTTGCTATTAATCGCTTTGAAATTAACACTTAAGAAAATAAATAATAACGGTATATCTTCTATATAATAGTAATATGTTTCGTTCGTTGTACTTATACTACCATATTATTATAACTAGTTGTATTGCAATACATAAAAGTTCATATTTGTTTAGTTTTATTTTTACCTTATCAAATACAACGATGTTCCAAAAATTGTCCATCAAACACACTGAAAAAACGCATTGAAAAAAATCATGTTTAAAACAATTGTTTTAAACGTGTTTAAAAAAAATGTGTTTAAAACAGGTTACTGTGTTTTAAACACTTAAAAAACATTTGTTTAAAACATTTTGTTTTAAAACTGCCAACCCTGTCTATAGGTGTCCAAATAAAAAAAAATGAAGATCATATCGAAGAAAATTCTACTGTAAATATTTGACCGATTTTCATTTATCATTTACTAAATAAAAATAAAACCGATGCCCTTTATGTGTTTCAAAATGTAGTTAGCCCTTTACTTTAGTCAATGCAAAAAGAAAAAAAAAAAGAAAAATAATACATGTCAAAATGAACTGAGTCATCTTACGACCCTCTGCTGAAAATGTACTAAATCATCCCAACAGGGATAAAAAGCATATCAAAATGTAGTTTTTTTAGCTTATTATTCTTGACAAACTAATTTTTGTTTTCAATTATAAAATATTAATTGCTACTGATTGGCTTGGTATTGTGGTGGATAGCAATAATTAATTTCTGAAACATTTTAAGTCAAAACATATAGGGGTACAAAGTTGAATATAGTCCTACAGGCTACAGGGTGTTTTCCACGATTATTCAAATTATTATATTTTTAGACTGTCATAACTCAAATGGCACAAACACCCTGTATGTTTTGACTTCATATTCTTGAGGAATCAATTACTTACACGCTGAAATCCATATGACAACTTTTCGACATGAATTTTACAAAAACCATCGAAGAAAGTAGTCAGTCACTATGAAGTATGAAATAAGAAATCGTCAGTTCCATTTTTTGAAGGTTCATATCCCAGGTCTAAATATATTATAAAAAATTATGTATCGCAAGAAAAACATTTTTTTATTATACCTGCTTTTAGAGCGTCAAAAACGAGAAATTGGCGATTTTCAATTTCTAAAAATTAATAATATTGACAATATCAACTTCACGAAAATAGTTTCTTGTTGAAAATCGGTCAAAACATATTTTAAAAAAATTGATTGAAATAATGTAATATTTCTTTTTACTTTAAACAATACCAGATCATGTTAGCGTTTGGTAACATGAATTTTCATAATAGGTGTCTCCTGAACCGATTCCAGCAAAGAAAACTGCGTCCGAATTGTATTCGACACTCATCCGCCTATACCGCCTGATCTTACTAGATAGAGTCTGTCTCAGCCTTTATGGCGTGTGTACGGCTCGAGCTACGCCTTGCTTTAAGATTTTTTCTCACTCATACACATATCAAGCAGGACGCTATGACTTTCCACTTATAAAACTTCTACAATTATACGTCCATCTCTTCCATTCTTTCATGTGGTTAAACTCGAAAATGGGCCAACGTTTGTGCCCACTCAATTAGCATAGCCGTGCCACGCGTTTTGACTGGTTGATCCAACACTGTTCGTCTATCGCTTCAAATCATCTTAGACCGTACGATTTTCGTGACGCACACGCCATAAACGCTGATACAGACTCTATCATTTTCTTTTAAATGCGTGATACCGATTTTATTATATTTACATTCATATTAGTTGTTTACAATTAAATATAAACATAATTTTTTATAGAACAGTACGTTCCGTGTGGGATATTTCCTTTCCTTTCTAAACCAAAATTGTGACTAAACGCATTGTGGTTGTTGATCCAGGAATTTTTACAAGCAAAAATAAATATTTGCTAACCAATGTTTACAGTAACATTTCATTTATATAGCATTTCCTAAGTAGCAGTTGCTGAATGATTTTTAAATATATTGTATTGTATTATAACCTGATTAGCCCGTCAAAGATAACATTAATTTAAAAATCAAAACAGTGCTTGACAAATAATAAACAACAGATCAGTGAACTTTTGTCGTGAAATATATCTAAAAGTATAATCTATTTGCAGACTGTGAGAACATTATCACCAAACAATGGACGATCAATGGGATATTCACAACGGCAAGAATGGGTGTTCATGTGGTTGTATGGGTTTGTCTAATTTAGTGCATGATTTCAAAAAAAGTCTAGATAGATGCTCCAAGATTGTTAAACAGCCATGCGAAAAACCTGATATTCTAGTTGCAGCTGTTGAAAAATTCCAAGAGGATAACAACAAATTGAATGACACAACTGATGAAGCAAATCTATATAATACTCTAAAGTACAAAGAACGACCAGAGTTTACTCTACTAATAAAAACAATTTCTGAGAAAGATGAGGTCACAGAAATGATCCAGAAAGTAAAATCCGAGGACCTAAAAGTCGGTGTAAGATTTATAAAGTTTACTGAAGATGGAAATCAGTACTTAAAATACGTGAATAAGGCCAGCGGAGTAGTCTGTAACACTAAGACAAAAATGAGTGACCCAATAGCAGAAATTACTCCAGCTTTAAGTCCCAAAATTAACATTACAAATGGCCGTGAAAGCTTTTATGATTTAACGAAATCGCTTACGATAAAAATTAACTTTCGAAATGACAGCCTCCAGGATGCCAAACATCGACAAGTGGTCTGTAAATAAAGCAATATTGACGTTCGAGGTGAAAGTTGCCAGCGTCATCAGAATTTAAGAAATAGTGGTATTTTGCAACAAATAACAAATTTATATAGTGTATAGTAGGTTATTATAGATATACAGGGTGTCCCAGAGTTGAGTTCCCGGACGGAAACCGACGATTCCTAGGTTCATATTGAGCCAATATAACCCAACTTGTGTTGGTCTAAAAATGAAACCCTGAAGAAGCCTCTTAAAGTTAGTCACAAAAAAATATACTTTTCTAATAATTACCTATATATTGAAGATACAATTTGATGGGAGCTGTATCTCTGTAAGTACTCTATGTGAACTTGATAACAGCCAAATATCTTTTGTTTCTCAATATTTTTTCATAATAGCTAATATTTGTACTCTATGTGAACTTGATAACAGCCAAATATCTTTTGTTTCTCAATATTTTTTCATAATATTTGATAATTCATAATATTTGACGCTATAGTTTTTTAATTACCCTGGAAAATTGCGGAATACTTGAACATTTTTGTAGAGCTTTGCAAGGGTTGCAAAAAGGTACTCTTAAAATTTTTTGTAATATTAATCAAAATACAAGAAATTATCGTTTTTTCCTCCTATTTGTATTTAATATTTATTTACAATTCCGGAACAAAATTTTGCAATAACAGAAAAGTAGTTTATTTAACAAAAATTACATTCATAACAAATGCTCCACATAATGTCCAACTGTTTTAGTACACAAATTAATAATTTTAAAATTTTTTGTAATAAGTATCAACCAAAAATCAAGAATTATCGCTTTTTTCCTATAGGTCATAGGTGCTTGTGAAACAGAAAACCTGTCGCGTTGTTATGACAATACAAACATTATTTCATCAGTAACGTCAAAAAATAGCAAGTATAAGAGTATGTACTTCCTCAGGGATGCATTTTTGGACTAAGGTAAGCTGGGCTACATTGGCCCAAAATGATCTTAGGAATTACAGGTTCCCGTCAGGGGACTCAGTTCTGGGACACCCTGTATATTACAATGGTCCAGGAAGTATAAAATTCTGGTGAAAGTAGTAATAATTTGACAAATTGTGTTCAAAGTACTTTGAATTATGTGAAATCAGAAATCTTCCAGGTCATTCTTTTTCTCCAGAAAATATCCGTTTCCAAATATTAGAAGTGTTATTGTTAAGGGGCCATCCATTAATTATGTCACACTTTGAGGGGGGAGGAGGGGGGGTCAAACTTTTGTGACATCACATTATTCACATCTATGCATGTCGTTCTTTTAATTGACTGAGATTCATAGAAATACAAAACTCAAAAAATTCTACCTCAAAATTTAATACTGTAAAATATGTGACGTCACAATGGGAGGGAGGGGTTGACTGGAATGTGACAACCTGTGACATAGGGGGAGGGAGGAGTAGAAAAACCATGAAGTTTGCGTGACGTAATTAATGGATGCCCCCTAAGGAGGTTGAGGTGTTACAGTCCCAACCAAAAGTAAGTCAAATTCTAAATCGAAACTTTTCCATAATAAATTATTACAAAAGGTTATAAGTCGATGATACCAATATTTATTATCGTAAAGGCATAAATAATTCATTTTTCATTATTAATTAATTATTTAAGTAGATTTAATTATTTTACTTAATGAACTAACTTTTGAATGTTTTGTCCAAACTTATTTTTTAAAAAAATGTATGTAAATACCTGTGTATTTTACAAATTTGTTTCAATAAATAATTTTTAAAAAATGAGAAGCAGTAAGAATTAAAATTAAATCATTAAATAATTGAAAAAATCAGTTAAAAATCCTTAACGAAAAGACGTTTAATCATTTTTTTTAAGTCTCCCAATTAAATTGGAAACAATATTAAAATATGCGTAAGACATCTATGCTTTACATGGTTTTCGGAACTGCTGACATCATTTGGTTATTTGCTATAAATTAAAATGTACCGTTTGCATGCTGGGTTGACATATTTTCCATAAGACAAGATGCAAGAGTTTTAAATTTTTTTTAACTTTATAAGTTTCCTAATGACTTTACACTTTTTACAGAATATTGTGTCATATAAAAATCTATTAAAAAAACTTTATTTCAGATTTTTTCGTAATTTTCGTCTAACGCCTCAACCTTCTTAAATATGAATGTTATAGTATTATTATTATATATTTGATAAATTTTATATGCATATATAAGTTATATACAAAATAAGAGGTTTTTCCTTGCTATCTCATGAGAGCATGTGAAATATGAAAATAATATCGGTCATCTGGTTTCTTATAGCACATTATAGACCGAGCTTGATAAAAAACGTACCCCATCACCTCAAATATAAAAGGTAAAAATGGTTGCAAAACATGTAAAAATCATGTTACGACCGCCAGACTAGTAAAAACTTGTTAATTGTTATTTTTTATGCATTTTTGAATTTTGCTTGAAATTTTCGCAATTTGTAGTTTTAACTCTTATTCAGGGGTGATTTTTAGATATGGAGCTTTATAAATTTATTTACCCTAAAAAATAACTTTGAAGTAATTTGTATTAAAAACCACCATGAAAAAAAAAAAATCAGTGAAAAATATTTATACTTAATTCAAACCTCATTCAGAGGGCTAGGAACTCCCATGTTGAGAAATGCCAAAAATACCGTCCTCTACATTTTTTATTAGCTTTAATTTAAGACATTTAGCGTTCAATTATCTTTTTTCGGTACAAAGTTATGACGTATGCAAAAACATGCAAAATTTGCGGTCACTCTTTGCACCAATTATGTAAAATGAGCCTAAGACACAGCAACATCAATCAGTGTTATTTTGCAAAAGAAAAAGAAGAGTGGCCTTACTATTTACTTTAGTTGGAGAACTATTTTTTTACATATACACCACACACTGAGATTAAAGCAAAGGACTGTCACACAAATTACAAGCGGGGGGGGGGCTGATTTTGAAGGCTCTCGTGATGTGATCATGTTCCCGTTGCTCAGAAAATCCCAGCTGATCCCCCCTTCGCAAGAAAACGCAATTGTTTGTCTATTCCCGGTTTATATTATAAATACCGCATTAATAGTACAATATTCCGCCGCTTACTTGTTTGCAAAGGAAATTTCTTTCAGGTAATGTTTCTTGACGGTACGTTTTACAGCTGGCAATTTATGTAATTGCAATAATATTGCGTGAGATTTGCCAACTTACTGTGTCAAATAAAGTAAACAATAAACATTACCCTAACTTATTCTGCAAAACAAAATGATGAAATTCAGTAGTGCACTTTTATCATCTATAACCTCTATAACCTCTAATTGGACCACGCGGCAGGAAGTCATGTCACAGAATACTAAATATTTCTTCTATGGTAATGTTCCTAGTGCTTCTAGGAACTTTCTGTCTGTATTGTTAACATTGAAATCACTAAATAATCCACCAGACTTGCACCAAAGTTGCAAGAAAAATCGAGCAGAACCGATTATCTGCAAGATGTTGAAATGTGCAAGTAAATTACCAAACATGATCAGCTGGCTCTCAAGTGCGCATGCCTTTGATCAAGATTTCTTGCATTTGCAAGAAAATTGCAGACTGTAAAGCGGCTTTTACCGTACAGACCTATATAGCAACATATTGACGCGCAACCAAAGTTAAAAATTATGATTTTCCGTGAAGTGGGGTGCAGTTAGAGTAGTATTTTTCTGTATTTCGGTATGTGTTTTTTTTTGCACAAATTTTCGTACTTATACGACGAAAAATTGTTAAAATTACAAATCGATCAAATAAATATGTTTCCTATTGTTAAATGCTCTTTGTCTATTTCCCTGATCCCAAATAACGATTGACGAATGTAGTGTAATCATAACTAGATTACTGAAAGTGTCATATTACTAACTACTACTACTAACCAATCAAAAAAATTAAAATTTAATATTAAGCAAATAATTATAATTAAATAGCAACTAATAAACTGATTATTCGTCGCTTTAAGTGAACGAACTTGATTTGGAAATGTCCATCGGGTGACGTCATAGCCAAACCCGATTGAAGCTGAAACTCGTACAAATCGTACCTCCTCTTTAAGTTATAATCAAAGCTCCGGAATTTTATCTCTGTGACGTCAAAATTAAGGTTGGCTCTGTCAGCGCGGAAATATTTTTATGCAAGTACGACACAGTATATCTTACCTTGTACTTTTTTAGGGAATTCCGTAATATTTAAAGTTAATATGGTTGTCCTGAGAAGCACTAGACATATTTATAACCGCCGACTCTGTATAATTTCATGGCTAGGTTTGTAGATACATATGTACAATGTACATATATATGGCTAGATTTATACTAGGGCTTGCAAAACTGCGTAACTGTGACATCGGATGGTCTACCCTTTCTCTTTATTATATGTTGACGTAAATGAGAAGTGTAGGTAAAAAGTCAAAGCAATGTTTTACAATTTTGGTGGCGTCGTTTGACTAATAAAACTGCATTAGTAAAAAACATATAAAAGTACCGCCGTACACTGGAATCTAATGTTGGCATTCAGTCAGAGTCGAATCCCTTCAATACGGCAATTGTGCAATTGTAAAAGAATCAACTACGTTATTAGGAAATTGTCAGTCCGTTTCACAAATGTAGTAAATTTCCGATAAAAGTAGGTTATATGTATTAACATTTTAAAATGATATAAAATTCACGTTATCACGTTGTCTGCATTTGTGATGCACACGGTATGTGGCAGTCTTATGCCATTACTCCTTTAACTTTGTTCTGTATGATTTAATATTATATAAAAATGGTTTATTTTACTGGGAAAAATGTTGCCAGCGAGCCAGTTAATTGGGCTTTTATATTTAATTATTATGAAAATAAACAAAACAAACACACCACAGATATTAAATAGACCAGGAAAGTACGTTTTTGATTCAAAATTGTCTCTTTATTTGCTAGAAATTTATTACATGTTTTTGTAAAAACTATGATCGTTTTTATGTTAAATTTTTTATCAAATTAGTAACCTCCCACAATTTTATTGTGGGGAGGTTAAAATACATTGTAGCTGGCAATAATGAATATTTTAGCACTTCATCTTTTTCTGTTTCAGTAGGCGTTTGCAATATATTATGTCTATATGAGAGCCGTCTCTGGCGCCGAGGTAATATTCCCGAGCCTTGATCATAATATGTTTATTACTTCCACATCCACGTTGTGGAGTGGAAGTATAGTAATTGTAAACAAAATTTCAAAAATTCTTATTGTTGAAATAGGCTTAAAATGCCATGAAACGTCGAGAATTTAAATTTGAGCGAAAAAATATTTCTGTCTGACTTGAAATTTAGTACACGTATGTAAGTACTATAACGATATATGGAACTGGATTGTTTTTTGAACATATCCGGTGAAGGGTTGGGGGGGGGGGGGTAAATAGGGGAAAATAAGTAAAGGTAAGAGTACAGAAATTTGGGACTTGGTGTACATACTAGAAGCGAAGACGTTAGATTTTTTAATAATATTTTCCACCCCCACCACCCCTACTCTATTATTAAAGGGGTTGATACGGTATAATTCAAATACTCACTTGAGTTTGATACACGTATGTCTTCTAACGACATATGGAATAGATTATGTTTTGAGATGATTTAATTGAAGGGTTGGTGGTTAACTAGGGGTAAATAGGGGAAAATAAGTAAAGTAAGCTGGTAAGAGTACAGAAATTTGGAATTAGGTGTATGTACTAGAAGTGAAGACCTCCGATTTTTGTATAATATTTTCCATCCCCCACACCACCCCCACTCTATTATTAAAGGGGTTGATAAGGTAACATTAGGATATGCACTTGAAATTTGCTACAGGTATGTATTATAACGATATCTGGAACTAGATTATATTTTGAGATGAGTCCGTTGAAGAGTTGAAGGTTAAATAGGGGTAAATGGGGAAAATAAGTAAAGCAAACTGGTAAGAGTACAGAAACTTGGGATTTGTGGTATACAGGGTGTAATTAGTTTCATGTCATTAAAAAAAACTGGTGGTAGGGAACGACTAGACAAACAAAAAACCTTTTATAACATGGGGTCTAAAGCTCATAGTTTTGGAGAAAAAAATAAATAATATAATAAAATTTCACGAATTTTCAATAAAATTTTTTGAGAACTGCTGGAATGTTGAGGTGGATTTAGATCGTCGCGCGTGTCTTTGCCTATGATACTCAATATTTGTGTAAATAGTTATAAAATGTCGACGGTCTTTAGCGATGCGGTAAAGTTGAAAGACGTCGACGTTTTCTGAGTGTTTAGTTGATCTGATCTGAAGAAAACTATACTCTGACTCTCACTTGTAGGGATGGCAAAAAATTTTAATATATCCATATATAAATCATTTGATACATCACAAGACTCAGATCGATATATCGACAAAAAATTATCGATATTTCTATATATCGACATATTTTATACATTTTGAAGAGGGGGGGGGATATTCATCGCAATAAAGTTTTTAGTTTTTATGCAACATAAAATTGTGAGGGGCGGGAGGGGTGATATTCGCAAATTGCGTTTAGCAGTACGGTTCCCTTTCGATATATTTAGAAAAATATCGATATTTGAACCCGATATATTGCAACAAAAAAACAATATGAATATATTCATGTTTTAGGATTAATATATCGCTATTTATTTTATATCGATACATCGTTGCCATCCCTACTCCCTTGTGCAATATTTTAGTTACTGTGGGTGTTCCGCTATGTACTCACGTCCAACCGTTCGTTGTTTTTGTTATTTTTGAATTTCGGGTCACTGTGTATTTATAGTTATGATTTATTTTATTGACTTACCGTTCAAGTTAAATTCTTGATTACGTACAGACACAACTTACTTGTTCGTTCTTTTTGTGTTCCTTTTTGAATTTTGGATCAAGTTTGTCTTTTATTTTTCTTTATGGACAACGTTAGTTGATAGTTTAGTGTTTAGTGTTCAACGGAGTGCGTATGTCCTTAATTCGACATACCGAACTATGTATTGATGCAGATGCAGAGATTTCGAATAATTTAGGTAGGTGGTAAACTTTTAATCCAGAACACTCATTTATGTTACAAATGTTAATAAGTCAGATTTAAATTTTCCAAATTATAAACATTAATCCAATATTTTGTTCCAAATTAAAAAACACAGATAAAGAAATGCTCTGTTTAAACCTCTATGGCCATTATTTGCTTGCAGTTGTGCAGGAAGAGATAACGAATTATTTACCTCTTTATAATTGCCTGAATTCGGTTGAGGCGGTCCATCAAAGGCGGTTGATGATCCAAAGCCTTTGCTTTGACACCGCAGACCGCCCCGCATGTGCCGGCGAGTACTTTGCACTTTTTTATTACAATTTAAAAGTTGTATAATTGGGAACTACAAATTCATTGACCAAGAAAAGCAGTGATTCTCAATTGTTATTAATACCTTAATATTAAACATGTTGACATAGGTCAGCTTTTTCCAAAGTGCCCCTTGAGGGAAAAGTCATAAAGGTTTTTGTTTGTCTAGTCAGTCCCCATTACCAGTCTTTTTTAATGACATGAAAATGATTACATTACACCCTGTATACTAGAAGCGAAGGCCTCAGATTTTTACATTATTTTTTAACCCCGCGCCACCCCCACTCCAGTATTAAAAGGGTTGATAAAATAAAATTGAGATTATCACTTGAAGTTTGGTACATGTATGCATTATAAGGACATCTGAAACTATATTATATTTTGAGATGATTCCGTTGAAGCAGTGGGGTGGGGAGGTAAGTAGATGTAAATAGGGAAAAATAACTAAGGCAAGCTGGTAAGAGTACCGAAACTTGGAATTTCATGTATATACTAGAAGCCAAAGCTACATATTTCTTTCTAATATTTTGCACCCCTACACTCCATTATTAAAGGGGATAAAATAAAATTAAGATATTCATTTGAAAGCTAATACGAGTATGTATTGTAATGACATCTGACAGATATGATTCCGTTGAAGGCCTGACAGGTGGGAGATTGTGAATAGGGGAAAATAAGTAGAGTAAGCTAATAAGACTCCAGAAACTTCATATTTGACGTATATGCTAGAAACCAATGACTCACATTTTACTATGACATCTGCCCCAAATATTATTCAAATTCTATGATTAATAATTTCCACATACTAGAGTACAAATGTAGTCTAGATGTATCCTTAAAATGGCTTGGATGGAAAATCTGGATGTGGAAGTAGTGAATCCTTAGGCGGCTTTTTTTGAATAATTATTGTTTATCTAAACGATAATTATTTAAAAAATAAAACTTTAAATCAACACTACTCAGAAACCAATCGAAAAGCATTTAATTAAATTACAATAAAGAAAATTAAAATCGTAACGCTATAAAATATTTTGCCTAATATATTATTCTCTTTATTTGAATTTTAAATATAACCCTATTTAATTTTAAATTAAACCACACAAATGCTCAATTCATTCTAAATTAATATTAGTTAAAATTGTTTTTTTTTACCTGCCGTATACAGAGGATTTAGAGTTGTCATGACCAGTCCTGCCTCTAATATACCTAATAGACATATCGTATATTCTGGCATATTTGGTAGCAAAATAGATACTGTATCGCCCTTTGCAAGTTTTAATTTTCTCCTTAAAGCTTTACTTAAATTTCTAGACTTAACTCTCAGTTGTTCGAATGTATAACTTCTACCAGTTTCCGCACATTCCTAAAAATAAAATAAAATTTATAATATTCAAGAAGTATGCAGTTTTGCTATAGATAGATCTATTCTAATAATAGGTACGTTTAGTTGTCCATTGAAATGTTACATTCACCTTGTATTTTGGACAGGACAAGATATTTTTTAATGTGTAAGGGGGGGGGGGTGGATGGCATTACCGAGCAAAAGTAAATTATTCCAAACCCGATTTTCGTAATCAGCGAACCAAACAACGTATAGCCAAAGTGAAGAAAAGAAATTTAAAAAATGAGTCGCAATAAAATGATCTACAAAAAACATCTCATGTGTTTTCTAATCAATAAAATCAGTAGAAAAAAGTTAAACCCTTAAATGATATTTCTTGAAAATTTTTGTCTATTTTTAATTACAACTTTTTTGTTTTCAATTTTACGGTAAGAAGTATATAGACCTAGGATGTAGAGAATTCAATTCTCTACAAAAAATCTCTTAATTTTTTTTTTGTGAGACTAACGGGTGTCAGGATATAGCGGAAAAACTGTTTACACCCCCTTTTCAATATGGCGGCCAAATGGGGACTTTCAACTCCGAAAATCGAGTGTTCTCACACTGATTCTGTTGAAGGGTTGGGGGTTAAATAGGTGAAAATATGTAAAGCAAGCTGGTAGAGGTGTTTTAAAACCTCATGAGCCGTGACCTTCATATGCGCAGAGACATAATCCGCCCTGTTGACTCAGTTACACTTCTTAAAAATATTATATTTATTGTTTACAATTTATCCCGAGCTCTTGTTTATGTATACAGCAAGGCAGCCTCCAGTGTCTTCAAAAACATGCTTATAACTCAGATTAAACTTTGCCTTTTGCGCATTTCGCGGCTCATGAGATTCTGAAACACCTCTAAGAGTACAGAAACTTGAAATTCGCTGTGTGTGCTAGAAGCCAAGGTCTCAGATTATTTGTAATAGTTTTCAACCCCCCCCCCCCCCGCCACCCCTACTCCATTATTAAAGGGATTTATAAAATAAAATTGAGATATTCACTTGAAATTTGGTACACATACGAATTATAACGACATGTGGAACTAGATTATATTTTGAGATGATTCCGTTGAAGCATTGGGTGGTAAATAGAGGTAAATAGGGCCAAATAAGTAAAGCAAGCTGAAGCTGGAGAGTACAGAAACTTGATATTCGATGTATGTACTAGAAGCCAAGGTTATTTATAATATTTTTCACCCCCCCCCCCCCCCCCCATTAAAGGCTGATAAAATAAAATTGAGATATTCGCTTGAAATTTGGTACACGTATGTATTATAACGACATCTGGAATTAGATTATATTTTGAGATTATTCCGTTGAAGGGTTGTGGGTTAAATAGGAGTAAATAGGGGAAAATAAATAAAGCAAGCTGGTAAGAGTAAGTACAGAAATTTGAGATTTATTGTGTATACTAGAAACCAAGGCATCTGGCTTCTTTCTAAGATTTTTCAAACTCCACCACCTCCACTCCATTATTAATGGGATTGATAACATAAAAATTAAGATATTCACTTGAAAGTTAGTACACGTATGTATTATAATGACATCTGATTGAGATGATTCCATTGAAGGGGTGGGAGGTGGTAGTTTGTGAGTAGGGTAAACTAAAAACTTCATTTTTAATGTATATGGTAGAAACCAACGCCTGAAACTTTTCTATGACATCTGCCCTGAATGTTATTAAAATTCTATGACCAATAATTTCCACATACTAAAGTGCAAATCTAATCGAGATTTTCCTTTGAAGTTACTTGGATGGAAAATCTGGATGTGGAAGTAGTGATTCCTTAGACAGCGGTTTTTTGTAACATTTAAATGGATTATATCAGAGTGTCTACTGATCTGGAAAACATGGAAAATCAGGGATTGTCAGGGAAGTTATTTTAGTCAGGGAAACCTGGAAATAACAAGGAATTTACTAAAATAAGCAGTTGGAATTTTAACTTTTAGATAATTATTATTACAAACTATTAAATCTGTTACAAATATCTCGCAGATGAAGAATATGAATACTTCTCGATATAAATTTAATATAGATATATAAGCACACTTCTCCAAATCGTAGTTCCAGAGTTGAGAGTTTAAGTAGTCTGGCCGCCATCAGCGCCGTCATAAATAATATCGGTGGTATACAGCAATTTATAAGGGCCCGTTTATCAATGCGCAGATAAAGTTATCTATAGTTAAATCACAGTTTAATAATATAATAGGGTCACTTCCCCTACTGAGTGTAGTTCACGCGTCGATAGCAGGAGTAAGGCTAGCGACGACGCGCGACGGGTGGACTATACTTAGTAGGGGAAGTGTCCCCTACTGTTTTATAAACTGTGCTTTACCTATAATAGGATAACTTATTATCCTCGCTATTAACCGGCCCTAATTAATGTGAATAAGTCTGTCATTGGTTATGTAAGAAACTTTAATAGTAAGTGGAAAGAAGCCTTGAGAAAATGATAATACGAAGATGAAAACGAAAAAAAAATCTTTGCATAGAAAAAGACTGCTCAGGGTTGAAAGATTTGAACAAGAAAAAAAAAATGAACTGACGGAAGAAACAAGAGCGATAACCAGTCCAATAAAGGATGAAATAGAATCTTTAAAAAAATCTCTTATGTAATCTTTTAAAAGAACAGTATTCTTTGTTTTCATTTTCTATTTATATTTCAGTTATATTTATTTCTGTTATTGTTAAAAAATGTATGTAAGCATAGATTTATTTTTATTAATTTTAAAACGTATGTAAGCATGTGTTTTGTGTTTTTTAATAGTTTTTGTTAATTCTGCACAGAGACGCAACTAGGGCGTAGCAAGAGCGACCCCCGCCACGGCTGCTATCTACACTAGTTGCGGCTCTGGTTCTGCATAACTAATTATAGTTTATGTTGAAAATATAACAGTAAGTAAATGCAAGAATGTTTACTTATTGTATATTGAAAACCTGGAAAAGCCAGGGAATGATTAAGATTTAGTAGACACCGTGCTATAGGAAATGCAGCCGCTGTGAATAATAATCACACGACTTGATTACGGTGTAAAACACGTTCCTAATTGTCACTATAACAATTGAAATTATTTATTATTAATACTTCTTTATTCTGTATTTTTGAAAAAAACAAACACCATGGATTACTGGGAGACAATAGATCAAGTGCTGTGTGATAATAAAGTCCCACTTTTTTGGAAATGGAAGGAGGTGGTAAAAATAAACATTTTTAAGGGGGTTCGGCAGCCAGCAACAGGGGCTGCGGCTCCCTTTAAAAGAATTTTAGAATCATTAGAAAGAGCTGTAAGAATTTAGCCCAAGGATTTTCTAAGACGACCGTGGACACTGGTAACATTTGGTAAAAAATTTTGGGCCTTATACTTTAAGTCCAACGATTTTTTTCCGTAATTAACCCCTTTCTGTGAACCCCTAATTTTTAACCCAATCAAGGATAATTATACGTCAGATGTATCGTTTTCAACAGCTCTGTCTTAAGAGCGGTTTGGAGCATCGGCCCAAAGAACGATTTGTCAAATTTTACATTATTTTATTATTTTACTTGTATTTATGAATTTTTTAATTTGCGCTGATTTTAATTCAAAATTTTTAGAGTTTTCGGCGAATAAAATTTTGCGGCCCTCGGGGTTTTTTCTTTTTTTTCTTATTTTTGCTTATAAATACATCATGATTTGAATTATTTATGTGTTTAAACGTAAATTATGCTTTATTTTACATGATTCTCAAAGAAATTCACATTTTTTACAAAATAATATTATAAACAATAGTTAACAAATTATTTAAAAAATCTAAAAAGCACATATTGAAAGATATAGATCTCAGCTATAACTTTCATGTATTTAGAACATTAGTAAAAGTTCTGTTGTTTAATAACAGACGGTTAATTGCATAATTGCACTGAAAATTCAATATTTTCAAGGAATAATCATTTCTTTGTTAGTGTTTCATGAATAAATCATTAACATTTTTATTTTTTGATAAAATAAATTATTCTATCGTCAAGTATGGGTTTTCAGCTGTAAAAAGAAATTGCGAATATGGGAGAATGCTTGCGGGTCCTGGGGATCATGGTCGACACTCCACAGGACCTTCAAGTATATCGACCTTGTCAAGAGAGTAAGGAAAAGAGTGGGAGAGTCCTGTACCAAGGTATTGGCGATTTTGAAAAAAGATATGGTATACTGACATCTTTAAGGATAATATATGAGAGGATAATAAGAGTGGACGTGCTGTACGGAGTAGAGATATGGGAACCAGGGCCAAAGACACGAGAATTATAAAACAACTAAGGACCATCCAGAGGCTGGACCTCTTAGGCCTCCAGATGGCGCGTAGGACTACACCTACTGCCTGCGGCCTTGGAGGTCATGACGGGAGTACCGCCCCTGAAAGTGATAACGGCAGTACTACACGAGGACAAGGTCAGAAATAGGGAACAAAAAGAAGGAAAAGCGATAGGGAGAGTGCACCCCGCATTGAAGATAACAGTAGACAGGATCTGGACCATAGAGAAAGAGAGGCAATGCGGGATTATCGGTTACACTGACGCGAGTTTAGACGACTGTGGAAGAGCGGCTATAGCAGGAGTGGTGGAAACCAAAGATAGATTCTGGAGAGTGAAAGAAGAGATCAGGAAAAGCACTCCGGTGGTGATGGCGGAGGCCCTAGCCATTAGTAGAGTGCTGGAACTAATCAAAAGGGCAACGGAAGATGGAGAAGAAATAAGTGTACGTGCCGGGAGGCAGGTGGCCATTATTATTGACAGTCTACAAGCATTAGGGAAAATTGAAGGAGGACACCGAAATGAAGAAGAGATAAACAAGATACGCAAGACCATCGATGAGCTTATGGAAAGTGGAATAACAGTAAGATTAATGTGAAGGAAAAAGGGGGATGGCGATAATAGGAACAAAATGGTGGACCAGTGAGCAAGGGAAACGAGTACCAGGAAGAGGGAAGGGAACCAGAAGAAGAAGAGGAATGGATAAGCAAAAGGATGAAGAGGGAAAAGATCAAAGAAAAAGTACCTTTGGAGTGGCAAAGAAGATGGGAAAATGAGAGAATGGGAAGGGTATTTTTCGAATTATGCCCGACGGTGGGTTTCGACGACTTGGGACTCTCATTTAAAGGAGTACAAATGGCCACGGACCATGGAAACCTCCTGAACTACCTGAGGAGGTTTAATTTGAGAGTAACAGATGGAATGTGTGAATGTGGGAGGGGGGTTGAAAAATGATCATGTCTAATTAGATTATTATATTTTACACTATATTTTAGAATTTTTGCATTAAATGTTGTCTGCGTTTTTAAAGAATTTTATATTTACGCTTTTTCTTTACTTGAGATACTATTTTTTATGACTATTACTTATTTTATATTGTGTTTTTGTGGCTCTATTTTTTAATTGTTTTTAAATTAAGTAAATACCTAGTTATTTATTACTGACGTTATTCAAACATTATTTACATATGCATAGCATGAATAAATTTATATTCTATTCTATAAGAGATCTTCTCCGCGTTTAATTTTGAGATGAAATGTCCTTAAAACGAGAACTTAGCTAGTGAGTGTAAAACGTGATTACAAAAATACAACTATATTTTAGAGTAACATGATAATGATAATTATATTTAATTACACCAATTTACTGCCTAATCATATAATATGAAAATTTAAAAAACTCAGATAAACTAATTCCTCTCATCATTAAGCCTGTACTTGTACCTTGCACCTTGTTCGAACGACCATGACTTTATTATTACTTTATATTTACTAATAGGTATGATACGTTGTAGGCTAAAAATGGTTATCAAACGACGATTATACATTTATGTTTTAGGTATATGGTGATTGTAGCAACTTCAGTATGACACAAAGTTTCGTCAATGCACTTTAGCATTGATGCAGTTTCTAATGAGCTTGTGTCCTTGACAGTCAAAAGTACAAGACTAAGACAATACAGGGTGTCCCGTAATAAGGTGCAAAAAATCTAACTACCAATTCCTTATCGAAAATGAAGGCGGATTCTTCATATAAAATTTTTCAAAATAAGCTTTTCTTGTCCAGCTACAGCCTCTTAAGGGGGTGTGCAAAAAAGCGGTTTTTAATTTCTACCTGAAAATAACGTAGTCGGAAAAAGACGAAATTTGACACATCTCAGGTATTAATGAAAAGTCATCTAACGAAATTATTTCATCCATTTAGCGTGTATACAAAGGTGTGATATTGTTATTGAACCCAGTAAAACGATCCATTTGAAAAAATATCCAATTTACTATAAAAGTAAATTCAGACAAAAATCCCATGAAAAAATAATATTTAAACCATTGAAAAGACTTATAACCACCTTTGGAATCATATTAAATCGAAATCTGCGTAAAAAAATATTTCACTAAAAATGACCAAAATATTGACTCACCTCGAGGACGACGATCAATCCCCTTCGGGCTCCGTCGTTCGAATTTTCAAAAGAAATAAAGAATTTGCGAGAAATATGTTTCAGACAAAAAGTTTCATCATTTGAAAAGTGGGATCCAATGACTATATTTTTTAAAGTTTGGTAGAGGACTTCAAGGTCATCCGATGGTCAACTTTGATTTTTTACATGCAAACCCCTATTTTTTTGCAGATTCATATTCTGCTCTAAAAAATAAACAACTTTTGTTTCTATCATTTTCTTATGTGGTCCCACTGTTTGCGAGTAATTAAGCATTGAACGTGGAAGTAACACATCTCTGTAAGTGGAAAACAAAACATTTTATGAAAAAGTAATTTAGGAATTATTGTAAATATTCAATGTGTAATGGCAGTGACAATTAAAAATTCTAATAATGCAAGAAATAAGACATAGCTTTATCAAGGTAATTGAGTTTTATTGTCAGAAATAAATCTGAGCGGTGGATTTGACGAGGTGGTCCAGTACACTGGCCCGCACGATCACCGGATTTAACTTCACCAGATTTCTTTTTGTTGGGATATTTGAAACAAAAAGTTTACGAAAACTCAATTACCTTGATAAACATAAGTCTTATTGCTTCCATTATTAGAATTCTTATTTGTTACTGCCATTATACATTGGATATTTACAATAATTCCTAAATTACTAAAATGTTTTGTTTCCCAGTTACAGAGATGAGCTACTTCCACGTTCAATGCTTAATGACTCGCATGTAGTGAGACCAAATAAACAAAATCGTAGAAACAAAAGTTGATTATTTTTAGAGCAGAATATGAATCTGTAAAAAATAGGGGTAATAGGATAACAAATAAAAAATCGGTAAAGATATTTACATAGAACTTTCCTCTTTGTTTGTGCATTCTATAGTAATGGTAAATATATATTTTTTTTAAGGTTTGGAATGCCATGAAACGTGAAAATTTTAAATTTGAGCAAAGAGAAAAACATTTCCAAATTTTTTTTTCTGAAATAGGTTTAGAATGTCACGAATCGCGAAAATTATAAATTTGAGCAAAGAAAATGTTTTTCCATCTATTCTAGTGGTATTTTTTTTCCAAAATGGTAAAAAAATGAAACGTAGAAATTTTAAATTTGAGCACAAAAAAATTTTTTCATCTATTCTATAGTAAGTACCTAATGTAAATAAAATTTTTGTTTAAATTTTTCCAACATTTTTGAAATTTGTTTGAGTAGGTTTGGAATGCCATGGAAACGTGAACATTTTAAATTTGAACAAAGAAAAAAAAATCCATCTGTTTTAGTGGTAAATTTTTTTTTAAAAATGTTGGTAAAAAAATGTAATTTTTTTTTTTTTTGGAAATAGGTTTAAAATGTCATGAAACGTGGAAATAAACATTCTTTGTTCAAATTAAACAATTTGAACAAAGAAAAAAAATGTTTTCATTTTAGTGGTAAAATTTTTTTCAAAAATGGTGAAAAAAATTTTCAATTTTTTTTTTCCTGAAATAGGTTTAGTGTGCCATGAAACGTGGAAATTTTAAGTTTGAGCAAAAAATTGTCCTTATTTATTCCCTTTAGACGGTCCACCCTGTATATTTTCCAGTGAAAGTTTAACCATTTCTTCGCTGACAGTAGCGTCAACTACCTACCAAATTTGACTGCTCTCCGTCATGTAGTTTTTTTAGTTAATGCACCAACAGACAGACGGAATTGAAAAACATATATTTTCGTAATCTACGTGATCTGAAACGTCAAAATCCGAAAAAATCTCGGAGAGTGATTTTTTCTCGAATACAATACATCCCTTCGGTATGCAAGGGAAGTAAAAATAACGTCCAGAAAATTGAGAGAGGTCTTAAATTGTTTTATGAAATCTGCCACCTCCACGCCATTATCAAATGGGATAACAAAATAAAATTTTGAGTAAGTTCTAAGGAGAACAAGTTGATAAAAAAAAATGTAGGCATCACGCACCCTCGCCCCCATTAACCGTCGTCGGTCAGTGGATAAGGTATTGAAGTGGCACATCGTTTCATAGGTTTTGGGGTCAGGTGATTTTAAATATAATTATTAAAATTCGTGGACAATTTAAATGATCGTTATTTTAAATACAATGAGCTTTAGCTTTGAGCAGTATAATAAATATTTCTTCAATTAATAATCAAATCAAGCATTTAAGAAAATTAATTGCCTGTAAATTAATTTATTGAGAAACAATTTATTATTTTTAATATTAATAAATAATAACCCACATCTAAAAAATCATTAAAGCATTAAATAAAAATAAATTTCCATACGTTTAAATATAATTGATCTACAATAATTAAAGTAATATTGTATCATTTAGATGAAAAAAATTAATGCATAATAAAAAGAAAAAAATTGCATACTTAGTATTAATTAAAATTGCATTAAATTTATTATATTTACTTTACTTTAATTTCAGTATCCTTAATATTTTTATGATTTTTATGAGCAACTGAAAAGACATTTTAATCCTAAAATTAAGAAATGCATATTAGAAAAGGTAAATTGTGCATTATATCATCCCAATTCATTGGACATGTTACAAGATGAGACAGTAATATCAATCGTACGCGAGATCTTTAAAAAAAAAATCATCTAATAAAATTAATAAACACGTATATAAACAAACACTGAAACTTAAAAATGCACCTAAAAGAAGAAAAGAATATTAATAAACTTGAAATTGTTATATCGCCCGATGAGAAAAATTTTCTGTTTTTTTCAGGTATTTTGACTATTACTGCCACACCCACGTAGTGGAGTGGAAGTATAGTAATCGTAGACAAATTTTCACATTTTTTTTTCTTCTTAAAATATAGGTTTAGAATGTCATGAAACGTCGAGGTTTTAAATTTGAGCGAAAAGACTGTTCTGTCTGTCGATCGGTCTGTCTGTCGGTTTGAACGGTTTAATTTTTCTGAAAAGTTGTTTTATTTGTTTGTTACGTTCGAATTTTATACGAATTTTCTTTTTTTTTTCTTTCCGCGGCATCGACATCTTGGTCATTAGCCGCATCGACATCGTATTGTAATCCCATCAATAGGGGCGTTTCATTCTTTCTATACATGTCGTTCTATTTATCATGAATATCTGCATTAAATTTTTGAAAATAAGTGTATAGTTCTTAAGAATTTCACTATATTTTCCAGGTTTTCAGTTGATTGACCAAGACCTAATTACAGCTGATATGGAATCTTTAATCGTTTTCGATGGTGATCATATTCTGGACATTCTAGTATTATGTGTTTGACTGTTAACATTACACTACATACCTGACATGTTAGTTGTTGATGTCTTGCTAATAAGTATATATTTGTTAAATTAGTGTGGCCTATTCTTAGCCTTGTGAGTACAAAATGTTGCCTTCTTGGAAGTACAGGTGTTATTTTCCATTTACTCACTTTGGGTTTAATTTCTTTTAGTTTAGCGACTCCATTATTCCACTCGTTTTACCATTAATCTATGTATAATTTTTTCATAGAGGTATATTTTTATGTCCATATATCGAATTGTAATATTACTTTCATTGTTCTCTAAAGCTGCTTCTTTTGCCACTTTATCCGCTAGTTCGTTTCCATGAATTCCTACGTGACTAGGAGTCCTAATAAAAGCAATTCTTTTACCCAGAGATCCCAGCCAGTGCACTAATGCAAGAATATTTTGCACTAGAGGGTCAGTAGTGGCATTATTGGACAATCTCAGCAGAGCACTAAGAGAATGGCTACATATAAGGGTATCATTCCAAGAATTCATTTCTATATATCTTAATGCTTGCCATATTGCATAAAGTTCGGCAGTATATATGCTAGCTGCATTTGGCAGTGTCCAGCTATGTGTTTGATTTTCATCAAAAAAGGAACATCCCACTCCCTGATCTAATTTGGATCCGACTGTAAAAATTTTATGACATCCTTCAAACGAGTTAATGGTAGTATTACAATTCGATACAAGTAGCTGTTTGTTGGTCTCTTTTATTTTATTTTATTCATTTTTTAAAACAATGTGTGGAGCTGTTAAGTCCATGGAGGAATCTCGCCTTGATTTATTTCAAATACCTACAGATGGGAAATTTTCTTCAAGTGTTTCCATCATTTCCTTCAGTCTAACTCCCTAGTTATAGTTGGCCTCGTTTCATACGAAAGTTGATGAGAGTCTTCATTAAAAATCATCTTGTATTTGGGTGTGACGGTTGTGCCCAAATCGTTGCTTTATATTAGATAAGAAACTGCTGTCGACGATATTTTAGGGGGTATTCCTGACTCACAGCATAAGGAAGAAAGTGGGCTAGTACGAAATGCACCTAGAGCCAGTCTTAATCCAATGTATACTGTCTATTTCTTTAGTTATCACAATCTAATAAGCATATTTTATTTGTGTTACACATATGTACACATATTTGTTTAGAAAATAACATTTTATTTTTGTGTTTGTTCGAATTGTCACTAGTAGTTTTCTCCAAATGAATACAAAAATGTAATAATGTCTCATTTTTTATTTTCCTATAAATTACCTTTGTTTTGATGGTATCGACTCTATTTGGTTTCTAAACTACAATACATATTTGTTACCTGGAGTAAAAGTACGCTCTGGTATTTTATATAGTATAGGTAGAGGACCTGGCTATACAGGGTTCGCCTCTTAAAACTTCCCAGAATCGTAACTTCCCCATTTTTTAAGCTACGACCATGTTCGGCACATCAAATTGTAGATATTGTTAATGCCTTTAAACATGCATACAGAGTGATTTAAAAAAAATGTGGAAACATTATTACGAAATAAAATTTGATTTCCTTGAATATTTCTTTCCCTCACCCTGTACTTGAACTTTGTTAATGTTTTCTTATAAAGGTTTTAATTAGCTTCAATTTATGTTATTACGTCATATTCGATATTCTCTGTCGTTTTAGAGAAAAAATTAAAAACCCCCTTTTTGACTCTAAACTAAATTCTCTTAAAATAAATTTGAAAAGAATGTAAATAATAATTTTAAGCTTTATTTATAAAAGGAATATAATAATAGTTATTTATTGTATAAGTGTTTTAGATAGCGTTTTATCCACGCAAGAAAGTTTAAACTCGAGAACGAAGTTCGAAAATTTAATTTTCTTTAGTGGATAAAACGCGACCCTAACACAAATGCTATACAACGTTTTATTCACAATCACGGTCATTTAGAATCGAATTTCATCAAAAAATGATTTGACATTTCACTCTGTCAGCGGCTGTAACGTCAAATATTATTGAAATTAATTTTAAAAAACTTGGAAGGTGTTGAATGGTTGCTATTTAGTTTTGATTGTTTATCGATTCCATTTGCAAAAATTTGTGAAGTTGGTGACAAATACAAAAAAACGATTTTGTTCCTGAGAGAATCCTTCGGGAAGCTGAAGAACAACTCTCCAATTATTGCCTGCGAGGTGCAGGGAACATATGAAAAAGTATTTTCCGCATTTAATGAATGGAAAGAAAAACGGGGGATAATAACAATAAATGAGGAAGTTCTGCTATCGTATTTCTTAAATTTGAAGAAGTATGCAATTGAAGTGAAATATGATATAACAAATAAGGAAATGTCTAATAATATCAACGTTAATATTATTATTATTAAAAATTAAATAAAATGTAATTGATTTAAGATTGTATTTTTCATTATTGCACAAGTGGAATAAAGTAATTTCATTATTCCACTAGTGGATAAAGTGGTACTTTATATGCTTCATAAGTGTGGATAAAACTCCAATTTTAATGTGATTGTGGATAAACAATTTTTTTCTCTTCTTCTTCAATTCTTTGGGACTTCCTGCCACATGTATATTTTCTTTTTAAGCGGTGCTAGGGAAATCTACAAAATATATCACAATTAACCAGTATTTTACTGGTAAAACAATGTCTAAAGTAACAAAACAGCAACAACAAATAAAAGGAAACATTTTTTTTATCTTTTGTGATATCACTTGATGACCCCATTGTTAATAAGTGCATGTTTTCATGTAATACACATTTTTTATTAATAAAATTTGGTTGCTTTTCGAGTGACTCTACAGATATTTAAATAAAAAAATTTATAATCATGATTCAGTTTCATGAACTTCTTTACTTTTAATCGTTTTATTTTATTCTTTCGACTTTTAAGTTGTTCAGATTTAATAAATCAACCATAGCTTTGTTACATTGAGTTAAAAGGTAGGGAGAAGACATCCTATACAAATTTCCTATACAGAAACGGCATCAGTAGGCGTGGCTAAATGTAGTAACAATATGGTGGTTTTGCCAGACCCGGGCTAATTAAAATAATAAGGACTTTGTACCCCGACGAGACGGTAATTCATTAAATGCAAGAGTTTTAACAGTTTTTATTTACCTTGATATACAAAATGTGCAATGTTATCCTAAAATAAACCAATTGTTTCTATTCTATGAAATATATAACCTGAGTATGTTTAAAAAAAAACATTTAATTAGCTGTTTTTTTAATACGGCTCTGTTTGTTGTTTACACTACCTATGAAATGTTATTCCCGTTAATTTCTTCTTGTCAACACGATCTCTAGAAGAGCAACTTTTTTTAGCACACGACATCATAGTCCTTTTAATGTTTATTGTCTAAAATTTAACAAACTATCAGTAAAAATCACAATAAATCGGACGGAAAACAAACTGTCACTATTTGACGGAAAAGTAGTAACAACATGGCGAAATGATGCCGTTTTGATCACGTGACAGCTTCTCCCTACCTTCTAACTCAACGCTTTGTTATTAGCAATATTTCACATTTTCTAAGTTAGCCATGAAAGTTTTAGTAAAAACACTTTTAAAAAAATTATAAGCTGGTAGACTTATTTTTATTAAAAATTAAAAATATTGTGCAAAATTATTTAAAAAAGAAATAAAACAAACAAAATAATTCTTAATTATGTTAACTAGAATACTAAAAATAAAACAATGTTGATTTTGCAATAAACATTAATGTATTCTCTAAAAAATTTATCAAATAAAGAGAGAATAAAAAGTTTTTTACAAGTATTGTTCAAAATTTTGTCCATTGACGTGAATGCAGTAGTTAAATCTTTTTATTAATTCACCATTCACTGTACGTAATAAAATATTCCGTCGAATAGAATTACATCCATTTCTTATTCTATTTTTTAAATCCTCAATGTTTTGAGGTTGGGTGTTATACACAAATCCCTTAAAGTAACCCCACAAAAAGAAATTAAGCGGATTTAAATCTGGTGATCTAGCTGGCCATCGCACAGGTTCGGTATTGCCTATCCACTGGTTTCCAAAAATCGTGTTTAAATAATTAGAAAGAATACGGGCATTATGTGGAGGAGCACCGTCTTGATGAACCCAGATACTTCTTCTAACTTGCAGGGGAATTTCTTCTAAATAATTAGGTAAGTCATTTCGTAGAAAGTCTAGGTAAATTTCGCCATTTAAATTATTTTTAGAGAAGTGTGACCCTATTAATCTGCCACCAGGCATGCCTATCCACACATTGACTTTATATTATACCTGAAAATTTCTTTCTCGCGTCCATCTAGGATTCCTATCACCCCAATAGTGCATATTGTGCCTGTTTACACTACTGCTTTCATTGAATGTCGCCTCATCGCTCCATAGAATTTTATGAAGGAAATTAACTTAACTTTTGTCTTTGAGGATTCTTCTGACCGAAGTCGAAGAAATATTTGTCCTAGCACTAATTGCTGATATTGACTTTGTGGATTTTCATTAACGGCAGCGACAACTTCATTTATATCAATATCATTCCTCACCGGTTTCTTCGGTTTCTCTTTGGTTTTGTAAAAGAACCAAGATATTATCAACCAATAATTTTATGGTTTTATGGTCAGGACAGCGTCTACCAGGAAACCGTTGAGAATAGACTGTGCAAGCTTTTCTAGCATTACGTTTATATTCTCCATAAATCAATAAAACTCTGTGTTTTCCAAAGATGAAAATTGAACCATGTCGAATTGTTAGTAGATTGACGAGCGAATTAATGTTCAACTGAAAATAACTACTCTGATTTATTTCAATATGACATGTTAAAACATTCATGGCTAACTTAGAAAATGTGAAATATTACTAATAACAAAGCTATGGTTGATTTATTAAATCTGAACAATTTAAAAGTCGAAAGAATAAAATAAAATGAATAAAAGTAAGGAAGTTCATGAAACTGAATCATGATTATAAAATTTTGTATTTAAATATCGGTAGAGCCACTAGAAGAGTGGTTGCCCTTGCCTGAAGTTGTTACGTAGTTACCTTAACAACAGGATACAAATCGCGAGTTACGAAGGTAACCTCCCGGAAGATAGGATTAATAGACATGGAGTCCCGCAAGGGTCAATTCTTGGTCCATTGCTCTTCCTAATATACATGAATGATATAACAGTAGCACTCCCACAAAGTGCTGTGTTATATGCGGATGATACAAGTTTTACCTGCTCTAGCACGGACTATGCAGAACTAAAAATTTGCATGGAGGCCTCGATCTCCAGAGCTGGAGACAGGTTCGCAACAGAACGATTATGTCTAAACGAAAGTAAAACAGAAAATATAATCTTTTCTTTACGTACTCATGAAGAAGTTAGCAACCCGTGTTCAATTAAATTCCTAGGAATTCATCTCGACCCCACGTTAAAATTTGATATCCATGTAGACCACATCGCCAAAAAAATTTCAAGGAACATATTTGTTCTGAAGAACCGGGCTAATACCGTAGCCCAAGAGGTTTGTACTCTAGCATTCCATGCTCTTGTACAATCCATCTGCAGCTATGGTATACTTATTTGGGGACACTCCCCACATGCCAATAGAATATTTTCACTACAAAGAAGGGCGATACGCGTATTAGCCAAACTGCAGTACCGTTCAGATGCCAGAAACTCATTTAGACATTTAAATATTATGACCCTTCCATCTAAATATATATTCGAATGCCTGTTCTATGCCAAAAATAACAATGTAACATATATAACTTCACAGCACGTACATAATCACGATACTCTTAGAAAGGGTGACTTCAGAATAGATTATCTAAGATTAAAAAAATCATGGAATGCTACTTTGTATTATGGTCCGCTGTTTTATACTATGGAGAGATCTCACAGATTGACAAACTTTTTAGAAAGGTAATAAAAACATACTTGACCAACAAAGCATTTTACACATTTGAGGAATTTTTAAATTCAGGGATGACAACCTCTGATTTTTAACTTGTAATAATTTATGTAAAGTTCGTTTTATGGAATTATTTGTTATATAAATAAGTGTATTATATGTTTCATTTGTAAGTGTTCTCTTTTATATTCATTCTAGTCCATTGGTATAATGTGGGCCAATTGTTTTAATTGTTTTTTCAAGTTTTTTTACTATTTTACATTTGTATTTTGACTTGTGCAAACATTTTATAATTTAAAGCAGCAATAAACTATCTATCTATATATCTATCTATTAATAAGAAATGTGTATTACATGAAAACATGCACTTATTAGCAATGGGTTCATCAAATGATATCACAAAAGATGGAAAAAAAATGTTTCCTTTTATTTGTTGTTGCTGTTTTGTTACTTTAGATATTGTTTATTATATTCCCTTTACAAATAAAGTTTAAAATTATTATTTATATTCTTTTCAAATTTATTTCAAGAGAATTCAATTTTGAGTCAAAAAGAGAGTTTTTAATTTTTTTCTCTAAAACGAAAGATAATATCGAATATGACGTAATAACATAAATTGAAGCTAATTAAAACCTTTGTAAGAAAACATTAACAGGTTATGTACAGGGCGAGGGAAAAATATTCAAGGAAATTAAGTTTCATTTCGTAATAATTTTTTCAATTTTGTTCTTTAAATCACTCTGTGTGCATATTTAAAGGCCTTAAAAATATCTACAATTTTATATGTCGAACATGGTCGTAGCTTAAAAAATAAGGAAGTTGCGAGTCTGGGGAGTTTTAAGTGGCGGCCCCTGTATATATATTCTATGAATAAGATACATGAACAACTTTGTATAAGTGAGTAAGTATTACCACAGTCCTACAGGGAGCCACTTTTCACATAAGCAAATTTTGCCCGCGTCATGGAATTTTACCGGAAGTGACGTCAAAATGGGAGGATGCGGGCAAATAAGAAGAGGCAGCCTTTTTTTTAATAACTAGATGGCTTGTACTTTAACTTAAAAAAAATAATTAATGTATTCAATGAATTGTGGCTCCCTGTATGTCTGTGGTAGTACTTACTCACATAAAGATTTTCATGGATCTTGTTCATAGGAAATCTATACAACCGTCTCTCTACCTATTATATGGGTAATTTCCATGAAAAATTGATTTTCTTAATAATAACCATTATTTTTATATCTTTTGTACAACCATTTATTACAATTGGCGTTTTGGTTTTATTTGTTTAAAATATATAGGGTTTATTTATTGGGAGATATGCCATAATTTAATGCTCAAAATAATAATTCTAATACACAAATTATTTTAAATAATACGCGCTTAAATAATACCCTTAAAATTCTATGAGAATAATTTCCACATATATACTGAAGTGCAAATATAGTATCAATATGTTTTCGTTTTAAGAGACTTGGATAGGAAACCTGGATGTGGAAGTAATGATTCCTTTTTTACGATTTCAAACAAATTGGGGGACTAAGACTAAACAAAAATCAAAATAAATTTTTCACAAGTATAAATTTGAGCGCACCCATTTACATACTTAATATACTAGGTACCCGAAATATTTTGTTTTTCTCTCAGATTTCTCGTCGAGGCTTTTATAATTTATATTTCTATTTTCCTTAACTGTAAAGAGGCTAACGTGAATATTGTATTTGTTTATTTCCTCTTTCTTGTTATCATTATTGATAACGCTAATTTGTTACAAATAACAAGTTATCTTGTATCTTATTTATGATTCTATTTTTAATTTTATTGTCTAATATACGTGTGTTTGTAATTACAGCTGAACCACAATTTAAAACTGAACTATAATACATGTTCTTTATTAAATAAGTATATTGTTACCTTCTTAAAATTCATAAAAACTGTATATAATTTATTTATCAGACAAATTTGTAAAAAAATAATTTTACCTAGAAAAACTTCCATAAATTCAATAGTTGTTTTAAATGAATACGTGTTTAGTTTATTAAATATATTTAAAGAAATGTGCACTTGCACTTCATAAATAGATAATAATATAAAACATATAAACTATTTGTTTTAAAATAGACATTTAATAAATATATTTAAACGAAAATATACTACTTAATTTGTATCGGAGTTGACAAATGTCTTTAAGACAAAAAATGTATAGAATTCAAAACATATTTAAACAATTATTAATTATTAATAATAAAATGCAACTTATTCACAGATTGCATGTTAAAAACAGAAAATAAAGATATCCACAAATAAAATGTATCTCTATGTATGTATATGTATTTACTTTATTAACCAGATTTGTGATGTTTAAGTCTTTCCATATCGAAAACTGGGAAATATAGAAATCGAAAATAAAAATTAGTAGTTTTGTCATTTTTAAACTTTTAAATATTTATACTTTTATAATAGAGTTCGAGTACAGTACGTACAAATATTGAGCAGGAAAAACAGAGAAAATTAAACTGATAGTATAAACCAGTGTGCCATTAATTTATTAAATATTTTAATATACCTACATATTTTTTATTCGACAAATATGACGCATAATAATTCAAAATGATTTTACACAAGTAGGTAATTATAATTATTGACTAAATTTATTTAATATTACAGTTAAATTAATGTTCTTTATTTATTTATTTTTTTTTTTATTTAAATTTTTAAAATACGGTATGATTTTACTTACTAAAGCTGAATACTTGTAATACTTTTCAATTTTTGAATAAACTAGTTCAGGAATTGTTATGCTAGGAATTTCCATATCACTATAACCAGAAGTTAATATATTCGCATCCTCTGGATTGTTCGTCGACACATTTCTTACGCCACACACACTACTTTTTATATCCAAATATTTTCTATTTAGTAAAATTCGACGTATTACAGACATAGTCTTCATGTTCATTGACTAAATAAAACTACTCCGTCAGCTGTGATTGTGGTTGAGAGAATGTTTACAATTACTTGCAAAATCCGTAGTGTTGTGGCGGGAAGGCAAAATATGTTCTCAGCACGTTATCGGTGGAACCTATCATGTCGATTAAATTGCTTTAAAAGATACACCGTGACCTACAAAAAGCGGTACAACAAGTCGACTTTCAATACATTGGCGGAGAGCTCTGGATGGATGGACCAGTTTTGAGCCTATTCTAGTGGGTGTGTTTAATTTGGATTGTAAATGAAAATGAACGGTTGAAGTTACTATTTGGCAGTTTAAAAAAAATAGATACAAAATTCAAAATATAACAATCTTATTTAGTAAAATAATGGTAAGGTAAGCCTTATTTGATGCCGCTTCTTCAGTTATCAACTATTGCATAGTTTTATTTCCCTTGTCTTTCCAAATTGCTTTTTAACTATAAACTACCCATACAGATGAATTTTCTTAGTAAACTTCATATGAGATTCCATATATTTTTAAACTTTGGGTAATTTTTGGAAATTTTCGTTGAACAGTTAATAGGAAATACAGTAACGCAGTTTCATGTTTATTTCTATATGCGAGAAGAAGGGTAAAAACTACATCAATAGTGTTTATATACGTTTTGTTACGAATACACTTCTGCTAAAATGAGTGTAGAATGAACCTTTTGCGATAAATAGAAGATAATAGGAAATAACAGTTTTAACATTGGAAATGTTAATGTTCGCGTCTAGGACAAAAGTTATGAGTTTTTTCCAAGGCCGTCGACATGAAAGTATCAAGGTCAGATGATATAACACTGAGCGAGAGCCTGTTACTATGTGGGGAGCGATGCGGTGTAGTCGGTCAGCGCCGATAGATATCGTACCGCTTGTTCAACTATTTCGTACGTGCTATAGCGTAGTGATGTAGATATTCGGATGATTTTGATACTCGGATTGTCCGAAATCGGATGACAAGACTATTCGGATTAATCATTCGATGTCGAATTAATTTTCAAAATGTGCTAAAATAGGTATCAATAATCAGGATTGTTTTATACAATGTTCATATTCCGATTTCGATGATTTTGTATTCAAGAATATATACGAGATTATGGAGAAAGCGCCGGGGTCAGGGAATTTCCGGAGTAGCGGTTACTGAATCTGGGACCGAATTCAGTAGGACTAGCACTAAAAGTAGTGAATAAAATTTACAAAAATATCGCCCTTTAAAAAATGGTCACAAACATTATGAAATGAATTCAATTTCGATAATAGATAATAAGATTTAACTATTAAAGAGCGAACTTGAGTTTAATTGCATAATATTAATCCGAGTATTTTAATTCGAATTCTCCCAACACTACATAGCGCTGTATGTCAACTCCTGGGCACGCCGAATTTTAATTTTTGCTTTGTAACGATTAATGAATTTTTTCACAAATTCAGGTTTGATTTTACGGCAATAATAATGTTTTCCTTCTTTTTCCTATAACGATGGGGGTGTCCCACCGCTTTGTAACATTGGAAATGTTAATGTTCGTCTATGGGATCAAAACTGCGAGTTTTGTTCAAGACCGCCGACATGAAAAAGTCGAGTTAGATGACATAATACTGAGCAAGTGTGCACAATATGAGTATGCGCAGAAAACATGAATTTATAATGCGGTTGTGGTCAGCGCCAATCGTAGTCGCCATGGATTCACAAAGTTTGGCAAATAGCGACTAGTTGTTTTTGTAACAAGTGCCTAAAATCATGTTTTTTGGGACGGATCGTAGTTGTTTCCGGACGAGGCGAAGCCGAGCCTAGAATAAATTTATGTTTTATGTATGGTGTTATCATTTCCAATGTCCCGATAGTTGCAAGGATTGCGAAATCTGTGAATTTTTTTCCAGATAACCTTTTTATATGCATTGACCTACAATAATGTAGCTAGAATAAAACGTTCCATAACTAAGGGCCAAAATTATGATGCCTCAAACTTCACCTTGAAGAGATTGAGAATCAGGTAATTTGATAAGAACAAAAGTGTCAACAGTGTTTGCACACTTTTTACCTATGAACTATCCAAAATGGTTATAAAACAAAGTCCTGCAATTCAAGTAGAACGGGAGATGTGTGAGAAATTAGCTCCCCAAATTTGAGAATTTAGAATGATTTGGTTTTCGATCGTTTGCGAAGATATGCGACAGGAACTTTGCTGTTTACGATGCAATAGTGTTTAAGAGACGCCAATTCGAAAACATTGTCAAGCCCGGGGGCGCGCCCCTTTTAGTTGGGATACTCGCTTGATGCTCGACCTAACTTATTAATTATACATAGATCTGCTGAATTAATAATTGAACAAATAAGACATAAAAAGACAATACTCACATTAATGCACCGCTCATTCCTGGAAGGCGCGCGGCGGCCGAACTTCGTCGTATTCTAGGTGGAGAAGCAACCACTTACTTCGCTCCTTCGGGACTTTTCTCTTCCTTGATACTTCCCTCAAATTATTCTACCAGGCACCAACGCACATAATCGTAGTTTTTTCCTTACGGAGCTCGGCGAACAATGAATTGATTAACCTACCCTTCCGGGTGACGACTGTGATCGCAGCTTTCTCCTTGAGGAGCTGGGCCAACAACGGCAATATTAACATACCCTACCGGATGAAAACACAGCCCTAATCACCTGCTTTATTCTTCTGGAGCTCTGCCAACAATGATTCACCCTCTGCTTTCTTCCATCTATATCTATCAGCGTTCTTCCTGATACAGCAATGTGCAGTTCATTGCTGGGTCAATGCCTTATAGAAAAATGCCAATAGATATGTGATGGATTGCACAGACAATGGAAATCAAATTCTACATCCGCTACCTGTACACTTTGTGATCATATTTATTTGATCGAGAAATCCATTTTTATAGATATTAGTAAATTCAAATATTTTACGACAATATGAACGAAAAATTGCTGCTAGAACTCCAAAGTTGAAATTTCGAGAAACACTTGTTTGCAATCGTTTCTGATTCGTTTGCGACTACATTGTTTTTGTTCGCTACGCGTTGCGGTTCCTCGGTAAAAATGTACCACAATAATACATCTACTGCCTATTTTTGTCGGCGAACCCCAGCGTCGCAAAAGATAACAATGTATAATCACAAACGATATTAAAACAATATTCCATTCTAGCAAACAATTCCACGAGCATACTTTACTAACACTACTGAGGGTTGCGGAGAGGGAAAATCTTCAAAAAGCACCTCGACAATAAGCGCGAGATAGTGCCGCATTTTTACTTGCTAAACCCATCCCCTCTTCGGTGTTTCCTACTGATTTGGAACTACTTTCGTTTGCATCAAATCAGAGGGTTATTCTAATAAGAGTTCTTGTTTTCGTCTTAAGAGTTCCAATCCACTTTCCTTTCAACCACCTCTTTGAATTTCAGGATGCAGCAGATGCCAGCCTCGATCCTTGCCAGTTCCCCTCAGATTGCATCATATAACCGACTATTTTCCGGAGGATAGCTGTATTCACGCTACTTCCTGCATCCTTTTCTCTCCCCATCTGTTTCATCGGGATATGGTGTACCCCATTATCGGTTTCACCGCAGTATATGTGTTCCCATTTGTCGATTTTGTCAATATCAAATAGGTGCTCTGCAAAACGTCCATGCCCCCGTTTAAGTGAGGTTATATCCCACCTAACGTTAGTATTGAGACGTCTCATAGATCTTCAGATCTTCCTTTATTGGAGGCGTCCTATCTGCTTTGCCAACCTCGGAAGGGAATATCCCTGTCTACTGCCTACTATTCAGCCACTCTTTAACCAGCAAATCCAGAGGAGGGGATCTCCGCAGCCACTAGTTGTGTATTTTAAGTTAGGAAAAATCTGATTTTTTCACGAATTGAGCGCATAATTTTTCCCAATCAGGTATCAACAACTAAAACTCGAGTCTTTAGTCTCTATGAAAATCAATGTAAACAATAATAAACAGATCAAAACAAGACAGCGAATACTAATAATAATAATAATAATAATAATAATAATCATACCTTTAATGCCCAATAGGTAACACCCAATAACTGAACAATTCTTTTGATTTTTTCACAAAAATTGTTCGAAATGACGAAATCTCCACGTATACAAATTTCGGCACGTTGAACTAAGGACATTCGCACTCCGTTCAACACATTTGGTAAATTATGATCATTTTGTATGGTTTCTATGCACATTAAAATTCGTTGTTGCAATTGTTCTAAAGTGTCAATTGGATCACGGTAAACCAGAGATTTAAAATGCCCCCAAAAATAAAAGTCCATCGGATTTAAGTCGGGCGATCTAGCAGGCCATGGTACTGGTCCGCCACGTCCAATCCATCGTCGAGGAAACTTTCTGTTCAAAAAATTTCGAACGACCAGACTAAAATGGACTGGCGAGCCATCGTGCAAATACCACATTCTTCTGCGTGTAGCCAATTTGCAATGTTTGTTGCAAAAAATTTAAGTATACATCGCCATTTAATCTAGCGGGTAATTGTATAGATCCAATTATTTCATTACCGCAAATTCCTGCCCACCGTTGTTGAAAATGAACCGTCGTTGAAAATGTGCCCTTCTTATTAGACGTGTGTTTTCGTCTGCCCATTAGTGCATATTTTTAAAATTAAACACTCCATTTCTGGTAAAACACGACTCATCGGAGAAACACAGAACGTTTAAAAAATCCTCATTTGCCGCGTGTTTTCTTAAAATCCACCCACAAAATTGCATTCGCTCTGCAAAATCTTGAGCTTCTAGTGCTTGGACACGTTGATAGTGATAGGGATGTAAGTTCATATCTCTCAATGCCCTCCATACCACAAAATAGGATACTCCCACACGGTTCGCGATATCGCGGGTGCTTAAAGTTGGATCCTCTCCTACAAGTTCCAAAATTTGAGCTTCCGCGTCAATTACCCTTTCTTCGCGTTGTGGACCTCGTTCTCCTCCATGTCCATCGAGACGACCTGTTTCTCAAAGACGCTGGTCAGTACTAACAAATGTACGAGCACAAGGATGACGTCGATTAGGGAACCTTAAACGATGAAGTTCTTCCGCACCAGCTGCATTTCCACTACCTTCTCCATACACCAAGTGCATATCCGCGAGCACCGGATAAGTGTAATCTCCCATAATGTTTTAAGACACCACACTAAACTGTGAATTAACGTTATCAGTAAAGAAAACAAAAAGAAAAACTTGGCCCAAAATCCAAAAAGTAACACAAAAAGCACGAACGAGAAGTAGTGCCTTACATAACCAAGTACTAACGACTTGAACGATAAGTCAATAAAATAAATCTTAACATGAGTGGCACAAAATTCAAAAAGAAAAAAGCAACAGAATAAACCAAGGAACGGGTAGGTCGCGTCGTGTGTACGTTGTTTACCAAGTAAGGACACACTGAAATTATTACTTGAGAATATTACAAGGGAGTATAGCACGCGTAATAAGATAATTTGGCCGCGAAGAAGCAAAAAACATGGCGGTGTCCTCTGTCGGTCGCTTTTAACTACTTTGTCGGCATGCTTTTCGATGACCCCCGTCGGGCCCTAATTATCTCTTAGACTCACCTTACTTATTTGCACGAATGTCAGAGTATCATGTGCGACAAGACGCGAGGCAATAAATCCTACCCCAATGTGCCAGCAGTTCTCAAACTATATTAAATATTTTGGAAATTTTTGTTTATTTTTTTTCTCCAAAACTGTGAACTTTAGACCCCATGTTATATAAGGTTTTTTTTGTTTGTCTTGTTGTTTCCTGCCACCAGTTTTTTTTTAATGACATGAAACTAATTACACCCTGTATTTAGAATCGCTTGAATCATAGAAGATGAGCGTAAGTTTTTGAAATAATTAATCTTACTGTATTACTTATTATTTGATTCGAATAAACACTTACTTCAAAAATAGATTATAACAAGGCAATGTCTTATTACATGTGTCAAAAACGGATTTGTATTCCATAACACTGGGCACAGAACTACAAACCAAGAACCTAATTTTAAGTAAAATCCCGTGATTCACGCACAATCAAGGAGTTCCTACACGCGAGAATTTTAGGGAAAAAAAAAAGAAAAAGAGATCTGTCTACAAATAAAACTACTTTATTTAAGAGCTAAAGCAAAAAATATTTACATTATTAATATAAAGATGTGCTTTCTGTGCGATGAAGAAAGGGATTTAAAGGAAATAGGAAACTCACCCCAGTTCTCACATTTAATAGAAAATACAAATTTTAAAAAGGGCTAAAAAGACACAAATAATTTATTACAAGATAAAGGACATAGTGAATAGTGATACCTGTATAGATATGATAGCTCATGAACTGACATATCATAAATATTACACGACCAATTTTTTTAAACTAAAATCAAGAGATTCTGTGTGTAAACGAAATTAAGAAAAACGTATGATGTTTAAATGTACGACACTTAAATGCAATTGATTATAATTAATAATTTATCATAATTTCTTTCACGTCCAGTGCATTAATGTTTTTTACATTATTCATGCCAATCGTTACAATTACAGAAAATGACTTCTTATATCATGCAAAAAGAAAGTTCCTCCAGATTGCAATTTATAAAACATACCGGGAGATTCGTCCATATCTGTCTAATATTTTTCATTTGCTTAGTGTAAATTAGACAAGAGTAGTTCCAATAATGATGACCAAATAATCAAAGCCTAGAAGTTTCAATTTACATTCATTTTGCAACTGCAAAACTTACCCCTCCCTTCTGGATCGCTCCCTTTTTCACTGATAAGGAGTTTTCTCTGAGGAGGACCGCCGTGCAGCAAAAAGTATGATGCGTTATTAGTTGCATGTGCAAAGGAAAATGTTCCGAGACATCATTATTTGGAAGAACATTATAACACTTTATAATAGTTCATATAGGTGTTGAATCAAATATTTTTTTGTGATTTTAATTTTTTTTATTATCAATAGAAAAGCGTACATAGCCGCAAAGAAATATTTGCGTTAACTCTCCAATTAATATATTCTTATAGGTAACATTATGATCAAGGGCGGACTAACCGACAGCGGGGCCCTGGGCTATTAATGCTTTGAGGCCCTTCCCATCTCATAACATAACATTTTTTTGAGATCAGGTCAGTCAGAGATAAATAAAAGACGTAATGTATGTAATTTTATATATTCAGTGTGACCCACTTAAGATCGCAACATCACTGTATACCCGTTAATTGACGGTTGATTAACTTCAAACTTCGGTGGTAAGAAAAGAACTTAGTAGTTACTATGTACGTGCAATTTTTAAGGGGGGGTTAAGAAGCCGATTTTTCAAAAAAAATTAGCGATTTTTTTAGAAAAAAGTCCGTTATAAACGTTCGGGGGCCCCGTCACCATCCGAGGCCCTGGGCTTAAGCCCCTAAAGCCCCCCCTTTAGTCCGCCCCTGATTATGATATTAGCAATAACAGTAAGTAGCTTAACACACAAAATAGGTAAATAAGGTGTTTAAATTTTTATTGAAAATGTTAATAGTGACAAATTTATTATAAGTCAAAATGTTATATAATCTGCCAGTAGATTTTATTAATAGATATTGTTATATTTTTGTTGTCACTTTTCTCTTAGCAATTTTGTTATGTATGTACTGTATAGTTCATATTATCATCAATTTTAGGCGTTATGATTTTATATTTCTGATACAAAATTGAAACATTTTCCTTTCAGTTTTGTTACTTTAAAAAAATCGTGTATTCATTCTTATAATTCTTTAATTCTTGTGTTTGTGTAAAAATATATCGAATCTAAATGAAATATTTAAATTTATTATTTTTAATGTGTGTTTCATAATTAATAGTTGAAATGAAACAATATAATGTGTGTTCCTTTTCGATGAATTAATTCTTAGGAAAGAAACAGTTATTCCGTAACCAATACAGTGTAATCTCTATCGAGGAGGCATAGTTATAATAGTTAAGTCACTAATATCAGAAGCGAAACTCCATGTTGCGGTTGCGCCGAATTTTAACAATTCATTTGCGACTAAAGTGAACAGCAACAAAAAAAAATATAGTTTCCAAAAACTTCCTTGACCTTTAAACTTCACTTTTTGTCGTTATGCTATCTTGCTATCTTGAATAATAAAAAAGTTTCTCACTGACTATATTTTACAATGCGTTTTCGTATTTTTGCATAACATGTAATAGTTTATATACTTTTTTTATAAGAGAGATATCACGGTAACACAATTTTGCTTGACACATCAATCAAGAACATTATCAGGGGAATATGTTTATAAACTTTGAGATCAATATCTCTCACAAGGCTCGAGATACTGAGTGAGAAATAAGAAAATACACATTTTCATGCTTTTCCGAGTTTTGAGGAAAAACAAATTTTTTCTCCAATTTCGCAATTCCGAATTAAATGGCGAACTCGAAATTCGAATCCAGCAGAAAATTTTACATAAGAATCTATTTTGGGAAAAATAAATGTTTTCTCCAATTTCGCAATTCCGAATTAAATGGCGAACTCGAAATTCGAATCCAGCAGAAAATTTTACATAAGAATCTATTTTGAGAAAAAAAAAATTTCTCCAATTTCGCAATTCCGAATTAAATGGTGAACTCGAAATTCGAATCCAGCAGAAAATTTTACATAAGAATCTATTATTTTTTGTACTCCTTTTAGTCGAACCCCTCGTAGCAACGTAGGCTCTAGACTACTAATAATGTGCACGAACAAGTGTTGAATTGTTTCTATTTATCGCAACATTTAATGGAAAACGATCGGTTTTTTAGATTTTTCGCCATTTCGTAACCAAAAATGAAAATGATTTTGTTTAAACAAATACCAACCTTCCAGGAGTCGAGTTCATACCAAAACTTTTTTATTTTTCTGTTTACAATAAGTTACACAGTTGTAAGAGTAAGAGATAACTTTAGTGATATTCAACATAATTATTAATTACTCAAGGAAACCATGACTTGCATTTTTATTCAAAACGTGACATTGCATATTTAAGATTGTATAATTTCTACTTCTTGTAGTGATATTCATTTTTACATACAGTGTGGTCCATATGTATGGAATAAACTCCTTTTAAGCGAGATTGCCGAGATTATGAACTTCTTAGGGAAAATCCTGAAACAGGACGAACTTTCACCCCCTCTGAATTATGACTACCCCCGAAAATTTTAAATTAGAAAGCGGGTCATGTGGCATTTCGTTCGAAAGGGATTTTGATTCTTTATTCACAAGTGTAAAGTTCTTAAAATTAATTTTGAAAGTATGAAATTTTGTTAGTTGCAAACTCAGTTGTGGTATATTTTGCTAAATTTATTTTGAAAACAAGTTGAAACTGATCTATTGTTGTTTTTAAAGTTTTTAATATACAATTGTACCCACCAGAAAGTTTTTTAAAATAGACACTAAAAAATTATTAAAAAAACCTAAATAAATAACACCATTAAAAGCCAGTTTCACAATCGTTGGTTACTAATATTTACGACTATACTAATGGTTTGTGGTCTGTTTCACAATGTCTGATCAATTTCAAGGTCTTTTATCTTATGGTTAAGAAAACCAGTAGATGAGGCATCACCTCAATAGTTAGCGGTTAAATAAAAGCTTAACAATCAAGATACAAGATCGAGTAGCAGATACAAATACACGTTTTTGTTAAATTTAAACCTCGGAGACACTATAATAGTACACACTAGGGGTTTATCAATATTTATTCTGGGTGCTTAGATCACTATCTCTGTCCTTGTTATTCTTATAGGTTTAGAAAAAGAGAATGATACTTACAAATCGCTCATCGTAAACCCCGAAAAAGGCTACTATTTTTCTAATTTGAAATTTTTGTATTTTCAGAAATTTTTATAGACATGGGAAAACACACGGTATGGTAAAGATCGTTACAATTAGTTATATTAAAAATTTAAATTAGTGTCAAGTTTTTAATGCCTAAAAGTATACTTAAACAATTTATAACCTTTTTGTTAAGTCGTTAAATCGTTTTAAATAGGTGCCTATCTTTATAAAACAATTATCTTGATATTAGTTATTGCAAGGGATTCTAATAATGCTTTTTTCATATTTTTTGTTTTTGACAATGAATAATACATTGCAAAAAATATACTATGCAAATTAAATCATCGCTTTGTTACAAATTGCAGATAACACAATCAAAAACATAATGAATTGCTAAAAAAGTAACAATTTTAAAGTAAAATTCGACCTATTTCAGCATTTTTCCTAAAAGATCATAAATACGCTAAAAATGAATTTATTCCATACATATGGACCGCAATGTATACTGACGCGTCTATGCAGGGTTGATCAAAATCATGATTTTTTTTAAATAAAGAGTAACGATTTTTAAAGAAAAAAAGAAAAAAATTCATGAATTTTTTGATTTTTATTTATTTTTTTACATAAACATCCTAATAATTGACATTAACAATGTATTTAGTACTGACATTAACAGATATAGTTTTTGTTTAAACTTGCAAATGGAATAAATTGTGTATCTATAATTGTAAAATAAGCTAGAGCGTATGTACATGAAACTTCCTGTCAGAATTTGAAAACTCGCCTGTCTTTATAGTGCGAGGCAGGGATGATGTGAATTGCCATTATTTGCTAATCTGCCGCGTAACAAGTAAGAAAGCGAGTCTGAGTGATTATATTTATATAGCATTTAAATATTAAATAATTTATTAACATGTCCGCTAATAGAAGTGGAAGGAAAAAATATCCTATTCGGCAATAATTTATTAAAAATTCAAGTAAGCATGATGGAAAAAGTGGTAGTAGAGCTACACGTAAAAAGTGTAAAGTAGAAATGCAAGAGCTTGTGGACCGACTGAAAGTTCACTGAAAAAAATGTGCTTCGCGTAATGTACAAAGTGTGGAAACAAATAATGAAGGCCCCTCTACTTCAGGAACAGTGTCCAGTGTAAGTATAAACTTTTTAGTAAGACAAAATATTAAGAGAAACTTTTTTTTTTATTTACATATTTAACGTCGGTCTGTGTTTGCGACCAAGGCCAATTATGCCAGGAGACGAGCTAGATTCAAATTTTTTAAATGATCTAGTGCATTTTCTAGATTTCTAGTAACTTTCCTTGGACAAATATGACTTTTTCATTCACTCCTAGTTTTAAGAATAAAGTTTACTTAGTATCTATGCCTGTCTGTGTGTAGCTGGATTTAAACATGTACAACATAACAATCTTGTTTTTTATTACAGGTACAATTGAACACGTTACAACAAGATGCAGAGGAAAATAGTGCCCCACAGCCGCTCTTATTTGCTACACCATTAAGTAAAAAAAGAAGTAGTGCCTAACTCCAGTTCTGGATCTTTATCATCTTTTGTTGTACGTACGACCAAGTCTAATACAGAAGAAGTAAATAAACAAATTGCTAGAACTCTATGCGACAAACAGCAGTTTCATGTGTATTGAACAACCTGAAGTAAAAAAGGCAGTAACGCTTTTATGACCTGGATATGTACCACCATCTCGACATGATGTGTCCAGCAGACTGCTCGATAAAGTGTATAACGAGGAAAAAGTAAATGTTTCAAAGATTTATCAGGAAGTTCAGTTTGTCTGTCATTGGATGGATGGTCCAACATACCTACACAATGAACCAATAATATGTGCAACTGTAACTACGGAAAATGGGTCTTCCTTTTTAGTAGACACAATAGACACATCTGGAAATCCACATATATCTGTATATTTAACAGAACTTGCAACAAACTTAATTAAAACTCTAAAGACTGACTATACCTGTACACTAAGCAGTTTTGTGAGAGACCATGCTGCCAATATGAATGCTATGAGAAACCAAATTAAAGAGTCAACAGAACTAAATGTTATTACTTACGATTGTGCTCCACACATTTTAAACTTGTTATGTAAGGATTTGGAAATTAGTGAAATTAAGGAACACGTTACGTTCGCTGTGAAATACTTCCGAAACAATTATTTTGCCTCTGCGACATACGCAAACGAAGGAGGAAAAAAACTTACCTTACCTTCTGACGTAAGATGAAACTCACTTGCCGACTGCTTAGAGGGTTTCGTTAAATCATGGCCCACACTTTTTAAAATTAGCGTGGAACGTAAAAATTAAATTGACAGCATAGTAAGATAGAACATTTCAAACATTTATTTAAAAAGAACTGCTGAAGATTACTTATCGCTACTAAAACCTATATCTGTTGCACTTGATAGGTTTCAAAGAAACGATGCAGTTTTATCAGACGTCGTAGAACAATTTAAAATAATTGAGTCGCACTTTGACGAAACTGAAATTACCTTAATGCAAATATTTAGATACCGATACCACCAGTGCATCACCTCATACCATTTGCTAGCCTTCATTCTAGACCCTACGAAACAAAGGATAAATTAACGGAAAGCGAAAAAAATTGTGCTTTAGAAGCAACTAATAAATTATATCCCGAAAGTAGTTTACTACCGTAAACAGGGGTTACTTTGCACAATTTTCACGGTTTTCTGAAAACAACTTGGATGCATTTTCATGAAATGCCTTGATATCAAACTATATGAAATTTTTATGTTTTTTGTGGGTGCTCCCCAACTTTTAACTCAAAACGACGACGCAAAATATATTTTTTAAAGCGTCAAAGAGTCGGCTAAGGCGCCCTTGCTTCGGGGAGACTTTGCCAATCGACCTTTTAGCTTGAAATCGCCTATTCCGTGCAAAGAAAATGTCACAAACAGGTTACTTTGCCCTACCACTAGACATTTAAAAAAATATATTTTTGTTTTTTTGTAAAAAAAAAAACTCATTGCTGAACGAAATTATGATTTTATTCTTGACTTGAATAATTCAGAACACGTATGAATAGAAAATCGATATCTAATAGAAAAACGAGACAAAAGAATAACTCCTACACTAAAAAAACTTAACTCTTAAGTTAGTAATTTAAATCTGTGAACTAAGAGGTAACTTTGCCAATAGTTAAAGTATTGTATTTCTATAGCATAGATTAACAACAATAATATTAATAAACTGCTATAAGGTTCATACATAAGCAGTACAAACAACAGTTCTCAAATCTAAATAGATTTAGGGTACATACCCCTTAGCGTAGCAGCATGTTTGAATAGGTAAAAATGCCAGTTATTATTTATGTTCTGAAAATGCTGAGAACATTTTTCCTACAAGTGCTAAACCTACACTAACATTTACTTTGCTTATACGTGCATATTGTTAGACATGCGCGGATAATTCAGTTCTACCAACTTCCACGCAATGAATTTTTAATTCATGGCGGGCACGGTGTGGCAAAATTGCCCCAGCTGGCAAAATAACCCCTGTTTACAGTACCACTGATTATTAAATTTCTGGCAAAATCTGAGCCTTTTGCCGATATTGTGTTTCATGAAGAAATTCTTGAAAACACAAAACCCTTGGATTGGTGGAAATCCCAAAGAAATATTGATATTATTGACAAATTAATCCCGATTATCAAGCCATTATTTTCTGCTGTTCAGCCTCGGTTGAGAGAATACATTTAACATTTGGTTTGATTCATTCTAAGATTCGAAATCGTTTAGGGACCGAAAAAGCAGCTAAATTAGTTTTTTGTACAAACTTTACAATAATTAATCTAATTTAAAAATTTTGTTTGGAGTAAATCATGTTTTATTTTCTCATTTAGAGTTGGTTCTATTTAATTTGTTTACTTTATGTTTCTGCTTTTAACTAACTATAATGTACATTTTAGAAGGTAACTTTTGTTTTATATGTGTAACCTAACTGTTCTTTTATTCTTTTTTATTTGAATTTTTTGCAATTTGTATCTAGCTTTTAAATAAACTGAAATTTTTATTTGAATTTCCTGAAGTTTGATTTACTTAGATTATTGGCTTTACACAACTTGATTTAAATCAAATTGATTTAAATCGTCGCAACCCTGCGTCTATGTAATTTATATACTTCTGAATTTTTCCATAAAATGCGGACATCTGGAAAAGAGTAATGGTAAGCCACCAATCTAGACATATTTTCTTATCGGCATAACCTCTATAATCGTTTTGCAATAATAAAATTCAAAAAACTTTGTTAATAATATATTATTTCAAATATTTACAATTTAAGGGTTAAAATCTAGTACAGTTTAGTTAAGTTGACATAATAATGCCACACTGCGTTTTATCCAATGGGAAATGTCAATATCTGTTTCTAATAGGACGGGAAGAACGTAGTTCGTTGAATGCCCAGTTGTTGAGAGGGTTCCTTTTCTTTCGGAAGTCTTATATACAGGACTGACGTACCTATTTCCTGAAATACCAAATAACGTATTTTTTATTTTATAATGAAAAACTCCTGATTAATAACACAGTATAATTTATATAATAAACTGTTAACTGTTTTTTTTTTTTATTAAATATTGCCGTATGCAATATTAATAGTGACAGTTTGCTCTCAAATTACACACATAATTACTTGTGGATGTGAGAGTAAAATTTTTTATTGTTGAAATAGGTTTAGAATGTCATGAATTGTCGAGATTTTAAATTTGAGCGAAAAAAAAAAATTCTGTTTGTCTGTCTGTGTCTGTCTGTCGGTCTGTAACTTTTTTGTGCGCACGTTTTCTCTGGAACGGTTAAGATATTGACTTGAAATTTTGTCCACGTATGTATTATAGCGAAATCTGGAACTGGATTGTTTTAACATTGGAGATGTTTTTGTTCGTACATGGGGGTCGAGTTTTCCAGTTTTCGTTCAAGGTCAAAAGGCAGCGGTGTCGCGGTCGAGTGAGACTGCCGTATATGCAACGGCTGATATTTGCAAATGTAATATGGGTTGCATATATCATAGTGGGTCAAGTTACCAGTTCTCATTTAAGGTCGAAATACAGCGGTGTCGCAAGCAGTGCTCGGTCGGCAAACCACGTGAGTAGTGGATCATAGCTGTTTCCGAATGAGGCGAAGCTGAGTCCGGAAAAAGTTTGTTTTATGTATGTATGCCCCGATAGTTGCAAGGATTGCGAAATCTGTGATTTTTTTTACATATCAGGTGAAGGGTTGGGAGGTAAATAGGAGAAAATAAGTAAAGCAAGCTGGTAAGGGTACAAAAATTTGAGATTTGTTGTATATCGCATTTTTTTACTATATTTTCCATTCCATTTCACCACCCCCTCTCCATTATTAAAGGGGTTGATAAAATTAAATTGAGATATTCACTTGAAATTTAATACACGTATATATTATAACGACATCTGGAACAAGATTATATTTTGAGATGATTCCGTTGATGGCTTGGGCGTTAAATAGGGGTAAATAGAGGAACATAAGTAAAGCAAGCTGGTAAGAGTACAGAAACTTGGGATCTGGTGTATGTGCACATATAAATCCCATATGCGACACTCCTTTGATCTAGCAGTTGAGGGTTAAATAGTGGTAAGCAGGGGAAAATAAGTAAAGCAAGCTGATAAGAGTACAGAAACTTAGGATTTGGTTTATATGCTATAAGCCAAGTTATCAGATTTTTTATAACATTTTTCAACCCCTCCATCACCCCCACTCCATTATTAAAAGGGCTGATAAAATTAAATTGAGATATTCACTTGAAATTTAGTACACGTATGTATTATAACAACATCTGGAACTAGATTATATTTTGAGATGATTTCGTTGAAGGGGTGGGGGTAACTAGAGGTAAATAGGGGAAAATGAGTAAAGCATGCTGGCAAGAGTACACACATTTCCACTACATTATTAAAGGGGTTAATAAAATAAAACTAAGATATTCTCTTGATATGTGGTCCACGTATGTATTGTAATAACATCTGATTGAGATGATTCCGTTGCAGAGGGAGGTGGGGGAGGATTGGGGAAAATAAGTAGAGCAAGCCAATGAGAGTCCAGAAACTTCATTTTTGGCGTATTTCCTAGTAGTCCAGTGTATGGCGGTTTTTGGCTCCGATTTCCATCAAGAAACATCAATTTGCTTGTTTGAACTGTAAGTAGGGAATACCTTAAAAAGCAAAGCCTACCCTATGCGATTGTGCTCATTTACCCTAGGAGTGGATACCACCCCAACTCGGGGGTGGGAATTTTAATATTAAAACTTAACTCAGAAATCGATAGCGGAACACATTCTAAGCAAAAAATGTTCTTTAGGGTTTTTTAGAAAAAATCAATACTTTTTGAGTTATTCGTGATTGAAAATTTCAATTTTTCTTAAAAATAATCATGTTTTCAAACGGGTTTTCACGAATAACTCAAAAACTTTATATTTTATCAAAAAAAAGTAGTAGGAGCAAAAATGTAGCTTGTAAAAATACAAAGAGATTGTTTTTTTTTATTGCTGTAGACGCAATAGAAACCGAGTTATGGCTTACTGAAGGTTGGCCTTCTATATCGAACGAAAAATTAAAACAATTCAACATTGAATAACAGGAAAACGGTCAATTTTACGGGGGAAATGCATAGTACCTTTTTTAAAATACTTTAAAAAACCTTTAAAATTAGGTATTTCAGAACTCTAGCATAAAAACTAAGGGAGTTATGAAAATAAGGTCGATTCCTATTTTTTTCGTGGAAAAAACAACAATGCTGCCCTTGGCATTACTACCTTAATTGAAATTAAACGTAATCCATTTCCAATTCCATTTATTTAAGCACTAGTAATGTGATCCAGAAGTTTGACAGGTTTAGAATGCTTAATTTTGAAAAAAAATATGGTTAAAGTGGAAAAAGCATTTTTGAAATTTTCGAGAATATCGTCTTTTTTCAAAATAAGTAAAAAACTATCGAAGATACGGAGAAATTGCTAGAGAACAAAAGGTTTGAATTTTCTTTACTGAAAATTTTGTTTTTTCTTTATTGTCGTAGCTTATACATTAACCGAGATATGATCTTCGCATTAGCGTGTGACTGGTACCGTCTTCCAGCCCTTTAAACGTTGCCTTTTTAAAAATAAAGGGCTTAAGAAATTTGAAGTTATGAGCTCGTATATTATAATATTTCCTACAAAATGGTTTTTTGATGAGCTTTCTAGCGAGTTATTGTCAAAGAACCAAACGCATTTTTTTTTTTTATTTCGAAGTAGGTAGATTTTGGAGCATAGATGAATGCATATATAGCAAAAATACGTACAATGTTTTCATAATAAGGGATGATTTTTAAGGGTTGAAAAATATATGAAGTATGACAATGAAGTCAATAAATTGTTTTTATCCAATTTTCTGATAATAGGGGGTAGTTTATAACGGGTAAATAAATCAAATAAGGGTTGACAGATAAAATTAGTGTCTTAAAATATCAAGCAATCTTGATTCAAACCCCATTAACGTTTTTTCACTTATTAAATGCTTCAATTCATTATTTTATTAAGTTTTTGCAATAAGGGGTAGTTTTCACCCCTAAGAATAATTTGCGCATATCGGCATAGGGTAGGAAATGAAGTGGAGGGTAAGTAAAGCTTAATTCCAAAATTTCAGGAAAATCCATGCTTCTTGATAAGATTCGGAGGTAATACCATATTTTTACCGTCGTACATTGGGACTATAGAAACCAACACCACAAATTCTTGTATGACATCTGCCTCAATATTAAAATTCTATGACCAATTATTTCCACATACTAAAGTGCAAATATAGTCAAGATGTTTTCCTTTAAAGAAACTTGGATGGAAAATCTGGATGTGGAAATAGTGATTCCTTAGGCAGCGGTTTTTTATATATGATTATTTGAAAATATTAAAATAAATGAAATTAATTAATATTACATTTTCCAAAGAATAAAATTCATCGAGACCTGAACTAATTAGCGAACTAAAATATATTTTCTTTGTTTTCAATTAGTATGAAGGGTATGTAATCAAATCAGGGTGACAGCTATATCCTAAAAATCCCTGAATAATGGGGTAATTTAAATACACGACACCAATTTTTAATTGTACCCCAGTAATATATTTATGGCAAAATGAGAAAAAGAGATTCTAAGCATTTGTTTTTTGTAAGTGCTAGAATGTTCGACTAAATAATGAAAAAATATTGTGAGTTCATCACGGTGTAATAGGGGGCGAGCGGCCGCTATATCCAGCGTTGAATTGCGTAACTACGAGGGCTCTCGGAAAGAGATTTGCTATTTTCCTGTCATCGTAGCAGGATGCAAACTTGATAGAATATGTCTAATAATTATTGAAATGTTCTCCAAGGTTTGCGCAAATTTCGGAATTTTTTCCAATATTGCCTCAAAGATTAAAAACTTTCACAATTTTTGTCTAATTTTTCAGTATAGAAGTCCGTGCTAATCGGCCTATAATGTTATAAAAATATGTGTTGTGCTGCGTAGGAAATAATTGCGTATAGTAATCTCTATAATTTTAAGACACATAAAGAAGCTATAAAAACCGCCCGTCAATTAGGATTAGAGATATCCCACAGAGCCGGACTTAAAATTATTGTGCTATTGTGGAGTAGAAATTTTATAGAACCTATATCTTTGTTATATAAATAGTTATTTGGTACAATGGGCCTTTTCAGCATATTTTTTTTATTGCGGATCATAAATTTTGAAAAATTAAAATACCCGTATTTTTTCAATTTCTATTTTGATGCAGATTAGAGCCAGAAAAAAATAATTAAAATCACCTATTTACAAGTCCAATTTAAACGATTATCCATAACGCGCCATTAATACGTCAGCAATCCCAAGCCAATAGTGTAAAAGGCGACTCGGCAACGTTGTACAAAATCAGAATTCAATTGACGTTTGTAGTGATGGGCGATATCGCGATTTTCCAATCACTTCTTAACGGCGACTTATATTTTTCACTTCCGGTGGTTTTAAACTAACGCCATCACAATCTGCAAGCTGATATGTTTACCGTTAGCCGTAATTTGTTTGTGTGAATGTATGGCTGCATTAAGCAGCAATGGACAAGTATGAATTGAAAGTGAAACGATGTAAATTACACTTTATATTAATATTTTATATAATCACGGTGATTAAATCACGGTGATTTAATCACCGGCAGTGACATATCGTTCATGACTAGAGGTTTGACAGCTTGTTGATGTTAACATTTTGGTTTTGAGGTTAGCGTAAATTGAAAGCCTCAGATTTCGATTAAAATGTCTAGCAAGCAGTGTTTTGTTCCATTCTGTGAAAATACGACCGAAAATGCCCCAGAAAAGACGACAGCTCAAATGAAAGTTTAAGATTATCCGCTATCCGCACGCTCGGTGATCGCAGTGTTGTCGGTTTGCAAGTTCTTCTGTTGTGTCCTCGATGATGATTGGTGGGATTACGTGTGCAACCAAGGCGCGTGAAACTCGAGCGTTTGAAATACCCCGTGAAAGTTGTATTTCGCTAATTTATTTCTCAGAGATTACTGTTCTAAGACGCCTCATTTTCAGATAAAAAATTATTTTATTTTCCTGAAATGACACCCACCATATTTAAATGTCAAAATTCGAATGTACTGTAAAGGCCCATTAGTAGGAACCGAGGCATCTGAATTTCGTAACTTGTATGTCACTCGAGGATCTAAAGAAACTGAACATTGGAACTTACGTAAAATGGCCATCCGCATGTTTTATTCGCGAATTAATATGGCATTGCGAAATCAGTGATATGTGGGATTTTTGTTATTTTTTTATTTGAGACTTTTTAGTATTATTTGTTTAATTTGTCATATTTTCTTTATTAGTAAGTTTATTAATCTGAAATTCAGAACAGCAAATATTCAAATACTTCTTAATCACGCTGAAATGACCAAAGTTAAAAAATTTAAGATAGTTAATGCCCTATTAATAAAAGAAATAAGAAGTACCGTAGCTTTCTGTAATTTGCTACATAAAATGTAGTCGCTTGTTAACTTTATTATTATTAACTAGGTACTATACGACAAACTTGTAGCCAATGAATCGAAGAAGTTTTTTACTAAAACATTTTTTTGAAATTTTCTAAAACCGGTAATACCGCACGTAGACAAAAAAAAATCACATCACTGTGTTGGTGATCGAATTCTGAACAACTTTCAAAATGTCCGTTCGTCTGTTTGTCCGTCTGTCCGTCCGTCTCGTTACTTGTAAGCATGATAACTCTAGAACGAGAAGTACGGTTGCATTGACATTTGGACAGTAAATTTGTGACGTTAAATTAGATTCCGCCCAGATATTTGTATGTGGGAATATAAACTTAAAAATTAGTGAGGCTACGATTGTTTTTTTAATGTTGCTGTTGGTACCTGAGGAAAAAAAAAGGATATGAATTTTCTTCTTTACTTTTGTTGATAGCAAGGAGACCAGGTAAAATAATGTGTATTCATATTTATCGATGGCTAAGTAAGAATACTCCAAGAACCTTAATGTTTACTATGTGATTTTTAGTCATTATAACTTAGGTTCATTGTTTTGTTATGTCTGGGGTGTTATTATAACTTCATTTAAGGTAATTTTCCGTGTTATTGTTAGAAGGAAATTTCGTTGGTTAACCTAAAAATGATAAACGCACATACGAAATTTAGTAATCACTACGAGCGGGCATATATTTTATGACTTTTTGTAATGGTTCAAGCTAATGCTATTGGCTCTCACCTGTAGTGGAGAATCCTCATTTAGTTAAACAAATAAGGTTGTAAACATTCGAATTTACCTCTCCTTGATCAGCTGTCATATTTAAGAGTTAGGGAATAATGTGTTACCAACATTTGGTTATAAATGGAACATTACTAAAGTCATTAAATCCTGGTTTTATTTATTTTATTGTTTATATGGTCTAATAATGGGTTTTGTGTATCTTAGTTTCTATTCTAAGGAGAGTTTTAATCATTCTATGGCTGGAACTAATTTTCTGTTACTTATCAATTCCTATAGGGTATTTTCCTATGAGATGTTGAATTGTGATTGGTCGTTAAAACAGAAAAAAAAACAGGTGATTAGGAAAGAAACGGTTGGTTTCGAAAACCGGCGTGCTCTTCCTTTCTTTATTGAGTCGTCGTTATAATTGCTTGTAAAAGCAACCCCAACTTAATTACGGGGGATTATACTATAAAATTCTTACATTTGGAAGGCCTAATTGTGTGTAGCTGTTTGAAGCCAAATTTTGTTATAGAGGACTTCTAAATAGGCAATAAATACGACATTGTTGAATACCTGTTTGTGCCCTGACGATTTTGCGGGTAAGCACCATCTTGAATTTTCTGGAAATACTGACTCCTAATTTTTGTCATTCTTTTATGTAGGCAATTTGGATAGTTTGGGTAATTTGAAATAATTTGGAAAATCTGGAAAATTAGACATTGTACTCAAGTGATACTAAGTTACATAAAATTGTGAAGCTGATAAGCTGTGGATGTCTATTTGGTTTTTATCGACTTGGAAATTGGTGAATCGATTGTTGGAAGGTCCCGTGCCGCCATTTTCTGAAGTCGTCGTTTTGGTATGGTCACATGTCACAGTTGAGACACATGGTTTCTGGTTATGAGGTCACATGGATTTAAATGTTGATGAGATACTGAAGCTGAGGTGTACATGAGGTTTTTTTTTTACAGTAACAACAGCATAGTAACCTGTACTAACAGATTTTTGCTCAACGCTGGATACCGGATGAGTACCTTTTTTTCTAATGTTACCAGGATAACTAAAAGTTATATGTGTATTAATAATCTGCCATTATATTTTAATCTTTACTTATTTCTCTATACATATATATGATATTTATGGTCAAATATTCTTATTAGTTACTCAATTAAGCATATGTGAAAATAAGACATGTGAGTAACTGCGCAGTTAACATCTTATTTACAGGTATTTTATGGTTATATCATTAGTTTGTAAGGTATATCAATCTTTTTATTTACGTTGTTTATTGGCAGCGTCAATATAGAGCAACATATTTTAATTTAACCTAACTATAAATCATTGACAGTACATCGTTAGAGATCGTTAGTAAACCGTCAGTATATTTTTAACAATTCATTTGCAACATATCAGTGATCAACCAATAGTGTTTTTTTGTAAAAAAGTAGAATATTTTTATTTGTAAGTTATTGGTACACTAGTATTACCAATCGTAGATCTAGCGAATAAGATTCTTTTTTTATAATTTCCTATTAATAATATTCTTAAAGCTGAGCCGATTTGTACGTTATTAATTGTATTTTGTATGTAAATTAAATAATTATTTCAAATAGATTTCTATTGTGTTTTGACTTAAAATTAAATTTAACACGGTTTTTGGTAGTTTTTTTTATAATCGGTGTGTCATACTCAATCTAAGGGGGCTGGAATTTATAGGAAATTACCTGGCGCTCATTTCAACTTATGGCAAGATTGAAATCGTTAAAAATAAACGATCTTCACCTCTGAGATTCTCGGGATAGAGCTAGCCGACCTTAAGATTGAAGAACTAATTGTAATTTAGAGTCAAATTTCACTTTGTATTTCTTAAATTCAATTTGACCCGTAACAAATTGGTGTTAGCTAGATCAAGAACTTTATCGTTTTAGAACAAAATCCCTGAATAAATAAAAAAGTTATGAATTATTTAATCTTAAAAAAAATATTTGTTTATGTTTTGCAATTAAACACAAAATGTCTAAAACAAATTTTATTTGCAACAATTATATTATAAAATGTGCAGTAAATAAGCCAAGAGTTAGCTTGTTTATTTAACAATTCGTTCTTACAAAATGTGTTTGTATTAGTTAATTTAGCTTTGTTTGGTTATAAAAAATTATAAACGAAATGGAACAATTTGATAGGTTATTACTTTTTATATGTACATCTTCATATTTATTTCTTTCAGTTACGTTTCCTACAAACAATTATGGGTTTTGTATAGTCAGAAAAGTAATTCCGAAATTGTGCAAAGTGTAAACGATGATCATTTCGATTCATGCTTCACATAAATTCGACAATACATCAATTGTCCTAAAAAGTCATTTTAAAGAAAGGGTTTTTTTTTGAAAAATTCTTTCTCGTATGCACAATATAGAAGATGTTGTACAAGAATCAACTACAACAAAAGGCCGCAGACGGTCAAATGTCAAAAATAAGGTCAGAAACAACGACAATATTAACAAATAATTGTTTTATCTGCTGCAATGAACATGATCATAAAGGCAACAGAAAAATTACATGCGTGGTTTCATTTAATAGGCAATGTTTGGAAAAAAGCCAAAGAAATTAATATTAGTAAAATATTACAACGAATTCAAGGTTTTGGAGACAGTTATGTGGACATGATAGTAAACGACTTTAAGTACCACACTCTGTACATGACAAAATTGTTACATACCACATGCAATCAAACTTCTGAACATATATTAACGTTCATTGGCATATTTTGTAATATTCTACCGCATCTCGAAAAATCTTTATTTGCCAAAAACAAATTATTTACTGTAGCTGAATTTAGAACATTTCTTCATACTGAAGCAAATGTACATGGTATTATATGCAGTGTTAAATATCTCAGTAGTGACGATATTGTACATAAAGTAATAGTTTCACGATAAAGTACCTATTATTTCGCGAGGTACGAAATTATCAAACTACGTGTGTTCCGCAGATCTCAATAACTAACCATTAAACTCTTTGTCGATTTACTGCATTTTTTATATAATTGTTCCACATTTTATAGAATACTCTTCGCAGTTTTTTTAAATAATATTAGTTTTAGGCATTTTTTTGTTTAATTACCATTTTTTTTTCTAAATTAAATAATTAATAAGTTCGTCCAAATTTCAATACAGTCGGATTTTTTGTTCTTGAGTTATGGTGCTTACGAGAAACGTGTAACGCTAAGTGTTTGATATGGCAAAAAAAGCAGAGGGCTGGCAAAAGACGTTTTGGTTTAACTTACTATAACTTTTTTTACACTGAAGTTGGACACAATTTCTTCACTGAAAACAATTATGGTATTTTGGGCGAAATTTTGTCATAACAATCGTTCCTCGATGACTCAATATATCACTACACAAAAACGACAACGTCTTATAACTTTTTTTCAAGACGGAAAACAATGGAAAACAATATAACACCAGTGTTATAGCCAGATATTAACAATCATTTAGCAAAAAAAACAGCTCCTTAACTTTTTTAATAATGAAGATATGACTTGAGTAGTATTAAAAAATGTCTATTTTCGATTTTTCCATTTTGGAGTAAAATTGACTTTTATGGGGTGTTCGCAATCCCGAATATTAACGCGAATTCAAAGTGGCAGGTTATTTTCTATGGGAAACCGTTTTCAGTTTCTCTCTGTTCTCAAGTGGTATAGGCCTCTTTTTACAGACGTTTTTCAGATGCCTCGATTCCCTACCAAATGATAAATTTTAAAAAATTACTCTGTTTTGCTTGTGTCAAGATATGAATAATATCTTGTGGAGCCTTGGCAAATTCGATATTTCATGATACACTGACCTGTAAACTGTTCCGCTGTAATGTAATTTCGGTAGGAGAAAGTCGGGCAACTATAACTGAATTATATTTAAGACAGATGTTTCCGTTAATTTCTTAATTCAATCATGCCAGAACATAATTTGTATGAGAACAATGTTGTTGTCTGTATTAAGTAACACATTGTATCAATGAATTAACGTTTTTTACGAATTTATAGCATGCCTCGCTCTCCCATCTATACCATCTTTAGTAAACTGTAAAACACGAATAACTATATAAATATCCAAAGGACTTGTTCAAAATACGGCTCGAAGGACCAATGAAACCGTGGCTAAGCACTGAGATTAAAAACAAATATATATCAATATGAAACTAATATAAAATAACAAATTTGAAGGGCCAAAGCTGCTTTGTATCAATAAGTTCAATAAATAACTGTATAAAATATGTGCCGACCTACCTTTTTCAATCAGCATGTTTTCAAAGGTTTTGGGTTTTCATAGGTTCGCAAAGCTTCTATATACAGGGTGATTCGTGGGGAGAGGGTCGTACTTTACCAAAAGATAGAAAACATTGAGGTGATCTTAAATCCCCAAACAGTAATGGCTCTAAAGCGGCCCCGTTTTCGAAATACAGGGTGTTTTATACTTTTTGGAAGAATATTCTTTTCGCCATATATCTGTAATGCGTAAGCGGAATCCAACGAAACTTTGTACTTTGATTACAGTAGTCATTCACCATCTAATGTCTAGAATATTAATAAAATATCAGGGCCGGACCCAGAATAAAAATATTTTTAAGTTATTCCTAGAAAATAACACTGTATACTGTTTATACAATATTTGACATTAAAATATTAATTTACACCTAGAAAGATACAACATCTCAAAAAATCTTTTGGCACCACTTCATTGATTAAATAAAAAAAATGAATTTTTGAGGGTTCAATTTTTTTTTCTTTAAATGAAAAATTGAGAGAGAAAAGTCGCTCTAGGGATTAACTACATATTATTTTTTTTGTTCCCTATCTGCACTAGCAAAGGGTAGTGCAAATAGAGAGAATAAAAATTCATCACATATACCTGGTGAAATAAAAAAATATTTTGTAATGAATGTGTAATTAATAAACTCAACAAAATAATAAATAATAAAAATTAACAATTTAACTAGAACATAAGAAATCAGTCAAACTTGCTAAATCCAATTAAATTATTTTGAATCATAGTATTTTCAAAGTGACCATCGCCAAATTCAATACATTTTCTTGATCGATTTGTCATTTCATTTACCCTTTATCTAACAATCTCTAAATTGTTTTTAATTTCATTGCAAAAATGCTCAATTCTTGCAATCAGCTGCTCTCTGGTATTTATTTCTTCTTTATATACTTCAGTTTTTAAATAGCCCCACAAAAAATAGTCAAGAGGTGTAAGATCTGGTGATCTTGGAGGCCATGCAATGGGACCACCCTGACTAATCCACCTATTTGGATATTGTTCATTCAAATAGTTTCTGACTTGTACCGAAAAATGCAGCGTTGCCCCATCATCTTGAAACCACATTCCTCTTGTGTTTACATTATTTAATAAATTTGGCAGGGTATGTTGTAAAAAATCTAAATAATTGTCACCATTTAAGCGACCTTCAAAAATATGAGGACCTATGATATTATTATCGAACATCCCACACCACACATTTACAGAAACTCTATGTTGGGAATTCTTTTGGATTATTGCACGGGGATTCTCGGATTCTCGACTCCAAATATGAAAATTTCGAGTATTATTTATACCATCACGGGTAAATTGAGATTCATCGGTAAACAATACTCTTAACATAGTTCGTCTATGGGATAAAACCCAGTGGCAAAAAGTTAACCGAAATACTTCATGACCTGACACCAATCGTTGGACAATTTGGATATGATAAGGATGCATTTGTTCGCCTTTAATAGTCTCCAAACTCTGGTTTGAGGAATATTTAATTGTTGACCAATTCTTCTTATGCTGATTTTTGGGTTCTGGTCAACCATATTTATAATAATAATAATAATAATAATAATTTATTGGTCAACGTTAGATACAAATTGTATATGTGACAAGTCAAGAAGAGAATAAAGAAAGAAAGAAGTATAAGTGCAAGTATATGTCGGCATAATTGAAATACAACATTAAGATTTAAAATAAGGAACAAATACAAATAAATATAATATTAAATTAGAAACGGAGAACAAACATTGTAAAAAAAAGCGTAACAAATAAACAGATAGTACATTGAGATAGTACTAATTAAAACTATTTATCGTTAAGGAAATCTGATACCCTGTAGTAGCATTTCTCATATAAATAGAGTTTTAATTTATTTTTAAATTTCGCGAAGTGCGAAATATCTCGGATATCACTGGGAAGAGCATTATATAGAGATATGCAGTTGTAATAAGGCGATCTCTTATAAATACTTTTGTGATGCATTGGTATACTCAAGAGATTGCCATGTCTTGTGGGGTACTCGTGGTAGTTTGACCTTCTTTCAAATACATTTAAATTATTTTTAGCATAGGTTAGACATTTATAAATATAGACAGAAGGAGCGGTAAGAATGCGATTTTTAATAAAAGTGTCTCTACAACTGACATTTATTTTGAGGTCAAAAATGAGCCCTATTATTCTCTTCTGGCAGATAAACACTCTTGCACAGTCGGAGGCTCCATCCCACGCGAGAATACCAAAGGACATGTGACTATAGGCCATGGAATAGTAAATGACATAAGGCTAGCCTGATCTAGAACTGACTTCATCTGTAACAGTGCAAAAAATGCTTTGTTTAGCTGACTACATACATGGTCAATATGTTTCTGCCAGGAAAGTTTATGATCCTTTAAAATCAAATCTTTTTCTTGCCGGGTCTGCCTAACAGGACCTTCTATTTTCATGATTGAGAGAACGGTTTCAGTTTCAGAAAGATGTCTAAACACTCTATAAAATGTTTTATAATCTGATACACGTTGATTTCCAAATCGGCGTCTGTATTCCCTTTCAGCAGCTTTTGCATTGCCATTGCAATATCCATAGACAAAAACCATATTTGCGTATTCTCTACCAAACTCTGGTTTGCGGAATATTTAATTGTTGACTAATTCTTCTTATGCTGATTTTTGGGTTCTGGTCAACCATATTTAAAATCAAATCTTTTTCTTGCCGGGTCTGCCTAACAGGACCTTCTATTTTCATGATTGAGAGAACGGTTTCAGTTTCAGAAAGATGTCTAAACACTCTATAAAATATTTTATAATCTGATACACGTTGATTTCCAAATCGGCGTCTGTATTCCCTTTCAGCAGCGTTTGCATTGCCATTGCAATATCCATAGACAAAAACCATATTTGCGTATTCTCTACTCGTGTATGTAAACGGCATGATTTAGAATTATTACAAGACAATATTGTAACCAGTAAAAGCAATCAATAGTGGTGGCGTGACACTTCTTAATTACAATATGACTGATTTTTGACAGGTACCTACTTGATTATTAAAAAGTACGTAGCCATAAGTTTTAAAACAAATGTAATGGCAAGACTAGATGATTGTAACAATTAATTACTCTTGCAATGAATTAAATATTGCTGAAACCAGAGTTTGGAGAACTACCTTTTGGTAGTGCAGATAGGGAACAAAAAAAATAATATGTAGTTAATCCTTAGAGTGACTTTTTTCTCTCAATTTCTCATTTAAAGAAAAAAAAATTTGAACAGTTAACAATTTAATTTTTTTATTTAAACAATGAAATGGTGCCAAAAGATTTTTTTATGGGATGTTGTATCTTTCTAGGTGTAAATTAATATTTTAATGTAAAATATTTTATAAACAGTGTTATTTTCTAGGAATAATTTAAAAATATTTTTATTCTGGCATTAGATGGTGAATGACTACTGTAATCAAAATAATATATTTCATTGGATTCCGCTTACGCATTACAGATATATGGCGAAAAGAATATTCTTCCAAAAAATATAAAACACTCTGTATTTCGAAAATGCAATAGGGCCGGGCCGCTTTAGCCATTACTGTTCGGGGATTTAAGATCACCTCATTGTTTTCTATCTTTTGGTAAAGTACGACCCTCTCCTCAAGAATCACCCTGTACATTGCTGGAACTTCTGTTCTTTCAACCACAAAATAAATATTTTACTGTCTTCCAAAAAAATTCTATTGGCAAGTGACATCGCCAACTTGTCCCAAAAAAGCATGCTTGTAGGATCGGCAAAGCTAATTATTTTCAATCTTACAAAAACAAAGCTGCCCGAGTCATATTAAAAATAAACATAAAATGTGACAACGGAACAAAAATGATTGCTGTATTAAAAAAATAATTATTTTGTTGTAAAATCAGTTCGAACTAGTACAGGCCATTATTCTAAAGAAATGATTTTTTTTTATTTGAGAATCCGTTTTACAGATAAAAATTAATATTAACTGAATAAATTGTTTCTTTGACGGCTCTTATCTCAAACACTTTTGAACCCATTACGACGTTATCTTGTACAGATTTATAAAGGTGCCGATTAAGAATATCTTACTAGTTTTTCTGTAAAAAAATCGATAATACTTTTTTTGAAAATCAGCATCCTCTTTCCATTCTAGAATCGGACGCCTCTGACTAACACCAAATGTGGTTACATCTAACGACTCACTTTATAGGTATATATTCACCATCAATATTTCAACATATTCGGATTACAGATAAGCGAGATATGAGGATGTCTTCAATTGAAGTAAGTCACAATGTATACAGGGTTATTCATTATATTTTGACCCTCCTTTATTTCTGTTATTGGAGATAAAAAAGAGTGGTATAAATATTCTACAATTTTTATACCAACTTTTTTTTAACAGTTCATACAACCCTCGATACAACCCTACGTTGTATGGACCCTTATTTCGTGATTACACTCTCTAATCACTGCATTTGTTTATCAGTCTGAATATAGAAAATTTTAAAATATATACATACCTGGATTATAATCTGATGTTTTTATTGGCATAATCCAAATTAGTGGTATTACGTCCTGCAAAATTTTTGGTAACAATTCCGCCAACTTGCCATGGTGTCTGTCCCATCTAGCACCATCACTAAATAACCCATAAAGATACGCTCCATCTCGAGGACTATGGTCGGAATGTTCCGTTTTTAGAATTGAAAAATCGAAGGTTAGCTTATCTATTGGAATCGTATATTTCCTTGCATAGTTTTGCTTAACGCCAGTTAGGAAGGCTTGCGTGAAGAAGAAACCCGAAACCCAGTATGTAAGTGGTTTCCCATGTAGAAACCACTGCTGTAAAATGTGTACTCTGGCGATAAGGTCAGTAATATAGTTTGGTAAATTCTTCAAACTTGGGTAGGAAACTGCTGCCCAGCTGGTCGGAATCCTTGCAAGTAACAAGGAACTTGAGAAAGCTTCTAAAGCGGGAGACATTGCCACCAGACCTTAAAAGAACCATAAATTATATATTTACTCCTTTATTAGATTTAAAACTACAGACTGATCATTCATGTTATTGGAATACTACTACTAACCGAGTGCTCATCTTGAGGGTCGATTAATGTTTATTCTCGTACATGCTTAGGCCGAACGCGCAACGTATGGTATTGCGGTTCTAGAAAATGTCAAAAGTCTCCATCGATCTGAGTGCCGCTAAAAATCTTACGTGGAGTCAAAGGTCACCAGAATTGATTTTTCATGAATATAATAATAATAATAATAAAATGAAATGGATACCAGTGACAAATATGGTTTTATTGTGGAGCCCAGGCATATCCTCTCAAAGGATATTCATACTCCAAAAGAGAATTATAAGACTAACGTTCTCACTAGGGCCGCTAAAATGCTGCAGAGGAACATTTAAACAATTCAAAATATTGACCTTAACCTCGATATTTATATACGACGGAGCTTTATTCGCTCACCAACACTCAAGCAAATTCAATCGCAACCACACTGTTCACAGTTATAAGTTATAACACTCGAAGTTCAAATGATATCCTGATAAACAATTACAATCTGTCAAACTTCCAAAAAAGTCCCTATTGCTGCGCTGCAAATATTTACAACAAGTTGCCCCAAAGTATTAAAAATAACAATCTACATAAGTTCAACTCATTATTAAAAGAATTCCGAGATGAAAAATGTCTGTACTCACTACAAGAATTTTATAGCCTGGAGTAATATCAACCTCAATAAGAAGCTTTGTTCATATTAAGGTAATGTAAATCTCCTACAGGTGAATACGCATGCGTACGTATGTGGGTGATTATACTGTGTGTGTATGCAAGTGGGTATACGCGTGCATATAAGCATAAGTATAAAAATAATGTGAAATTGTATGCTAGTCAAATTGCAAGCTTTGTATTACTAATTTTATTGTATTTATGCCATATTTAATGTACTTTTATTAAAATACGGTAGGTATATATATTTTTTGTGCATACCTATGATGCTTCATATCTGTTTTGTACAGCTTACTTGAATAAAATGTATTTATTTATTTAAATGTCGACTCTGTAAAAGTGCAGTGGAGACAATCCAACATCTCTCAACGGCATGCCCGGTACTTGCCCCTAATGATTACCTAGTCAGACACTATTCAATCAGGAAAGTAGTTCATCAAGCACTGGCGAAGAAATATGGATTTATCGGAAAAGAAACCCCTTACTACAAGTGCAAACCGAAAACTGCTCTGGAAAATCAGAATGCTAAAATCTTGTGGGATATGCCTATGATAACTGATAGATAAGTTGAAGTTAATCGGCCAGAATTAGTAGTGTTCGATAAGAGGTTACAAACAGCTACTATAATATATTTGCCATACCATCAGATGACAACATCTTACGAACCGAAGTTGAAAAACGACAAAAATACCAACCACTGTCAACAGAACTTAAGCATATGTACCGCCTCGACGAAGTCAACATACAGCCAGTGGTCATCTCAGCAAATGGGCTAGTTAGCAAGAGCTGGAAAGGTATAGTGAAAGACCTAGATCTAAACAACTTTCGTAGGCGAGTTATCCAGAAAGCGGCATTACTTGGAACAGCTTTAATAAGAAAAGTTCTAGACCTTTGATCACCTCGTTGGTACACGAATGATAGTGCTTATGGCTTAGTGAGCCCAGCGCTGTTATTAAGAAACTAAATTAAAAGGACGTAGTAATAATAATAATATTGCTGTACCCAGGCTACTCGGTCAAGATGGTCGTCCTAAGAATCGGTGTACTCGGAGGTATGAAGCCTACGCTGCTCTCAGAACTGAAGACAATACCAGCCTGTCAGAGATCAGCCGAATGGTTGGCAGGCCAAATGCAGAAGACGGTTATCTTGGGGTCCCTTTGTCTACTTAGGGCACACGATTCAGGAATTTACCGTCACTAACCCCACAACAGGTCGTGGGGAGTGGCTGTAATTGTCGCCGGCACGGCTACCGCGTGGTATCGGTCGGAAAGCACGGAAGCCCTGTCCGGCAACGGGTAAACGAAAAAAAAAAAAACAGAAATAATAATAATAAATGTCTTTATTTCCGGTAATGTTTACATAGGACAATGAAGTCATACATAATATAATTTTTGGAAATCTCAAGGGGAAGCTCGGTGGCGCAATGCTGAAGGTGTTTGGCTTGCGACCACGGAGTCCCGGGTTCGAATCCTGGCCAGGGTATGGATGTTGGTGGTGTTTTTTCATGTGTTACCGAGATAGTAGCAGTGACCTAGACCGCTGTTGGGTGGCACAACATGTCTAGTCGCTGTTATCTCTCCTGAGTTCGAGTCTCAGCTGCGGTAGATGGCAATATCGCAGGGAATGGTTGTTGTGTTGATGTCTATGTGTACGTGTCCTGGTTAAGTGGTAGAGCAGCAATAGCTAAACTCCGCCAGGATGTTAATATAAATAAGGCATTAAATTAAAAAAAAAAAAAAAAGTTCACAACAAGTGTGCTCTACCACTTAACTCTTGCTTCACAGTAAAGAAAAAGTACCTAAGTGCACAAAAGTAATAGTAGTATAGAAAACTAAATATTGTATTATATTATATTAATAACTAAATATTGTATACGTAGATAATGAATAAACAATAAATAATAATGAAAATAATAAAGGGCTAAAGTCGGAGACCGAGAGATTCTTTGTGGCCTGTCAAGACGGTGTAATTAACACGCTGCTCTACCGAAACCGCGTAATGGGTGTAGAGGTTCCTGACATAAACTGCTACACCTGCCGCCAGGCGCCGAAATCACTAATGCATTTACTTTCCGTATGTCCGGTGTATGCGATTTCGGCCTACATCCATCGCCATAACGCGGCATTTCGGGTGCTGTATCACCATCTTCAGCACTCGTACGGGATAGACCAGACACCAATGCTGCCTGCCTTACGTCCCCGGAGGCATTTTACCATTCCGGAGATTTCGTCACCCGTAGAAATGTGATTGGCTACTATACATTTATCCCACCAACGGAGTGCCGAATTCGATAAGGTATGTGCAGACGGTGCTGAAATTCAGTATGAAATATTGCTGCATAGGTATTACATTGAAATAACACTAGAATTGTTTAAAAGTGAATTATTTATTATTTGTTTGCTTATAGTAATGAAACATATTCTTTATAGGATTTTGCAAACAGCGGAAAGAAAAACTACCTATGAGAACTAAAAGAAAAACCGTATTTAAAAATATTAATGAAATCTTTGCATTCTTTCGATAACCTGACTTCTGGTTATGCTAGCAAGCTAAAATTCTGAAATAAATGTGTCCAATTTCTTATTTGACATTCTCATTATAACACTAGCATCCAACATAGTCCCCTACGGCTAAGCAGATTAAACTAGTATCTACATGAGCCTCTACGGTATGTAAATTCACTTAAAAATGAGAACAAAGGCCTGAAATTAATTCATTTACCTTCCTTGTCTTTAATTTTTTTTTTCATTTTACTTACGAGTGTTCAATGGCTTGTCTTTTCATCATCATTTTGTAATTTAATCACTGAATAAAAATTATTCTCTACTTTTTAGTGCAATTCAGTTTAAAAAAAAATCATTTAAAAAAAATTATTTATTTATTTTTCCAAAGTTAAAACCTTTGATAACTGGACTATAATCTTTCAATGATTCCTCAATTTGGGATATAATAAAATGTTGATGTTTGTTTCATAAAAATAAATATATTATTGTTTACCTTTTATAGCCTTTTGCATATTAATCAAAGAAGAGGTAACGACCAATAACAGCTTATTGAACCTTGACATTTCCTGGACGAGTACAGTGTTCATGGACTCTGTGTATTCCACAGGGTACTTCTCGCTAGCCAATTCCAAGTCGAAAATTGGCGGTAGTCTAGATAAAATGTCCGAACACAGAATCATTAAATATTTATCAGTTTCACCTCCACCTCCAGAAGACGTTTCGCCATACGCCTTTAACACCGAGTTCAACAGCAGCTTGGAGTTTTGCAAATCTCGTGTGATCCCAGCATTAGAATGCAAACCGAAGACCTCAGGTGAGTGAACGTGAGGCAGCGCAGATATATGAGTCGTGTAAGCCACATACTCGTTTTCTTCGGGCAATCCATAACAATTTCCCGCTCTGCTGAACGAATAATTCGTTTTAGAAACCACACGAGGGTTTAGATAATCCTTCAAAATTGTTACTATCAATCTACGATCCCAGTCGTCTGTGACGCGTCCACCATAGTTGCATTCCCCAATAAGATAGGACAGTGCTTCGTAAGGTTCATCACTTTCATTGATAAACATCTGCAGCTGTTGTACCGAAATATCAAAATCTGAGTCGTTGAATCCTGCAAACATATTTTGCGTATTAGTATACATGGAAATTGATTACAACTTTGTAGTGGAGTAAAAAAAGGACATTGATGTGTATAGTTTTGTAACAGCAAAATTATGATGTCATACCTTCTGCGGTATTACCAGGAGTATATGAGTTTTGGACTTCCAAAGCTTATTGCATTTTTTTATAAACCATTTTGTTTTTTCAACAGTCTTCATTTATTTATTTATTTATTTATTTAATTATTTAATATACAACCATTCAACGGGTGTTAACCCAATTACAGAATGGGTACAAAAGTAATACAACCATTAAATATACAATTTTCAAAGTAATTCGATATTGTGTGCACATAAACATAAGTGACATATAAGTAACAATTAAAAATAACCAAGAAAACAGCTTATGACAGTTTTTTTTATGGAGGCTACACTGCAGTTGAATATGTCAATTCTATCTTGAATTTTATGATATTTGTCGCACCTGAAAGTTAATACGATGAAGAATATCACTGCAGTCTATTTTACTGTTCAGTAGCTTATATAAGAAGATTATTTGTGATTTCGTACGCCTTTTCTCGAGACTTTCGATGGATAACCTGTTCTCTATTCGATCATTAGGAAAGCCAATAGCGGGATATACACCATCTTCTTTATAGCAGGCATACTTTAAGAATCTTCTTTGTACGTTTTCTACAGTATTCACATGGAGGTCATAATAAGGACACCATATTACTGAAGCGTATTCAACACGAGATCATATAAACGAGATATATAGCAACTTTAATGTACTAGTATTAGTGAAGTTTTTGTAATTCCTGACGATAAAGCCTAGCGTTTTATAGGATTCTGATGTTAGATTATTAATATGATTTTTGAAAGTGAGTTTATCATCGGAAGTGACTCCCAGGTCTCGGATGGTGTCAGGTCGAGATAACGTTGATTGATTTATTGAGTAGTTGTAATTTATTCTATGCAATTTATTTGTGAAGGACATAACATGACATTTTTGAACATTTAATGGTAATTTGTTTTCTAAACACTATAGATTTATCTTGAGAAGATTTTCTTGTAAATTATCGCAGTCAGCTGCGTTGTTGATAGTAGAATAGATTTTCATATCATCAGCGTAGAGCATAAACGAGACATTTAAGACAGATCCAATATCATTTATAAATATGTTAAACAATAGTGGACCCAGGTTGGAGCCCTGTGCAACTCCAGAGGTAGAGGCTATTTCAACAGACTGGTAACCACAGCATTGCACGAGTTGCTTTCTGTCGGTAAGATAAGACTTGAAAAATTCAAGTATTGGAGAAAATCCATTATTAGCAAGTTTTTTCAGTAGGATGTTATGATCCAGTCTATCGAAGACCTTGGAGAAATCTGTGAAATCATGCCAGCATCTAATGAGTCAGCTAGAGTTTGAGTAATAGATAAGAAATTAGTAACAGTTGACCTGCTACGCGTGAAGCCATGTTGATAAGGACTGATGCGATTTTTCATATAATTAGAAGTATGTTCATGAAGAAGCATTTCAAGAATTTTGGCAAAGTTTTTTATAATAGTGATAGGTCTGTAATTCTGGATGTTATTGCGATCGCCTTTTTTAAAGATTGGTGTAATTCTAGACATTTTCCAAGTACTTGGGAATGTTTGTGTTTTTAGAGCTAAATTATAGATTATGGTCAAAGGTTGTGTAAATACATTAGCGCAGTCTCTTATTATAGATGCGGGTATATTATCAAGCCCCGATGTGGTCTTCGGCTTTAATTTTTTTATGCAATCATATACTTCTGACTCTGTAAAACTTTCAACATGATATTTTTATTAGATAGTACCAAGTCCAGTAGGCGATTGTCAGAGTTTTCTATGTTATTGCATTGATTTAAGTCTAGGACATTAATGAAATTTATCAGTGGTATTACCTTCCCCCTAGCATGCGAATTAGACAGATATGAGGAATACTCAGAGACATTGAAGTCTCCGAGAATTATTATATGGCAGTTATATATAAATTCAAGTGAGCTGATACTGTCAAATATAGCCTCATATGTGTCCACAGGAATGTTAGGTAAGAAGGTGAATATATCCGGTTCTTGAGGTCCGATCGGATAAACAAAGAACCAAAATCTTCGCAATTAAAATTGCAATATATCTGCGTTAGTTTTGGGTCATTTGAGTACGTACATATCATACAAAACTGAATAAACTGGCTAAAAGCGTTTTTTTTTTTTCATTTTAACGCCCATGGACGTCAAGAGTCCGATCGGCTTCAAATTATCAGAAAATATATCTTTTGATGAAAACAAAACATACTGAAATTTTGGTGCCCAAAAATTGAACTTGGAGTACACAAATGAATTTGTTACCTGAAATTTGAATTGCCCGCCATTTTGTGCCGTTAAGTCCAAAATGGATCTTTTTTTTTCAAAATGTAGATCTCGATGACATTAAAAAAAATGTTTTTAAAGTCATTTTGGCCACTTTTGTCATATAAATCAAATACCAACAAATTGATTTTTTCTGCCATTTTGAAAAAATTTTGGAAAAAGTTTATTTTCGTCTATCTGAACTCGAGATAGTTAACTTTTAACATCTTGTAAAAAGATAAATAGCAGTAAATACGGAAACGGAGTTGTTTCTGAACCGAACAAATATTTGACATTAGTCAAGAAAAATAAGGTTATAATTTTATAAAGAGAAGTTAGCAAAATATCAGATTCCCTTAAATACATACGATGACTATCAACTTAACAATTGAGTACAGTGCAACAAAACGAGAGGTAATCTCGATAAATACATTTTTTAAATAGCTATTCAGGCTAATAATTAACAACAATGAAATGCATATGCTTGAGAATTAGTTTTTATAAGTTAAAAAGTTTTTGAATACTTCATATGTAGTAAATATGTTTCACTTCAAATAAATACTCGTTTGTTAATTAACAATTGGCCAAAATGCTAAAAGTTAAATATTTCGAGTTCAGATACATGAAAATTAACTTTTTTTTTAAATTAAAGTTCTCTCAATTCTCTGTCTTTTCTGATAAAAAATCTACAAAAATGTTTTCAAAATCGCCGAAAAAATCCATTTGTTATCATTTGGTTTATAAATAAATGCCAAAAAAGTGACGAAAATTACTTAAAAAAAATTGTTTAATGTCATCGGAAAGCTGGCATTGAGATCTACATTTTGAAAAAAAAATCCATATTGGACTTAATGACACAAAATGACGAGCAATTTAAATTTTAGGTAACAAATTCATTAGTGTCCACAAGGTTCAATATTTGGGCACTAAAATTTCATGTGCTTTGTTTTCAACAAAAGGCAAATTTTCTGAAAGTTTGAAACCGATCGGAACTATAGGCGTTAAAATGAAAAAAAACAAACGCATTTTAACCAGTTTATTCAATTTTGTATGATATTACTACTCAAATGACCCAAAACTAACGCAGGTTTGTTGGAATTTTAACCTCTAAAACCGGAGATATTCACCTTTTTACCTAAAGAAAAACGCTGTCCAAAAAACAAAAAATTGTTTATAAAACGCAATAGGCTTTGGAAGTCCACAACTCAGATATATGCTCCTAGTGAGACCCCAGGAGGTATGACATCATAATTTTGCTGTTATTATAGTACATACAGTGGAATCAATGAAACTGTAAAAATAGCAAAATCTCGGAATTCTCGAGAAGTGTATGAATTTTCATAACTCCTTTTATAATATATCAACATTTTTAATATACGTCAATAACAGCAGGAAACTCTCGAACTTAGAAAAAAAAATTGCCTCGTCTCGCATATAACTTAATTACTTTTACAGCTGCATGGATATATAAAAATACGCTTTAAAGAGAATTTAAAGATAATTGGGAAGAAAACTACATTAGTTTTTGACTTTCACTTTATTTCTTGTCAACATGGCAATTGTTTCGCCACACAGTGACTTCTTCGGATGTTGAGTACTGGTATACTAATTTTACAATGCACAAACTATATGGTTTTATGCAATTTCCATATAATCCTAATCTTAACTGCTAAGCGGAAAAGTACAATATAATTTTAATTACTAAATGGAAAGGCACATTTATTTCTAGGTAATTTATTGAATCTAATTTTAATGGTCTAAGTGAATAATTTTAGTAAGGGAGATGAGTTTGTTTCAATTTGGTCATTTAATAAAATATCAGACGACCTTAGTTTATTTCTAGAGATTCTAGTAAATCGAGTTTTAACCCTTTTTTCTCGGTGTGTAAAATTTTAAACTCTTCCTTGAACACCTGACCTACTTCTATTAGGTGGTTAGCATACGTTGAGTCTGTTTTATTACTGATGTAACTTCTTTTATGTTCTGATAACCGTTTACCAAAATTTGTTCCTGTTTGTCCAATATGTACCTTAGGACAAGCACTACAAGTCAACTTATAGACGCCTGATTTATTTTCTGATGAAATTTTGTCTTTTGCATTTTTTAAATGTTTTCCTATTGTGTTATTAGTTTTGAAAGCTACATTAATATTACGTTTTTTTAAAAAAGAGGAAGTTTTTTCTGTTGGGTAGCCGATGTAAGTGAGAAATTTGAAACTGTTATTTTGATATTTTATTGTTGGGTATACTTCTTTAATGGCTTTATTGAAAGATTTTTTCACAATGATATTGTCTATTACTTCGGGGTTGTAACCATTGTTGAATGCAATTTGTTTTATTATTTGTAGTTCTTTGATATAATTTTCTTCTGATAAGGGGACAGTCAAAAGCCTGTGTATCATACTGTTGTATGCTGCTATTTTGTGTTGGCGAGGATGTGCTGAGGTCTTGTGTATTGTTGTCAGTGTAACAGTTTCAAAGTTCTCACTTACATCGGCTACCCAACAGAAAATACTTCCTCTTTTTAAAAAAACGTAATATTAATGTAGCTTTCAAAACTAACAGACATCGAGAAAAAAGGGTTAAAACTCGATTTACTAGAATCTCTAGAAATAAATAAACTAAAGTCGTCTGATATTTTATTAAATGACCAAATTGAAACAAACTCATCTCCCTTACTAAATTTATTCACTTAGACTATTAAAATTAGATTCAATAAATTACGTAGAAATATTTGTACCTTTCCATTTAGTAATTAAAATTATATTGTACTTTTCCGCTTAGCAATTAAGATTAGGATTAGATCGAAATTGTATAAAACCATATAGTTTGTGCATTATAAAATTAGTATACCAGTACGCAACATCCGAAGAAGCCACTGCGTGGCGAAACAATTGTCATGTTGACAAGAAATAAAGTGAAAGTCAAAAACTAATGTAGTTTTCTTCCCAATTATTATCATGGATTTTCATCAAGTAACGGCCTAATCTGTTCAATAAGAATTTAAAGAACTTTTATTTCTGTTATATGTATTTTTAACGTCACACTGATTATTACTTTCGAGATATTTGAGATATGAACATTATATATCGAGTTTTAAACACTGGAGCGCCATCTTTAAACGGCCACATTTTGAAGGTAATTCAGTGTATAGAAGTAACGTAGAAACCAAAATATTTGTCATTATATACAGTTCAAATCACGAATGTTGTCGTTCACGTCATCATCTTTTAATTTCCGAATCAAATCGACTCGAGGTCAAGCACGGTGGGCATGCCCACAACCCTAATTGAGGTCGATGTTATTTATATCCAATGCCTTTTGTTAGAATTAGAAAAGAAGAACAATGAACCGTGCGTAATTTGGAACGCAGCGCATTAAACACCCACATTGTGAGCGATTATATTAGTACATTTTCTTGCTAGTCGCTCAGTCGCTGCGACCAGCGACAAATGAACCACGTGATCAAATTTTTGTCTTAGTAGTAGTAAAAATACATTGAAATGTAAACGGAGTAGCGACAAATCGCTTAGAATTAAACACTTCTTTTTTTCTGATGATCATACTGATCGGTGATCATTTTGTTTATCGTAAATTATTTTATTCCTTCATTTAATAACAAAAAGTTAAAAATGAATCGCAATATTCTTAATTGTGAAAAAATGGATTTTAGTGAACTTGTAAACATTGATTATAATAAAAATTGCATTTATGTATGCATTAAAAATTTATGGCAATGTATCATTTATTGTAATAAATTAGAGGTTATACTTTAAAAAAATTTTTAAAAGGAAGTACATATTGATTATTTTTACCCAAAGAATATGCCTGAATATTTTGGGATCTTTCTGAAGTAGAAGAAAATAAAAATCTAGGGAAATTCTTGGTCGAAATTATTTTTATCTAAGAAATTCTGAAAACCGGCAGGCGTGTTCTTTGAACAAAAATAATCAACTTATGCCCCTCCCAACTGTTTCTTCAAAGTGCTTCCTTTCCCCGTAAAAAAATGACAAAGAAAATATTTTTTTTGTTTTTTATTTATTTTTCCGGAGAAGGAAGCATTAAAAAAACATGACAGACAAAAGATGCTTATTTTTCTCCAAAAAAAATGAGCCTGAATATTTTTAGAATATTTATGGAACATTTAAGCAGACCTACGCAGATGTTCACAGTTTCAATCGCCTCTAGATCAAAAAATCGAATTCGGGCGGACTGGTGGGGACCCAGGAGAACACTTTCCTCAAGTTTCAGAACAATCGACTGAAGTCCATTTTTACTATAAAAAACTGCGGGGTCCTTTCCTAGCTCTGTTGAAATTTAGAATAGATGCAGGCGACTCAGTTCTTGAACACCATTTATCATCAACAAATTCTACAACAACTTACATAAGCAAAACTATGCAAAACGAACTTATAGATATTTGTAATAAAAGGATTCAGGAAATCATTTTACAAAGCGTAAAAAAAATCGACGTTTTTCGCTATTCTGTTTGACCGTTTGACGAGACTACAGATATTTCTCATACCGAACAGATGAGTCTATCATTCAGATATTTGAATAATAGTGTTATTACGGAAGATTTTGTATGCTTTTGCGACGCTTATAAAATGCTTCAATGTGAAGAAGGAGATAGCTAAAACGGCACAAAAGAATTACGGTTAACAGGCATCGCATTATCGAAAATCGTGGAAAATCTTTGCCACAAATTTGATGTAGATTTATCTCTCTGTGTAGAGATAGGAACTGACAGCTGTTCAGTGATGGCATCCGACGTAAAAGGTGCTGTTCAGGAACTCTCTAAAAAAGCCATTTACGCAAAACGTTGTCTTGGCCGGGGCGTCATACATCATTTTGTAAATGTCTCCTTTGTAGGAATGCAATATATCGTAAGAGAGTCCGTAGTCCGACTCGCACTTGGCTGATTTTCAGATGGCCGTGCCCACAACCCATTTTGAGGGCTGGATCCGCGCCTGCTCGAGGTCACACAGAATGGAAAGCATGAGCGTATAATAGGTTCAGTACAAAATCCATTGATACAAAAAAGCTCACAAAAAAGCCTAAAATAGACCGACCGCTTCTGATTCTTATACCGCCGGACAATAGTGTGAAAAATTTAATAAATTTATTCTCAAACTTTTCTGTCAAAGAAACAGTTACTCCACCCCTGGAAGTCCACGCGTTGACTAGATCGCCTATTTCAATAAATCATCTATTTGGTAGGACCAACCAATTGTATTAAGTGGGATTGGTCAGCAACTCGTTAGGAAACATTTATGACAATTTTTTGTGATAATAATCGAATGCCTTCTTTATGACCTTTTTTGTGCATAAATTGAAAACTAATTGCGGCCGGTCTCCTTTAAACTTTTTTGCGACTTTTTCATATGGCTGAATTATATACAGAACCTACTATACCATTTGAAAGGAGTTCGACAAAAATATATTTACATATTTAAATTGAATTTAAAAAAAAAATAGTTGAAATCGCTGACTGTGAAATCGTCATCCGAACTGCTGTCGTCCCAACGTTAATAATAATTTGTAGTACATTCTCCAGAATATGCTGTCTCTTGAACTATGTGTCGATTAAAGATTCTGTATGCTTGACAACAGAGGCCCACCTTTCCATAGTAGATATTTGTAGATATTTTTTCCTTCTTCACCTATATGCGCGTCGTTAAATCCTTTTGTCTGCCCAGAGTAGTTCTATGCCATTAAATAGGCAGTGGTACGGTGGCAGTCGCAATATCTCATGGCCGTGTTCCCTCAGATGTTCGTCCACAACATATCTACTAGGTTTCGCATGGCTTTTGGCTAATGCTAATAATTCTGCCTTGAACTTGTAGTCCATGAATAAGTTGCAAAAAAGACGAAAACATCAAAAGTGCTGTGACAGGGACGAGACCTGGGTCCCCCCCCCTCGTTTTCGAGAGTGCTGAATACTATGGTGATATTTTTAAACCTCCAACCCCTTGGGAACTACCCCTAAACCCGAAAATCTATCCCCTTCTTGCGTTATTTCCATTCTAGGCATGCGAAGGCTTATCGGATAGCATTTTTTTCAGGTGGGCTGTGTGGACTTTGACCATTCAACATATTATCAACCTCCGGTTGGATCTACCCCCTCCCCTGACACTAAAACCTCCCAAAAAATTTAAAAGTTGATACAAATTTCTTTCTATTCGTCTGCAAGGGTACTCACCATGATGGCAACATACATTTCTCCACTACCCTCCATAACCACCCCCAAATACCCGAGACCACCCCTTTTTTACATTTCTGGCTACTGGGCATGTGGGAAATCGTTGGATCGAGTTTTTTGACAAGATTTACGTATTGTAAAGCAAGTTAGGTGCCGAGACATGCAGTCACCTCCGGGCTTAAAAACTACTTCCTCCCCTAATACTAAAATCATTTAAAAAATGCAAACTGTTTATCCCCGTTTTCGAAGGTACTCAACACGATGGCAACATAATTTTCTCCCCCGCCCTTCACTGAACAACCCTAAAATCCCCAAAACTATCACCTCGTAATGATACACACAAGCCGGAGGGCACACAAACTTCACCCAATCACAGAGGAATGCAAATGAAAACAATTAGAGCAGAAGCAGTTTAAGCCTGTTATTAAAAAATAACAACTTTTACCAATCTCTAGAAAACGAAGCAACGAGTTGTGTACCCTCCCCGCAACCGGCGTGACGTCAATCGAAAATGGTCTATAACATACACTTCAAACAAATGAACAAGTACCAAATCTTTCAAATTAAGCAAAAAGTGAGGTTATAGTTTACGTACGTCACTTAACGTCAGGAGAGAAGACACTAGACACTTAAGGCAGCACATCTAATACACACGTAAACGTGTCTTATGACATCTGCGCATGCGCAGTTCTGATTTTCTTAGCGTCACGAGATACGTTAGACGTAAAGATACGGATTCCCGCGTACACCCAAAAACGCGGTATTATTGCACCGATACAAGCCGATGACACCCGAGCACCTATCAGATTTGACGACACGCCAAAAAATCATAAGAAACATAACCTACAGTTAAGGTTATGTTCCACGTCACATTTCGTTTGCTTTGATTCTAGTTTTATGTCTTGTGTGGGGTAAAATAATAAATATTTAGGTCAGATTCAGGTTCTTGAAATTTTAATAAAACATGGTAACACCCTTGCAACGGGTAGAAAATCATCCAGCAGGACGGATATACTTTACCAATAAGGACGACTTGCATTTATTGCGAGAGATTATTGGACAAAATCCTATGAAGACAACACTAGATGGAACATCATTCAAAAGAACATAACTCAAATAGTTTGAAAATTCATTTTGGTTAGGACTTTAAAAGACAGAGTAAAAAATTAGGGTTAGGTGAACGGTCACCTAATCAAAATGTAAACAAGTAGTACAAATAGGACATACTACGTGGTTGGAATTAATAGCTTTGCCTTAACTCTGTTTTAAGGCGTATAACAGTATACCTAAACTTATTCGGTTTACGTCGCGCTAATAAATTTACTATAGTCTGTTTTTAAACCAGGAGGAGTAAACATGGAAGTTCCATTCACACCATAAAAGTTACCAGAAAATACACTAAAACCTTTTTGGCGTTTTGGGCAACCAACAATACACAACTACAGTGTCTTTGTGTGTATTTTATTACATCATATAAAGCATCGACCTCTATTTAACCTCTAGGTATTTTATTCAGCATCCATACAATTTACGCAATATAATGGCACCAAGTAATTAGGCACTTTTACCTTCAGATTTATACAAAAGGGATTAAAAACTGATATATAATGTGCAAACGATAAAATATAAATTATAACCAAATCATTTATGACACGAAATTAAAATTTTTACAATATGTCAAAATTTACGGCTATTGCCTTGTGTAAAACTGGCGAAGGCGTATCCAATCACAGATGTATGATTTAGCGCGTTAAATTTAAAACGCTTCTCCTAGTTTAAGAACCTTCAAATTAGGAAAATTGAGGGAAATTTTTCCTACAGCTAAGCCACCCATATAGAAAGTTGCCTTGGGGTTGTGTTAACATATTTTTCACCAAGCGCGTGAAAAAAAGGTTTGTTTTTTAGATATAGATACATATATATGTTTTTTGGCCATTTTGGCGGTTTTTTGCGTTTTGCTGCAAAACTATGCATTTCTGAGAAAATATGATCTGATTTGATATTGCAAATCTAGCGATTCTCTACAATTTTTGTTATTTTAATTTTTTTGAAATTTCGCTTAGTTGCGCCGCTAGAGCGCGCTGAAATTTGTGTAAATCTATACATTTTCTTGGTGTTTGATTTTAAGCCAAAACTATGCATTTTATAAAAAAATATCAATACATTATTATCAAAGTTGTAGATAAAAAAATTTCTCGACATTTATAAATTTGTGTTAATTATAATAAACATCATTTAAACAAATATTCCTTTCTCACAAAGTGTCAAAACGATGAAAATATACCAAAAACTGAGGTTATGAAACTACGATTAATTTTAAACGTACTTTAAGCAACCAACTTTGGTGGTTTCAATTAAACCTTGTTTAAGCCGATTTAATCCAATATTAACGAGCGGTGAAAACGAAATTTTATATTTAACGAAGTTTTAGTGTTGATGCTCTGAAAAAAGAAACGGCGCAAAGGGCCGTAAGTCTTTTTATTTAACTACCAAAACTAAAAGTTGCAAGTACCATAAGCAATATTCCATCCCAATGGCCCAAAAGTTCGTCTCTCTTGTACGCAGGCATGGAAGAAAGCCAAACCATACAATAAGCGCACGAACATAGCGTGGTGTTCAGGGCAGCCCTCAAAAAATACGGGATTCTTGACTGGATCGCTGATATATGATTTTAAAAGATTATTTTGCAATCCTGTTGGAGGTTCATTTGTCATTTTCACACCCTTTTGAAGCAGAGATACGGGGAATTTTTCAGAAGGGTAGCTGGTTAACCACAATCTAAACTTATCATGCGTATTGGCAATGTCCAAGTTATCGAATATTTTTTCCAAGTGTGGCATCCAAGATGTTGCTAAGTGACAGTTTTGCAAACAAACCCATAAGCCTTGTTCCTGTCCATCCTCGATCATAGATTGCGCTATCGGTCCTTGCCCTAAAAATATCAGTTCAAATTTAAATATGATCACGATAAGTACCTTCTAATAGGTTAGTCGCACATATTTTAGTATAATCTCTGTTGACCAATAACATTTCTTATTGAAAAATCATTAGAAACGTAAAAGATCAACATGAAATCTTATAACATTACAGTATGATTTAATAAATTATATGCAAACTCCGATAACATCACAACGGCTGTCTACAAAAAAGTTAACCATATAGTCCAGTGTTGTTATTATAGGTTATTACTTAAGAGTTATTTCGGATAACATCGATGGACGTGCAATTTAGACAGTAAGTAAGGAACGGCTCAAGGAACAAAAGTTATATAGTGACGATGTGCGGATTTTCCCTGGGGGTGAAAATTAATACGCTCAAAATAAACATAAAATGTGACAACGGAACACTCATCATAACTCCGTAAGTTTTTATGCTAATGACTTTAACTGAAGCTCATTTTAAAGGTCTTTTCAAGTACTTTAAAAAGGTTTGACGAGTTTTCCTCCAAAATTCGTCGTTTTTCCGTTATTCAACGTTGAAAGGTTTGAATTCATTTTCAGGCGAACAGTCACCTTCAACGAGCCATAACTGGGTTTGTATTGCATCTACAGGAATTTAAAAAAGAACAATCGATTTGCTATCTTATAAGCTTCATTTTTGTTCTTGATGACTGTTTTTATAAAACGTAAGGTTTTCGAGTTATTCGTGAAAAATCGTTCTCAAACATGCATTTTTTAGATCAAAAATCGACATTTTCAAACACGAATAACTCAAAGTATTGATTTATCGAAAAAACTTCGTAGAACATTTTTTGCTTAGAATTCATCCCCCTATCGATTTCTGCCCTTCTGAGCTGTTTGTGTGATAGGCTGTCCAAGGAATTTCTAGTAGATATCTGCGTCTCTAAAACTCAGTCGCGTAAAAAAATAAGGAATATTAGACCGTTAGCGGAGTTACTTTTGTGCATTTCCTGATTTCTTGGTCACGTCAAATTGTACTCTTTCTATATTCTACGTCATATACGCAGTAGTCGATATTGCTATTAGACCAAACGCTAGAGACGAAAAGGACCGAATTGCGTCAAATTGAGGTAGAAGGCTGCTTTTTTTTAATCGCTAGATATTATGATTCTGAATATGTACTTGGATTGGCGAATAACAATCTCTTTTGCTTACTTTTTTACAACCAAGGGAGTTTTGAAAACAGAATTTTTTTCTTGAAAATATAGAAGAAAATGGAAAAGATAAAAGCTATAGACAGTAAAGTTGTCTATTAATTTGTTTAAACCCCATGTCAAAATAATAAAATTGAACTTCAAAATTTAAAAAGAAACAGAGAAACCAACGTATTTCTTTAAACCCAAAAATATTTTCGAGAAAAAAGGCAATTTATGTAAAAACTTTACCAAATTAAAGCTTAAATTATGCTCAAGAAGGTGATATGGACCGATTTTTAAAATATGATCTTTTATACGACTTAACCTCAAAAAAATGAAAATCGGAAAAATAAGTATAATTTTTGGGACCGAGCATCAATGTAGACGTTCTTAGGCTCAAATTGCCATTCCTTTATCTCTGTTTTCAATATCTCTAGAGGAAATATTTTTCAAAACAAAAGGAGGAGGGTCCCTAAGGCCAGTTTTTGGCTTTCTTAATTTTTGACAAAAATAAGTGAATTTGATTTGTTTAGGCTTTTTAAACAAATATTGGTCATTTTCAGACGAAACGAAAAGTTTTTACCCCCCACCCCTATTTCACTCTGTATTTTAATTAAGAAAAATCCATTCAATGTGTATATTTATATAATATGCGTTAACTAATATATGCTGGACAAATAAACATTTGAAGCAAGTAAACATGAAAGTTAGTAATCCTACTCCCAACTTGAATTAGGAATAACGGCATAGACTTAGTAGTTATCTGTTCCATTTGCAATTTTTTATTATCGTGTGTTCCATTATCAAGTGAAGGGCTGTTTCTTATAAGAGCAGCTCTTTTCTCTAACATTTTAATACATATTTCAACCTGATTTAGGCGATTTCGTATATTTTAAATGGATATAAATCTGTTGAATACCGAGCCACGTCGGGGGTACTCCAGGGATCATTACGTGGACCTCTTTGCTTTAATATTTTTATGAACGACATTGGTGATCACTTAGACGTGTATTTCTTAATATATGCCGATGACGTCAAGATGTTGCATAGGATTAATGATTTTAATGACTGCGAAAAACTTCAAAACAACTTAACTAAGTTATCGGCTTGGTGCGATAAGAATGATCTTCACCTAAATGTTGGTAATTGCAATGTTATGAGTTATACAACCAAGGAGTCCTCAATTATGTATAATTATAGTGTTAATGGCGACTCGTTAAACAGACCATCTACGTTCAAAGATCTAGGTGTAACTTTTGATAATAAATTAACCTTCACTAACCATATTGATGCTGTAATTTCGCATGCATACAGAATGTTAGGCTTCATTTTGCGTAACAGCCATGATTTTAATAATGCGAAAACCTTAAAGATATTTTATTTTGCCTTCTTTCGATCTAAGCTGGAGTATGCTTCACTTATCTGTCAATTTGGGTATAACGGTCATAATAATAAATTGGGATACATTCAGCGCCGCTTCCTGAAATTTTTAAACTGAAAAACTGAAGGGACATATCCACCAATTGGAGCTTCTCAAAATCAATTACTTGAAGTATTTGATATTTTCTGAAGGCGTGAGTCCTTTGCATAATAAAATAGATTGTAGTGAAATATTAAGCCAACTGAACTTTTATATCCCACGGATTAATTCTCGTCATTCTCATAGCCTTTATTTATCCACTCCTAGATCTAACGTATTAATGTTTTCTCCTCTGTTTAATATTTGTACTAGACATGAAACTCATTGCAGTGAATTGCACATATTTGCCTAGCAGCCAGAAATTTCATTTACTGTCATGCAGTCTAACCGCCTTCATAATTTCTACTTGTACTTCTTAGTTGGGTTAGGTTTTTATTTTTCAGGGCTCGTCTGTTAGAAGAAAACTCCGAGGGCACTGCAGTCTCCTACGCTTATTGTGCTCTCCCTGTCATGCTTCACTCCGCCCACTCCAGTATCCCTGCACCCCTAATCAGATGATACAGGTCTGTGGTTGGACGGGTGCTGATGAGTTCCGGGTCTGTTCATGTTTACCCGTAGATGCCATATCTTCTGCGAGCCAGTACCTCGCAGTTGAATATGATATGGTCAACCGTTTGGCTCCTTGCTGCATAGTCTTCAGTCCAGGTTGCCATCAAATTTACCAATTGTATCCAAGGTACTTCTTTACAGGAAAGTGTCCAGCCAGAAGTCCTGTTATTAGTATTAACTGCGTCCTGTTCGTTGTGAGCAGTTCTTCAGTTTGTTTAGTACATGGACCTTTATTGATCTTTAAAATTCATAAAAACTACATTTGATTACATACAGACAAAAAGTACAACATGTACATACATGTTGTACTTTTTGTCTGTATGTAATCGAATGTAGTTTTCATGATTTTTAAAACTATTTTAACGTATAAAAGAATCAATTTCTGGCTTGTCATGGAGTTGGAGTTTGTGGGAGAGCAGTCAAATTTAGGTGACCGCAGCATCTAGGCCCCATTGGGCCCCTTGTACATCCTCCCGAGGGATACAAGATTCCACCTAGATCTCCAACCATCCTCATCTTGTGAAGAAGGTGGTGATGCTGCCTAGGGGAATATCCCTCAAGTCGGCCAAAGTAGGCCAACGTTCTCCCAAAATGGATTCTCTGCTAGAGGAGACTGCCGGGCACTCACAGAGTACGTGTTGGACAGTCTGGTCTTCTTGTTCACAACCTCTGCATAGGGGTGTGTCATTTAACTTCATGTTATAAAGGTGCTTCCTCAGCTGGCAATGACCAGTAAGAATTCCTGTCGCGAAGCGCAGGTTCTTCCTGGACATTCCCAGGTAGATCATCGTTGTATCCTTGTCAGGGTATCTAATCAGATCCCTGGCCAACTGACAACTATGAGTTTCATCCCACAGTTTTTTAAATTTTCTGTGGGTATTTTCTTTAATCATTAGCATTATTGCTGAGGTCGGCAGTATATTGGAATGGCCAGGTCCAAGTATACTTAGACTGGCTGCCTTCTTAGCCAGACTGTCAGCTTTCCTGTTGCCTCTGCACTGTGCATGTCCTTTGACCCAGCATAGAATGACACTGTTCATGCTGGAGGCGCCCACGAGTGCCTGATGGCATTTGTTATTTTGTGTCTCTGTAGGGCCAGTAGTGATTGTCTACTATCAGTGTAGATTCTTATTGTTTTTCCCGTTATTTGTCTACGGGAAATTTCTTTTGCGGCTATGGTTATTCCCGCCAGTTCTGTTTGTATATACTGGCTTGTTTGTCCATAGCCCATTTAATTTGAATTTGCAGGTTCCTGGAGTATACCCCACAACCTGTTCCTTCTTAATTTTTCGATCCGTCTGTGGCTTGTCATATATCTGTGTATGATCTGCTTGCCAAATTTATTATTATTAGTATTTGGTTTGTCACTTAGTGTGGTATTCTGTAGTCATCGGCTGAAGCAATATTAAAAAAATTATATAAAAAAATATGTTTGAGAAAAATCTTCTATTTGAAAAAAACTGTACTAAAAAGTAAAAATTATTTTTTTTAAATTCGTGCACCTGAAAAATAAAAGCTTTGGGGGCGGTCATATAGCACTATTTTTTAAATAAAATATTTTTCTTAAAAATATTTTTTTATATAATTTTTTTTCGACATAGACGCACTTTACTCTTAAACGATTTTCATATTCTTTCCCCTACCCTGTATACTATTTAACTTAAAGCCGTTCTAAGTGCATCTGAAATGGTTATCGGACATGCAGTAACTTTTGGCGGTTAGATACCGCCAAAAGTTACTTAACTTTGGTTGTGCAACTAAAAAAAAATCCATTTGTTGCACACTTAATCGACCACACTGTATATCCTGGGTGTAGAGTCAGGTCATGCCTGTCACAAAAATGTATTAGCATCGGACAAATTTTAAAACTTGATTAGAACTGGTCTAAATTTTGATTGCAAGATTAGACCTAAACAAACTAATATTGCAAGTTAAATAAGAGCTTTTAAATAGGGGAGACGCCCAGGCCTATTATTATACTATTTGCAAATACAAATCGAATAGTATATTGCATTCGATCGGCACATTTCTAAAACCGGTGGTAATATTGCTCGAAGAAAAAAAATTTCATATCACTGTTTGTGATCGAATTCTGAACAACTTTCAAAAAATCCGTCCGTCTGTCTGTCCGTCCGTCTGTCTGTCTGTCCGTCCGTCACGTTTTTTGTAAGCACAATAACTTAAGAACGAAAAGTCCGATTGTATTGAAATTTGGACAGTAAGTTAGTGTTGGTTAGAGGAAGAACCCTATTGTTTTTGAATAAAGTCGATTAATAAATAAAAAAATGATTCGTTTTTTTTATATTTTTTTGTAATTAAACAAAAAATGTCTAAAATTAACATGATTTACAAAAAAAAACTGCAAGGAGTATCGCGTAGAATGTGCAACAATTATATAACTAGTTATTATATTTATTAGTTTTCTTACCTTGACCCAAAGATATCGAATGGAATCTATCGGTCATTTTCTTTTCTTCTGCGAATTTAACCAAAGCAGCCATCGGATCAGTTCCAGGTGATAATATAAAAATTAATGGACATAAACAATATGATTCGTCATAAGACACTGCAATATTAAATGGAGGGGGCTTAATAAACCTGTCATCCATTTCAGTTTTTACGAAATTCGCTATGCATGCAATCAGTTTATCAGGTCTGAGCATCCTTACAATTATCAACCTTCTACATGAAGTTAGAATTTCATCCCAAGGGCTTGGAACAGTGAAATCCTCTTGAAAGTCATCATATATTTGCTTCCATGCTTTTTCATTTTTAGAAATTGATGATGAGAAACCATTGAAACCAGGCAGGTCATTCACTCTGCAAATTTCATTCCACGAAGCGATTGGCAGCCACGATGAGCACGGATTTGGATGTGGATTGTCAACATTTACTCCGCCTAAAAAAACATTAAACATCAGTCATCATCCCTCAAAGTAAACCAATATCTTCAGCATGTTAAAATAAATCGAATTCGAAGACCGAGAAAATGTCCGATCAACTTTCATCATTGAGTTATTGGTCAAGTAACTAACACCACTATTATCAAATTTTTGAAAGAAATTTGCTGACCTTCAGTTAATTGAATAGTTAATAATATCGATATTGAGGTTGGTTAAAAATAATAATAATAATAATAATAATAATAATAATAAATGACTTTGTTAATCAAATTAATATTACAATTTAGAGTAAAGATTTTACTGGGCGAGGTTCAGTAAAGCCTAAAGGCATCCTGTTCTTCCACCTAACCCAAGACAAACAATATAGCCTTAATAACAAAATCGAATTTTTCTATTTTATGCTTACAAGAAAGAAATAATAAAAAACCTAAGTTATGGACAAGGGGCATAAAATATTAGGAAACAACAAAAAGAATACAACAAATTTTTGTGTAAAATCACTACCTGTTCATAATTAACTCAATCACATGTTTTTTAAAACCAGTTATATTTTTAGTTTTTAATTCCTGGGATAATTCATTAATACACTTTGTAATATTGTACGAAAATGACCTCTTAAGAAATTGGATATGATGAACGGGAGGAGTAAGGGTACCCTTAAACCTAATTTAAATTGTGGACGTCAGTCCGAAAACGTATTTTAGAATACAAGTATGGCGGGATCTTGTTAATCTGTATATTAAAATACTGACAAACAGAGTGCAAATATCGTCTATTTTTCATGTTAAGCCAGTTATTTAGGTTTAGTGTCTGGTTAATACGATTAAACTTCCTTATAACAAAAATTAATCGCAAACAGGAGTTCTGAAGTTTTTGATTTCGATTACTATCAGTTTAAACAAGGTCCATATATTGTGTCATAGTAATTCAACTGTGACAATACTAGAGAATCGCAGAGTACAGATTTGGAGGTTTTGGTCAATACAAATCTATTTTGATATATTAGTTTTAAATTTAAGTAGGCCTTTTGTAGACATTTATTAATATGTGGCGCGAATCTCAATTCTTGGTCCATAATGAGTCCCAAATTTTTTACAGTAGGTATTTTGAAATAAAATAGGCTCATCTTTGATTTTGATACTGTTCTTAAACTCTAAAGCGAATTTATTTCTTACCGATTTTCTGCCGAACACAATCACAGCTGATTTGCTAGAGTTAAGTTGAAGACACATTTTACTTGAGAAATCAAATAAAGAGCTAAGATTATAGTTTATGTCAGTGATTGCCTGCTTACTTTCACTGGCGTCAAAAGACAAATACAACTGTGTGTCATCTGCATAATAATGTTGTTTACATGAGAGGAAAACGGATGAAAGGTTAGACAAGTAGATTATAAAAAGTAGAAGACCCAAAATAGACCCCTGGGGCACACCTGTGCTAACGGTTAAGATTCTCCTCCATACATTACCAGTTGAGATCTATTTTTTAAATAATTCTCTAATAATTTAGTTGCACCTTCAGTGAAGCCGATGAAATGCAAAATGGACATCAACATGATTGATGGTATCAAACGCTTTGGGGTAGTCTAAAAAAATTAGAACTGTTAGTTTATTTAACTCACATGCCCCTATGATGTCATCTGTGATGCTCATCAATGCAGTACTGCAGCTATGGCCTTACCTAAACCCGGACTGATTTGATGGTATTATCTGATTATCTTTTAGATGCGCCTGTATTTGTATTTCCATAATTATTTCTAATAATTTTGAGAACGCTGGCAAGATACTAATTGGTTAGTTATTTAAACATGTAGGACTTGTAATTTTTGGTATAGGTATTACTCGGGCTTGCTTCCATGTATTGGGAAAGGCAGAGTTAATTAAACAATAGTTCATTATATGTGTAATATATGGAAACAAAAGAGGTAAACAATGCTGTATGCTTAGTTAAAATATTTATACCATCTAAGCCACAAGATTTACTCTTCATTTTCGAAAGTATCTTTAGAACATCAATTTCTGTGACGGCGTGAACGTTAAATGATGAATTAACAGTGCGTTTTATATTATTATTATAAAATTGAATTAGGGATGCATCAGGAGTAATTTGTGGTACAGAAATACGTTTGATTTTGTTATTTGTTCATTTTTATACCGACCCCAATATCAATATTAGGTATAGGTATTTTCAGTTGAGAAATTCAATCTAAGGCGTTCCTATCAGCATAAATCATTACGGAATAACACCGAAATCATGTTTGAATATTTTAATCGATATCCGTATGCGAATAAATATAGTCAACCATATTTGTTATGCGCTTGTGCAGGTCTTTTCTCCTTCAATCTCACTTACTTTTCCTTTGACTTCACTTACTTCTTCTTCTAACCTATTTTACCTCGGCCTTATTTTTGAGTTCCTTAGTAACTGAAAAGAAGGTAGGTTTTCTGTTGGTTTCCTATCATTTTTCTCTTCTTTATGCCTTGTTTCCTATTCCTCATTCACATTTTGGTGCCTGCTTTTTTTACTTGGCGTCTTATTTCCCGTTCCTATTGCTCTTCTTGGGTTGCTTGTCTCGTTCTTCTTGGATTTCTTTTCTCGCTCTTCTTGGGTTTCTTTTCTTGAACAAGAGAGTGTGAGAATGTCCTTGTGAACTATCCTGTGTATATTATATGATTGTGTTTCGTATTAGGTTAGTTTAGGGAATGAATTAGTAAATAAATATAATATGCAATTGACTAATGGAGAAAATCCAATACCGAAAAAAAATATTGTTCAAATAAAACTATCAACTATATCAATAGATCTGAGTAAGTAGTAGGTTATATCTATTGATATTGAATGTAAAGCAAATATAGTTCTTAGAACTGTGTATTTGACATACACAGCACAAAAGATTTTTCAAAATGGCTTTGAGAAAGGAACGTGATTAGGTTTTTGAAACGGCAGCAAAATACATTATCATTTGTTAAATATCATCCGCTAATAGTTCCTTTGACGTAAAGGTCACAGTCGAGGTTATTTTTCAGTAATATAGCGAATAATTGTATTATTCTGTAGATTCCACAGGCGTTATTTTCAAAAGTGTGGACATATTGGCCCGAAATCCCAAAAAGAAATATTTTAAAATTTAGAGGATGTCACAACTAACCTTAGATGATACAAGATATTGTGTCACGTATGGATGATGATGGAGTAAATAAACCGGAAAACGTGGAAATGTGGTGGAATAGCACCGATTTGAAAAATTCCTTTTTTCCCATATTCCCTGGACCTCCAGGAATATTCATCAGCATTGACCCCTGCATCGCCTCCAAAAACGAGGAAGTTATGGTGGTTTGAGTGCCCTAAAAAGTAGCTATCATAAAAAAAATTATAAAATTAATATTTCGCCTCGGAAATGGGCTCTAGGCGGTTTCTTTGGATCTCGGATTCGTGATCAGCGAACCCTAGAGCCATTTCCGAAGCAAAATATTAATTTTATACGTTTTTTATGATAGCTACTTTTTGGGGCACTGCCCCCCCCCAACTTTTTCATTTTTGGAGGCGATGCAAAGGTCAACGCTGATGAATATTTCTGCGGTCCAGGAAATACGCGAAAAAAAGAATTTTTCAAATCGGTGCTATTCCACCACTTTTCCACATTTTACACTTTTTTCCGGCTTGCTTACTGGATTATGAATATTTTTGCGTGGTGACACATTACCTAGAGCCAACTTTGGTTTTGTTACCATTTATCGCTGCAATCCGGCCTCTATCCATCACATAATAATAAATAATTTAATTAACTCACCTGTCAATATGAATGCGAATTCTCGTTCATCCAATTTTTCTTGAGCCATCATTATTTTTGCGCACAACAGGAAAGAAAAGAGTAGTTTGTCTTTTTCAAAAAGAGAGCGAGTTATATTACTATATAGATCGAAAGTGAAGGCATTGATCAAGCTTTGGCATCTCTTTTCTATATTACGGAATTTCTCAGCTCTTTGTATAGAACCGATATAAAGATTTATAAACCAATCCAATGAATACTGATACATAGGATCGACATTGGCTAGATCCGAAATAGAATAGTACAAAACAGCTGAATGTTCAGAGACTCCTTGATACTTTACTCTGAATTCTTCTATCGACTTTTCAATTTCAAATGACCTTTCTTGTTTCTCTCGAATTTCTGTCGACAATAATTTCGACTCGTCCAAAATCTGAATTGCCTTTTCATCTTCTAAAATGTCACCTTTTGCTTCGGCCAAGGTCCTTAGAATGTTCTCCTCTGTTTCTTGTAGGGCTCGTTTATTTTCGGCCTTCTGTATAATTAATTCTTCTTTCAGTTGTTGCAAGTCGGGCTTCTCGACTGCCACGACAATACCTAATAATTATTTTAATAACATAAATAATATATTAATTTTCTGTAATCTCTTGTACGAAGCTAGATAGCAATTAGTAATTCATATTTTAAGTTTGCTACCCCGAAATAATTTGCTAACTAAGTAAACTTTCTGCACACAAGTAGCACTTTATATTCAGAACAGTATTTCAAAAAGTTTGCGCCGCTGTGAAACTAGCAGCTACGAAACACCCTAAGACACATAGACGTTCGTCACAATCATAACTAGGGACATTACTAAATAAAACATTTAATATCCGTACAACCAGTTTAGTTCATAACTAGGTTGTATTAAGCAATATCTGTAACACGGCGTCGATTTATCTTGGGTCCACGGGGTAGAAACTACCCTTTTAATATATAAAAATTAATAACTTCACAACCAGCTGGATGTACAAAATTTTCATTTAAGACAGGTTGTATGAAGTAATTCCAAATGCGTCTGTAAAGTGGCGTCAATTTGTTGTGGGTCCACGGGGTTGAAACAACCCTTTCAATAAATAAAAATTAATAACTTAGCAACCAGTTGGGTGTACATAATTTACGTTTAGGACAGGTTGTATAATATCACTTCAAATTCGTCTGTAGAGTGGCTTCAATTTGTCTTGGATCTACGGAGTTGAAACAACCCTTTCAATAAATAAAATTTAATAACTTAGCAACCAGTCCATAATTTGCATTTAGGATAGGTTGTAGTCCATTCAAATGCATCTGTAAAGTGGCGTCAATTTGTCTTGAGTCCACGGGGTCGAAACAACCCTTTAAATAAATTGAAATTAGTAATTTCGCAACTAGCCCGATGTAGATGATTTTCGTATAGGAGAGGTTATATAAAGTCATTTAAAATGCGTCTGTAAAGTGACGTTAATTTGTCTTGGGTCCACGGGGTTGAAACAACTCTTTTAATAAATACAAATTAATAACTTAGCAAACAGTCCGATGTACATAATTTCCGTTGTATAATATGTTAATGGAAATTTCTGTTATTCAGACATTATAATTTGACTCATGGCCGTGTACGATGTGAATATTTTGAATGAGTTTTCGATAATCTAAACATGATAAAAATTTTAGACACGTCAACATCTAGTTGATTATACGATGTGTCCGCGGCAGAGCGATATACAAGGTGTCTCGCTTAAATAGAACAAACCTGTAACGCATTTGTTTACTGACCGATATGATATTTTTTCGTTTGTAATGTAGTGCTACCTAAACTCCATTCTTGAATAACACAAATGAATTCTGCAACGCAAAACGTGACCTAACGTGACACATTTTCAAAGTAAAAAATCAGTCATTCATATTACCAAATTTAAAAAAACTGATTTCATATTCTTCTTCACCATCTCTCTAAACTTTGTTCTTCAAAATTTCATATAAATCGAACGTTTCTTTTGGACTTATTAATTTCTTTACGAATAAAAATCATTAATTAAATAATACCTATATAATTAATTTCTAATACCATTTTATTTATTTCCATTATGAATATAAACAAAAGATAACTAATATTACATCAAAAACACATTAATATAATTTAAAAAACTAACAGAAAAAATTATAAATTTTAAAACGAACAACAAAATAAAAAAATGAACTACTACTTATTTCAGTTTTATGTAGGAAATTTAATATTACTCCTGTTTGTTTTTTTGTTTTGTTGTTCGATTTAAAATGTATTATTTCTTGTTAGTACAATAATTATAAAGATTTTCATAACAAAAATGTTATCTGAGAGTTTCCTTCAGTAACTGTTAGTGGAATCCCTCCATTCATCACAAAACCACAAAAATCAGTTCTGGGGGTACCGCACAACCCCCCAAAAAACACCCCTTCGGTGAAAAAAGCCTTATTTTATTGTTTTTGTAGATAACAGATTGACGTTACTGTCAGCGGTAACTGCGTCATCTGCGAATAGGGAAATAAATGTGTCTTGAGGGGACAACATCATTGAAAAATATAATAAACAATAAGGGACCCAACACACTCTCTTGGGGAATCCCCGTAGCCACCTGTCTGGGTCTAGAAACATAGTTTTTCCCATTTTGGCTCAAAATTACTTTTTGTTGTAGATCTACCAAATAAGTTTTTAACCAAGGGCCCTCTAACACCGTACCTACTAAGTTTGCCTAATAGCAAGTCTTGCTGGATCGTGATAACCCGTTAACCGTTGAAGATATAAAAAAATTGGGAACATGAAATAGGAAGCTTGACTAATTGCCTAAGAAAAAGTCCTCTTGCAATTTTCTTGTATATGCCATGGTTTTCGAGAAAATCGATGTTGAAAAAAATTGCAAAATTTATATTTTTAATGCGCACGAATTTTCGTTTATTTGAAATTTTTTGCGAGCGGCCTATAGAAAAAATTGAATTGCTCGAAAACCAAACATGTTAGGAAGAAAAATCAAAATGGGTTTTAAAGGAGATATAAAATACTCTTTTAGGTTTTCATTTTTGATGGGTATTGATATCCATTAGTATATAAAAATAACAATATAATATATTTACCTCTTGATATTGTGCACTTTTAACTATTCACAGGCCCATAAAAATAACTGACTTTAATATAAGTTATAAATGCATTATCTTTTAGTTCAAGGTAGTACTTCAATGCAGAAAAAGTTAGAAATAAAATTATTCACATTTACAAATTTATCAGCATGTTGAAGTTAGCCAAATTTTGACCAATTTTTTATTGTTTCTTAAAAATAAAAAATGGACCCAAACTACTTGAAAATTTAGCTCATTTTTTTTTGAGTTTATGTATCAAATAACTGTTGTTTCTAATCATTTAATAGTTAAAAAATTTTATTAAAGAAATATCATAAAAAAATTGAATATGCAGCCTTTTTTGGATTATTTTTTGGCTAACGTTGTATTTTTATTCCTAACTTTGTCTGCATTGAAGTACCACCTTGAACTAAAAGATAATGCATTTATAACTTATATTATGGTCAGTTATTTTTTATGGGCATGTGAATAGTTAACACAAAAAATCAAGAGATAACTATATTTTGTTGTTATTTTTATATACTAATAAATATCAATAGCCCTCAAAAATGGCAACAAAAGAAAGTATTTCATAACCCCTTTAAAACTCATTTTGACTTTTCTTCCTAGCTTGTTTGGTTTTCGAGCAATCAAGTTTTTTCTATAAGCCGCGCGCAAAAAATTGGCATACACAAGAAAATTACAAGAGGACTTTTTTTAGGTAATTAGTTTTTTTCACTGAAGGGGTGGTTTTTCTGGGGGTTACATGGCACTCCCAGAACTCATTTTTACGTACAGTTACGGAAGGAAGGAAAATCTCAGATAACATTTTTTGCGAATTTCTGGTGTATTTTTTACTTTACCGACTGGACTATGTGTTAGTTTATATATTTATATTCGTGTTTTTGATGTAATATTAGCTTAAGAGCTAGTGTGCAAAATCGACTACTATGAATACCTGCTAACAATGGTGGAATACTGAGGAATATATTATACTAATCACCGTAGGTAGGGGGTCACAAGTCCCTAAAGTGGGATGATTTTGGGTCAGGGGCCATGGAATAATAAAGATTTTTTAACCGAATGGAATACCTGCTAACAACTGCGGTATACGATAGTCTGTATAATTCTGAGTTGATAAAGAAAAGTTACAAATTTTTGCTGGTACAGGAAAACGCGCAGCAAATTTAAAAATTGGTCAGGATCTAACGAATTAGTACCATTTCTACTTTGCGGCAAAACTATTTGAGACCATGTACAAAAAGTTACAATTTTCCCATGGTCCAAAAAGAATTTACAAGTCCATTTTAGACTCAGAATTAAGCAGAAATTGAAAATTTCACAAAGCACCTATAAAATGGAAAGTTCTCGACGGAAAACGCTAAAAATTGGCATATGTCTTCGGAATATCATAAGAAATGACCATAAAACTTACACATTTCTGCCTCCCCGACACTCGCCTCCAGGAGCCCATAAATACGGGTCCAAAAATTACTATTTTGTATCTTTTTTTTATCAACTCAGCATTGTAGACTATCGTATACCGCAGTTGTTAGCAGGTATTCATTCGGTTCAAAAATTATTATTATTCCAGGGCCCCAGGCCCAATATCAAACCACTCTGTGGATTTGTACCCGGCCTACGATGATTAGTATAATATTTTCCTCAGTATACCACAATTGTTAACAGGAATTCATAATAGTCAATTTTGCACACTGGCCCTTAAACTATCAAGCGAATTTAATTTTTAAGCTGTCACCAGCGCCCTCTATACATTTTTGGAATTCTAAGATACTGAAAATAGGTTTTGGGTCAAGCAGAAGCAGAATACAGAAAATTGTATTCATAGTAAAAAAAATTGTTATTTACACCTATAGGTACACCTAAAAAAAATATTAGGCCAAATAAAATAAAAGTTTTTATTCAATCAAGTTCAGTTCGGTGACATCATCAAACTCAAAACTTATTTCCATTGCTAAGTTAAATTGAAAGGGTGAAGTTGGTAATGCGTTGCTGGGGTTAATTTAATGTTTAAGGTAAATCCCCTTGAAGTTTCTCAAAGTACACATTTCAAAGTTTAAAAATCGCATCTACAGAAATCTAATAACGCGATTTAAACTAGAGTAATAGATGGTTAAAGTTAGTTATACATATCAAATTTCTCGAAATTTCAATAATTTTGAATCGGATCTTTTTTATACATTACTTCAAGAGTAATATGTGTTCCAGGTTTATATCTTAAAAATTGTAGAAATGGTAGAGCTTTTACCGATTTCATCGTAAATCTCTTTATGTTCCTACTTCATCTATATACTATTCCTACATACATTCATTTTTGTATTTGAAAATATAATAATCCAATAGTCCCAGGTTTCTTCTTTCATTTAAACTTAGTTGAGCTTAATTTCATTAATTAGTTCAAAAGCTACAACAAATTTAGTGTAGTGCTCCGGAAACGGGCGCGCAAGCGCGCGCAGTACTTACGTGTCGCGACATTCCATGTCTGGAGCCTAGATATTGGACGATACAAAAAAATTTCATATACATATTTTATATTAAATTTACCGTACTAATCGTGCAATTAGTTTTTTTAAGAGATAGTAGACAAAACGGGCATTTTGCAACTAATTGTTGGTAACTTTTGGAATGTTGTTCCTGACATGTTCGGAGATGTATTCTCGAAAGTTGCCGCTTCCTGGAATTTTTCCTAAGTGAAAAGCTCTGTTGACTGTACTATATAACTCAAGGCAAATCGAGGGGTGGCTCACTGTCTGAAATTCTGTACACCATATTACTGTTGGTATTATTATCTTACCAATATATTACTGAAAATACTGAAATATTACCGTTAATTTCTAAATATTACCGACCATACCGAAATATTACCAACAATACTGAAATATTACCTATCGAGATATTACCAATAATACCGAAATATTACCAGCAATACCAAAATATTACCGACAATACCGAGATATTACCAACATTACCGAGATATTACCAACAATACCAAAATATTACCAACAATACCGACCTATTACCGACAATACCAAAATATTACTGCATGATTGGAAAGAACACATAAAAAGACTGACCTCGATACTGAATTTTAAACTCTGAATGATTAATTGCAATAAACTGTACTTATATGAATATTACTTACGAGACTACTTATAAATACAATTTGCAAAATTGAATTAAAATAAATAATTGTTTTAAAATGTGGGATGGTACATAAAAAGAAGGAAAAAAATACCTGTTTTTAATATATTTTTTATAGGAGTAGATATTTCAAAATAAATTGAAAACAACAATAAAACTCTCAATAAACTATAAATAAGAAATAAACAAAACATAAAAATATCAAACACAGAAGATAGCCTAGCTTTTTTTAAGCTCATTTCCATTTAAAATCGAAACGTGCCTCGTGCTCTACTCAAAATCTGATTGTACTTTCACAGTAGCAGCTTGTTCGTCTCTGTTCCACTATGGAGATACTTCTCCCGCTGTCGAACGCCAAGTTAAGAACGTTAAATAGTAGATGCAAATTAGCGCCCGAGCTCTCTATATTCTAACACTGTAAATTCAACAACTGATTGGTCACAGAAATAACTAATTCCACAAAACGCTTATCCATCATTGAGGATTTAAATAAGCTGTTATTGGTTTTTGTCGGGGTTTTTGTTTTGAAAAATAGTCGCTACACTAACTAACTAAACTTAAAATCCAAAGTGCTACGGCAACGTTAGAATAAAAATCATTTTCTCTAACACTATTTCAGAAACTACAAATTCCACAACTAAAAATTGTGTCGAAACAAGTATCATTCCAACTCACTATAATGGTATATGTATGTATAATACCGCACGGCTTTCGACAAATCAGAAGCCGTTAAGTCACATTTAGTGGTTTGGTTGATATGATTACGTCGTACAAAAGATATTTATTTCTAGCTTGGCATTTGACGTTTTGTAGTCTTTTTGTATAAATTCTAAAAGATTGTTAGAGAAAATGTAGTCTACAGCACGTTTGGAATGGCATATTCCACACTCGCGAACCGTAGTCCGAGCCTTCGGTTCGGACTACACACTTCTCTCGTGTGGAATTTGGGCCATTCCATAACTTGTTATAGAATATATTATTCTCCCACATACCTACTTTAAGAGTTCTAAAATTAATTGAATATGACAGTATGTCCAGTGAGACCATGCAGTTTATACATGTTGAAAACCGTCTACATTCTTGAAATTTGTTCATTCATAAATTTTTCCGTGCCCCAAAAAGTGGCGCGGCTAGTGCAATTGCACCAAATGCACCTATAGTTGTATTGAAACATTCTTTATAGGATTTTGCAAACAGCAGAAAAAATAACTATCTATAACTAAAAGAAAAACTTTGTGTAGAAATATTAATGAAATCTTTGCATTCTTTCGATAACCTGAATTCTGGTTATGCTAGCAAATTAAAATCCTAAAATGAATTTGTCTAATTTCTTATTTGATAATTCTCATTCTAACACTAGCATCCACACAGTCCCCTACGGACATAACCCGTAGGGGGTTATGTGGATACTAGTTTAATCTGCATGGCCGTAGGGGACTGTGTGGATGCTAGTGTTAGAATGAGAATTGTCAAATAAGAAATTAGACAAATTCATTTTAGGATTTTAATTTGCTAGCATAACCAGAATTCAGGTTATCGAAAGAATGCAAAGATTTCATTAATATTTCTACACAAAGTTTTTCTTTTAGTTATAGATAGTTATTTTTTCTGCTGTTTGCAAAATCCTATAAAGAATGTTTCAATACAATTATAAGCAAACAAATAATAATTCATTTTTAAAATGCACCTATAGTTGTTCTGATTCTACTCTTATTTCTCATCTATGGACTGATATGCGAATATCTTACCTCCGTTAAAATCATGATGCAAATCTTTATAAACACATTAATTTGAATACAAATTGCTAAGTACTACCAAAATATTACTGAATAATACTGAATATTACCAAATATTATCGAATATTACCAAAATTACCAACTATTACTGACAATACTGAAATATTATTGATATTACTAAAATATTACCGATATTACTTATATTACTGATAATACTAAGACTACCGGCAGGCTGTACACCATATTACCGGAGTGAGCCACCCCTCGAGGTACATGTATCTAATTCATTCCGCGTAAGAATAACTGTTTTTGAACAGGAACAAAAATGTTGGAGCGAGCGTCTCTCGTTTACCTGCTAAATTCCTACTGTATGTGATGTTACAATCTGGGTGCATATATTGAGATAGAAGTGGTGTTTTCTTTATTGATAGATTAAAAACGTACACCGAGCTTCTATCTCATTTTGACGCAATAAATTTTCTGGTGCTTAATCTAAATTAGAATATGTAATTCAAAATTATTTACCCAACAGTTGATCTTGCAATCCTTCCAAAGTGAGTGCAAAATTAATTATTGTAACTCTATTAAAAACTTCTGGGGAATAGTGAGGATTTCTTAATTTTGATGTGAGATACAATCTAAAATTGCTATTGTACTCTATAACATTTTCTCCTAAACTAATGACCAATATCCCAGCTTGCTTAAAAGTGTTCTTGTATAACAACGGATCTAATGGTGCTTCCAAGTCTTCACCTACGCTCTCTACTAAGGCTGGCCTTCCTAACTGAACACATTTTTCAATTTTCTTCATGTAGTCTGGAAAAGTAAACTTTACTACCTCCAAGTTGTTATGCTTCTCCATTTTTTTAATCCACCCACTAGCTTGAGTTTGTGGATCTATAAACAGCGACCACCTTCTCGAATTGTCCATAATGATTCCATTTTCCGTTGAAAAGCTATCTCTTGGTAAGCCATTTATATACCAGTTTTGAATCTTCACGTCTGATCCCAAAACATCAACCATTTCATATACTTCGGCTGTGGGTATGTTAAGAGCTTTTACGTATTTATGCCAGTCCTCTACAATTCTTGTCCTAAACATGCTGTTAAAAGGTGACAAATAGGACATTATCCCACAAGACATTAATATGTCACCAGCTAAACCATCGTATTGAACCTGAAGACCTTCTGCTGCTGCCGTCCATCTGGTTCTCTCACCCCCAAGGCCACCTAAACATAATTTTCTTTTAATCTCACAACATTCAGGTTACAAGAAAAAATATTGTATTTTCATTAACAGTTCTGTTTTAATAGAATTTTGTTCATTTGCACAATGATGTGAGAACAATAATAACAGCAGCAGTATATTTTATACTGATATCGTATGGCAGCCTAACTACCAATCATCTTTAATTGAGTAGGCCAGGTCTTGTCGTTTATTGGAAGCGCGCGATATATTTTAAAGTTTTATAGTAATAGCCGTGTGCAAAATTTCAAAGTTCTAATTACAGAATTATTAGAACTTTTGATTGCAAGATTTGCTACAGACAGACAGAGAACACGAGACTATGGAAATACATAAACAACAAACTGTCATGTTTGACGGCCTAAAAGTTCTGAGAACGGAAATGCCTTTAGTCTTCATTTGCAGTTTTTGTTTTATAACCTTGCTCTATTTTATGTATTTTTAAGTGTGACAGTTTGTATCAATCAAGTGTTCAAGAAACAATCTCTGTCGCATCCATTTGGTGCTGAGGTATCTTTCATTAAATTTTTTAATATTGTTCAGTGGCAAAATACCCAATAAATAATAAAATAATTTGAACATGTCGCAATAATGATAACAATAATGAGGGTACGGAAAACGGACCGGCAGCCTCAACGCGGTGTACCTGGGCATGGACGCTTTAAATGGACGAGGGAACTTCAGCATGACCTGCTACGAGAGCAGCGAACCTGCGCGCAGGGGGTACATGGCGCGATTGCGTGAGATCTTGTGCGAGCTGCACCTAGAGCATCGCGCCTTCTCCGAACAACAGCTCCGAGATCAGGTATCCTCCCTGCGCAGATCAGCCGTACTTCCACTGCGGCAAATAGCGGCTGTCGGGGAACAGCCCAAAGGATACACTGATGTTGAATTAAGGACGAGGGTTAGCCTTAACAGCAGAGCTACCCTAAAGCCACAAGACCTGGCACGGATGGACGCTGCCATCGATGAGGAGCTACCAGACGCCGATATTTTGCAGATCAACGCTGCCGTGTACAAAGCTGCTAGCCAACTCTTTCCCCGCGAAAGGGCAACCAGAGTCCCAAGCAGTATCGATAAGGCTAAGCGGCGTGTACAAAAGATCGAAGGTAAAATACAGTTGGCCAGACAACACGCTTCTCGAATCCAGAGTGTGCTGGAACACGTCGCAGCTGGCAAGGAATTCTGGTCTAAAGTCCGGCTAACAGCAGCCAGCCTAAGACGCCAGCATCACACACTAAATCAAACAGTGATACTTACCATTAAGCAACACTGTTTAGATCGGATTCGAGCGCTCATGGCTATCAAGATAAAGCTAATAAGGCGTGTAAGGAGTATGGAGCAAAATACATTGTGCCGCTCGAATCCTTCCCGCCTGTTTCAAGAGCCACAGCGTGTTGTCGATATGTGATACATGTCAGTATACCGTGCAATTTTAAGGGGGTTTGAAACGTTGATTTCTTAAAAATAAGTATATGCGATTTTTTAGAAAATAACTCATTTTTATGTGTAAAACGGATTCTCAAATCCAGGCGCGGATCCAGCATTTTGTTGAGGGAGGGGCGACAATTATTTAATGGGTAAAAATAAAATAAATGCATGAAAATAAATTAATTTTTATATCAGGATTTCTTAGCTAAACTTTGCTTCAGGGGGGCGACACTCCCTTCGCCCCCCCTGAATCCGCGCCTGCTCAAATCAAATCAAAGAAATGACGCATGGGGTGGGAATATAGGATGGGAAGTGTAGGTGTTTGAGAGATGCTTCCATGCTAACGGGAAAACGGAAACGCTTAATAATAACGCACATAGGAAGTGATTCAGGATTCGTGGAAGATGGACTTCTATCGTTCGTGGCGATTATGATGAGGACATGAATGCGGATGTTTTGGAGGAATGGTTTGCAAAAATTCTCGCAAAGATAGAACCCGGATCTGTCATAATTATGGATAACGCCCCATACCAGAGCCGATTACTGGAAAAATTACCAACCAATGCATGCGAAAAGCGCAAATTCAAATGGTTAGATGGTAAAGGTATATCATTCGATCGTGCCTCGGCTAAAGCCGAACTGCGAACCCTAGTGAAACAGCATTCGCCGATATAATATAAGAAATATAATGTGGATGAAATGGCTGAAGCTAAAAGTATTGAGGTATTACGGCTGCCGCCTTACCACTGTAAACTCAACCCCATTGAGCTTATTTGGGCTGAAGTAGAGGGGAATGCTGCACGAGAAAATAGAACCTTTAAATTAGAACATGTAAAAGATCTTCTATCTAGTGCATTAAAGAGAGTTATAGCTGAATATTGGCGAAAATGCATAGAGCACGTTAAAAAAGTTGAAGAAGAAATGTGGGATACGGATATTCGGATTGACGCAGTAATTGAGCCAATAATTATAAATGTAGGAGCCAGCAGCGATAGTGACAGTGATGAGCGAGTGCGGTAATCTGTGATAGTGTCGTGTAGTGATTGTGATAAGATAAATTATTTATTGTGGAAAATTATTGTTGTTAAATTTTGTTTTTAATTATGTTATTTTAACAAGAAAGTTTAGTTATGTTGTTAGAAGAGTTATTTATTTTTAACTTGCAAATTTGTTAATTTATTTTCTTTTTTAACCTGTTACTCCCTAACTAACAACTCTGTCACCATCCTTTCGTGACAAGGGATATGCTCACGCCTCCACGTTGGCCCTTGTTGGGCAATAGGAACAACTGACATGGTTGAAATTTGTGTAAATTATTATAAACATCAAACATTCTAGAGTTTTGATGTCAGATTTCGTAGGTATTCCACTGCCAAACAAAATTATGCGTGCCATTAAAAATTTACTTTAAAGAACTCCAGTTTTTTGGCCGAAACTAATTTAATTATATGAATTTTTTGTTTTATGAAATATGATTATTATTGCTTGCGGTAGGTTTGGGCTCGTTTCACGTTTTTTTATGAGTTTCGTCAATTTCGTAGTAGTCGAACAAATTTATTAGGTATAAAGGCACCACATTCAAATATTTATCCCATTTGGTCGATTGTAGCATTTACACGTAATGACCTAGTCGTGGTTTTCATCTCTAGTAGGCGGATAAAACTTAATATATTACTCTAGATTATGTGGGATTATATAGTAGAACGAGGGGCCGCTTTCGTATTACATAACAACTACTATCCTTCGACGAGCACGCCGCCTATTTTTTGCTCTACTGACTAAACATATTTGCTTTATAGAAACGTGTGCAATAGTAAAGCAGGTCCTCAACAACCCAATACCCAATTGTATCTTGCAATACAGCAAAGCAGTTATTCCACCGAAGCGAAATGCTTCGTGAGAGAACAAATATAATAATAATAATAATAAAGCTGAAATAAAACAGATGTGGAAAGTGACATATATAAAAATTTACCCACTCACTATATCAACGACAGCAATTGTTCGAAAAACACTAACTTCCAACTTGAACAAACTGAACATCCAACACGGACTCCCAGCAATTAGCAAGTCAGTAGTCTTGGATACCTGTCATATTGTCAGACGCTTTTTAAGTGCTGATTAAGTGAACTTGGTTGAAACCCGTTCACCTAATTACCTAGACCATTTAAAAGATGAGAAAATAAAGAAGAAATGGTAATAATATGTGTTTATTTATCTACACAATAAAATATTCACAACAGTTTTACACAGGGGACCAGTAGTCCGAAATTAATAAACAGTTGACAAAATTCAAAACCTATAAGTATGTTATAAGCTTTCTCATTCCTAAGGTACATTAGGGTATAACACAGGTAATGTTTCCAGGAATATCAACCTCTGTCCGAAATCTACCTGCGGTGACCCCTCAAATATAAATAATTGTTAAACTACGATTTTACTTCACTTTGTTGGCAGATTTCAACGTGTGACTGTGCTTCAAATATTCGTGCTCTTAGTTTGTAATTTTCGCAAGAAGAACTTTAAGGCAAGTACCTACTTTATTTATATATAAAATGTTTAAAAGTGAAGTATTTTTTGTTTGCTTATAATTGTAAAGAAACATATTCTTTATAGGATTTTGCAAAAGATCTTTTTAGTTCTCATAGATAGCTTTTCTGCTGTTTGCAAAAGCCTATAAAGAATATGTTTCATTACATACAAAATACTTCCACGAATTTTATTTTGAAGCACCTGCTTTTATTATTCTTTATAAACTTAATTTCTTTAACATTTTATAACTTCAGTTAGATCTAAAGACAGTTTGCCATTAACGGCGGAGATTTTCATTCTAAAATATATTCTAGGTATCCCTCTATTCCCCGGTTAGACGCATTAGGTATTGCTCGAAGTTGTTCCATCAGAGAGAAATCCCGTTTTCTTATTTCAATACAGGGTGCTTCAAGTTAGTTTTAAACCAAAGTAAGATAGTATCATTGCCATCAGTGTGGGCCAGAATCCGCAAAAAGTAGACAATAATAATTTTTTTCAAATTTCGCATATCATTTCTATATTTTGCGAATAGTTCAAAGAAGACCAATGTATCATTTTCTAGAATAACTACCTCTACCAGCTAAGGGATCGCAAACACAACACTTCCAGTGCCTGGTATCGATCTACCGAGTTTCCAGCTAATTGTAACATATCAACCTTGAGTAGATAGTGTGAATTTAACATTTGTTGTTAGATCAATTCAATAGAAATTTTTCTAGAAGCTCATTTGGGGTATGTACTTTAATTTAATATATGGTATAAAAAGATTTTGAATTCAAATATTGAAATTATTTTATTTATGGGGGTGCTTAGCGAGAATTTTTATTTCTACTCACTGGACATATTGCCCTTACTATAGAAACGTGTGGAATAGTAAGGAACGTCCTCAACAACAGTTACCTAAAACCCAATACCCAATTGTATCTACTCGATTGCGAAATTCTTTTGCATTCTCGAATGATTTTTTTCACTTTCATTTTTCAAAAACTTTTCACAATCTAGTATCAAAAATAACTATTTTGACTACAACGTTCTAGATTTTTAGTAATTTATTTCTTTTCACCTGAAACTCTCCCCATTCAAAGATTTGATTTTTTTAAATATTTTTTCAATGAATGTTTGCTCAATATAAACTGAAACCTGAAGTTTTAGATTTTTTAGAGACTTATTCATGTTTCACCCCCTGAAACACCCCATTCAAAAATTTAATTTTTTAAAATATGTTTCCAATGATTCTCTGCCCCGTGCGCAATTTCAGATTTTTGTCCACTTTCTGCGAATTCTGACCCACTATACAGTAGTATGGCAAACACTATACTATTCAGACTAAAAAGATTGCACCTCAAGTATTGTAGGGTGGCATATATAAAGACTAGCGAAAATACAGCCATAAAATCGAGTTGGGATAATCAGCGCAAAAAATTGTTAGTTTGTTTAAGGAAAGACAAACAAAAAATCTTTGGTACTGTCGTGAGAAAAAAAAAATAGGTGTTATAACGTATTTTTTCTGAAATCTAGTTGTGTACATCTAACTTTAATTTTTGTGACATTGTCAGTTAGTTGTCAAAATTCATTGCAACATATTCAAATAGTATAGAGACAGATTTACATTAGAGAAAACCGCTGCCTAAGGAATCACTACTTCCACATCCAGATTCTCCATCCAAGTCTCTTGACAGGAAAACATCTTGACTATATTTGCACTCTAGTATGTGGAAATAATATTGAGGTGTTTGTTTCTAGCATATACGCCAAAAATGAAGTTTTTGGACTCTACCTATTTTTTCCAATGTACAATCCCATACAAGCTATAGCTTTCTCATTCCTAAGGTACATTGGGGTATAACTTAGGTAATATTTCCAGGAATGTCAACCTCTTTGTTCAAAATCTACCTGCTGTGACCCCTCAAACATAAATAATTGTTAAACTACGATTTTACTTCACTTTGTTGGCAGATTTCAACGTGTGACTGTGCTTCAAATATTCGTGCTCTTAGTTTGTAATTTTCGCAAAAAGAACTTTAAGGCAAGTACCTACTTTAATTACATATAAAATGTTCAAACGTGAATTATTTTTTATTTGCTTATAATTGTAATGAAACATATTCTTTATAAGATTTTGCAAACAGCAGAAAGAACTATCTGTCAGAGCTAAAAAGACCTTTTTAGTTCTCATAGACAGTTTTTTCTGCTGTTTGCAAAAGCCTGTAAATAATATGTTTCATTACATACAAAATATTTTCACAAATTTTATTTTGAAGCACCTGATTTTATTATTCTTTATAAACTCAATTTCTTTAGCATTTTATAACTTCAGTTAGACCTAAAGAGAGTTTGCCATTAACAGCGAAGATTTTCATTCTAAAATATATTCTAGGCATCCCTCTATTCCCCGGTTAGACGCATTATCGCTCGAATTTATTCCATTAGAGAGAAATCGCGTTTTCTTATTTCAATACAGGGTGCTTCAAGTTAGTTTTAAACCAAAGTAAGATAGTATCATTGCCATCAGTGTGGGCCAGAATCCGCAAAAAGTAGACAATAATAATTTTTTTCAAATTTCGCATATCATTTCTATATTTTGCGAATGGTTAAAAGAAGACCAATGTATCATTTTCTAGAATAACTATCTCATTGAGTAAAAACTCTACCTGCTAAGGAATCGCAAACACAACGCTTCTGCCTGGTACCGATCGATCGGATTTCCAGCTAATTGTAACACCAACCTTAAGTAGATAGTGTGAATTTAACATGTGTTGTTAGATCAATTCAATATAAATTTTTCTAAAGCTCATTTGAGGTATGTACTTTAATTTAATATACGGTATAAGAAAGATTTTAAATTGAAATATTGAAATTATTTTATTTATGGGGGTGCTTAGCGAGAATTTTTATGTCTACTGACTAGGCATATTGGCCTTACTATAGAAACGTGTGCAATAGTAAGGAAGGTCCTCAACAACAGTACCCAAAACCCAATACCCAATTATATCTTGCTAATACAGCAAAGCAGTTGTTCCACCGAAGCGAAATGCTTCGTGAGAGAACAAATATAATAATAATAATAATAATTTGTGTTTATTTATCTACACAATAACATATTCACAACAGTTTTACATAGATGAACAATAGTCCGAAATTAATAAATAGTTGACAAAATTTAAAACCTATAAGTATGTTATATAGCTTTCTCATTCCTAAGGTACATTGGGGTATAACTTAGGAGGTAATATTTCCAGGAATGTCAACCTCTTTGTTCAAAATCTACCTGCGGTAACCCCTCAAACATAAATAATTGTTAAACTACGATTTTACTTCACTTTGTTAGCAGATTTCAACGTGTGACTGTGCTTCAAATATTTGTGCTCTTAGTTTGTAATTTTCACAAAAAAAACTTTAAGGCAAGTACCTACTTTATTTAGATTTAAAATGTTCAAGCGTGAATTATTTTTTGTTTGCTTATAAATGTATGAAACATATTCTTTATAGGATTTTGCAAAAGATTTTTTTAGTTCTCATAGATTTCTGCTGTTTGCAAAAGCCTATAAATAATATGTTTCATTAAATAGGTACAAAATATTTCCACAAATTTTATTTTGAAGCACCTGATTTTATTATTCTTTATAAACTTAATTTCTTTAGCATTTTATAACTTCAGTTAGACCTAAAGAGAGTTTGCCATTAACAGCGAAGATTTTCATTCTAAAATATATTCTAGGTATCCCTCTATTCCCCGGTTAGACGCATTATCGCTCGAATTTATTCCATTAGAGAGAAATCGCGTTTTCTTATTTCAATACAGGGTGCTTCAAGTTAGTTTTAAACCAAAGTAAGATAGTATCATTGCCATCAGTGTGGGCCAGAATCCGCAAAAAGTAGACAATAATAATTTTTTTCAAATTTCGCAAATCATTTCTATATTTTGCGAATAGTTAAAAGAAGACCAATGTCATTTTCTAGAATAACCATCTCATTAAGTGAAATCTCTACCTGCTAAGGGATCGCAAACACAACACTTCCAGTACCTGGTATCGATCGACCGGGTTTCCAGCTAATTGTAACATATCAACCATGAATAGATAGTGTGAATTTCTTGTTAGATCAATTCAATAGAAATTTTTCTGGAAGCTCATTTGGGGTATGTACTTTAATTTAATATGTGGTATAAAAAAGATTTTGAATTGAAATATTGAAATTATTTTATTTATGGGGGTGCTTAGCGAGAATTTTTATGTCTACTGACTAGACATATTGGCCTTACTATAGAAACGTGTGGAATAGTAAGGAACGTCCTCAACAACAGTTACTTAGAATCCAATACCCAATTGTATCTACTCGATTGCGAAATTCTTTTGCATTCTCGAATGATTTTTTTCACTTTCACTTTTCAAAAACTTTTCACAATCTAGTATCAAAAATAACCATTTTGACTACAACGTTCTAGATTTTCAGTAATTTATTTCTTTTCACCTGAAACTCACCCATTGAATTAGAAGATAGGGAGACATCTTATACAAATTTCCTATACAGAAACGGCATCGATAGGCGTGGCTAAATGTAGTAACAATATTTTGCCAGACCTGGACTAATTAAAATAATAAGAACTTTGTACCCCGACGAGACGGTCTATCTAGATAACGTAAATAAATGTTCAATTCAACAAATGCAAGAGTTTTAACAGTTTTTATTTACTTTGATATATAAAATGTGAAATGTTATCCTAAAATAAACAATTTGTTTCTATTCTATGGAATATATAACCTGAGTATATTAAAGAAACATTTTTTAAAATACGGCTCTGTTTGTTGTTTACACTACCTATGAAATACTATTCCCGTTAATTTCTTCTTGTCAACACCATCTCTAGAAGAGCAACTTCTTTTAGCACACGACACCATAGTCCTTTTAATGCTTATTGACTAAAATTTAACAAACTATCAGTAAAAATCACAATAAATCGCACGGAAAACAAACTGTCACTATTAGACGGAAAAGTAGTAACAAGATGGCGAAATGATGCCGTTTTTGATCACGTGACAGCTTCTCCCTACCTTCTAAGTCAATGAACTCACCCCATTCAAAGATTTGATTTTTTTAAATATTTTTTCAATGAAATAGAGAGATATTGCAACTTCGGTTTACAGATCCTTTAATAAAAGTTTCCCTTAATTTGACATGTACGCATGCGCATTGAAAATATCGTTAAGCATTTTCTTTTAATAAAATGCAGGCATCCCGTATTTAACTTAAATACGGGCGAGGCTTTCCTTTATTTAAAGTACCTTAATTTTGACACATTTAGGAACTTTTTGTCAATTTAACGTCGAAACTTGCATCAGACGAAAATTCCCTAGGGAATATTCTAACCTATACAACGTGATATGCGAGTGACGGTGCCAGTGTATATGCAGTGTGCATTTGATTTTGATCTACTTATTCAACGTGTAAATTGTTACTTTTGTTGGCGATAATGGCACAAGAAAAAGATAAAAAACGTGTGAGATTCAAAGATGAGTACGACGTAATTTCGCAATCGTATTATATCCCATCTTTGAAAACGAAAATTAACCTCTATTTCAACATCAGTCATATTATTGACATCAAAGTTCACAGGGTCTACAGCGTTAATTTCTTCATTACCGTTATAAATATCAATTATGTTATGTAGATGTGACATTTCAATTGCTTCATCATTAACATCGGCTAGGATAGCTACTTCTAATTGTTCTTCTATATTCATTTTAAACTTGAGCAAATGATAATAATACCGGCAATGCCCAACTTGGATTTTTTAGGTTAGGGATAATTGTCAAAATAAAGTATCATCGTAAAGTATGAGGAGGACACCGTTGCAATAATTCACTTTAAAAATGGATGATAAATTGGAATACAGGATACTTTATTTAAAGTTTCTTTTAATAAAGTCAGCCCCTTTTCGTTTTGCAATAACTCTCTAATGTTTGCTCAATATAAACTGAAACCTGAAGTTTTAGATTTTTTAGAGAATTATCCACGTTTCACCCCCTGAAACACTCCATTCAAAAATTAAATTTTTTAAAATATGTTTCCAATGATTATCTGCCCCGTGCAGTTACATTTCCGCAATTTCAGATTTTTGTCCACTTTCTGCGAATTCTGACCCTCTGTACAGTAGTATGGCAAACACTATACTATTCAGACTAAAAATATTGCACCTCTAGTATTGTAGGGTGGCATATATAAAGACTAGCGAAAATACAGCCATAAAATCGAGTTGGGATAATCAGCGCAAAAAATTGTTTGTTTGTTTAAGAAAAGACAAACAAAAAATCTTTCATACTGCCGTGAGCAAAAAAAATAGGTCTTATAACGTTTTTTTTCTGAAATCTAGTTGTGTACATCTAGCTTTAATTTTTGTGACATTGTCAGTTAGTTGTCAAAATTCATTGCAACATATTCAAATGAAGTTTTTGGACTCTACCTATTTTTTCCTATGTACAATTCCATACACCTCACCCCCTTAACGAAAGCATCTCAATCAGATGTCATTACTATACATACGTGTACCAAATTTCAAGTTAATGGAGTGGAGTTGGCGAGATGAACAATGTTGTACTAAAATCAGAGGCCTTGGCTTTTAGTATGCACACCAAATTCCAAGTTTCTCTACACTTACCAGCTTGCTTTACTTTCCAATATTTACCCCTATTTAATCCCCAACCCTTCAACGGATCATCTAAAATTATTCAGTTCCAGTTGTCGTTATAATATATACGCGCACCAAATTTCAAATGAATATCTCAATTTTATTTTATCAACCCCTTTAATAATGGAGTGGGGGTGATGCTGGGGGATGGAAATATTATGAAAAATCCTAAGGCCTCCACTTCTGGTATATACACCAAATCCGAAATATCTGTATTCTTACCAGCTTGCTTTATTTATTTTCTCCTATTTACCCCCCAACCCTTCATCGGATAAGTTCAAAAAACACTCCAGTTCCAGACCTCGCAATAGTACATACGTGTATAAAATTTCAAATAAATATCTTAAACCGTTCCAGAGATATCGTGCGCACAAAAAAAAAGTTACAGATCGACAGACAGAAATTTTCTTTTCGGTCAAATTTAAAATCTCGAATTTTCGTGACATTCTAAACCCATTTCAACAAAAAAAAAAGATTTTTTTTACAATTACTATACTTCCACTCCACTACGATAATGTGGAAGTAAAAATAGTTGTCCAATTTTTTTTTTTTTTTGCTTACGAGAGTATCGCCCTCTCTGGGCTAGAGTTAATAAATTTGTATAAGTCATTCCATTAAATAGAGATGTATCATGTATTCGATTTAACTATTTTGGTTACATTTTATAATTATGCTCATATTAGGAATTATAAATATCTAATTATTTATTTACCTATATTTAATTTTCAAAGATATCAGGATCTGAGGCAGAAATAAATAAAATTATTACATACGTTTAAAGCAATTTTGGATATCTGCAGTTTTTATTGCCGTATTCTTTTGCAGTATAGCCTGAGGCCGTCCTTATATTTACGTCGCACAGTGTGGCAGAATGGGCAGAATTCGCTCTAAGGCTTAATTTTTTAGATACTGACTTAAATTTTTTTATAAAATACTCGGAAAGGAGTCTGGAATAGTGAATCACTGCGGCTTTTTTGGAACTTTGCGATTTGTTTATTCGAAAAAGAAAAAGTTTGGACAAAAATTGCAAGAGGCAAAGCGAGTTTGGAATCATACCGGGAATGTTCTCGATTTTTTTCGAAATTGTCCAATGCTCATTGCAGGCAAGAGCATTGTGGAGTTTTCAAATGCATCAAAAAGGGCATTGGACAATTTCGAAAAAATTCCAAACTCTTTTTGCCTCTTGCAATTTTTGTCCAAACTTCTGCTTTTTCGAGTAAAAAATTGCAAAGTTCTAACATTTTGATTCTTCCTCGCCGGATAATTAAAAAATGACAATTTTAGAAAGAACGTTTCGAACAAAAGTAGTCTATATCAGACCTTCTGAATTTGTAATAAAAAATAGGGGTTTCCATGTAAAAAAACGAATTTGACCTTGAATGACCTTAATCCTTCCATGCAATCAAAGAATTTCAAAAAAACCGCAATGACCCACTATTCCAGACTCCTTTACGAGTATTTAAAAAAATATTCAAGTCGCTATCTCAAAAATTGAGCCTTAGAGCGAATTTTGTTCATTCTGCCACACTGTGCGTACATATACATATTGAAGGGATTGCTTCGCCCTCACCCTAGAGTATCCTAGCTTAAGCAACCACCAAATTTAATTTTTTTATTTTAGAATGCCTACAAGAAGAGAACTCTTTAACATATTATCGGAAAAGTCCGGGGAAACGCGTGTATCACAGAAGGCTTACGTGGTGGATTATCTAGTCAATCACTATGGAAAGGCAGGGGATGCACAAGCAATCGCTCGTATACGGAACGCTGCACTTGACTTTTGCAACAAAGTTTTTTCAATACTTGACAAATGCAATTGCAATCGAGAAAGCTTCCATCAGAAACATGGAAAGTGGCTTGATAGCAATTTTGATGTTGACGAAGAAGAGGAACCGGAGGATGAAATTGTGTCAGAATGTGCTGAACCATGCACGTCATCAGGTCGTGGTCGACCCAAGGTATTGTTTGAAGAAGGTAGCACGAGGACCAAGAGGAGACGGGCCGCGAAATTGTTGACGGAGTTTGAAGCGGAAGAACTGAGTTACGCTGCGAAAGTGGCTTTGAGATCTAAAGGAAAAGATTCAGAAGCCAAAATAATCGATGAAGCTGTGTTTACGACACCAACTCGAGCTAAGAAAATTCGTAAAGCCTGGCATGCTGCACAAGTATCAAAAGATGTAATTCCTTTAACGCCGGATGAGGCGGTTTCTTTAATTGACGAAGCCAAATTGACGAAACGTCAGTACATGTTTATTAGACAGCAAGCTAAAAAAAGACATGCGGATATCTACCCCTCCTACCACAAAGTTTTAGAGGCCAAGGCCCGATGTTATCCGCCAATTGACAACCTAACAGCAACAGCCCAGCTAGCAGAGACACGTTCTTTTCACGTTGATTAGACGTCGTTAAGCACGTCGATTTCACCAAAATATCGACGTTCTATCGACGTAAAAATGACAATATGTCAGCCATTTGACTTCGATAAATGACGTCAATTATTCGTCGCAAAACGACATAAAGTGTACGTTGTCTGAATTTTACAAATATTTGTAAAAATATCAAGAAATAATGAAATAAAAGACCCATTTTACTGTTGTCTTTTACATATTACGTAACCTTGAAGTTTAATCTAATCCAAATCATGTGACAAATAATCCAGAGCAACACATATTTTAGTCTATTAATTACTTATCATTGTTGTAACAATTATACATCCTAAATTATAAAGTAGGAGCAGCTTATATTATATTATATTATATTATATTATATTATATTATAGGAGTATAAATAAAATAGTTGTGTTACTTTAAATGTATTTTTATTTTTTAATACAATAACCAATTTCAATAATAAAGAACAATTACTTATTCTAAAAATTTAAATTGATATTTTTTTAACTAAACATCTTTGCAACTTATGAAGTGTCATATTTTATTATAACCAATTTGTTGCCAGTAAGTAAAAAATAGTAAAAATTGGAGGGCTTACATTTTTAAAATTATTGTCTAGGTGTTTCCGATGCTGATACTTGTATTTGCGAAACTCCACTTGGCTTTCTCAACACATCATCTGCATATAATAATAGTGTTGCTATTGGCCGAATACTTTAGTTTTCCAATTTGTGGGAAAGGGTATTTTCTTTCAGTCTAGAGAACTGAGACAGAATAAATGTCGCCATTATTATAGCTATAATGTAATATTCTCAGTAGCCTTAGTATTATAATATGCAAAGGGATATATTGCACTTTATTATCTAAAACATTAAAATATCTACAAATAATAACAAAAGGGCCATCCTTAAAATGATATGATAATTGTTTGTATATGATTGTAAAATACTTACTGCAATGTAAATAAAGTAAATATGCATCCGTGCGCGTTAAGACTAATTGAATAATTTAAAAAAATGTTCGTTATGAAATTCTCTATCAATTCCTCCAGCCGAATTTTCGATTTTCGTTCCCAATTTTTTTAAATTTTCATCTAAAAACGCATTCCTACTAAGAAATAAGGATTCTTCCAATGAAAATCAGTGTCAGGCTCACAAATTTATAGATATTTTCGATATTTTAGTTTTAAATTTTCCTTTTACAAATAAGTTAGTAATCTGTCAAGTTATATTTTCCATTTTCTTTTTGTATTGTTGACAGCTGCCAAATTAACACACCGGCGATGTACAAAAAAACAAATTTTCATACTTGAAAATTATCAACAAAAAATAAAAATTTTCTTAAAAGCTGTTGTCACCTCTTTCCTGTCTGGTAGATTTGGTCACAGATGCGGGTCGAATACCGAACCACCTTAAATAGCAGCGTACCCCGGCGTTTATTCCAATCCCCGCCGCGAAACTTTTTTTCAACTCGCTCTATGTAACTTTGTAGAAATCTTTCTTTAACACAGTAAAACAATTCTGTAGGTCGACATTTGTCAAAACTTGAAACTCCCTCGATACTTTTTTCCTGAGAAGCACCGAAAACGTGGAATTGTTCGGCTATTTGTTTACATCAAAATAACTCTAAACAAAAATTGTTTTCTGCTTTTCTTGCAATCATTGGCAGCGCTAGAGTCTAGGGAATCGTTTAAGCCCAAAATTGATAATTTTTCTTCACATCCGGCCAAGTAATGGCAATTTATGTAAATAAAAAACGATTGATTTTCATCGATTTCGAGAGTGAAAGCGCTGATGCTTGTAAAGCTCTATCTGTCTCATATAACACATTTCGGAAAAGTGTAGAAGAAATAGCCTATAGCGAAAATGAAAAACCTTGCGTAAAAGTAGTAGCTATGGTAAATTTTATTTGTTAAAAACGGAAATTTTATCATCATTTTGGTCAGATGTTTTAGACAAATGAGACAAAGCCAGTAATACTTTACAAAGCGTTGATATTGATTTATCAACGACTATTGCAATTTTTGAATCACTGATTGGCTACTTTAAATCATTACGAGACCGAAACCAGTTTGATAAATATCAAGAAAGGGGCAAACAACTTTCCGAAATTATGGAATATAATAGAGATAAAAAAAGGATACGGAAGAGAAAGCGTCAATTCGAAAATCATGAAAATTAAACCAACTTCGACTGCAAAAGTGATATGATAATTGATGTTTTTTTTGCTATTATTGATAGGCTAGATCAAGAATTAAAAAACAATTGATGGCTTACGTAGAAATAAAAAAAGGTCGGTTTTTAAATAAACTTACGATTATGAAATGATGTGGACGAATGTTTTGCTGAGAAATGTATTGAATTCAAATCTTTTGTCGAAAATAAAAAACATTGTTAATGTTAGAGACATATTATTTATCACAGAAAAACATGTTGTAACGATGTTTCCTAATGTGGAAATTGCATTAAGAGTTTTTCTTATTATACTAATCCGCCAGGAGAAAGATCATTTTCTACTCTGAAAAGAACAAAAACATATTTACGAAATGCTCTTAGTCAAGAAGGGCTTAATAATTTATATGTGCTATCATTAAATCATGACTTAGCTAGTGCGCTTAATTACTTCCACATCCACGTAGTGGATTGGAAGTATAGTAATCACAAAAAAATTTTCAAAAATTTTTATTCGTGAAATAGGTTTAGAATGTCATGAAACGTCGAGATTTTAAATTTGAGCGAAAAAAATTTTTCTGTCTGTCTGTCGGTCTGTCTGTAACTTTTTTTTTTTTACTGATATTATAAATAGTTTCGCCAGTAAGAAATCCATAAAACGTATATAATAGTCAATTTATGATACAAGTGGTAAAAATGATGTTATATTTTCAAAATATTTGTTTTTATTGTTTTGTCCCCACTCACAAAAGGAAGTATCATGTTTAACACTTTATCATAAATAACTATTATACTCACTTGTTTAACTGTTCCATTTAATGCCTTTATTCATGCTGATTGTATATTAATATAGTTGCCTATGGGCGAAAAAAGTCATAATCCAGCACTGTCGATACATTAATATTATTCGTATCCACGTATCCATGGTGTTATATGATGGCCTCTATATATAAAATTTTAGTTCTCGGTTCCACAGCTATTATTAAGTTCGCCTTATTGCCGATAGGTCAGTTGTCTGAAGAGGCACAAGAATCCCCTTATTGCCGATAGGTCAGTTGTCTGAAGAGGCACAAGAATCCCGAAATAAAAATCTTAAAAAATATAGAGAAGATCATAGCAGAGAAATATCCCGAGTTGCAACGAATCAGGACCTATTCAATAGATTTTTTATTTCAAATCCAATTCTGTTCGCAAACTTCCCCAAAAGAAGTCAAAGTTGTTACCTGAAGTATTTGGGCTCTTGAAAGAGCTCACAATTCCATCTTCTGAGGAAAATTTAACCTGATATCCCGATTCCGAAAGTGAACGGGAGACTGACACAGACTCGACTGATACCTATGAATAACTGATGTTCCTCTCTTGTAATAATAGGATTATACGCTTCTTTTGTGTTAAAAAATTAGATACCTCCGTTAATTATTAATATTATGCTATATTTTTTGCACTATTTTTCTCGTCTTTTGTGAGTCATTTAAATAGAATGCACGCGTAAACACGTAAATATTGTCATTTTATCCAAGAAGCCCTAAAAGGCCACCCTCGAATTTGATATTTTTTTCATTATTTTTCTCATACTTGGTGAGTTATTTTAAATAGATTGCACGCATAAAAAACATAAATTTTCACTTTGTCCAAAAGCCTCCCCTAGGAAACCACCTCGAGTTTGATATTTTTTAATTATTTCTTTCATACTTCATGAGTCATTTTGAATAGGTTGCATGACAGAACACATGTAAATAGCCACTGCCAAATAGCCACCCTTTAAAACCCACCCCAGATTTATTTAATTTTTGTCACTACTTTTCTCGTGATATGTACGTTATTCCTGACTTATTAAGATAATGGGCTTGGAAATTTTTTAAAAAGTCTCGTTTTTTTTAAACAATCTATACGAATCATTATTATAATTACAGTAGCGTTTAAATCAAGTCAATACGATTATTAATTACAGAGATATAAGCTTTTAAAATCTGCAAATAACGATACGGCTTGCTGCAATGCCCGAAACTCGAGCTGGCCGGCTGTGACGTAATCGGCGCCGATGTCGCACGCCGCTCGCCTTATTTGAATGAATTTATATAAGTGAAACAGTCTTATTTTGAGTTCCTAAGTAGTTGTGACAATAATGGAGCAGGGATTTGCTCGTGGACAGTCGGATAACTTGCCAAAAATTGACTGAAATAAAGAACATTAATACGTTTAATTATTATTCCCATTGGTTACCCAGCTTGCTATACAAAATATAATCAATTTTCGTCCTGGGGCTACATAACAGCAAAATATGTTTTCTTAATTCTCACACAGCGAATTCACTTTTTAAACCTATCTGGAAAAAATATTTACAATATTTAATAAAGCTCGGTAATGCGGCATCAAAAACTTAAAAACTTGGTAAGAAAATTTTAACCTCATTAAAAAAATGTAAAGATATATGCACCGATGTACTAAATCACCCTGTATATTTGAAAATAATTTTTAAGTGTGCACTCTTCGACACTACACCAGTTACATACAAAAAAATTTGAATTATTTTAATAAGAGCAATATTTTATTTTTTTTTTTTATCTTATTTTAATGCCTTATTTTTATTAACGTCCTGGCGGAGTTCAGCTATTGCTGCTCTACCACTCAACCAGGACACGTACACATAGACATCAACACAATAACCATTCCCTGCGATATTGCCATCTACCGCAGCTGAGACTCGAACTCCGGAGAGATAACAGCGACTAGACATGTTGTGCCACCCAACAGCGGTCTAAATCACTGCTACCGTCTCGGTAACACATGAAAAAACGCCACCAACATCCTTACCCTGGCCAGGATTCGAACCCGGAACTCCGTGGTCGCAAGCCAAACATTTTTTTCCATTTAAATATAATTTTATTAATTAAAATATTACATTGTATGAAGCTTATTTCTAAAGGTATATATATAAATATCACATATAAAAGTACAGTACAGTACAGTACATTATTTGTCACGTCCTAAAACTACACAAAAAGTATAATATAGAACATGACACAGCCGATGGTATGGCTGGAGACTTTAGAAAAACACGGCTCTTTTTATTTTTATGTTTTATCTTGATATTTCTTTATCAATTTATATCAATTATAATCAATGTGTTGCCTTGGCTTTAATCGAGCTTAAAGCTCATTAGTTCGAGAGTTTCTTGGCGGAACGAAAATAGCTCAATTAACAAATGCAGGAAAAAATGTAGAATTAAAAACCTGCTTCAGATAATATTGTCAAGATATAAAAATGATGATTATGTGTGAGCATTTACTTATAAAAAAATAAAATTATAAGGTATCGACGGGTAGGGGGCAGGGGTGTGGGATTTGGGGAGGGGGGGTTTGTTGTTTTGTCGGGTAGTGTGTCTTGTCGGGTTAGCAAGCCAAACACCTTCAGCATTGCGCCACCGAGCTGGCTGGGATATATGACTGATACACTGCTGGGACACCCTGTATGTGAGTGCTGGATGATGTAAGTATTGCATTATGTAGGTAGAGATAACTATTACAATTTTAAGTTAACTATGGTCTTCACAACAAAACCGATTACTTGTACTCGAAAAGGTGATATTATTCTTTTTATCTCTCTTTATTGCATCACACCATTGTTTTCGTGTTTTTTCACCTTTTGGCATACTTATAAATAATTTGTTTGGCGTAGTGATTGTTGTATTGGTACATCGAGGCACAACACAGTATTTGTAACGAATATTTTGTGTAGCCATCTCTATAACATCACAGCAAAGCATCGGTACTATGACCACTACGGGGTAAATGGGCGTCGATGACGTAGTGCACTCAGTCGAGCTGCTACTAGGAAAGATGGGGGCGTGGACTAATTGCTCGAACTTCAACAATTAATTGTAAAGCCATTTTAAGTGCTAGAGAAATAAATTAAATTGCAATGTTTAAGTTACAACGTGCACATTTTTATAAAAATATATAAAAAATATCGTTTTTAAGCCCATTATCAGGGGGTTTGCACCATTGTTCTCAATATAGCGACTGGAGCTACACACCTCCAACCTCGAAAGCTTCGGATTTACACTCAAGGCCAGCCCACCAACTCCCATGAATAAAATTACTTTCACAATGTTTTACAAAGTTATACTTGAATACAGATATTTACTACACATAAAAAACGTCAGAGAAGATGCATTGATGGGAGAGCAGGGCATGCTAAGGGGCCATCCATTAATTACGTCACGCAAATTTTAATGTTTTTCTACCCCTCCCTCTCCCTATGTCACAGGTTGTCACATTCGAGTCAACCCCTCCCCCCTGTTGTGACGTCGCGTATTTTACGGCATTAAATTTTGAGGTAGCATTTTCTGATCTTTATATTTTTTTTGAATTTCATTCAATTAAAATAATGGTATGCGTTGGTGTAAATAATGTGATGTCACAAAAGTTTTACCCCCTCCCCCCCTCTTGTCACACTCTGTCACACTTTATCGATCCCCCCCCCTCAAAGTGTGACGTAATTAATGGATGGCCCCTAATTCCCAAGCTAATTCCTCTGTAACATATTAAATAATAAATATAATACATAGAACATCATTATTCTCATATACAGTATGTTCTGGGATGATTAAAATAAGAAATTAACGAAAACACACCTGTTTTAAATTATTTTGATATATTTGCCCGACTCGCTAATACAGAAAATATTTTACTAGGTAATGGTTTACAGCAGGTATGTAAACCCTATCCGCAACAGAGTCAAACTTAATATTTTCAGTGTATCATGAAACATCTAATTTAGTAGAGCGTCCAGCCTTCGAAAGCCATCAAAATCGATATCGAGCTAATTTTTGTTGCAAAAACTTTGCCGATCTCCAGTAATCCAGTAGAATTAAGGATTTAACATGTTGTTTTACCTATAAGGACCAACCCGGCTCTAGTCGACAGGGGAAGGTACCCAGATGAAGGATCTCAAATATCCTCAGCGTATCTTTCTGGGGTTTTCAGTCAAAAAAATTTTCACGCACTCCTTTCTTCGTTATAACTCGTAAATGGTGCACCCTAGGGTATAGGTACCAATATACCTTTTTTGTTCCCAAAATATCAATATACAACTTCCATGGGTAAATTTTTTTTTAACTGCTTTATTGCAAAAAGACGCGAAAAAGTGCCAAAAAAGAGCTTTTTTCAATTACATTTATTTGTTAATAAATATTTATAAAAAGTAAATTAGGTCCTATCATTTTGAAGCTTGAGCGATTACTAAAAAAATGAGCCCCACAAATTTCAATTCGGTCCGATAGTTTTTGCAGAATTCTATTTAACACTAAATATCTTGAAAATTGTTATTAATTTTGCCACCGAGGCACGGTCAAAGTTATTATCCGTCATTGATCGGACCACCGCCGATCAATAGGCAAAAACGTGTACTTTCATTTGCTCTATTTTTGTCTATACATGTTTTCATTATTTACAACAATTACAGCGGTTTTAAGAAAGTGCAAAATTTCCTTTAATAACAGATTAAATAACTCAGCGAATTTTGACCCAAGAAATATGCGGTTTTCATGTCTGCAAAGGGCTTGAAAATTAAAAAAAAAAGAAAACCTCACCAGCTCAATTTGGGGTCGAGATATGGCCCATTTTATGTTTATTCTTCGAGCGGCGATTGTGAATTTCAAAATCAAATTTTTCCTAAAAATATCGACTCTAGGAAACAACGACGAGAGCCATTTTGTGTTTAAAATGTCCCCAAAACGCATTTTTTGTTCGACTTGAACCAAATTTTACCAAAAATTTGAAAAAATTAAGATCTACTTATGGCCAAAAAATACATTCGCGTCTTACAAATGCAAAGCCACCTGCCGTACCAAAATAAATGGAAAACAAAGAAATCATATTAGGCATTTTTTATTGAAAAATTTTATCAATGAAAGTTGTTCAGAATTGTCCAAAAACCTAGAGTCCAAAATTACAGAAACATTAAAGACTACTGAAATTTTGTTGAAAACAATGTCCGAAAAAATCATTTTAATTGTTTTTTTTTTCTTTAGAAAATTGTGCTATGACAATTTTGTTTGAAATTAAACGTAAGCTGTCAGGTAGTTGTCAAGTGATTTGAATTTTTTTTAATTTTGTCGAAATTTTGGACTTCAAAAACAAAATTCAATATTTTTTAATATTGCTGAAATTTCGGACTCTAGGTTTTTGAACAATTCTGAACAACTTTCATTAATAAAGTTTTCCGATAAAGAAATGCCTAGTATGATTTCTTAATTTTTTCCATTTATCGTGGTACCGTAGGTGGCTTTACATTTGTCGGAGGCGAATGATTTTTTGGTCATAACTAGATCCTCATTTTTTCTATCTTTTGGTAAAATTTGGTTCAAGTCGGACAAAAAATAAAAAATGTATAAAGGTGTTTCCATTTTAAATGGGTCACACTATATATAAGCTATTATTCCTATCTTGACACGAACAAAACAGAGTAATTTTTTGTAATTTCTCGTTGTACCAAGTAAGTATTTCTAAGTTATTGCACACACAAATTTTAAGTACGGCTCTGTGAAAACTAACGAGGTAGCGATTTACGGTCGTTTTTATGGCTCTTATTTGCATTAAATATTTGCAGACAACTATACATCTTATTCAGAGCACTATTAACTATCGTTTTTAATTTATACTAAAAAACTATTTACCTATTAACTTCTGCGCCCTGATGAGTTTGTCATTGCATAGATCGACGTTATTCTGTAATTCCGTTTGTTTTTCAATGGCTTCCTCTAATTTTTCATTCAATAATGCTAGCTGTTCCTCAAGCCTCTGCACCATATTTCGCTTCTCAGTTAACAGCGCCATCGTGTTAGAAAATTCTAGCTCTGCGGCGGCAAGTTTGGCTTTTTTTGGCGCAACAACTTTATTTACTGTATCATACATATCCATGGCTATAATCCATTTACACAAACCCTCAGCAGCGCTTGATGCCTTAGCGACTATGTTCGGTTTGAAATGTTTATGAGGGATGTATTCTTTTCTTATTTTTGCCATGATATCCGGTCTTATGTTGTCTTTGTCAAAATCTTTTAAGGACTGCAGGAAATTCATGTCACCCAATATCCTGAAATGTTATTTAAAAAAAAAATGTCGAGTACAAGAAGGCAGACATGTTACCACGGATTTTTACCTGCTGAACACGAATCCGATGTCCGTTTTATCCGATTGGCTCTTGCATTTTTTCCTAGCCTCAAAAACACTCAAAATGTCCGAGAAAATGTAAGTGTAGCTAAAAATTTGAAAAAATTCAAAGGTACGTATGACGGCGACAGAAATAGAATGGTGCAAACTAGAAGTCTATAGCTTTTTTGGTTTCCGAGATAGAGCCTCGAGAAGTGCGGAAAGAAAGAGATTTTTTCCTTCCGTTGACTTTGAGCTGCTCTATCTTGGATACGAGGGACCGCTGGGATGTCAGATTTGCCATATTCGATTTCTCTTGCCATCCTACGTACCCGTGATTTTTTTCAGATTTTTATTTTTTGGGGTATTCTTACGGTGTTTTTTGAGGTTAGTAAATATGCAAAAGCCAATCGGGCAAAACTGACATCGGATTCGTGTTCAGCAAGTCAAAATACATAGGTCTGCCTTCTTGTACTCGACTTTTCTTTTTCTGTGTGCCTGTGTTATACACTAAGCTCCAGAGAATTTGTTTGCATTAAAATGATATAGAAGGTTGATGTTTTTTTTTTTAATGGCTAGGTTTCGTGATTCTAAAAGTGTATCTAGGTAGGAAAATAGAAATCTTTTCTGCTTATTCTTTACCAAAATAATTTTGAATAAATATATTTTGTTCTGACAGAACATTTTCTACTGAAAAACACAAGCCGACTGTTACTTCGTCACTTGTCAACTTTATTTATTCATGAATTCTGACTGCTGAGTATAACGCGAAAGAATGTAACTCGTAAAATAATTCCTTTATGGCTGAAGGACTTCGGTCGATGGCCATGTGGTTTATCCAATAAAATACTTTTATTATCATTATTATTACGATTCCTTTATTTTCTACTTCATACATGCATACTAGTTATTAGTGTTTGGTCATAGAGACCAGACGTATGCCGAGTTGCTCCACTTTAAATCACATAAAGACCGGTGTTAAACTTTGAGCGAATTAAATAAAATGTATACGTTATTGTGGCTAAAAAATTCTGCTTCACGCAATATGAGTTTGAACTCAAGCAAAATTAATAATTTATAATAAAGTGGTGAATAGTACCTGAGTAACTCGGTCACATCTTGAAATGTAATAGTGGCTAAAAGTGCATCGAAATGCAAAGGTCCAGTGAAGTTTTACATACGGTTAAGTGGATAGTACCCACTTAACAACATCTGGAAGAATGAAGCCGAGTACAAGTAGTGTGGGAATACTACAAAAGAAAGAAGGAAGCTGCCAATATAAACACAAAACGACCAAAAGATAAGTCTAGTCTAGTCTATCAATTGTATTGTAATTTTGAACATTTAATTTAATTTGTTAATCTTTAAAACCTGTTGGGTCCTTTAATTTAGTAATAAGTTGTTATTTTTTCTTAGTTGATTTACGAGAATAATAAATGCAATTTAACTAACTTTGGATGCCACCTTCAGAAGCCCGCAGCGCCCTTAGGAGGGATTACTGGACCCATGTTTTCTGTAGAATCACCCCTAGAAGTTAATGACCACATAGCTGAGTACATAAGTAGAAAAATATATTGAATTGTAAAAAACCGCTGCCTGAGGAATCGCATTTCCACATAATAGTAAAGGGAAATAATTACTTATAGAACTTTAATAATATAATATTTGAAATCGTCTGTCCGAAGTAGTAATGGAGGTGGCTGATGTCCAAACATTTTTTGAGAACGTTTGCTCTCATACACACACCAAACACAATTTTATTTTGATAACTTATTTAATGATGGAGTGAAGATGTTGGATGTGGTGGTGGAGGTGGTAGCCATAAAGAAAATTGAGACCCCGACTTCTAGTATACCGGGTGATTCAGTTTGGTATTCGCCCCCCCCCCCCTATATCTTTTTTATTTAAGTAAAATAAAGGTACAGCAGACCATATATATTTTAAATATCTTGTCAAGCTCTATCAAATGACGACATTAAATCGTCATCTTTTTTTTTCAAATGGTATGCTATACTTTTTTTGCCGATTGTTGTAGATATTCTTTTTCAGCCTTCACCTGTGTAAAAAAAGTATACACATCCATAAGAGAAATTTCGATAAAATTAATAAAATATGATAAAACTTCATTGAAAAGTTTTGTTTCGGAATCAACATAGTTGATTAGAATGAGAGGCGAGCTTTATCATATTTGTGTAAAACCGGCTGATGTAAATGACATATGCTGTCAAAAATGCAAAGCATTGACATTGACTTTGATAGTAGATAAATAAAAATGCCTCGTCATTCATCTGATATTGAAAAAGCTCAAATAGTGTCCAGAATCGAAGATGGATGGACAATTCGTGCTGTAGCACAGTTGTATAACAGAAACAAGAAAACTATAGTAAAATTAAACAACGCTGGTAGCAAGAAGATTCCTTAAAGAGAAAAGTTGGTTCAGGTCATCCCAAAATTTCCAACCCTGGACAAGATGCTGCTTTTTTGGGATACTTAAGAGAGGATCCATTTGCAACGGCGAGGGATGCTGTGATTGATACTGAATTTCCTGGCTCTCAACCTACCTCCAGCAGAGGGGTCAAGGAATCTGAGTTAAAAAATCGTCCAGCTGCGAAAGAAATGTTACTCACTGTAGAACGGCGGCAGTCAAGGGTAATTTTTGCAATGAACTATGTATACCGCGACCCTCAATTTTGGAACATGGTCGTTTTTACTGATGAAAGACATTCCAGTCGACTTATAACGGACAAATTCGTGTTTATCGTCCAGACAATACAAGGTTTGAAGAACGATACACTACTTCCGTTGCTGTTAGATCTAAACGTTTCTCTGTAAATGTATGGGGCTGGATAAGTGTCCATGGGCCTGGTGCTTGTTGGCGAGTTGAGGAAAGGTTTAATGCTTTGAACTATATAAACATTTTAGAAAACGTAATGCTCCCATCTACTGAACAAATGTAGGTATCCCAATAATAATTTCATTTATCAACAAGATAATTGTCCAGTCCACACCGCCAATGCTGTAACGGAGTGGCTTCAGACTCATAATGTGGAAGTGCCGCCATCCGATAGAAAATGTTTGGGATTTGATTGTAAATAAATATCTACCTAATAGGAATTTGTGTTATACTTTTTTTAAATAAAAAAAAGATATAGGGGGCCGAATACCAAACTGAATCTCCCGGTATACACCAAAGTTTCTGGACTCTTACTAGCCTCCTTATTATTCTTATTTGCCTTATTTACCCCCCCTTGAAATTAAGCTTAAAATATAATCTAGTTCCAGATCTCGTTATATTCCGTACTTTATTGTATTTATTTTCTTAACTCCTTTAGTAGTGGAATGGGAGTGGCATATATCATAAAAAAACTTGATACCTTGATCTCTAGTATATGCATCAAATCCTAAGTTTCTGAACTCTTACTAGCTTTCTTTACTAATTTTCCCCTATTTACCCCTTGAATTAAGTGATCCAAAAAATATAATCTAGTTCCAGAGGTTGTTATAATTTATACGTCTACCAAATTTGAAGTGAATATCTAGACAAAGATATTTCTAGAAATATATGGTTGTTAATTTCCCCGTTTCTTCCTCCAGCAACCTAGGTGGAGAGAGAAACTTCGTGATAGTCCTAAAATATGTGCTAAATATGATGTTTTTCGTTCTCGCTATTATGAGATCAAAATTAAATATTGTTTTTTAACACACCCCCCTTGAAGGGATATTACCCACTATAATTTTCGACAATGAATATACAGTTGATTGTTTGTACTTTATTACAGAAGACCCCGTAGGTATACACTTTTTATTAACCTGCCATAAAGAACGTTGTAACTTTGTAATATGTTTAGACAACAGATATATCTATTATTTGTCGTTGATTTGTAATACAATTACGTTTTGAATTACCTCTTTGAAGGGCCCCAGTAATCCAGCGCCATTCGACCAGTTGAAGGATCAGGTTTTCGATCAGGTTTCTGGTCTTTTATTATGCACACTGCCGCCATCACCAATTTTACGGTATCCGGTGGATTTTTCATAGACTTTACCAGAGTTATATCAGCTGGCTTCAATGTATCCAGTGCCGAAATAGCCTATCAATTCGACAATTAACAATTAATGGTAATATATTTGTAAATGGGTACAAAACTGGTATGGTCTTAGTGTAAATTACAATAAAACAAAAATTATGATTGTAGACCGAGCATATGGAAACCAACCATTTTTTTACCGTGATACATTCTTAAGGAGCTAACAGTCCCCAACTACTAGTCCCGAGATCTAACCTCTGTCCACAATTTTTTTATTCTCAGAATAATCATCCACGGGACTCTCAATGGGTTTTGTGCTGCCCGGGTCTCTCTCAGGGCTCCAGACGTCGCCGTCGTCTGTTTTACACAACCATATATGAGAATGTTTACTCTTCACATTCCTCGGCACAATCGGTACTTGCTGACATTACTTTTTGAATAATTATGTGGCCATGGACGTATACAGGGGCAGTGCCGCCGACATGCATGTTTCATTTGTAAAAAATGATTTTATTTTTATTACATTCTTTAGAATAATTTTCTACTTCTACTAAAAAAAACCTGACACAACCCATTAAAACGAAATAACTCATAATAAGCTTACTATGATATCACGAGATATGAGTTAGTTTCTATTTAATGAAATCGAACAATACCTTGCAGTTGCATCTCGCAATATTCGAAAAGTGAAATCTAATACCAACTAAAATTAATCAATCAACCTGAAACAGATGAAACGATAGATCAAGGTCAAGAATAAACATTCTACTAATAATAAACATAAATGTTGCAAAACACAGTCGTCGGCTGTTTATACTTTTGGTTTTATAAAGTATTATTAACGTCGCCCTAAGCACCACAGGAAACAAGATAAGCAAATATTTCCGGCATCGCAATTAAAATATTTATTGTTAACTTTCAATAATTAGAAAACTACCAATTCTATCAGATATTTTCAATATAGTGGAGTATAAAAGACATTGATGTGTATTGCATCAGCAGCAAAATTATGTCATACCTACTGGGGTATCACAAGGGGTGTATGTTTTGTACTTCCAAAGCCTATTGCGTTTTTTATAAACAATTTTGTTTTGGAACAGTGTTTTTTTAAGGTGAATGTCTCTGGTTCTAGAGGTCCGATCGGGACAAGCAAAAAACAAAAATCTTCGCAATTAAAATTCCAGCAAATCTGCGTTCTGGTCCATTTGAATACATATACAAGATTGAATAAACTGGCTAAAATGCGTTTTTTCTTCATTTTAACGCCCTGGAACGTCAAGAGTTCGGCTTCAAACTTACGGAAAATATACTGTCGCGTATTTTCACCCCTGAAGCCACCCTTCAGGATCCGTGGGTTCTAAATAATTTTAAGAAAGGGTAACCACTAACACTTTATTTAATAATTTACTGATTACACAATGCTTCTTAATTAACCAAAATAACCTTTACACTTTGTTTACTTGATATTTAACCTCACTTTTTCACTTTTCAACTTCTTCCTCTTGCGCCGGGAACTTCGCCTTATAAACTCCAAAATTGCCTCCAGAGTTATCTAGAACACAATCGAGAATCTTCTTCCACCACATTCCAGATAACTCGATCTCTTTCTACAAACTTCCAGGACAGTCACTATTAGTCATGAGCGTATCAGTCTCCAGTTTCAAGGAAATATAATGCATAACAGTACCTTTTGTTAAAACAAAACACCCTGAAATTTTGGTGCTCAAATATTGAACAATGTGGACACAAATGAATTTGCTATCTGAAAGAATTGGCCGCGTGCCATTAAGTCCAAAATGGATCTTTTTTTTGTAGATCTCGATGCCCGCTTCCGATAACATTAAAAAAAAATTTAAGGTCTTTTGGCCACTTTTTTGCCATTTATTTATAAACCAAGTAACAAGTTGATTTTTTTGGCCATTTTGAAAAAAATTGAAAAATTTTTATCACAAAAGAAAGAAAATTGCGAGAACTTTAATTTAAAAAAAAGTTAAATTTCATCTATCTGAACTCGAGATATTTAACTTTTAGCATCTTGTAAAAAGATAAATAGCAGTAAATACACACACAGAAAAACAGAGTTGTCTCTGAACACAATATTAGTCAGAAAAAAAAAGTTATAATTTTATGAAGAGAAGTTAACAGAATATCAAGTAGTCCTAAATACATACGTTAACTAAGTAAACCGAAAACATTTGAGTACAATGCAACAAAACGAAAGGTAATCTCGATATATAAATTTAAAAAAAAGCTATTCAGGCCAATTAACAACAATGAAACGTAAATACTTGAAAACTGGTTTTAATAAGTTAAAAATGTTTTTTGAATTTTTCATATGAAGTAAAATATGTGTTAAAACGATGCAGTTCAAATATTAGCCAAAAGTACACGTTTTTTAATTAACAAGTTAAATATCTCGAGTTCATAGACGAAAACTAACATTTTTTTTTAATTAAAATTCTCGTGATTCTCTTTCTTTTCTGATAAAATTTTTTTTTTAATGTTTTCAAAAAATCGTCGAAAAATGTCGAAAAAATCCAATTGGTTTATAAATAAGTGCCAAACTTTTTTTTAATGTCATCGGAAAGCTGGTAACGACATCTACATTTTGAAAAAAAGTGATCCATTTTGAACGTAATGACACAAAATGGCAGGCAATTCAAATTTCATATAACAAATTCATTTGTGTCTCCAAAGATCAATATTTGGGCACTAAATTTTCAGGGTGATTTGTTTTCAACAAAAGGTATATTTTTTGAAAGTTGAAACAGATCGCAACGCTTGACGTTCCTGGACGTTAAAATGAAAAATAAAGCGTTTTTATAGCCAGTTTATTCATTTTTTTTATGATTGGCACGTACTCAAATGACGCAAAACCAATGCAGATTTGTTGGGATTTTAATTGCGAATTTTTTGGTTTTTTTGTTTGTTCTTGCTTGCAGCCAAAAAATTTTACCATTGCGAATTTTATGCGTCAATAGAAGTTGTTTTCCCTGAAAAATTACACATTGGCTTATTTTCCGCGATATTTTGCATCATCCGGCAACAGTGGTTGGTATGTATAGTGTGAGCGTAGTCAAATTATTACGTATTTGAAACATATTGACAGGATTTGCTACTAGAAAACATTTAAAAGAATGTGATGTATCAGAAAAAGATCAGTTACTTTTTTTAAAAGATGTAAGAACTTTTATTACTGCGACTGTAATTTTTGTTTTAAATCTTTCGGACTCTACAGAAAGAATGCAAACATTGCTAGAAATCTTGTTTGGAAAGAAAAAAAAAATCGTCTTTTTGCACGAAGAACTGTAAAACACAGTTTAAGTTGCTTTGCGAAAATGAAATCGCAAAATTAAAAACATTTAAGAAAAATTAAAGACTAGATCATTTCTACAAAAAATATTGTCCAAGAAAATAATGACTACACATATTTCTGGGAATCTGCAAAATTATTTTTACCTTCCACATGGCAGGCTTTCGTAGAAAGTGGATTTTCTATCAATAAAGAAATGCTTGTTGAAAACTTACAAGAAAAGTCCTTGGTGGCCCAGCGGATAGTACACAATGCAACTGCTTCCGCCAGAGAGCCTGACTAAGTCACTATTAAAAAAGAAATGATATGATCATGTCAATTATCATCTGCCAGGTACAAGGCAGCACTCAGTAAGCGGTATACTTCAAAACGAATCTAGCACACCCCAAAGCAGATCTAATGGTGAAAATGTAAGGAACCGAATACACATACAAAGAAAAAGGTTTTAGTACAAAAGAAACAAAGTTTAAATGATGAATCTAAGATTCATTCTATCGAAATTACTAACAAAATTGAAAGTTTAAGAAAACAGCTTGTACTTATAGAAAATATATACCTACATTTATACCTATACATTTTGTGATACTAATATATATTTATTATGGTGGTTTTTATTGTTTAACTTCAAATCTGATTGTCCCATCCGCTCAATTTATTACAAAATAAAAAATTTACACCAAGTTTAGAATGGCTAGCTAAACCCCTTCCCGTGCCCGGATAAAGGGGTAAGTTTTGATAAACTCTCTAATATTCAGTTTTATTTATTTATTTTAATCCTTAAAATGTATCCAAGAAGCATTTTTGTGCTAAATGAAGTGGTTATTAAAGGTATTTTTAGAAATCAAGTGAAAATTTCTTGATTGAAAAAATTGCTAAAGTATGCCTTTATGCAATTTTTTACGAATCGATAAATTTTACAAGAAAAATACATTAATCCATTTTTATAAATTATTAATTGGGGAGTAAATATTATTCTACACATTTTTTTGTTTTTGCAGAGTTCTAAATTCCGTCAAAATTTACCCCTTTAGAGGCACTGGGAGGGGTTGAGCTAACACTTCAAAATTTTAGTGATTTTAATTTCTTATAATACAATGAGCGGGTAGGGAGAACCGAATTTAAAAAATCTAGATCTAACGATCACCCTAATGTTTATAGAATTTATATTTATTTCATTGTTTTTTTTTCAAGGTCTTATATTGAGTGATATTTTATTTACAGAATTTATATTTTTATTTCATTTATTTATAAATCTATTTTAAAGATTATACATCTATTTTCACTTCACGTTTAGAGGATATTTTGTGTTATGTTCTTTAAACATTTTTATGTTATTGTTATCAAATTTACTTTGTTAATTTTTATGCTCAATCAGAATCTTTATTAATAAAATGTAAAAAGCAGTTGAAATGGACTTTTGGGTTATAAACATACAGGGCCGACGAGAGGGAGAGGTAAGGGGGTGATGCCCCCTGGGCAAAGGCTTGTTTGAGGAGGCTTGGAGGAATCGTTTGAGGGGTCTGTGTATACATTTTTTTTCTAGCCCACTTTGCGCTCTCCGCCCCTCAAGCTATTTCGCCCTCGCTTATCAAAAAATGTTCCACGGCCCTGGTTATAAACATTAGTCAGGGAAAACTGAAGTGTATCAGTCGGGGAAGTCAGGGATTTTGAGGAGCAATTTTAAGTGGCCACCCTGCAGAGGTATTCACCTTTTTACCTAAAAAAATGCTGTCCAAAAAAACAAAATTGTTTATATAAAAAAAACCGCAATATGCGTTGAAAGTCCAATACTCCTGGTGATACCCCAGAAGATATGAAATCATAATTTTGCTGTTACAAAACTATGCATATCTCATTGTGTCTTTGGTCTTTTCTTACTGCACTAATGTGATACTTGCATAACATACAAGGTCTGTGAATTTTTTCCCTCATTTAAGTAGCTACACAAATTTTACCTCTTCCAAAATCGGAATAGCCTCAGCTAAATCTGCCTCGCACTCCATCTTGAGAGAATGAGCTGCAGCTGCTTGTTTGTTTGCTATTTTTTCATCCTCCTTAACAATCGCTGAGGCCTTTTCCACACTTATGGTTTCATGTTCTATTTGTCGTAACATTTCTGTAGCTTTTACACTCATCTCCGTTAGCATAGGTTGCAACTCACCCAATGACTGTTGCATTTCACCTGAATAGATAATTAGCTATTAACAATTATAACGCGTAACCCGAACTATTATACTGTATGTAATATAAATAGTACAGTAAGAACAGGGTTTGAACTACATAAAAATTAGTCCGTTCATGAAAATTTGGTTATCACTCCTATTCGGCATGTAGTTTAAGAATCCAAAGAGTCCCCAAAAATTGGAGGGGTGGAAATGAGGTTTTTGGGGGGAGGGAAGGGCGAGGAATTTTTGAAAATGTACTTTTTCGAAAGTAGAAGTGTGGGGAGTCCAATGAGACCAAAATCAAGTCGATAATGAATAAATATCGACTTAATGAATAAATATGGTTTTAATAATATAAATACAATAGAACGCAGGAGATCTTATTGAAAAGGAAAGAAAGATGTACAATATTAATGTAGTACTTACAAATTTTTTATATGAAGTATGTAGTGCTTGGTAATAAGTATTTTATTTCGTCAATTTCGGTGCAACTGCTTATGCTGGTCCCTCCCTCACAAAATTGAGCATTCCACGCCGATTTTTACACAGGAGCACTAAGAAGCGGAACAATTTCCCTTGCAGCCACAACTGTACTTGATAGAAGGTACGATATGAATGTTGTGTAGCACTTGCTGTTGTAGGAGGAAGTGATTCCAGCTTTGCTACATTCTTAGTGAGTGATCTTCTGGAACATTGCGTACCGTAGTTCATCTAACGTATATTTCCCATGTTTGGAGCCATAAATATATAAAAAAAAAAGAGTCTCTCCGGCTTTTTCTACTTCACTGTGAGTTGCTGTAGCTGTTTGGAATACGTGTATGGTGTGGCGCAATTCAGGTACTGTCTCAAGCAGCTTGATGTTCTTTTTCCCTTTTCCATAAATTCCACTTATGGTGTCGCAACCACTAAAATAGGGAGCGAGTGGGATGTACATGTGTTGGTTCTGAAGGCTTACTGATGAAAAAAGTTTGTTCTTCGTACGTCCGATTTTTGGTTTGAGTAAGAATGTTTCTTGATTCAAAGGAGCCAAAGCAATTGACTTGTGTAAATACTCTGAGTATAAAACACCAATAAACAACTTACTTACTTACTTACTTACTTACTTACTAATCAACAATACTAAAATATCAGTATCCTGACAAACAATGGCAGAGCTGTGTTTTCCTATGGCTGTCTGGACTATTAGTAGGTCAGCATCTCCACTGTACTGTCTTACCTCAATGTTGCTGTCCTCAATTTTTTTTAAGCAGCTCGATCAATTGCTTTTTATTTTCCACATTGAAAAGACATTTTTCTTGCTTGGAATAGATGGGGGTGTTCTCTGATATGTGGAATTGAGGCGTAAATGTTTGTACCTGCGTAGATGTTCGGATTTTTTGATACTGTCATGATCATCATATCTAGCGAAAACAACAATAGCGGATTCATAAAGGTTTTTCATGTAAGTGAAATACGTTTCACAGACATCTGAATATGTTTGATTTTTTTCTTCATATCCTACTTAACTGCATGCAGAAAGTGCCCACCATCATGGACGTAATTTATGACGTTGCCCATCCTGCTGTCGTTGACACATTCAAACTCTGCATACAATGCAGACTTGACGTTCTTCTGCATCCCACTGCTGGTGAATAATGACAATGGAAATGGCGCTACTTCGTATTTAAAGAACGTGGACAGGTCTTCATCTTTTCTCAATAGCATCCTTTGATACAAACTCAATGGCTCCACATTTACAACTTTCTTTTTAATTTTAAGAGACGAGTTAGTTGCATACCTATCTTTTTCTCATTTTTCCACTATTAGAACCATTTCTATTCGTTAAGGGTTGATCCTATTGACTTGATTTTGGTCTCATTCGATTCAACATACAAAAAAACATAGAAAACGACTCCCCACACCTTTATTTTCAAAAAAGTACATTTTCGAAAATTTCTCCCCCCTCCCTTCTCCCAAAAACCTCATTTGCACCTCTCCAAGTTTTAGGGACTTTTTGGATTCTTAAACTACATGTCGAGTAGCACTAACAACCAAAGTTTCAAGGACGGACTAATTTTTATGTTTAGGTACTTTTGGCTGTAATTTTCACTGTGGTAAAAAGGGAATCGAAGCGACCTTCCGATGTAAAAATCAAGGCATAAGTTTATAAAGGAAAGTCGGACAAGAGTAAGATATACTCGCGCACTGAGGATTCCGTACCAGCAATCATATTATTTGCCATCGAAGATCAATAATACACACTGGGTGACAAATCCAAAATGGTTGAAGTACGCATGTTCCACAATTTATTTATTCAGTGTAAGTATTGTTTATCTGTGTGTACGTGGATATTGCTATGGAATATAGACCATTATATGGAATCTCTAATTCCACTTTGGGGAGGAACGCATTTCCTCTGCGTCCTTTTTTTGTAGGTTAGTTCTGGCAAATTCTCCCATGTACCTTAAGGGTCTTCTGAATTAAATTGTTTTTGCAAGTAAAGTCTCGAGGTTACATTTTTTTTCATTAGAGATTGGCCGGGAGATTGACTTTTTTAGTGATAAACGTTTCAGTGTACGGTTTTTTTCGGATTATCCCTGTTTCACTAAAGATTTCCAAGGATTACCCTCGTCGAATATATAAAATCTGCTTCCTTTGTATTTTACTGTTTTCCTATGTTGAACACCAATTTTGTTCATTTCTGTTATTTTCAAATCTTGTATTCCTGATAGTTTTGTATCGATTCTCAGCATATTCCTAATGTCGTAGTTATGCCAATCTTCTCCAAGTTCTTTGACCGTGCCAACATTAGAAAAAAAAATGCCAATATTAGCATTTTCTGTCGTCTGGTTCGGTCCTAGGCCCAACTCGGAAAAACGGGTCTAGGGCCGAACCTGATGGCGGAAAATGCTGGCAGGGGTATTTTTGGATTGCTGTCGACGTCTGGTAACATATATCACATGTCACATTGCAAGAAAAAAGTCTCAACAAGGCATTAATGTGGAATTTCAATTAGAATTTACCAGGTCACAGCAGCCCGGGTATGGTAAGCCTTGTTTACCCCCTCCCCTACATCTACTGACAAAAAGCAAGCAAATAGTAAATGCCGGCAATTTTTTGTATCGAACGGAGTGTCTATAACAACGTTAATCAGTTAATCTTAAACTTCAACACCGACAGATTTACTTGACATAAAGAAAAGTTCAGACCCAGAAACTAGACCTACCAATCTTTATATATTTTGAGCTCCTGAATTCGACGCCGCTATCAGAATTTCATTTTATGTTTGTTTGTTGTTATATTTGTTTTTGTTTCATTTTAGATTTCAAAGATAAAATCTAAAGCCGCTTTCATACGAGGCAACTAGTGACAGCAACCAGTGGCCGCCACCATAGTTTGAGTATTGTTTTAAATGCAAGCGTTCACACGTTTCAACTTGTTGCTTCCACATTTAATAAACTGCTTAGTAAAATACTTCTTATTGTCACTGTATCCTTTCCTGTAATGTAGGTTTTGATGTAGTTGAGAAGTTGTTCAAACGATGACTTCGACATCCGAAAATAATTGAAAACATTTTTCTCATCTGCACACAAATCGTTAAATAAATTTTACCTTTATTCACTCTTGTTGATAGCATAGGATGCACTTGACTTGGCCTTCACTTTTGCTTCTTGATTAGCAAAACAAGAAGAAGGAGTTCCTCATTCGAGACCATGTTTTCAACTGTTCGAGTATATTTCCCTCTATTCTTGGCTAAGAAACCAGCCGTAAAAGGGATAGACCAAGAGCTAGCGACACTCAAACCGTGCTGATTCCATTGTGAACAAAAAAATTACAGAATGTAGTACTAACATTGTATATTATGAGATCGCGTGCCTGCCTGCTCGGATCGGTTGCGTTTATTAAAAAAAAAAAAAATGTGGCATTTTCAAAACGTATTTATTGATCTCATCGCAATCTGGATAAAATTTTGCATACAGCTGCTAGACACACTACTAAATACGAATTCAAGTGCCTGCCAGTCGGAATCGGTTGCGAAATCCCGCCTGCCAATTAAAAAACCAGTTCCAAAAACTGCAGAAGTTGGCTCATCGCAATGTGCACGAAAAAAATTCACGAGATAGTTTAACGCATTCAAAATTCATTTTCGAGTGCCTGCCTTGTCGGCCATGTTGCACTAAGTGCCTGCCAGCCCCTGGAGAGTTGCGCGCTCGGCGCCGTTGAAAGTTGACCGAACAATGCACAATGCCGCCTTTCAGCTCTTCAGGGCCCCGCAGCCTTGCTCGCCCCTTCCCTCAAAATTAATACGGACACCACTCATATAATAGATTGAATAGTCGCCGTCGCAGCTAATGTTTCGAGTGCGTAGACGTATATTTTTATATGAAAATAGAAAATGGGTGAAAACGAGAAATTCTGTGTTTTTTGCGAAGTACAAGACCAGAATCTGATCTTTTTCACGTTATAGGCTTTAACGAAGTGCGGGTACATTTTTAAGTGTCGCCGAAATCATAAGTTAAACTTCAATGAGTTACGCAAAAAATTCATCTAGGAGTGTAGCGTAAACAAAGACAGATTGGAGAAACCAATGAAGAAAGCGCAGCCAAAAAAAAAAATAGGGTTGTAGGAAAAGTTCAAGATGCAGAGAGAATTGTTTGGTAGGCTTTTAGGGATGACAGTTGATCATTAGACCTGAGGTTTTCCAGTGTCCCTTGACACCGATGCCTCCTTCGCTGTGTCACGTAGACGGTTCCATACATAAAGCCAACAAGCCTGCGCTTATAAAGTCATTGGAATTACAAATTGAAAGTTGTGAGCCAAGTACTGTCCATCTCGTGGTCTTTGATGATTGTTTTTGCTCTCCATACAATCAAGGAAATTCCTGTTCAGTATGGGAAAATCGCCAGCAAATGCCTAAATGTTTTTCTGAACCACAATGCGAAAGAAATAGCGGTAATGTTCGACTCTTACTTCAGTCCGTCCATTAAAGACAACGAGCATTTGCTTCGAGATAATACAGAAGATCGCTAATTTCGAATCTTAGGTTCTGAGCAAAAGCACTACACCGATTTTACAAAAGATTTGAAGAGCATACATTTTAAAAAGGCTTTGATTGAATTTTTTGTCAATGAGTGGTCGAAAAACAAGTACGCGATGAATTTTAAGACAAAAATGCTGTATGTTAACGCGAAACAGTGTCACAAATTTAAAGTTGTCAACGGAAAATTCGTTTCAACAATTGTTGAAGACTTGTCTTGAGAAGAGTACGAGGAGGCTGACACGAAAATCGTATACCATGTTTGCAATGCAAATCAAGATTCAGACGTCATCGTAAGATGTCCAGATACCGACATTCTTATAACAATGCTTGCAAACATGGAACACGTAAAAATGGGAACAAAGATTTATATGAATGTTAGCGTATCGAATTCTCAACGCTACGTTGATGTAACGAAATTGTATTCACACTTGGGTCCCGATCTATGCAAGTCACTACCTGGATTCCATGCTTTGACAGGTTGTGACTTCAATCCATCTTTTTTCAGGAAGGGGGGAAAAAGGTTTCAAAATATTGCAAAATTAAAAGGAACACCAATTAGCTTTTGCAAAGCTTGATAATTTGAATGGGGTAATTGACGACGCGGTTTTCGAAAAAATCGAAGAGTTCGTATGCAAATTGTACAGCGTGAGAGAGGTGCAAAATGTTAACGAGGCACGCTTATCAATTTTCTTAAAAAATTTCAAGGTCAGTCATGTGTCTAAAATTTTCATGAAAAATGCAACAAATTTCGATGAATCCACTATTCCCCCTGTAAGGCAGAGCTTCAACAGCAAGTTTTGCGAGCAACCTACATCGCAAATATTTGAAGTAATGCGTACTTAAAAATACCAACGGCTCTTTGTCCTCCTGATTGCGGATGGCTTGAAAAGGATGAAAAGTACACGTTCAACTGGTTCGAAGGAGACCAAGTACCACGATTCGTCCAAGGCATAATCATCCAGCCTCAGACATCAATTCAAGGTATTAGTTCCGCATTCGCTGCTGTTAAGTAATATTAATAAATTATTCATTTTACAGAAGAAACGGATCAGCCGGAAAACGTTGCAAGCATTGAAGAAAATGAGAATGACAGCGATGGGGTAGAAACTGATTGTAGCGAGAATCTGATGAGGAATACTTGAGAGAATGAATTTTTAATACATTTTTCTTGTAGAAATAAACACTTGTAAAATGGAAACGTATTTTCTCTTGTAGTATCTCAAAAATTGATGAAGATACAAGTTTGTAAATAATATTTTTTGAAGGGGAAAAGCACCCATTACTTTTTATGCACTGAAGTACGCCATAAGAGAAGTTCTTTTTTTCTCTTGCGAAATACCCTATTTTTCATTTCAACATGTATTATACATTTAAAATAATAACAAAATAATATAACATTGAAGAATATGTCACCGGGGCTGAGCGAGATCGTGCGGCCTTGGAGAGCTGGAAGGTGGCATTGTGCATTATATTCGGAGAAGCAAACGCTTTAAATCGCATCTAAATTAATTTCTAGCTTTTCTTAAATTTTGGTGCACATTGAAATGACCCCGATCAACTTTCAACGACGCCGAGCGCGCGACTTTCCAGGGGCTGGCAGGCACTTAAAACAACATGATCGACAAGACAGGCACTCGAAAATGAATTTTGAATGCTTTAAACTATCTCGTGAAATTTTTTCGTGCACATTGCGATGAGCCAAATTATGCAGTTTTTGGGACTGGCTTTTAATTGGCAGGCGATTCCGGCTGGCAGGCACTTGAATTCGTATTTAGTAGTGTGTCTAGAAGTTATATCAAAAATTTTATCCACATTGCGATTAGACCATTAATACGTTTTGAAAACGCAACAATTTTTTTTTTTTTTTTTAACGCAACCGATCCGAGCAGGCAGGCATGCGATTTCATATTATACAATGTTAGTACTACATTCTGTAATTTTTTTGTTCGCAATGGAATCAGCACGGTTTGAGTGTCGCTAGCTCTTGGTCTAGGAGGAGGCAACTAGTGGCCTGCAAGTTGTCCACATCGCCACCAAAGGGCCACCAGTGGCGGCCACTGGTTGCCGCCATTAGATGCCTCGTATGAAAGCGGCCTAAGATAAAAAGAACCCAGCGATGAAATGAAATTCTGATGGCGGCATCGAATTCAGGAGGTCAAAATACATAAAGATTGGTAGGTCTAGTTTCTGGGTTTAACCCTTAACCCCGGAGGTACGACTTGTGGAGCATAAACTAGGAGGTGCCGTCTGGCAGGCTACAAACGATATTATAGCCATGAATCTAAAATGTTAAAAACATTTTGTAACCCGTATTTCTAGATAATCTTTGAGGTGCCAAGATTTGTCAAATTAGGCAATAACTTAAAATATTGCAAAATTTGCAGAAGCATGGCCAAGTGTTTTAAAGTATGCATGCATATATTAACATGTTCAGTGTTCTTTAGTAAATAAAAAAAACTACAATTTTAATGCGTTTATTGCACAAGACATGTTTACAAAGGACAGGATAAAGTAAAAAAAATAATACACTACAAAAAATGAAAAAATAAATGTTTCAGCACAACTTGAAATTTAGTATTTTTGAGTACACTCCACACATACGGGTTTCGTGCATTGCAAACATACAGGCTTTTTGCATGGGAAGCACAGATATTTTGTCATGCGATTTTTCTTCCTTGGACATAAATGGCATAGTTTTCTTTTTTCTAGAATGTCACGATTATAATTTGCCTCCTCACGATCTTCAGAAATTCCAAGAATATGACAAATTTTGTCTCTAATTTCCCTAGGTATATGTGTGTTGGCTACTCGCCTCTTCAAGTGTTCTTCAACTAATTGCCTGGCTAATTATTTTGCAAAAGTCGATTTTTCTGGATTTTTTTTATTATCTTTATAGCTCTGGTGCAAAATGTATGCATTAATGATAGATATATCAAGCATCCGTAGAAATATGACCATGGGCCATCTACGCGTTCGACGACTTGTAGAGCTTTTAGCACACTTCTCGTCCATGGAATCAGCCCCACCTTTACTAGAATTGTAAAATGCAATTATTCCTGGTTTATTAATTTCAGAATCGTTGGAAATTTGATCGTGCATTGAAGAAACTAATATCGTTGCTTTACCTTTGCGGCTCACATGGGAAATCATGGTCAAATTCTCCCTAAATCCATATAATGTACTTCCTACTTCTCTTTTTCTGTCGGGCAAAAATTCTTTGGGGATTTCTGCTTTATTTTTTTTAACGTGCTGACGTAAGTAAGTCCTTTTGAAAAGAGGAACTCGACAAGTTCTACCGAAGAAAACCAATTATCGGCAGTTATGTTCCTATTGGTATTGAACAAAGGTTTTGCAAGTCGTATTACAGCTTGTGTTGGCTTGGAATACTTTTTTTCTTCAGGTGAAAGACCAATTACATCAATATTCTTACCACAATATATATAGGCATTATATAAATAGGTTGTTCTGGCATCCGTGAGGCACATTATTTTTAGCCCATATTTATCGGGCTTATTCGGCATGTACATTTTAAATAAGCACCGTCCCCGAAAGCTAACAAGCATTTCATCAATGCATGCAGTACCAATACTATAACATTCTCGACAATTTTTAATAAACTTGTCAAATATTTCTAATACTGCAGCTGCGGGATTCTCTTCCTTTCGTCTTTCTCTATCTTCAGGATCATCAAATCGTAAACACGATAAAGGAACTCCAAACCTTTCACGGTTCATTATAGCCCTAAATATGTCCCTTCCACTACCATCAGTTGCAAAAAGTGTTTCTAAATTTTCATGATTAGATTTGAAAACTGAGGTGTATATAAGGCATCTTATAAAAGCTTTGAACTCAACAATATCAAGCTCCTTCAGCTCAGTCTTATCTGGATTAGTGCACACAGATCTCATCTTAGCAAGCCTCTTATTTAATACACTGAACTGAACTTGTGGTAGGTACCTTGTGAAACATCTTGAAAATAATTGTTAATAAATTAAACACTGCTTTTAGATGAATCAATCAATATATTATAGATATTCTACATATGTTTCGGCTTATTAGGCCTTTATCAAGAGTATTACATAGTGAATACTAAAGTTTCCCACGTGCTTATTCAATTTATACCTAAAAGTATTTATGTCTTAATCTATTTATGACTTAAGCTATTTAAGATTTAATTTAACATCTTTAATTATTTGAATGTTTAGAGTGCACCTAAGCTGATTATATAAATCAAAGGATATTTCTTAACAATTGGTTTATTATAGGGGTGTTTAGGAAATTTTGCTGGTCAGCAAAATTGACCAGCAAAATTTCCTAAACACCCCTATAATAAACCAATTGTTAAGAAATATCCTTTATATAATCAGCTTAGGTGCACTCCAAATATTCAAATAATTAAAGATGTTAAATTAAATCTTAAATAGCTTAAGTCATAAATAGATTAAGACATAAATATTTTTAGGTATAAATTGAATAAGCACGTCGGAAACTTTAGTATTCACTATGTAATACTCTTGATAAAGGCCTAATAAGCCGAAACATATGTAGAGTATCTATAATATATTGATTGATTAATCTAAAAGCAGTGTTTAATTTATTAACAATTAGCCTCTTATTTGTCCAGCGAGTAATAATTGTCACAATATCATCACAAAATAGCAACCGCCACACTGACAAAGGATCCGCTTGAGTTCTGAGCTTTTGAGCATTAGTTTTCAGAACAGGCACTTTTATAACTATGTTACAACGTCGTGTATGAGATGTTGAACGTAATGAGGTTTTGCTCCATCTGTATCGTTTTTTTCCAAACAGATATTTATTACGATTTATCAGTGGCTCATCATCTAACCCCGTTGATCCATCGCTTTCATCGCCACTGCCCTCTGATTGTTCTGAGTTACTATCATTATCAGATGGAATGTATTCTTCCCCCGAGACGTCGTCAATATCGCTGGCGTCACTGTTTGCTTCGTCAAACCACTTCAGAATTGTTGCTTCATAATCCGGACAATCCAAACGCACTCGTTTTGAAGGCATAGCCATTTTTATAAAAAAAAGTCTATGCGCAAAATTTGTCACGTATACCCGGAGGTGCCGTCTGCCCGACTACCCGCTATAAAAATCTCTAAACAACTGCCATATTTCGACTCGCAAATTATTGATAATGTGTACACAAATCACTGACCAATCAATCCAGGAATACATGAGGTGACACACTTGTGGGCGTTACCAATTTGAAAATAGGGCGGTTTTATGTTTACATACTGTCTATCAGACAGCATCTCTGGTGTTAAAGGTTAAACTTTTTTTTGTTTCTGCTAATAATGGAAACACTGTTTTATTAGGCGAAAAAATGATAGAATGCAAATTAAACATAGCCCTTAAACCTTATTTATGTATTTTGCCAAATATTTTCGTTTCATTTTTCAGTTATTTGCAGAAAATAATTTTTTTATAATAAAATAATTTTTTTATATAATTTAAAGTATAGTCTTTTTTTTAAATGAGTGCTGCAATAGTATTAAAAATATTAAAGCATGCTAGTAAAATTCTGTATTAACAAAAACTAATGAGGACTTTTTAAATTTTTATACTACAGACAATAGCAACAGACATAATTAGTTTTAACGCAAAATCAAAAAAGCCAATATTGGAAGTTTTTTAACATGAACTTACACAATCTTAAAGACACATTACAAAGGGAATCGCGAAAATCCATTCACTGCTCCTGAGTTCCGATATTTTGTCGTTTTTACGGCTTCATTGACCAGGTTGGGCAACGAGAATTTTCAAGTGCCTTACCCATAACCCCCATCCGTTCCCCGGAGGGCTATTAGGACAAATAGGGGTTTGACTCAGTCTAGGAGTCAGAGTGATGCACCCCGGGTACGGAGGGAGGTTATGGGTAAGGCACTTGAAAATTCTCGTTGCCCATCCTCTCAACAATATGTATCCAAATTTTGGAGTCTTAATGTGTATTTTAACCTCATTTTTTAATTTTTTTATTAACGAAAAAAGGATTTTTCATCGAATATGTTGAATAAATCAACAAAGAGTTAACCGATCGAGCAGGCGCTTGATTTCGCGTAAGAGGATAATAAATCCAACAAAATGACACCAATTTCAAGTGGTGGGGGTATGACATAAGATGACCTTTTCTTTTCGGCTTTTACGTGGAATCACTTCTGTATAACAACCAGGCAATTTTACCGAAATTCTTACATTTCTTTACATGAAGATATTTCACACATGCCTATCAGTTGGGGTTTGTATTAAAAGTAGACTCTTAAATAATCCCTACTACAAGGAAAACACTATAAATTCCAACAGAGTATCTCGATACCTTTCTGAATCGGTCTATAAGAATGGCTATCAGTTTACATGCAAGCTCTCTTGGCTCTTGGAATATTGAGTAAGATTGGTTCGGTCCATACATCTTCAACCCCTTGTGTCTTCGAACTGCCAATTTGAGTGAAATTGATTTCTAAGCATTTTTTATTATCTCAACAAAAGCTTTCAAATAGTATGGATTTCATGTGTATACACGTATTGTCCATTTCTGGTATTATCCTTTATCCAACTGTCCACTATATTGGATCTGTAATTTTATGTTTTACAATTTTAATATCAATTGTACATACATCAACTCGTTAATGCCAAATTTTATGCAAATCAGACTACCTGCATTTTGAATTTTGACTAGCTTTTCGAAAATCCAATCCACTGTGTGATGCGAGAATAAACGGACAAAAGAATACACCAATTGAACTGGGAACCTCTTTTTGGGAGGAAGTAGGTGAAAATCAATAAATATCGCAAATGATTTGAAATTAAAGAACCGTTTAAAAATATTTCCTACCTATACTTAGTGCAGCGTGTTGCAACTTTTCCAGACCACCCATATACCTTTTCTTTGCTTTCATAACTTCCGTCTGCTTCTTGTTTGTTAATTCTGTGAATGCTTTTATGAGTCCTAAGTAGGAGGCTGAAGTTATGTACATTTTTCTGTTTAACGTTTCAAAAAATGCTTCTGCATTTTTTCGAGCTTCTACATGAAAGTATTTACAGGCCACAACTGAATAACCCTTAATATCGTCTAAAATGCAAGAAAAAGTTATTATAATCAAACATTTCTAACACTTAGAATTATTTCATCTGGAATTGTGAGTGCTGTTTCCAAGAGAGGGAAAATTAAAGAATTTGCAAGATTAAGGAGATAAAGTTGTGCGATAAATCTTGTAATTTTTTAAATCAACTAGAAATATTTGACTACTTTTTAGTGACCAACTGTCTAGACAATTTCAGAGAACCCCAATTGTTTATAACTGTTTTGACTTTGACTAATTTTACGTATAACAGGGCCATTAAATGTAGGCAGTAGAGCCAGGGGCGTGCGGATTTCTGACTTTCTTAAATTCGCACGTACGTAATCCGAAGAAATAAAATCTCTTAGATTGTGTTAATTATACATGAGCTACTGTCTTAATAGCAGCGCAGCCGCAATTATTTGGCCGTCACATTGAAATCGTTACTGTTGTAAATATGTATGTGGCGCCACTGAAGGCTTAGGTTCGCTTCGTGAAGTTTGTTTATCAGAATTTCACAAGTAGTTGAACAAATTATTAGGTATAAAGGTACCACATTCAAACGTTTATTCTATTTGTACGATTGTGCCAATTACACATAATGACATAGTCGTGATTTTCATCTCTGGCAGGCGGATAAAACTTAAAATATTTCTCTTGATTATGTGGGATTATATAGTAGAACAAGGTGCCACTTAGGTATTACACAACAGCTGATATCCTTTGACCAGAATGCCGCTGCTTTTTTGCTCTACTGCCAAAACTTTTTGGCTCTACTATAAAGTATTTCGGACCACTCTAAAATTTTGTACGGGGTTTCCCACATAGAAAAGTAGTACACCATTTTATTTTTCGTAGAAATCAAGGTCTCAAACTTGTAACATTTGCCTCCCTACTTCCTTATTAAAGTGGTTAATAATATAAAATTGAGATGTTCACTTGAAATTTGGTACACCTATGTATTGTAACGACAGATCGAACTAAATTATATTTTGAGATGGTTCCGTTGAATAGTTGGGAGGATAAATAGGGAAAATGAGTAAAGCAAGCTAATAATGGTCCAGAAACTTGGGATATTAGTCCCTTCAAATTAGTCAAAAAATCGCTGTTTATTAATTAATTTGGAGGCCTTATTACACGACTAAAATGCCATCTTTTCAATAAAAAATCAAGTTTGGTGCACATCCGGTTTGACCGGAAATGCCCACAACTTTCGATTTTTAAATGGAACGCCCTATATATTTTTACATTTTTGGAATCTAGAGGAAATTTTGAATACAATACATCCATTTTTGTCACTTTTTGATAAACATTAAATATTTTATTAAAAAATCTATTTCTGAATCCAGAGTGCTGTGGTGCCCAAAATATATTTTAGTTTGTGTGCTACGTTACTATAAAAATAAAAAGAGCAATATGATTGCAGTACTTAATTCTCTAGAGGCGTTTAAAATTTTTAAATGTGATTTTTACCCACTATCTCGGCTTTTTTTAATGGGAATTTAATCGTAGGTAACAGTAGGTATCTTTAAAATAATTAATATAATTAAATCATAAATTGACATTTATAGATATTGTTCAAAATGTCCACTATTTTTTTCTATACACAATTCGACTCTGCGTACAGTTGCTTGAATGGCTCTACGCAATTCAGCCGGCGTTATTTCATTAAGAGCCCGTACAACTTTATTTTGCAGCTCTTCACGGGTATTTGAAGAAGTTTTATAAACTTTATTTTTGAGAGTGCCCTTTACATAATAGTCGAGGGGTGTTAAGTCAGGTGACCTAGGAGGCTACCTGATATGACCTTGATTTGCGATAAGGCGTTCACCATGCAAGTTGTTTAAATATTCCATCACTCTTCTGGAATTTTGTGGGGGAGCACCATCTTGTTGGAAAAACAGATTTTGTAAATAGGCAAGAGGAAGTAAGTCAAGAAATTCTGCTGTCTGGTTTTGTAAAAAGAATAAATATCGTTCGCCAGTAAGTGTTCCATCAAAAAATATGGGTCCAATTATTCGATCTCCAAGTACTCCAAGCCAACAGTTAAACCCAAATCTTTCCTGAATATTCCCCCGCCCTACCAACCTCGGATTTTCTTGAGCCCAGTACCTAGTATTATTTCTGTTAAACATATCTTGGTTCGTAAATCTGCTTTCATCTGAATATAAAATATGAAAAGGAAAACCTGGGTTTTGTTGTACTGCATTTAAGAACCAGTTGCAATATACTAGCCTCCTGTCGTTATCATCTCCATAAAGATGTTGGTGTATTTGGTATTTATAAGACCGAAACTTATGTTTCTTTAAAATTCTGCAGACCGAAGACTGACTAATGTCGCATTTCATTGACAATTCCCTTGTTGATGTTGTAGGGTGTACCATCACAAATCCTAATACATCAATTTCTTTGTCCTCACTTACAATAAATGTTTGATGGTCATCTTGTTGATTGGGTTCGTTTGTTAATTCTTGTTCCACTGTGGCAAACATGTATCTGCTTGGACGACGTCTGTTGGGATATCGTTGCTGATACAGTTCTGCAGCTGCAGTTGAATTTTTGAGACGCCATTTTAGTTTCCAAAGCCCACTAATCTATTATCTATTAGCCGCAGGTTTCTAAAAGCTTGGTTGCATTGTATTTTGGCTGAAATCTCAAATATTTCTGAGCGGATTTTCAAAATTTTGGTATCATTAGATTCGTATGAAAATGAGGTGAACGATTAAATTCCCATTTAAAAAAACCGAGTTAGTGGGTAAAAATCACATTTAAAAATTTTAAACGCCTATAGAGAATTAAGTAATGTAATCATATTGCTCTTTTTATTTTTATAGTAACGTAGCACACAAACTAAAATATATTTTGGGCACCACAGCACTCTGGATTCAGAAATAGATTTTTTTAATAAAATTTGTAATGTTTATCAAAAAGTGACCAAAATGGATGTATTGTATTCAAAACTTCCTCTAGATTCCAAAAATGTAAAAATATATAGGGTGTTCCATTTAAAAATCGAAAGTTGTGGGCATTTCCGGTCAAACCGGATGTGCACCAAACTTGATTTTTTATTGAAAAGATGGCATTTTAGTCGTGTAATAAGGCCTCCAAATTTCAATTTTCTATTCCAAATATTTTAGGAAATATCGGGGTGAGCGCAATTCGTGACTCACCCGGTATATGAATTTTAGCGCTTTTTCGCTTTCTTCTTTATTTTGAGGAAAAACTACGAATTTTGTTGAAAAATGCCAGAAGAGCAAAGTTGTAGAGCATCAAATTTCTACAAATTTTTTCTCTACGTTTTGTCCGAGTTTCGTATAGTTTCGCCGCTAGAGGGCAGAAAAGATGCATATAAAGAGACTTCTGCGCCTCTTCTAGATATTCAGCCAAAAAGTATGCACTTTGGTGAAAATATCAGGAGATCAAAGTTGTAGAGCATCCTACAAATTTTGTCTCTTCGATTTTGTTCGAATTACGCATAGTTTTGGCGTTAGAGGGCGCGAAAGTTTATTTACGTATATTTCTTTCGCGCCCTCTAGCGGTGAAACTATGCGAAATTCGAAAAAAACTTTAAAAGGCGTAGTGACAAAATGTGTAGGAAATTTTATGCTCTACACTACAACTTTGCTCTCCTGATATTTTTCACCAAAATGCATAATTTTGGCTGAAAATCTGAAAAGAGGCTCAAAACTCTATATATTTATATATCTCTTTCGCGCCCTCTAGCGGCGAAACTATGCGGAATTCGGACAAAAATGTAAAAACAAGCTTTGTAGAAAATTTTATGGTGTACAACTTTGCTCTCCTCACATTTTTCATCAAAATGTATAGTTTTTAATCAAAATAGAGGAAAATGCGAAGGAGCTCCAAAATTCATATTTATATAGGTACTATATATTTCTCAAAAGCCACACATTTCTAGAACTGCGGGGGATGAAAATCATGTTTAGGCAACCCACATGCTTCACTTTTTATTAGTCTCATAGCTATTGAAAAATTTCTTTGATATTTCCTAATTTGAAAGGACTATTATTTGGTGTATATACTAGCAGCCAAAGCTTCTATTTTTCTTAACTTCGATTAACCTCGTACTAGTACCAAATTATGTAAAATCGTCTCAAAGGAAGCGTGCGACCAAAAAGAAGTTACAGACCAACGCGACAGACAGAAAATTTTTTTGTTCGAATTTAAAATCTCTACTTTTCGTTACATTATGAACCTATTTCAACAAAAAGAAAATCGGTAAAGGTATTTACAGAGAACTTCCCTCTTAATTTGTCACTTATTTCTTATTATTTTTGCTTCTAGATGACTACCCTGTATATTTTTTATTAAAAGTATGATACATGTCTTCCTTGACAACTGTGTTAACTATGGGCCAAATATGATAGCCATTTAGTCTAGGAAATGACTGCAAATTCGACAAGTTACCGTCTGCCAGTCGGTAACCGAAGAGAGCATATAACTACGAAACTTTTTTCTCTATGGAAATTTTTGGAAATAACACTCTGTATTTGACGTTTGACCATTTCGCAAATTAAGCTTTACTAACCCGCAAGATTGACCTCCTCCATCCAAGCAACTGCTACTTCGGCCAACGCTTCTTCGGGCCAGTCCTCAAACCAGTCTATAGTGCAACAATTAATTAAGGCAGGGTATAACCTGATTCTGTTTCTGAAAGTTGATCCCACAGGACTGAAGCAAAGGATAATATGTAATCTGTCTTTACATCGTTTCGTGAAAAAGAAGAATACTTCGAGAGCACTGACATCCAGGTTTCGGTTTCCACCTTGAAAATTGGATTCGTTAACTTCAAACATTGTCCCGCATAATAATGAAACAAAATGTTGTTAATGTAAATTACTTATATTTGTGTTTTATATAGGTATATAATCCAGTCGGTAAAGTAAAAAATACCTACACCAGAAGCTCGCAAAAAATGTTATCTGAGATTTTTCTTCAGTAACTGTTAGTCGGAGGATTAAACGTCATAAAACCATAAAAATCAGTTCTGGGGGTGCCGCACAACCCCCCCCCCCCAAATAACCACCCCTTCGGTAAAAAAATTTATATTTATATTTTACTAATAACTCGTTAACCGTTGAATATATAGAAAAATTGCTCTTCATAAAAAAGAAATCTTAACTAATCGCGTAAAAAAAAGTCCCCTTGCAATTTTCTTGTATATGCCATGGTTTTCGAGAAAATCGATATTGACAAAAATTGCAAAATTTGTATTTTTAATGTGCGCGAATTTTCGTTTATTTGGAATTTTTTGCGCGCGGCCTATAGAAAAAATCAGTTTCTCGAAAACCAAACAAGCTAGGAAGAAAAATCAAAATGGGTTTTAAAGAGGATATAAAATACTGTCTTGTGTTGATATTTATTAGTGTACAAAAATTAATAATATAATGTAAGTATCTCTTGATTTTTTTGTTCATCTAACTATTCACAGGCCCATATAAAATAACTGACTTTAATATAACTTACAGATGCATTATCTTTTGGTTCAAGGTAGTACTTCAATGCAGAAAAAGCTAAGAATAAAAATATTCATATTTACAAATTTACCAGCAAGTTGAAGTTAGCCAAAAAAAATTCAAAAAAGGCTGCATGTTCAATTTTTCAATGATATTTTTTTATGCAAATTTTTAATTATTAAATGATTAGAAACAATAGTTTTATGATATATAAACTGAAAAAAAAATTTTTGAGCTGAATTTTCAAGATGTTTGTGTGGTTTTTTATTTTTAGGAAACAATAAAAAAAAATTTATATGGGCCTGTGAATAGTTAAAAGCGCAAAAAATCAAGAGGTAACTATATTATATTGTTATTTTTATATACTAATAAATGTCAATAGCCATCAAAAATGGAAACACAGGACTATTTTATATCTCCTTTAAAGCCCATTTTGATTTATCTTCCTAGCTTGTTTGGTTTTCGAGCAATTCAACTCTTTCTGTTATAGACCGCGTACAGAAAATTTCAAATAAACGAAATTCGTACGCATTAAAAATATAAATTTTGCCATTTTCTGCAATATTGATTTTCTCGAAAATCATGGCATATACTGGAAAATTACAAGAGGGCTCTCTTTTAGTAAATTAGTCAAGCTTTCTTTTTTACGATGAGTAATTTTTTTATATCTTCAACAGTTAACGAGTTATCAATAAAATAAGGCTTTTCTCACCGAAGGAGTGGGTTTTTTTGGGGGGGGGGGGGGGGGTGATGTGTAATCCCTTCACTAACGGTTACTGAAGGAAAATCTTGGATAACATTTTTTGTTCAGGAAATCTTTATAATTATTGGACTAATAAGTAATATTGTTCTGATGATGAGAATGGTAAAAGTAATCTAAACGTTACCTTATGAAGAAAGTTTTGGTACCTCTACCTTGTGAATCGTTGGCAATGAATGTGAATTTTTCAGGAATTAAATGATGTAGTTAATGTAGATTACGAATAATTGTGGGTCCAATATTTGGAATTTTGAGAGCATTTCAAAAAGTCAGACTTTCTCCCATTACAAAGGTGAAATTCAAAAATAATTTGAATTAATTACATTAATTGGATACTGTATTTTTTATTAATCGTTAAGAGGCAACATATTGTTTATTGGACCACGCTATATAGTTTGAGTTTCAAAGAAAATTAAGTTTTGTAAGGAAAGGTCAAATGCACTATCATTTTATTGTCTACGCACCTTGTGCTGCCAGTCGAACCATGTCCATAATTTCTTGTTTTTCGTCGATTGCATATATATTAGGTACTTCCCCAGAATTAAGTAAACAATCTACATCTTGCAAAAAATTTTCCTCTTTAATTTGTCCCTCGGTTATAAGAAAAATGCTGTGCTTTCCACGACCTCCAGCCTCTTTCAGTATCTTCTTTATATCATCTCGCCAATCGTTTATGGTATAGTTATTAGTAATTTCTGGTTGAAACAACGTTTGTCCATATATTTCTGCGGCAAGGCGAGTTAGCGACTGCCTTCCAGATCCACTAATACCAACCTTAATATTGAATTAAAGTGTGATAATAATAATATTAACGACTTTATTGAGAAAAATAATATAGGGTAAAGTTTATACAATATCATCTTTTTTTATACCTAACACTATATACAGGGTGTTATAAGTATGCGGTCATTAATTTCTAGGGGTGATTCTACATAAAAAAATATATGAAAAAAGTTATTGACATGGGTCTGAAAATCCTCGCCTCTGAGGGCGGCACCCAAAATGACATTTTACTTAATATCCCAGGAACCCTTTGAGCTACAGTGACTAGTTTTTGCACGTGATTCGATATCAATAAATGTTATTATCTGATGTTATCCACCAAGGGTAAATTCAATCAGAGGTGCACAGAATTGGAAAGGGGGGACTTACTTCTCCCCCCAAATTGTTTATTGCGAATTTTCTGTGATTATCTCATCGAAATATGATTCCTTGGCTGTAAATATACAAAAAAGGCCATCTTGTTGTAACGCCGTAGGACCAACCAAATTGGCTGAAAATTCTGTATGGATATACAGGGTGTAATCAGTTTCATGTCATTAAAAAAAACTGGTAATGGGGACCGACTAGACAAACAAAAAACCTTTATGACTTTTCCCTCTAGGGGCACTTTGAAAAAACTGACCTAGGTCAACCTTTTTAATATATTTTTTTAATATTAACGTAGAAAATAATTGAGAACCCCTGCTTTTCTTGGTCAATGAACTTGTAGTTCCCAATTATACAACTTTTAAATTGTCATAAAAAAAAGTGCAAAGGCCTTGGATCATCGACCGCCTTTGATGGACCGCCTCAACCGAACTGAGGCAATTATAAAGAGGTGAATAATTAGTTATCTTTTTCTGCACAACTGCAAGCAAATAATGGGCGTAGAAGTTTAAACAGAGCATTTCTTTACATGTGTGTCTTTTAATTTGGAACAAAATATTGGATTAATGTTTATAATTTAGAATATTTAAATGTGATTTATTAACGTTTGTAACATAAATGAGTGTCCTGGGTTAAACGCTTACCACCTAAGTATATTATTCAAAATCTGCATAAGCATCAATACACAGTTCGGTACGTCGAATTAAGGACATACGTACTCCGTTCAACACTAAACAATAAACTATCAACTAACGTTGTCAATAAAGAAAAATAAAAGAAAAACTTGGTCCAAAATCCAAAACGGAATACAAAAAGAACGAACAAGTAAGTTGTGTCTGTACGTAATCAAGAATTTAACGACTTGAACGGTAAAGTCAATAAAATAAATCTTCACCATAAATACCAAAGAGTTTAACAAATAGAGGAGACAAGCTCCATAAGCGTAATGTATAAGCAGCGGGAGGCTGTAGGCTTCCCATCCATCTCACTCTCTCTTTGTCGCACAGTACATGAGGGGTGGTGACGATTGCAATACAATGATAGACGACGGTGTATACCGGTATTTTATGTTGAGGTAGGTACATAATATGCTTTTAGTGAAAAAAATATGAAAGAGAATAATGAGTTGTAAGAAAATGAAATATGTGCTAAAATGTTCAGTGGTAGATTGCGATAATACTAGCTCGAATTCGGAATTAAATTTTATTCATTTCCCACTTCACATCGAATCCATTATTTCCACATAAAAAGTAGCTAAACGTCAGACATGGTTACGTGCAGTGTGGAGGCGGCAAATGACTTAGTTTTTCTACAAACTTTACAAGTATATACGTACCATTGTCACAAAAAAATAATAAATTAATATACAAATTAAACGTTATAAATAGATTAAACGTTATAAACAGAAGAAAAATTTGAGAAAACATGTGTAATTGTAAATAAAGCAGAACGCTAATAGAGAGATATTGCAACTTTGATTTACGGATCCTTTAATAAAGGTTTCCCTTAAATTGACATGTACGCATGCGCATTTAAAATGTCGTTAAGCATTTTCCTTTAATAAAATACAGGCATCCCGTATTTAACTTAAATACGGGCAAAGTTTTCCTTTATTTAAGGAACCTTAATTTTGACACATTTAGGAACTTTTTGTCGAAACTTGCATCAGACGAAAATTCCCTAAGGAAATTGTTACTTTTGTTGGCGATAATGGCACAAGAAAGTCTGTGCACAAGAACAAGATAAAAAACGTGTGAGATTCAAATATGAGGAGACATAATTTCGCAATTGTATTATATCCCATCTTTGAAAACGAAAATTAACTTCTATTTCATCGTCAGTCATCATATTATTTAAATCGAAGTTGACTGGGTCTACAGCGTTAATTTGTTCATTGCCGATATAAATATCAGTTATGTAGAAGTAACATTTCAATTTCTTCATCATTAACACCAGCTAGGTTAGCTACTTCTAATTGTTCTTCCATATTCATTTTAAACTCTAACAAATGATAATAATATCGGCAATGCCCAATTTGGATTTTTTAGGTTAGGACAAATTGTCAAAATAAAGTATCAACATAAGGTATGAGGAGGATATCGTTGCAATAACTCTCTTTAAACATGGATGATAAATTGGAATACAGGATACTTTATTTAAGGTTTCTTTTAATAAAGTCAGCCCCTTTTCGTTTTGCAATAACTCTCTATTCAAAACAAAGATTGACGCTATTTGTTTGAAATCAAAGCGCACCGGGTAAGGTTGCGTTGCTTTGTTAAACAGAGTGGAGAGAGAGGGTACAAGGTGTGCGACAAGGACGAAGAGCCTACCGTCTCCAAGGCAACCAAACCGCGACTCCCGGCAAATCGGCGGCTTGTCTTCTCTGTTTAATACACAGCGACCCGAAATTCAAAAACAACGAACGGCGGCGGGTTGGACGCGTGTATATAACGAAACACCCACAGAAACTAAAATATTGCACAAGGGAGAGTCAGAGTATAGTTTTCTTCAGATCAGATCTACTAAACACTCAGAAAACGTCGACGTCTTTCATCTTATTTACCGCACCGACCTTTGTCACCGACCGCCGACATTTTATAGCTATCTACACAAATATTGAGTATCATAGGCAAAGACATGCGCGACGATCTAAACCTACCTCAATATTCCAGCAGTTCTCAAAAGATTTTATTGAAAATTTGAGAAATTTTTGTTTATTTTTTTTCTCCAAAACTTTGTGCTTTAGACCCCATGTTATATAAGGTTTTTTTGTTTGTCTTGTCGTTCCCTACCACCAGTTTTTTTAAATGACATTAAACTAATTACACCCTGTATTTTTGGTAATTCTGATCAAAAGTCTCCAGGGTCACAATGCCCAAAAATGGATAGGCTAGAAGTTATCGACGAGCCTATGATAAGTAGAAACCGTGCAAAAAAAATTCCATTCTTTCCTTTTATTATAGGACTTAATTCGGCTAGATCATAGTTTTATGAATAATTCCAACAGCATTTTATTTATTTTGGTTTGCTAATAATGAATATAATATTTGATTACAATAAATTGAATGTAACTTTCGAAATGGGACTGATATTGGCAGACAAACCCACCATGCAAACTGCTTAAGACTGAAAAATTGATTTGCTCGGCTTGTACAGCGTTTATGGACGTGACTGGTACTCGGGGATTTACCAGGTCGCCAAATTCAAATATGAAGTCAGAAAAAGGAAAATCCAAGATGGCGACCGGAAAATCACGTTACCTTGGGGTAGAAAATTCGAAAACGGTAAATTGTCATAAATCTGAATTGAAAATCGCTACTAGGGGCTTTTGAGGTCGCTGAATTAAAATCTGAAGTCAGAAAAGTGATAATCCAATATGGCGAGCGCAAAGTCGCGATATCTTAGGGTAGGAAAATCGATAACTAAAAATTATCATAAATCTGAATTGAAAGTGGGTACTCGCGAGGGTTTTTGCGAATTTCAACTCAATGCATTTTTCAAAGTGAATAATTTTTTGTTTGTTTATAGTTACCTACAGTAAAAAATGTTGTAGATTTTCGCAAACAGCAAATACAGTAATTTTTGGACAATAAGAAATGAAGTATTTATGAACATGTAAAGAACCTAAAGGAACTTTTCCAGTCTAGCAGCTTGTGTGGAAATGAATGTCACCCATTTTGAACATTTAATTTAATAACAAAAAGAAAATCCATTACATCAGCATACATATTGGATTTACAATAACAGAGTATACAATATACATATCGATGGTATACAACAAAAATTCACAGATTTCGCAATTCTTGTAACCATCGGGACATTGGAAATGATAATACCATACATAAAACATAAACTTTTTCAGGAGTCGGCTTCGCCTCGTCTGGAAACAGCTTCGATCCACTTTCGATTGCGACACCGCTGTATTTCGACCTTAAATGAAAACTGGTAACTTGACCCCCTGTGATGTATGTAACCCATACTACATTTGCATATGTCATCCGTTGCATATACGACAGTCTCACTCGACCGCGACACCGCTGTCTTTTGACCTTGAACGAAAACTGGTAACTCGACCACCATATACGAACATAAACATTTCCAATGTTAAAAGTGACCAAGTCCAAATATCGTTGAAAATGAGAAAATATGACCAAGTCATGTCAAATAGTAACCTTTGACTGGTAAACTTATCATTATGGCTTAATAGTATACAACCAATTATACAGGTAATGGCCAAGTCCTATAGAAAGTAATTTATACAAGTAAAACTGGCTAAATTGGACTTGGACATTTTTACTTGTTTTAAAAATAGCTTTGGAGAATAATGGTCATATATGATAAATAATTTCATTTACTTCAACTACATACAGATGTAAAGAATGATTTAGATTTAGAAAATATATAAAAAATATTATGAAACTACCCTTTAAAACTTGTTGAGTCATTTAATTTAGTAATAATTTATTATTTTTCCTTATTCAAAAGAATAATAAACACAATTTCAACTTTTTTTCATATTTCTTGAAACAGAATCACCCCTAGAAATTAATGATCGCATGCTTAAAACACCCTGTATAGTATAATAAAAAGAACTATCAACAAAATTCGAATACATGCATAAACATCGGGTATCAACAGGATCACTTTAAGACTGCTATTACTTTATTTTTTTACTGATCGAGATGAAAGGACCTTGTGGTTTTTAAATAAAATTTAGGTTTCACTTCCAGGAGCTGAGCACAGAGGTTCATGTCATGCTGATGAAAAGTCTCCATGGTCACAAAAAAATTTTATGAAAGTATTTCGAGATATTAGTCGGAGAAAGTCGTAATTTCGTCAATATTAAGACCTTCTTCGGCCAATATCTCGAAATCCTGCCATTAAATTTTGTATGACCATGGAGATTTTTTATCAGTATGTCATGAACTACCTCTGTGCAAAGTTTCAGTTACCGGGAGTGAAACCAAAATTACATTTAAAAAATGGGGGGTCCGCGAATTACATTTGTATCAGCTACAAATATTGTTGATCCTGTTCCTTAGAGCATGGCAGATAAAAAAGTGAAATGGCAATGATGAATTGGCAATGAGACATATTGCACTGCGTTATAACATTAACAAAAATTATATGTTTAACATTTAAAAAAACTGGAGAATAAACGGTACGATTAGTAGAAATCCTCGATCAGGGCAACAAAGGATATCCAACTTAACAAGAAATTAAGTATTAATATTTTGTTATTGCACCATTTCTATTTATAACTTCTATAAGTCTGTTTGGCATAGAATTAAATAAACTTATAAAATAATCATTAGTAGTAATATTTTCCCATGCATTATTTACTACTTCCAGTAATTCTTGGGCATTCCGTGGTCTCATATTTCATTTTTGGATACTTTTTACGAGTAGTCCTCATACGTTTTCCACAGGGTTAAGATGACTATGACTGGGCCAGTTAAGAACATTAATATTGATATAATATTCACTATTAAATCGTTCGTCAAGATGACACAAAACACCAGGACCACGTGCCGATATCCAAGCCCACATGTTAACGGAAAATCTACCACTTTTGTCATTGTTAGATATATACTTCTCATCGAAGGTCGGTAAACACGAATATAATAATAATAATAATAATAATACATTTATTTTACTGAGAGTAAACAAGGTACAAATTGAACTGTAGATCTCTTCTTCCATTTGCCCCATACAAAAGAAATCTAGTTCTAAGATTTGGATAAGAAAATATAAATCTAATACTACAATAAAAATAAAAAATATATATATTAATTTGCTTTTTTTATGAATGTTATACTAGTAATTGACACATTTTGTAATAATAACAGCAATAGCACCACACAGCAACACGAACAGACACAGGGAACAGGCTGACCTCACGAAATAAAAACAGAAATGCCAAAGATGAGTACGATTTATAGCTAGGAAATATATACACCCACACACGACATTAAATTGCCAACCTCTGGCCGGTTAGGATGTAGTTTTTGACTAGTTTGATGTATTTTTTTTTAAGTTTATAATGTCTAAGTTCATTTGGAAGTTCATTCCAAAGATGAGACACAAAATAGGTAAACGATCTTTGAAAAATCACAGTTCTATGCTGAGGTACCAAGAAATTTTGTATGGGCCTTGTATTATGCACGTGATCTCGAGAAGTTAATTTTCGCCTTAAGTATTGAGGTTTATCATTATAAATTATTCGCCATATAAGTGTAAGCATGTGAACACGTCTACGATTTTCCATATTTAATATACCATGTTCGTTTAGATATGGTGATATATGTTGCCTATACGGAATGCAGTAAATATAACGCATACATGAATTTTGAAGTTTTTTGAATTTTCTTTTTTGCTGCCGCTGACAATAACTTCCCATAAACAACATCGCCATAGTCAATTGTATATAATATGAGAGAATCACAAAATTTTGACTTACACTCGCTGGATATATCTTTCGCAAAACTGTATAATTTTTTCAATCGACTATATGCTAGTTTCAGTTTGGATAAAATATGTTTTTCAAAATTTAATGTTGAGTCTAGCCAAAGCCCTAAATTCTTTGCCTTATTCACAATAGGGAGGGCGTTATTATTTATAGTGACATCAAAAGAAACTTCCGATAACTTTTTCAATGTGACGGACATACCAATCAGCATTACTTGCGACTTTTCAGGATTTAATTTTAAATTATGGTTAGATAAATACTCAAAAATTTTATATAAGTCCTGGTTTATTAAAGTTAAAGCATCCTGCCGCTCTTGGAAATCAAATGATTTAAACGGTCACCCCTCTATAACTGCATAACCCTATACAATGCTCTTCCTAAAGAAATTCGAGATATTTCACAAAACTTTAAATTTAAAATAAAACTTAAGGAATATCTAGCAAATAAAGGCTATTACAGTATAACTGATTTTATTGATGGGACATGATGCTATTTATATTATATTTTATACTATGTATTTGACATATTTGTTAGCTAGTTACCCATGTATTATAATTATTTGTTCTTCTTACTTTGTTATTTATATTTATGTTTTATATTATATTTTATATTATTTATTTGACATATTTGTGTTGTTTGTTACTCATGTATTATAATTGTTCTTTACTCTTTTTACTCATATTTATATTTATATTTTGTACTTTTCTTCTGACTTACCACATGTACAAGATGTATCTACCGTTAGTCAATAAATTATTATTATTATTATTATTATTATGATATCTGCGAGTCATCTGCATATTGATGTAGTTGGCAACTAGTGACTACATTTGAAATATCTGAAACGTACAAAGTAAACAACAGTGGCCCCAAGATGGAACCTTGGGGCACGCCTGTATTTAAATTACTTAAGTGCGATGTAATTCTAGTGCCATCATCATCTATGACCACAGCTTGCTTTCTTCCACATAAATAATTACCCATAAGATCAGTCGCAAGTTTCGAAAAACCAAGATAATGGAGTTCTGCTAGTAGCATAGAATGGTCTAAGGTATCAAAAGCTTTTGAAAAATCCAATAGTACCAAACAGGTACATTTTCCACCATCAATGTTTCTTAGAAAATCATCTACTAAATGTGTCAATGCCGTTGATGTGGAATGATTTTTCCTAAATCCCGATTGTATATTTGACATTAATTTATTTTTGTTTAAGAACTCAGTAATTTGATAATGAATGTGCCTCTCTAATATTTTGCATAAAACAGATAGCAAGCTAATTGGTCTAAAATCAGAAAAATCAGTGGGATTATTGTTTTTGGCAACAGGTTTAACTAATGCATGTTTCCATAAAGCAAGAACTTTATTTTGAATTATTACTTGATTTATTATATGCAATGTATGTGGTATACAGTAAGGCATGCACAGTTTTATATCAACTATTGACAAACCGTCCACCCCACTAGCATTAGTTTTGATGGAATTTATTATTCTCAATAATGATACTTCATCTATTAAATTAAATGTTAGTTCACTTTCAATATTAGGATGGATATTATTTTTATAATAATTTAATATGAATATGACCGCTGTGTGTAGACTGGAAAGTTTTTTCATCTATAAAGATTACATTGTTCCAAAAATTTACATCATGCACTAAAAATTCAAACACAAATCCCAGTCGAGCTTCTTTATGTTCAGCTTTAAGTAGGTATTTCTGTGCTGCTGGATACAGCGTAGCTCCGGTTCCCTTACTCGCCGGTGCGACGGCGACCAGTACTATTCGATCCAGGAAAATTCGTTTCTTCAGCAGCCTGCATTACTGAGTGAAATGGATTTTCTAATAATGTATTTACCAATTGCAAATCTTGCTGCTGAGTTGATATCCTTCGTCTCCTTATCCAGAATTCCCACTAATCGTACCGTTTATTTTCCACTTTCCACTAACTGACAATGTTACAAAATTTAAAGTTAGATGTACACAACTAGATTTTAGAAAAAATACGTTATAAGACTATTTTTTTTCTGATCATGACAGTACTTTTGATATCGGAGTTCTGATTTCTGTGACCTCGAAGTGACAGTAATATGTCTTACTACACTCAGAGAAATTATGTACGCACAGAATAAATCAATATTTCGTTCCAATACATTGTACACTGGAAAACTGTCTTGTCTTATATTTACTATATAGATATGTACATGGCTAATACTTGCTGTAGTAGGAAAACTTTGAATAGCAATAACTATAGGTCTGTTTTCATATAAATGAGGAACAATGGTAATGCCTGACAATTTCATAAATCTTAAAGCATTGCAATTCCAAAAACATATATGTACTGCTTCTATATCTACATATTCCTTTAAATTTCTATAACAGAAAGACCCACCTGATAAAATATTAATTTTTGTGCTTGGCTCCTCAACGGCACTTTTGTCAGCTGCGTCTTGTTTCAGTACATGTATAAAAATTGTTGGAACGGCTTCATCAAACAAACGTTTACGTGTTCCTACACAAACATTTTCTTTCGAAGTATTTCTTACCTAACTTATAATTTAAATGAAAATGATTCGCGTCTATATCAAGTCAATCGTGCCTTGAACATGCCTTCAACCAAGTTGCAGCCCTGAGAATTCTAAATTCATGTTAAATAATTATGTTCCTTTACAATATTTAAGCTTTCCTACAATGTCAAAGAACTCCATTATTTCTACCTAAATGTTGTTTTTAAATCATATTTCGGGTTCACCCAGAATTGGTAGCTGCAACTGATAAGAAAATGTTTTTCATATGACTTCTTTTCAACTACTATTTATTTAGTAAAGCTACTAACATTACTTTCTAGTTGTTTGTCATATAAATTTGGTTGGTTATTATAATGGGTCCTAAAGGGTATAGGGGTTGTGTTTATCGCCCATGCCCTATGAAGGCGGGTGAAATAATAAGCTTCTTTCTGTTTCTCAAAGATCCTGAAAGATAGGTAGAAATTTATATTACTGAAACAACTAGAAAGTAACATTACCTATACTAAACAACTAGCAGTTGAAAAAAAGGAATATGAAAGGAAATATTTTCTTATCAGTTGCAGCTACTAACTCTGGGTTAATTCGAAATACGATTTAAAAGTAACAATTTGATAAAAAGGATTCGGTTCTTTGACGTCATATTAAAGCTAAATATTATAAGGAACATAATTATTTAACGTGACTTTTTTATGCACTGAAACAATGATTGAAATGATGAAAGTGATTCGTGGAAGAAATAAAGGTATTCAGTAAGTTACAGAATATGTTCATCAGTTTCTAATAAACACAATTGCATTGTGACCATGAATAAGGCAGTTAAGTAATGACTCTCAATACGTACCACTAAAGAACTTTTCATTGTATCAATAAAAAAAGTCAATAATTCGCGTTTACTGTTATTTTACGTAAATATTTTTTTCGCTGTACTATTTGATTTGTAATATTCTATTCGACAATATTGAAAATATATTATTCATCAAATCTTGTGTTTAATTTTAAGCTACATAATATATGTGTCTTTCATTGTATATCTATACATTATACTATTTTCCATGATAGTCTTTTCTTATTCTGGTAGCAGTATGTAAAAAATGCATTGGCTTCAAAACGCATTATTATCATTAATGATGGCTGAAATACGGGGTATAAATATAAATGTGCACTAATTTTTTTGAATAGATGGATAGATCTTTTATTGGTTATATAAACACAAATTATGCTTTGACACGTTAAATAAAAATATAGCAAGAAACCAACAAAATAGTGGTTGTGCACTTAACTGGGAAAAACATGTCCAGAGCAGAAGTAATTACATCCAAGAAAAAATCAGATTTAACATCAATATCTATCGAAGAATCATCGATAAATCCCCAATCAAGCTGCTGCAGATATCTGTTTAAATTAAACAAACCTGTCGGAAATGGGTCTGTAAGAAATTTTCTTAGATGCTCGTGGATGCTTACAGTTGATTATTTATACTTAAATTTATACCAAGATGATCAGACAAGTATGTTTCAAATAATTGCAAATTACAACTATCAAGACTAATAGGCGAGCGGTTCACCCCCATAAAAACAGCATGGACCGACTAAATTTTTTTAATAAAAGACTTCTACTTGAAACTTTTTCAGCATTGTAGAGCATATCTTTCTGACAATTTACGTATTTCTTGCATAATTTTTTAGGCGGTCCTTCAATAGTTATAAGCAAAAATGTTGTAAAAAAAAGAAAACTTAATAAATCGCTCTATAATAATAAAAATAATAAAAACCGACCAAAATAAACACTTTTTGTCTCTTGGCTTTTTCTCGAAAAATGCACGGTTTCCGAGATATGGCCAATTTTTCAACAAAAAAACGAGAAAATAGGCGACCATTCGGATTTTTTTTCTCAATAATTTCTGAATGCACAGTAATTCTGCACACGCCAAAATAAACGGCAGTTCATCTACTACAGGTGTGATTTTTTGTGTGTGGAATTATGCTCATTAAGATTAATTAAAATTGAATTTAGAAAAGTACCATTGAAAATCAAAACAATAACAAAGCAAATAACATGGCGACCTATTCAAATTAAACACGAATCGAACAAGTTTACACACGACGACTTTAGTACTTCCAGTAAGAGTAAACATTAAAAATTATTTAAAAATTATGTAGTGGAAAATGTGCGACAAACAATTGTAATTGTGTATCATTAAATCTGAAGTGCTGTTCTGTATGTGCATGCACCGATGAATGTCAAAATGTGACACCAAACATTAATGAACAAACTTCAGCTTTAGATATTATTGAAGAAGAACACAAAGATATTATTTAAACAAAATTTTTAAGTTCCTATAAATTTTTTATGACTTTGGAAATATGAAAAATCTTTTTATTAAAAATGTGGTTTATACAACATCATTAATTAAAAATATATAAAGCTAAAACGCCTTGTAACTTTATGAATTAAAATAATGAATATTTTTAATTAAAAACCACTCAAACTTCATTCTATTGATGTATAATATAATTTTTACATTTCTTGTTCAATTATATTATATTATTATTATGATCAATGTGCATATTTATAAATGAAAATGTGAAATCAATCAAAAATATAAAATATTTGGATTTGAATAGGTCGCGTGCGCGTCATCTGCGCAGACGCGCGGCTTCTGCTTCCCTAACCCTCGGCCACCATGTTATTTGCTTTGTTATTGTTTTGATTTTCAATGGTACTTTTCTAGATTCAATTTTAATTAATCTTAATGAGCATTATTCCACACACAAAAAATCACACCTGTAGTAGATGAACTGCCGTTTATTTTGGCGTGTGCAGAATTACTGTGCATTCAGAAATTATTGAGAAAAAAAATCCGAAAGGTCGCCTATTTTCGCGTTTTTCTGTTGAAAAATTGGCCATATCTCGGAAACCGTGCATTTTTCGAGAAAAAGCCAAGAGACAAAAAGTGTTTATTTTGGTCGGTTTTTATTACAGAAAATGCTTTCAGAGCGATTTATTAAGTTTTCTTTTTTTTACAACATTTTTGTTTATAACTATTGAAGGACCGCCTAAAAAATTATGCAAAAAATACGTAATTTGTCAAAAAAATATGCTCTACAATGCTGAAAAAGTTTCAAGTAGAAGTCTTTTATTAAAAAAATTTAGTCGGTAACTCGCATTTCTAAGCGTCTTTTTAGGGGTGAACCGCTCGCCTATAAGGTTTATAAATATATTATCTAAACAATTGCCCAGGCGAGTACGAGCATTATTACATGCGACAAAACCAAAACAACTGAATAAATTTATAAGTGCATGAACATGTTTATCAGGGTTATTAAAATGAACATTAAAATCACCAGTGAAGATTACATTTTTGTTTTTTTGAGTGATAAAGTTCAAAGTACACGTAAGCTTCTGCAAAAATATGTCAAAATCCCCAAGAGTAGGGGATCTGTATATAGTTATTATTACAAAATTGTCACAAACAACAGCAGACATTTCACAATGAAAGTCAACGGAAAGTTTATTAATTTGAGTTATAGAGGAACACTTAATGTTTTTCGACAGAAAATTGCGACGCCCCCACGAATGCTGTTTATTCTAGTAAAATTTGAAACTAAATTATAGTCTTCAAGTGTTACAAATTTAGATTCATCCTCAACGATTCATTGCTCATTAATACATAAGATATCAAAATAATTATCCATCAAAAATACATTAAATTCAGTTACTTTATTTCTAAGGCATTGTATATTTAAGTAATGCTATTCCTGACTCCCCAGAAGATATGTCAACTGATCTTTTTACAGATATTTTATTTACTTTGTTAGAAGGGACATCTGTGAAAGCCGCGGGTATAAGAAAGCAGACGAAGGTGTTTCTGAACTAAGAATCTTATCGACGACTGGCATGAGACTCGATGAATCACTTTCGTGTACACTATTATCTAGGTTTACTATAACATGAGAAGAGAAATATTGTTTTTGGACTGCTGCTGGCATAGAGGCATTATTACAAATGTCACTAGTTTTAATGAATGTTAAAGTCTTCCATAAACCTTTACTAGCAAGAATGGAATCCACTATATTGGAGGCCGCAATTCGGTTGTCGAATTTTCTTAAAGGTTTATTATTAATTTCTACGAAGTTAAAGTGACCTTCACTACATGCATTAAATTTATTTAATAATTCATATAATCTTCTATTAAACTTGTAAACCAATGTATTCTTCTGGACATCTTTAGAATAGTAGGGACTATTCCTCAATACACCATGACTTATGCCCCCAACTACATTAATACCATATATACATATTTTTATTCATATACCTATCTACTAAATATAAAATAAGATAGTTTTACCAGTGTACAGCGTATTGGTTCGAAATATTGATATATTTTGTGTGTACATCATTTTTCTGAGTATAGTAAGACATATTACTGTCACTTCGAGATCACAGAAATCCATTCAGTTAGAAGAAAATCAAGTCCCCCGATATCAAACGTACCGTGACCAGCTTTCGCTTCTATATAGTCCCTGCCTTCTGTGCTTTACATTAGAACAATGTTGTTCTATGTATTGAGTAATACATTGTATTTATGATTTAACATTTTCTACAGAAATAGAGCATACCCCGCTACCCCATCCATACGTAAGCGACAAATCTTAGAGATTTTAATGTGCATTAAATATATCTAGTCAATTATATCAAGCTTATATCTTTGTTATCGATTAATTACCACTTAGTAATTACAAAAATACGATCAACATACGTCCCAGTTAGTGGAGGTCCAGAGGCAGGCATACATGCAGGTTAGTGGAAGTTCAGAGACAGATATATATTTTGAACCTGCAAGGTATCCACTTTTAAGCCATCACTAGTATATATCAAGCTGATTTTTTTTAACTTGATTTACATTATAAATTAACTTTTCACCACAAAAAATTATTTTCGTATCATTTTTATTGTTTACCATGGCTCACAGACAGTGGATTAACCATGTCTCCAGCTGATACAAGTGTCAGGCAATTGAACGTTGGCTCTTATACTATACGATTAAATTTAAATTACCAAAAGGGCACTTCCACAGCTCATTGATAAGACTCTGCAAATTTTTGATAAGTGTTCTAAGGCATAATCAAACAGGATTATATCCATTTTATTTTTATGAGTCGCATTGTATTCTGTTAAACATTGTTCGCCCATTTCCCTAAATATCGTTTTATCTAAAACTTCTTCGTAACGTTTGTCTTCATCCGAGTCTTGATCAAAATACGTTCCAAACATGAGGTCTCTTAAAGCGTTTTCATCCACGATACCTTAGAAGTAACATTTATAAAAGACATTAAATAAATCAGATTGAAATAGTGGTATGTGATATTTTTCTCCCTGTTTGAGTCAGAAAAAGTCTATTGTATTCATCTCACAGATCCATGTACATGATTTATTGTTTGACAATTACACAAGTACGAGAAACGTCAATCTCTTCAGTCCTAACTAAGGAAGTAAAATATCTCGTATCCGTTAACGTATTCTCAACGATTTTACGTATACGCAGTATGGCTACGTACACACAGTGTTTGCCCTAAGTGTCTATTGACTTGAAATTTGGTACACGTATGAATGTATTCTAGCAAGATCTGGAACTAGATGATATTTTGGGTTTAATGCGTCGAAGAGTTGGGGGGCAAATAGAAGCAAATAAGTAAAGCGAGCTAGTGGAGTCCAGTAATTTCGGATATGGTGTATATACCAGAAGCTAAGGACACAATTTTTTTAATTACATCTGAAACTCCCACCACCACCCCCGGCTCCATTATTAAATGGGTTAACAAAACAAAATTGTGATTAAACGTGTACGTGAAGAAAATTTCTTAAAACATTTTTTGACACCAGCCACTCCGATTACACCCCACTTCATTATTTACAAAACTAAAATGTGGGACCTGAGTTATTAGATACTACCGATGCGGTCGGTCGGTCAAACTGTAAGCAGACGATTAGCCGAAAGCCACTATGGTTTCTGAGAATGGATTTCTTGGCCAAAATCCCATTTTCCAATTTTCAGAAATAACCTTTGTACCCAAATGTCGATAGTAAACCCCCCACTGGACAAGGTTCTCTACCTGCGCGTCTGTTACATCCGCCCTTTTACATAACTAGGGCAATATAATTTGCTGTTTAGAATAAAGGTTTCAGTTATCGAGCGTAAGCCGTTGTGTAAATGACAACTGGGAAAGTGTGATATTGCTGTGTTATTCAATATTTTTGTGTGTCGTATTTTTTTTTGTTGCCCTTCAGGTATGTAATATTTATAAATTTAATAGAAAAATCCCAAGTCTTTCATTAGTGGTTACAGTAAAATGACAATGATGTTTATGAGTTTTCTTATGGTGAAATTTAAATATAAAAATTTGAATTGAAAAAATTGGCGGCGTTTGGCCGTGATAAATTTTACGCCAATGTTATCAGTCTTTATTAGTGTTTATTGTTCCGTATAGTTTACCCGCAACTGTTTGCAACTTTTGATAAATTATCGTATTTTGTTGAAGTATGCATCGTTTCAAGAACGAAGACCTTGTAGAAATATGGTTACAAGGAAGTGGCAAAGAGGAGAAATTCTCTGCAATTTGGGACTATGTAAAAAATACGATAGGAGAGAATATTGATTCATCTAATGAGCAAAGACTACGGGAAAAATTAGGTCGTTTGTGCTGGAATGTCGATGAATGGTGGACTCAAGCTTCTCGGCGCAAGGATTATTTTAAAAACAAAAATGCTACTTGGCTAAAAGGACATTTTGTTTTTGAAATAGACAAGCCAACGCCATCATCTTCTTCTGGTCGGCCGAGTCCATCATTCTCCGAAAAATCATCCAGATCACAAAGAAGGGAAGCTGCACAATTATCACATAAAAAGAAAGACGAAACATCTTCAATTGTACAAGCTGCGAGCATAGCTGCACGTCAACGAGGAAAACACGACATAGCAGCAGTTTTGAAAGAAGAAAACAAAAGTCCAACCCGACCAGCTAGAATTAGAAAAATCATTTTTGTCCAGAAAAAAAAATTGAATTACTCAGCCGAAGAAGCGATAGAACTGATTTTAGATTCCAATTTAAGTAAGCAACAGTATTTGGATATTCGACGTGGAGCTATTTCAAGAAATTTTAAAATGTACACCGACTGCAAAGAAGTTTGGAAGGCTAAACAAAAATGTAGGCCAACTGGGATCAAAATTTCCGATATTGTGGCCGATGTACCGTTAAGCAATTTACTGGAATATGCGACAAAAAGAATAGTACTTTTGCAAGAAGAGCCAATTATACAGTACATGGAATCATTACAAATTAATGCTGAAATAATTTTCAGTTACGGCTTCGATTTAAGTTCAGGTCATTTAACATATTATAAATAAAAATTAACCACTTCTGGTACCCATTCTGATACATCTTTGTTTGCAACTACGGTAATGCCTCTTCGCTTGCAGTCACACGAAGCTATTTTGTGGAATAATCAAACTCCGTAATCTGTGAGATTGTGCAGGCCTCTTAAATTGGAGTACGTCAAAGAGTCGGCGGAGCATATATTAAAAGAAAAGCAAACTATCGATCTGCAAATTGAGAATCTTAAGGAACTGAAAATTTCTTTAGCGAATGACAGAGCAATTAAAATACTTTGCGGTTTGGAATAAGTCCATTACATTGTTGGATTCGATTTTTTGAGTGTATCCTCCACATCTCCTATCGATATGATTTACGTGAATGGCAAGTCCGAGGTCAAAAAATAAAGAAATTGATGCCAAAAGGAAAAAATTGTACAAGAACGATTTTCAGAAAAATTTCATTTACCAGAAGCCAGGTTTGGTAGTACAAACGATGATAATACTGCTCGTCGAACATTTAATGACACTATAAAATTTTCTTAAATGTTGATGAGGACCTCGTTAAGTCATTTTAATTTGCTTGTCCTGTAACTACCAAATCGATGCACCAAAATTGGAAGAATATTGCTGCGCAACACCCAGACTACATGACGAAATATTCCTGGTACCCAATGCCTGCAACTGTGCATAAAGTTCTAGCACACAGTAAACAGATCATTGAAAATACTGCATTGCCAGTAGGGTATTTTGGAGACGAAGGATCTGAAGCTAGAAATAAATTGTACAAACATGACCGACAATTTCACGCTAGGAAATCTATTAAGCATAATAATATGGAAGACATTTTCAACAGAGCTATGAATACATCAGATCCTATCATTTCAAGTATTACTTTACAAAAACGCATAAACCGTCAACGTAGACTGCAACTTCCTTTTGAAGTAATTAGTATGCTGCTGGAACCGAAACCTGGCACTTTTCAATCTGAAGAGAGCAGCGAGGTCGATGATATCGAAGATAGATAGAACGTCCTAGAAGATACATTGCCTATTGACCAATTAGATTTATTAGAATTGGAAAACGATATATAATAATTTTCTTGTTACATAAATCAATAAAACTGCCAAACAAGCGTTTGTTATTAAAATTTTTACGTTAAATACCCCTTAATTTATATCTTGTTATTCTGTGATAGTTATCACAGAAAATAGTTACGCCACTTAATTTTTCCATAATATAATTTAATTAATTTTGGCTAGATAATTTGGGCTAAGAAACCATAGTGGGACGGTCGGACATCGGTCGGTCGGTCGGTCGGTCGGTCGGTCGGTCGAAAAGGTATTGAAGTAGCATAATATGAGTACCAATGTCAAGTTTTCGATCTTTGTGCACTTACGAACTATTTATTCGAATTACAAACTTAAAAACATATTCAACAATCAGTACCTACTTCTTTTAGCAAGGCAAACATTTTTTTTTGCGGCCCCTGCTACTAGACTAACAATATTTATTGTACTATAATTTTGTAGTTTATATGCATGGATCAGAAGATGGTACATATAGGCAAATCCTGACTAATAATAGAATGAGATACGAATATAAACTTACCTTCCTCATTTTTGGGTAAATTTTCAAAGGTCATTTCAAAGTGTTCCCTAAAATGATCTTTAACGCAAGTACGAATCTTATTGTATACCCAATTCTTATCTTTCGCCTCTACAAGTCTGTCGTAGAATATTCTTAAAACCTCGTGCGTCCATATTTTAGCAAATATTTTCTTGTTTTCCGCCGACTCTTTCCTCAACATCGCGCAGCCTTGTACCAATCGAGAGAAGTCTCGTAAATTGAAAACATAATGGCTCTTTGATGGAGTAGGTCTTAAATTATCCATTGCGGAGTTAAACATGTCAAGGCTGGCGTGGATAGTCGGGTTTACTATTGCAACTATTTCCGAAGGAAAACCATTATTTTTCCAACCCAGTAAAAGAATATTGCAATAGATTTTCGCCATACTGTCCATAGAAAATTCATTGATGGAGAATATATTGAAGTGGCGAAGGAATCGGGGGTAAACATCCTGTCTGCTACCTCCTACAAGTCCCATTGCACCAATAAACATAACATCATGTAAATAAAGCGGAGTTGTAGCTTTTAAGTCATACCTAAATAGTTATAGAAATTAGATGTATATTACATAGGTTCTGAATTTAAAACTTGTGACGCTGCTACGATATACCACCACTAGCAAAGTATATCAAGATTACATCTGAGAAATTTTATCGATTTAAACCTGGTAACAAGCAACATCACACGCACCAAAGAGCATAATGCACCATTTAGGAAACAGCATAATGGACTGTATTAGGCGTTGTCTGTCTTCCGACACCTTAACTAGGCAATATTCCCATCCTCATAAAACTTTCAACTTTATTTCTGCCCTATTGTTCTTTTTTTCATTTTATGTTAATTTCTTTCGTTCTTTTAAATTCCCGTTCCCTTTTTATTTGGGCTGGTATTGTGGGAGCGAACTTGATCACGCACTTGCTGCCACCTCGACTGAGAGGTAATATTTATTTCCAGTTCTTTCGTTTCCTGAACTTGTAGAAATGTCCCTTTGGGTGTAAGACCAGACATATGGTTTCATGATGACTCTTTAATTTGAACGTGCGTAAGTGTCAGGATCATCATTTTGCAAACAGGTAGATTAGAAGAGGAGGTCCTAAATTTTTCCTTTGAAGTTTTGTAAAATCTCTGGTATATAGTACGCCGTATATTACATAGCTTCTCATAGGTTCTGAACCTAAAGCCTAAGACGCTGCTACGATGTAACACCACTAGCATAGTATATCAAGATTACATCTTAGAAATTTTATCGATTTAAACTTGGTGCAGTCCGCTAACAAGCAACATCATGCGCATCAAAGAGCATAATGCACCATTTAGGATACAACACAAATGATCATATCTGTCTTCCTGTAACTTAACTAGGTAATATTCTACCATCCATCCTCAGAAAACAACAAACTTTAATTCTGCCCTATTTCTGAACATTCTTGGGATGATTCAAAACTCTTTTTGCCTCTTGCAATTTTTGTCCAAACTTCCTCTTTTTTAAGTAAAAGAATCGCAAATTTCTAAAATTTTGATTTTTCCCCTCCGGATAACTAAGAGAAATGACAATTTCAGAGAAAATGTTTCGAACAAAATAGTCTATTTTCAGTCAGACAATCCTAATTTGCAATAAAAAATCGGCAGCTACTGAAAGCGGCTGGAACCACCCTACGGTGGATCTTTGAAGCCGAAAAGAGCACTGAATTGGATGCCATAACGGCACTAAACGTAATCCGATCTCAACCATAGCCTTCTCAGATCTTTTGGAGCAGTAAAGAAACCCTCATGCAAACTTCTGCATTTTTTTCTCATTTGCACCGCATAATACATATTGAAATTTATTATTTGCTGTTCTTCTCTTATGATTCAGGATACATTGCACGTATAATGATGCGAGTAGAATTCTATACTTTGTCCACGACTGTTAAATATTTAATATTTATTTAATTCATTTTCATTTGATTTCTCCAATTTAAGAAAGATACATACGCCAGCATATATAATTTTCTCATTTTTCGGGCAACAAGTTTAATGAGGCGATTTCTGTAGCTTCCCTTACCTCTGGCGGTGTCAAAGGAATCTCGTTTTCACTGTCAGTATCTATTTGTTTAATGGTATCGCTTCTTTTGAGTATTATGTAAAATTATTATAAATATTTGATATTTAAACCACACAAATTTTGACGTTTCAAATTAAAACAAAATTACGCTTTGACTAATATGATAAAATTGTGATTTTTAAAAATATACAGCAGGTTGGAAATCCAACCTATAATTAACGGTCTATTTTTAATATGCCAACGCCGCGGTGGTAAATCCTGAACTCAGTAGTGGTTGAATAGAAATGCACTTGTGACGAAAAGCGATCTTATTCTTCACATTTGCTTTGCTCTTTAATTTTTTTCACGGAAACCAAATTGAAAGAATGCAAGTGTCATATATCGTTGAAATCGAAATTTTAACTGCTTTTCAATGGTTTGATTACAACAGTTGTAAGTAATTATAAAAGAAAAAAAATTGTTGTGCCAAAACGGCACTTAACGTAATACGATCGCAACCAAAACCTTTTCAGATCATCTGGAACACTAAAGAAACCCCCATGCAAAGTTTCATCCATGTCCGTTTCGCCGCTATCGTGCTAACACACACACACACACAGAGACATTTTTCAAAAACCACTTTTTTGGGTTCCTGGACCTCAAAACGTAAAGATTTGATGTTATCTCAATTTTCGATTTTGGACCAATTTTAGTAACCTCCACAAAAAAATTTTTTTTGGGAGGTTTAAAATACAGGCTCTTATTTAAGAAACCGAATTTGACCTAGAATGGCTCTAACCCTTCCACCAAAAGTCAAAGTGGCATATATTACCGAACTGCCCCCATCCAATTCTACAATCACCGGGTGATTTTCTTAATCTGAAACTTTCAAATATCCTGAACAATAACCACTCTATGAACAAATGCTTCAAACAAAAGTTGTAGAACTGGATGGGGGCAGTTCGGCGGCAGGTATATGTCACTTTGAGTTTGGGTGGAAGGGTTAACGTGATTCTAGCTCATATTCGTTTTTTTAAACGGGAACCCCGATTTCTTATTGCAAATTCGGATAGTCTGACTAAAAATAAACTACTTTTGTTTAATTTTTTCTGAAATTATCGTTTTTTAAGTGATCTGGCGAGAAACAATAAAAATGTTAGAAATTTGCGATTTTTGTACTTGAAAAAGAAGTTTGGATAAAAATTGTAAGAGGCAAAGAGAGTTTTGAATCATACCGGGAATGTTCTCAATTTTTTTCAGAACTGTCCATCCAATGTTCTTTTTTATGCACTTGATCCATTTGCATCGTCCTAGCACCTCTCCAAAGAAAAGACATTTTAAAAATGAATAGAGAAAATTGTTCCCAGTAAAATGATGTACAAGCAACATCTGATGTGTATTTTCAATAAAATCAATAGAAAGAAAGTTATAACCCTTAAATGATATTTTTCTTGAAATTTTTAGTCTATTCTTAATTACAACTTTTCCAGCTTCAACTTTACGGTAAGAAGTATTTAGACCAAGATTGTAGATAATTCAATTCTCTACAAAAGAAGCCTTAAAAAGGTTTTTGTGAGACTTACGGTTCTCAAGATATCAGCGAAAAACTGTTTCATCCCCTTTTTCAATATGGCTGCCAAATGCCAAATTCTTATATTTCCTCATTTGAAGATATTTCAAAAATGCCTTTCAGTTGGGGTTTGTATAAAAAGTAGACTTTAAAATATTCCCCATTACTAGGAAACGTTGTTAGGGACCACTTTATAATTTTCAACAGATGACCTCGATACATTTCTGAATCGGCGTCTAAGAATGACTGTTAGTTTGCATGCAACAAACTTTTGGGTGTCACTGGCTCTTGGAATATCTCAATATACAGGGTGTAATTAGTTTCATGTCATTAAAAAAAACTGGTGGTAGGGAACGACAAGATAAACAAAAACACCTTATATAACATGGGGTCTAAAGCTCATAGTTTTGGAGAAAAAAAATTAACAAAAATTTCGCAAATTTTCAATAAAATTTTTTGAGAACTACTGGAATATTGAGGTAGGTTTAGATCTAGATCTGATCTGAAGAAAACTATAACTCTCCCTTGTGCAATATTTTAGTTACTGTGGGTATTTCGTTATGTACACACGTCCAACCCGTCGTTCGTTGTTTTTGTTATTTTTGAATTTCGCGTCATTGTGTATTTATAGTTAAGATTTATTTTATTAACTTACCGTTCAAGTTGTCAAATTCTTGATTACATACAGACACAACTTACTTGTTCGTTCTTTTTGTATTCCTTTTTGGCTTTTGTACCAAGTTTTTGTTTTATTTTTCTTTATTGACAATGTTAGTTGATAGTTTAGTGTTTAGTGTTGAACGAAGTGCGTATGTCCTTAATTCGACGTACCGAACTGTGTATTGATGCAGTTGCAGAGATTTTGAATCATTTAGGTAGGTAGTAAGCTTTTAACCCAGCACACTCATTTATGTTATAAATGTTAATAAACTACATTTAAATTTTCTAAATTATGAACAATCCAATATTTTGTTCCAAATTAAAAAACACACATGTAAAGAAATGCTCTGTTTAAACCTCTATGGCCATTATTTGCTTGCAATTGTGCACGAAGAGAGAACGAATTATTTACCTCTTTATACTTGTCTCAGTTCGGTTGAGGCGGTCCATCAAAGGCGGTCGATGATCCTTTGACACCGCGTGTGCCGGCGAGCACTTTTTTATGACAATTTAAAAGTTGTGTAATTGGGAACTACAAGTCCATTGCCAAGAAAAGCAGTGGTTCTCAATAGTTGTCTATCATAATATTAAAAACCTAGACCTAAATCAGTTTTTTTCAAAGTGCCCCTAGAGGGAAAAGTCACAAAGGTTTTTTGTTTGTCTAGTCGGTCCCCATTACCAGTTTTCTTAATGACATGAAACTGATTACACCCTGTATAGTCTAGTATCATAGGGTCTGCTCGCGTCGATGTCCTGCTAAGTTTGAAAATTCTTTATTTTATGATTGCTGAGGTCTACTGGATCACCGAATGGCATGTTGGCGTTTCTGAAAATGAATTTTTATCCAGTAATATACAAATCAAGATGGCGGATAGGGTGATTTGAAAAAAATCATATCTCCCGTCGTAGTTGTCCGATCTTTTAGTTCAAAAAAGGAAATGCTTCAAAAATTATATGTTTTGGTACAAAAAATACAAGATCTAAAAATATTTAATATCTAACTGAAAATTTTGCAAAAAAATAAAATTATGCTTTGCTAACTTTTTTAAATATTTTTCATTTGAAAAACAATAAGTTATATGGAAAAACAGTTTAAACAAAAAATGTGTAGAATTTAATGGTGAATGCAACGATATATAATTTATTAAGTATTGGTTAAACAATAATGCTCCAAAATGTAAAAATCATGGCGCGCTACAGATATTGTGGAAGAATATTGCGGTGTGCAAGGTGAGTTTGGTCCGGCACACAGTTAATTAATGGAATAATTATACGATAATATAGCTTCTCTAAGTTACAAATTGCATTCAGGCCATGTCAGAAATGTTTTAAATTGTTTTAGTCTCAAAGAATTACAGCTTTTTCAAAGCGGCGGATTAAATAAATGTGTTTTTATTATTAATATCATAACATCATAAAGTAATAGTTTGACATAATCTTATATATTCTAACGACCTAAATTGCATTTTTAATTGTCTTCTTGGATTTAAAAATAATTCTGCATGTCATCTTCTAAAAAATATTTTTGGTTATTCGCAATATGTAAAAGTAAGAATACCACATGTTGCCTGATTTATCTTCATATCCATTATCGATGGAGTTACTAGATCTGGGGTATTTGCACAAAAGAAGTTTCCTGCAGAACACTGACAGGCTTCTGTGCAAATTATTCAATTTTTATTCAGGAACATATCATTGTTCGCCTTCTTGCAGCTAGATTTGACACGGTTAGTTTTACAGCTCTTTAGACGTGTGGGTTAAGCATGGAGACTGGCTCTAAATATTCATCAATTTTTCTCTACCCACAAAGACTAGTACCTGGCAAATTTTTGATATTTTCATTCCCACTTCTCCACACTGTTGCAATATAATGGACCCTAAATAAAATAACAATCAACCCCAAACCCATCAACTGTGGGTGGTATATGTTGTTTTCTCCTTGATTTTTGGTGGAAAACACTAGTCAGTTACCTTCTTTATTAATTCACTTTTATAGAGTAGACATACTAATTCGTGGAAATTGTCTTCAAGTTATGTGGTAGTTGTGTTCAGAGTTCCCAACAATGCATGCGATTTCAGTATTGCTGATAATTCCTACAGATCCAAAAATATTTTAGTGCAATATACGACCTTCTTTGGTAATTGCTCATAAACACTAACCAGAAGCACAAACATATCTGTATACGGACTGTGAACAGAAATTTGTGTCTTTTCCATATTGTTGAGTTAAACGAAGCATTAGAATAGCATCAGCTTCTTCATGATTATTGTCTTCTATGTTTATCAGCGGGATATATGGCTAGCTAGAGGAAGAACCCTATCGATTTTGAACAAATCGATTAATAAATAAAATAATTATTAATTTAAATTTTAAGAAAACTATTTTTAATATTTTGTAATTAGATTAAATGTCTAAAACTAATATTATTTAAAAATTAAAATTATATAAAAACTGCAGTGTAAATAATAACATATCGTAACACGCGCTATTTAAGAAAAAACGTATAAATTCAAATGGGTCGACTCAATGGTGCATGTCGTATTTTTGCACATTTATATGGTTATTTTTCAACCCATACCTATAAAGTTGTATATCGTTGGATTCGCCATAAAATTCTGCGCATTTTTTGTTTGAAATTTTATTTCATATAGCCTGTTGTTTTCAAGATAAAAAATGATGAATAAAATTAAAAAATAAATTTTTTTGTTTTTTTGGGAAGATTCCATTAGGTATTAAATATTTTAAAAAGTAAGAAAATCTGGTATTTTTTTTTCGTAAATTATATTTTTTTGTAAGCATTTTATTTTTTAGAAATTGAAAATTGGTCAATTATTACCGAAGATAAGATTTTTTGAAAAATCGGTCGCCATCTTTAATTGTGGATTACTGGAGAAAAATCCATGTTCAGAAATGCCAACAAGGCATTTGGTGATCCCGTTAGCTTATATTTTCATCAAATAAAGCGTTTTAAAACTTAGCAAGATATCGAGGCGAGCGGTCGTTTTTGAGTCCTATGATGATAGACTAATAGTTACATGCCAATACAAAATGTTCCTCAAAGGTGCTAAGCTACCACATTTGATAATTTACAGTTATAACGCAACGTACCAATTCTTGTGATCGAAATACTGCCTTAATAATTCTAAAGGAGGTTGCGCTCCATATATCTCTTTCATAGGCATGTTCACATCATCTAAAAAAAAGACAGTGGTTTTTCCTTTTGGTGCCCCATAATGACCACGTCTTCTTTTGTTCAATTTTGATATAACGAGATCCTGCGTTTGGTTTGCTGTTATTTGTACTGTAAAGGTGATAAATGCAGGTTCGTATTTTTCTCTATCCATTTGATTCATAAGGAGATCTTGAATATAAAAACTTTTTCCTGTTCCAGTGGGGCCCTGTAGTAAAAGAGCCTTTTTGTGACGGATGTGCATATTAATCAAAGCCATATATCTAAAATAATTAGTAGTTTTAGAAATATTTATACAGTGATATCGAAAATTATCTTGGTTAAAGATGAAAACCGTTGTCTAAGAAATCACTCCTACCACATCCAGATTTCCCATGCAAGTCTCTTGAAACGAAAATATCTTGATACTATATTTGCACTATAGTAAGTGGGAATAATTGCTCATAGAATCTTAAAAGTATATTGGAAATCGTCAGACACGATGTGGTAATGGGGGTGGGGTGGCTGATGTCAAAAAAAAATGTTGTAAACTTTTGTTCTCATACACACACTAAAACAATATTTTTGATAACCTCTAATAATGGAGTGAGGCGGGGGTGGCAGATATGGTTAAGAGAAAGTGAACTTGGCGCGAGACACTACCGTGTCTCTTGATTCTTCTTGACTTCTAGTATAGACACCAAAGTCCAAGTTTCTAAACTCTTACTTACTGGGTCGCTTTATATATTTAGCTAACATCTTAATTTAATTTTGTTACCCCTTTAATAATGGAGCTTATTCCGTTGAAGGAGTGAGGGGTAAAAAACTTGGGATTTGGTGTATACACTAAAAGTCAAGGTCATGAAATTTTTTATATCAGTCACCACCCCCTATAACACCTTAGTAAAGGTGTTAATAAAATAAAATTATGATTGGGTAGGTATGTGTATGAGAACCAATATTCTCAAAAAATGTTCTGGCATCAGCCGCCCCCATGACCACCTTGGGATAGACGATTTCCCACATTGTGTTATTAAAATTCGATGAGAAATTATTTCCACACGTTGGAGTGCAATATAGCATCAAAGATTTTCGTTTAAAGTGACTTGGACGGGACATCTGTATGCAGAAGCAGTGATTTTTTAGGCAGCAGTTTTTTGAGTACCGATCCGATATAAAATGACCGATTTCTTAGATTTGGTTACAGCAGCGGACACTAGACATTTATGACCAGACCCCGGCTCCGAAGTAGTTATGACGTAAAAGCCAGAGTCGGCTTTGTGCAATATGAACTATATAAACATTTTCATGCGCAATAATACAATATTTTACCTTATAATTATATCTAGTGAATTCCGTAATATTTAAAGGTAAATGGCCCCGAAACGGTTATAAGTCATGCTATGATGCACTTATTGTTGGATGCACAAACAATGCCTAGTAACTATACCTTATTAGAATAATAAAAATATATTATTTGCAATTGTTCTAAATCCGAAATAAAACTCCGGCGCCTGTCACTGCTTCACAGTAGAGAAATATACAGTAGACTCACTCCCTATCTAGTCTATGTAGAAAAAATGGAACTTGGTTTCGTTTTTTATGCTCTAGACCAGAGCAGACCAGACCGAGTGCGCAAGACCACGCGCACAGAGAGGAATGGCGCCAGTTTTAAAATCGAGTACAGAACTCGCGCGCTGTAACCGAGAACTAACTTGTTTCGTACTGAGTGTAACCCACGCGTCGATGGCAAGAGTGGGGGTCATGGACAAATATGAGTTGAAGTGACCCAACTGTATATTATTAAACTGTGACTGAATATCCCACTTGTGTTGTGAAAAAGGATCGTTCAACCGTTCAATGTCTACCGATGTAATCGGCGGATATTTAAAATACGTATAGTTTCTTATAGATGGCAGATTTATGACCAGCATTGAACAGTCCACTTCTTTGCCACACACAAAAATGTTGAAAAACCGGGGTTGTTTCTTAACACTGTTATGTATCCAATTTGTATTTCACTCAGCAATATCCCCTGATACTCTAAAAATATATTGACGTGGATCAAATACCTATAATGTTCATTCCATCAATTACTGTATACCGATCTGTTTCCGGCTTTCGTTGAACGTTGCGTGTAGCTAGAGGGATCCGTGAGAAATATCCATGTAAATATGATAAATTTTAGTTTTTATGACGTTCAGATGAAACTTGTTCTAAAATGTTTGAATTGCATGTCCACGAAAGTGTTTTTTCACAGCTGGCACAGAAAAGTTCTACACCGTTAAACCGCAGTTCCAAAAAATCTGTAATCTACGAAAGTACTGTTTTATTTAATGGAAAGCCACTCGACGCCATAAGAAATCACGACACATTTACTTCTATCAAATGTACTGACACGTCTGTAGTGTTGACTCCATAATGCGCATGTGCATATGAAACAATCCCACATGGCATTGGTAATTATGTAATAAATTAATAATAATTGCTGGGCCTTTTTAATTTCAAATGCTTTCTGTATGTTTGAAGTCTTCTGCAAAATATAAAACGCAATCTACTGTTTATTTTACTACTCTTATTGTTTATCTTATCCTATTTGCTGTCGTAAAAAGGCAGAAAGAGAGTGATAAGCGTGGCGGTGACTTTGTGGTGTCGAAAATTCTCCTTATATTTTTTTTTATTATAGTGCCTTATATTATGTGCACAGATAAAAATTATATTTTAAATTGAAAATTATTTAATATAGTTGAGAAGAAACATATGGGAGATGTTTACATTTCCTTAACTGATATAAAAAGTTGAAGTGGGCGTATGCCGTTTAAACTGTCGAGTTTTTTGTTTTCGATTAGACAATCAGACCGACGCGCGACGCTGCAGGTATATATAATGTGCGGCCGAAGTCTGATGTTTTTTATCCACCAGTTTCAGTAAACATCTCTTACATCTACTTGCTCAACTATACCAAATATATAATTTCTCCAAACCAATAATACATTATTTATTTATTATTTTATGAGTTTTATACCATACTTTTTATTTCTTACCGCAAAAGTAGGTATTTGTTTCCTATAAATAATGTATTTATTTGCTTTTGTGAATCATACAAAACGTTATATTTATCTGTGTGTGAAGACCGTCTCTGGCATAACTACTTTTGCGCCGGGCTCTGTTTATGACACTTTAAGCACAGATCTCAAGATACTGTACTGTTGTGTTACAATAAGCTCGTCAATATCATAGTAACGACACATTGCACATCCGTCAAATGGCATATCTTTTGAATTATCTTTAAATATGTAATAATCAGAGGTCGGATTTACCTATCGGATTCCAGGGATGGCTTTTACAGATGTTACATATTGTAAACACGTACTGAAACATTCCCAAAGTATAAAATCAGAAAGTTATGCAACATACTAAATTAATTTTATTTAATTTTACAATGTTTATGCGTATCTTAGTTTTATCGAGAAATGCACTATATTAAATAAAATAGTAATGTCTGACAGATTATTTTAAATTGCAGCAGGTATACCTGCTAGAAATTTACCTGAAGGCGCGGAGGGGAGTAATTTAACAGGATTACTCAGTGTATCTCTTACTGTAGATTTATTCAGACATAAGTACTAAAAACGGGGACTTAAAATGTCGCATTCTACTGAACCGACGCGACGCACGCAAGGTACAGTAAATTTTTGGATTCGCGATTTACATTTTGATGGTAGAGAACTGTATTGCACCAGATGTGACAAAGAAATTTCGTAGTCATGCAAAACGAATATTAATTCACATATTTCCTCGGAAAACCATGAGTGATACGCAACGTAATTTTAACTTAGAGGTGGTGGAATTTATGATAAGAGGTAACATACCGTGGTCGAAACTAGACAATCGACTTTCCAGGCAAATTAATAGCAAATCTAGCAATGTTATGGTACCTTCGGAGTCTACACTAAGAAAAAAATATTTATTTACGGAGTGCGAAAATATTAGATGGACAATTTCTTCTGAGCTGAATGGGAATTACGTCTGGCTTAGCGTGGACGAAACAATCAATGCTTGTGGATTCGAGGTATCGAATGTTTTAGTGGGTGCATCGGAGGAAAATTGCGCAGTGAGTGGACACTTGATCGCGTCTAAAGGTAGAAGCTACAAATTCCCGGACTATAACGATACAGTAAATTCAAGTTTACAAATCTTTTGGAGTGACTAATATGCAGAAAATAAGGAAAATGAATATCTTGTGATAGATATTTAATCGTAAGGAATATCAGTCCCTTCTTTTTTAAATTTTGACCGGCCGAAATAGATATTGATACGTGAGGAGTGTCACCTTCCCGGTCTTCAAAATTTCGATAAAGATAGATATTCAATTTTGAGAAATATTACCTCCGCTTTTCAAAGTGTTGATCGAGAGAAATACTTAATTTGAAGGAATGTCACCCCCTGCACTTTAAAATTTCGATCGAGAAAGATATTCAATTCTAGGAAATACTCCCCCGCCCTTCGAGATTTTTGTAGGAGTCGTATGTTACTACCTCCCGGGCCCCGATTTTCTCTCGACGGCCCTGCATACACGGATGTTTTCCACTAGCCATACGAGACCTTCAATATAAACCAACATCAGAATTTACTACATTGGATGCAATAAACGTTGTGTTCGATCTTGGTCAATATATTTTTCAATTACAGGGAGATATTGTTGCGAGGGTATAAAGACAATTCCAGACTGTTTTAAAAAAATATCCCGGATTTGTTACAATCACAGGTGTAATAGACCTTTTAAACGGCAAAGAAGTAGACTTTGATACACCGGGCATCAATGTGGTGACTTTGCGAAAGTTTAGATATTTGAAGTATACCCCAGTCACATCTTTTGACGTCGAGCGATTCTTCTCGTAATACAAATGGATTTTCAACGAATAATTTAACTCTGAAACATTTAGAACAGATATTAGTAATATCCTTTAATTATTGTAATCGGCATTGAAAAATACTTGTGTATGTTAACTCAGTACGTCCCCTTATACCTCCAGTTCTCTTCGAGTGAGTGACTTTATCAGCTAAAGATAATATGGAATTCGCTAAAAAAATTCAAGGTATGATATTGTTTCACACATGCATGCAAATCTTTATGCGCTGACACAAAACCACCTAAGGCCAACCCTGGTTTTATCACATATCCAATAGGCAAATCCGACCTCTAACAATAATATACCGAGTGTTCCATTTAAAAGAACAAATTTACGACGTCATGCCTAATTGGATCACCCTGTTAATTTTAAAATATTCTTTTGCATCCTCTGCTAAATCATATTTTAATATTTTCAAAATGTTTTATACGAGACCCAAGATATTTGGACAATGGGAAGGTCACATACCGTGTACAACCGAAAACATTTCTAAGTCGATTATTATCATATTTAGAGCAACAATAATCGTGTGAAAAATACTTAAACAATTGGAAGATGGTTATTGTTATCGTACCTGGCGGTATCTACAGTGGGAACAAGAGCCTGAAGAATGTTTTTACATTCGTCCACTCTTTCCGTACGCACAATCTCAGGCCAATATTTCCAGGTCCCCTTTAATCTGTAAATGTAGGCGTAATCAAATAATAATCCTTCGTGTGGAAGATTGATTTCTGTTTTTTCCCCCATGAATTCCGGATACGGATGGTCGTTTAACTGCCCGCTCCATATTTTCCTATAGAACTCATCGAACAATTCTCTTGATTTCATGTCTAAAATTGATGCCAAACCCCAAACACCTATAATGAAAAAGTACTTAATCAGTATACGTGACAAATAGTATATTAAACAACAAGTTTAGAAAAGCAAATTTTTAATAAGAGAATATGTGAATACTAAGCGAGAATATGACTCAAAAACTATATGAGTTTAGTAAAACTGCTTTTCTTACGAGATTTGTTTATACTATTTTTTCGTATTTTGTGTTAGTAGGTAATTATAAGTAAATAGTGATAGATATAGAAGCATTACAAAGTTTGAAATTTAAAAGAAATGTGTATGATTTGCGTTACCTAGTAACTGACACGGCTCTGTTTATTTATATATAGCAGTTAAGTCTCATTTTTGTGAGGACCGGTTTTTCAATGTCCAGTTAAATAGCTTAACTGTCAGATAAAATTTATCTGGCAGATAAACTGTTTTTCAATGTGCAGGTAAAATTTATCGGAGGGTTAAACTCACTATCTGAAAGTAAATTTAGCAGAGAGTTGAAAGTGCCAGGGAAGTGCCAAGGAAAGGAAGGGAACGAGAAAATAATTTTGAGAATTATGATGATAAAGATGTTTTAATAAGATTTCGACTGCGTAAAGAAACTGTTTTACATATCATTGAGATGATAGAGGACGTTGCAGGAATAATTCTGTTTCTCCAATCGCTTAAAGTGTAGTTAGCACCTTTTTTACTTTTTACGCTTTCTATTGCAATTATTACTGATACACAAACGCACAAAATTAAGAACATACCATCAATCAACACCCTAGACAATGCAATGAATTTTGAAGTTAAATTAGATAAACTGTCACTAAAACACGCGCGCAATTTGAATTAAACTAATGGAAAGAAACTTGAGGTAGAATCAGTAGTGCCAACATAGCTAAGAAATAATTCAACTCATGAATACGTAGCTGGCAGTTAAATTATTGTTGATAAACACTAACATAGATATAACTGCCAGCTAAGCGTAACTAGCAGTTACCTATCTGGCACTTTTAGCTGGACATTGAAAAACCGGCCCTGAATCGAATTAATATTAGTTATAAGAATTAGTCTTGCTACTGAAAACAATTTATAAAATTGTTCTGAAGACATTTTAAATGCCGCTCGAGAAGCATCTTCGAGCTTACTTCCTTTAAAATCCAAGAAAAATAAATACGAGAGGTATATGAAATATTTTTTAACTGGAGGATGACAAAAAACGCACTAAGAACTGATAAAATAGTCATTTAAGATACAAGTGTAAAAAGCCATTATTTATTGCACGAATGGCTAGATTAAAAATACGAGCGAAGCGAGTGTTTTTAAAAGCCATGAGTGCTTACGTTTTATCTTCGATCGGGCCAATTATTGTAAGAAATTCGCAAGTTTTCATGAATATTTGTAAAACTGTATCAACCTTTTGTGAATGTCACTTTGACGGTTGGTATTATTCGAGTTGTAGTTGAAGTCGCCATTCTAATTATGTTACTTCATGGTCGTGACTGAAAATCTGTGATGATGGTAACCAATGAAACGATATAGGTAATAAATAAACTGGCGTAGCTGAAGTCGCCGTTGTTGTTCTTGAATGTTTGTATTAAAATATCAAGTTAATAATGTTTAATGGTGATTATAGTAATGTAGAAGAGTTTCAAAATACTCCAACAGAAGTTATGAACATGGCACAAGCGGCAACGTCAACTTTAATACCTGAAAAGTCACGAAAACAATATGAGTTGGTGTATAAACGATTCAGCGATTGGTGTGTTTTGAAGATAGTGAAGAATTTTACGGAAAATGTGTTCCTTACGTATTTTTCAGAAAGAGCCAAGCATATAAAACCTTCAAGTCTTTGGTCGGAATATTCAATGGTGAAAGCTAGAAAGAAATATTTTCTGAGATATTAAAAAATGACGATTGGAAAAAAATAATTTCCACACCCTGTAGTAAAAAATTTAAGCCGTTGCGGACATATGTTCATATGAACTTTTCTTCATAAAATGACTGATGGAATCATACCCTAAAATATCAATACGTCATTAAGGAACACCCTGTATGTCACTAAAAGAGACCTTTTCACTTTGCTTCGTTAAGCTCATAGTTTCCTTTTCATTTTCTATCAATCCAAAGCAACCGTCACCCAATTTTTTTAAAACCAGTTTGATTCTTTGACTTCTAGTTTCGTTAGTAGTCTGCCGGCTTCGGTGGGATTTTTAATGATACTAAATCATTGATACCAGGCTCATACCTATATGAGCCTAATATCAATATTTTCATAAAAAAACGCAGATTATGAGTTGACATGGTGATAATTAAGCTGTAAATGGCGTGGGAAAAAAGGGATAGCGTATACTTATACAAAACAGCATCGAGGAATTAGAGCTCATATAGTATTAGATTTGTTATTAAGGTAGCAAAAACACGATTGTTAAATACACTTCTAGGACTCCTAAGACTTTTCACCATAATTTCAAGAGGGCCCTCATAAAACTACAAAAATTGTACAGTATACATTGTACTTATAGTCCAGTAACTCAGGGATTTTACCTACAAAAATTATTAACAGCAAACCGAGGTGTGTAAAAAGTCGGAAATTTTCCGAACAATTCAATGAACTGATTTTAAAACAAATGACGAACTTGCATCCTCTTCAAAATGGCGGCCAAAGTTTGAGAAAAGCAGTTTTTTGCGTTAAAAAAAAAACTTGACGTTGCACAAAAAAAAGTTTAATAGCAGATTTGTGTAACTTTTTAATGCGGATCGAACCGGCCTGGTCCGGTCTCATAAAATTGCAAAATGAATTAGTTATTGCAAAAAATCCGTTAAAAATAGCAATTTTTTTAAATACCTGTATGTTCATGAAGAGAAGATATTCGTTAACTAAACTCGCGTTTTTTTCAATGTCCAATAGCTCATACAGGCCATCAAATTTTTATACCGAACCGGTGTGAAAAGTTTCTCTAAAAGTTGCGCTAACCTGTGCAATTATTGCGCATGTCACGCATGTTCTCAGCCTGCGTTCTTTATGTGGATAGGGCCCTCGGAAAGTAAAAAAAATGCCACATTTCTCGTGTGTAGATGTCTTTCGTGGCGTTTCACTTTCGGTATAAAAGTGATCATCATCGGGTGACAAAATTTTGATATTTTAGAAGAAACATGATAAAAGTCAGGGGTATGCAATAACTGGAGACAAATCGAATAGCGCACAGTGATGTTCCCGTCTGCGTTCTTTATGTGTATAGAGCCCTCGGAAAGTGAAACAATGTCACATTTTCATGTGTAGGTGTTTTTCGTGGCATTTTACTTTCGGTATGAAAGTGATCATCGGGTGACAAAATTTTGATGCTTTAGAAAAAATATGAAAAATATCAGGGGTATACAATAATGGGAGACAAATCGAATAGCACTCAGTGGCGTTCCCGTCTGCGTTCTTTATGTGGATGGGGCCCTCGGAAAGTGAAAAAATGTCACATTTTTCGTGTAGGTGTTTTTCGTGATATTTCACTTTCGGTATGAAAGTGGTCATCATCGGGCGAAATTTCGATGTTTTAGGAAAAATCTGAAAAAAATCAGAGGTACGCAGTAAGGGGAGAGAAATTGAATAGCGCACAGTGGCGTTCTCCGTCTGCGTTCTTTATGTGGATAGGACCCTCGGAAAGTGAAATAATGTCATATTTCACTTTCGGTATGGAAGTGGTCATCATCGGGCGACAAAATTTCGACGTTTTAGTGAATATCTGAAAAAATTAAGGGGTATGCAGTAATGGGAGACAAATCGAATAGAGCACAGTGGCGTTCTCTTTCTGTGTTCTTTATGTAGGTAGGACCCTCGGAACGTGAAAGAATGTTACATTTTTCATGAGTAGGTGTTTTTTGTTACATTTCAATTTTGGAATGACAGTGGTTATCGTCGGGTGACAAAATTTCGACGTTTCAGAAAAATCAAAACAAACTCAGGAGGACGTAGGAAGGTGAGAGAAATGGAATGGCGCAAAGCGCAGCTCTGTGTCTCGTTTCGTTCTCGGTGGAAGCGGTGAAAAACTTCGATTTTCATTCTCCGCTAACTTTGAGCGGCCGTATCTCGGAAACGAAGGACCGCAGCGACTTTCGGTTTGCGCCACTCGATTTCTCGTTTGATTTTAAATAGCTAAATATGCCATCGAGCTCGTAAGATTTTTTGTTTGGGAGAATTGGTCCTCGAAGCTGGATTCACTTTAGCGGTCCATATCTCACGCAAAAATTACCGGAAAATCATCGGATTGGAAATTTAATCAGCAATCAATTAAGCGTACAAGAGGGATCAATTTTCTAGAAAAAGTTACAACGACTATATTGCAGTGGCGTTGAGTGAAATAAAAATCGTAGGAATTGTAGTAATTATATCTGGATATCAACGTTGGCATGCGTGAGAAAAAAAACTGTAATGGAATTTTTTTAAAGAAATTTCATTAAGAGGTCAGTGTTGCTTGAAAAAAATTAAAGTAAAGCGTTTAGCCCTGAAAAGTCGTGAATTTAAAAATTCAGATGTTTATAACTTCTATCTAAACAAACAGAGGAACTTTATCTCTGCAAAGAAAGTTGAAATTATTTTAAGGGGATTCAGAAAAGAAATAACAAAAAGCATCAACTTTTCGATTTTAAACGATTTTTTTATTATTCCACTCATCCCCTAAAAGTCAGACAGATCTTACAGCCAAACAATCAAAAATAGGATGTAAACGCATGTGACCTTTCGTAAGCCAAATTATTAGCTCTACATTTTTTTATCTGAAACCTTTTCCATATCTCTCATCGTTCTCGATTTATACGCAAAAATAAACAATTTCATCCTTTTTGTACCCTTAAGGAAAGTGTAGGACTAATAATATATTAGACTTTTTATTTTACATCTCAGCTCAATACAACTTTTCCTGTAGAGATCCCCTCCGGTCACATTTTTGCGATTTAACCTACCTATTTGGACTAGTAACTAGATAGGCGAGAGAAATGGAATGGCGTAAACCGCAGCTCTTTATCTCGTTTAGTTCTCGAGATATGACCTCGGAAGAGGTGAGAAACTTCGATTTTTACCTTCCGGAGTCTTTGAGCGGCCGTATCTCGGAAAGTAAGGATCGCTTCCCGCGATCGTATCTCGAAAACGAAACGAGATAAAGAGCGGTTTGAGCCATTCGATTTCTCTCACCTTCATACTTACCCCTACCCACACCGAAAGTAAAATATCACGAAAAACTCGTAAACACGGAAAATTTGACATTTTCCATTGGGAAACTGTTTCGAAGGCCCCTATTCAGAGAAATAGCACAGATGGAAAACTTCGGTGTCCACTATTCGATTTTGCTCCGCTTACTGCGTATCCCTGTTTTTTTAGATTTCTCCTAAACCATATAATTAACCAAGGCTGTACACCGACATTTATTAACTCTAGAAGTCAAACCATAGTAGATATCACCTTAGCTACAAACCGTATATCCAACTCGATCCAAGACTGGCATGTGTCTGACGCTGCTTCAATGTCAGACCACCGCTGGATTGAATTCGGCATTAAATTAATCAAAGCACCAAGAAAACTCCTCAGGAACCCCCGAGACACTGACAGAGATGAATATCGACGTCAACTCAGGGAGAACCTGAGGGATGTACACAGCGGGGTGCCACAAAACAACGGAGAGATTGAGTAGTATGTTAAAACTGTTCAAACCGCTATGAAAAAAGCTTACGAAGCATCGTGTCCCTTGAAGGCCGTACACCAGCAGCCTGGGGAAGCCACTAAATGGTGGTGCCAGACGCTGACCGACCTCAAGAAACAAGCTAGGACATCGTTCAACAAGGCGAAAATGACAAAACTTGAATCAGATTGGGAGCTATACAGAACCAATCAAAGAGAGTTCAAAAAACTAGTCAGGCAGAGACAACGAGAGGCATGGAGAGCCTACTGTGAGGAGATCGAGGATTACTCGCAGGCTGCTAGGCTACATAAAATACTTGCCAAAAACAAAGACAATCACCTAGGTCTACTGAAAAAGGATGATGGTACCAGTACCAACGACCTACATGAAAGCCTAGAGTTGCTTATGGAAACTCACTTCCCAGAATCTGTAGTGACAGATCGGAAGGAATGGCCAAATGAAACCGACACTCAACCCACCGAACTGGACTGGCAAACTGCCAAACAAATTGTGAGTGAAGACAGAATTAAATGGGCAATACTGGGCTTCTCCCCCTTCAAATCGCCAGGTACTGACGGCATTCATCCAGCCCTTTTACAATGGAGTCTGGATGAAATAGTGCCGCACCTGACAGCAATATTCAGGACGTGCCTAGCACACCTTTATATTCCGAAGGTGTGGAGAGAAGTCAAAGTAGTGTTCATACCAAAGGCGGGAAGAATAGACTATACTACCCCCAAAGCATACCGACCCATCAGCTTGACCTCGTTCCTTCTCAAGGCGATGGAAAAGCTATGTGAGCGATACTTGAGGGATGTTGCGATTGCTGCTAATCCCACACATCCCAATCAGCATGCATACACCCCGGGCAGATCCACCGACACCGCCCTTCATGCGGTTAGTGGTCGGATTGAAAAGTCTTTGGACAATAAAGAGTCCACCCTGGGTGTCTTCATAGACATAGAAGGCGCTTTTGATAAAACCACCTTTCCAAAAATTACAGCAGCCCTCACGAGCAGGAACGTTTCTCCGATCGTAAGTGGCTGGATATCCAACATGCTCTCAAAAAGAGCGGTACAGATTAACATGGGAGACATCGCTGTTAGAGGAATGGTTGCAAGAGGCTGTCCTCAGGGGGGTGTCTTATCACCTCTTCTATGGAACTTAGTTCTTGACAGCCTCCTGCGCCGCCTCAACTCCGAGGGATTCCACACAATTGCATACGCAGATGATCTAACGATACTGCTTAGTGGTAAATTCGAAGGAGTCCTCTGTGATCGAATGCAGATGGCCCTGAGAATAATCGAAAGATGGTGCAGAGAACACTCTCTGTCGGTCAACCCCAGGAAGACAGAGCTGGTCCTCTTCACAAGGAAAAGGAAATTGGGGCCAATGACGGCCCCCGTTCTCCTAAATACCACACTAAATTTCGCATCAGAAGTAAAATACCTTGGAGTAACTTTTGATGCCAAACTAACATGGAATCTTCATTTAGACAGAAGACTAAAGAAGGCTTACATCTCTTTTGAGCAGTGCCGCAGAACCATAGGGAAAACCTGGGGAATGAAACCCAAAGTGGCTATGTGGATTTACACTGCTATAATAAGACCAATGATAGCCTATGGAGCCATCGTCTGGTGGCCTAAGAGTCAGCAGACTGTAGCGAAACGTAAGCTCAGCCAGGTACAACGAGTAGCCTGTTTAAACACAATTGGAGCTATGAGAACAACACCAACAAGAGCAATGGAAGTGATGCTGTGCCTGCCACCACTAGACATATATCTAGAAGAGATGGCCCTAACTACTATGGCACGTCTCAAATCCGTTGGCATACAGCCAAACATAGGATGTGGAGTGACCAGATGCCGGCTGTGGAATGAGGCAATTAAACAAATGCCACTTCTGCAGGTACGTTCAGATGGTATTTCTCCACAGTTCATCTTTGATAGACCCTATGAAATACACACCAACAGTAGCAATGAGGCCGTCAGTGAAGGAACAGTTAACATCTTCACAGACGGATCGAAAAAGAAAGAAGGAACAGGTTGTGGGGTATACTCCAGGAACCTGCAAATTCAAATTAAATGGGCTATGGACAAACAAGCCAGTATAATACAAACAGAACTGGCGGGAATAACTATAGCCGCAAAAGAAATTTCCCGTAGACAAATAACGGGAAAAATAATAAGAATCTACACTGATAGTAGACAATCACTACTGGCCCTACGGAGACACAAAATAACAATAGGGTCAGTATGGGAATGCCATCAGGCACTCGTGGGCGCCTCCAGCATGAACAGTGTCATTCTATGCTGGGTCAAAGGGCATGCACAGTGCAGAGGCAACAGGGAAGCTGACAGTCTGGCTAAGAAGGCAGCCAGTCTAAGTATACTTGGACCTGGCCCTTCCAACATACTGCCGACCTCAGCAATAATGCTAATGATTAAAGAAGACACCCACAGAAAATTTAAAAAACTGTGGGATGAAACTCATAGTTGTCAGTTGGCCAGGGATCTGCTTAGATACCCTGACAAGGATACAACGATGATCTACCTGGGAATGTCCAGGAAGAACCTGCGCTTCGCGACAGGAATTCTTACTGGTCATTGCCAGCTGAGGAAGCACCTTTATAATATGAAGTTAAATGACACACCCCTATGCAGAGGTTGTGAACAAGAAGACGAGACTGTCCAACACGTACTCTGTGAGTGCCCGGCAGTCTCCTCTAGCAGAGAATCCATTTTGGGAGAACGTTGGCCTACACTGGCCGACTTGAGGGATATTCCCCTAGGCAGCATCACCACCTTCTTCACAAGATTAGGATGGTTGGAGGCCTAGGTGGAATCCTGTATCCCTCGGGAGGACGTACAAGGGGCCCAATGGGGCCTAGGTGCTGCGGCCACCTAAATGTGACTGCCCTCCCACAAACTCCAAACTCCAACCATCTCATCTAGATTACAAATAGGTACATTTACTCCATATAAAAATTACTTTTTACAGTAATGATATGTTATAATTAGATATGCTCCTGATTTATTAGCAATATTACTAACAAAAAGTTATTGAAGATGTAGAATAAACTATAGCCCGGGAGGCAGCGACTGAAATCATTTCTATAAAGCTAGATTTTTTTCCAAAGAGAGTTTAGATAGCATCTATAATGAAGGTGCAATTCTACCAAACTCTTGGTGGTGCATAAGTGGGTAAAAAATTAAAGAAAAAAACAGATGGACGAAAATTTCGTTTTTGGAATTGTCACGAATTGTCAAAAAATGACGATTCGCCTTCGCTCCTGCCGCCCTCAATTTTCGATTTTCACCTCTCGAATTTCGTTGTACGGTCATCGCCGGTCTTCTCCTCGCCATCGAGACATAGAACAGGTCTTCGATCGCCGTATTTATTCAGTTCTTACGTTTGAAAAATTGACTTACGGTCGTGCTAATTAGCGACTATTTTTAAGTGGTTTCCCGAGTTCGAATCCCACCTAGGGATACTTTTTTTTTTCGTTTTCAATCTTTTGGCAGATATTTTTTATTCTATAATTGCTATTCGCTCCGTTCTATTGCATTTCTCTGAAAAGTTTTGCATTTTCCGCCGCGAAATATTAATCTGCACTATTTCGATTAAAACTTAGAAATTTCCTTACCAAAATAATATAACATAATGTAGTAAATAAAAGCTTATTAACAGATCTATAAAAATACTGTCTGTTAATTAATACTAATGAGGAATATAATTGTCGTGATTTGACTACGTATTGCCGTTTTTGCAATGTCTACCAAAGATTTAGCCACCCGGAAGTAGAATGTGATTTTTGTTCCAAATAGAGCATCTTAATATTCCGCGGCGGAAAATGCAAAACTTCTCCGAAAAATGCAATAGAACGGAGCAAATCGCAATTATAGAATCAAAAATATGTGCCAAAAAATTGAAAATGAAAAAAAAAATATCCCCGGGCGGGATTCGAACTCGGGAAACCACTTAAAAATAGTCGCCTATTGGCACGACCGCAAGTCACTTTTTCAAACGTAAGAACTGAACAAATACGGCAATCGGAGACCCGTTCTATATCTCGATGGCGAGGAGAAGGTCGGCAATGACCGTACAACATGAATCGCGAGGTGAAAATCGAAAATTGGGGCCGGCAGGAGCGAAGGCGAATCATCATTTCTTGACAATTCGTGACAATTCGAAAAACGAAATTTTAAATATTTAATTTTTTACTCATTTATGCATAACTAAGAGTTTGGTAGAATTGCGCCTTCATTATAGATACTATCTAAACTCTCTTTGAAAAAAAAATCTATCTTTATAGATATTAACGCGAAAAATCTGTCGCTGCCTCCCGGGCTACTAGAAATGTAACAATTCAATTGGTAAGTAAATTTAAATTATTTTAAGCCATATTTCAAATGGCAGAGAAAACAAAAAGTTCGACCCTGCAGTTTTTAGTGATTTGAAGCATAGTTGGTACTTCGAATAGCTACTGCTTCGCCCTCTATTAGTAAACCGTCCAATTAAATTGGCAAAATTGAATACATTTTTTCTAACATATTAATCTCCCTTAGGAGCAAATATTATGCCGAGTTTTAACTTTTTTTTACATTTAATATATTTATTCTAGTACGTATCATATTTTATTTGAATATATGAGTCCCATTAAAGAATATAAAATAATTAATGGTGAATTACGGACGATTCAGTGGCACGTTCGCGTGTAATAATCCAAAGGAAATATTTAATTTGATTTAGTTTTCAAATATAAAATATGATACGTACTAGATTTAAGTTAACTAGTTCTAATATTTAAATCAAATCCGATTTTTGTTGGTTTGTTTTTGAGAACAATATGTTGAAAGATTTACGACTGTGAACGCGGTATTTTGACATTGATAACACAGCCTTAAGTCTAGCTATTTTGCAAACAACTGAAATTATTGAGTGAAAATTCATAGTAATAGTGTTGTTAATATTCTACTTAGGTGGTCTTATAGTTTTTTTTAAATATACGTACTAAGAAAAAAAAGTTATGGCCAAAAATAGTAAATATTTCCCTATCGGATGTCTCTTTCTAGGGAATAGCCACCTTAAGAACTAAATAAATACGACGAGTGGAGGATTGTGTGATGTCTCTACGGAAAAAGAAAGATTGGCATTTTGTTGGTGTCGTAAATTGCGACGGCAAAATCGGAAATTCAGCCCGGCACGAGAGAGTCAAAAACGGCTTTTTTGACATTTGTGACAGTACAGTATTAAGGCACATTCTGTCCATTTATAAATAGTACAAATTTCTGTTACGATAGCTCCGAGTTTCATTGATTTTGCAATACTTAGCAACGACCGATCAAGTTCTCAAAATGTTATATTAAATATATATGTATTCTACAATAATCACTGCAAATGTCAGTCCTTTCTCTTAAAAAATGACGCCACAAGAATTTCTTTAAAAAAAAATTATCTCGTCTCCAGAGGGTCGGAGAGCTAATTTTTTTTTGTAAATTTGTAGAAAAATGCCAGCTATCTATTGGCAATAATGGTGTTGAAATATAATTTAAAATGTCAAAAATATTCAAGGTTTTTTGGGGTAAAAACAAATATCGATTTTTGACCGATTTTTCGAATATTAGAGATCATTTCGTGAGATGCGCAATAACTGCACGGGTTAGCGGAACTGTTGAATAAACTTTTCGGACTGGTGTGGTATAAAAATAGGAAGGCCTGTATGAACTATTAGACATTGAAAAAAACGTGTTTTTTTCAAAAAATTGATTTTGCAAGAAATTTGCAATATTTTGAATATCTGTAAAAACGCTCTTATTCGACATATCTTGGACTACGCTTTCACCGAGTTTCGTTAAAGAATATCTTCACGGAGATACAGGTATTTCAAAAAAATTTAATTATTAACGGCTTTTTGCAGTAACTAATTAATTTTACAATTTTCTGAGACCGGACTGGGTCGGCTCGATCCGTACTAAAAAGTTACACAACTCTGCTATTAAAGCTTCTTTTGTGCAACGCCAAGTTTTTTTTCTTAATGCAAAAAACTGTTTTTCGCAAACTTTGGTTGCCATTTTGAAGAGGACGCAAGTTCGTCATTTGTTTTAAAAACAGTTTATTGAATTCTACGGAAAATTTCCGTTTTTTTACATACCTTGGTTTGCTGTTAATAATTTTGGCAAAAAGCGCGATATTTTCGACAGATTTATTGGACTATTAGGGTATATTTAATATTTCAGTACTCCAGTTCAATATCGCTTCATTAAAAAAAAGGTATTTACACAGAACTTCCCTCTTTATTTGTGCATGGCGGTCACTCTAAAAAAATAATAATTACGAAATGACATTGAAAATAATAATCGGAATATAGTTAGTTATCACTATTATTACAAATAAACCCGGTAACTTTTGGTCAAAAAAAATATACAGAGTGCCCAATGTGCTCATCCAACATCAAAAGTTCAATACTTACCTTTACAAATGTCCACCTTGACTGAATTATTTCTTGGGATGACCACCCAGTACATTTTTCAATAAAAGTATAATAGGTGCATATGCCAAATATTATTGCTATCTGTCACATTTCCAATTCCACATTAACGCAGTGGAGTGGAAGTATAGTGGTGGTTAAAAAAATTCGTTTTTTTTTAATTTTTCAAGAATGTTGGTAAAAATGTTTCAATTTTTTTTTTCTGAAATAAGTTTAGAATGTCATGAAACGTGAAAATTTTAAATTTGAGCAAAAAGGAAAGTTTCCTTCTACTCTATAGTAGTGGTAAACATTTTTTTTAAATAGGTTTAGAATGCCATGAAACGTAAAAATTTTAAATTTGAACAAAGAAAAAAAAAATTTCCATCTAATTATTTTAATAGTAAAAAATTTTTCCAAAATTTTTGAAATTTTTTTTTTCTGAAATAGGTTTAGAATGTTAAAACATGAAAATTTTAAATTTGTGCAAAAAAAAATTTTTTCCGTCTATTCTAGTGATAAAATATTTTTCCAAACTGGTAAAAAAATGTCATTCTTTTTTCCGAAATAGGTTTGGAATGTCATGAAACGTGGAAATTTTAAATTTGAGCAAAAAAAAATTTTTTCATCTATTCTACAGTAAATTGATAAATTGATTAAAAATGTTTCCAAAAAAATTATTCAATTTTTCAAAAATTTTTTAAAATTTATTTGAATAGATTTGGAAGGCCATAGAAACGTGGAAATTTTAAATTAGAACAAAGAAAAAAATCCATCTATTTTAGTGGTAAAACTTTTTCAAAAATGGTAAAAAAAAATCTAACATTTTTTAAAAAATAGGTTTAGAACGCTATGAAACGTGGAAATTTTAGATTTAAAGAAAGAAAAAAAATGTATCCATCTATTTTAATGGTAAAAATTTTTTCAAAAATGTTGGTAAAAAAAAATTTCAAACATTTTATTTTTGGAATACTTAGGTTTAGAATGCCATGAAACGTGAAAATTGTAAATTTGAACAAAAAAGAAATTTCATCTATTTTAGTAAAATTTTTTTCAAAAATGGTGAAAAAAACGTTCAAGAATTTTTTTTCTGAAATAGGTTTAGCTTGTTATGAAACGTGGAAATTTGAAATTAGAGCAAAGATAAATGTTCGTCTATTCTATGAGTGATAAATAGATTTAAAAAAATTTCAAATTTTTTTTATTTTTCAAAAAAAAATTAAATTTTGTTGAAATAGGTTTGGAATGCCATGGAAACGTGATAATTTTAAATTTGAACAAAGAAAAAAAATCCATCTATTCTATGAGTGATAAAAATAGATTAAATTTTTTTTTTTAATTTTTTTATTTTTCAGTTAAATTTGTTTTTGTTGAAATAGGTTTAGAATGCCATGGAAACGTGGCAATTTTAAATTTGAACAAAGAAAATAAATTTCCATCTATTTTAGTGGTAGATAAATTTTTTTCAAAAATGGTAAAAAAAATTCTAATTTTTTTTTTTTAATAGGTTTAGAATGCCATGAAACGTGGAAATTTGAAGTTTGAGTTTGAGCAAAGAGAAAAATTTTTTTCATCAATTTTAGTGTAAGATTTTTCAAAAATGTTGGTGAAAAAAATGTTCAAAAACTTTTTTTTCTGAAGTAGGTGAGTGTCATGAAACGTGGAAATTTTAAATTTTAGCAAAAAAAATTTTTTTTCATTATTTATTCCTATTAGACGGTCCGGTCCACCCTGTATATATTACAGTGAAAGTTTAACCATTTCTTCGCTGACAGTAGCGTCACCTACCTACCAAATTTGACTGCTCTCCGTCAAGACAGACTGACGGAATTGAAAAACCTATATTTTCGTAATCTACGTGATCTGAAACGTCAAAATCCGAAAAAATCTCGGAGGGTGATTTTTTCTCGAATACAATACCCTTCGGTATGCGAGGAAAGTAAAAACAAATGTCATTTTGACTGTCTATTTGGCAGTTCTTAATAAGTAAACATTGTCGGAAGTGGCGTTGTGAAAGTAATTTCTTTTACCCTTTATTAAACATTCCTTTTTGAGATTTAATCTTTTATATCAAATCAAATTTGGTGACAGTCCGCTAACAAACAACAAGTATAAAAAACCGCTGCCTAAGGAATCACTACTTCCACATCCAGATTCTTCATCCAAGTCGTTTTAAAGGAAACATCTTGACTATATTTGCACTCTAGTATGTGGAAATTATTGGTCATAGAATTTTAATAATATTTGGGGCAGATGTCATAGAAAAGTTTGAGGAGTTGGTTTCTACCATATACGTTAAAAATGAAGTTTTTAGTTCACCCTACTTATTTTCTACTATTCACCTCCCACCCCTTCAATGGAGTCATCTCAATCAGATGTCACTACAATACATACGTGTACTAATCTCAAGTGAATATCTCAATTTGATGTTATCAATCCCATTAATAATGAAGTGGAGGTGGTGGAGTTTGAAAAATATTAGAAAGAAATCTGAGGCCTTGGTTTCTAGTATATACACCGAATCCCAAATTTCTGTACTCTTATCACCTTGATTTACTTATTTTCCCCTAGTCACTCCTGAAATATATTATTAAAAAATCTGAGGCCTTGGCTTCTAGTACATATACCGAATTTCAAGTTTCTGTACTCATAACAGCTTGCTTCACTTATTTCCCCCTATTTACCCCTAAATAACCCCCAACCCTTCAACGAAATCATCTCAAAGTATAATCTAGTTCCAGCTGTTGTAATTCATACGTGTACCAAATTTCAAATGAATATCTCAATTATATTTTATCAACCCTTTTAATAATGAAGTACGGGGTGGTGGGGGTTGAAAAATATTACAAATAATCTGAGACCTTGGCTTCTAGTACATACACCGAATTTCAAGTTTCTGTAGTCTTACCAGGTTGCTTTACTTATTTTCCCTATTTACCCCTATGTAACCCCCACTCCTTCAACGCAATCATGTCAAAATATAATCTAGTTTCAGATATAGTTATAATACATAAATGACCCAAATTTCAAGTAAAAATTTAAATTTAATTTTATCAACTCTTAATAAGGGAGTGGGGGTGGTGGGGAGATGGAAAATACTAATAAAAAAACCTGAGACCTTCGCTTCTAGTACATACGCCGAATTTCAAGTTTCTGTAGTCTTACCAGCTTGCTTTACTTATTTTCCCCTATTTACCCCTATTTAACCCCCAACCCTTCAACGGAATCATCTCAAAATATAATCTAGTTCCAGATGCCGTTATGATACATATGCGTACTAAATTTCATGTGAATATCTCAATTTTATTTTATCAACCCCTTGAATAATGGAGTAGGGGTGGTGGGGGGCTGAAATAAATTATCAAAAAATCTGGGGCCTTTGCCTCTTGTACATACACCGAATTTCAAGTTTCTGTACTCATACCTGCTTGCTTTACTTATTTCCCCCTATTTACCCCTAAATAACCCCGAACCCTTCAAAGGAATCATATCAAAGAATAATCTAGTTCCAAATGTCGTTATAATGCATACGTGTACCAAATTTCAAATGAATATCTTAATTTTATTTAATCAATTGGAGTAGGGGTGGTGGGGGGTTGAAAAATATTATAAAAAAATCTGACGCTTTGGCTTCTAGTACATACACCGAATTTCAAGTTTCTGTGGTCTTACCAGCTTGCTTTACTTATTTTCCCCTATTTACCCCTATTTAACCCCCAACCCTTCAACGGAATCATCTCAAATTATAATCTAGTTCCAGATGTCGTTATAATACATACGTGTACCAAACTTCAAATGAATATCTCAATTTTATTTAATCAACCCTTTTCATATTGGAGTAGGGGTGGTGGGGGTTGAAAAATATTATAAAAAAATCTGACGCCTTGGCTTCTAGTACGTACACCGAATTTCAAGTTTCTGTACTCTTACCAACTTGTTTTACTTATATTCCCCTATTTACCCCCAAATTAACCCCCAACCCTTCAACGCAATCATCTCAAAATATAATCTAATTTCAGACGTCGTTATAATACATACGTGTACGAAATTTCAAATGAAAATCTCAACTTTATTTTATCAACCCCATTCATGGGGTAGGGGTGGTGGGGGGTTGAAAGATTTTATAAAAAAATCTTAGGCCTTAACTTCTAGTACATACACCAAATTTCAAGTGTCTGTTCTCTTACAAGCTTGCTTTACTTATTTTCCCCCATTTTCCCCTATTTAACCCCCAACCCTTCACCGGATTTTCTCAAAAAACAATCCAGTTCCAGATCTCGTCATAATATATGCGTGTACAAAATTTCAAGTCAATATCTCAAACCGTTCCGGAGAAAACGTGCGGACAAAAAAGTTACAGACAGACAGACAGAAATTTTTTTTTCGCTCAAATTTAAAATCTCGACGTTTCATGACATTCTAAACCTATTTCACGAATAAAAATTTTTGAAAATTTTTTTGCGATTACTATACTTCCAATCCACTACGTGGATGTGGAAGTAATTAAAAATCGTCAAATCCACTTTATGGAAGTTTATATGCAAGATCTAAAGATATTGTAAAAAAACATGTACTTACTGTAAATAAAACATTTTTTTATACTTTCAGAGCGTCCAAAAACAAGAAATTGGCGATTTTTCGATTCTTGAAAATTAATGCCATTGAAAATATCCACTTTACGAAAGAAAGTTATCGAACATTTCTTGTTAGAAATCGATCAAAAAATATTTTAAAAAATTGTTTAATTGAAAAACTGTAATATTTCCTTTTGTTATAAACAAAATTGTTTTAAACAGTACTTACCAGCTTGAATAAAAGTTGCCTCGATCCAAAGATCTAAATGCTTCGACTCTTCCTCTGGCTTAATTCTATTATCCATTGCGTCGTCCAGCAACATTTCCACCATCTGCATCATGTTTCTCACTAAACTGATTTCTCCGGGGTTGCAAAACTGAACGCACTGCTTTCTAATGAAATTTAAAGATGGCGGTACCAACCAATCAAATAACGCCACGATATGGTCTCGTCTTTCTTCATCGCACCATTCTTCATTGCAGTCGGGGATCCATGCTTCAAGGAACGGTCTCCAGCCTAAAGTAGCTGGCTCTAGATATATCATACCACATCTAGAAACCTACAAAAAGACGTCACAGCATCTTGTTAAAAAAATATAGAATGTTATGGTCTACAAGACATATGTAATAAGCTTTTAAAGGCGCATTCATGTAACCGTAAATAATTTTGTGATTAGTTTGGCGTTCTCCAAGGGGTTGTGCTGGATCCTTTTTTGTTTACTTCATTCAAAAATGACATCATGGATAATTATCTATCTATGCTTTCTCTGTGCTTTTACAGATGATATCTCGATCATTGTAAGAGATAAGTCCTTAATAGTGAAGTAAAACTAAAATTTGTACGGAATTGTCTTACTACAGCAATTATATTGCTGGAACTCGTTGTAGATATTACAAGAAGTTTAGGAAAAGTTTTGGATTATATCCGTGTGGCGGAAAGTTTTTGTTTAAGCAAATAGTCCCTTCAAATTAGGAAAAATTAAAGAAATTTTCCCACAGCCTTGAGACCTGTAAAAAGTGAAGAAGCATTTGGGTTGTCTGAACATGATTTTCACACCCCGCAGTTCTAAAAAAAGGGTGGCTTTTGAGAAATATACAGATATACAGGGTGTTTGGTGCATCGTGTGCCAAATTGAAATGGCCGACAGAAAGGGTTATCTGCTATCCTTTCAGGCCCCTTAACACTTCCCACGCCCTGCGGGATTTTTCATATCGACTTTTTATTTTTTTAATGAAAAAAATCCCAAATTCTACTTTTAAATTCAAATTATAAGAAAAGTATTAGGCGTAGACTGCGAATTTCATTTTTATTTTGATGTGTATTGTTGAAGGGTTCTTTTAAATCCAAAATTACAGGCATTAGTCATCTAGTTGTTTTTTTATACACTCGCAAAGTTTCGGAAAAGGTAAAATTGAAATTTAAACTTAGACTTTACATGGCTATAAAAAAACAACTCAGAGCGACCGGCATCTTCCAACTTCCTCAAAAATTCTCTAGTCTATCCTCTTGCTAATGATGTGCCACATGTCATAAAAATCTTTTAATAACTTCGTGAATTCGCTAAATTAGTGAATCGGGTCACATAAGGCTAATATTCAAAATTCTGAATAAAAAATTATTTTTGCTTAAATTATGCATGGGTAACAAGTAAAATCTGTTATCTCACTCTTGCGAAGTAAAATCTATCTTCAGTCTCTTTCTCTTCATGGGTTTTACTTGAAATGAAGAAACAATTACATTTTTATCATTTATTAAAAAATTTTAAAAATCTTGCTCAAAGTGTTGGCCTCTGTTGCGAATGTAGGCCCGACACCTGCTTCGTATTTCGACAGTTGTTGTATGAAGTCGTATTTCCTCCCTAATTGCACCGAAAGCCGTTTTTATGCGTTGGACAAGTTCCCCCCTAGTCGCAACCTCCGTCGCGTAGACGAGCTCTTTGGCAGGTCCCCAGACATAAAAACCCAACGGAGTTAGGTCTGAGGAACGTGGAGGTCATTGAATAGAGCCATCTCGCCCAATCCACGCATACGCCTATAGTTTTTAAAAAGGACGGCTGTCCCGCGCACTGGCGATTGATTGTAAGAGAATATCTAGACAAGGTGCTCCCAAATGCGTGGATTGGGCGGTATGGCCCTATTCAATGGCCTCCACATTCCCCAGATCTAACTCCGTTGAATTTTTATGTCTGAGGACGTGCCAAAGAGCTCGCGTACGCGACTTAGGTTGCGACTAGGGAGGAACTTGTCCAACGCATAGAAACGGCTCTCGGTACAATTAGGGAGGAAATACGACTTCATACAATGACTGTCGAAATACGAAGCAGGTGTCGGGCCTGCATTCGCAACAGAGGCCAACACTTTATCAAGATTTTTAAATTTTTTTAATAAATGATAAAAATGTAATTGTTTCCTTATTTCAAGTAAAACCCATAAACATAAAGAGACTGAAGATAGATTTTACTTCGTAAGAGTGAGAAAATAGATTTTACCTGTTTCCCTTGCATAATTTAAGCAAAAATAATTTTTTATTCAGAATTTTGAATAATAGCCTTATGTGACCCGATTCATTAATTTAGCGAATTCACGAAGTTATTAAAAGATTTTTATGACATGTGGCACATCATTAGCAAGAGGATAGACTAGAGAATTTTTGAGGGAGTTGGAAGATCCCGGTCGCCCTGAGTTTTTTTTTTATAGCCATGTAAAGTCTAAGTTTAAATTTCGATTTTACCTATTCCGAAACTTTGCGAGTGAATAAAAAAACAAGTAGATGACTGATGCTAGTAATTTTGGATTTAAAACAACCCTTCAACAATACACATCAAAATAAAAATGAAATTCGCAGTCTACGCCTAATACTTTTTTTATAATTTGAATTTAAATGTAGAATTTGGAATTTTTCTCATAAAAAAGATAAAAAGTCGATATGGAAATTCCCTCAGGGCATGGGAAGTGTTAAGGGGCCTGAAAGGATAGCAGATAATCCCTTCTGTCGGCCATTTCAATTTGGCATACGATGCACCAAACACCCTGTACATATAATATATGAATTTTAGAGTTTTTCGCCTTTCTCTCTATTTTCAGCAAACGCTATGCATTTTAGTGAAAAATATTAGGACAGTAAAGTTGTAGAGCATAAAATTTCCTACAAATTTTGTCTCTACATTTTTCTTAGAATTCCGCGCGGAATTCGGACAAAAACGTGGAGACAAAATTTATAGGAAATTTTATGCTCTACAACTTTGCTCTCCGAGTTCTTCACCAAAATGCATAGTTTTTCCTCAAAATAGAGAAAAGGCGAAAAAGAGCTATATGTATATGGAACTTCTTTCTCTATTTTCATTATTTTGGGCGCTAGGGCAAAGAAACCGAAAATCAAAAAGTTATTCCAAATATTTTTGAATTTTCCCGGAATTTGGAAGTGCAAAGAATGCATCATCTAATTCTTCAGGTTATTACCTGCTTAAATCCCAGAGATGATCCTTTTATTAATTTTTGTTACCCTAAGTTGTTAATTTGCCTGTACTAATAACATTGGTCCGTAGTAAAATATAAATCGTTGGGTATGGCTTTTGATACACAATGGTAAAGTGACAGACATGTTATATTTCATTCTTGTTGCATAATTATGGGGTAGCTTTGACATCTTTAAGGTGTTATTTAATGTCTATAGTAATGTGTGGTAAGTATAGAGTTCTCTTACTATGAATAAGCCTAACTCAACAATTTAGTGGAATAATCATATTTCTTTTTAAATAATATTTTTAAAATAGTGTGTTGCATTGTTTGAAGGCAACATATAGAATTATTACAAAGACCGCCCCATATTATCATTAATAGTTTTGTATTTAAAATATTTATTAATGATAATCTATAATGCCTTAGTTGAATCCATAATTAGATACTACATATTGATTAATATTGATATGGGGCGGTCTTTGTAATAATTCTATTCTAATTTATTAATTTATACTACACAGTTTTATTTGGTCGTATTGACTCAATGTTTTCATACTTCTTTTTTCTTGTACCTACATTTAAGTACTGTCTTTGACTTCTCCTATATGTATAATGTATATGGTCTATTGGATGAATGAATGTATTATATTCTAGTTTAATGTTCTTGATAGACCAACCATGAAACCTCATCTCTTTGGAGAAGATCACGGGGGTGATGAAAAGGAACACTTTTAGGGAGGTCCGAAAGCCTAACAACAGGGGCCGCGGGCCTCACGGGCCTTTAAAAACATTTTTAGAATCATTAGTAAGCTTCTTGAATGTTAAAAAGCAGAAAGTTTCTGTACCAAAGACCAGAAAAAACTTGGTCCGAGGATTTTTACAAGGCGGCCACAGATCTTGGTAACAGTTTGACTTGGTAACAAATTCCCCAAATTTTGGAGCGATGAGACACCATTCAAACTATGATTTTTCTGATGTATTTTTAAGCAATAATAAATAATTAAGATGTCCATTAAGGTCCGCAAAATGTTATTCGCCAAAAACTGTAAACATTTTTAATTAGAATTAACGCAAAGGAACATATTCGTAACAACAAATAAAATTAATTAAATTAAATGATGTAAAATCTGTGACAAATCGTTCTTTGGGCCTCAAGTACTTTGGGTCCAAGGATTTCATTCGTAGTTAACCTCGTCTAAGGCACTATTCATCGGGTTTAAACGGACTTTTGATATTATTCCTAGTATAACATAAAATTATGCCACTTACAAAATAATTGATAATTTTCGGTCACCTGATTTTGACACCGCCGTCTGGAGGGCACACAAACCTCATCCAATCACAAAGGAATGCAAATGTAAACAATTAGAGATGAGTTACTAACAGATGCAATTTAAACCTGTTATTGAAAAATGCCAGCTTTACCCTCTCTAAAAAACAAAACAATTAGTTGTGTGCCTTCCACGCCGACATTGTGACGTCAACCGAAAATAATCAATAAATATTGCAGTCATTTTGAATGTCATGGGAAGTGGAATTTTGAAAAGATGCATTTCCCATCTAGTTCAATATGTATAAAGATTTCCATAACTAAAAATATTATCTGAGATTTTCCTTCAGTAACTGTTAGTGGAGGGATTATACATCACAAAACCACAAAAATCAGTTCTGGAGGTATCTCGCAACCCCCCCAAAGAAACCACCCCTTCGGTGAAAAAAGCTGTATTTTACTGATAACTCGTTAAGCGTTGAAGATATAAAGAAATTGCTCATTATAAAAAAGAAAGATTGACTAATTGCCGGAAAAAAAGTCCTCTTGTAATTTTCTTCTTCAATGCACACGAATTTTCGTTTATTTCAATTTTTTGCGCGCGGCCTATAGAAAAAATTGAATTACTCGAAAACCAAACATGTCAGGAATAAAAATCCAAGTAGGTTTTAAAGGATAAAAAATACTCTTTTTTGTTTCCATTTTTGATGGCTATTGATATCTATTAGTATATAAAAATAACAATATAATATAATTATCTCTTGACTTTTTGTACTTTTATCTATTCACAGGCCCATAAAAAATAGCTGACTTTAATATAAGTTATTTTAGTTCAAGGTATAGTCTGTTTTTAAACCAGGAGGAGTAAACATGAAAGTTCCATTCACACCATAAAAGTAACTAGAAAATACACTAAAACCTTTTTGGCGTTTTTTTATAGTAGTTCAATGCAGAAAAAGTTAGGAATAAGAATATTCACATTTACAAATTTACCAGCATGTTGAAGTTAGCCAAATTTTGGCCAATATTTTATTGTTTCCTAAAAATAAAAAAAGACCCAAAGATCTTGATAACTTTGCTCAAATTTTTTTTTTTAGTTTATATGTCATATAACTATTGTTTTTAATCATTTAATAGTTAAAAAATTGTATCAAAAAAATATCATCAAAAAATTGAATATGCAACCTTTTTTGGATTTTTTTTGGCTAACTTTAACATGCTGCTAAATTTGTAAAGGTGAATATTTTTATACCTAACTTTTTCTGCATTGAAGTACTACCTTAAACTAAAAGATGATGCATTTATAACTTATATATTATAGCCAGTTAGTTTTTATGGGTCTGTGAATAGTTAGATGCACAACAAATCAAGAGATAATTATATTATATTGTTATTTTTATATACTAATAAATATCAATAGCCCTCAAAAATGGCAACACAAGAGAGTATTTTATATCCTTTTTAAAACCCATTTTGATTTTTCTTCCTAGTTTGTTTGGTTTTTGAGGAATTCAACTTTTTTATGCGCCGCGCGCAAAAAATTTCAAATAATCGAAAATTCGCGCGCATTAAAAATACAAATTTTGCAATTTTTGTCAATATCGATTTTCTCGAAAACCATGGCATATACAAGAAAATTACAAGAGGACTTTTTTTAGGCGGTTAGTCAAGCTTTCTTTTTATGATGAGCATTTTTTTATATCTTCAACGATTAACGAGTTATCAGTAAAATAAGGCATTTTTACCGATGGGGTGGTTTTCGGGGGGTTGCGCGGCACCCCCAGCACTGATTTTTGTGGTTTTGTGATGTTTAATCCTCGCCCTAATAGTTACGGAAGGAAAATCTCTGACAACATTTTTTGCGAGCGTCTGGTGTATTTTTTACTTTACCATCTGGACTAATCATATAACCTTCGATCTTGGCGTTGCGGCAATTCTGTTGGTTGAAATGTGGGAGCAACTGTTCACATCACATTACCGCGTAGTCACTGTAGTTGTGTAGTTACAGAATAGCCACCCTGATGTATTTTTAACCAAAAATTAGTAAATTGAGTGTTCAAAAGGTAACACCCTGAGGCCGCAAAATAGTATTTGCTGAATACCGTACAAATTTTTAATTTAAAAAATCGTAAAACAAGTAAAATGATTTAAATCACGTAAAATCTGTGAGAAATTGTTATTTGGGTCTCAAGTAACTTATATTTTGAGTCGAAACCGTTCTTCAAATAGAGTAGTTGAAAACGTTACAAATCTGGCATATAATTATAATTACAAGGGTTAAAAAGTATTAAAATATACTTTGATTATGAAATAGAAAAACAACTACAACTTCTATAGAACATTTACAAATCAGTTCACAAAAAGATGCCAAAAAATGTGGGGAAAAATAACAACCACTTTAAATGTGGTCCCTGGAAACTAATTGAGTACATCAGCATTATTCATCGCCCTTTAATCTCTACAGTTTAAATAACGCAAAACTCATTGTATGTTCAAACACAAAAATAACTGCATATAAACAAATATCTTGCCACCAACATCCAAATAAAATGACAGTTTGCCTAAAAGTGAGGTTATACTTTCAGCCTCTCACGCATAACGGTCCCGTTCCCTCACAATTTACCAAGATAAGTTCCCCAATTTTTGGCATGATGTGAGCGCTTCCGCAGTTACAGAATATGCTACTTTGGTTTTCAAGAGAACTTCGTTTGAGAACTTTCTCATGAAAACGTGCTCACATCACATCACACCGATATAGAATAATCGTCCTGAAAAGTCATGATTTGAATGAATTAGCTCCAAAATTTGGAGAATTTTTTACAGAATTAAACTGTTACCAACATCCACGGCCGCTTTGGAAAATCCTTGGATCAAGTTTTTCCTGCTTTTTGGTACCCAAATTACTTTTTAACACCCAGGGAGGTTACTGATGATTCCAACATCTTCAAAGAGGTAAGGTTTCATGGACTTGAATATCATACGACTCTTAGTCTATTATAAATAATTAATACCGTGGCAGGTGACGCTTGTTCCAAATCCATCGCCTCAAAAATGAGTGACATAGAATTCGTCATGGACATAACCTCTCCAGACATAAGACAAAGCTTTTTATTGTCATCTAGGGCACTGTTCATATTTTCAATCCAAACTGCGTCTACAGGCCCGTCAAATATAATCCATTTTCTGTCAGGGCATGGGTCCATTGCATAGTTTCGGAATCCCGTAGCTACAACTCCATCAAACCATTCATAGGATATAGGGTCAAATTGCCCGTATAGCTGGCCCATTGTTATAGCTTTAGGATTGAGGATCAGATACACGACATTTTCTTCATTATGACCTTTAACATTTTAAATTAATTAACACGATATATTATTAATAAAATAAAACGAAAACATACATAATTTGTTTTAATAATCAGGAAAGTTTATTATTGTAATATTATTATAATTTAATTTGTCTATGCGCATTTTTCTGAGATATTTCAGTAGCCGTTTTTATCGACTCAAAATTTTCTACCTTCCAGAGCCGCCAGACCTACGTCATTTTAGCAAAGCTAATATTTTGACAGAAAATAATGTTTTGACATTTCACCAAAACGTACTCCCCTACTGTCAAGAAGTAAGCAAAACAAAGAATTCTTTGAAAACACTTATAATTATAACAACTCATAGTACAGGCAATGAAGGCAAAATGTTGTAAATACCTCGCAAAAATCAATAAAAGAATCATCTCTGGGATTTAAGTAGTTAATAGCCTGTAGAATGGAATGATGCATTCTTTGCACTTCCACGTTCCGGGAAAATTAAAAAAAAAAATGGAAAAACTTTTTGATTTTCGTTTTTTTTGCTCTAACGGCTAAAATAATGAAAGTACAGAAAACAGTTTTCAACAAAATTTATAGCTCGTCTCTTTCTCTACAAAATAGGTCTTTACCAATTTTTGTCTTACTTAAGCCGTTTAGGAGATAAATCCAGTTTTCCACTTATAGTTTTGAGCCGCTCCGAAATGCGCAGAAAATGAGAATTCTCTGGGAGTTCCGTACGACCTGACATATCGATCGATAATTATTACTATTCAGAGCCGCTAAAAAAATGAAAGCAACGTAAAATGTAGAGAAAAGTCTCAGCTTTAAGGTGGAACTAATCACAAAATCCATACAAATTTTTATCATAGAGAAAGAAGTGTTAGAAGATGGCTTAGTAAACTTTATGCAGTTGATTTATTCACATATTTGAGTTTTATGCATCCTGCCTATTTCTTCCCTAACAATGGGTGCTTTTTCACTGCATGGATTCGATTCCACGCACTTTAATCTGTATTTCGCGAAAATTTCATTGAAGAATGTTAAGAAACAAATAAGTTGTATATGTTTTACTGTATAATTGTGCATTTTCTGAACATGTATGAATAATGTAGACAAATTAAAAAAATACTGCGCGCATTTAAAAAACTCTAAAGTCATTCGAAATAATATGTTTTATTGTACTTATAATCCAAAAGTTAAGACTGTGCTATTATTATTACTTAAGATATAGCGAATTGAACTCCAAAATTTGGAGGTGATTGATCGATGAGAAATATACCCTCTACTTTGATCGCAAGGCATATGTTTCTATCAAAAGTAATTGCAATAAAATGTTAATTGTGTTAATATATCATTATATAAGAATATATAAGCAAAATGAATTAATATTCTAACAACTCCCGGCAAAGATATGAATAAATCTGTGGATCAACTGTACAAAGTTCACTAAGCCATCTTCTGACACTTTCTCTCCTTGATAAAATTTTTTATGAATTTTGTGATTAGCTCCACATTAAAGCTGAGACTTTTCTCTACATTTTATGTTATTTTCGTTTTTTTAGGGGCTCTGAATAGTAAGAATTATCGATCGATGAGCCCAGTCGCACGAAACTCCTGGAAAATTCTCATTTTTCGCTCATTTCGAAGCGACTTAAAACTGGAAAACTCGATTTATCTTCTAAACAGCTTAAGTAAAACAAAGATTTGTAGAAAAAAAGACGAGCTACAACTTTTATTGAGAACTTCTTTCTCTATTTTCATTATTTTGGCAGCTAGAGCAAAAAAACCGAAACTCAAAAAGTTTTTCCAAATTTTTTTGAATTTTCCCGGAACTTGGAAGTGTAAAGAATGAATCATCTTATTCTCCAGGTTATTACCTACTTAAATCCCAGAGATGATCCTTTTATTAATTTTTGTTACCCTAAATTGTTAATTTGCTTGTACTATCAGGGGCATCAAGTTTATTGAGATCGCCGAGTCTATGCGTATAGTGACGTAGCGCCTGGCCACACCCTGTTTTTGCGAGGTGGAGATTTGTAGTAGTTTTTAAGATACTAAACGTGCGAATAAGATTCTGATTTCTTGGAGATCCATTATTTTATACTTGCACGTTTGGTTTATGAAATTTAAAAAAATGCCAAACAAGCCCATTGCAACTATGGCCGATGAAATAGTTCATTGGATTCTAATTAATGCTTTGGAAATCGCCGAGCAAAGAGATCAGTGTAGCGAGATCCATTCGATGAGCTGTCAGATAAAGTTTAATAAATTATTTCGTCTTTCCAAGGAACTGGTGTACTTTCTGATAGATATAATAACACTCTCCCAATGCTCGTTTTTTTTTACCCGGAGTTGACACTAGGTACAACAATAAGACATTTCATACATTAGTAGTTAATTGAGCGAGCAAGGCGGCAAGATCATTGGGGAACAAGGGGTAACGCACCAAGTGAAGAGAGATATAAGATAATGAGCCAATTTTAGCAAAAAATATTCTTCAACGATCCTGTAGTATATATTTATGTACAACTTGCACCTATTTTCAATGTTTCGTGGCTCCTATGGGACATCGAGATAAATCCGGATAAAGCGGCAACAAAACGGCGAAGCGTGAACAAATCTGCATTGATTGATATAAATTGGCGCGAGTATGGCTATTTCATATAGTTGGTATTTGATTAAATTATGTTGGTTGAATAAAACAACACAAAATAGTGGATATAAATAACCCGAGAAAAGTGTACTGCTTGAGTGCTTGACCGTAAAATCTATGCCTGGATTCGTCCCTTCTTGAAGTTTCTGTTTATGTAGCATTAGCATTGGTTTATTTATTTGTCTTTATTAAATTTTAAACAAGAGATGGAGATCAAAATTGAAAAAATACTAAACATAATAGGTAATAAACATAGTATATAGCTGATGCAATGGAAAAACTGCCAGAAATTGAAACCGATCGTTTCAAGGAAACGACATACAGGGCGATCAAGCTATCCCTTCGGACCTCTTTTCTCATAACGCGCAAAAGAAAAAATAAAATATTGTTACCGCGAGATAGGACCCTTCCCAGAAACTCCACCGTAGATGGATATTTACTTGCTGCTGACAACAAGCATGTCCAGTGTCCAACCCGGCGTATGCAGACGGTCCGGCGGTATATGAAACATCCGAGATTTGGTTCCGGCACGCGGTTTGGCCGTCCGTTGGGCGTGTTCGACGGAGGACCAAGCTGCGTGTTGGAACGAACCTCCAAGGATACCCGGAATCGGCAGCAAGGCCCACCTTACGCTGACAAATCAATCAATCAGTAATATCACCCAATTTGCAAAAGGCAGCTTATTGTAAATCATAATTTTACTGCAATGCTGTTTTAGTGAATGGAACCATTTCTATATAATGTAAAATTTAAAATGAGGCGTTTAAATAGTATTTCATTTGTACTATCTTATATCGTCTATTGAGGTCTGAGGGCCGTCACGCATCGATGTGATGGAGTACTTTAACATTCCAAACGTGTACCGCAGTGTGAAGAAAGTACGAACGACAAACTAGATAACCACAGTAGTCGCTAGCGCCATCTAGGCGCAAGATTTAGGAATTTAGGATTCATCTTGTCATATTGCTCACTCTTACTACACCAGGTACGCGTTATTAACATTTGTAGTTTTTATATTTTTGAGAGGAAATAAACGTTGATTTTAAGTTACCTGTATTAACTTCCAAAAAAAAAAAAAATGTGGAGGGTACAGTCGTGGCCAGAAAAAAGTTTCCAACCTAAAACAACATTACTCCTGTTTGAATCAGGCTCCTTGAGATTATTTATTTTCGCTCCGCCTACTGACAGAGATGAATAACATAGCCGCGAAGTTTTTACAGGAGCTCTATGATTGCAAAAAATATATTAGCAGCAATCCACTTCAACAGGGTGCTTATAATACGGTAATTTTTTGCTGGTGTATCTTTTAAAATATTAGTATTGTATAAGTGTTAATAACAGTTCTGCCTTTACACAATAAACTATCTTATTACATCTATTTGATTTAATTAAATAAATATATTTTAATACGACAAAATTTTTTAATAGCTACCGTACTCTTAGTGGTGCATAAATGAGTAAAAAATTAAAGAAAAAAATAGATGGACGAAATTTTCGTTTTTGGAATTGACACGAATTGTCAAAAAATGGTGATTCGCCTTCGCTCCTGCCGGCCTCACTTTTCGATTTTCGCCTCTCGATTCACGTTGTATGGTCATTGCCGGTCTTCTCCTCGCCATTGACACATAGAACAGGTCTCCGATCGCCGCATTTATTCAGTTCTTATGTTTAAAAAATTGTCTTGCGGTCGTGCTAATGGGCGACTATTTTTAAGTGGTTTCCCGAGTTCGAATCCTGCCCAGGGATACTTTTTTTTTTTCATTTTCAATTTTCTGGCAGATATTTTTTATTCTATAATTTCTATTTGTTCCGTTCTATTGCATTTCTCTGAAAAGTTTTGCATTTTCCACCGCGAAATATTAATCTGCACTATTTCGATTAAAAATTAGAAATTTCCTTACCAGAATAATATAATGATGGAGTAAATAAGAGCTTATTAACAGATCTATAAAAATACTGTCTGTTCATTAATACTAATGAGGAATAAAGTTGTCGTGATTTGACCACGTATTGTCGTTTTTGCAACGTCTATCTACCAAAGATTTAGCCACCCGGAGCCCGGAGGTAGAATGTGACTTTTAATCCAAATAGAGCATCTTAATATTCCGCGGCGGAAAATGCAAAACTTCTCCGAGAAATGCAATAGAACGGAGCAAATCGCAATTATAGAATCAAAAATATGTGCCAAAAAATTGAAAACGAAAAAAAATATATATATCCCCGAACGGGATTCGAACTCGGGAAACCACTTAAAAATAGTCGCCGATTAGCACGACCGCAAGTCACTTTTTCAAACGTAAGAACTGAACAAATACGGCGATTGGAGACCCGTTCTATATCTCGATGGCGAGGAGAAGGTCGGCAATGACCATACAACATGAATCGCGAGGTGAAAATCGAAAATTGGGGCCGGCAGGAGCGAAGGCGAATCATCATTTCTTGACAATTCGTGACAATTCGAAAAACGAAATTTTAAATGTTTAATTTTTTACTCATTTATGCACCACTAACAGCCGGTTTTACAATCGCTAGTTAACTTCCAGTCAGAGTTAACTTTCAGGTTATTATAGAAATTGGGTTTTACAATATCTGGTCATTTTCGATGTGGTAGTTATCTAGTAGTTAACTTTACTAGCAGATGAGGTGTGGGTTAACTAGAAGTTGGCAGTTTACTGGCAATTTATAACCTATAAAATAACTGTCACAAAATAATTTTTGATATTTTGCCTGAAAATGGATATGTACGAAGTAAATGCATATAGCAGTGATGAGTAGCAAGGTAATCCTGTATAGATCTAACTTTTTCGAAGAATACGATGGAAGAGATTTTTTAAATAGTTCGAGACTAAATACTACCTACTTACTTAGTAATAGACCACTAACTCATAAATTGCTTCTGACATTTATATTTGATAGCAGGTGACGTGACTTTGGACCAAAATTAATACATTTTATGTTAATTACCCATTTTTTCAGTACCAACATTATAAATTTTATTCACAACCTCTCGTTTACAAATCATCACTTAACTTTACATTGAAAAACGCATGTGTCGGTAAAGTTATAGTTAACCTGCAAGTAAAAGTCAACTAACATGAAAGTTAACTTGCGATTGTAAAACCGGCTGTTAGAGTTTGGTAGAATTGCACCTTCATTATAGATGCTATCTAAACTCTCTTTGGAAAAAAATCTAACTTTATAGATCTTAACGCGAAAAATCTGTCGCTGCCTCCCGGGCTACTAGAAATGTAACAATTCAATTGGTAAGTAAATTTAAATTATTTTAAACTACATTTCAAATGGTAGAGAAAACAAAAAGTTCGACCCTGCAGTTTTTAGTGATTTGAAGCATGGTTGGTACTTCGAGTTGCTACTGCTTCGCCCTCTATTAGTGAACCGTCCAATTAAATTGGCAAAATTGAATACATTTTTTCTAACATATTAATCTCCCTTAAGAGCAAATATTATGTCGATTTTTAACTTTTTTTACATTTAATATATTTATTCTAGTACGGATCATATTTTATTTGAATATTTGAGTCCCATTGAAGAATATAAAAAAATTAATGGTGAATTGCTGACGATTGAGTGGCACGTTCGCGTGTAATAATTCAAAAGAAATATTTAATTTCATTTAGTTTTCAAATATAAAATATGATACGTACTAGATTTAAGTTAACTAGTTCTAATATTTAAATCAAATCCGATTTTTGTTGGTTTGTTTTTGAGAACAATATGTTGAAAGATTTACGACTGTGAACGCGGTATTTTGACATTGATAACACAGCCTTAACCGGCATACATCACTTTAACTTCTTGTATCAATTAAGGAAATGTAAACATCTATAATATGTGCCTTCCCGACTACATTAAACAATTCTTAATTTAAAATATTTTTATCTGTGCACATGATATCGTATGATAGGCATTGGTTTTACAGTGTTGAACGTCATTTAAAAATAATAAAACAGTTTTACTTTGTTTAATCAGTTTTGAAATGACTGAACTGACATTATTTAATATTAATTTACTCATTGCATCTTAGCCATTTTTCACAAACCACAATTATTCCATTGAATTAATTAATTAGAAAGGGTAGGACGTACAGATCGATTTTTTCAAGCCCTTTGTGGCATTATTGAAAAAATGTCACTGACCTCAGTAATTTACTGTCAGCAAAAAATGTATTTTAACGATGAGATTAGAAATTACCGTTTTATTATTTATTACAGTCGATTAATGTCGTTTAATAGATTAATAAGTTCAAATACATATACAGTTAATATTCACAATAATATTATATGCTCATGAAATTCAGCAAGAAAAAGTTATTTCTTTACATGATTCTTTCACTAATTTGCAAAGTGTCCAAATATCAATGGTTGTAGTAGTAGTAACTGAATGAAAAAGTCGGTGAGTATGAAATACAGAGTCTTTGCGTTGCCGACACGGAACTCGAAACATTAATTATTGTGGTATTAATTTTAAAGGCATTTCCTTAGCGGCAGCCGCCTGGGCGGAGCTTATAATACTCAAAGGCAAAGTCATACTCACGTAGGGAAAAATTATGAAATACGCTGTTCAGGTCGGAAACTTTTTTCTGGCCACGATTGTACCAAAATTGGTCCGAAATCGAAAATTGAGATAACATCAAATCTTTACGTTTTGAGGTCCCAGGAACACAAAAAAGTGGTTTTTAAAAAATGTCTGTTTGTGTGTATGTATGTGTGTGTGCACGATAGCGGCGAAATTACTAAACGGACTTGGATGACTTTGCATAGGGGTTTCTTTAGTGCTCCAGAAGATCTGGAAAAGTTTTGGTTGAGATAAGATTACGTCTCCGTGAAAAAAATTTTTAAAACATAGCAAATGTGAAGCATAATAAGATCTATCCATTAACGTGCAGATGAAAACGACTACGATAAAACGTGATGCGCCGTGCGTACATACACATTTCATTCAATCGAGATATGAAGAAACCTTATTTCGATTATGAAACTGGCTGTTAATCGGTTATATAAAAACAGATCAATTATAAACTTTTTTTCATTGATACTCAGTCCGATAATTGCAGATGATAGCTTTGTCACAATACTAATACGAACCTTGTTTGTTCAGCAAGGTAAGAGTATCCGCCAAAACTTTCAACGTTGAAGTTTTCCCAGCAAACGGATAACCAACCATCATGAAACCATGACGAACTATCATCATTTCGTAAGTTTGAATGATTTTGGTAATGAAGGACTCTTTCGGCAACAATCCTCTTTTGATAATGCAAGAGATCATAGCTTCTGTTAATATTTCGTAATCGGCTTGAGGTAGTTCGACTCCAGGAAACAAGTCACTAATAATGCCGTCGAACAATGGTAGATCGTGGCTAAGAAATTTTGGTAAGTTCACATCTAGAATGGCCCTTAACAGCAAAATGTCCTCATATTCATTTGGAAATTTCCTTTTATTGTTGCCTGCAGCTGACAGCACTGATTTCACTGCTCTCATGCCTAAATTGTTTAAAAATATATATATTTAGACTAGATAGAAACATTTTTCGAAATATCAGAACATAAAAGTACAGATGACTTTTTACCAATAAGTGTAAACCTTCCACGAAGGAAATGGATAGAATAATTCACGGTTATTTTATATATGTTAATATGCAAAATTTGAGTTAATTGGTATCACTGATTAGCGGTCTTTGGAATTTGCCGACCAAAGTTTGTACTTTTCCGCAATAAATACCAAACAGCTAATTTGTAGGGTAGGTACAAAAAAGAAGAATAAACCAATTAAATAAACCAATAAACCTATTCATGGGGATGTTGTAACGGGGGCAAATGTTACATTCTTTTAATTTGCAGAATAGTTAGCCATTCTCATTGTTAAACCTTTAGTTTTTCTCAGGTTTTAAAGTAGTTCCATCAGGGATTTATGGAGTAAGAGCAAGGGACAAATTTAGTTCAGATAAATACCTTTCTTCAACAAGCTTGAAAATGAGTAAAGAAATCCTCGCAAATAGCAAAGGGTTCACGCCTTCGAAAGCCGTCAAAATCGCCAAGTAACCCATTCCCGCAAGGTAAATAATTTTTGAACTCGGATATCGAAAGAGGGTACTAATGGGCATCAGAAATGGCTTGTTGGACTTTTGTTGACGATTGCACAACTTCTCCACAAGAAAGAAAGATGGCGGAATGTTATTCAAGAATTCGTGTTTTTATACGTATACCTCTCGCTAGAGAATTAACTACATACGATATTGGTTTGATTTTTTTTATTTATATACTATTGACATGTGCGCATTTATCTGTACTAATAGAATTTCCATATCGCTTACCGTTTTTTCCAAACAAATCCTAAATCACAGTAACGAAATTTGTGTGTTTAAAATTTCGACGTGCGGGCAACTACATTAAATATTCATTTTTTTTATATACTACATACGAATGAAATATGGTCTAAAGATCAACAGGGTTTTTTCAAAAAATTAGCTCGATATCTTATACAGTTTTTGAGTTACCGACTTTTGAAAATAAACCATAATTAAATTCCTGGTATTCCTATTAGCATGTAGCTGTTTTCTGGATCAGTGTAATACGTTAAGATAGTGAGCCAATAAATTTTTGAAATTGCGCTATTATTTACAATTTTGCAAAACTCATTTGGCAGATGATTTATTAGATCTATTGAATATAAAGGTGTATGGAGATATTATTAAGTATACCATTATTGTGTTACAAATAAATATCATTTTACAAATATGAAAATAATATAGTAATTACATAGGTAATAATTATAATAATAATAATAATGCATAATAAGTATACACAGCTATTGACAAAGCACTACATAGGCATTGCTAGTAAGAATCACTGTCTGCTAAGAACTGCTCTGTATTATTTCTGCCCTTAAAACAACCCTAGTAGCACAAAATATTGGACCAATATTGAGCCAATATTCATTTATTGGTCCTATATAGGTCCTATATAGGACCAATAGGACAAAATATTGGACCAATATTGAACCAATATTCATATATTGGTCCTATATAGGACCTATATAGGACCAATAAATGAATATTGGCTCAATATTGGTCCAATATTTTGTGCTACTAGGGAATTGTTAGGAAAGGCTGCGCATGCAACAGAACACCGAATGGACGCAAACTTTTAGTCACGCTTTACTTTACAATTCCACTATTTGTTTTCTTTAGATCCAGTTGTGACTTTTTGTCATCATAAAAAATGGCAACTTGCACCTAATATTTTGATCCAATAATGAGGAAAATAGCATTTTGCTCACTTTTGTCATATTATAAATATATCAAATTAATAAATTTCACAAAGCTCACTTTGTCCACTAAGCAGTTATTATTTTATGTTTGTGTGTAATTAAATAGTTGGTTATACAAGGTGTCCCAAAAGCGGACGATCAAACGAAGTGAGGTAATGGAGGACCTCATTTCCAATCCAATAACTATGTAGTTATCCAATTGTTATGGTTCAAAACTGTACCCACTTTACAAACAACCACTGTTTTTTGAATAAATTTTTAGTAAACGCTAGACGATTTCAGGGAAAAATACAAACTTGAAAATAGCTGTCAAACCATTAATAATTGAGTAACTACATAGTACCTATATGATTAGTTTCATTGTAAATGACTTCATTTTGTTTGATTGTCCAGTTTTGGAACACCCTGTATAAGATATAAAAATTGATTATCTGACCCTTTATATTTCCTCGGCATATACTATTTGATCAAATTTTTCAAGCTTGTTAAAAATAAGGACGATTTTAATATATTTTTAATATTATTAAAGAAAAAGCCGATGCTCCCCGCCTAATAGAACTACGCTAACAGGTGCAAAACACTTGAGTTTTTATGGAGGGGGGGAGTTATACAGTAAGTCAAAAGAATGGCACATTTTCCCCTGTGAGTGAACCAATTTTTTTATGTATTTTTTATACTCTACAAATCTAATCTATTTTTCGATTTACTAGCATTTTTTTAAATATGAAAATTGACCGTCACTTTTGATTTATTCAGTTAGACTTTAAATGAACGAGAACCGTCTGTTGCCCAAAAGTCTCCAGATTTGCTGCTCACATTAAATCATGTCCTTTCCTAGTGTATTAAAAGGAACAAACAGACCATATGTCTTAATTATACAAGCACCTAGAGATATATTAAAAAACTAAACAAATACCGTAATCATAATGGTTTTGCGAAGACAACTGTTCGGAACATAATCTATACACAGTCACAATCTTGACTGACAAATTCCTAGCGTCGATAAATCCATAGGAATATAAAGATATCTCTCCTATCATTGCATAGTCCGGCACCATCATAGCGACTGTCCTAAACAGCACCTTCAAATTATCCGGCAATTCTGACCTTCCCGCATATCCTGGATTCATAGTTATACAAACATAGCAACTTGGATTTAGGGATATTTCTGTTCCTTCAAAGTTGAATTTGACCATATTGCCTCTCACTGCCAGTACGATGGATAATATCTGTTGAGCCACAACAGACAACACTTCGATGTCTATTCTGTTAAATTCGTCAAAGCACGCCCACGCACCGCATGATGCCAAACCTTTGAAAAATTTGCCCATCGCTTTGTAGTCCAAGCCATCTGAACAATTAAACACCACACACTGAACCGCTAAAGCTTTGGCCAAATCTTTGGTTGTTTCCGTTTTGCCAGTACCCGCAGGTCCTTCTGGTGCTCCGTTCAGATGTAGATGGTAGGCTCCTATGAGAGTTCTGTAGCATCTGTCTGTTAGTGGTGTGATAACAAGACGATCCGAATTACCTGAAACAAATAATGTATTTTAAACTTAAAATATTTTGATAAGAAACGTTGAGTTACAGTTGAATTCTAAAATACTGGGGTATCTAAATGGTTTGTACAGAAAGTTGCCACAATCAAATATTTCTGAAATCAAAACAAGACCAGTGAGCCACGGTGGTATAAAGAGATGGCCCAGCAACGCCACCTTGTCCATGTGACAAAGTGTAATCATTTTGAAGCGCTTCCAACAAAATCCTCAGAGAGCGCTAGTTTTTTATAGCCTCATTTATATTAGGATCCTGGTGGAGTTTACAACGACAACAACACAACAACCATTTCCTGCGACATTGCCATATTCCGCAGCTAAGACTCGAACTTTAAAGAAATAACAGTGAGTAGCTAGCTGTATTATGTCAATAAACTGCGGTTTAGTCCCCTGCTACGAAGCATTGGGCCAGTGATAGCCTAAGAGCTTGCTATGGAAACTAAAAATGATAAGGTGCAATGAAATTTTTTATGTAAAAACCCTCCTTACTAGCTGAAAAGTATATAGCGCTGCAGCCAGAATTCTATCCTGGAGAGGGAAGCGTGGGCGGGCGGTCAAACACGTTAATTTGTAATCAAAAGCTAGTAAGGAGGGCTTTTACATAAAAATTTTCACTGCACCTTATCATTTTTAATTTCCGTAGCCAGCTCTCCGTCTATGAGCCGTCTGGAACAATATTTACAGGTAAAATTTATTAATTGTGCGTTTTTTAACGTAATAACGAAGGTCCAAATACCTTACGGAGATGTCTAAAATAGAACATAATACAAATAGTGATGGAAGTACAAAGCAACACGCGTAGGAGTGTGAAACAACCAATATGATAACAGAAGATAATCGCTGAATAACAAACTAGAAAAATCCGAAAGCTATAGATATCAAAATTTGGAATCGAAGGAGTATATCGGGCTTAAGTGAAGAATGTGACTCTCTGTCGAAAAGATGAAAATTGCTGTCTTTAAGACGTCAGTAAAGAACTGGAGTTAACATGCAGATCCTGGGCAGAAGCAACACATTGACTCTAGTCTGGATAACTAGCCACAAAGGCAAGGATAACAATAAAGTTATCGATTCTTTAGCTAGAGAGGACGCGGAAACTAGAACCGACACTTGGCAATATCTGCAAATTCTGCCAAGGCGGCTATTCTAGCCTGAGCTGAGATGAAAACAATCCAGTACAGGCAGGGAACTTCCAGAATTAGTTCACTCAAAGGAGTTTATTACATACCTCTTGAAGTCAAGAACTAAAATACTCCTATTTATGGTGCTGATGGCACGGTTTCGGCTGGATTTTTAGAAAAAAAATTCGTTTTTTTATGTTTTTTGACTTTTTAACGAACAAAGTCAAGATATGAAAAATGAAAATTTTATCAATACGCGTCGTTTGAAATTTGTAGCGACCTTTTATCTTTGACCGTTCAATTGTCATAAACAAATTAAGGGTTCTAAATTAACATTTTTTTTCTGTTCAACAAAGGGTCATACGAATATTTAATTCTGGTCTAAATGTTGCATTTTGTTCACAGAATTTGCAGTTTTTTGTTTGTGTCGATATCTCGCGTAATTGGCAATTGCTTAAACAATAAGCTAATTTGTCTATCAAGGATTTGCGACTTTCCACAGCATGTTCTGCACTCTTCACCCATGAAAATCGATAAATATTGATAAAAACCACCATTTCAGTGAGGTCTTGCCCCTTTTTTCTTTTTTTTAACCACCCCCCCCCCTCCTACGTTTTTAAAAGAATTGTTTAGTAAACAAATGAAATATCTCAGCACAGGACCATCGCGTGTATCGAAATGAAATATAACAAATGAAATATAATAATAAAGAAAGAAAAATTGTGAGCCTAGATAGACCTCGATCCGTTAACTAGAACTGGAAATCTAGACCATTTTGCGTTTGCGACTGTCAATTGTTTATTAATTAATTTTTTCAAAAGAATCTTGTGACAACATAAAGTTAATATATTAAACTAACTAGTTTTCAATGAGCTTGTTTCATGATATTCTTTTTATATGGTTTTTATACTTTTTCATATAGTACTCGATATTCTCATTATACACTTAAAATTTCGTATTATTAACTTTTTCCGTTCTTGAGATATAAGGAGTTGAAATTAGTAATAGTTGCAAAAACAGAGCGCTTATTTGTGACATCACTATACGCAAGTGACGTAAGAAAAATTGCTTTCTGGGACCTTTGTGAATATGACTGTTAAAATCAACAATAATTTAATTACAGATTCGTCCCAAGTAGCAAATGAATTTAAAATTCATTTTATTAACGCTGCAAAATCGGCAATACCTCACATAAAATCAAGACAAACAAGTGAAAATTATATTAGTAACTTAACAATTAACAATACAAACCAATTTGGCTTTAAACAGGTCACAAAGTATGAAGTAAAAAAAGCCATAGAAGCATTAAAGCCAAAGCTATCCGCTGGTTACGATGATATTCCAATAACTATAATAAAAAATAATGTTGATATTTTAACTAAACCTTTAAAGCATGTGATCAATCTGTCATTGGCAAATGGAATCTTCCCACAATCTTTGAAAATTGCAGTAACAAAACCTCTTTATAAAAAAGGAGACAAATTACTTACCACTAATTATCGAGGTATATCCTTATTGCCATCTTTTTCAAAAATTCTAGAGTACGTAGTGAAAAACCAATTAACATTCCATTTAAATAGTCATCAAATGTTAAACAAATATCAATTTGGGTTTCGAGAAAATTGTAATACGACAGATGCAGCTTTTAATGTACTAGAGAACATTCATGAATGCTTGGAGAATAAAGAGACACCGTTAGGTATTTTCTGTGATTTGTCCAATGCTTTTGACTGCGTAGATCATCAGATATTGCTGCAAAAAATGGAATATTATGGCATATATGGCACCGAAAATAACTGGTTCAAAACCTATTTACTTGAAAGAGAGATGTGCGTTGAAATAACCGAGACAGAGAATAACGTAATAAAAAAAAATTATTCTGATTATGCTGTGGTTGAGAGTGGAGTTCCACAGGGATCGATTCTGGGTCCAACATTATTCTTGATATACATCAATGATATAGTCTCTAATTTCCCAGAAGTAAAATTTTCATTATTTGCAGACGATACGAGCATAATAATAAAGGACAAGAATAAAGACAATTTAGTAAACAAAGCACAAACTTTATTAGAGAGTATATCAGATTGGTTTCTTGCAAATAAACTCGCACTCAACTGCAGTAAAACAAATAATATAACTTTCCAACTACAGGGCGAGACAAATACTATTCTTAAATTGAACGATGAAGAAATACTACCTACTAGTTCTACAAAATTCCTCGGTATCCATATCGATTCACAACTGAATTGGTCAGTACATATTAGCAACCTAAAAGTAAAATTAAGCAAGGCTATATATGCCATTTTAACCATTAAAAAAAATGTCGACGTGGCCTTAGCAAAAATAGTTTATTTTGCATACTTTCAGAGTTTGCTACAATATGGAATTGAATTTTGGGGTGGAGCTAGTAGTTCTGAGCAGTTATTTTTGGTGCAGAAAAAAGCAATTAGAATATTATGTGACTTATCCCCTAGAGATTCCTGTAGAAGTTATTTTAAAGACACAAAAATATTTACTTTAACTAATTTATATATCTACAGACTTTCAATTTTAATACACAAAAACAAAAATTCTCTTAGTACGCCAGTTAATATACATAATTATGCGACACGTCATCAAGATTACTTATTACCAAAATATAACTATAGTAGAACTAGAAAGGGTCCTCTATATTCGGGAATAAAAATTTATAATAAATTGCCAACAGATCTAAAATCATTAAATTGCTAAGCTTTTAAGCGAAAAATAAAAATACTGTTACATAGACATGTATTTTATAACTTAAATGAATATTTCGCAGCTACACTTTAAAACAGGAAGAGAGCACCACCTATTTTTTGCCATCTTTTGTTCTCCACTCGATTCTTATGTTTTGATTTGTACTTTGTTCTTCTAATTTAGTATGCTTTTGATGTATATATAGGTATATATAAGAAAGATATATATATTTTTTGATATACCATCATTTATAGGTATTTATTATAATGTATTATTATTAGGGCTTATTTGTATTTATTTAGTTATAGTTTTAGATATGTTCTATGTACAGAAAACATATGTGTATATATAATATCCATTAGCTATTTTTCCCTACACCTTTAAGTAGGTTTTTTTGCTATCACATTATAAGTATATTGACATCACCTATTTTTAAGTATTGTGATAACAGCGGGAAATAAATGTTTACTTACTTACTTACTTTCAAATTTAACCTGAAAAGTCGAAAAAAATGGAAATATTAAACGCTGGTAACTAAATAAATACGTCGAGTGGAAATTCGTCCTATGTGTCTACGGAAAGGAGAAGGTCGGCGAGAATTCTAATCGTAAATTGCAGGGTCAAAATCGACAATTCGTCCCGGCAGGAACGAGAGAAAATTGTAATTTTTTGACATTTTACCAAATTGTACTCACCTACTGTCAAGTAGTAAAAAAAACAAACAATACTTCGAAAACACTTATAATGGGCTTGTTCGGCATTTTTTTTATTCCATAAATCAAAAGTGCAAGTATAAATTAATGGATCTGCAAAAAATCAGAATCTTATTCGCACGTTTAGTATCTTAAAAACTATTACAAATTTCCATCTCACGAAAATGGGGCGTGGCCAGGCGCTACGTCACTGTACGCATAGACTTGGCGATCTCAATAGACTTAATGCTCCTTATTGGTTATAATTATAAGTGTTTTCGAAGTATTGTTTGTTTTCCTTACTACTTGACAGTAGTGGAGTACAATTTGGTGAAATGTCAAAAAATTACAATTTTCTCTCGCTCTTGTCAGAACGAATTTTCGATTTCGACCCTGCAATTTACGATTATAATTCATCGCCGACCTTCCCCTTTCCGTAGACACATAGAACGAACTTCCACTCGACGTATTTATTTAGTAACCAGCGTTTAAAAATTCCATGTTTTTCGACTTCTCAGGTTAAATTTGAAAGCCATTTTTCTTACGCCACTTGCGTATAGTGACGTCACAAATGAGCGCTCGGTTTTTGCAACTATTACTAATTTCAACTCCTTATATCTCGAGAACGGAAAAAGTTAATAATACGAAATTTTAAGTGTATAATGAGAATATCGAGTACTATATGAAAAAGTATAAAAACCATATAAAAAGAATATCATGGAACAAGCCCATTATAACGAATAAGGAGCATCAAGTCTATTGAAATCGCCGAGTGTATGCGTATAGTGACGTAGCGCTTGGCCACGCCCCATTCTCTCGAGATGGAGATTTGTAATAGTTTTTAAGATACTAAACGTGCGAATAAGATTCTGGTTTTTTGCAGATCCATTAATTTATACTTGCACTTTCGATTTATGAAATAAAAAAAAAAGTGGAACAAGCCCATTGTCATAAAAATCCATTATAGTTTATTCATACATTTTTTGCTCTCATAACAATTAATTTATGAATGCCATACAACGTTTTTTAGTGTTTACGCTCCGAATGTCTTGGGCAGTAACGACATTGTATATATAAAATTCAAAGCGCGCTTTACTTTAAATGCGTTGTGGTTTCAAGTGGTTTAAATAGTCATTCAAATGTATTTTTATTTTATTTCTTAAATTTTTTAAGTTTACTTTTTTTTATACAGAGTGTTCCTTAATGACGTGCTAATATTTCAGGATTTCTTAGGTCATTTTATGAAGAAAAGTTCATATGAACATATGTCCGCAACGGCTTAGGCTTTTTGCTACAGAGTCTTGAAATTTTTTTTAAATCGTTATTTTTTAATAAGCAACGCACATAAACATGTACCAAATATCACAAAGAACAGAGGAAGCCAACAGTCAAGAATTACAACACGATGACATCATTCTAACGCACATAAACATGTACCAAATATCACAAAGAACAGAGGAAGCCAACAGTCAAGAATTACAACACGATGACATCATTCTGGCGACATGGAATGTCAGAGGATGCATAACGAGAGAGAAAAGAGACAAAATCGAGGAGGTTCTTATGATGGAACACATACACGTTGCATGCATACAAGAGACACACACGATAGACGGAACAGCAGTTACTCAAAACTACAAATGGCATCTAAGTGGAGGGGACAAAGAAAAAACCAGCAGAGGAGTCGCATGGGCAATAAGACGGAACACCCCTATCCAGATAGAGACAAGAAAAGTAAACGAAAACATAACCATGGCAGACTTACAAATTGGAAAGGAAAACATATGCATACTAAAAGTACATGTGCCCTCCGACAAACGGGCAGGACGAGTATTCAGACAGATTACCCAAGAGACTAGAAGAAATAGGAATAGAAAGATGAACACAATAATACTAGGAGACTTCAACGCGCATATAGGAAAGGACGACCAAACACATGAAGACAAGAATATCATAGGAAAAACCTTACTTCACACATGGACAAACGATAAGGGAAGCTTGCTAAAAAACTTGGCACATCTGCTAGATCTAACAGTTAGAAACACATGGAGCAAGAACCTAACCTGCCTTAATACCTGGAGTAAAGGAAACATCAACTCTCAAATAGACCATATCCTAGTGGATAGAAAAATAAGGGACAGGGTCAAAAATATTAAGGCAAAACAAGCAACAAACGTCAAAACAGATCACAAAATATTATATGGAACACTAGAAATAAAGAAACAAGAAGAAAAAAAGAAAAAAAAGATACAGCAAAACAGCAAATGACACATGGAACATCTCACTGCTACAAAACAAAGGAATAAAAAAGAAATACCAGGAGGAGATAGAAAAACAGTTAACAGGAAAGGAACTAAATTGGTCAACAATGGGTTTAAAAATCAAAATAGCGGCGAGGAAAACGTTGAAAAGGAACAAATCCGCTATGAGCCCAACAAGAAAAGACACCAAAAGAAATTACGAAAAACTAAAGAAAATAAAGGCCACAGGAAAACAATATACACCAAACATAGACAAAAAGATAATAGAAGCGAGGAAACAAAGAAGAGACACAGAGAGGAGGCACGAACAAAAAAAAAAAATGCTGGGAATTCTTCGAAAACATAGAATCTACTCCAGCAGGACAGAGATTAAACCAAACTTTTAGACACCCCAAAACATACAGGAGAAACAACAATACGCAGTCAAGAAAATACATACCACTACAGCATTGGGTCAGGAAACTAGAAGAAGGAAACGCAGAGAGAAGTCAAATAGAACCAATACAAGAAATGGACCACTGGCCTCTGGGAAAGCCACCGTCAAAAGACGAACTACTAGAAATAATGGCCAGAGCTAAAAGAAACACGGCCCCGGGAATAGATAAAATAAATAACGAACTAGTATACTATGGACCGGACAACATAAAACAGCTAATCCTAGAAATCATCACCAACGCATGGACGGAAACCACACTCCTGTCTGAGGAATGGAATACAACCATACAGATACCGCTCCCTAAAATCAAATCACCGCAAAACGTGGACGATTACAGAAGAATAATACTCTGCAGTGTAGGGTACAAATACTACGCACAATTCCTCCTCAGAGAAATGGAAAAATACATCGGCGAACTACCAGATTATCAAACGGCATTTATCAAGGGTAGATCGACAGACGACCACATGTACACCACCAGACGGATCCTGGAAGAAAAGTGGAAAGAAGGAACAAAACTATATATATTTTTTTCCTTCTTCAATTCTTTGGGAATTTCACTGGCAGTGGCAGTGAAATTCCCAAAGAATTGAAGAAGGAAAAAAAATTAAGATAATGCCACAAATAACATTTAGACAATAAAACTATATATAGTCTCAATTGACCTCAAAAAGGCATTTGATACTATAAGGCATGTGGCTATAGTCAACACTTTGCTCAACAGGGGAGTACCGCACTACTTACTAAACAGAATAATAAAAACATGCCTACACGAAAACACTGCAATACAATGGTTTGGACAGACGACGGAATCAAAAATGAAGAATATAGGAGTCAAACAAGGATGTCCCCTATCCCCCCGACTATTCACCACAGTCCTGGACCAAGTCAAAACAGCCTACAGAGTCACAACAGCTCTACTATCCTTCATTGAGGACAACAAACCACCATGGTGCCTAACCAAAAAGGTATACACGACCATCATAATGCCTACGATGATATATGGAGTCAAAAACGCAGCAACGATAAAGGCCAACCGAAGAAGCCTGAGAAGAGCTGAAAGGGACATTATCCAACTGCTAGCAAAAACAGGAAAACCACAAAAACGACAGAAAACGTCAACATTACTAGAGGGAAGAACAATAATCAAAAGAATAGAATCATACGCAATGAAATACTGGGGACATGTCCAAAGACGGGACACGACACACCTACTGAAGAAAGCGCTGCGAATGAACAGCAACAAACTGAAAATAGGGAGGCCATGCTACACATGGATTACAACAATCGAGAGGATTATGAATAAGCTAGGAAAGGATTATACACACTGGGAAAAGTTGCCACAACAAAAAATGGAATACAATAAAGAAATATCAAGGATATACACACTGCCAGACTCAGAAACAGAAGAAACAGAAAACTCAGAAGTAGAATAGGAGAGAAGATGATCACAGACAGAAACTAGGAAGAAGCATATCACAAAAACCTGAAAGTAAAAAGAAGCACGAAAACCTAATAGAAGCATCTCACAAACGCCTACACTTTCCATCCGATGAAGACAGAAGGAAAACAAGAAGAAACATCTCACAAACACCTACACGCTCCATCCTATACTCCTACCCCATGCGTCATGCGGCTCTCGCTGCTGACAACAAGCATGTCCAATGTCCAATCCAGCGTATGCAGCTGGTCCGGCGGTATATAAAAGCACTGGGGGTTTGTTCTGGCACACGGTGGGATGATCGGTGGGCGATCGGGCTGCGTGGTGGAACAAATCTCCCTGCACCGGAATTGGCAGCAATGCCCACCTTACGCTGGCAAATCAATCAATCAATCAATCAACTCAGAAAGTGCCGTAGATATAATTTTCAATTTTAGTATGTATTAATACATATTTTAATTAGAAAAGTTATTTTATCGCTCCACCAGTGGCGTTCCTGCGAACCTGTCCTCTGATACTTTTTACCAGAAAAGTGATACGCTACTGACATTTTTCCTTATGGATATGTTTCCTAAGTAGCCTGATCAATGGCTACATGAAAACGGTCTCTTGCATTTTTCTCGTCAGACGCAGAGTTCTTGATTGAAACCAATGATTTCAGAAAATCTGAAGTCATTGATTGAAACAATTAAATTCAAACTGAAACTAATTACATTTTTTTTTCTAATGGGCTTGTTCGGCATTTTTTTTTATTTCATAAATCGAAAGTGCAAGTATAAATTAATGGATCTGCAAAAAATCAGAATCTTATTCGCACGTTTAGTATCTTAAAAACTATTACAAATTTCCATCTCGCGAAAATGGGGCGTGGCCAGGCGCTACGTCACTATACGCATAGACTCGGCGATCTCAATAGACTTGATGCTCCTTATTGGTTATAATTATAAGTGTTTTCGAAGTATTGTTTGTTTTGCTTACTACTTGACAGTAGGGGAGTACAATTTGGTGAAATGTCAAAAAATTACAATTTTCTCTCGCTCCTACCGGAACGAATTTTCGATTTCGAACCTGCAATTTACGATTAGAATTCATCGGCGACCTTCTCCTTTCCGTAGACACATAGAACGAACTTCCACTCGACGTATTTAGTTAGTTACCAGCGTTTAAAAATTCCATGTTTTTCGACTTTTCAGGTTAAATTTGAAAGGTCCCAGAAAGCCATTTTTCTTACGTCACTTGCGTATAGTGACGTCACAAATAAGCGCTCGGTTTTTGCAACTAATACAAATTTCAACTCCTTATATCTCGAGAACGGAAAAAGTTAATAATACGAAATTTTAAGTGTATAATGAGAATATCGAGTACTATATGAAAAAGTATAAAAACCATATAAAAAGAATATCATGGAACAATCCCATTCTTTGGGACTTCCTGCCACATATATTTTTTTACTTCCCTCGCATACCGAAGGGAAGTATTGTATTCGAGAAAAAATCACCCTCCGAGATTTTTTCGGATTCTGACGTTTCAGAACACGTAGATTCCGAAAATATAGGTTTTTCAATTCCGTCAGTCTGTCTGTCTGTCTGTCTGTCGGTCTGTCGGTCTGTCTGTCTGTCTGTCTGTCTGTCTGTCTGTTGGTGTATTTACTAAAAAACTACTTGACGGAGAGCAGTCAAATTTGGTAGGTAGTTAACCCTACTGTCAGCGAAGAACTGGTAGAATTTTCACTGAAAAATATACAGGGTGGACCGTCTAAACGGAATAAACAGTGAAAAAAATTTTTTTTTGCCCAAATTTAAAATTTCCACGTTTCATGACGCGCTAAACCTGTTTCAGGAAAAAAAATTTTTTGAAAATTTTTTTCAAACATTTTTGAAAAAATTTTTACCAAGATGAAAAAAATTTTTTTTTGCTCAAATTTAAAATTTCCACGTTTCATGACGCGCTAAACCTATTTCAGGAAAAAAAAATTTTTGAAAATTTTTTTCAAACATTTTTGAAAAAATTTTTACCAAGTTGAAAAAAATTTTTTTTTGCTCAAATTTAAAATTTCCACGTTTCATGACGCGCTAAACCTATTTCAGAAAAAAAAAATTTTTGAAAATTTTTTTCATTTTTGAAAAAATTTTTGCCAAGATGAAAAAAATTTGTTTTTGCTCAAATTTAAAATTTCTACGTTTCATGACACGCTCAACCTATTTCAGGAAAAAAAAATTTGAAATTTTTTTTCACTATTTTTGAAAAAATTTTTACTACTAAAATGATTTTTTTTTTCTTTCTTCAAATTTAAAATTTTCACGTTTCATGGCATTCTAAGCCTGATTAAAAAAAAAAGTTTTTTGAAATTTTATCACTAAGATAGAATTTTTCTTTCTTTGTTCAGATTTTAACTATCCACGTTTCCATGACATTCCAAAACTATTCAAACAAATTTAAAAATGTTTTTGAAGAATTTTTTTAAAAATTTGAAAACATTTTTAATCTATTTATGTATCACTACTATAGAACAGACGAAAAATTTTTTTTTGCTCAAATTTAAAATTTCCACGTTTCATGATATTGCAAACCAATTTCGGAAAAAAAAATTTGCAACATTTTGTTACCAATTTGGAAAAAAATTTAACACCAGAATGCTCAAATTTAAATGACATTCTAAACCTAGGTATTTCAGAAAAAAAATTTTGAAAATTTTTTTCACCAACATTTTTCAAAAAGTTTTTACCACTAAAATAGATCGAATTTTTTTTATTTGCTCAAATTTAAAATTTTCACGTTTCATAGCATTCTAAACCTATTTTAAAAATACATTTTTAATTTTTAAACTTTTTTTAGCACTACTATAGAACAGAAGGAAACTTTCCTTTTTGCTCTAATTTAAAATTTCTACCTTTGACATTTTAAACCTATTTCAGAAGAAAAAAATTTGAAAATTATTTTACCATCTTTTGAAAAATTTAAAAAAAATGAAATTTTTTAACCACCACTATACTTCCACTCCATTACGTGAATGTTGGATTGAAAATGTGACAGATGGCAATAACATCTGGCATATGCACCTATTATACTTTTATTGAAAAATGTACAGGGTGGTCATCCCAAGAAATAATTCAGTCATGGTGGACATTTGTAAAGGTATTTGCGCAAGCCTGCCATATGTGGCACCTGCTATTTAGTATTGAACTTTTGCTGTTGGATGAGCAATCTGTATATTTTTTTGACCAAAACTTATCAAGTTTTCTTTGTAATAATAGCAATAACTCTACTCCGATTATTATTCTCAATGTCATTTCGTAATTATTATTTTTTTAGAGAGACTGCCATGAACGAGGGAAGTTCTGTGTAAATACCTTTACCGATTTTTTTTTTCTTTCTTCAAATTTAAAATTTTCACGTTTCATGGCATTCTAAGCCTGATTAAAAAAAAAAGTTTTTTGAAATTTTATCACTAAGATAGAATTTTTCTTTCTTTGTTCAGATTTTAACTATCCACGTTTCCATGACATTCTAAAACTATTCAAACAAATTTAAAAATGTTTTTGAAGAATTTTTTAAAAAATTTGAAAACATTTTTAATCCATTTATGTATAGAAGACGAAAAAATTTTTTTTGCTCAAATTTAAAATTTCCACGTTTCATGATATTTCGGAAAAAAAATATGCAACATTTTGTTACCAGTTTGGAAAAAATTTAACACCAGAATGCTATAATTTAAATGACATTCTAAACCTAGGTATTTCAGAAAAAAAATTTTGAAAATTTTTTTCACCAACATTTTTCAAAAAGTTTTTACCACTAAAATAGAACGAATTTTTTTTTATTTGCTCAAATTTAAAATTTTCACGTTTCATAGCATTCTAAACCTATTTTAAAAATACATCATTTTTGATTTTTAAACTTTTTTTAGCACTACTATAGAACAGAAGGAAACTTTCCTTTTTGCTCTAATTTAAAATTTCTACCTTTGACATTTTAAACCTATTTCAGGAGAAAAAAATTTGAAAATTATTTTACCATCTTTTGAAAAATTTTTAAAAAATGAAATTTTTTAACCACCACTATACTTCCACTCCATTACGTGAATGTTGGATTGAAAATGTGACAGATGGCAATAACATCTGGCATATGCACCTATTATACTTTTATTGAAAAATGTACAGGGTGGTCATCCCATGAAATAATTCAGTCATGGTGGACATTTGTAAAGGTATTTGCGCAAGCCTGCCATATGTGGCACCTGCTATTTAGTATTGAACTTTTGCTGTTGGATGAGCAATCTGTATATTTTTTTGACCAAAACTTATCAAGTTTTCTTTGTAATAATAGCAATAACTCTACTCCGATTATTATTCTCAATGTCATTTCGTAATTATTATTTTTTTGAGAGACTGCCATGAACGAGGGAAGTTCTGTGTAAATACCTTTACCGATTTTTTTTAACTGGTGCTCGGGGAGTCTACAAAATATCGCAATACATACTGGTTGTATGTACTGGTAAATAACCTCTACGCCTGTGACTTTTAAGTCAAAGGATCCGTTAGAGATTGCTTTTTTTTAAACAAATGACACAAATAAGTATAAAAACTTGGAATTAAATGTTTCGCCGATGTTTTGGAAATCTAATCTGTTTCCTTTTTCAAGGCTTTTTAAAAAAATTCTTTTTTGCTGTGTATGATGAATACACAGCTCTAAGAATGTTTGTTATATACAAAATCCATAGATACTTACTATTTAAATAGAACTGTTGATACAGTTATTTTTTTTTTTTTTAATTTTTATACAATGTTAAGTTTGTGAAGTTCTTCTTTTAACATTGGCAACCAGGTTGTACAGACATCTACGGAACAATTCCAAGTTTATTCTATGTCTGTTCTCCCAAGCATGTTCGGAGATCTTGGATCTCTGAATTTCATTTATTCTGGTATAATTTTTATGTTTGCCCAATCTTACACTAAACAAACATTACGTGGGTGAGTCATTCAGACCGTTTAGTGTAAGATTGGGCGAATATAAAAATTATATCAGAAAAAATTAAATTCAGAGGTCCAAGACTTGCGAACATGCTTGGAAGAACGGACATGGAATAAACTGGGACTCGGCAAGAATTTTAACAAAGGAGACGGATAGCAAAAAAAGAAAAATCAAAGAATTAGCGATAATATTATTGAAGGATAAATGCGTGTCGAATTGTTCTGTAGATGTATGTACAACCTGGTTGCCAATGTTAAAAGAAGAACTTCACAAACTTATCATTATATAAAAAATTTTAAAAATCTGTTAACTATATCAGCAGTTCTAAGTAAATAGTAAGTATCTATGGATATTGTATATAACAAACATTCTTAGAGCTGTGTATTTACCATACTCAGCAAAAAATAGTTTTCAAAAAAGCCTTGAAAAAGGAAACAGATTAAATTTCCGAAATTTCGGCGAAATATTTATTTTCAAGTATTTATACTTATTAGTGTAATTTGTTTAAAAAAAAACAACCTCTAACTGATCCTTTGACGTAAAAGTCACAGGCGTAGAGGTTATTTACCAGTACATACTGGTTAATTGTGATCTTTTGTAGATTCCCCGAGTACAGGTTAAAAAAAATACATGTGGCAGAAAGTCCCAAAGGATTGGAAAAAAATATAAGATAATGCCACAAATAACATTTAGACAATAATTACACAAGTTACTCGGAGCGTAAACACTATAAAACGTTGTACGGCGTTCATAAATTAATTGTGGTAAAAGCAAAAAATGTATGAAAAAAACAATGGATTCTTGTGACAATTGAAAACTAGTTAGTTTAATATATATACTTTATGTTGTCATAATTTTTTTTTGAAAAAATTAAATAATAAACAGTTGACAGTCGTAAAAGCAAAATGGTTCTCCGGTTCTAGTTAACGGGAGGGATCAAGGTTTATCTAGGCTCAAAATTTTCCTTTTTTTATTATCTTTCATTTGCCGACAATTTTACATTTCGATGCGACATTCCTGAGCCGAGATACTTAATTTGATTACTAAGTAAATTTTTTTAAACGTTTTTTTTAAGAAAAAAGGGGAAAGATCACACAGAAATGTTAGTTTTTATCAATATTTATCGATTGCTAAGGGTGGAGAGTGCAAGAACTGCCATGGAAAGTCGCAAATCATTAATAAACAAACTAGCTTATTTGTTATAACAAAAAACTGTAAATTCTATGAACAAAATGCAACATTTTGACCATAATAAGGTATCCATATAACCTTTTGTTGAACAGAAAAAAAATCGTTAATTTGGAACCCTTCATTTGTTTATAACAATTGAACGGTCAAAGATAAAAGGACAATGCAAATCTCAAACGACGCGTATTGATAGATTCTTCATTTTTTATATCTTGACTTTTTTTGTCCGATGTTAAAAAGTCAAAAAGCATCAAGAAATGAGAATTTTCGCTAAAAATCATTGTTTTTAACAATGAAGCCTGTGTTTTATAATTTTTTTAATGTCACCATCGTTTAGCGCAATGTTTCCTATCAGAATAGTCAATAAAATTGCTGTTTTTAGTTTCTGTAACTTATTCAGTACTAACGACCAAAAATATTTACATGAAAAGATATCTATTGGTAAGAACATACTAACGTAAAGAATATTTATTTATTGTATAAGTGTTTTAGATAGCGTTTTATCCACGCAAGAAAGTTTAAACTCGAGAACGAAGTTCAACGTTTTATCCACAATCACGGTCATTTAGAATCAGATTTCATCAAAATATAATTTGGCATTTCGCTCTGTCAGCGGCTGTAACGTCAAAAATTATTGAAATTAATTTTAAAAAACTTGGAAGGTGTTGAATGGTTGCTAACGGGGGTAATGACAATACATGAGGACGTTCTGCTACCGTATTTCTTAAATTTGAAGAAGTATGCAATTTCATCCATGTGGTCAAAGTATTCGATGCTGACCCTAGTAGCACAACATATTGGACCAATATATAATCCATATAGGACCAATATATGAATATTGGTCCTATATAAGACCAATATTGATATGTTGGTCTAATATGGATTATACAATATTGGTGCAATATTGCACAGAGAGAAATCGCTTTGGAACATTTTGCACAATGTTGTGGAACAAGGTCTTGTTGCATTTTTTTAAACAATTGTAACATTTTAACGCATAACGTTATATTGTTTTATACATTTTAATTGTGCATAATTCTTGTGCGTTTTATTTATCCAATATAAAGATTTAGTTACGATGAATTTATTGGAAACTTCGACCAACAAATTGACGAAATTTAGAGTTAAGTTTATTTATTTATTCTCAACAAATCATAGCAAATTAACTTGATTCATTGTTAATAGTATCCTCAAACTATATATTTTGTTGCCATTCTATTTATAATTAGTTTTAAGTAATTGTTTAAAGGATTTGCACAACTTGTGTAAGATAAAAGTGTGATTTTATTTTATAAACGGTTGTTGACAAACTTGTGAAAGTAGGAGTCCCAATACATTTATTTCCGCTGAACAATAATAGTTATCTATGCCGCCCGCACAAACTGCACACATATAATGACATGCTATTCATAATCAGTTTGGTGATATTGTTTTAAAATTTTGTATAATTGTTTCATTTGTTTCACGAAAAGTTCATTGGTTAACTGCGCCGGCCATGCTACGCATATACCCGCAGGCAATTACGCATCAGATCCAAGTGATATTTCGTTAAGTGAAGACGTACACTTCCGAATTATATAAGTACTTACATTTCTGATGGAATTTGTTGAAAACTTATTAACCGAGTGGGGTTTCCTAGATCTAATTCCATCATTCACAGAGATAAGTACTTCACACAGAGTTACAGATTTGCATATATGTTCTCTTAAATTAACTTCGTTAACATATAAATATAAAAATGGTTTCTTGTTTATATGCGAAGAATGCATGATACCTATCTTCTAATACTTCATTTCGTTTACAGCTTAAGAGTAATTTCGTTTTCTTATGCGAAGCGACAGAAAGCTGTTCCTAAACTACTAAACCCAAAAGGCAAACTTGTAAAAGAACTGCTTCAAAACGAAGATATTCTGATGGTAAGCAATACATTTGATTTTGGTGATGAACTGATAAATGTTATTTTTTTTTTCAGAATATGACGTGACTACAACATAAGCTTTATTATTACAAACTGCGTTAATAGAAGCTAAAAAGAAGAGGCACCGGAAGCCTTCCAAATTAGAATTATTAAATGGATATATTTTAAGCATATATAAATGTAAGTCACCTACTTCTTTTCAACTAAAACTTTATGCATATAAAATTTATTTGTATTTAAAAAAATAGAAATGTTTTCATTTACCATATAATAATATATAAATGCATGCTCTATTATGTATTGTTGTTCTGTTAAAATAAAATATTTATTCTTTAACTTTTTTATTGAAATCCTTTAGGAATACCTCCAATTTTGGAAATAATATTTCACAATTTGTGTTACAGAATAATACAATTAAAATGAAGTGGATACATATAGTGTGTGAAATGAGTGCACAGTGAACCAAAAAATATATACATAATTTGGAGATTATAGAGTAATAAATTGTGCAAAACTAACCCCGGTTCATACATTACTGAGCAGCTTCTTTGAATTAAGTGTATATATTGTGCAAAATGAATTACAATGGTGACAAAATAAACATACAATTTGAGGATTTCTCATTTAGAAATTGTGGAAAACTAAAACACATTCTTTTAAAAAACTATAAACATTGTGTCACTTAAGAGCACAATTTTTTGTAAGTGTGTTTTACAAATGAAGAGGTTTAGATGTGAATGTTTGTTTAGGAAATCTTCAGAATATATTTAAACATTTCACACAAACTGTAGAAACTAACTTCCACAAGTGGAATAAAATTATGTATTTTTATGCAACCATAATTCAAATTTGTAAAGAATTCAATTTATGTGATTTTTAAGTTTATTGTTATGTTATGTTAATGCATAAACTGTACAAAATCATTGCCCCAAAAAGGTATTATTTATTTGCACAAATTGTTCCTGTCACCATTTTAAGACCAATTTGGAGTACAATTTTCTACAATTGTGGTAAAACATCACACACATTTTTCTCTGGTGGTGCTACTAGGGGAAGGCCGCTATAAAGGTCCATAAAAGCATAGACATTGGAAAATATAGTAGGCTCACTGCCTATCTGAAGAGTAAGTCGAGAGGGTACAAAACTCTTCGTTTTGTACCCTCTCGTATTGGAAAGGGCACACGTGGAAGAATTTTTGACAAGGGCTTGCGATAAAGAATATTTGATGATTAAGATAATATCTCTTAACCTTTTAGACATTGTGGATAATAATGAACTTTGAAATATTTTAGGTTGCACTAATAATGGGGGTGTCTGGTGCCTGTCGTTGCTGTGAATCGCCAATTTGAAAATCAATGATGTAGAAGACAGGGGCGCATATCTGCTTGTTTCTATACCGGATACCAAGACCGGCGTCTCACGAAAATTCACAATTATGGAAGAAGGATTCTCTATCAATATTGTGGAGACGCCCTTACGTCCGAAGAAGTTATCCAACGACAGATTCTTTTTACGATACACTAATCAAAAATGTATCTCACAACCTGTTGGAATCAACACTTTGTCGAAAGTTTCTTCAAGAGTTCATTTTTGAACCTGGCAAACGCAGAAGCTTATAGCGGCCGTTGCGTGCGGCGCACTTCAACTAATAAAGGTGCTGACCTCACAACAATTAAACGACATGGTGGGTGGAGAAGTCCCGATGACAACTACAAGTTTGTTATTAATGGAAACGAAGAGAAATATGATAAAACAAATAAGGAAATGTCTTAATATAAATGTTAATATTAATAAAAATGAAATAAAACGTATTTGATTTAAGATTGTATTTTTCATTATTCCACTAGTGGATAAAGTGGTACTTTATATGCTTCATAGGTGTGATAAAATTCCAATTATAATGTGATTGCGGATAAAATATATTTATGCTTACCTAAATATTCATAGGCATATTTAACTGTAGCATTTATTAATCTGACAAGTGCTTCATCATCCTCCAAGTAATATCGCATCTGAGACAACCATTTAAATTCTTTATCATCTCTTACTTTGTTTATGAACAACTCTTCTACAACGTCCTTAGCATGCACATCAATTACGATTAGAGCTTTAATAGTAATTCTTGATAAATTTGTTAAGGACGGGTCCCTTATTAGGGAAACAATCTCCTGCAGTTGCGTCTTTAGATCTTCTAAAAGTAGTATTAATGTCTTTAAATATTACATATTACCTTACACCAAAGATGCGAATTGTCCAGAAATTATACTCATATTATCTATTTTCCAGTCCATATATGATAAAAAAATGTACAATATATTGTACAACAGTTACTAAAATATATTCCACTAGAACTTAGCAAATTACAGCATATTTAAACCATTTTAGATTAAACTCTAACAGGGGTTTACTTTGAAATGAAGATTACAAAATGTTTGTGACGGTATACTTATTTCAAAAATCAAGTAGGAAATACCGCCCACCTAAAACATACATGGTGTTTCAAAAAGGTATCGAGAATTTTTGAGGAGATATACAGGGTATCCCGTAATAACGCGCAAAAAATTTAACTACCAGTTCTTAATCCAAAATGAAGGTGGGTTCTTCATATACAATTTTTCAAAATAAGCATTTCTTGTTCTGCTACAGCCCACTAAGGGGGTGTGCAAGAAAATGGTTTTTAATTTCTATCTAAAAAAAACGTAATCGGAAAAAGACGAAGTTTGGCACATCTCGGTTACTAATGAAATTATTTCATTCATCTAGCGTGTATACAAGGGGGTGATATTAACTACCCAACTTATAATTTTGTAAATATCTTTCTGTCTGCTATTTTTTCTTTCAATTAAAAAGGAGACCTAAATATTTATGACTCATTTAGATACGTTTTACCTCTTGAAAAAATTTCGTAAAATCGACCATTTTTCGAGAAAAAAACCGCTGCCTAAGGAATCACTACTTCCACATCCAGATTCTTCATCCAAGTCACTTTAAGGGAAACATCTTGACTGTATTTGCACTCTAGTATGTGGAAATTATTGGCCATAGAATTTTAATAATATTCGGGGCAGATGTAATAGAAAAGTTTGAGGAGTTGGTTTCTACCATATACGCTGAAAATGAAGTTTCTAGTTTACCCTACTTATTTTCCACTATTCACAACCTACCACCTCCGATATTGTCTGTAATTGTTTATTTGTGGCATATTCAGATTTTCTTACTTTTTATTGGGTATTTTGCCACTGGAAAATATTTAAAAATTTTAATGAAAAAACCTCTGCGCCAAACGGATCAGACAGAGGTTGGTTCTTGAGTACTTGACTGTTTCAAAAAGTCTCACACCTAAAAATATATAAACTAGAACAATGTTCTTCCGTTCTCAAAACTTTTTTGGCCGTCAACCATGACAGTTCTTTGTTTATGTATTTCCATAGTCACGTGAGACATTAAATTATATTTATCTTATTTTTACTTACTTCGTCTCTAAGGATGGGCAACCAACTAGTACAAAAATCTATTGAATAATTAGAAACGCATCTATCCTCGTTTAATAAAATAATCGCGGATTCTTTAAGTTTTCTTTTAGTTCCGTTTCTCTCTTTTTCCAAAATCTTCGCCGAGTTCCATTTAATTCTATGATTATTATCCCACGCGTGTTCACAAATGTTGGATTTTTCAAATTCTCCCCTTCTAGCGTAATTTCTATGTTCACCAAGCCTTACGTTGAAAGGTCTAGATGATTCACCTACGTAATGTTTTCCGCACTCACACGGAACACTATAAATACAATTTTTTGAACTCCTTCAATGGAGTCATCTCAATCAGATGTCACTACAATACATACGTGTACTAATTTTCAAGTGAATATCTCAATTTGATGTTATCAATCCCATTAATAATGAAGCGGAGGTGGTGGAGTTTGAAAAATATTAGAAAGAAATCTGAGGCCTTGGTTTCTTGTATATACACCGAATCCCAAATTTCTGTACTCTTACCAGCTTGATTTACTTATTCCCTTCTACGGAATCATCCCAAAATATAATCTAGTTCCAGATGTAGTTATAATACATACGTCTACCAAATTACAAGTGAATATCTCAATATTCAATCAACCCCTTTAATAATGTAGTAAGGGTAGTGGAAGGGTTGAAAAATATTACTAAAAAATCTGAGGCCTTGGCTTCTAGGACATACACCGAATTGCAAGTTGCAGTACTCTTACCAGCTTGCTTTACTTATTTTTCCCTATTTACCTCTTACTTACCCCCACTCCTTCAACGCAATCATGTCAAAATATAATCTAGTTTCAGATATAGTTATAATACATAAATGTACCAAATTTCAAGTGAAAATTTAAATTTTATTTTATCAACTCTTTTAATAAGGGAGTGGGGGTTGGAAAATACTAATAAAAAAACCTGAGACCTTCGCTTCTAGTATATACACCAAATCACAAATTTCTGTACTTTTACCAACTTGCTTTACTTATTTTCCCTTATATACCTCTATTTAACCTCCAACCCTTCAACGGAATTATCTCAAAATATAATCTAGTTCCAGATGTCGTTATAGTACATAGGCGTACTAAATTTTATGTGAATATCTCAATTTTATTTTATCAACCCCTTGAATAATGGAGTAGGGGTGGTGGGGGGCTGAAATATATTACTAAAAAATCTGAGGCCTTGGCTTCTACTACATACACCGAATTTCAAGTTTCTGTACTCATACCAACTTGCTTTACTTATTTCCCCCTATTTACCCCTAAATAACCCCCAATCCTTCAACGGAATCATCTCAAAGTATAATCTAGGTCCAGATGAATTTATACGTGTACCAAATTTCAAATGAGTACCTCAATTTTATTTTACCAACCCTTTTAATAATGAAGTAGGGGTGGTGCGGGTTGAAAAAATTATAAATAATCTGAGACCTTGGCTTCTAGTACATACACCGAATTTCAAGTTTCTGTAGTCTTACCAGCTTGCTTTACTTATTTTCCCCTATTTACCCCTATTTAACCCCCACTCCTTCAACGCAATCATATCAAAATATAATCTAGTTTCAGCTATAGTTATAATACATAAATGTACCAAATTTCAAGTGAACATTTAAATTTAATTTTATCAACTCTTTTAATAAGGGAGTGGGGGTGGTGGGGAGATGGAAAATACTAATAAAAAAAACTTGAGACCCTCGCTTCTAGTATATACTGCAAATTCCAAATTTCCGTACTTTTACCAGCTTGCTTTACTTATTTTCCCCTATATACCCCTATTTAACCCTCAACCCTTCAACGGAATCATCTCAAAATATAATCTAGTTCCAGATGTCGTTATAATACATATGCGTACTAAATTTCATGTGAATATCTCTATTTTATTTTATCAACCCCTTGAATAATGGAGTAGGGGTGGTGGGGGGGCTGAAATATATTATTAAAAAATCTGAGGCCTTGGCTTCTAGTACACACACCGAATTTCAAGTTTCTGTAGATATACATTCAATGCCTAAACATTCAGTAATAAACAACAGAAATATTACTTTAAAATTCCATAAAGGATTTCCATTTAAAACAACAATGTTGAGCTTCAAATGACCGTGAATCCGTTGTCATCTTATTTTTTTAAATGAAACTTGTATCAAATATTTTCTTGAAAATGCTCTATTTTCAAGTTATTCTCGTTTGCCTATTTAAACGCCTCACCTGGTATATGTATTGGCAGCAAAAGTATTTTTCCGGTTTTTACCAGAACCTTGATTAAGCTTCGTATCTCATTAATAATTATGAAAAACGATGGGAAGTATGAAGAACTGTTTTAAATTTAAATTATGGACTTCATTGTCGAGACCACGATACGTGCTAATAAAGTGATAGTGATCCCGCGAATGAAACCGTCGGAAATTTTCCTCACTAAATATAAGCAATTAGTGTAAATTTTTGGACAACTCTGTATGTACTGATGTTACATACTTGAATAGCTTGCAATATCCATAGCTTCTTCTCTGTTGAGTGCCTTATGTACATTATAGGTCCAATGCATTTGAGACGTACATAGAACCACTTGGCCAGGCCACTTCTGAACCCAATGTGTTCGAGGTGTTAAAAAGTAATTTTTATAACTTCTTAATATTTGATCTCTCACCGACAGCACCATTTGTTCTTCTACTTGGACCAACCATTTCTCAACGCTCCCACCTGCCTCCTTGGTGTTTACTATCGTCCTAAAATGTATTTTCTCTCCTTCTTGGCTGTACATTGCCGAAATCTGCAATTTCTCATCAAAATCGAGGGTATTTATAGCTTCGAAACATTTTTTTAAATGCGGTTGGACCCTAAGAGGGTCTTTGGTCTCAGAAAGTATCTCTAGCATTTCATCATTGGACAAAAAGAAAAATCTTGGGAAGAACAATCGTTTCTTCTCCAGATAGCTCGTCACGCCATCATTAATCTTCTCCAATAATTCGCAACAGTATTCCATTGATTCTAACACACCCACAGCGCCTGCAGTCTCGAAAACCCTTGGGTCGCGCAACACCACGTCGATATATCTTTTAAACGTATCGTTTACCTGAAAAACATTATATTTAGTAGGCTCCATCACATGTTAAGGAATACACATAGGCTGCTAATTAAATACATGGTTAAACTTTAGGTGACTCATCGGCTCATTCAAGATACAAATTTCCTAAATGGGTTCCTTTTTAGAAGTATATGTATAAATTTCTCTTTCCAGAAACTTAACAATTTTATGTAACTATAACATAAGTGGAGTAGACCTGTCACGAGCCAATCATATTAAAGACTTGTGAATTACATTTACTACTGATTTTAATATTAACCAACATATAGACAAGAAAATTAAAAAAACATAGGACTTGTACGGATTTATTCGTAGACAGTGTACGATTTTGAAGATAATACCTGCTCGACTTTAAAATATAATTATTTGGTAGTTAGTGGTTTCGGTATTTTTTAGTGATTTCGAATCCGAAGTATATGAATAATACTAACTGGCTTGAAAGTGTTCAAAATAAATTTACGGGATACATTTTTATATAGATTAAACATTAACTTTGCCAAACTTAACTATAATGTAAGAATAAAAATGATAGATCCTGGATTCTCGTCAAAAGCAGATTTACAAATGAAATGTATTTTTCATTTAAAATGATAGAAAATATGTATACAGTACCCGAATTGGGAGAATTTTTTTCTTTCGTGTACTGTCTTATGCTATAAGAAATCAGCAATTGATTTATGTTGATCAACACTAAATTACACAACGTTTACGACAAGGCATTAATTATATATCCCATGATACAGATTTTTTTAACATTATTGAACTCTGTTGTGAAATTCTTGTAAGATTGTATACCACAGACTGTATATTTATTGTTAACACCCGTGTCTTGTGAGCTCTGAGGAAGTTCCTACCGAGTAAGCGAAACGTCGGAAAAAGAACAGAATTCATTTATTGTCCTGACAATTTTTCCCTCCGTTCTCTTCGACCAGCTAATAGCCCAGTTGTCAGAGACACAAATTGATAAAAACCGGTCAATGAATGTTATATTGCTGGATTTTTCAGAATAAGTAGGTTTGTTGATGTAGAATACGATAAAAAAAAGGTTACAGCTGTAAGATGTCGGTTTTTGGCCAATAACTCGAAAAATAAAAAAATCAAATCACTAATAGGACTAGGTGAAACCGTGGCTAAGCACAAACTAATATAAAATAATAAATTTGAAGGACCTGAGCTGCTTTGTATCAATAGGTTCAATAAATAACTAAATAAAATATGTACCTTTTCTCAATCCACACGTTTACAAAGGCAACCATTTTCATGTGTTCACAAAGCTTTATATAAATCGCTGGAACTAATATGTTTCTTTTCCACTAAACGAATATTGACTTTCTTCCGAAATTTAAAATTGACTTCGCCAACTTGTCCCAAAAAGGCATGCTTGTATTGTCGACAAAGCTAATTATTTTCAATCTTACAAAAACAAAGCCTCTCGAATCATATTATAAATAAACATAAAATGTGACAACGGAACATTAGGCGATAGAGGGGGAAATTTCATATCAAAAACTTATATTAAATTTTTTTGTACGAACAAAAATGTAGGCTCCAGATTTTTTTTAACGCACGAGAATGGAACGAGGCGACACATAAGTACGGCTCGCGAAGCGTGCGCGGTAACGGACGCGCTACACTAAATTTGTAACTTTTGAACTAATTAATGAAATTGAGCTCAACAAAGCTTAAATGAAACGAGAAACATGTGGCTATTGGATTATCACATTTTCAAATATAAAAATGAATGTATGTAGGGATAGTACATATATGAAGTCCGAACATAAAGAGATTTCCGATGAAATCGGTAAAAGCTCTACCATTTCTACAATTTTTACGATAAAAGTATGAAACTTTCACATATTACTCTGGAAATAATCTATAAAGAGATCCGATGGATAGGTATACTAAATATTTTTGCGATAAAAGATATTAACGTTTATTTTACCCCGTTTCACGAATTTTGGAACCAGGAGAAATTTTTCTTTTATTATCGTAAAATAGAAAAAGTTAATTCAATTTTTAAGGTTATTCCTCTTAAAACGTCTTAAAGTATACATTTCAAGCTTTAAAAATCACACCTACAGAAATCTAATAACGCGATTTAAACCAAAGTAATAGGTCATTAAAGTTAGTTATACATATCAAATTTTATCACTTTCTCAAGATTTTGAAATTTTGGAAGTGTACGTCTTCAATAATAAATTTTTGAGATTTTTTTCACTCATCGGATCTGTTTATACATTACTTCAAGAGTAATATGTGAAAGTTTTAGATTTTTATCTTGAAAATTGTAGAAATGGTAGAGCTTTTAGCGATTTCATCGAAAATCTCTATATGTTCCGACTTCATATATATACTATTCCTACATACATTCATTTTTATATTTGAAAATATGATAATCCAATAGCCACATGTTTCTCGTTTCATTTAAACTTTATTGAGGTCAATTTCATTAATTAATAATAACAATAATAATAATAATAATAATAATAATAATAATAATAATAATAATAATAATAATAATAATAATAAACGGAGCAGGATAGAACGAAGTTTCTCCCTGACTCTAAGGACATACCAGCTTACCAGCTCAGCTGAGACAAAGTAGTGAAATAATAATAATAATAATAAATAATTTTATTAATCAAAATATAAATGCATAGTACAATGTTTTCCAGGTAATGTACATATATGTATATATTAGCTTTATGCAATATATAAGTTTAAAAGGCGCAAGTTCAGTTGAAATTAACTTCTCATTTACTTTGGCCTTAGGTACTTACATTACGAAAATAAATTTTAAGTAGAGAGAAAAAGTATTATACAGGGTGTTGCATCATGAGAGGGACATAGCTTAATAGGAGGTAGAGAACATCAGTGGTAACCGGAACCTCCCATAGAAATGTCTCATTGGGCCTTCACTACGAAATTACAGGGTGTTAAATAATTTTTGGCCAAACCTGTTTTTTGTCATAACTTTGACAGGAAATGAAATAACGGATTCATATTTGGTACGGCTAATGTACAAACGAGCCCCAAGAGGTACATGTATAAAAAAAAATATATCCAGGTCCGGACTCACTATAATTTATGTTTCTTCTTTGCATCAATAAAACATCACCCTGTATATATTTTTTTGAAATTTCGATACGATATTCGAAAAGAGCAAGAAAAAACAAACAAAACGGCCTATTTCATTTTTTTGTTACACCTTCGTGGTTATTTAAATACGTTGTTAAATGTGCAAGAAAATGGATTACAGAACCCTATTAAATGAGAGGCACGTGAAATAAATAGTTTTATAACCAAAATTTGCAAAAATTCTATTGAGCCTAGGTGGTCTGGGTGAATCCTAATTCCGGCACGTTTTAAAGGTCCATTTTGGTAAAAAAACTGTGGTCCTAATAAGTAATCGGGTATGAAATAACAACACTTTTAATCAATCACAGTAGGCTTGTTCAAAGTGACAGATAATAAAAAGAAATCTCCTAAACAGTTGAATAATTGTTTGTTAGTAATTTAATGTGTCAATAATCCGCATTTAGTTAGTGAAAACTTGTGAAAATATTTTAACTATGCCAGTAAAATTTACAAACGGGGAATATGCTGACATAATATTCATCTATGGTTTCTGTAATGGAAATGGTAGGTCGGCGGAAAGAGAATATCGGCTGCGTTTTCCTGGTCGTCGATGCCCTAATCATAAAACCTTTAGTACGGTGTTCCAGTATGCAAGACAACACGGAAAGTTTCCTACTTCTGCAGTTGTGGAGCGTGTTTTACAACAAGGTGTGCAGGAACAAAACAATATTATAAACGTAGTTCAAGAAAACCCAAATATGAGCACTAGACGAATCAGTTTGGCAACTGGTATTCCTCATTGGCGAGTATGGAGAACCCTAAAAAGAGAACGTTACCATCCATATCATATCCAGCAGGTACAGCGTCTTCAACAAGGCGACGATATCCCCCGCCTGGCATTTTGTCGTTGGTTGTCTAATAATCGCCCAGTCATTTACAGAACCTTATTTACGGATGAGGCACAATTTACAAGGGATGGAGTAAACAATTCACGAAATAATCATAAATGGGCACAGGAAAACCCACATGCGGTACGCCAACGCCGTTCGCAACACAGGTTTTCTGTAAATGTTTGGGTCGGACTTGTGAATAGACATTTGATAGGGCCACATTTTTTTGAAGAAAGATTGAATGGTGAAATTTACTTTGATTTTCTTCAACACATTTTACCGAATATGTTAGAAAATATCGGTATAAGAGGCATGTTGTTTCAGCATGATGGGGCCCCACCACATTTTAACCTTCAAGTAAGAGAACACTTAAACAATGTGTATCCTAATAGATGGATTGGACGCGGGGGCCCACATGAATGGCCACCAAGATCTCCTAATTGTAACCCTTGTGATTACTTTTTATGGGGCCACTTAAAAAACGAGGTTTATAGCATTGAAATTGAAAGTAGACAACATTTAATCCAGCGCATCGTTACAACCTGCGACGAAATACGGAATAATCCAGAAATGATACGTCGAGCAATTGGTGACCTTTCTAAACGCGCAAGAAAATGCACAGAATTTGGGGGAGGACATTTTGAAAATTTACTTTAGTGTCAATTACGTTTTATTTTTAAACACATTTAGTTATTGTTTTGTTATTTATTGTTAATTGAATGGAAAATATTTTATTTATTTAGATTTTAGTTTGTTCTCTTCCAATTTTTATTAAGTATAAAATGTTGATGATTTTCTTGATCAAAGTAACTGGTTGCTTAGGCCTAAATGGTTTAAATTATCTGTCACTTTTATTCTTTGAACAAGCCTACTATGATTGATTAAAAATTTTGTTATTTCATACCCGATTACTTATTAGGACCACAGTTTTTTACCAAAATGGACCTTTAAAACGTGCCGGAATTAGGATTCACCCAGACCACCTAGGCTCAATAGAATTTTTGCAAATTTTAGTTATAAAACTATTTATTTCACGTGCCTCTCATTTAATAGGGTTCTGTAATCCATTTTCTTGCACATTTAACAACGTATTTAAATAACCACGAAGGTGTAACAAAAAAATGAAATAGGCCATTTTGTTTGTTTTTTCTTGCTCTTTTCGAATATCGTATCGAAATTTCAAAAAAATATATACAGGGTGATGTTTTATTGATGCAAAGAAGAAACATAAATTATAGTGAGTCCGGACCTGGATATTTTTTTTTATACATGTACCTCTTGGGGCTCGTTTGTACATTAGCAGTACCAAATATGAATCCGTTATTTCATTTCCTGTCAAAGTTATGACAAAAAACAGGTTTGGCCAAAAATTATTTAACACCCTGTAATTTCGTAGTGAAGGCCCAATGAGACATTTCTATGGGAGGTTCCGGTTACCACTGATGTTCTCTACCTCCTATTAAGCTATGTCCCTCTCATGATGCAACACCCTGTATAACTAAACGATATATGCTTCTAACAGAATTTGAGCTGACATAATTGGGGATACTTAATACTATATGTTACTAGAACAAAAATGAACAGATGTGAACACACAAACACTATAAGTGCTTCTCTTGTTTTTTATGTAACAGATTGAGAACAAATGTACGAAACTTTTTTACTGGCAGAGATTTACACTCTTTTGGTAACTCGTTTAACTGTGCGGCTACATTATGTACAAACGATTGATCTTTGGAACAGCGAGGATTTATGCTGAGGAATAGTTAATGGATCTTTACGTCTAATATTTATATTATGAACATCAGTTCTGTATCTTATTTTGTTATGAAGATATGCCGGAGTATGACCAGTTAAAATTTTATGATGTAATATATAAGCATGTAATTTTCTACGACTAGCCATGTCCAGCTAATCGGCTTTAGTTAGAGTATGTGATATTTTATCGTATTTACGTATACCATATATAAACCCTAAGCAAGAGTTTTGTAAGATTTGTATTCTTTTAGAATCTCTTGATGTAGGGTATGGCCCATAAACAAAGTCACAGTAATTGCACTGACAAAGGACAAGAGAATCGCATAAAATTATTTTTGATTTTCTTTTAAAATGTGTCTGTTAGTTGCCATAAGATTTATTTAGTAAATAAGAAACATGATCCATAAATCTGAGTTGATTGTCTATAACCATACCTTAATTTTTTGCTTTAGATGCCACCTCTATCTTATTCTCGTCCAGTTCAATCACCATGTCTTTTTCCGAGAGGTTACCAAGTAATACAACCTAAGATTTTATGGAATTGATTTTAAGATTGTGTTGTTTGGAAAGATTTACTAAAACTTTTATATCGTTATTAATATTTTGACATTCAGCTGCAATACTGTTAGGATCAAAAAAGTGACATAGTTGCGTGTCGTCTGCATACATATGATAATTACAGGTATTAAGAACAGAGGGGAAGTTGCACGTATAAATCGTATATAAAAGTGGTCCCAAGATTGACCCTTGAGCAACCCCCCTGACAGCATCATAACCCCAGATAGTATAACTTTTTGTGTCCGACCATTTAAATAATTTTTGAATAACATTATAGCACTTTGACTTAAACCTATAAAGTGGAGTATTGCAAGTAATATATCATAACTGATCATGTCAAAAGCTTTAGTATAGTCAAGTAGTATTAAAGCTCCAATATTTTTCTTGTCCAGTTCTTGAATAATATCAACGGTTATATTAAGAAGTGCAGTTCCACAGCTATGACTTGGACGAAAACCTGATTGATTAGGTGGTAAGGAGTTAAATTTTATTAAATGGTTACGTACTTGCCCTTCAATTACCCTTTTTATTACCTTAGATAAAGCCGGTAGAACAGTAATTGGGCGGAGGTCTTTTATTTCCTTAGGGGAATCTACTTTTGGACTAAGTCTAACCCTACCCTCTTTCCATTGTTTGGGAAATAGTCAATTAGTTCAAAAGTTACCACAAATTTAGTATAGCGCGTCCGTGACCGCGCACGCTTCGCGAATCGTACTTATGTGTCGCCACGTTCCATTCTCATGAGTTAAAAAAAATCTGGAGCCTACATTATTGATCGAACAAAAAAATTTCATATACGTTTTTGATGTGAAATTTCCCCAATAATAAAAATAAAAATAATAATAATAATAAATGTCTTTATTTCCGTTAATATTTACATGTGATAATGAAGTCATACATATTATAATTCTTGGAAATCTCAAGGGGAAGTTCACAACAAGTGTGCTCTACCACTTAACCCTTGCTTTACAATAAAGAAAATGCACTTAAGTAAGTGTAGGTAGTACAGAAAACTAAATATTGTGTTAACTAAATATTATATATGTAGATAATGAACAAACAACAATAAATAATAATAACAATAATAATAATAGGCACATATAATTATCCTGTCTGTCCTAGCAAAACAGCTTTCATATACCTTTTGAATTTTGCGAGACTGAGTGATTTGGCATCAAATGAAACCTGATTATATAATTTATAAATACAGTATTTGAAGCCTCTCTCATAAAACGAAGTTCTATGCATAGGTGGACTAAGTAAACCTTTGGACCTGACATTAAGATTATGCACATCACTGCGAAAAGTTATTTTATTGTAGAGATATGATGGTGCCTTCGTTGTGATAATCTTGTGAAACATACAGGTTGAATAAACATTTCTTCGGTCTTGCATATTTAGCCAATGGAGTTCTGATAACTTATATGAAACATGTTCGAATTTACGAATACCATAAATAAATCGAATACATGAATACTGCACACGCTGTATACGGTTACTACAATCCTTGTCCAAACAGGGGCCATACACTGGGGCACAGTATGTGAACTGCGACAATACTAATGTTTCACGAAGGGCCTTTTTAGTGTTTATAGTTAAATAACTTCGGTGTGGGTAGAGAAGTCTTAGGGAGGCGTAAGCTTTTTGTATAAGTTTACAAACTTGTTCTCTAAATCTTAAAGATGTGTCTAGGATTAAACCCAAATTTTTAGCATGTTGCAATAATTTCAAAGAAGATCCGTTTAATTCTATTTTGATTAAATTTTGTAAATTATTACAGTCGGGCTTTTTACCAAATAAGAGCATAGCTGATTTTGTTGGATTTAGAATGAGTGAATGTTGTGAAGATATATCCGATAAGCTTACTAGATCACTATTGATTTTTTGTACAGCGGCCTCATAATCCTTAGCATAGAAAGAATAATAGATCTGAGTGTCGTCCGCATACATGTGAACCGAACAAGATTTAGCAAAATTTACAAATTGTGACGTATAAATTGTGAACAACAGAGGTCCTAAAGTAGAGCCCTGTGGAACACCTTTACTGAGCGCTCTTGATTGAGAAAGTTTATCGGATATTCTTACAATTTGTGAACGTCCCTCGAGATATGATTGAAGCAGCTTGCAACTTTTGTCATCAATACCACATGATTTTAATATCGCCAAGAGCAATGCTATTAGTTTTTTGGTATGTTTTTTTATTTTTAGAGTTATTGGCCAAGAACTGAATTTCCGCCAATATATTCGATTTTTTTAGAGGTCGCCGGCACCTTACAGCTGTAAACTTTTTCTTATCATATTCTACACCAACAAACCCACTTATTCTGAAAAATTCAGCCATATAACATTTAGTGACACCTTAAAACCCATGACGACTGGGCTATAAAGAAATTTTACGAGTATGATTTCCTCTAAATGGAGACATTCTATAACTTTTTTTTAATATATCGAATTAGGTCATAGCGATACCTGTTTAGAAGTTAAAATATTAACATGTAATATAATAAAATCTAATAGTTAATTCGTATTGTTTATTTGTACTAATATTGTACTATTTGGTAATTTAAGCTGTTATGTACTTGAATAACAAATAAATAAATAAATTACCTCTTTGAAAAGATTTCCTTCTTCCGGCATCTGGGCTACAATGTCTTTCGAAGAAAATATTGGTAACAAATATAGCCACTGACTCTGCACTTTACCCCATACATCGACAGTGGCATTGATGCGGACAAGCCTATCATAGAATGTTCTCACTTCAGTTTCGTAAGGTTTTACAAAGATAGAACCACGCATAGTCAAAGCTTTCAAAATGTGATCATCCAGCACTACCTGGACGTCATCTAAGGCTGTTAAAATATAAAGACCAGTGTCTTTAAATGTGCTTGTTTTAAACAGGATATCCGCCCATTCGCCCTGCATTTTAAGAAGAGCTTTGAGGAGTTCACGTTCTTTTGTAGCCCCCGTACTAATAACATCGTACTTGTCCAGATCGTTCTCCAGACCTATTTGGATAATAAAAAGATAAGTATGTGACCATAATATTTACATTGGAGACCAATTTGATCCCAAGTTGGGATGGGATAGTTTGAAAATAAGAAAATGATTACTAAAATATTATTTCAAGAACTATGTTGAATCATTCCAAATTATAAGATAGGTAAGATACATTGGTTTTATTAGTGCACTGTGGTGCTTTGACACGTCAAACATTACAACAAATAAAACAAAGGATAATTTGTATAAATTATCCATCAGACGCGCGGTGCTGAGTTCAAGCACACCACCATGAACAAACCCACTTCCTTATTTAACTTTAACTTTTTAAAGTTTTAAAGGAGTTAACAATATAAAAATCGCTGCCTAAGGAGTCACTACTTCCACATCCAGATTTCTCGTCCAAGTCACTTAAAGGAAACATCTCGACTGTGTTTGCACTCTAGTATGTGGAAATTATTGGTCATAGAATTTTAATAATATTTGGGGCAGATATAGAAAAATTCGAGGCGTTGGTTTCTACCATATACGTTCAAAATAAAGTTTCTAGCTTGGTCAACTTATTTTGCGCTATTCATAACCTACCATCTGCCACCCCTTCAACGGAATTATCTCAATTAGATGTTATTACTATACATACGTGTATGTACTAATTTTCAAGTGAGTATCTCAATTTTATGTCATCAATCCCTTTAATAATGGAGTGGTGGGAGTGGGAGGGTTGAAAAATATTAGGAAGAAATCTGAGGCTATGGTTTCTAGTATATACATCAAATTCCAAGTTTCTGTAGGTAAGTACTCTTACCAGCTTGCTTTACTTATTTTTTCTTATTTACCTCTACTTCCCCTCCACTCCTACAACGCAATTATGTCAAAATATAATCTAGTTTCAGATGTCGTTATAATACATATGTGTACCAAATTTCAAGTGAAAATCTTAATTTAATTTTATCAACTTTTTTAATAAGGGAGTGGGATTGGTCGGGGCATAGAAAATATTATAAAAAAACCTGAGGCCTTCGCTTCTAGTATATACACCATATTCCAAATTTCTGTATTCTTGCCAGCTTGCTTTATTTGTTTTCCCCTATTTACCCCTATTTAACCCCCAAACCTTCAACGGAACCAATTAAAAATATAATCTAGTTCCAGATGTCGTCATAATATAAGTACAAGTTTACCAAATTTCAAGTCAATATCTCAATTTTATTTTATCAACTCCTTTAATAATCGAGTAGGGGTGGTGTGGGGTTGAAAAATATTACAAAAAAATCTGAGGTCTTGGCTTCTAGTAAATACAGGGAATTTTGAAATTCTGTGTATGTACTGGAAACCAAGACCTCGGATTTTTTTATAATATTTTTCAACCCCCCACCACCCCTACCTACTCTTACCAGATTCTTTACTTATTTCCCCTATTTATCCCTATTTAACCCCCAGCCCTTCAACGGAATAATCTCAAAATACAATTTGGTTGCGGATGTCATTCTAATATGTATGTATATCAGATGTCAAGTGAATATCTCAATTTTATTTTATAAACCCCTTTAATAATGTAGTGGGGAGTGGTGGTGGGATGGAAAATATTATAAAAGAAATTGAGGCCTCGGCTTCTAGTACATACACAAAATTTCAGGTTTACTCTTACCAGCTTGCTTTACCTATTTACCCCCAACCCTTCACCGGATATATTAAAAGCTTATTTTAAAAAATCTGAGGCCATCGCTTCTAGTATATACACCAAATCCCATATTTCTGTACTTTTACCAGCTTGCTTTATTTTTTTTCCCTATTTACCCATATTTAATCCCCAACCCTTCAACGGAATAATCTCAAAATATAATCTAGTGCCAGATGTCGATATAATACATACATGTATCAAATTTCAATTGAATATCTCAATTTTATTTTATCAAGCCCTTTAATAATGGAGTAGGGGTGGTGTGGGGTTGAAAAATATTATAAATAGATGTGGTTCCCTGGCTTCTAGTACATACACCGAATTGAAAGTTTCTGTACTCTTACCAGCTTGCTTTATTTTCCCCTATTTACCCCTAATTTAACCCCCAACTCTTCAACGGAATAGTCCCAAAATATAATCTAGTTCCTTATGTCAATATAATATATACCTGTATCAAATTTCAAGTGAATATATTTTTTTTTTATCAACCCCTTTAGTCATGGAGTGGGGGGATGGAAAATATTATAAAAAAAATTTGAGGCTTTGGCTTCTAATAAATACACCTAATTTCAAGTTTCTGTGCTCTTACCAACTTGTTTTACCTATTTCCCCCTATTTACTGCCCAACCCTTCACCGGATATGTTCGAAAAATAATCTTGTTCCAGATCTCATTGTAATATATATGTGTACAAAATTTCAAGTCAATATCTTGAGGCTTTGGCTTCTAGTAAATACACCTAATTTCAAGTTTCTGTGCTCTTACCAACTTGTTTTACCTATTTCCCCCTATTTACTGCCCAACCCTTCACCGGATATGTTCGAAAAACAATCTTGTTCCAGATCTCATTGTAATATATATGTGTACAAAATTTAGTCAATATCTTAAACCGTTTCGGAGAAAACTTGCGGACAAAAAAAAGTTACAGGCAGACAGACCGACAGACAGAAATTTTTTTTTTTTGCTCAAATTTAAAATCTCTGCGTTCCATGACATTCTAAACCTATTTCAAGAAGAAAAAAATTGAAATTTTTTTTACGATTTCTGTACTTCCAATCCACTACGTGGATGTGGAGGTAATTGTGTATGCATTTATAAGAACAAAAGTTTCCAAAAGAATCTTTGCATTGCCACCTCTATTACCACCTTGAGGCAGACGATTTCAAATATTATAAAAATTCTATGAGCAATTATTCCGACATACTAGAGTTCAAATATAATATCAAGATATTTTAGTTTAAAGTCACTTGGATGAGAAATCGCCGATTTTAGATCTAGTTTCAATGGACTTTAGGCTAAGTTTGCAATTTTTATTTAAAAAATTAAGAAATTTAAAACAGCAGCAATTTTATTGACTTGAAACATTTTCTTTACAAGATTTTGCAAACAGCAGAAAAAATAACTATAAAATATCTATGAGAACTAAAAGAAAAAACTATGTGTAAAAATATTAATGAACTCTTTGCATTCTTTCGATAACCTGAATTCTAGTTATGCCAGCAAATTAAATCCTAAAAGGAATTTGTATAATTTCTTATTAGAAAATTCTCATTCAACAACAAGCATCCACACAGTTTCCTACGGCCATGCAAATTAAACTAGTATCTACATAACCCCATACGGCCATGAAAATTATTGACTATTCTTATAGGAAAAATTGCGCTGAATACGATGGTGGCATTAAAAAAATTATAAAACACAGGCTTCGTTCTTAAAAGCAATGAAGGGTTCTTAGCGAAAATCATCATTTTTTTATGTTTTTTTGATAATTTAACGAAAAAAAATTCAAGATATAAAAAATTAAGACCTTTTATCTTTGACCGTTCAGTTGATAAACAAATTAGGAGTCCTAAATTAATAATGTTTTTTCTGTTCAACAAAAGGTCATACGGATATTTTATTGTCGTCAAAGTGTTGTTCCATTTTGTTCATAGAATTTATAGTTTTTTTTCTGTGTCATCTCACGGATTTTGCAATTGTTTAAATTTTTTTGCATTCGTTACCCCCGGCAATCGATAAATATTGATAAAAACTACCATTTCTATGTGGTCTTGGCGCTTTTTTTAAAAATTTTTAACCCCCTGTCAACGTTATTGAAAAGATTACTTAGTAAGGAAATGAAATATTTTGGCTTAAGAACATCGTATCGAAATCCAATTGTCGGAAAATGAAAGATAATAAAAAAAGGAAAATTTTGAGCCCAGATAGACCTCGATATCGAACTAGAACCGGAGATATAGACCATTTTGCGTTTATGACTGTCAATTGTTTATTAACTAATTTTTTGAAAAAAATCCTGTAACAACATAAAGTTAATAGATTAAACTAACTAGTTTTCAATTGTCACAAAAATTCATTGTTTTTTTTCATACATTTTTTGCTTTTATGAAAATTAATTTATGAACGTCGTGCAACGTTTTTTAGTTTTTACGCTCCGTGCGACTTGCGTATACAAGGTGTTTCTTAATGACGTTTTAATATTTCAGGGTGTTATTCCTTAGGTAATTTTATGAAGAAAAGTTCATATGAACATATGTCCGAAACGGCTTAAATTCTTGGCTACACAGTGTTGGAAATTTCTTTTTATTTTTTAATATCTCAGAAAGTACTTTAGATATTATTTTCATTGTGCTTATAGGAAATAAAACCACATATTAAAATTATAAAAGTTATTTTATCGTTCCACCAGTGGCGTCCCCGCGAATATGTTTTTTACCAAAAGAGTAGTATACCACTGACATTTTTCCATGTGGATATTTTTCCTGATTAGCCTGATCAATTCTACATGGTAACGGTCTCTTGTTTTTCTCGTCAGACGCACAGTTCTTGATTAAAATAATTAAATTCAAATTGAAACTAATTACACAGGCACACACAAAAATAAGTTATCGATTCTACAGACGAAACCAATAACTTCAGGTGTTGGTTGGTTGCATTTTTGCTGAATACGAATCTGGTGTCAGTTTTGCCCCACCACGTCACAATTTTTTTCTATCCTCAAAAAACAGAAAAAGCCAATTTTGCATTTTTGCATTTCTCTAACTGTTTTTCGACAATAGAAAAAAATTGTGACGTGGTGGGGCAAAACTGACACCGGATTTGGATTCAGCAAGCCAAAATTTGCATTTCGATACGACGTACCTGAGACGAGATATTTCATTTGTTTACTTAGCAAGTTTTTTTTAAACGTTGGCGGAGGTAAGAAAAAATTAAAAGAACGCCAAGACCACATAGAAATGGAAGTTATTACCTATATTTATCGATTACCGGGGGTCGGGGGTGGAGAATGCAAAAAATGCCATGGAAAGTCGCAAATCCTTAATAAACATTAGGGTGGACCTTATTTTCGAACCTTCTTTTTTTTTACGCCGCCCTCTAGATTTTTTCCATTTTGTGAAAAATTATCCTCTGTCAAATTTCAGATCAATCGAAAGACGAAAAGACGTGGCACATCGAATTTGAAATTTCGAATTTTAGTAATTTTCCGCTAACTGAAGAAGCAACTTAATTCTCACATTTATGGTTGAAATTCTTAATAATTCGTTATTTGATAGTAAATTTTATCTATAAGAACAATATTTGTCATATTTTTTCAATTTTATTACCTACTATATTGGTTCTATAAAGAATAACAACAGCCAATGTAGGCGAGCCTACTTGTTAGGGGTTGAGACCATTAAATTTAAATACTGAGAAGAGACCTACTAGGAACCTACTAGAAAACGATAATTACTTGAGTTCTAGAGTTTATTTACACATGACGTCACTACAGGGCGTGGCACGGGAGAAGACCAAGCATCTGCGGTACATAATTTGCTTTAGGAATGGAATGATAAAGTACAGGCACTTTCTTGTGATACCACAGCGTCAAATACGGGACGCTTACAAGGCGCCTGTGTCATTCTTGAGCAACTAATCGGAAGAGACGTCCTCTATTTGCTCTGTCGTCATCATATTTATGAAATTGTCTTAAGGGCTGTGTTCCAGAAAGAAATTTCGATGTGTTAAAGCCCAAATATCCCAAATTTCAAGAGATTTCAGCAGGCCTGGTCTAAAATAATGAAATCAAACTTTAAATCAGGAATTCAAGATAAGTATACTCGGGAGAAACTGGGGATGTCACAGAAATGCTTCAGTTTGCGTTACGAAGTCTGCAGCAGGACAAGCAGCCTAGTAAAGATTATCGCGAATTTCTCGAACTTATAATTTGTTTTCTCGGTGAAATTCCTCCCCGAGGGATCTCTTTTCGAGTTCCAGGAGTCTTCCACCACGCTAGGTGGATGGCCAAAGCACTTTATTGTTTGAAAATGTTTCTTTTTCGAGAAGAGTTCGTTATGGAAACCGAAGAAGAAAAGGAAATACGCGATGTATGCATTTTTCTCGCACGATTATACTTTCAAGCTTGGTTTCACACACCTGTTGCTGCAGAAGCTCCTCGCCAAGATTTGCAATTTTTGCAAAACCTTTATGCCTGCCGTCACATCGGCAAAGACATAAGTAGTGCCGCATTAAATAAGTTTTGCAATCACCTGTGGCATTTAGCACCAGAAGAAGCGGCGTTGGCATTTTTCAATAAAAACATTTCAACCGACACTAAAAAGCTGATGATACAAGCTTTAAAACTTAACGAGAGCTCTGGCGAAGCTATAAAAAAAGTGACAATTCTCCCTAAGGACGTCAGTCAGTGGGCCAGAAAATCGATCAGTTCATCTACAAAGATTCACGAACATTTTTCGAAAGATTTTCGATATCAACATATTTTTTGGATAAGGATCCATTAGAATGGGAAGATGACGATGGCTATAAAAAAGGATTGGAAATCGTCAAAGGACTCAAAGTTGTAAACGATTGAGCAGAGAGAGGAGTTAAACTGATGCAAGATTACAATGACATTTTGTCAAGAAAAGAAGACGACAAACAGTTCATCCTACAAGTTGTTTCGGAATATCGACGTCAGTATCCAGATATGAAAAAGTCTACGTTGATGAAAAATTGATATTTATTTTGTTCGTACAAGTCTGTTCATTTTTTCTTTGCGTATTTAATATACTTATTTCTTTTATACTATACTTATTTAATATTTCTGTTTCCTAATGAATTTTTTGTATCTGTATTATTCTGTATTATTATATTTTTACAACATAAGCGAATTGATTTCTTTTAATAGAATATTTCATGTTAGGTCTAATCCTTAAGATTTTAGTATATAAATTTTAATTATTATTGTCTTTATTACTGAAAAAACAAAATATATCCTGTCTTATATGACAAGATGTAGTACCTAAAACAGGATATTTGACTAAATTGTAATATTTGGTACGTATTTTTCAGTTTTTAGAAAAGTATTATTTTTTCACGAATATGACGGATGTGCCACGTCTTTCCGTTATGTGATCGATCCCAGATTTTATAGGAATTATTTTCTCAATAAGTGGAACACATTTACGGGGCGGCGTGAAATAAAAATCGTTTTCATTTTTTTCATGTACTTATAGTTAAGGTCCACCCTAATAAACATATTAGCTTACTTGTTTAAACAATTGCAAAATACGTGTGATATCGACAAAAAAACTGTAAATTCTATGAACAAAATGCAACATTTTGACCACAATAAAATATCCGTACGTATGACATTTTGGTGATCAAGAAAAAAATTGTTAAATTAGGACCATTAATTTGTTTATAACAGTTGAACGGTCAAAAAATGTATTAATTCTCTATATCTTGACTTTTTTTGTCCGACGCACCGTTTTCGTTAAAAAGTCAAAAAACTTCAAAGAATGAGAATTTTCGCTAAAAGCTGTCTTTAACAATGAAGCTCTTATTTTATAATTTATTTTAACGTCATCATCGTATTCCGCGCAATTTTTTTCCAATAAAATTGCTGTTTTAAATTTCTGACCAAAATCGATGACTTTAGGACGACCGGCCTAAGCTAGCAAAAATTTTAAGTTGATCTTAAAAGACCTGAGGAAGATACGAGGGTATGTATAGTCCAATTCACGAATGTTGTCGTTCACGTCATCAATGTATGTACTTATCAAAGACATGAGATTTTTACATCAGCTTAAATACTAGCATATCACAATGTAAATAACAGAAAGTCACGTCTGATGGGGCTACGACAGACGTTTCAAGCTTAACGGTGCGCTTTAGAGAAATAATACGACCACTTGTTGTAACCGCAACCAACGTTCAGCATTGAATAGCGCGCAGTTGAAGCATTTATTAAAGGACACCGCACACCCCTAGGTGAAATTGGCTTCCAACTGCTTGAATTTTTGATATGTTGTAGCTCGAGTCATTCTGATCTAAAATCATTAAAAAGTTACTATCCTCTACAGGCTAATTTCGGCGCTAGAGGGCGCCAAGGAAAACATTTATTTTTGAGAATTAATGCAACTTTTTCATATCATACTAGTAAATATGTTTAAGTTTAGATAAAGTTCAATGTAATCTATATGACAGTTATATAGGGTCAGCCAACGAAATGATGCCACAATTATACCACTTAGTATAACCTAATATAATTAATACAACATGGAAACGACACTATATAATGGGTAATACATAAGTAGGTACATATATACAATGTATTTATTTAACCATGATATTATTATACAGGCTTTTAGTTCTCTTGGTTCGGATTATGTCTATTTGCAGCATCAGTAATGTCGAACAGCAGGTGTGTCGAAGGATACTTTACATTTTCTTCATGGCGAGCATATCCGAGGTACCAAAGTACGCTACCTATATGCGAACATGTACCCAATGTACGACTTCTAGATTTGCAAGTACAGTAGTAAGAGATTATTGGTTCACCTTCACTATTGACATTATATTGAATCCAAAACTGATACTTAACAGCGTTGCGATGCCTTGATTTTATTCTGATTCTTAAGAGTCCTGATTCATTTATGCGATCGTCAAATTGAAGAGTAATAATTTCATTTGCCCGGTCTAACATTCTACGAGCCAGCACAGCATTTGCTCCCTCCTTATTAATTGGCTCATGATATCTATTAATTATCGCACATGTTATTCTGATGTAATCTCTAATATGAGGGACTTGTGGCATTGGTACTGCATCTATGAAGAATTTAAAAATACTCTTAATATGACCGTTTCTTGCTTCCACGAGCCATCTGGTCTTTGTGACCAACCGGGATGAATTCGCCTCTTTAGTGGTAAGCTGATGCTGCCAGCGAGCAAGCATTACATGCATTTTGACTTCTATGCCTGTATTACCCAAAAAGTCTTTCCCCCTACCCAGCACAGAAACATCACCTTCTTCGAACCAGGTTCTTAAGCCAATCAGATCCCTTTCATATTCGCGCCTCAACGTTGCCACGTCATTACTTCTAGAGTCCCAAAAAAATGGGGACCATGAACATCAAGTATATGTCCATTGGGAGCAACAATTAATGCTGGTTTTAGAAGATGATATCCCTTATGTGTGCAATACGATTGACGTAACATTTGGAAAGCTCTGCTTTTGAGGATTTCTATGTATGTCCCGTCAATATACGCTATTGCTTTTCGATTTACTCGTTCAGGATTGTACAGAATGTTTGCGAAACCTATTACTTATTGGTCCCTGGTCATGTGCTGTAAACCCAGATTATTTGGCACAAATTGTTCTACTAATGAAACACGGACTTTTGAAATTACCAAGCTTACACCTTGACGACTGGAGTAAGAGAACATCCCTATCAAAAAATTATCTGAAAGTCCTTGTCGTAATTTGCACAAGACACATAATAAATCATTTTTGGTTATTATCCTATTTTTGGTAAATATTGACACGATCGCAAAATTCAAAAAGTTCCCTAAACTTTGTTTACTGGAGTTAATGCTTCAAACTCTTGAATGGAAAAATTATGTTCACTTTCAAATATATTGATAGATTTTTGTTTCATGGCAGTGTTCCGCACTATATTTAGAAAATGTTTTAAATCACTTCCTTTTAAATTAAATGGTCTGGTAATACCTCTAAGTCCACTGAATAATGGTGGCAAGAGAAGTCCTTCTGGTATAAAGATGCCAGTCTTCAGAAAGATATCAACTTTACCTTCTAAAGAAAATCTGATGAGATGTTCAAGTCCACCTTTTGCATCTATACTCAAATCACAGTTGTAGCAAATCTTTGTTTGTTCCGTAATTGGTATTTGAGACAATTGCAATTCGATTCGACGATGTTCAGCAATGCCTTTTTTTCGCCCAAACACACCGTTTGTCTCGGTAATCCATTATATTCACAGACGAAACACTTTGTTTTTACTACAAAATTATATGCCATATTCAGTTGGTACATGCACTGCGCTGAAAGTTCTGTTCAAAAAAGAGGAAAACAAGATTAAAGAAGTTACAGATACTAATATTTTAACTAACCACTGTTCGCAATTCGCACGGATAGATGGCGCCACTAATTTGTCAAAGGGTTGCATTTTTTCTCATAAATAAATTTTTTCTTCTGCGCCCTGTATAGTAGAGTGCTCGTGCGCCCGAAAGTGCCTTAAAAAATGAATTGGTAGGGGTTTAAACACTAAAAGCTGATACCTGGCTAAATCGATAGCTTATATATAAGTAAACTTCCAAAAAAAGTTGTCCAAAGATTGTCCTGTACAAAAGGGCGTTATTCGCAATTTTCGAGTTATGTAGTGCGTCAGATAGCCAAAGGTCAGTTCTTTCTTTCGTAAAAATTTCATAATATTCTCTGTAGCCGTTTGGCTGTAAAAAAATAAATTATTTTAAAAAAAGCATTGCATCTTATGGGAAACGCAGACTTTAAAAGTCCGTATCTCCGTTCAGTACTCGCTAAAAATTAATTAATTTTGCCGTGTTTTTACATTTATCACTCCATTACTCGGAAACTAGGTCTCAAATCAAAAATTTTTTTTTTACAAATTGAAAACCGATGCTTTCTGACCAAGACAGTACTGTTAAAAATATTTTTGCGGAAATAATAACTGAGTTATGATTTAAAAACCAACGCAACTACAAAATCTCTAGACGCTTAGAACTGCCGGCTTCGATCGCCCTCCTGCACCGCACTATTCCCCGCGGTCGAACGAAGTTGTGATCTATCGTGTATTGTTTTGACTAGTGAGCCCTTGCTTATTTGTAATTAATATTAGCTCATGTGAATTAATTTATTTCTCTATTAGCTGCATAAATCTTTAAGGGGTAAGTGTGTATTAAATTAATTTTAATTATTTCACACATACCTAGATGCAAATAATCATTCATGCAAAACTAATACTAGAAAATCCTGGCACCACAAAAAGTTCTTCGTTGCCAACTACTAGCAATACGAAAATTTGGCATATTTTCGATGGAATGTTTATTGTACAGGATATGGGTAAACCACCTAATGGTAATACATTTGGGGAATACTCAAATATATTCTCATCCACTGTTTTTAAAAATGAATACAACGCCGATAGAATTGATGTAGTTTTAGATAATTACCAAGAGCACTCCATTAAAAACTTGACCAGAATAAAAAGAAGTTCTACAGCATCTATTGAGAAAGTAATTAATTCAGATGATGTACTTCTACCTCAGCAATGGAATTTATTTATTAATTCAACTAATAACAAACGACAATTAACAAATTTTTTATCATTACAAACAACTAAGTGAATTATCTAACAGGCAAACAATTCAATTTGCGACAAGTGGCGGATTGCTTGACGTTATGTCGTACAGAAGCAATTTTAAGTTAGTGGATGATTTGTTAGTATCAAATCACGAAAAAGCATATACTAGAATTTTGCTTCATATTTTATCGGTAAAAAAAGCTGGGTACAATAAATGTATTATTGATTCCAAACATACTGATGTTTTGGTACTTCTTCTCACTTCAGACAGAAAGTTTCGCACAGTCTCACACAGAAAGTTTGGGTGAAGGCTGGAAAGAAAGGGCAAGAACGATTTATACCGGTATACATAATTCAGAAATAGACTCTGCGTTATTAAAAAACTTACCAGCTTTTCACTCAATTACAGGGTGTGTATTGGTAAAAAAAGTTGTTGGAAAGTCTATCTTATATATTCCAAATTACTTGATCGTATTGGAACAGCTGATTTTGACGATACCTTGTTCAAAGAAGTTCACACCTTTGTTTTAAGATTATGTACAAGCAACGAAGATATATCCTCAGTAAATAATTTACGTGGTATACTAGCAGCTTCAAAAACACTGGATAAATTACCTGTTACAGAAAACAGCATTGCCTACAGGCTCATTATCAAACCATTATTTAACTCAGTGCTCTTAATCCCTAATGTATTAGAACTTGTTGGCAACTTATCAAGGGTAAACTGGTACCCTTATTTCAAACTCTTCCACCTTTTCCACAAGATCTGGCCACTTTAAGCAGCTACGGATGCAAAAACCTATACTTAAAAGTTAAAATTTTTTCAAAGAAAATCATTTTTATTTTCAGATTGTAAATATAAATGGTGCAGCTGTAAAAAAAATAAAATCTCGTGCATAGGATCTTGTCGTTGTATGGGTAAAAAATCATGTTCAAATGTTTCCTCAAACGAAGATAATACGGAAACAATTGAAGAAAATATGTCTTTTGAGGATGAAAGCGGTGAAGACGGACAATAATATTTTTGCGGAATTTATTTATTTATCTTATGTTTATGTTTAAATTAGACGTTACTCCAAGCTGTGTTTAATAATTAATATTTATAAAACTACTATTGTAAAATAATAAATAGGTGATAGATCACAGACACAGGATTTATATGTGTCGCAGATCTTATAGGCAACGTTCGATCGCGGGGAATAGTGCGGTGCAGGAGGGCGATCGAGGTTGGCAGTTCTAAGCGCCTGGATATTTGGTAGTTGCGTTGGTTTTTAAATCATTACTCAGTAATTATTTCCGTAAAAATATTTTTAACAGCACTATCGTAATCAGAAAGCATCGGTTTTCAATTTGTAAAAAAAATAAATTTTTTATTAGAGTCCTAGTTTCCGAGTAATGGAGTGAGAAATGTAAAAACACGGCAAAATGAATTAATTTTTAGCGAGCATCGAACGGAGATATGGACTTTTAAAGTCTGCGTTTCCCATAAGAAGCAATGCTTTTTTAAAAACAATTAAGTTTTTTACAGCCAAACGGCTACAGAGAATATCATAAAATTTTTACCAAAGAAAGAACTGACCTTCGGCTATCTGACGCACTGCATAACTCGAAAATTGTGAATAGCGCCCTTTTGTACAGGAAAATCATTGGACAACTTTTTTTGGAAGTTTACCTATATATAAGCTATCGATGTAGCTAGGTGTCAGCTTTTAGTCTTTAAAGCCCTACAGGATGAACATTTTGAGCCTCTGGGCTCTCTACTAGTAGAGGATAGCAAACTTTTTAATGATTTTGGATCAGAATGACTCGGACTACAACATATCAAAAATTCATACCGGAAGCCAATTTCACCTATAGAAGTGTGCGGTGTCCTTTAAAGATTTTCCATTTCCTCTCTTTATTTGTATAAGTTTGTAGTGTTTTTTACTGTGGTGTTTTAAGTTTTCTGTAGTTATGTAAACTGTTGTGTAAATAGTTTGTGAGTGCTTTAGTTTTATTGTTTCTAAAGAAACTAATCTCAACAAAAGTAAAAGACTGAGACAACAGTAGCCAGAGACATGGTAGTGAAATGTTAAAAGTTGAGTACTTCAATCAAGAAAAATTCAGCGGGGATTCCCTTTCACCTTTGCAAGCAGTACATGAGGTGAATCGCAAAATGTGGCAGATGCTTATGAAGTAAATTTCTTTTAGCGTAATTTTAATGCATTGGGTATTTGTATGCGGACGTGCAACGGATTTATAAGGAGACCCGTGAGTGGCAGGACGCCCCAAATACTACTGTGGCAAAGTATGGACCCAGATTGAAAGATAAAACTAAGGGCTTGGTGGATGCAAGGAAGATGGATGTGAGGGATACAATTTATAATATGTGCTCCGAAAGTAAGTCTGTGGCGTAGTTCATTTTGTAGTTTTTGTAGTTATGTAACAATACTCCGTTAATGTTCCATCTCAAATGGATTGTAGAAATCGCTTCCGTGTTGAAATAAGTGATAGGCCTAGGCATGAGATGTCAGCACTATCACAACGATTTAAAATATTGTCTGAAGTCAACTAAACGCTAGAGAAAGCGGTTCTCTTACTGTTTAGTTTCCGAGCGAGTAACATGTGTTTTTAACCTACCGGCTTAAATTTTATTATTCAGTCGCTCAAAAAGGATATTTGAATGTAAGTAGTTTGTCTCAAATTTTAATCTAAATTAATATTAATACGTTCCCATTTTCTTTTAGATTATGGATTGAATATTTTATTCCTATTCCTATTTACTTATTATTTTTTTTCAAGATTAAAATGAAAATTTTTTAAAATTAAAACCTGCTTAAATTCCTTTTAAGTTTTCTTCAAGTTTTCGATTTCACCATTTACTGATTTAATAAGGGATTAATTTACAAGTTTCCCAGTTTATCGATTTACCGATTTACGTAATTTGATACTTTACAATTCTACGGATTTACATTTAATACCTTTGAAGTTTTCCTGCTTGATGGACACATTTTAGAAGTTTTAACAACATATCATAACATATTCCGCCAAGGTCATTATCCAGCGACGTAAATATTCTTCAAATGGCCTGATCAACCATCACGAGGAAGTTTTTGTCGAATTTTTTTTTGCTGTTTTTATGAATACCGCATTTGGAGAATCCTGGAAGTTACCGTTCACTCATGTCACGTGTATGAGAGAGACAACAGTACTGCGATATCACCAGCTACATGCCAACTGTGCCAAGTATCAACAGGAAACATTTCATGAGCTAAGTACACTGTTATTACTTCTTTCCAACAAAATTTCGTTTAACCTTCATGTAATTAACTGCCGCTAGACGGGATGTTAAATCAAATCAAATTTCATATTTATCAATCACAAATATAACAGTAATGAGCCTATACGAAGGATTGTGTAGTTTTGCTATTTTTTTAACTTCATGGTAGTTGTTCGGATAGGGTTTTAGACCGTAAGAAACAGCATTGTTAATGAAGTTTTCATTAATTTTTAGTCCGAGAGACGATTTTGTGTTTCAATGCTGCCATAAAATCGCCGGTCAGTTCTATAGCCTTACGCTATTTAACCCCATAAATTTTTCTTATTTTCTGGTTTATTTGGTTTATACCTACCAGTTTTACCGTTAGTTTGTATCTTATCGTATCGTATCGTGATATTTTGGCCATGGGGTCATATTATCTGTAGCCGAGAGGCATTTATTATAGTAATGAGATTTTGTAAATTTTAGGTTAGTTTCGGGTATTGTTAGTAATAAGTTTGTAGAGTCTAGAAGTTGTTTATAAACTGAAGTTTCTAGTGATAATAGTATATTATTCAACGAGCATATAATGATGGCTATTATTCACGATGGTGAAGTTTACGACACGAGCCGCAGGCGAGTGTCGTAAATCACTAGAGTGAATAATAGCCATTATATGCGAGTAGAATACTATACTTTGTCCACGACTATTAAATATTTAATATTTATTTCATTCATATTCATTTGATTTCTCCTATTTAGGAAAGATTCATATGTCATAATATATAATTTTCTTGATATTTCGGGCAACAAGTTTAAAGAGGCGATTTCTGCAGCTTCCTTTATCTCTGGCGGTGTCAAAGAAATCTCGTTTTCACTGTTAGTATCCATTTATTTAATTATAATACTCCTTTTGAGTACCTAATATGCAAAATTATTGTGAGTAACGTTGGCGTTGAAATGGCATAAATTTTGACGTTTGAAATCAATTACAGAATTACGCTTTGACACATTGTCATGGCTTACTAATAAAATAACACAGTTTGTAGGCACGTAACCACAGATGTAACTAAATGGATTCAAAAACAATGTTGGGGATTGCCGCGTGTTGCTAATAGATAATGCTTTGAAAAAAAATGCTAATGTGGTTTCGGAGTGTTCATTAAAGTACCTCTTCGGCATGTACCATTTGAGTGCTTTCCAGAAACATTAGAGAGACAACACTTGTATTTTGGTTGCTGCAATTTTGACATTTTAAATTTTTAGTAAAAAGTCACTAATGTCATTTCTTATAAACAACTGACTGTCCTCATTATTCACTGCAATCAGTGAATAATGAAATCATTATTCACTGTAAGGATTAATGGATAGCATTATCATTGAGGAAACACGTACATAATGAGTATATTATTTAATAGTCGTGGACAAACAAAATTGTTTTATAGTTTAGTTGCTAAGCGCCATTATTTTAGCCATGTGTGTCACTTTTTCACTTACCTTATGTAAATTTCTCTCACTCTAGCAAGGCGTGGCTACCTTTTCTTATTATTGTTGTCGAGCAGTTTAATGAATGTGTTTAAGTACAAATTTAATTAGATGTCATCTCTAGTGTTGATTTAATAATTCCCACTTGCTATCATTTTATATAGCCCGGTAAATTGTACCTTCTTTTTTCTTGGCGGTTGGGATATGTCATATGATAATTATTAAATTGCCATCAGGTTTAGCAACACATTCAAAAAAATCTCTAGCAAAAAGAGAACTGCTCCCTATTTTGATAGTTTGTCTTGTATGTCAATCTAGGTTGCCAGTTATGAGAAATTGATAGTCTCGTACCTTTACCCTGAATTAACTTTATGTAATTGCGAGTAGTTTAAAATTTTAGTGAATAAATTTGGTAGATTAATCCGAAACCGTTTAAGGTTTATCTTGTTGTTTATCGCTAGAACTAATTCTTATCTAATTTGGTGATAACCGTTACCGTACAGTTATCTGTAACTTACATTTTTTTATCGTAACATTTTAACCCTACATCTAAATTTGTTTAACCCGTATTTCTTTTGTTAATAATTTTACATGCATCTCTGTTGTTCAAATTGTTTTTGATGTCATTATTTAATTATCCGTGATTTATATTTGTTAATTGATATTAAATCAATTTCAATTTTACCTGTCATTTTTCTGTGTGTTGTCTGTGACGTATCTTCCTTTTTTATAAACCTCCTTTAGGTTTTGGCGCCCAAGGTACTTTTGAATATATTTTTTTTAATTCAAAACTTAGATTTTAAACACTTAAATTAAATTTTCTAACTTAAATTTTTATAATTTAATCGCTCTTGGCCTTATTATTTAAGTTGTCGTTGACGCTTACCCAAGCCCTTGCCTCCTATAAAACTGGCTAGCCGGAGCCTAATTCTGTTTGGTGGTAGGTTATCACATTTGTTTATTTGAGCCCGTGTAACTGCCAAACAAAATTAGTTTTATTGTGCTATAGGCACAATAGTGACGTGGAGATTTTACAGTTAGTCTATCCGACCTCTGAAGTAGTGTCGTCGCTTGGAGAAAATATTATCATATTAAAACTGTATGAAGTACTAATTTTTCTTTCTTCCTTTCCTCTTCTGTGTGACTTTAAGTCGACTTGATTCGGAAATTAAAAGATGTTGACGTGAAGGGCAACATTCGTGATTTGAACTATAGGCGAGAGGTGAGACACATTGTATTTAAATTCTTGTTTATACTGACCCATTAGGGTAATTTTTCGAAGTGAAGTGCCGGCATGTGGAGTCAAATCAAAACCTGCCACCAATGACATCTCCTTCCAATGTCTCTTCATGAGGGCATCGTTACACATAATCCGCATTAGCGTCAAAGCAGGTCTAAAGTCCTTCAAGGTTTGTATCGCTAAAGCCGAGAGTTTTAAAGGAGACGGCCAACTGTTTAAATCAGGATCATCAACTACACCAAAAAATCGAAGTGGGGTACTCGTATCAGATTGAGCTTGCCTTTAAAAAAAAATGTAACAAATATGAATATACAGTAATAAATGATTGTTTATAGGAATAATAATAAATCCTTAGTAAGAACAGGTAAATCTAAAATTAAAATAATATATTGGATCTAAAATAGGTAAAGGGAGAAAATCAAGTGTAATGTTTTAGCCCTTGGGAATTATGCGCGTCAGGGAGTAACTTTCAGCAAACGAAGAAGTTCCTACTGCACAAGGAGTGGGTAGCTTCGTCCCAAAGATCACACCAAACGCTTCTTCCGGTGCGGCGTTTAGGTTACGAGAAGAAAGCAACGACTGAAAATTAATATTTTCATAGGAAAAAATTATTTTTTAAAGATTACTTTTTCTGCTGTTTGCAAAATCCTATAAAGAATATGTTTTATTATTTACATAAAATATTGTCAATGATTATACAATTTTCTGGAGGACCAACTATTGCGAGGAAGAATGCAATACACCGCGGCGTGGCATGTTCAGGATGATTTTTGAGAGGAAAACTTACCACTTGCACTTTGAGAACCCTTTCGCTTCTGAAGACGAGCCACTTGCTCGTATAATTTCGTAACGGCAAAACATAATTGTTTACCTCTATTTTTCTAATATCAGTAGTTTCATTATCTATAGACTACATATATGAAAAATGTCTAGTGTATATAATAAAATAAACATCCTCCATGTCAGAAGATTTTCCATGGGACAGAGGACTGATCATGAAAATAACTTAATCCCGTTTTAACAGTGCATAATGCATCAATAATATTGCTTGGACCAATATTGTAAATAATAGTCCAGTCAACGAAGCCCAAAATAGGCCGAATAGGGGAAATAATTCGTGTAGAGTCCAATTTCTGTACCAGTTGTCGGGGGGAGTGCCCTCAACATAATAAGTCCCGATCAGAGGATGGTGGGCGGGGGGTGGGGGTTTGTTTAAAGGTCCCCTTTTCACGTTTCTCTTGCATATACAATTAAAGGATGTGCAGTTTAGCTAGACATACCATTAATTTTCATATTTAACTTGTCATTAAAAACAAATCGTGTCCTGATTTGTAGAACGAGGTGTGTGTAACGCCCATCCACAAATCCAGTAGCATATGCCAAGTGGAAAATTAGAGACCTATTGCAGTGCTCTCTGCAATTGCCAAAGTATTTGAACATATAATTTATGCAACATTATGAAATGATGTACGATCAAGTATATGTGAGGGACAACATGGCGTTGTTGAGAAAAATCAACTGTAACAAATTTACTAGTTTTCTCAACTGACGTTATGGAACATTTGGAGCATAAAAGTCAAGTTGATATAATTTACACAGATTTTAAGGAGGCATTTGATCAAGTCGATCATGATGTTATGTTGAGGAAGATTTGTGAGTTTGGTGCAACCCCAAACATTTTTTTACATACCTTAGACATCGTCAAATCGGTCAAATTTGCTAGTAAAACTTTAGGAAAATTCACTGCAAATTCCGGGGTGCCACAGGGTTCTAACTTAGGACCTTTGTTGTTCCTCATGTTCATTAACGATATACCTAAAGTGTTAAAAAGTTACAATTTCCTGCTATTTGCTGATGATATGAAACTTTACAAAAAAGTAGACACATTAATTGACTGTCAGTCATTGCAACAATATATTGATCAAATTTATCAATGGAGCATCGATAATAACTTACATTTTTAATATATGCAAATGTGCAGTTATGTCAAGTACCCGTAGACATCATGAAATAAATTATAATTATATGATAGATGACAAGAATCTGCCAAGGAAAATGAAAATTAAAGATCTGGGTGTTTATTATGATGACAAACTGTGTTTTAACGAGCATGTATCTAACACATCATTAAAAGCGTTGCGTGTATTAGGTTTTATAATCGATCAATCCAGTAAGTTTAAAAATATCACCACAATATTAAAATTGTATAATACCGATTCTGGAGTATGCGTCCGTAATATGGCACCCGTATTACTTTAAGTATAATTATATTATAGAAAAAATACAGAACATATTGCTGATAACTTTATACGCACAGCAGCTCTGCGGAAAGAATTTCGCATCATTAGTCTTGAGTCTCGAAGAAGTAATACATGTTAATTGTTTGCTACAAAATACTCAACAATTTCTTAAATTCTTAAAGTAATTTTAAGTCATATAAAAATAAGAATACCCAATAAACATACCAGACTAGTACAGTTCTTTTACATACCTCGAATACCTCCACTTACTACAAGCACCGCATCGCCTCTGATCACCATTTTAAAAATCACAAATAATGTATTTATGTAGTCCGAGTTAGACTTTGCTCTCCCCTCCAAAATATTTTATAAATTATTAAACTGTTCCATTTCAAACCTAGACTGCCCTAGACTGAATCATATCGCTTTATTTTTGTTTTAGATATATTACTTTTCAGCTTAATTCATAGCTCCTTCTCCCCCAAAATTAAAAAATATAAATTGTGAACTAAGTATAAGATTAAAATATGAATATTCTGTGTACGGTTATTAAGCTTCAAAGCAAAAAAAAGTATTATATAGTGTATAATAATGTTATGCAATACACCCCCCTATGATACGTCTATGCCTAATAGTGACTGGACACTTGTAGAAAGAGATAGAGTTTTCTAGAGTGTGGTACAAGAAGATTCTCGATTGTGTTCTGGATGTACCTGGAGGTAATTTCAGAGTATAAAAGTCGCGATTACCGGCGGAAGAGAAGAAGTTCTATTAAAGTGAAGTTTGGTAACGAAGGTGAGGTTAGAAGTATTGTCATTGTGTAATCAGTAAACTCATAAATCAAGTGTTTATCTCTTGTTGAAATTAATTTGAAACCCACGGATTCATACAGGGTGTTTCCTAGGGGCGGAAACACGTAACAATAATTTGTATTTCTCTTGTAATTAGATTTATCTGTTTGAGAAATAAATAAATAAATAACTTGAAAACCACGCCCTTTAGCGAAAAAGTATCTATGTACAATGTACACTACGTGAAATTTCCTACAAACAAGTTCCTATTAATTTTTTTCTATGATTAATACTTTACGAAAGTAAACCTTCTCAAAAAAATCGGTAAAGATTCACGGAACTTCTCTTTTTATTTATACGGGCGGTTACTCTAAAAAATTATTATTAAAGACGAAATGGCATATGAAAATAATAACCGGAATGTAGTTATCACTATTATTACAAAGGAATCCAGATAACTTTTAGTCAAAAAAATATACACTTTCATCCGACAGCAAATATTAAATAAAAGGTGACAAATATGGAAGGCTTGTGTAAATGCCTTCACAAATTTAAATCAAAACATTTTTTTCATAGATAATGAAAAAATAATAGTCTAAGGGGAATAGATATTCCCCTTAGACGGCCCACCCTGTATATTTTCCACTGAAAGTCTAACAATTTCTTCGGTGGCAGTAGCGTCGGCTACGTACCAAATCGGACTGTTCTCCGTCAGGTAGGTTTTTAGTTAACGCACCGACAGACAGGCAAACATACAGACTGACTGACAGAATTGAGAAACCTGTATTTTTGTAATCTACATGATCTGAAACGTGAAAATCCGAAATAATCTCGGAGGGTGATATTTTCTCGAATACTTCTCTTCGGTATGCGATTTTTCCACCCTCTGTATCTCGCAAAGTGTTGATCCTAGAAAAAAAACGAATAGAAACTTACTTGTAGCAAATTTTATGTAGTTTAATATTGTATTTATATACTTTTTCGCTAAAGGGCGTAGTTTTCGAGTTATTCAAGAAAAACGTAAAAAGGGTACCTTTAAACTACCCCCTGCTCATCATCCACGCGTCAGGACTTTTTTTAGCATATTGTTCAGTGCACTCCCCCCGACAACTTTACAAACATTGGTAACTACACGAATTGTTTTCCCTATTTTTCCGTTCATTGAACTATAATACCAATAAATAAATACATTACTATCAAAGTTGATTCTAATTTTTTTCACGGCTAGAGAAAGTGAATTTTTTGAAGTAAGTAAATAGGTGTATATAAAAACGTAACATTATTACTTAATGAAATACCATTTTAATATGATTATTTCCCTCATAAATTATAGACCAATGACATTTCCTGAATTTTTAAATTTCAACCAATGACAACAGTTTTACACTGAATAAACGCAAGCTGGCTTCTGCTAGCTCTTAAATAACTTCTAGCTTTGAAACGCATATAATTGATTTAATGTATTTAATGTATTTGTTATTTTCTGAATTTTAATAGGTATTTATAAAATGAATTTCTTTGTTGTGCCTTGAGACACCAACTTTTCAGGGTATTTTGACACGCATGCACGGCAATCTTATGGCAGTTATGGCTGATCTGTCAAATAATGGAGTTCTGAATTCTTATAAATAATATTACTATTTATACTATCTACTATTATGAAACAGCAATTTTTTTGCAGAACGTAAAAAGCGTATTGTTCTAAAAAGCAGCTACATTGTGGATACGGGATCCGGACCGGCCGAAATCGAGGTGTTTTTAGTGTTTACACTGACAAAAAGTTCGTGTTATGGTGGAAAATTTCAATTTTTTTTTTTGAAAAACTATGCATTTGCATTGAAAACCGACTTCAGATTCGTGTTCTACGCCCCCAAATTAGTGTTCCCTGAAAAAAGTACGCGAAAATCCCAATGCCCCGTTATTCTCCACAATTACCGGCGTTTATTTTTAACCAAAAAATTACAGAATAGACCTGTTCAGCTATCAAAAATCAAAATTGATCGTTTTAGGTTTAGGCTGGTGGCGTGGAGGACACACAACTCATTGTTTTGTTTTCTAGAGATGGGTAAAAGTTGTTATTTTTTAATAACAAACTTAAACTGCTTCTGCTAACAACTCATCTCTAATTGTTTACATTTGCATTCCTCTGTGATTGGATGAGGTTTGTGTGCCTGCAGACTGTCAAAATCAGGTGACCGAAAATGGTCTATAAAATAAAAATTGCATAAAATTAATGTAGCCACTATCATTCACTCTAAGAAAACGATGATTATTTGGACAAAATTTCTTTTTATTTCCAAGTAACGCTCATCAGTTCTGAGCTAACAGGCAAACGTGCCAAATTATCAATGATTTTTAAGAAACTCATTAGTATAATGACAGTACTAGAAACAATTGTTTTAAAATTTTAAATATTTTTAACGTTTCGAATTAATATTTTGTTACTAAAACTAATTGAAAATGGATTTAGCTGCCTACATACCTACCTCAATTTGATACGGTAAGTTTTTTGAATTTTCAACAATTCCTTCATGTACTCCTCAATGATTTCTTCTGTTTCTTCAAATCTCAAAAATTCGAATTGCCCATCCATCCACACATCTATGTGTCGGTTGATATTCATGCATAGTTTTAATAAATGAAAGAATGGATAGACGAAATTTTCTACGTCTTCCACGTTTTTAAAGGCTCCTACATTAAAACCCAAGCATAGCTGCTCTTTGTTTATCCATCTTACTGTTTGACGAAGTTCTTTGATCTTTACCAGATGAATTTTGATCTGATTTACATACTCCCTGCCCCTGAAACAATAAAATAAAATCGTTAGGATATAATGGATAATTAAGTCTTGAGTTAGTTGAGGGAATAGTAATTTGTAAATTTTAAATTAAATTTCGAAAAAGCAATACATCACAATTTATACGGGAATTTATAAACTTGATTGGCTCTTATGCCCCTCTGGGAGCTTAATATCGTTTGTAGAACCAAAAGCGAGCACCCCGCAGGTTATTTTATTCAATAAGCTAGACATATTGGCGATTGGCTCTTGCATTCTTCCTAACCTCAGAAAACATCATAAGAATGCCCGAAATATCTCAAACAAGTAAATAGAAAGCTTAAATGAGCTGACCACTATTTTCATACGTATTTTGAGGCACTGAGACCAAATCTGAGGTCAGAATTGGCCGATCATTAATTAAAAGCTTAAACCAAGAACCTTAAAACTAACATAACCTAAGGTAAGAGCATTACACCAAGAACTGTGAACAAAGAACTGCAAACCAACATAACTTAAGGCAAGAGCTTTACACCAAGAACTCTAAACCTACCATAACCTCAGGCAAAACCTTCACACCAAGAACTTTAAACTAAGAATCCTTAACCCAGCATAACATGAGACAAGAACTTTAAACCAAGAACTTAAACCTGTTATAAATTAAGACAAGAATTGTTGAGTTCCTAAGGCAGGAACTATTAAGGTTTAGAGTTCTTGGTTTAGAATTCTTTGTGTCAAGTTCCTATCTTAGAATATGTTACATTTAGAGTTCTTGGTTTAAAGTTCTTTGTGTAAAATTCTTGCCTTGTTTTTAGTAAAACCATTTTCCGAAACATGGATAAGAAATCAACAATAAAATAAAAAATATTTATCTGAAATGTTATAGTATGGAAATATTGGACAAAGGCTTTCCATGGTACCTTGGATCATAAGTTATGCCCAAAAACACATTTTTAATGACATCAGAACTACAGTAAATTTACGAGAGTTTCAGCGGTAACACTAATTTCATTTACCCGAAGAGGAGCATTCGCTTTGCTTTACAGTTAATCGTTCCTTCTAGAGTATCTTACTCTTTTGTTTTCAAATGATGAGCAAAGAGGATGTCTTTTTCTTTTTTTTCCATCTTTAGTTTCCGGTATATCCTGTTTCAGATTCCAACAATAGTCAGCTAACATATTTACGCCCCATCTTCCTTGATATCGCTTTTCCATTTCTTTGAGGTCCTGATAGAATCTTTCACCTTGTTCTTCGCTAAAGTCCCCAAGTTTGTCTGGAAAGTAATCGAGGTGTGAATCGAAGAAGTGTAACTTCAGATTCATTAAACAGCCTAGACTCTGGTAGTTCCTGACCATTTTTTAATTATTTCTTCGAATTTTTCACTTTTATTATTCCCAAGAAAATTTTTACACACTTCTTTAAAATAGCGACGCATTATTTTCTTTAGTATTCATTGTTTGAATGAAACAATTATACCTAATTGAGATTCCATCAGGACCTCAAAGATATGGAAAAGCGATATCAAGGAAGATGAGACCAAATTATTACCCCAGCTGACTGTCTTATTTCCGCTATAAACCTAGCAGTTTTCACACTTTTAATTATATTAAAAGCTACGTGAGTAAATTTCGTTCGGTGTTATAGTCGAGTGCAATTAGGTTTTTACCTCGGAACCCTTCTTCTTCTTCTTCTTTTAGCGGGGCGCCTGGAGGTCGCCGCACTCAGGCCTTGTGGCCCATTGTGCTACCGCTAACAAATTAAGGAGCTCCCCCGTACAGACCGGATTCCAGCCCAAAGGCTGAAATCCTTCCCACGGGAGAACTCCTTATTTCCTCCAGCACTGGAAAACCAGCGCCGAAGTGCTTGTGCCTCAGGTTCATCAGTCCTGGGCAAGAAGTGAGAACGTGGATGGAAGTCTCCTCCTCGTCCTCACAGAACCTGCAATCGGGGTGGTCAACCACCCCCATTGTGTGTAGGTGTTTCCTAAAAGAGCCATGTCCGGTCAGGAGGCCTGTTACGGCTCTAATTTGCTTTCTGCTTAGACGCAGAAATTGCTTTGTTCTCTCCGGCAAGGGTCCTGAGATTAGGAGCTTCGCTTGCCGGAGTCCTGGATAGGAATCCCAGAGGTCAATGAACTGGGAGCGAGTCCAGTTATCTATCAACCTCTTGGCTTGGGATCTAGGGTAGCCGAGAGCCGGCTCCGGACCGAGCAGAGGTTCACGAGAGCCCCTTCTGGCCAGAGCATCGGCCCGCTCGTTACCCTCAATGTTGCTGTGTCCAGGCACCCAGAGAAGCCTGACCCAGTTTGATGAGCCAAGTTCACAGAGGGCCTGTTTACAGTTTTGGACCAGTTTTGACTTGGTCCGATTCGATGCAAGGGCCTTGAGGGCCGCTTGGCTATCGCTACATATATATATGTGTTTATTGGAGTATTTCCTTCGGATGTTCTCCTGTGCGCAGACCAAAATAGCGAAGATCTCGGTCTGGAATACCGTGGCGAATTTGCCCAGGGCATAGGAAAGCTCAGCCCTGGGCCTTTCCCCAAATATACCCGCTCCGGTACTTTCCTCTAGCCTCGATCCGTCTGTGAACCAGACAATATCTGCAGGCCTGAGTATGTCCTCGAGTTGTCTCCAGTCTTCCCTTTTCGGGAAGACTACCTCGAAGGGTTGTGCGAAGGAGAAGGAAGGCATCACGTCGTCACTCCTGGCCTCCAGAAGTGAGTGGGCTCCTATCGCATCAGCTAGGGCCCTTGTGTGACCTGATTGTTCTCCTCCTTTCTTCCACTGACCTCCGCATTTCAGTCTGTAAGCCGCTTTCCGAGCCTCGGCCACAATCACTAGGTGAAGGGGCGCAAGGTCCAGAAGGACCTCCAGAGCTGCTGTGGGGGTCGTGCGTATTGCTCCTGTGACTCCTAAGCAGGCAAGTCTTTGGAGTTGTGTTAGCTTCTGTCGTATGGTTGACCTGGTTGTGGCAGGCCACCAGACAAGAGAGGCATACGTAATCATTGGTCTAACTATGACAGTATAGTACCACATAGCCACCCTGGGGTTTAGCCCCCATGTTTTGCCAAAGGTTCTTCTACATACCCATAGGGTTGTAGTGGCCCTTTGTACTTGTCTCTCTATATGATCTCTCCAGGTCAGCTTAGAGTCCAGGATGACCCCTAGATACTTCACTGTCCTTGAGATCGTTAGAGTAGTGTTGTAGAGTACGGGTTCGACGAAACCGTCTAGCCTGCGCCTCCTAGTAAAGATGACCATTTGCGCCTTTGAGGGATTGACTCTAAGGCCCTGGTCATTGCACCATCTTTGTACGATCTGCAAGGCCCTTTGTAAGAGTCCGCTAACCGTATTTGGGAATTTTCCCGAGATGATGATTGCAAGGTCATCTGCGTAACCTTGCGCAAAAAGATCCTCGTTCTCGAGTTCCTGTAATAGGCCATCGAGAACGAGGTTCCATAGCAGAGGAGATAGGACGCCCCCTTGTGGGCAGCCTCTCCTTACTGAAACTTTAACTGCCGTATCCTCATTGGCAGCTGTTATTTGCCTTCCCGCCAACATGGCCCTCAACCATCTAATGATGGTGTCTTCGATGCCATGATAGGCAGCGGCGGCGCAGATTGAATCGAAGGAGGTATGGTCAAAGGCTCCTTCGATATCTAAAAAGGCTCCGGCCGCAAGTTCTTTGTGGTGCAGCGCCTTCTCGATCCTCAAAACGATCGGATGAAGGGCCGTTTCCACTGACTTACCGGCCTAGTAAGCATGTTGTGACGGATGCAGAGGTACTGAGGTCAGTGCTCCGTCTTTGACGTACCTTTCAACCAACCTCTCTAAAGTTTTGAGAAGGAAGGATGTTAGGCTGATAGCTCTGTAGGAGTTGGCAGTGTCGTACGACGTACGTCCTGCTTTAGGTATGAAAACCACCTTGACGGCCCTCCAGGGTATAGGAATATACCCCGTGGCCAGGCAGGTTCTCAACAAATGATAGACCGGACGGATGAGTGTCTCTGTCCCCTCTTGCAGAAGTGCCGGAAACACTACATCCGGTCCTGGGCTTTTGAACGGCTCAAACGTGGAAATAGCCCACCTGACCCTTTCCACTGTTACCACCCTCGAGGCTGTCCTCCAATCCGCTGCCGTGACCGCAGCGCGGGGGGGCCGAGGGGGTGGTGCTTCCTCCGTCTCCACTACGGATTCGGGGAAATGAGTTGCTAATAGATGCTTGAGGCGCTCCTCATTGGTAGACGTTAGTCTACCGGAAGGAAGCCTCAAGTCCTCCAGCTGTGAAGGTTTATCTTTCTTAAGGGCTTTGCAAAGCCTAGCGGCTTCTGGAAGATCTTCAATGCTTTCGCAGAATTTCCTCCAGGCTGCCCTCTTATTGCTACGAATGTGGCTTTTGTACCTCGGAACCCAGTTATAATGAATCGATTTTCATGATTTTTTTGCATTGAGTTTCTAACACTGAGTACAAAAAAGTTTACCCTTTAAAAATTGCCGCTTTTTACTTGGGGGTGGTTCCCACCTCCTCTAGAGGGATGGGCAAAAAAGTAAAATAGTAACCAAATCTGTTATAGAATGATATTGTAAGAGAAAAAGGTGGTTTACAATTTTTCATGAATATAATAGGCATCTTGTCCGAAATTGGATCAGTTTTGAGGTAGGGGGGAAAGCAGCTACCTTAACTCTTGGAATTTTGTAATATGTTTTATTAACAAACACGTCTGCGGGTGCGGTAAAAAAAATCCCGTTGTGAATAATCATATGTGTTATGACACGTTAGAATCTACATTAAATAAACAACTTTATATACAAAGATATAAAAATTGAAATTAATTTTGAAATTGTCAACAACTAATTAACCACATATACAGGGTGGACCATTAATAATAGGCCATAGTGCAGGGGTAGATTCTTTGGGCCAAAATATGAGGATATAACTGAATATGCTTTAGTAAAATGTTGCTGTGGAAAAAGATACAGGGTGTCAAAATAAAAAATCGTTTTGTTGCAATAACTAGATTTGCTAGCGAAACTTTTTTATTCTAAGAAACAATAATGTATGTATTACATCACGTTAGATCATAGAGGGCGCCTCATGACCTGTATCTGATGATGAATTTTTTTCATATATTTTTTGGACGAAACGTTGTGGTACTTCTGACCAGAACATCTGGTAAAGGTATCATTTCCACGTATAAAAGGTACACTTAGTAGAACTTGATAACTCCCACCGTTTTCGAGGAAATTGCCGTTAAATATTTGAATAATTTTTTGAAAGACAAATTCAAATTTAATGAAACAAAGTGTATTTATTGAAAAGTGTGCTTTGATTACGTTTTAGTTCTGTCATGTATGTCATGTAATCATTTAATTTTGTTCTTGTGTTCCTCGAGCTAATTTCTTTATTTAAAATGTCTCGATATAATAATTTTTTAAACAGGGTAATGAGGAATATATGTATTTACAAAAATATTTTAGCGAACGTGCTGCAGCGAAGAGATACTCATTTCAATATTCAAATATAATACGGCCAGACCATAAGACTTTCACAGATCTGTTTCGTCGTTTTAATTCAGTAATATTACGGTCCAAATTGCGATATATCCGACAAAATTCATAAAGTTTTGAAAATTGATGGAAATAATCAGGACAGCATATGTAATAATAAACCGAAAAGTTCCCACCCCTAAATTGTGTGCTTCATCCCCTACGACATAGTATTCACCCCAATTTTCGCTTTTTTAAAATTATCCATGAAATGGTGCATTTTACGACAAAAATACCTATGTACAAAAGTGTTCTACAGGAAATTCTCTACAAAAAAGGTTTTTAGACCATTTCTTCTCAAACGAATAGTACGTTGGTAAATCAGGGCCGTAATTAGCGCAAGTCATATAATTCGTTATCTATTTACCATCACCGAAATGTTCGGTGTTCCTAAGTAATTTGCTTGACAAAGAAGGTTTAATTACAGAGCTAGTGAAAAGGTTTAGAACTGAAGGTATAGATGTGTTCGTTGCTGCGGATGACGCCGATTTATTAATAATACAAACTGTTATAGAAAAATGTAAGAATTGCGATACAGCTGTTGTCGTAGGGCAAGATATTGACCTGCTAGTCCTTCTTATTGTACTTTCTCCCTCTGACAAAGACATTAAATTTTTAAAAGAAAAACAGGGTAATACCTGTAAAAGGATTTAGTTCTCAAGATTTACAATCTCCAACTTTCTTAAAAAATTGCCAATCCGCCATTTTATTTGTATATGCCATCAGCGGTTGTGGCACAACCTCGGCGTTTTTTTCCAAAGGGAAAGTGAATGCAATCAATGTATTTAATAAAAGAAGTGATTTACAACATATTGTACAAACTTTCAACAATGAGGAAGCTACTCATGAAGAAATTGCAAACATGGGAGAGCGATTTATTTTAGCTTTATACAACTGTACCTCGGCAGAAAAAAGTCTAGATTAATACAGAGTTATGTCTTTTAACAGACTAGTTGATAAATCCAGCAACACTGTTATGTTGTCAAAACTTCCACCAACTTCTGCTGCCGCTCGGCAACACTGTTATCCAGTTTTTCACCAAATTCAAACATGAAAAAACGTGACGCTCAAAGCTACCGATTGGGGGTGGAAAAAAGTTGGCGGTATATTAATCCCAATAATGACTATAAAAGAACCAGCTCCCGAATCTGTTTTAACGCTTATTTCATGTTCATGTAAATTAGGGTGCGAATACAGGTGTAGTTGTAGAAGGGCAGGCTTGCGTTGCTCTACAATGTGTTATCATTGCCATGGACAATCATGCTTGAATGTTGAATCTGTGGAAGACGACCAAGATTTATAATTAACATTTGATAATTAGTGGATTAGGCCTACAGGGGATACCACTTTAAAAAAAACGCGCCAAGTACTTTACCTCTAGGGTGGTGTGGAAATAAGAACAACACGGTCTTTTTATAGAGGTGAGGGGGTGGAAGTTGTATATTTATTAGAATTGTAAATAAATTTTAGTGCCTACTGCTATTTTAAGCGTTAAACGTTAAACTTTAAGGTAGAACATAGTGTAGAGAGTGCTAGTCGGAACCAACCCTTATGTTTGCGCCATATTTCCCACGTTATTATTAATTTTAGGAAAAAAGTGGTAAAAACCTTTTTGATAGAGAATTTTCCAAGGAACAATTTTGTATATAGGTATTTTTGTCGAAAATTACACCGTTGCCGAGATAATCTAGAAAAACTCAAAATGAGGGTAGAAAGGACGTCCTGCAGGATGAAGCACACTATTTAGGGATGGGAACTTTTTGGTTTAGTAATCCTTATGCTATTCCCAACATACCCACCAATTTTCAAATCTTTATGAATTTTGTCGGAATAAAAACGTAATATTCCTGAACTATTTGGGAGAAACGGGTTGATTTCGCCATAAAAATGATGTAGGACGACCGAAACGAATTACTCCAGATCAAGAACTAGAAATTTTAATTCGTGTGGATGAAGATCCTCGAGTCAGCTCAAGTCGTTTATCAGCGGCAACAGGTGTGAGCAAACAATCTGTTCTTACGAGTCTTACGCAAGGAAAGCTTCTACCCATATCACTTCACTCCTGTACAACACTTACTTCGAAGGGATCTTCCACAAAGGCTACAGTTTTGTCAATTTGTTCTAAATAAACACAACATGGATCGGAATTTTGTTAAGAACATTTTATTTACTGACCAAGCAACTTTTACTCGCCGACGCGTTGTTAACTGGAGAAATACCCATTACTCGGAAGTAGAAAATCCTCATGCCATTAAAGAAAGGCATTTTCAGCACGAATTTAAGATTAACGTTTGGTGTGGTACTATCGGCGATCCGTTATTGGGACCATTTGTCCTTCCTCCAAAATTAAATTGACAGTTTTACCTATTTTTTCTTAATAATACTCTTGCTAATATATTACATGCTTTCATACTAGACATACGGAACAGAATGTGGTTTATGCAAGATGGAGCTCCCCCTCATTTCTCCATTGAAGTCCGGACTTATCTTGGTCAGACTTTCCCATGCAGATGAATCGGTCGAGAAAGTAAGTTTGCTTGGCCACCAAGGAGTCCCAGATTATAATCCTTTGGATTATTATGTGTGAGGATATATGAAGTCCTTAGCCTATGCAAATACTATCAATCCAAAAGAAGAACTGTGGGACAAAATACAAAACGCAGTCAATTTTGTTAGAGGACAGGAAAATGTATTTTTCAATGTAACAAAATGTAAAATGTAAAAGAATTAGAAAAGGCATAGAAGTAGGTGGAGACCATATCGAAAATTTACTCTAAGTTGCAGCAATGGGGTTTTTGCATGGGGGGAATGTTTATACAATAAATACTAATGTCTTTAAGTCAACTTGTATGTTATTTTTTGGTCTTCTAATTAGATTGGATTCTCATTTTACACAATCTGTTGATTTATGAATTTACCTCAATACCATGAAAATACTCCAGTTCTAGTTCATAAGGAAGTGAGAAAGAGTTTATGCTATGTTATTACGATTTTATTTCCCCTACGTTTTGTACTTTTTTCAATAAATACAATTTGTTTCATTAAATTTGAATTTGTCTTCCAAAAAATATTCAAATGTTTAACGGCAATTTCCTCGAAAACGGTTGGAGTTATCAAGTTCTACCAAGTGTACCTTTTATACGCGGAAATGACGCCCTCATCAGATTTTCTGGTCAGAAGTATCACAACGTTTTGTCCAAAAAGTATATAAGAAAATTCATCATCAGATACAGGTCCTGCGGTGCCCTCTATGATCTAACCTAATGTAACACATAAATTATTGTTTCTTAGAATAAAAAAAGTTCCTTTAGCAAATTTAGCGAACATCAGTCAAGGCTGTTGAGTTATTGCAACGAAAAAATCATTTGAATTTTGACACCCTGTATCTTTTTCCACAGCAGCATTTTACTAAAGCATATTTGGTTATATTTTGGCCCAAAGAATCTACCTCTTCACTGTGGCCTATTATTAATGGTTCACTCTGTGGTTATTTTGATTGGAAATGATCTCTCTCATGGGATTGTATTTGATGGAAAACCCTGTATTTTAGTACTTACCTCGCAGAATCGTCCATATCATCTAAAATTTGTAGCATGGGCACCAAATCCTCAATTGATTTGTTGACATAAGCAATTGTTTTTTGTAACCTTTCTTCATATTCGTACTTAATTTGTTCGTACATGCTCGAATTTTGATCTAAGATCGGATCAAAATTCCACAGCCATGTGATAGTAACTGCGTTAAGTTCCATATGCTCCCTAGTAATACTTCCCAACTGCATAAGATGTGTTAAGTTATAAAGCATCACTTGAATTCGTTCCCTCAGCTCAATTAAATGCACTGTCTTTACCCAAATCATATATTTTCCTTAAAAAAAGAAATGAATATGTACAAGTTGAAAGCCTCCGCCTTTTTAGAAAATTTTCACTTAAAAATACCTTAATTTAAATTCGCTTTCAAATTCAAACAGGAGTAATTAAAATTATATTTCATAAGGCATTTTGACATAACAATACGCTTAAAATGAATAGATAGATACATTGAAAAATTTCACTTTTTCGGTTGAAACAATTGGTAGATTTTTGTAGTTTACTTTGCTAAAGATGTAAAAGGCAACCAGGAAACATGTTCAATATAAGGATACTGACATTAAAAGAAATCGGTAAAGGTATTTACACAGAACTTCCCTCGTTGTTCATACAGGACGGTCACTCTAAGAAATTATTAATTAAGAAATAACATGAGAATAATAATAGCAATGTAGTTAGCCTTATTATTACAGAAAAAACCTGATAACTTTTTTCCATCATATACTCTATAGTGGTGGGGGAAAAGACTCAATTTTTTTTATTTTCAAAAATGTGTATTGTTGAAATAGGTTTAGAAATTTCAAATTTGAAGAAAAAACATTTTCTGCATCATATATTCTATTGTAGTGATAAAAAATAAAAATAAAAATTCTTTAAACATTTTCGAAACAAATTTTTCTTTTGAAATTTGTTTAGAATGCCACGAAACGAGGAAATTTTAAATTTGAGCAAAAACATTTTTTTTCCGTCATGCATTTTATTAAAAAAAAATGTTTTTGAAATATATTTAGAAGTCACAAAACGTGTTAATTTTAAATTTGAAGAAAAAATGTGTTTTCTGTTCTATTGTAGTGGTAAAAATTTAAAAAAATATGTATTTTAAAATTTTCAAAACAAATTTTTCTTTTGGTACATGTTTAGAATGCCATGAAACGAGGAAATTTGAAATTTGAACAATTTTTGCTTCGTCATGCATTTTATAAAAAAAAACTTTCTTCTTTAATTTTCAAAAAAATGTTTTTTTGGTACATGTTTAGAATGTCAGAAAACGTGGAAATTTTAAATTTGAAGAAAAAAATGTTCTCCGTTATCTATACCTACTACTGTAGTAGTAAAATTAAAAAAAATATATTTTCTTAAAATTTTCAAAACAAATTTTTCTTTTGAAACATGTTTAGAATGTCATGAAACGAGGAAATTTTAAATTTGTTCAAAAGGAAATTGTTTCCGTCATACATATAAAATGTATATAATTCTTTTAATTTTCAAAAAATATTTTTTTTAATGTTTAGAATGTCACGAAACGTGAAAATTTTAAATTTAAGCAAAAAAACTTCTTTCCATCTATTTTATATAAAAATTTCAAAATTTCGAAATTTTCGACATTTCAAAATTTTCAAAATTTCCAATTTTTTTTTGTTTTCAAAAAAAATGTTTTAAATAGGTTTAGAATGTCAAGAAACGTGGAAATTTTAAATTTGAGCGAAAAGAAAAAGTTTCCATTTTCTATTCCCTTTAGACAGTCCCACCCTATATATTTTCCAGTGAAAGTCTAAGCATTTCTTCGGGGGCAGTGGCGTCAGCTGCCTACCAAATTTGCCTTCTCCGTCAAGTAGTTTTTTAGTTAATGCACCAACAGACCGACAGACTGACGGACGGAATTGAAAACCTATATTTTCGTAATCTATATGATCTGAAACGTGAAAATCCGAAAAAATCTCGGAGGGTGATTTTTTTTCGAATACAATACTTCCCTTCGGTATGCGAGGGAACTAAAATGTCAGTTTATTTAATCAAAATATATAGCGGCCATATTGCCTTCCTAAAATCGAATTTAGCTAGAAATTATGCTTAACGCCTATGTTCTGGACTAATATGTAATTTAACACTTATTCAAAATTCCAAGGCAGCACAAAAAAAAGTTCAGTACCAGAATACACAGATTTTGTGTATGTTTTTATGCTGAATCCGAATCCGCAGCTCAAAAATCGATTTACCAGGTAATTTTTTAGTAAAACGCAAAAACATCCATTAAACACTGAGGATAGGGTAAAGCTTTATAATGAAATGAAACAATTTGTAAATACTTATAAATAATAATAAAATAAAATTTCTAGCATTAGAAAAAATAAATCCATACCCACCCCTACGAGGGGGTTCATTCTACCCTTTAGATCAAATAACGAATGTTAGTGCAAAACAATGTAAAAAACCATAGCATTGTAGTTTGTAATTCCAAGTATATAAAAAATGTAGGTTGGCAAACAATGTATCTAAAAAATATAATATAATCTTATTTTTAAGGGGCCTGAAACCTTGAAATGTATTATTTATTTCTCAGTTTTAGACATTTGCCTATTTTTACTCAAATGACTCAATTTTGTAAACATTTGTAAATTTGTTACGTTGAATAGAATATCTAGACAATTTTCTCCCGCCCATTGTATCTTCATGTGATTATGTTGTAGTTCTCGGAGACGTCAATGTTAATTTAATGGAACTGGAGAACCCGTTGTCCACTTTTTTTTATACATTTAGTTTTACACAACTAATTGATGAACCGACGCGAATCACGGAAACAACAGCCACACTTTTAGATCCCATATTCATAAATAATGTCGATATAGTTCGGAATTTTGGCACGTTGAATGCAGACACTATCAGTGATCACCAGCTTGTTTACTGTAACTTAAAATTTTTTCATATTAGGAATCAACAAAAATTTGTCACATTTCGCAATTTCAAAAATTTTAATGATATTGAGTTTAGACGAGACTTAAGTAATATTAACTGGGACTATATCTACTACATTCCATCTCTAGATAAAAAAGAACAATTCCTGACCACCAACATTCTAAATTTATTTAATATTCATGTCCCACTTAAAACCATTCGTGTCAGTAAACCACCTTCACCTTGGCTCACGGATGCTTTAAAACTAATTTTAAAAGAAATAGACAAAGCTTATAGTAAATATAAAGCCAATAAAACACAAGAAAACTGGCACGGTTATAAAACTATGAGAAATTTTGCTCTAGCGTCAATACGAAGGGAAAAGAGAGCGTATTTGGGCTACCTTCAAAATCAGAACGATGAAAAAAAACTGTGGCAAGAAATAAGCCATTTTAATTTACTTTCATATAAAAAACAAGCTAGTCAACTCCCTTCTTCCTTACAAGATCCGGACGCTATTAACAACTATTTTATCAGTACTTTTGGAAACAATCGTAGCTACGATGACGTAATTTCACACTATAATAATAGCAGTTTTAATGACGAGTCTACCTTCAGCTTTAAATTTGTTGATCTGGAAGCTGTTCTAAAAGCTATTAGCGGACTAAAGTCAAATGCAGCTGGTATTGACAAGATTAGCTTAATCATGATCAAGTTATGTCTACCTGACATCCTGTATCATATAACCCATGTAATAAATATATGCTTAGAAATAGGCTACTTTCCTATTAATTGGAGAGAATCCTTAGTATGCCCTGTGCCAAAGACAAAAAATCCTACCGTTTTGCAAGATTTGCGCCCAATTAGCCTATTATCAGTCATATCAAAAATATTGGAGAAACTTGTACACGATCAAATGGTAAATTACTTAGATTCGCATAAAATGTACTCTTTACGTCAATTTGGCTTTCGCAAATCTCCCAGCAAAACAACAGCACTACTTAATCTCTGTGATAATATTATCAGGGCTTTAGACAAAGGAATGGCAGTCGTATCAGTATCACTTGATTACTCCAAAGCATTTGATACCATAGACCACGCACTATTATGCGCGAAATTGGTGTACTACGGGTTTGATGCAAATAACGTAACTTTTTTTAAATCATACTTATCTAACAGTCGACAGTCAGTTTCAGTCAATAATCGCACCTCCTCGCTTCAATTAATTTTATCAGGTGTCCCGCAAGGATCCATACTTGGTCCACTTTTGTTCATAATCTATACAGCCGACATTTTTAACCAGGTTAATAAATCTCATCTGCAATCATATGCTGAGGACACTCAGATTCTCTACGAATTCAATCCAGCTGACATCGACCTAGCTAACACATTGTTAAACGATGACTTGAATTCTATCTGCAGATATTCTAAGGAACATAACTTGAAAATTAACTCCAACAAATCGGTAGCATTACTGTTCAGCTCAAAAAATCGACGAGAATTTCTAAAAACGAGGATCAGCATAGTTGTAGATGATGAACCTATTAAGTTTTCAGATTTCAACAACATATTAAATTATTGTTGCAAAAAACTTATGCAAAAATGAAATTTTTGTACTCAAACATATTGAATTTCAAAATGAGAAAGAAAATGTGTGAATCACTTGTGTTGCCTGTTTTCGCCTATTGTAATATACTATACTACCCATGTCTTGACCAAACTACTAAAAATCGTCTACAAATTGTACAAAACACATGTTGTCATTTTATCTAAAACCTACTCGGTAAATCGGTTTCTGGGCTGCTGATTCAGATTCAGCATAAAAAAATACAAGAAATCTATGTACTCTGGAACAGAACTTTTTTTTCTGGGGCTGTATTATTGGGTCAAATGTTGATGAGTAATATCCGTCACATTGTGAGGTGAGGTACGGTGCCAGTTTAAGTGGCGAGAACTCGATTGGCGAAGCTAAGCAACGCCGGGAGAGTCCGTTACTTGGATGGGTGACCGTATCTCATTTCGCCGTCCTGGTTAAGTGGTGGAATAGCTTTAGCTAAACTTCGCCAGGACGTTAAAATAAATAAGACGTTAAAATAAAAAAATAATAAAATAAAATAGAAGGCAGCGAATGACGCTTCTAGTTACATTCATGTGATGGATCCATCACCGTCGAAGTAAGTTACATTAAAACACGACCAATGACAATGCAAAAACACCCTCGTAAACCTATTGAGATAAACCGACCAGTTATTATTAATAGTTTTGTCATTAATTTTCAATAAATATTTGTGTTTATCCCATTTTGATGTACCTACAAATAATATCTAAATAACGCCATCTGGCGTTTCCTTCAATAAATTATGGATTGATTGATATTAATTAAGTAAACAATTTTAATATTTACCTTTTTTGAATAATAAGAATCCACTAATTGATATGCTTATTAAAAGGTATTGTCCAACAGTAATCGATAAGTAATGCTGTATATATTCTTCAATTCAGACTTCAGCATTATCTGACAATCTTGACAAATACCTTCTGAGCAAGCAGGCTTTCTTAAGGGACGTAGAGAATAAGTACTGAATTCACGTCAACTTATCGAGAAGGCACGAGACTATTACGTGGGAATCTACCTTTGTTTCGTGAAAACGTGTTTCGAAGAAGTCAAAAAGAAAACGATGAAATACAGATACATGATATTGACAAAGACAAGACGAGACGTAACTTTACTTCCACATTCGCGGAGTGGAGTAGAAAAGTAGTAATCAAATTTCTGTTGTTGAAATAGATTTAGAATGTCATGAAACATCGAGATTTTAAATTTAGCAATCATTTCCACACACCGAAGTGTTAATCTAGTATCAAGTTTGTTTTTGTTTAAGAGTGGAATGGAATATCTTAATAAGGAAGTAGTGATTCTTACTTCGGAAGTGGTGCGGAAATTAATACAACGTACGGTACATATACACCTTCTATATCTCGCAAACGGTCTTCTGTACGTAAAAAATTAAAATAATCTTGTCTTCTCTCGCTTACCGAAAGAAAGTACTTATAGTCTTCCGAGATTTCCATTTATTTTTTCTGTCGGATATCCACCCGGTATATTTCTTAAAAGTATCAGGCTTTCTTTGTAGCAATAGTGTATAAAGAGGGAAGTTCTGTGTAAATACTTCTACGAATTAATTGAGATTTGACTTTTAATATTTTTTTAACACCGCACTGGTGTGATCTTATTCTCAATTTTTAACATATACAAAATAACGACAAAATAATGAAAATTAATATGAACAAAAGAGAATCGGATTTTTTTAAAACAGTAAACCCTAATTTCCCTTAATTGTTACTTACAAAACTTTTCGGGAAACTTGAAATAAAACATGACGGAAGAGGCAATCTATCAATCGCGGGAGGGTGACAATAACCGTTCGGTTTACCTTAATTAATGTACATAATTTTACCGAACACTAGAATTATTAGATAAACTGCACCTTACCTTGTTCAATAAGTTCCTCACTAGTATTGGGCCTACGAAGCGCATCCTCTTTAATTTTTTCAAAACAAGCACAAATATCCTCATCTTCAGCCATATGCATGCAACACAGTTTCTCAAATATGGTCTCGATAACCTCGTTCAATGATTCTTTCATTGAAATTACATATTCGGAAAGAACAAGTTGGCCTACAGCAAAATATTCACTGGACAGCATCGAACTAGCTTTGTTCATATAATTCTGGTAGTGTTCGATTTGTAGACAACCACTGGCGAACGAACTATCATCGGTAGATAAGGCGCTGGTAGTTCTAAAAATCTCTTTGAATTCTTCATCCAAGGTAGAAACATATTCGTGTACAGGCTCGAACATAATTATTATGTTCTGGGCTATCAGTTCCAGTGAATCGTTAGTGTACTCTTCCGTTACATTCAAATGAATGAATTTCTCTGGATAATCTTTTATCCTATACGTTTCCAGGACTGGGAAATTAACTCCCATGTCAACCAACTTGGTTATGAACAAAGTATAAATCAAAATTATATCGTTTGCTGTTGGACTCAAGTATAAACTGTCGCTACATTTTAAAGACAAATTTAAATATGGTACTAAGTCCTCATCGCCGGTTACTTTTATAATGTGCTCAATTGTTTGTAATATAGCTTTGCTTATGTAGACTGACATGAGTCCAGTGCAAACTGCCAGTACGTGTTTATAAGTTTTTGCTGTAATAATACAATTTGTTAGAAAATCGCGTTAGAAATTTGAATAAAACTCGTATGCTAGACAATAGAGCATTTAACCTAATTCTCGACGCAGCAGTGGATTGCCCAAATTCCGTTTGCTATGTGTTGTGGAAAGAGTAAATGTTAGATTTAAAAGAAAACCATATAGGCCGGGAGCCAGCGATACGTTTCGTTAAAGCATTTCTATAAAGCTAGATTTTTTTCTAAAGAGAGTTAAGATAGTATATATAATGAAGGTGCAATTCTACCAAATTCTGAGTGGTGCATAAATGAGTAAAAAATTAAACAAAATAACAGATGGACAAAATTTCGTTTCTCGAATTGTCACGAATTGTCAAAAAAATGACAATTCGCCTTCGTTCCTGCTGGCCCTAATTTTCGATTTTCACCTCACGATTCACGTTGTACGGTCGTTGTCGACCTTCTCCTCGCCATAGAGATAAGAAGGGGTCTCCGATCGCCGTATGTATTCAGTTATGTTTGAAAAATTGACTTGCGGTCGTGCTAATCGGTGATAATTCTTAAGCGGTTTCCTGAGTTCGACTCCTGCCCGGGGATACTTTTTTTTTTTCGTTTTCAATTTTTTTGCAGATATTTTTCATTCTATAATTGTTGTTCGTTCCATTCTATTGCATTTCTCGGGAGGTTTTACATTTTCCGCCGCGGAATACGTATACCAAGTGAAAAAATATATATAAAAAAAATTCTAATATCAAATACCGTTTATATATTACAACTATAAATATTACAAAAATACGCAATGCAGTAAAATTTGTGGCACTGAATGCATCTGAAGCAATAAAATTGCGTTATGTTTTGTGCAAATTTTCGTCCATTTTCGGAGGAAACTTTTGCTTAACATGTCGCACGTCTTCTTCGGGCAGAAGATGGAATCTTTTCTAAGTGGTGACCTTTTCGAGCACGTGGGTTGGACGTTTCAGTATTTTCCAGCTTAGAAAGATTCAGGAAATGGCTGACCAGCTCCTCTTTGAAAGAAGTGAGAGTGTTTCTGGTTGGTGATTTTCTGGTGCATTATGTAGGCGTTGGCAAGTGCTGACCCAAATTGAAGCTCAATTGCTATTTGATACCATTTTATCGACTTTCGTAATGCAATCGAGTAGGACTTTTTTGATCTGAAATGTCTATGAAACCTTTGCATTTATTGCAGTCAGGAATCGCAGTTGGCTTTTGTACTACTCCACCTCGTTAACGAACGTACACTATTCTTCTCCGAGAAATGCAATAGAACGGAGCGAGTAACAATTGTAGAATCAAAAATATCTGCCGAAAAATTGTAAACGAAAAAAAAAAGTATCCCCGAGCGGGATTCGAACTCGGGAAACCACTTAAAAATAGTCGCGGCTTAACACGACCGCAAGACAATTTTTCAAATGTAAAAACTGAATAAATACGGCGATCCGAGACCCGTTCTATGTCTCGAAGGCGAGGAGAAGGTCGGCAATGACCGTACAACGTGAATCTCGAGGTGAAAATCGAAAATTGGGGCCGGCAGGAGATAAGGCGAATTGTCATTTTTTGACAATTCGAAAAACGAAATGTTCGTCCATCTATTTTTTTGTTTAATTTTTTACTCATTGATTCACCACTAAGGGTTTGGTAGAATTGGACCTTCATTATAGATACTATCTAAACTCTCTTTGGAAAAAAATCTAGCTTTACAGATATTAACGCGAAAAATCTGTCGCTGCCTCCAGGGCCAATATTTTTATTTAATTTAGGAGTGGCTTCCATCTCCTTTTCGGGGATGAAAAAGATAGTCTAAACTAACCCCTGAAAGTGATTATAGTACACTGAGATATTACAAAATTTAGACCAAACCTTACATTTTGGGCAAGACAAGATTTTTTTTATGTGTAGGGGGGTCCAGTTAAAAAAGAAGACGAAAATAATTGAAGCGGGGAAAAGCCTACCATTTCATTGTATAAAGGGGATGTAACGCTCGAAGATCAGCGATATAATTCCTTTATAAGATCTACCACCAAGAAAACATCCGCATAATTAGCATCGCTAGTTCCAACGGAAACCGCTTATGTGAACACATAAAACGCGTGTATTTACAAATTCAATTATGATTGGGTAATAATATACTGTCAACTGACTACGGATAGGATGAAAACGGAGATTCACTTGTATTATGTAGAGTGAGTCAACCACCAGCGCCCGAAAATGTACTTAAAATGATATTTTGCACATGCATAACTGAATGCGGAGCTGCTTGTGGTTGCCGCAAAAATAGCCTTTATTGCTCTAATACCGTACCCGTCATTTGAGAAGAAGCTTATAAAGAAAGGATTAATTCTAGCGAAGACGAAGACTAAATATATGAACTGTACGTTATATGTATTGAAATTTTTGGAAATTAAATTTGATATTTTTTTTTGAACTTATTTTTAAATAATTTGATACGATTTTTTATAGATATTCACCCCTATCCATGGGTAGATTTGGCCATTTCGAAGTCACCACTTTGTATTTTTGGAATTTGACCTTAGATTCGTATTCCCCGCCTCAAAAAACCTTAGCATAAGGAACCTGACGATTAAATTCCTTAATTTCGATACAGTATGAAACTTTTCTTATTTAGGGGTGGCTTTCGTTCCTTAGGGGGTGGCGTAGTAATTTCTTTATTTTACCTGTATCCTTTCTAGAACACATTGCGGGACAATCCATGGAAATGTCGAAAGTTAGGAAGCTTTGCTGTTTATTGAGCTTTGTTGACTAGCCTAAATTTTAATTATGTCTTAAGAAATGCTACTTCCTAATATTTGAATATACTCCAAAATGTACACTATGTACAATAAGAGTACAAGAAATGATGTAACGAACTATAGACCGATAAAGCTTTCGAACTTCTACTGCTTGATAACATATATTCACATGTCAACAGAAAATATCTACGCAACAATACAAATTTATAAAAGGTCGCTCCACCGTAACGAACTTAATCTGCACTCCTCGGTACACTTCTGAATCATTTTACTATTAAATTCGGGTAGATTCAGTTTATACAGATTTTTCTAAAGCATTGAATTTGACAGACTGAACCATAGTAAACTTCTTTGCAACTTGACAAATTTAGAATATCTCACGGTTTACTTCAGTTTTCTTATAGTTACAAAAACAATTAAGTTCAACTCGTATCTTGTAATAAGTATAAATCTGTTGAATGCCGAAAATTCGTCAGGAGTACCTCAGTGATCGATACTTGGGCCTCTTTTCTTTAATATTTGTATTAAGGGCAAAAGTAATAATTTGAATGTATACTTCAATATACACAAATGACGTTAAGATGTTGCACATAATATATGAACTTACTGACTTTTAAAAACTTCAAAAGAATTTAATTAATTTATCTGTATGGTGCGATGAAGATGATATTCTCTTAAATGTTGGAAAGTGTAATGTTATGAGCAGAGGTCGGATATACCTATCGTATTCCAGGGATGGCTTTTGCAGATATTATATATTGTAAACACGTACTGAAACATTCCCAAAGTATAAAAACAGAAAGTCATGAAATATACTAAATTAATTTTATTTAATTTTGCAATGTTAATGCGAAACTTGGATTTATCAAGAAACGCACTATATTACATAAAAAGGAAGCCCTATTCCAGGGAGGGGAGTAATTTAACAAGATTACTCAGTGTCTCTCTTACTGTAGTTTTATTTGCAAGCTTCAGTAAATTTTTGGACTCGCGATTGCCGATTTACATTTTGAGAGTGGAGAACTGTATTGCACTAGATGTAAGCAATTTCGTGGTCATGCAAAACAAATATTAATTCACATGTTTCATCGGAAAACCGTAAACTAGGTGTCTTTACTTACAGTGACACGCAACGTAATTTTAACTTAGAGTTAGTGGAATTTATGGATGTAACATAGCGTGGTCGAAACTAGACAATCCACTTTTCAGACAATTTTTGGGAAAATTTATTAGCGGCATATATAGAATTGTTAAGGTGTCTTCGGAGTCTACACTAAGAAACAAATATTTATTTACGGAGTGTGAAAATATTAAACAAAACACTTCTTCTGAGTTTAATGGGAAGTACATCTGACTTAGCGTGGACGCAACAATCAATGTTTGCGGCTTCAAGGTAGCAAATGTTTTAGTGGGTGCATTAGACGAAAATTGCGCAATGAGCGGACACTTGATCGCCTCTAAAGTTTTAGAAGCTACAAATTCTCTCACTATAGCGGATGCAGTAAATTCAAGTTTACAAGACTTTTGGGGTGACAAATATGTAGAAAATAAGGACAGGTTCTTATTATTTCTTACCGATGGAGTCATGGAGTGAATTATATGAAAGCTGCTGAAAAAATTTTGAAGGAAACATATCGGAATATACTGCATGTAACATTTTTAGCACATGGGCTTCATAGGATTGCTGAAACTATTAAGAGCTGCTACCGTAATGTTGATAAAGGAATAGCTAGTGTAAAGAAAATTTTTCTTAAAGCACCAAGTCGTATACGGTTCTTTCACGAAATTCTATAAAATACTCCATTACCTCCAGAACCCATTACAACACAATGGGGAACTTGGCTAAAGGCAGCATCGTACTATTACTGTCATTTTCAAGATGTGAAACCCGTAATACAGCAGTCAAGCCCATATGACGCAGTTGGTATTTCACAGACACAACAAGCATTTAAGTATGGATCCAACTGTTCAAGAATATCTGGAGACCATACACGGATGATTTTCACGAATTCTACTAGCCATACGGGACTTTCAATATCAGCCAACATCAGAATTTACTACAATGGATGCAATAAACGTTGTGCTCGATCTTCGTCAATATATTTTTCAATTACAGGGACATATTGCTGCGAGGGTACAAAGAAAATTCCAAACTAGTTTTTAAAAAAATCCCGGATTTTCACGATAAAGGTGTAATAGACCTTTTAAACGGCAAAGTAGACGTTGCCGCAATTTAACTCCAAAACATTTAGAAAATATATTAGTAAAATACTTTTATTCTTTTAATCGGCATTAAAAAATACTTGTGTATGTTAATTCAGTGTTAAGTACGTCCCCTTATACCTCCAGTTCTCTTCGAGTGAGTGTTTATAATAAATTGGCTTTATCAGCTTTGGATAATATGGAATTCGCTTAAAAAAATTCAAGGTGAGATATTGTTTCACACATGCATGCAAATATGCACTGACACATAACCACCTAAAGCCAACCCTGGATTTACCATATATCCGATAGGAAATTCCGACCTCCGGTTATGAGTTATAGAAGCAAGGAGCCCCCAATTATGTCATTATAATGTTAATGGTAACGTACTAAACAGATCACCTACATTCAAGAGCCTGTAATCTTTGATAATGAAATAATCTTCAAGAAATATTTATGCTGTAATTTTGGATGCATACAGGATGTTAGGTTCTATCTTACGTAACAGTCAGGATTTTAAGTATGCTAAAACCTTAAAGTTTACTTTCTCACGATCTAAGCTTGAGTATGCGTTGCTTGTCTGGCAGTCCAGTTACAACTCTCATGTAACTCTAAACTCTAAATTGGAAAATCGAGTCGCTTCCTAAAATTTCTAAACTTAAAAATAGAGGTACGTATCCACTAATTGGGAATCCTTAAATTAAATTACTTTGACTGATAATACTAGTCTTGCCGAAAGGCGTGAAACCTTTCCTTTGAACCTTCATGCCCTAAGCATTAATTCTCTTCATTCTGGTATCTTTTATCTACCTCTACTCCTACATCTACTTTAAAGTCATTTCAATGAATTGGACATTTTTGCCTTGTAGCCGGAAACTGTATTTACTTTTTTATAGCTTTCATAAATTCTTCTGGAATGTTTTATTTAGGTTAGGTTAGATTAAGCTAGTTTAGATTTCCGTCCTATAAATGATTTTGTACTGTTGGATGCTGTACGATTACAATAAAATAAAATAACATTACCATTATTTACCTGACAAAACTACTCCTCTAACTTTATTTTCAATTTCAGTGATTGATAGTATTGCAAAGTCCACATGGTCCGAAGGTTTACTTTTTCCCTCGAGAAAGGGTGGTACTTCTCGAGGGTGGAAATTAGTAAACTGACATTAACCACAGAAATCGATAAAGGGATGAATTCTAAGCAAAAAATATTCTATGAAGTCTTGTCGATAAATCAATATTTTTTATCGAGTTATTCGCTATTGAAAATGTAGATTTTTCATCTAGGAAATGCATGTTTTAGAACGATTTTTCACGAAAAATTTAATACGTGATAATATATCAATTAATTTTCATCCTAGTACCTTAAATATTTCTACTATTGCATTTTTTAAGTGTGTTCTTTAGTTTTTGAGATATTGTGAAAAAAATTTTTTTTCAAAAATTTCAAGAATCATTTCAAAATTGAATCAAACTTATTCAGATAAAGCATTCTAAACCGTTTAAATTTCTAGAACATATTGAGTCAACTGAACCTCCATGCCCTATTCATTGATTCTCGTCCTTCTGGTACCTTTTATCTACCTCTACTCCTACATCTAATGTGCCAACAAATTTTCCTCTTTGCAATATTTGTGCTAGTTACTCATTCCAATAAATTCAACATATTTGCATAGTAACTGGAAACTTTATGTTACAGCTTTCATAATTTCTACTCGAACGTTTTATTTAGGTTAGGCTAAATTAAACTAGTAAATTGTAAATGGATTGCGTTTAATTTCAATTCTTGCAGTGAAGCCATTGGTTTCATTGCTGATTTTTCCTCCGAAAAAACGAGACAACCGTTTTATTTTCATCATAACTCCGTAAGTTCTTATGCTAATGACTTTTACTGAAGCTCATTTTAAAGGTTTTTTCAAATACTTACTTTAAAAAAGGTCAGACAAGTTTTCCTCCAAGAATTCGTCGTTTTTCCGTTATTTAAAGTTTCGAATTCAGTTTTTGGCGAACAAATAGTCACTTTCAACGAGCCATAACTCGGTTCGTATTGCATCTGCAGAAATAAAAAAACAATCGATTTGTTGCTTTATAAGCTTTATTTTTGCTCCTGATAATTTTTTTGATAAAACGTAAGGTTTTCAAGTCATTCACGAAACAATCGCTCTAAAATATGCATTTCTTAGATGAAACAACAACATTTTCAATCGCAAATAATACAAAAAATATTGATTTATGGAAAGAACTTCATAGAACATTTCTTGCTATTCATCCATCTATCGATTTCTGTGTTTTGAGATTACTAATTTCCACCCCCGAGAAGAAGTGGTCACAATCCAATCATCCTAAAACTAAGAGATGGAGTGCCTGAAGATTAACCTTCACTATGAAAAGAACGAACTGCAGTTTTGCAAAGGAACATTGCACATATTCCCAGAATCGAAAGTGAGGAAGAAGTAGAAGAGGCTGCCAAGTGAAAATCAGTCCCTCCCATCCACGGAGAGAATGGTATTGTCTACACTTGACAAGAAAAGATTTGGCATGAAGGTCTCTGGCGAAGATGTTGTCGATGAGTTACCCTGTCGGCATCGTCAAGCTTGTGAGATCCTACCTTCACCGGAGGCAAGTCCGTGTGAAGATTGTCGACAATCTGTCGAACTACAGGCCCATGGAAACAGGCCTACCGCAGGGATCGGTACTCTCTCCCCGCCTGTTTACCATCTACACCTCCGACATTCCAAGAACAGCAAGGATCTCTTTGGCGCTCTACGCAGACGACACGGCCATAATCGCAAGATCATGGAGTGTAAGACTTGTCACCCGCAACCTCCAGGAAGCAGCATACCTTCTGGAAGAATGATGCGACAAGTGAAAGTCAAAGTCAACGCGGAGAAGAGCAAAGCCATCCTCTTCAAGAAAGTCAGGAAGTAAACTCCCACAGGACACGTCTCCATGAACGGCGAGAACATCCAATGGCACGATACCGTCAAGTACCTTGGCGTTATCATGAATCGAAGCCTGACGGGGAGACAAAACATGGAAGCGATAATACAAAAAGCGAGAACGAGGAGGACTCTACTCTACCCTATGATACGTAACAGAACCAACTCAACCTGAGGAACAAGCTCACGCTTATCAGGACAGTCATTGCACCTATTCTGACCTACGCCTCTGTTGCCTGGAGATACCAAGCAGTCACCCACCTGAAGTGGATACAAGCCGTGGAAAACGTCGCACTTAAGTGCGCCGTGGATGCACCATGGTTTGTCAGAAACGCCGACATCTTCAGAGACCTGGGATACACCCAGGTAACTGAAGTCATCCAGGACAGAGCGAAGAATCTATACGCCCGTGCAGCAGAGCATGGGAATCCGCTGCTCAGACAGGCGACTGACTACGACCCCAACGGCGCTCCGAGGCACAAGAGGCCGAAGCTCCAATTCCTGGATAACGGGTAAGTATAACTTAACCGTTTTTTTGTTTCAGCCCGACCTTCAAGCGATGCTGCAAGGGGAAGATGATAAAAAATACCCAAAACTCCCGACACCGGGGGTACCAAGCAAACAACCAGCTCGGTACCCTTACCCTAGCTCGTGCCGGCCTCTGACGCTAATATAAGCGTCTGATCGAAGACAGTCCTTAAGTTACACAGTTCACTCTTCCTTCCGACGAAATCGGAGCACATGCCAAATGGCACCCTGGGCTTTCGACTAGTCAACACTACCCAAACTCCTCCAAACTCCGAGAGGGCTTGGCAAAAGCCGTTCCCTCTCACTACAGACGAAATACGCTCCAGGGAGCCGACCTGCCAGCGAATAAAGAAGACCAAGACAGAAGAGCGCCAGAAGAAACGAGCCAGCTGGCAGGGTCCAGTAGCCAGGACCGGGGGAGGTCTGCTAACATCGCCTACACCGTCCACATTTGCGGGTGGGGCAGGCGAAAAAGCAGGCCCACCCCTCACGAGGCCAATCCAGCTCGACCACTAATCGTCCGAGACCGTCATCATTAGTCAAGAATATTGCGCGAGGGGGTGGCATCCACCCCCAGGGTAAAACCACAACTTCGGATCATGTAGACTTTGCCATACTATCAATTACGAATCGAATACCATTTATTTCATGAAAACCGATATTTCCTATCCGGAGCCCACTTGAGCTTTTTTTTTTGTCTTCGCTGACTGGACTATAATTGTACTTCTATTGCGTATTTGAGAAACATGAAAAACACGTGTTCTTTGTTCTTCAAATAAGTATCTAAATATTATATCACCTTTTGTACGAATAACTTATTCTACCTTGACAAAAGTAATCATCGTTAACAACAAATAATAGTGTAGGAGGCCGTAACCAAAAAAGCCTGTTATTCCCTAATGGATATGACGAGGTTTAATGGGTAGTTTTTTACAAAACAAACAGAAAATCTCTCTTACAAAAAGCCCAAAAATGGGGCGATTAATTGGGAAACAATTTTCCGTCCGTAACAAATCATGTCATTTTTTTTTTCATCGCCTAATGTCCGTTTTCAGTGGATACTTGTAAAAAATATATAAAATAATAAGAATTCACACAGAACGGACATTTTACATGGGGCGAAATCGGTAAAGCGAGAAAGGAGAATGTAAAGAAAATGCGTGTAAAAAAGTTACTCCCTAATGGCTACTTTTTGTTTTAAATTGAAGTATACACCGAATAAACGAGAAAAAAATGCTAAACGGACATTTCTCATGGGGCGTATTCACATGAAATGAAATATACAGGGATCTGTAATACAGCGCGGCGGCATCTGTATTTAGTGCTCTGCGCGTGCGCACTGGCACATGCCACTCCACCCGGCGGTTGATGCTTGGAAAGACGCTACACAGCCAATATCTTGCATCCCGCGTGTTCGTTGCCAGATTTATCTAGCGCTCTGCGCGTGCGCGCCATTACATGCCACTCCACCTGGACGTTTACACTTGGAAAGACCCTACGCAGCTTCAACGTTTATTTTTATATGAAAATAAAAAATATTTTGTATTTTTTGTGCATGAAAAAATCCACCTGTGTACCTACTTCTTTTAAACCTACCCTTCGATTCCTATTTGGGACTGGGTGAAAATTGAGATTTCTTTTTCTAGTCCGACGGAAATCGATTTTTTTTAGCCCAGCCTCGTTGAAAATGTCCGTTGTAAATTTTCTGGCCTTTTTTAAACAAAAAAAAAAACCGTTTCCGATAGAGAGCGGACATTAGGGGGTAACAAAATTACATCGAGAAATTCATATTCAAAATTTAATTACAGACAAACGCCCCACTTCAAACGTCCGTTTGTATTTTTTTTTTACTTAAAATATTATCAATGAAATAATAATTTTCTTAACGGATATTAGGCGATTAGACCCCAAAAAAATTGTTATAAATTTTTTGTTCCGACCTCCAGTATTGTTCTGCCTCACTACAAATTTCCGTTACCATGTTCTGTCTATATTTTTCATGTAAATAAAGACAGACAATACTCAAACGGACATTAGGGAATTACATTTTTGAGCTTGTATTTTTTACATTTTTAATAAATAATTAAATAGTTTTCGCCCCACTAAAAATCTCCGTCACCGGGGACTTTTTTGTTGGTTATGTCATAATCTATCAATCTATATGGTCGTGATTCATCAGGCGATCAGGCGAAGATCTTGGTTACGGCCTCCCGTACTATAAGTAATTAAAGAACAATTCCAAGTAAAAAACGTTAATAAATATTAATTACCATTTAACTTGGTTCGATCCGTCTCCACCATTTCGACTACTCTGAAGTAAAATTTACTAAGTATATTCACTGCATCGGTAATGAACTGGGTAAAGGCCTCATCTAATTCCTTTATATCGTATGGTCGACTTCTGAGAATACTTAAGTTAAAAAGACTATTGGGGAGGGTTGTTACACATTCTTTGAATATTTTCTGCACAAGTGTGTGGTGTAGCATGTATCTACGTTCAAACTCTTTACGGGTCGCAAGATAAATATGATATCTCTCCGATTTGCCCAGAAACTTGAAAGGCTCAGGCTTGAATCTCCTTAAGGTATCATCTAATGGTATCGCTTTCAAGTTAACCTTTCAAGAAAAAAAGTTGATGTAAGATGTAGAGTAGTATTATTATGAGAAGACGCTTGCAAAAAATAATGCGCAGAAACGAGTTTGTGTGCCTCCATTGTTTTAGGCCAATGAGAACGAATTGCGTCATATTTGACGTCGAAGCCAGTGGCACCGTCAATCTTCAGTCACAGGATCAGTGCTGCAGTACACTTGTGTTCGCCGTTTCTGATTGAATTAAGTGATATAACCTTACCTTCAGTGAAGAATGTGTTCATCGTAAACACCAGAGTGTGACGAGTTTTAATATTCTACATTACACAGCTCCTCGACCTCGAAAATTTGATTACAATTATTATATATCCTTCTACCCAAGATGATGCTGTCACTGGTAAAGATATTCGCGCACGTTAGCTCCGCTCCGAGCATCTTCTCATAATAATACGACTCTAATGTACACCATATCTATTTGGAAAATGTTAATCAGGATAGGATAGTATAGAGAGGATATTTTTGCTGAGTAAAAATTTAATCCAAAGAAACAAACTAAGATGAGGGTTGGGGGTCTTTCCACAGACATGGTCTCTTGCTGGAAATCTATAATTACTTCCACATCCGCGTAGTGGAGTGGAAGTATATAATATAGAAATCGTAAAAAAAAATTCAAAATTTTCTCTTGAAATAGGTTTAAAATGTCGATATTTTAAATTTGAGCGAAAGCAATTTTCTGTCTGTCTGTAATTTTTTTTGTGCGCACGTTTTTTCTAGTTTGAGATATTGAAATTTTGTACACGTGTGTATTATAACGAGATCTGGAACTGGATTGTTCTTTGAAAATATCCGGTGAAGGGTTTGGGGAGTAAATAGGGGTAAATAGGAGAAAATGAGTAAAGCAAGCTGGTAAGAATACAGAAACTTGGGATTTGTTGTATATACTGGAAGTGAATGACTCAGATTTTTATTCCATTTTTCAACCCCTCCACATTAATGGGGCTGATAAAATTAAAATAAGATATTCACTTGAAATTTGGTACACGTACGTATTATAACGATATATGCAACTGGATTATATTTTGAGATGATTCCGTTAAAGGGGTGGGAGGTAAGTAGAGGTAAATAGGGGAAAATTAGTAAAACAAGCTGGAAGAATACAGAAACTTAGATTTGGTGTATATACTAGAAGCGAAGGCCTTAGATTCTTTTATCACATTTTTCAACCCCTCCACCAACCCCACTCCATTATTAAAGGGATTGATAAAATAAAAATGAGATATTTACTTGAAATTTAGTGTACCTAGATATATACTATAACGACATCTGGAACTAGATTATATTTTGAGATGATACAGTTGAAGGGATGGAGGTTAAATAGGGAGAAGAAATAACTGAAGCAAGCTGGTAAGAGTACAAAAACTTGGGATTTGGTATATATACTAGAAGCTAAGGCTTCAGATTAAAAAATATATATTTAACTCCCCCCCATCACCTCCACTGCATTAATACTCTATTGATCCCATATACAAAAATCTATCGACAGTTAATATCTTCCGTAAAAAAATCAAAGCCTGGTTCATTAATTCCAACAAAAACTAGAATATATTCTTGGGCATCATTTTGCACTGTGTTTATGATCGATTTTTTATTTAGTAATTTTGAGTAATTAATTTTTTAGTATTTCTATAAATATATTTTATAAAGTGTATACCGTCCGCCTATTACATTGGACTATTGTAATATTGTATTGTATTTTTGTATTTTAATGTTTTATTTTTAACTTAATTAGTTAGGTAAGTGATTTATAAGGTTAAGTGTAAGAATAGCCACATGGCTAATCTTCGCCTTGTAAATTGCTATTTGTAATGTACTTGTAAATGTACATCTACACTCTTTGAATAAAGCCGTTTATTATTATTATTATTATTATTATTATTATTAAAGTGTTTGATAAAATAAAATTGAGATATTCACTTCAAATTTGGTACACGTATTTATTGTAATGACATCTGGCTGGGATGATTCCTTTGAAGAGGTGGGCTCTGTGAATTGGGGAAAATAAGTAGAGCAAGCTAGCAAAAGTCCAGAAATTTCATTTTTGGAGTAGGTAGGTATGTGCAAGAAACCAACGCCTCAAATTTTTTTGTGGCATCCGCCTCAAATGCTATTATCAATTATTTCCACATACTAGAGTGAAAATATAGTCAAGATGTTTTCCTTTAAAGATAGTTAGATGGAATATCTAGATGTGGACGTAGTGATTCCTTTTACTTAAAGCCATTTTACTTAAAGCTACAATAAAATTAGTATGAATTCTGACAGACTAAAATTATTTCTATACAAATAGTAATTTATCAAAAGTTTGTATTTTCAGAATATATCCTCGACAAGGGTAGGGACAAATATATGAAGAATTCCCACATATCCCATTACTGTTGCATTTTGAAGTGAAAAGCCGCCTCCAGTAGGGAATCGGTGCTGTTTTGCCGTCATTATCTCTCGATTTCTTTATCCTATGTTAAGAATATGTGGGGACAAAAATACTGTGTAATTAATTTTCTAGATCAAACATCTAGATCACTAATACTTTTGTTATTTTGTCATTTAGCTTAACCAGATTATAGTCCGGATGGTAACCTGCGAATGGATCCCACCTTGCATTTTATGCTCGAGCGTTGAAATTTGGTACACTTGTTTGTTAGACCCTACCCCTTGATATGAGAAATGATGCTACGGTCGGGACCCCCCGCGGGGGCCCTATTATAGCATGTTGCCTACCTTCAGGAGTAAATCCGCATTTTCGCTTGTTTTGGAGCTAAAAAGTGTCGTGGACGGCTGAAATTTGGTACACGTGCGGCATTTGGGATGTTTAAGATCACAAGCAAGTGTGCCAGGGCCCACGGCCCATTTCTTCAAAATGGCGGCGGGGAAAATACATAAAATAACGTTATTTTCCGAAATGTTTACTCTATCGCATTTTTCCGAGTGGCGACTCGATTCTTATGTTTTTGGGATCACTGATTTCGAAAAATCATGTTTTTAGCACACGAGGTCTAAAATAATGACAGGGCGGATAAATTAATATGCCATTATGTAATATGGAGCCACAGAAACATTCACAGTCCTGCAGACTGGAGATGTTGAAAAAGCAATGGAAATTCTGGAAAAATTTGCCGCTTTAACGTACAGTACGTATAGTAATTGAAATGTACCAATAAGGAGCAATTTTAAAAACTGCATATTATAAATCACATAAAATGAAGAACTGTCTCATTTTTCCAGAACCGTGTCTTGTGACACTGTGAACAAATGGCGGAGAGTACTGTTTATCAAAAACGATCGTCAGCTGGGATCCATTTCGCCAACTAGGGATGCTCTAGAACAGCATGCTAGGCTCGATTTTTTTCAAAGCCAAATACGGAGACCGTCGCACAGTGGGAAAGATGTGCCCTTTTTTTAAGAAAAAATCTGCCGACAGTAGAGACATATATCAATCAATTAAAATTAAAAAAAATGGAAAATACCCTTAAGACATTTTACTTTAGAGTAATGCTGTGGTAACATGGCTTTGAGTTAACCTAACCTAAAATTCGCAGATACTTTTTTCTCCGCGTTTACCTTCTTGGTCGAGAATCACAATCAAATGAAGGGTACTAAATTAATTTTTATTTGATCCTGTCAATTGCTTCAGTTTCTTGAATCGCTTTCAACGTATGAACCATAACCCTTTTAAGGGGTTAAAATAAGAGTTGAAGGCTTCTTCAATAAATTTTTTGGTATGTTTTAAATTATAGCAAATAACCAAATAATGTCCGAAAACTAACTATGTAAAGCATCTTTTCGTTAATGATTTTGAACTGATTTTTCAATTATTTAATGATTTAATTTTAATATTTACTGAAACAAATTTGTAAAATACACAGATATTTACATAAATTTATTTTTTTTAAATAAGTTTGGACAAAACATCCAAAAGTTAGATCATTAAGCAAAATAATTAAATCTACTTAAATAATTAATTAATAATAAAAAATGATTTATTTAAGCCTTTATCACAATAACTATTGGTATCATCGACTTATAACCTTTTGTAATAATTTATTATGGAACACTTCCGATTTAGAATTCGACTTACTTTTGGTTGGGACTGTAACGCCTCAACCTCCTTAAACGATCGAGCGCCATCTTTACCCCACCACATATTTAGAATAATTCACCGTGGAGAGCAAGGAGAAAGCCAAAGAGTTTGTCATTTCATGATCTTCTTTTTTGTACTATGCCCCTTATTAAATGTAACACTTTTTGAGTGTTTACAGAATGTTCGATGTTCCCATTTTTCAATGGTAAAATCGCAATTTTCGAAACAGTATACCAAACTTGAAGAAACTTGAATGGAAAACTGCATACTACTTGTTTCTTACAATTTGCTTCTCTATTAGATCTATTGGTTAGTTCTTAAATTTGTGTCCTCTTCCTTAGAAGGAATGGGAACAACAAATTGATGACATCTCTTAACTTTTTTAAATTGTATTTTCCACATTTCTCGAGTGAAAATCAGAAAAAATACCACTTATAAGTCGTTAATACCCTTATAATACAGTTCAATACCATCTAATTCGTGACAACAGTTCCCGAGACAGTTTTGTTCTGAATTTCAAGATTTATTCTCTTTTAAGATACATCAACATTTCGAAGTTAATATTTGGCGGAATTTATGTTACTTAGAAAGTGATCTATGAAGAAAAAACCGCTGCCTAAGGAATCACTACTTCGACATCCAGATATTTCATCCAAGTCACGTTAAATGAAACATCTTGACTATATTTGCACTATAGTATGTGGAAATTATTGGTCATAGAATTTTAATAATATTGGGGGCAGATGTCATAGAAAAATTTGAGGCGTTGGTTTCTACCATATACGTTAAAAATAAATTAAATTTCTAGTTAACCCTACTTATTTTCCAGTATTCTCAACCTACCACCTCCCACCCCTTCAATGGAGTCATATCAATCAGATGTCGCTACAATACATACGTGTACTAACTTTCAAGTGAATATCTCAATTTTATGTCATCAATCCCATTAATAATGGAGCGGAGGTGGTGGAGTTTGAAAAATATTAGAAATAAATCTGAGGCCTTGGTTTCTAGTATATACACCAAATCCCAAATATCTGTACACTTACCAGCTTGATTTACTTATTTTCCCCTATTTACTCCTATTAACCCCAACCCTTACACGGAATCATCCCAAAATATAATCTAGTTCCAGATGTCGTTATAATACATACGTCTACCAAATTACAAGTAAATATCTCAATTTTATTTTATCAACCCCTTTAATAATGGAGTAAGGGTAGTGGAAAGGTTGAAAAATATTATTAAAAAATCTGAGGCTTTGGCTTCTAGGACATACACCGAATTTCAAGTTGCTGTACTCTTACCAGCTTGCTTTACTTATTTTTCCCTATTTACCTCTACTTACCCCCACTCCTTCAACGCAATCATGTCAAAATATAATCTAGTTTCAGATATAGTTATAATACATACATGTACCAAATTTCAAGTGAAAATCTAAATTTAATTTTATCAACTCTTTTATTAAGGGATTGGGGGTGGTGAGGGGATGGAAAATACTATTAAAAAACCTGAGACCTTCGCTTCTAGTATATACACCAAATCCCAAATTTCTGTACTTTTACCTGCTTGCTTTACTTATTTTCCCCTATATACCCCTATTTAACCCCCAACTCTTCAACAGAATCATCTCAAAATATAATCTAGTTCCAGATGTCGTTATAATACATATGCGTACCAAATTTCATGTGAATGTATCAATTTTATTTTATCAACCCCTTTAAAAATGGAGTAGGGGTGGTGGGGGGTTGAAATATATTATTGAAAAATCTGGGGCCCTGGCTTCTAGTACATACATCGAATTTCAAGTTTCTGTACTCATACCAGCTTGCCTTACTTATTTCCCCCTATTTATCCCTAAATAACCCCCAACCCTTCAACGGAATCATCTCAAAATATAATCTAGTTGTAGATGTTATAATTCATACGTGTACCAAATTTCAAATAAATATCTCAATTTCATTTTATCAACCCTTTTAATAATGAAGTATTAGTGGTGGGGGTTGAAAAATATTATAAATAATCTTAGACCTTGGCTTCTAGTACACTTGATTTTAAAAAAAACTGGTACACTTTCTTTTAGCTATGTAAAGCATTCGTTCTTTGTTTGATATTAATAATCTTACAAATGTCACTTTGACGTTAATCAGTGGCATCATTATTAAAAATGGTTCGACATCTAACAGATATTCAAAAATTTCGAATTGTTTCTAAAATTGAAGATGGTTGGTCCATAAGAAGACTTGCTGCTGAATACAATGCGAGTAAAACCACGATAATGAGTGTTAAAAATCAATGGGAAACCTTTCGGTATCCTGTAAAGTTGGTTCCGGTAGGTCCAAAAAGAGCAATAATCAAGAAGATGAAAATCTTATAAATTACCTAAGAGGAAACCCTTTTCAGGCTGCAGTAAATGCAATTTCAGAGACAAATTCCCCTGCTTCGGTACCTACTGCCTGCAGAAGAATAAAACTACAAAGCGACTTGAAGAGTTGTTCAGCGGCTAAAAAATTCAAACTTTCAGAGGAAAAGAAGCAGGGTAGGATTATTTTTGCACTCAACTATATAATCAATGATGAAAATTTCTGGGGACAAGTTGTCTTTTCTAACGAAAAGGTTTTTAAATCCTGCAACGATGGACATGTTCGCGTATATAGGCCTCCTTCCACTAGATACGACGAAAAATATACTTTCGATCCACAAATATCAGGAAAGTTTTCAGTCAATGTCTGGGCTTAGATGAGCCTAAATGGGTTAGGTGTGTGTTGGAACAGTGGTGGTCATCTCAATTCCATTCAATATATTGAAATATTAGACAATATTATGTTGCCGTCAGTAATAGAGGTGTTTCCGGAAAACAATTTTATTTTCCAACAAGACAACTGCTCCATACACACGGCCCATCGTGTCAAGAATTGGTTTCTTAATAAAAACATTGAGTTGTTACCGTGGCCATCTAAAAGTCCGGATTTAAATCCAATTGAAAATGTTTGGGGACTAATGGTGAAACATATAAGAAAATTAAATAACCATCCAAACAATGCCAAAGAATTGGAAGGGATAATTGAAGACGCTTGGGAGAACTTGTCGCAAGAAGTTGACCTGGCAAGAAATCTGATTTTGTTCATGCCTGCAAGACTTCAGGCAGTTTTAGACGCTAATGGAGCAGTGACAAAATATTAGTTAATTCTATATTACGTAGTTGAAGTTCATTTATTTTATTTTTTTATTGTATTTTTATGGTCAGTTTGCATTGTTTACATTTTTCTTAATCTCAAGTGATATTTTTGTGTTCTTATTTTATAAATAGAATTCTCATTATTCAGTTAGTATTTTAATTACAACCATTAGTAGAATTATCGGAAACAAATATTATTTTTTTTAAACAATAATATGGCAAGCTTGAAAATGTTTTGAAAAAGTTATTTTCTAATTATTTTGTAAAATTCCATTTGAATAAAATAAAAAAGAAAGGTTTAATACGTTTAAAAACACTAAGAAAACCGGTCACCTCCAAAAAAACCAGGTCCGGGTAAATCACTTCTTCTCCACCCCCCTCTCGACATGCCTGGCCAGCTCTATTTACAGACATATGCACACAACTAAACTATTTTCGATTACAAGAGTTGTACCATTTTTTTAAAATCAAGTGTACATACATCGAATTTCAAGTTTCTGTAGTCTTACCAGCTTGCTTTACTTATTTCCCCCTATTTACCCCTAAATAACCCCCAACCCTTCACCGGATATCCTCAAGAAGCAATCCAGTTCCAGATCTCGTTATAATATTATACGTGTATAAAATTTCAATTCAATATCCGGAGAAAAAGTGCGGACAAAAAAAGTTCCAGACAGACCGACAGACAGACAGAATTTTTTTTTTCGCTCAAATTTAAAATCTCGACGTTTCATGACATTCTAAACTTTTTTCAAGAAAAAAAAATTGAAATTATTTTTGCGATTACTATACTTCCAATCCACTACGTGGATGTGGAAGTAACTAGTCAGCTCGTTGCAAAGGCACCCCATGCATATCCACGGCTTTTCATCTTTTTTGGTTTTAATGAACAATTATTCCTCAAATTCTGTTTTGGATACTACACTATATCGAGAATATAATACAACTTTTATAAATTGTTTCTTCTTAGCCTTCTCTTATCAAATTGCAAGTATTATATATGCTTTTTTGATTACTACTTACGATTGGAAAAATGTAATGAGCATAACAATATTTTTGATTATCTTGCTCTAAATTAATAAGAATAAAAAACTAAAATATTACACACCCCTGCTGCATGTGTGATTTTCACAAAATCCTCACGAACTTCGGAAATTATGTCGTCTACGATAAAACTATATTTCTTTTCCAATCCCCGTGCCCCAATTCTCCTTCTTATAGCCCGTTCTTGAAAAAGAGACATTCTTGTTGACGGACAAATTTCTGCGTATCCTCGAACTCTCTTATGAGAATCATTGAAACGTGGCACCTCAGGGTATAACGGTACTAATCTCTTTTTAAATTCTCTTAGCTTTGTTTTTGCTGTAAATTCAGATTGAAACTCACGTAACTGTTTGCGTTTTTTGTGGTTGATGTTATACTGCTCCATTAATTCATCTGATAATTGAGTAGCTATCAGTTCCTCCAAATGTGTAGGCTGCGCGGCCTTTTTCCTCGCTCCTTTGCACTGTCGTATTATTCGTTTTATTTCTCTGCTGTCCATCATTAACTTTTTTATATGCTTTCATTAAAAATTAAAATAATATGACGTAAATGTCTACGTAGCGTCACATCGTTTGTTAATTTGACATAATTTTATATTCTAAAGATATACACAAAATGGAATTTTTAAAAAGGTTTATTTTACTGTAATTTTTTTATTTATATTTACATAAAAATATAAGAAATGGTCGAGGATAAAAAGGATAAGACCCAGAAGAATAAAGGCGTTAATGCCAAGGAATCAAAAGGGGGCAATACTTACTTTTCAGGTGAGCTTTCTATAATTCACGTCATTGCTTTCGCTGTAATAACGCAATAGTACACCCAATACTGTTATGCGCATTTCTTCAAAAATACAGACCCTTTCTCCGAAGTAAAACTCTGAAAATAGTGCAGTCAATGAAGCACTTCAGTTCAGAAAACTTTCTAACAAATCTAAATCGAGTGAAACCTTTTTTATTATATTTTTAGGCCAAAAATAGAAAGGTCTGTATTATTAGAAGGCCTGCTTTTTGTTTTTAGGATTGCACTTAAGAAACGTGTTCTTAATGAAAAATGCAATGTATTTGATTGTGTTTTTTATGTTTCCCGATGAAATTACACTAGCTGACAGCCTTCATATTGCATCGGGAGTAAAAAGCACATTCTTAGTTACTTCGTCATGCTAAATAATAATATAAAAAGCAAGAGTTTAAGTTGGCTCTGGTTTTCCCAATACAGATAATAAAATGTAACGCAGGTATAAACCCTTTATGGGCGGTCCTATCACAAGTAACAGGTAGAATTAGAATTCAACGAACAATAGACATACTATACTGACCGTGCTAACTACCTACCTCTTTATTTGTTACTAAAACTAATATTCATTCTGAGGTAGTCGTATTTGTACCTTGTGCATGAAGCGTTCATTTTCGAAAGTAAATAGTGCTATTTTGTTTTCAAAATGCCATGAGATTGTGTAAATACAACTTTTGTTATGTTTGTGGTGAAGTGATTTTTGCTCGTCAAAAACGTAATTTTACTCCCAACATAAAGAAGGCGTACCAGTTGTATTTTGGTTGTACAATTGGAGATGAAGACAAAAAATGGGCACCTCATATATATTGTAGCAATTGTGCGAACAATCTTTGCAGTTGGCTAAGTGGAAGAGGACGTTTAATGGCTTTTGCTGTGCCCATGACCTTTTGAGAACCTAAAGATCATATTACCGATTGTTATTTTTGCGTGATACCTCCTAATAGACAGGGTATTAACAAGAAAAAAAGGATGGTAATACAATACTCCAATTTACCATCTTCCATTCGCCCGGTTTCCCATAGTTATGAACTGCCTATTCCTATTCCACCTCAAGAATACAGTTTTTATTCTGACGGACAATCGGATAATACTGTAGATGACGACTTAGTCCAGCCATCAACATCACAAGATCCCTATTTCTCTGCCGAAGTGCCCGGTGATGAACCACACAAAATTAAACAACGCGAATTAAGTGATCTTATAAGAGACCTTGATCTGTCCAAGGCGAAAGCGGGGCTTTTGGCATCCCCATTACAACAATGGAATTTACCACAAGAAAATGTTAAAGTTTCCATGTATCGAAGTCGTCAAAAAGATTTTATATCCTTTTTCAAAATGGAAAATGACTTGGTTGCCCGCAAGGACATTGACGGTTTAATGAGTGCTTTACACATTCCCCATGATCCTAGCGACTGGAGACTTTTTATTGACGCCTCGAAACTTAGTCTAAAGGCTGTGCTACTCCACAATGCAAATACATTGCCATCAATTCCAATCGTCCACGCTGTCCACATGAAGGAAAATTACAGTAACATGAATGTATTGCTACAAACTATAGAATATAACAAGTATAGGTGGCAGATTTGTGGAGACTTAAAAGTGATAGCTATCTTACTTGATATGCTGCAAGGGTATACCAAATATCGTTGTTCTCTTTGTGAGTGGGACAGTCGAGCACGATTACAACATTACAAAAGAAAAATTTGGCCGCCAAGACTGGGTTTTGAACCAGGAGCAAAATATGTTACTGACATTCCATTAGTTGATTCACAAAAGGTAATACTGCCACCACTCCACATAAAACTGGGGCTTAGGAAGAACTTGGTAAAAGCTATGGACAAAGAAGGACGTGCTTCAATTATTTAAAACAAACATTTCCCAGACTTAGTGATGCGAAAATTAATTTTTGTGGGTCCTCAAATCAAGAACCTTTTCAAAGATGCTGAATTTGACAACATTCTAGAAGGTAATGAAAAATCTACTTGGAATTCGAAGCAGCTTATTCATTACCTTTAAAATGGTAGCAACACACTTTCTCGGTAACAAAAGAGCAGAAAACTATAGAGACCTTGTTGGGAATCTTCTTTCTTACTACCAGAAATTAGGATGCAATATGTCATTAAAAGTCCACTTTCTTCATTCACATCTAGATTATTAGCACCTCAGTAGATTCTTTGGCCTTTTACCCCCGCCCCCCAACCCTTTTGCTACCCTCTCTAACCCCTGATTAAACTATATGACCCTTAAATACATATTGAATGCCATGAGGTAGAAACCTGTCAATCAAGTATTATCCATTTAAAATATCTTCCAATGAATTTGGACCCCCAGAAGTTAATAAGGCCAAAGTTGGAGTTTGGAGTTTGTGGGAGGGCAGTCACATTTAGGTGACCGCAGCACCTAGGCCCCATTGGGCCCCTTGTACGTCCTCCCGAGGGATACAGGATTCCACCTAGGCCTCCAACCATCCTAATCTTGTGAAGAAGGTGGTGATGCTGCCTAGGGGAATATCCCTCAAGTCGGCCAGTGTAGGCCAACGTTCTCCCAAAATGGATTCTCTGCTAGAGGAGACTGCCGGGCACTCACAGAGTACGTGTTGGACAGTCTCGTCTTCTTGTTCACAACCTCTACATAGGGGTGTGTCATTTAACTTCATGTTGTAAAGGTGCTTCCTCAGCTGGCAATGACCAGTAAGAATTCCTGTCGCGAAGCGCAGGTTCTTCCTGGACATTCCCAGGTAGATCATCGTTGTATCCTTGTCAGGGTATCTAAGCAGATCCCTGGCCAACTGACAACTATGAGTTTCATCCCACAGTTTTTTAAATTTTCTGTGGGTGTCTTCTTTAATCATTAGCATTATTGCTGAGGTCGGCAGTATGTTGGAAGGGCCAGGTCCAAGTATACTAAGACTGGCTGCCTTCTTAGCCAGACTGTCAGCTTCCCTGTTGCCTCTGCACTGTGCATGCCCTTTGACCCAGCATAGAATGACACTGTTCATGCTGGAGGCGCCCACGAGTGCCTGATGGCATTCCCATACTGACCCTGTTGTTATTTTGTGTCTCTGTAGGGCCAGTAGTGATTGTCTACTATCAGTGTAGATTCTTATTGTTTTTCCTGTTATTTGTCTACGGGAAATTTCTTTTGCGGCTATGGTTATTCCCGCCAGTTCTGTTTGTATTATACTGGCTTGTTTGTCCATAGCCCATTTAATTTGAATTTGCAGGTTCCTGGAGTATACCCCACAACCTGTTCCTTCTTTCTTTTTCGATCCGTCTGTGAAGATGTTAACTGTTCCTTCACTGACGGCCTCATTGCTACTGTTGGTGTGTATTTCATAGGGTCTATCAAAGATGAACTGTGGAGAAATACCATCTGCACGTACCTGCAGAAGTGGCATTTGTTTAATTGCCTCATTCCACAGCCGGCATCTGGTCACTCCACATCCTATGTTTGGCTGTATGCCAACGGATTTGAGACGTGCCATAGTAGTTAGGGCCACCTCTTCTAGATATATGTCTAGTGGTGGCAGGCACTGCATCACTTCCATTGCTCTTGTTGGTGTTGTTCTCATAGCTCCAATTGTGTTTAAACAGGCTACTCGTTGTACCTGGCTGAGCTTACGTTTCGCTACAGTCTGCTGACTCTTAGGCCACCAGACGATGGCTCCATAGGCTATCATTGGTCTTATTATAGCAGTGTAAATCCACATAGCCACTTTGGGTTTCATTCCCCAGGTTTTCCCTATGGTTCTGCGGCACTGCTCAAAAGAGATGTAAGCCTTCTTTAGTCTTCTGTCTAAATGAAGATTCCATGTTAGTTTGGCATCAAAAGTTACTCCAAGGTATTTTACTTCTGATGCGAAATTTAGTGTGGTATTTAGGAGAACGGGGGCCGTCATTGGCCCCAATCTCCTTTTCCTTGTGAAGAGGACCAGCTCTGTCTTCCTGGGGTTGACCGACAGAGAGTGTTCTCTGCACCATCTTTCGATTATTCTCAGGGCCATCTGCATTCGATCACAGAGGACTCCTTCGAATTTACCACTAAGCAGTATCGTTAGATCATCTGCGTATGCAATTGTGTGGAATCCCTCGGAGTTGAGGCGGCGCAGGAGGCTGTCAAGAACTAAGTTCCATAGAAGAGGTGATAAGACACCCCCCTGAGGACAGCCTCTTGCAACCATTCCTCTAACAGCGGTGTCTCCCATGTTAATCTGTACCGCTCTTTTTGAGAGCATGTTGGATATCCAGCCACTTACGATCGGAGAAACGTTCCTGTTCGTGAGGGCTGCTGTGATTTTTGGAAAGGTGGTTTTATCAAAAGCGCCTTCTATGTCTATGAAGACACCCAGGGTGGACTCTTTATTGTCCAAAGACTTTTCAATCCGACCGCTAACCGCATGAAGGGCGGTGTCGGTGGATCTGCCCGGGGTGTATGCATGCTGATTGGGATGTGTGGGATTAGCAGTGATCGCAACATCCCTCAAGTATCGCTCACATAGCTTTTCCATCGCCTTGAGAAGGAACGAGGTCAAGCTAATGGGTCGGTATGCTTTGGGGGTAGTATAGTCTATTCTTCCCGCCTTTGGTATGAACACTACTTTGACTTCTCTCCACACCTTCGGAATATAAAGGTGTGCTAGGCACGTCCTGAATATTGCTGTCAGGTGCGGCACTATTTCATCCAGACCCCATTGTAAAAGGGCTGGATGAATGCCGTCAGTACCTGGCGATTTGAAGGGGGAGAAGCCCAGTATTGCCCATTTAATTCTGTCTTCACTCACAATTTGTTTGGCAGTTTGCCAATCCAGTTCGGTGGGTTGAGTGTCGGTTTCATTTGGCCATTCCTTCCGATCTGTCACTACAGATTCTGGGAAGTGAGTTTCCATAAGCAACTCTAGGCTTTCATGTAGGTCGTTGGTACTGGTACCATCATCCTTTTTCAGTAGACCTAGGTGATTGTCTTTGTTTTTGGCAAGTATTTTATGTAGCCTAGCAGCCTGCGAGTAGTCCTCGATCTCCTCGCAGTAGGCTCTCCATGCCTCTCGTTGTCTCTGTCTGACTAGTTTTTTGAACTCTCTTTGATTGGTTCTGTACGACTCCCAATCTGATTCAAGTTTTGTCATTTTCGCCTTGTTGAACGATGTCCTAGCTTGTTTCTTGAGGTCGGTCAGCGTCTGGCACCACCATTTAGTGGCTTCCCCAGGCCAAATAAACGACCATTATGTAGGTGTTTCATAGCAAAGAATAGTCTTTTTTGCTATATATTATTAATTTACATAGACGATTGGTACCTGGAGGCAAACTATCTAAAACTGATGAACAATCAAGTACGAACGTCATCCAACCATTTTAGACCCCCTGAAGTTCGACTAGGCCCAATGCGAAACCATTAAAAAAGGCACTGTTTTGAAAAATGGAAATTTTCGCTCCAAATTTTGATTACCCCTCCCTTTAGGAGCTATATATCTGAGTAAAAATAATAACGCATTTGAGTTCAAAGTATCCAAAATAACTTCCAACAGTTTTGGACCCCCCACAAATTGACCGAGCCCAATATGTGACCGTTATACATAGCGTCTCATTGTAGTATGTGGACGTTCTCGTTTCAAGTTTCTCCCCAAGGGCTAGATACATAGGTTAAAATAGTAGAGTAGTCAACTGCTGATTACTATTAACCATTTACAAGCAATTAGCATCCCCCTAAAGTCGACCAGACCCAGAATGCGACCATTATATGAGGTGTCTCATGCCATATGTAGACGTTTTCGCTCCAAATTTCGGACGTTTCTCTCCATAGTAGCTACAACATACATACTCTGCACGTTACCACTTTTTCACCAAATCTTCAAAGAAAAACACTGCAATAAATCTAGCGTCAATACCACCTACAACTGATGATGTTTTACAGCATCTTAAAAGGATTTATTGCCAAGTCCAAATATGGCTAGGAAATGAAATGCAGCCAGAATATTGGGGGTGGAAATATTTGAACAATTCTTTGATTTCAATCAAGACAGAAACCACCAGCCCCAAAAATGTGTAGCAAATCATTTTCTGCAGTTGTAAGGGTGAATGTAAGAGTTGAAATTGCATAAAGGCCGGACTGTACTGCTCATCAACTTGCACAGGGTACAGCGGTCAAACATGTTCAAACGTTGACCCATCCCTTTTAATAGCAAAGAATGTAGATATGGAAGGGGATGAAATCGATAACGAAGACATCGAATGATCTTTATTAAGAAATGACAATACATTCTTTAATTTAAATTTTGTAATTGTTTTTTAAATTCAATAAATTATGTTGCAATGTAAAATATGGTTACTTTTTTATTTATTAGCCTCTTAAAAGATAAAGTTTCATTTTTTCAGTTCTCAAACTTCAGATTCGTAATCAGCGACCCCAAAAACCCCCGAGTACTGAATTTGGTCTGAATAACTTGATTTTTACAATTATTATAATTTTATGTCCACCATATATCCGCCATATTGGATCCGCCATCTTGAATTTTCAAGTTTTGTCAACAAATTCTTAATCAGCGACCCCAAAACCCCCGAGTACAGAATTTGGTCTAAATACTTTGCTTTTGACAACTTCTATCATTTTAAGTCGCCCCTAATCAATACCGGGTGAGTCACGAATTGCGCTCGCCCCGATATTTCCTAAAATATTTGGAATAGAAAATTGAAATTTGGAGGCCTTATTACACGACTAAAATGCCATATTTTCAATAAAAAATCAAGTTTGGTGCACATTCGGTTTGACCGGAAATGCCCACAACTTTCGATTTTTAAATGGAACACCCTATATATTTTTACACTTTTCGATAAACATTAAAAATTTTATTAAAAAATCTATTTCTGAATCCAGAGTGCTGTGGTACCCAAAATATATTTTAGTTTGTGTGCTACGTTACTATAAAAATAAAAAGAGCAATATGATTGCATTACTTAATTCTCTAGAGGCGTTTAAAATTTTTAAATGTGATTTTTACCCACTAACTCGGTTTTTTTAAATGGGAATTTAATCGTTCACCATCATTTTTAAATACCTCATTTTCATACGAATCTAATGATACCAAAATTTTGAAAATCCGCTCAGAAATATTTGAGATTTCAGCCAAAATACAATGCAACCAAGCTTTTAGAAACATGCGGCTAATAGATAATAGATTAGTGGGCTTTGGAAACTAAAATGGCACATTTCTGTGTAAATCTGGTAACCTAATAACATTGGAAAAATCATAATAGCCATGAAATGTAATAAAACAATATCAGCTGTCAGACAGATACAAAATAAAGCGTTGCGGAAATCTCTTTGAGTAAAAATTAAAGAAAATGAATAATTTTAGTAGAAATGAAAAGGTCGATATGTTACTGATATATGGAGAGCGTCTCAAAAATTCAACTGCAGCTGCAGAACTGTATCAGCAACGATATCCCAACAGACGTCATCCAAGCAGACACTTGTTTGCCAGAGTGGAACAAGAATTAAGAAACGAACCCAATCAACAAGATGACCATCAAACATTTATTGTAAGTGAGGACAAAAAAATTGATGTATTAGGATTTGTGATGGTACACCCAACAACATCAACAAGGGAATTGTCAATGGAATGCGACATTAGTCAATCTTCGGTTTGCAGAATTTTAAAGAAACACAAGTTTCGGTCTTATAAATACCAAATACACCAACATCTTTATGGAGATGATAACGACAGGAGGCTAGTATATTGCAACTGGTTCTTAAATGCAGTACAACAAAACCAAGGTGTTCCTTTTCATATTTTATATTCAGATGAAAGTAAATTGACGAACCAAGGTATGTTTAACAGAAATAATACTAGGTACTGGGCTCAAGAAAATCCGAGGTTGGTAGAGCGAAAAGATTTGGGTTTAACTGTTGGCTTGGAGTACTTGGAGATCGAATAATTGGACCCATATTTTTTTATGGAACACTTACTGGCGAACGATATTTATTCTTTTTACAAAACCAGACAGCAGAATTTCTTGACTTACTTCCTCTTGCCTATTTACAAAAACTGTTTTTCCAACAAGATTGTGCTCCCCCACATAATTCCAGAAGAGTGATGGAATATTTAAACAACTTGCATGGTGAACGCCTTATCGCAAATCAAGGTCATATCAGGTGGCCTCCTAGGTCACCTGACTTAACACCCCTCGACTATTATGTATGGGGCACTCTCAAAAATAAAGTTTATAAAACTTCTTCAAATACCCGTGAAGAGCTGCAAAATAAAGTTGTACGGGCTCTTAATGAAATAACGCCGGCTGAATTGCGTAGAGCCATTCAAGCAACTGTACGCAGAGCCGAATTGTGTATAGAAAAAAATGGTGGACATTTTGAACAATATCTATAAATGTCAATTTATGGTTTAATTATATTAATTATTTTAAAGATACCTACTGTTACCTAGTTTAAGTTTAATTGTTCAAACTGAATTGATTTTTATTTATTTATAGGCCCGATATTTATGTTCATTTAAATAAAACTCTGAAAACCGAACTGATGTCGCATTCTATTGCAAATGTCCTTGTGGATGTAATTGTGTTTACCTCCACATACCTATGCTAAACCTAATTGTAACGTTCTTTGCGCTCACAATTATTAAATGTTTGATAGCTCAAGATTGCCTATAACTACACGAGTCTGTCTGACAGCTGATATTGTTTTATCACATTCAATGGCTACTATGATTTTTCCAATGTTATTAGGTTACCAGATTTACACAGAAATGTGCCATTTTAGTTTCCAAAGCCCACTAATCTATTATCTATTAGCCGCATGTTTCTAAAAGCTTGGTTGCATTGTATTTTGGCTGAAATCTCAAATATTTCTGAGCGGATCTTCAAAATTTTGGTATCATTAGATTCGTATGAAAATGAAGTATTTAGAAATGTTGGTGAACGATTAAATTCCCATTTAAAAAACCGAGTTAGTGGGTAAAAATCACATTTAAAAATTTTAAACGCCTCTAGAGAATTAAGTAATGCAATCATATTGCTCTTTTTATTTTTATAGTAACGTAGCACACAAACTAAAATATATTTTGGGCACCACAGCACTCTGGATTCAGAAATAGATTTTTTAATAAAATTTTTAATGTTTATCAAAAAGTGACCAAAATGGATGTATTGTATTCAAAATTTCCTCTAGATTCCAAAAATGTAAAATTATATAGGGTGTTCTATTTAAAAATCGAAAGTTGTGGGCATTTCCGGTCAAACCGGATGTGCACCAAACTTGATTTTTTATTGAAAAGATGGCATTTTAGTCGTGTAATAAGGCCACCAAATTTCAATTTTCTATTCCAAATATTTTAGGAAATATCGGGGCGAGCCCAATTCGTGACTCACCCGGTATAAGTCAGCCATATTCGATCCGCCATTTAAAAAAATATATTTTGACGTTGAATTCACATTCAGCGAGCCCGAAAACCCTTTAATTCGTTAAGGGAACCTTCCAATTGAATTTAGTCGCATTTTAAAGTTTATACAAAAAAAGAAGAAAAGTTATGAAAATTGAGTATTTCACGAAACTTGTTTTCAATCTCCCTAATTCTCAGGGTAAAAGCAGGCCCTCTAATAATATAGACCTTTGTATTTTTGGCGTAAAAAATATAATAAAAAAGGTTTCATTCGATTTCAATCTGTTAGAAAGTTTTCTGAACTTAAGGCACTTTTTTTGCTTTATTGACTGCGTAGAATAATTGTTTACTTTTAGATACAGAAAGTTATTCAGCCCCATCCAGGTCTATAACTAGAGTTAAAAATGAACTTCAAACTGTTATCGATTTAATGGGCCCTGACACACCTCAATTAAACCAGTGCACTAGTAACGAGGCAGATAACGAGGAATCGGTATTTTCCAGCACTTCTATCAAGTTTTCAGTGAGTACAGAACATAAAATACAACAAAAATAAAAAAATTGAGTGCGAGAAGGCAGACCTATGTATTCTCATCCACTTTGACCTGCTGAACACGAATCCGATGTCCGTTTTGCCCGATTGGTTCTTGCATTCTTCCTAACCTCAAAAAACACCTTAAGAATGACCGAAAAATCTAAGACACGTAAATAAAATGCTTAAATGAGCTGACCTAAATAACCCCCCATTATTTTGTGCTTAATCGATTCGAAATTAAATTTTCTAACCGATGGTGGGCGACACGATCTACGTCCATTTTTAAGGGAGATGCAGGCCGACAAAGTAAGAGGTTCGACACGGCCCTCTCAAAGTCACCTGAAGGAAGAAATCGTTTTTTTTTCTCGAGGCTGTATCTCGAAAACCAAGGAAGCTATAGACTTATAGTTTACGCCATTCGATTTATCTCGCAGTTCTATGTACCAGTGAATTTTTTAAGATTTTTCCCATTCATCGTCCTTCCTTACTGAGATACAGGATATTTTATTGATTTGGCCAAATTTTTCTTTGACCATAACTATTGAACCACCCTGTATAATCGGTTCATACTTAGAATATATGTTTCACTTATTTTTCTTGATAGAACTTCATAATAAACCAAAAATAAATTCAGGTCCGGCTTAATAAAAAATTGGCAATATGTTGTATGTCATAATCAAAATTTTGTAGATCTGTTTCGATATTCGAAAAGAGTGGAAAAAATTGAATAGAGTACCTCACTTAATTTGTTTGCCATTTCATTCATCAACCTTTATTACTTGCTGTAAATCCAATTTCATTAAAATGGTCGAGGCAGTTGGAACTTGACCATTTATTTCAGGGTTTAATTAAGAAAAAATTTAACTTGCAGCAGTGACAATTCTTGCACTTCTAGGTAAGTGAACTCTTGTAAAATAATTTTAAGAACAATGTAGTTCACCTGATAATCTATCAGAGAGGATATGTGACCCAATCAAATGGTTGTTGAAAACACCGCACCAAATACATACATATTAACAGCAAATCGATGTTGGGATTTATTCTGTCTTATAGCAGGTGGATTCTTTTCTATCCAAACGTGAATTTTTTAAATTATAAACACCATCTCTTGTAAATTGTGCCTCATCTGTAAACAGACATCTGTTAAAAATGCTTCGATTCCGAATAATCCATTTACTAAAACTTGATGATTTTATAACATAGCTGCTTTGTCGTCAAGTAGGCAATGCTGAAAATTTTAGTATTTGACAGTTCATATTTACGGGTTCGACATACTTGCGCTTTATTATTCTAAAATACTTGTTATTTGTACTAATATTATTACCCACATTACAAAGTACATAATATACCTTATCAATTTTCAAATGGTGAATATGCGGATATAATCTATGTTTATGGATTTTGTGATGGCAATGGACGGGTTGCTGTGAGAGAATATCAAAGAAGATTTACTGGACGCCGAATTCCTGATCATAAAACTTTTGCTAGAGTTGTCAATTATTCTAAAGATCAAGGTCGGTATCCAACGGCCACCTTAAATGAGCATCAAGTAAGGTAACCTTTAGCTGTAGAAGAGAATATACTTACTAAATATTGTTGCAAATAATCCAAAAATTAGCACAAGAAAAGTGGGTCATGCTTTAGGTGTTCCACATGTAGGTGTTTGGAGAACACAAAAAAAAATCTATCCATTTCATGTTCCACACTTTCAGAGGTTAGAAAAGGGGATGAAGTGCATCGGTTAAATTTTGGTAATTGGATTATTCGGAATCGAAGAATTCTTAACGGATGACTGTTTACAGATGAGGCACAATTTACAAGAGATGGTATTTATAATTTAAGAAATTCGCATGTTTCGACCGAAGAGAATCCACATGCTGTAAGACAGAATAAATCCCAACATCGATTTGCTGTTAATATTTGGTGCGGTGTTTTCAACAATCATTTGATTGGGCCACATATCCTCCCTGATAGATTATCAGATAAACTTTATTTAGACTTTTTGCAAACATTTTTACCCGTGTTATTGGAAAATGAAAATATTGCGGGAATGTGTTACCGGCATGATGTCGCTCCACCCCATTTTAGAAATATTGTGAGAAATTTCCTAAATGACAATTTTCCAAATATGTGGATAGGTCGAAATGAACCTCATCATTGGCCTTCAAGGTCACCGGATTTCAATCCTGTTGGTTATTATCTTTGGGGATATTTAAAAGCAAAGGTATGTGACCATTGATAGAAGAGAGTAACTTTTGGAATGCGTTAATAACTTGCGTAGAAGTTAGAAATAATCCAGATATGATTAGACGTGCAATATTTATTTCTAATATTACTACTAGAGCAAGGAAAATAAATGTATTCAACGAAATTTAGGCCACTTTGAACTGTTATTGTAGTTATGTTAAATACATAACTACAATAACAGTTTCACGTATTTATTGTTATTGTACATACTTACATGTATTAAGAACAATATTATTTTTAAATGTAGACATACAAAATTAACTGGTATTTTGATTTATGTGCGTAAATCTACATTGATTTCAAAATTATTTTACAATAGTTCACTTACCTAGTCTAGAAGTGAAAGAATTGTCACTGCTGCAAGTTAAATTATTTTGTTAATTAACCCTGAAATAAATATTCAATTTCCAACTGTCTGGACTATTTTAATGAAATTCGATTTACGGCAAGTAATCAAGGTTGATGAATGAAATGCGCAAACAAATTAAATGAGCTACTCTATTCAGTTTTTTCCGCTCTTTTCGAATATCGAAACAGATGTACAAAATCTTGTCATTCAGAGTGTTGATTTTGACATACAACATATTGTCAATTTTTTATTAAGCCGGACCTGAATTTCTTTTTGGTTTATTATGAAGTTCTATCAATAAAAATAAATGAAACATATGTTCTACGTATGAACCGATTATACAGGGTGGTTCAATAGTTATGATCAAAGAAAGATTTGGCCAAAATCAATAAAACATCTTGTATCTCAGTAAGGAAGGACGATGGATGCATGAATGCCGGGTAATTTCGAAGCGCCAACGTGCCCTCTAACTACAAGTAACGTACGTAACTTCGAAACACCCTGTATATATACCAAATCCCAAGTTTCTTTATTCTTTCTACTTGCATTACTTATTTTCCCCTATTTAGCCCTATTTATCCCCACTAAGCTCAAAACATAACCTATTTTCAGATCTCGTAATAATACACACATGTACCAAATTTAAAGTCAATATCTTAAGTCGGTCTAGAGAAAACGTGCGGATAAAAAAGTTACAGACAGACCGACCGACAGACATTTTTTTTTACTCGAATTTAAAATCTCGGCGTTTTGCAGTTAAGAACTTGTTGTGATCATTCGGAATTCTAGTTTCCGGTTGGAATAGAGCGAGTCTTAATAGGTACGTGTCAAAAACACACCTGCAATAAAGACTATGAAAACCGTACTTTATCGATTTTTGAAATGTTTTTCTGAATTTACGAAAAGATTTGATGACATGGAGCAAAATGGATCACCAATTCGGCTTCAGCTCGTCAAAATGCATTGGAATACGATGCTCTGCAAATTAGTACACCATTATTTCTTTTTCTGTGACTGTGTAAATTTTTTGTCTAAAAGTAAACCAAAATTTTATACGAAACTTACCTCCAGATGCGTTGTGATGTTTAAAATTTCAAATAAATAGTTTAAGATTTGAGCACCTACCAAAAGGAACCATTGCCGCAAGAAATTGGTTATTGATGGACAATTCCTTACAGATTTTAGTTTTACTGCACTATTTATCTAAAATTTACGATGAGTTGGACTCGACCATGCACTTAAATTACAGCTTCAAAAGCGTAATAATTACTATCGGATATAAATATTGCCAAAATAATTTAGTAATTAAGATTATATTGCAGTGAGAATAATAAAAATCTTTTAGATGAAAATTATACATTTACAATGTAGGACCTAGTCAACTAGACGAAGGTCAATTACTTAAAATGCAAAAAGTAAATATACCTACTAACAAATTTCTGCTATTGTTATTTACGGTACAAGTAAACGAAAGATTCAAGTAATATCGTAGATCTAATTTTTTAATAATTCTGCAATTACTTTAGAAGAAAATATCAATAACTGCCAAACACCTCGAAGTTATTTGGTTAATCCATGAAAGAATAGTTAAAGCATTAATAATTGAGATCTGCATCTGCAATTGAAACTCTATTCCTTACACAGTCTATCTCTCCTGGATTCAATTCCCCTGCTACGGCAGATGGCAAGGTCGTAAACAATGGTTGTACGTCTACATCTTTTCATTAATGTAAGCTCCTTTAGCTTCACACTTGTGCATTTGCTACCATTAGAAGCCAATAACGATAACGTAACAACAGAGAAAGTTATCAAATAACAACATAGACATTAATTAAGATCTAAATAACTCGATAATATGACGATGTGTTCCCTTTTAGGAAAAGTCAGAGGAAGTAGCAACGGTAAACGATGATACAAGGAATAGTACAGATAAAACAGTACCTCCAGATATTACTCTCGAGGAAGAAACAGACTGTTCAATGGCTGTTGATCAACACTCCGCATACTTAGATATGCACAATCATGATTATTCGCAACATATCTGTCCTCCTCCTTTATTACCTGCCAATGTTATGTTTAACTCTGAGTGTATGTGTCCACAATTAGCAAGTTTATTACATAAGGAAGCCATGTCTATGCCATGTATAGGAGGAGGTAAGTAATTTTACTGGAAATGTAGTACCTAATTCATGTGTTGGGTTAATATTGCGAACAAGGAAACTTGAATATATTGTACGGATACTAACTGCCATCCCTAATAACTTTTGTTTTATACATTTTCGCTATCGGCCATAATAGACACTCAATTTGAAGCATTCAGAAGATTAATGTCTCATGACAAACTCAATTATTAACAAATTCGAGTTCAGCTGAGGACCTCGAAACGGGCTATTTAGATTGATGATATTGTTGGTATTGAAAATATTTCGCGTATGGCATTATAATGATGGATACAATAATAGAATTAACGAAGTTGATAGCTCCATGGATAACGTGTCTGTGTTGGACTCTGGGTGTACCTAGTGAAGTTAGTTTGAGCCCCCACACAGCGAAATAATTCTTCATTGTAAATTGTTCTCAAGTAATTCTCATTTCACTATATACTATAGGGTCCCGCCTTCATTCATTTAAATCTAGATCTCCTGCCTAGGCTGAAGAATGCCATTTAGATGACCTACAAGGCAGTTAGAAACATTTTGAAACGTTCTGAATTAATGTTATAAATTAAACGAAATTATTTACCGAACCGTTTATATTACCCTTATTTTTGATATTGATTTTTTTTTTATATTTTTTTATATTATTCTTCCTTTTTTATTTTAGCACAAAAGGAAACAAAAAAATGCGAGACGCATAGAAATTTTCTCCACAATTGGTTTAAAAATTTGATAGGAAAGCAGGATTCCTTTTCTCCCGGAGGAGAATATTATACCATAAACATGAAACAGTCTCGCGACAACCAGAGTCTACCGAGGGTAAATAACAGAGTTTTTAGTACTTATTAAATTCTAACCTAAATTATTTAAAATAAATCTTGTAAAATAGGAAACGTAGATATTTTTCTATATCTTGATTTATGAAATTGAATGTATGTGAATCGAATGACTTTTCACTATATTGCTTTATTAAATCATTTTTGTCGCTTCTGCTCTCTCTCTCTCTCTCTCTCTCTTTCTCTTTCTCTCTCTTTCTCTTCTAATTGTTTTTTCAGATATTTTTGTATATGACACTTTCGGCTGCCATAATTTACATGGCATTGCGATTTTAAATGGTGCCTAGGAGACCTAAGGTTTCCCATGTAAATTGCATGGGGAAAAAATCACTTTTTGAGATTTTTTTAATACTTCCTCAGGGTTAGGCAAAATAAACTTATAAAAACTATCCAATGAATTATTTGATGATTTATACATGTGGGTTTGTCGCCCCCAACCCCCAAACACACCTCGACGGTGCCTCGAAAACTGCCCTTAAATCAAAAAATGTAAATTCTTCAGGGAATTGACCCTTTTGATCAATTTATTCTCACTTTTTCCTCAAATGCTATTACCATTGGTCTAGTGGAGTATTTATCAACATTTTTAGTCAATTTCTATTTATTTAGACAAATTTCATTTGTTTACATTTTTTTCCCGAAAATTCCTCTAAAATCCTGTCTGAGACCGGCTGGAAGTCTATTATTTTTAAGTGACATCTATTTATCTTGAATAACTTTTTTATTGCTGGAGCGATTTTAATTTGGAGTGTCATAATGTAGGGATTTCAATTTTTTGACTCATGAAATGAGAAGCCTCTCCCATTACCTCTCCTAAAGCCATTCTGCAAGAACACTGCTGCTACTAATTTTTCGCAAAATTCTGTCTGTTTTCTCTCCATTTGCCCGGCCTATTAGTTCGAAATAATTCAGTAAGGGAAGTGTATTTCTCTTTCGAAATGGGTTTCCCGTCAACTTATAGACACATTAAGGTAAGTAAGAACTAATATCGCGTGAATATTGCGAGTAAAACTGATTATGCAATTCCCGCATCCTGTAACTGATGGACTGGAAATATTAAAATATCCAATACAAAAGACCAACAGAATACAAGGTGGAATACAATTCAGTGCCAAAATCGTGCAAAATATGGAATGTTTGCATGTCGGAAATTTAATAAAATCACTTTAGATACCTATACTCACAAAGAGATAAACCAACCTAACCTGAGCAACTACTTTAAATGAATATGCACGGTTTTTTAAACTTTTAGTAAAAATACAATACAAAAATTTGAACCCGAAACGTCCCTATCCTAAGATCTTACATAATGAGCTCTTCGATTCTCAATACGTAACCTGTAAAACTTTAATGCAATCTGCGCCTGTCACATTCCATACTACCTGAATTTGGCACCGAGTAACAACATTTCGTACCCGTATTTCGCATTCCATTACCGATTGACAGGAAATATTAAACTTACAGATAGAAAAAGCATTGGTGCTAAATACATACAACGGGATATTTATACGCCTACATTGCCTACCTAGAATCTCACTACTTCCCCGATAGATAATAAAGTTGATTTTTCCTGTTCTTCTTTGCAATTGCCATCATTTATGTATATTTCCATCGATCAAATATCTTTCGAGTAATATCCTAGTATAGTATTTACGAATTCAATTGGAACAGCACGAGACTAGAGGATCTTACGGGGTATTGTCAATATATCGCTTCACATTGAATGGGAGAGCGCAGAATTTTACAGATTTATATTCACCACTCCTCGTCTACTGTCCACGTGGACTTGATCCGCCTGTCACATAGAAATATAGGTGGGATTAGATGCTCAGTGAATTTGATTTGTCTGTACGAGGCAGTGCAGTACAGCCAGGCAGCGTTATAAATTACTTAATTCTAGTAATATTTGCGCAAATTATTAGTTTTATTACTGTTTGAGTGATTTCTTGCTATTAATTTTGTTTAAAAGGGCATTTTGGAGGCCTTTCGATAGTAGTGACAAGGAAACGGACGATTTTAATACAGAGCCTATACAAGCGGAATTTGAAAATAAAGACACGTTTAAAATCAAAGGGTTATTTTGAATATTTACTCGTGTTTAACAGGCGAAAATATTGATTCATCATATAAGCAAATTGGGAAGAGGATTTGTAAATTAACCAAATTTAGCCGTACTACAATTTATGTGGTTATTAGAGCCGGGGATGTAGTTCATTCATAGATAATTCTATTAAATGGAAAAGAGTTGGACAAAAACTTGATAACGCGTCCAATGATGTCGATTTGTGTATGACTTTTACAATGAACACACATTATAAATGATTAAGGATAAGTTACGCGACTATCCACATTATAACTATAAATCATTAGATATTTTGCGAAACGTTTTGCTCGATTGCCGTTTTAGGTACAAAGAATTGGACAAACGAATGGTAGTTATGGAATCAGCACGCATCGTTGATCATCGACACAAGTACCTGCGTAAAATAAAAGAATATCAAGATGCAAATAGAGACATAATTTATCTTGACGAAACTTGGTTTGACACCCATGATGTAGTTCAATACGGTTGGGTAGATAACACCAAAAAGTGTAATTTAAGTGCTCCATGTTCTAGGGGAAAAAGAATTATAATTCTGCATGGTGGAAGTAAAAACGGTTTTATTCCAAATGCGTTGTCTGCTAAAAACATCAAGCAATCCTCTGCCTACTACCACGAGGATATGGCAGCCGAATCATTTGAGAAGTGGGCAAAGCAAACAGCTGTTGGCAAATATCCCACCAAATTCTGTAATTGTTATGGACAATGCGTCATACCATTCGCGGCAACACACAAAAATTCCGAGCACCAACACAAGAAAAGGCGATATCATTGAATTTATGAAAGGTAAAGGCTTGGAAATACCAGAAAAAAACACAAAAGAGATTTTATTAGAACTGATTGAAAAGCAAAATTTTAAAAAGGAATATGCCGTTGAAATAATTTTTGAAGCACACGATCGTACTATTTTACGTCTGCCTCCATATTATTGCATTTTCAACCCCATTGAAATGCTGTGCGCTGATGTAAAAACAAGACTACGTCAATATAATCAATCCTCACAATTAACAGCCGGTTTTACAATCGCTAATTAACTTCCAGTCAGAGTTAACTTTCAGGTTATTATAGAAATTGGGTTTTACAATAGCTGGTCATTTTCGATGTGGTAGTGATCTAGTAGTTAACTTTACTAGCAGATGAGGTGTGGCTAAACTAGAAGTTGGCAGTTTACTGGCAATTTATAACCTAGTATAAAATAATTGTCACAAAATAATTTTTTGATATTTTGCCTAAAAATGGATATGTACGAAGTAAATGCATATAGCAGTGATGAGTAGCCAAGGTAATCCCGTATAGACCTAACTTTTTCGAAGAATACGATGGAAGAGATTTTTTAAATAGTTCGAGACTAAATACTACCTACTTACTTAGTAATAGACCACTAACTCATAAATTGCTTCTGACATTTATATTTGATAGCAGGTGACGTGACTTTGGACCAAAATGCATACATTTTATGTATATTACCCATTTTTCCAGTACGAACATTATAAATTTTATTCACAACCTCTTGTTTACAAATCATCACTTAACTTTATATTGAAAAAGCATGTGTCGGTAAAGTTATAGTTAATCTGCAAGTAAAAGTCAACCAACATGAAAGTTAACTTGCGATTGTAAAACCGGCTGAAAGTGAGTCTGTCTTAAAGAATATAAAGATAATAGTAGACGAAATAGACAAAAGCGATATATGGAGGAAGTGTGTATCTCATGTGATAAAAAAGGAAAATGAATATTGTATATTACCACAATCAATTCAATTATTATTAATGTAAATACCGTTTCAAGTTCTGAAAACTCGGATAGTGATGAATGAAATATTGTCAATTTAAAGTTCACAGACAAAGCTTTTTTGAAATTTGTTTATTTAACGTCGACCTATTTGCGCTACTGAGACCAATTACCGATGCCAGGAAACAAGTTCCCCCTTTAAAATTTTGCCGGGTCTTTCCTTTATAGAATAGTAGTAGAAAAACTCCCGCCTAAGATACATAACTTTGCCGCTAGAAGATAGAACGAGAGGTAGGTCACTAGACAATAGACGTATAGTAGCCTTAAAGCCCGGCGCGCACTGAAGTGGTGTTTAGGTGACGTGGTAGCTGTGTGGCAGGTGACATTTTTTAAACCCATGTAAACAAATGCGGCAGCGCGCATTGAGGTGGCGTGGCGGTGGCGTGATGTTTTGCAAGTGGGGTGGTGCCATTCGGTCACCACTAGTCTCGGACATGTTTAATTTTCGAGTGGCAAGTGGTGAGTGCTGCTTGTATTTAGTATTGATTTGCCTAGAGAAGAGGTTGCATCTTCAGTGTTTTCCGCGATAATCGTAAAATGCAAGACGACCAAGAATTCAATATACATTTTGTAGGCCTTGTAGAGGCGAAATGTTGTTTTCTTCATTCGATAAAAAACTTAGACCTAGATTTAACTCATTTTTATACACATTATATATGCCATATTCTCTATTTTTTCGCCATAAAGGAGGGACCCAATGATTTTTTCTTTTATGTCTATTTTGTAAATTTACTAGTTGAACTAATGCAAGAGCATCCTCGTCATCAGATGAACATTTAAATGATAAAGCAATGGCAGGATGACGCTGCTTGCCACTTCGGTACGCGTTACATCACTTTGATATCATTTTGTCGTCATTCTACTGCCACACCACGTCTTAACCATTCCAACGCCACCACCATTCCTTTGCCACACACCACTTTGGTGCGCGCCGTGCCTAATATATCATTTATGTGACTTGTCAAATGTGATAAACATATTTTTTGATTAACCACTTCTATTGAATAAAGGTATTATAGAAATCCCTTTCTTTAACAATTAAAAAATAATTATTTAGTATTTAAAGCATTTTTACCGCCGCCGCCTATTTCCCCATGATGGAGATGCCTACTTTACTCCTAGTTTTCGTTTTTATGTTGTACCAATTGCGATCACAAATACTATACATAACATTGACATATCTCAGACAATAAATATAATTTGCTTCAAGGTGCAAATGACATTTAAGTACGCAGAACGAGGAAATTTGTATGGATTTAACTACACAATCTTTAGTCGAGGAAATGAAACAGGAAGAAGGCCTAAACCCCAATATGAGACTCCGCCCCACCTGATTTTAGTGTGGTGGTAAATGTTCCTAAAGATGAATAGAACAAAGTCAGGGTCATGTGTACTGGTGCCTTTTCGATTTCCGGTCGTAAACTGGGACAGAAGTGCGCGATTTGGAGAATTCTAAGCATTCTTTGACTTTTGCATTTTTTACCTAACCTCACTCTCGAGATGTAAGAGTTAAAAAACGTGTAAATACACCACTCTAAATACAGTGAAGTCAGACAAGCAAAACATAAGGAATTGTCTCCTGTCTCCAGTCTCCAGTCTCCAGCCAAATTTTTTTTAAACATGTTAGTTTCATCGAATATTACACATAACCTCAGAAAAAAATAAAAACTGAGAAAACTGCTAAATGTTGTTTTTATGGTTGTAACTTCGGATGTTTTAAGTGAAATTTGATGAAATTTTCATAAATTATACTTTATAATGTGAACAATAATTGGTTAAAATTTCAAGCCAAAATATCTAATACAGGTCTTAAAAATTGATGTCGGGTTTGAAAATTGATTGGTCAATATCTTTTGTGCACTGCATCGTATGAGGTTATTTTATTTTAATCTAGTTTTTTTACGCACTATGACGGTGAAGAAGAAAAAAATTTAAACTTGAAAAAAAGTGAAAAAAATCAATTTTTTGTATCTTTTCGTTAATTTTTTCGAAAAATTTCACTTTTTTTGATAAACCTCATTTATACATTTACGTAATTTTTAAACATTGAATGAATAATACATAATTTATTAACTTATCAGTTTAATTGAATAGCAATATTAATTAAAGAGTTAAAAAATGCTTTGTATTGTCCACATGTTTCAGTTCATAATAAACGCCCATAAGTAATCATAAACTACTACTAATTTTTTGAAAAAAAAAGCTTAAATATACGCTTTGTTTTTTTTAAACGCTTATGTGTCGAAAAGGGTGAGGTTAGGTAAAAAATGTCAGTCGAAAATGCTTAGAATCGTCCATATGTTTTTATTCATAATAAGCGCTCAAAAATAATCGTAAATACCAGTTTTAAAAAAAGCCTACACACACGTTTTTGTTTTAACGCTTATATCCCGAGAACAGAGAGGTTAGGCAAAGAATATCAAGAGTCAAAAAATGCTTAGAATTGTCCAAAATATAAAATCCAAGTTCTTTTTCAACTTAAAAAAAATTCTTGGTGACCGGAAACAGCGAACTTCTGTCTCAGTTTACGGCCGGAAATCTAAAAAGCATCAGTTCCCATGACCCTAACTTTGTTTTATATATATTTAGGAACATTTTGCACTGTGTCACGTAAAAAATCAGGTGGGGTGGAGTCTCATGATGGGGTTAAATGCTTCATTTCCTCGACTACTTACAATCTTATGAGTTACGAATGGATGTTTTAACATTAACAACGAATGTAAATGTATGAAACATATGTGAATGGAATGAAAGACAAATAAAGTTCTGGAAATCTTATCTCATTATTTTAACAATTGTTTTATATATTTTTGTAGCGCTTAATATTTGATCTTGTTGGTGATATTCCCAAACGCGATGAATGCCGTTGTAAAACAAAGGAAGTTAAAGAAACATTATATTTTCAAACCCCTGAAAACATAGAAATTAAAGAACTTAAAAATTTAAATAACGAACAAATAACGAAGGGATATCAACAAGCAGAAATGAAAGCTCCATTTTCTAAAGAAAATTTGGTAAGCCATGACAAAAATGGAAGAAAATATCACCATAAAACTACATATTCAGATGGCAATGGTACTACAAGAGTTGACGTATATTATTTTGACCATGGAAACTCTAGGTATTTGCATTGGACTAATAGACTAGCGATTTTAGGCCAAAAAATAAATTAAAAGTGATTCTCTTAACACGCCTATATTTTTTTGTAAAAATGGTAAAAAATTAGCCACATTACAGGAAAAATACTCTTGATGTAATTCACCCACCGCTAAATTTGTTATTGCAAAATTACCACAAAATTCATAATTGTTTATACATCTTTTTCTTTGTAACTTCCGTTCTAATCGTCCGATTTGAACTTTCCAAAGCTCACTTTACTCGGGAAACATGTAGTTTTAGAGGAAATTGGTTCCATTATGCTTGAATAATAAATACTATTTTTACATAGCAAAAACTGGCAAATTTTTGCAAATTTTCAGTTCCGTATAGTCCAGTCGATAAAGTAAAAAATACACCAGAAGCTCGCAAAAAATGTTATGTTGGATTTGCCTTCAGTAACTATTAGTGGGAGGATTAAACATCGCAAAACCACAAAAATTAGTTCTGGGGGTGCCGCGCAATCCCCCCCAAAAAAGCACCCTTCGGTGAGAAAAGACTTATTTTAGTGGTAACTCGTTAACCGTTGAAGATACAAAAAAATTGCTCATCATAAAAAGGAAAGCATGACTAATTGTCTAAAAAAAGTCCCTCTTGTAATTTTCTTGTATATGCCATGGTTTTCGAGAAAATCGATATTGACTAAAATTGTAAAATTTGTATTTTTAATGCGCGCGAATTTTCGTTTATTTAAAAAAATTGAATTTCTCGAAAACCAAATAAGCTAGGAAGAAAAATCAAAATGGGTTTTAAATGGATATAAAATAATCTCTTGTGTTTCCATTTTTGATGGCTATCGATATCTATTAGTAAAAATAATAATATAGTATAGTTACCTCTCGATATTTTGCGCTTTAAACTATTCACAGGCCCATAAAAAATATCTGACTTTAATATAAGTTAGTTTTCTTCCTAGCTTGTTTGGTTTTCGAGCAACTTAACTTTTTCTATAGACTGCGCGCAATAATTTTTAAATAAACGCAAATTCGTACGCTAGGGGTTAGAATGCGACGATCACACGAAACGCCTAAGTTGGGGTGAAACTTAACCCAACAAAAAGGCACCCTTATTCCTTTTTAATATTTCATATTTGACCATTTTTTAAGAAAACTATCCAAAAATATTTGAATTCAAAACGGCTATTGAATTAATCCGAAGTGAGACCACCAAGTGACTGTACTACGTGTTAGACTAGACTTTCAAATTTTTCTTCCATATTCGAGTTGGGCTATACAGTATGTCTCACTTTTCATGACTCCCAAATCACAGCTCCCTTATTAACAACGCGATTTTTAAAAAAGGGTGTAAGGTACTTACCCATCAGAAGATCGTATCATGGTAAGATATTGAAAAATCCACCAGCGGCGTTCGTCATTGTGAAGAAAAATGAACCTAAGTTTCCAAGAAAATATATTAGGCAATGTTTTAACGGTAAAACAATCTCATAATCTTATTCGTTGTTATCAAAAACTCACTATAGTCTGTTTTTAAACCAGGAGGAGTAAACATGAAAGTTCCATTTACACCACAAAAGTAACTAGATAATACACTAAAACCTTTTTGGACTTTTGGGCAACCAACAATACACGACCACAGTGTTTTTGTGTGCATTTTTTTTACATTATATAATGCATTGACCTCCATTTGACCTCTAAATATTTTATACAGCATCCATACCATTTACGCAATACAAAGGCACCAAGTAATTAGCCACTTTTACCTTCAGATTTATACAAAAGGAATTAAAAACTGATGTATAATGTGCAAACAATAAAATAGAAATTATAACCAAATAGTTTATGACATGAAATTAAAATGTTTACAATATGTCAAAATGTACGACTATTGCCTTGTGTAAAACTGGCGAGGGCCTGTTCAATCACAGATGTATGAGTTAGCGCGTTAAATTTAAAACGCTCCTCCTGGTTTAAAAACAGTACCGAATTTCAATAAGATGAGAAAGTGTTTTTTTCTTTTTTACCAATTATTAATCATAACATTATTTTCGGACGTAATTAAGAGTTATAGTCGCGAATCAGGAGCCGCAAATTCGATCATAGGGGGTGAACTCGAAGATATAGTTTTGAAAAAATAGGTACCTTATCTGTAATAATCTTGCGGATCTAAATATGGAGAACGCCATTCTGTCCGCTATTGTAAATATACGTAAAAAAACAAAATCCGATATTTTTTGTATTACTAAAAATTGATTAATTTCATGTTTCCACCGCGTTTCCGGGTTTATTTTTTAATATTTATTAATGATTTTGGAACCAATTGAAAGCTTGTTCTTTCTAGATTCGAGTGTTACCAAACTGTTCTGGAAATTGTTGTTAACAAATGCTGCAGAATTTATTTAAACAAAGTGTTCCCGAAAAGTGTAGTGTAAATTTCAGGACTGAACAGTATTCTTTCAAACATATATAAAAGCCAGCCATTATACTATGACGTAAGTTCGTAGTGTTTTTATGTAGCTTTAGCACCTAGTTACCGGTAAAAGGGCCTCGCTTTCAAGCTAGCAATTAGGCATACGTTCTTAACCACATATCACACTTAGGTCAGTAGAATTAGAAAAACCGCTGGATGAAATTCCTTACAGGTAACCACATGGTATATTCGATGTATTCATTGATAAGGAACATACCTGTGAATTTCCTCCCATTTTAGAGTGGGGGAACATTTTTTAATTAACGTCTTTTTGAGTAAAAATCATGAAAAATCGAGTTTTTTAAGCATAGCTCTAAACCATTTGACAATAACCATATTTGATGTTATACGTTTCGTAGATGATATAAAGACATTTCATTTGACACCCGAATAATTTAAATTGGTTAATAATTTTTTTAAATAATCGAAAAGAACTGTCGAAAAAATCGAAAATTTCAATAATTTTTAATTCCGTGAAAAATTTTCTTATATCCTTAGAACTTGGTGAAAACATGTCTTATGTAACCCTGAAGCTACCGTAAAATTTTCATCGAAAAATATTAATAACTTTTCGAGAAAATTCATTTGTTTATAAAAAAGGTCTGAAATGTTTAATTCAATCTGACCCAGTTCCCGTCATCAAAAATGACTCATCCGGAGCTCATTTTTTTCGTTGTGTCGTCTAGTTTACGGACACATTGTTGGCATATTGATTTTTTAATATTTTCATCGACAAAATGGCGTTTGAAAAAGTACGACTTTTTCTGGCAGAGTTTTTTGCAAATATCTTAATAACAAATTAATGTACTGGCATAAAACTTTCATATTCTGGTAGCTCGTATTTTTACACGAATTTGAAAAAAAAAATTATTGTTGTACGATGTTTAGAAGCCAAGATAATTTTTTTAGTTGTTAATTACGCCATTTGTTTATTTATTAACATAAACATTTGAAATTTACATAGTAACTAGTTGAAGACTTGATTTTTGTAATTCAGCGAACTGTCACGTATAATATGTATTAAGGGTCGTAAGATCAATTTTTGTACACTAGTCTGAATGAGTCTTCGTGTCCCGCCCTCAGGTGTCCACGTTAACGTTTTCGGTCAAGCGACTTCAAATTCCGACAAAAAAAATCGATGTGTCTGCTTCATTTATGATGCCATTTAGACGTTTTTTTTTTTAATTTGGGGTCCCACGATGAAATATTAACTACCGTATTAACATTGTTGAAATATTGTTAATAAATTTGTTATAAACAATTTAAATAAAACATTTTTTTTTGCCTTCTATTCGAGGAGCGGAGTGCCAAATGAGCACTTAATAACAAACTAATGAAAGAGCATGATTGTGTTTTATAGTATACGTTTAAAAATACTTTTACCTTAGTCCATATACTTACTACACTGTATAAATTTGATTTGTATTGAGCGTACCTTTTACTGGGTTTATGCGGATATACAAAAGGGGAAGGTGTATGCATGATTGATGTTCAAATAAATTATTAAATATTGTCTGTAATTGTCTATTTGTGGCATATTCAGATTTTCTTACTTTTTATTGGGTATTTTGCCATTGAAAAATACTTAAAAAATTTTAATGAAAAAACCTCTGCGCCAAACGGATCAGACAGAGGTTGGTTTTTGAATACTTGACTGTTTCAAAAAGTCTCACACCTAAAAATATATAAACTAGAACAATGTAATAAACTAGAAACTGAAAATGAAAGCTATCGTCAAGTATTCAAGAACCAACCTCTGTCTGATCCGTTTGGCGCAGAGGTTTTTTCGTTAAAATTTTTAAATATTTTTCAGTGGCAAAATACCCAATAAAAAGTAAGAAAATTATTAAACAATATATTGTGATGTCCTTTCTTCCGTCCGCCCATAAACAAGTGGAAGCGTTACTTTGACGCTGAGCGTGATTTCGGTTATCTCGAGCGCCTGTTGCAGTAGAGCTGGGATAGCTACAGTAGAGAAACGGTTATGCCCAGGGGTCTTGGATGGCAAATTAGACTTTCACTCACATTCAGCAGTAAAAAACACGTGTTGGTAGATAACAAAGTTTATTAACATATAAAATTCAATAATACAATGAAAGAGAAAACCAAATAAATAAATAACGGAATAACCAGGGCTTAAATGTGTTAGGTACATTGGTATCTACATTTTAATTGATAGCAAAAGTAAGAAGCAAAGAAACAAATAAATCGGTAAAAACAGCAGTAAGTAGTAAGCAAAGAAAACGGTGTGCAAATACCAAGCAATAGCAAGCAATTATTTACAGTAAAATCATGCTTATAGGAGCGGTCAGCATATATGTGTGAAGAGTTGGCAAAATTTAATTTCGGTGCATTTGTGTGAAAATTTAGCTCGGCCACGTGGTATCTTGTAGGAGTTGATGCGGAAGAGTATCAAAATGTACCGATAATTAATTAATTTTATTTCACCTAGATTTTATGCTCAATCCCTGGACTATTATACATTTATAGAAGCAAATAAATATACGAAAGTTGTGCATGTGGTTTTGACTTGAGGCAGCATGAAATACTATAAACAAAATGGACGATATGTTTTAAGTCTCTGCCTCCTTTAGGGATAAACAGGAATTTTTTAACTCAGTAAAATGACTAGACTGTCTGAGTTAAAATATGTATATCATCTATGTTCCCTTCCCCTCTGGAAATTCTTGATGTCATAGCTATTTGGATAAAATCGCGAGAATTTAACAAGCCCTAATTCGAGCACACCACTTTGTTAATCAGTATATTTGAAAATTGAAGTTTAACTGACCAAACCGGAAAAGACAGTTAGTACATTCGCACACAGATACCACGTTGCTACTTTCATCTACTAGTTAAAACAGTAATAAACAGTACGAATAGTATCAATACGTGCAAAAATTTTCACCAAAACAGAAACGTCAAAAATTGACATTACGTACCTTAATACATAACATTATACGTGACAGTTCACTGAGTTACAAAAATCAAGTCTTCAACTAGTTACTATGTAAATTTCAAATGTTTATGTTAATAAATAAACAAATGGCGCAATTAACAACTAAATTATCTCTAAATTATCTCGGCTTCTACACATCTTACAACAATAATTTTTTTTTCAAATTCGTGTAAAAATACGAGCTACCAGATTATGAAAGTTTTATGCCAGTACATTAATTTGTTATTAAGATATTCGCAAAAAACTCTGCCCGAAAAAGTCGTACTTTTTCAAACGCCATTTTGTTGATGAAAATATTAAAAAATCATTATGCCAATAATGTATTCGTAAACTAGACGTCACAACGAAAAAAATGAGCTCCGGATGAGTCATTTTTGATAACGGGAACTGGGTCAGATTGAATTAAACATTTCAGACCTTTTTCATAAACAAATGAATTTTCTCGAAAAGTTATGAATATTTTTTTATGAAAATTTTATGGTAACTTCAGAGTTACATAAGACATGTTTTCACCAAGTTCTAAGGATATAAGAAATTTTTTCACGGAATTAAAAATTATTGAAATTTTCGATTTTTTCGACAGTTCTTTTCGATTATTTAAAAAAATTATTAACCGATTTAAATTATTCGGGTGGCAAATGAACTGTCTTTATATCACCTACGAAACGTATAACATCAAATATGGCTATTGTCAATTGGCTTAGAGCTATGCTTAAAAAACTCGATTTTTCGTGATTTTTGCACAAAAAGACGTTAATTAAAAAATGTTCCCCCACTCTAAAATGGGAGGAAATTCACAGGTATGTTCCTTATCAATGAATACATCGAATATACCATGTGGTTACCTGTAAGGAATTTCATCCAAAGATTAGCCTTCCCATGAGCTAATTCTACTGGCCTAACTATTTATTGTCAAAAGTTTAGCTTTGCTAAAATGACGTAGGTCTGGCGGCTTTGGGATCTTGGTCTATCATATGTCGTTTCGTAATTAATAATTTTTTAGAGTGCGACTGCCCTATGTAAATAAAAAGGGAAGTTCTGTGTAAATACCTTTACCGATTTTTTTTTTGTTTCACGTAGTTTCAGTACTGTGACGTGACAAGATTCTTCCACAGTTAGACTATTTTCTCCTTCTCTTTTAAAACGCTTAGTTTTTACTACTTTAAAAGATTTAGTTCTACGGCTACACATTGATGTTCATCGTAATCACGAATCTACTAATCACGACAACGAAACTATAACACTTATTGTTCGTAATAGAAACATGTAACAACTGATCTGGTAGAATCGGGTACAATTTAAGCTGACTTGTGTCATGGCCGCTAAAACGTCTGAACTAAGAGTTTATTTGATGCATAAGAAATGCCAGTAGTTCTCAAACAGTTTTCTCCTGTAACAGCATAATGATGTCGCTAAATAATTGTAAAAAAATAAGAATGATGTTATCATAAAATTAAGATTATTAGTTTAGTAACTTCGTCATTTTAGTGGAATACTGATTATACAGTGTCCGCCATAAAGTTGGCTACATATGGTAAATAATTGCATTATTGACATTTCTGAAAAACTCTATTGGGGCTTCGTTTATGCATATCTGACAACAACAAAAATACATTTTGACACATGTCATGTGATCGCCGGTTTGGCAGGATTGTAAAAAATAGTTGACGGTGGTATCGAAAAATGGGTCAAATGGTTAAGATATCGAAACATTTTATTTAGAAAAAATGCATATACAACAAGGACCCCATATATCAATTTTGTAGCAGATATGAGGAACATGAAAAAGTGCAAATTTTACCCCTACCATTAATTACTATATGAAAAATCATAAATTCTTGTGTCTATTTCACAAATATTTGATTAGTTTCGACAAAACTTTATGTATTTTAGCTGAAAAGGTATTTGCATGAAAGAAAAGAAAGGAACCCTCAATACAGTATTTTTTAGAAATCTCAATAATACAAATTTTTTGGGGAAAATAAAGTTTTAACAAAACTCATTTTAGAAAGAAAATTATTAACTTTTAAATAAAAAAAGTAGAAGTGCAACCACCCCATTTACATTAATTGCTGCTTGAATATCTTACCAATTGAGCTACGCGATCCTATGTTCATTATATTCTAAAACGTGTAATATGTGCATACTAGAAAATTGTAAGACTTAGTGGTTTGACATTGTTCGTTTGACGGATGAATATCCACTATATTTGCCACTGAAAATAACTTAAATATTTCATATAAAGGCGTTTTTCATATTTAGAGTGGTGTTAGTTCACGGGAATAAATTATTCGTCGTCAAATCACACAGTTTGAGAATCGCTGAGCTTATGACTATGTTTCTCACTCCTCAATGTACATTTCATATTTCCGTCTCAAAAGAAGTGGGAAAGAATCTTGGTACACATACATTAACAATGTCTTTAGGCTATTGCTTTAAGTTTGTGTGCAAGAGATAGTGAAAACGTATGCGCAACATGAATTCATACATCGGTCATTTTAAACTGGACCCGACTCTATACAGAACATGTGCTTGCACCGTCGCAATAGACAACATTTTGTACGCACGTACTTAAAACTCGAGATATGAGAATCTCGAACTTGAGATCGAGAATTGAATTTCGAGATTTAGTGATATCGAGTTCGAGAACCTTCTTTTGAACATTTTCGAGATCGAGAATGGACAAAATCTCGTCTCGTCTCGTCTTGCGGCAACACTAGGTATACGCTTGTCTCATGTTTGAAACATCCGAATACATTACCATCTACAAACCTCAATGTTTATCTTTTTGTCATTTTGCTGAGTTCAGCGTGCCATAAAACTGATATCTGTACAAACATCTTTTTGTACGATAATTATTAAAACAAGTGTAACAACAATATTTAAATCACTATTTATTCATATTTTCGGCAACATTTTGTATATCAGTTGGTGTAAATAAAAACATATTTCATTATTTTTTTAGTTATTTGAAAACAACTGATAGTCCACCAGCAATTATGCTAGAAGCTCTTGCGGAGAAGACAGAGGTATACACTACCAAATTTTGGGCCGAAATTTTTGGAACTATGCATATAGGAGTTGCGTTCTGCACATCGTTTGTTCTTCAACTATTTAGGTATTAAATTTAGAATAAATTTAAAAGTATGATATATATGTTGTGTCTATAATTTACAACATGCGCTGTATATGACAAAAAACACCACCATATCTGTAAAACTAATAAAAAAGTTATTTTGTAACAAATATTTTGTTCGCCGAGTGACAGCAAAGTACTAACTTTGCTGACTAATGTCAATCAGCAAAGTGTCACTTTCCCTGCCTATAGGCAGGAAAGTGCTCATTGTGTGATTGGTCATCAGTACAAGTAAATATTTGACACTTTTTGGTAACATTTATTAAGAAACAGTAAATAAATAACAGACATTTAGTTATTATAAACATTTACAGTAAAATGAGTACAATTTTGTATAGGGATCCTTCTTTTCTCCTTTTCTCGTAACTTTCTACTTACATTGATTATATTATTGGTTTGATTTGCGCCAGTGTTGTTACGTATTTCCACCTCTTATGAAACACCCTGTATAAATCCGTGGGTTTCAAAATAATTTCAACAAGAGATAAACACTTTATTTAATAATTTACTGACTATACAATACTTCAGAATAAACTTTACCCTTTGTTTACTTGATATTTAACCTCACTTTCGTTACCGACCGTCACTTTAATAAACTTCTTCCTTTTATCTTCTCCATAGTCTAGAAAACTATCTCTTTCTACAAGTTTCCAGTCACTATTAGTAGGCATAGGCGTATCAATATCCAGTTCCAAGGGGTGTAATACATAACACTGTCCCCTCCTTAAGCCTGATCGTCCCGATCAGGCAACTCAGAATCATCGATGTATTTCGCCAGTCTATCCAAATGCACGATCTTCATCTTGGACTTTTTGCTTCGTTGAATCCGATAGACATCATTAATTCGGGTAATAACAGTGTACGGTCCATTCCAAAGTGATTTCGGTGACTGTCCTTTCCTTTGCTTCGGGTTGTACTGCCAAACCAGCTCTCCCACCTTGATGAACCCTTTTGGACTACCCTTCCGGTCGTATCGAGCCTTCATTCGGTCACTGGCTGGTGATGGCTCCGCTATATCGTTAGCCAACCGCTTGAAAGAAGCTCCGGCGCTGAACTGCTTCTCTTCACCCTTACTTCCAGTCTGTGGTCCCTTACCGGCTGCACAAATCTTGCATTTGCGACACCAAGCCTCCACATCCTGACGACTTCGTATCCAATAAAATCGTTCTCGTATTTTTTTCAGGGTCTTGTTAACACCGAAGTGTCCATCGGATGTTCCATTGTGCACTTCCTGAAGCACCTTCGTTACTCGACACCTGGGAATCGCTAGACGCATAACCACCTGTTTTCCATTCGGACTGTCCCATGCTCTCCGCAACAGCCCGTTCATGACTTTCAGTGAGTGCCACTGCGCCCATGGTGCCTTCAGTCCCACTCTTTTGCCTGAAACATCCTTCCATTTTGGACGAATTCCCCTTTCTTTGGCTCTCAATATAGGCCCAATTTCCTCATCGTTCAATTGATCTTGTCTTAGCATTTCATTTTCCCAGTCATCCGGCACCTCCACATTGACAGTGTTGACTGCTCCCATGACCTGCAGTTGCTCCTGATGGCAGTACCTTCCTTGTACCTTCTTCCGGATGAAATGTTTGCATCTCTCTGAGGTTTCGTTTTATCGTCATATCCTTGTAGTGGTGGCCTTCTTGTAGTGCTCCGAAGCTGGGAAATCTTCACTTCTCTAGGGGCACCACGTTCATTATCTGGCACAGCCTCTCTGGTACCGGCTTCCTCTGATTTTCCCCTGGGCTTCACAGCATCTCCGGCCTTTGCTTTCTTTAACTTCTGTGGACATTCTAACTGGATATGTCCTAGTTCTCCGCACCTGTAACATTTCATACGCCGTCCACTTGGTCTTCCACTACTTCTATTCTGAGTCTCTTCCATGTTTCTAGCATTCACATTCCTCGAGTTCCGGTGTCGACAGTCTCGTTTGATATGCCCTGCTCTGCCACAGTTGTAACATTTAATACCCCTGCTTGGCTTTCCTTGTCTTTCTGCAGAATCCCAGTTAGCCAGTATTTGAGGTAACATTCTCTCCATCGTGGTCAACCTAGGGTCCTCTTTGTTCTTTTCCGGTTGCGATTTTTCGATACTCACAGCTTGTACTCTTGGACTCGAGGTATCCTGAAGGACAGCTTCCACCTCGAGTGCATGCACCAACGCGTCACTGCTGTTCTGGTATCGAGATAACCTGAGGACCCGCCTGATCTCATCGTTCTGTATACCGTCCAGAAATGCCTCTACTGCCAGTTGGTCTTGGAATTCTTTCGATACATTGGGGTAAGCCAGGTGAACCAGGCTCCACACGGCAGCTTCGAACTCTTGCAAGCTTAGAAAACTCATAAAGTTAAAAATTAAAAAAAACTTTTACATGTAGTCTTATGGAAAATATGTCAACCCAGCATGCAAACGGCTCCTTCAATCAATTTTTGGTACATTTTAATGTATAGCAAGTAACCAAATAATGTTCCGAAAACTAACTATGTAAAGCATTGATGTCTTACGCATATTTTAATACCGTTTTCAATTTAATTAGGAGAATTCAATTCACTACAAAAAATGTTTTAGAGCATTTTCTGTGAGACACGGTTCTCAAGATATCGCGGAAAAACTGTTTACATCCCCTTTTTCAAGATGGCGGACAAATGGGAGGCTTTCAACCCCGAAAACCGAGTTTTATACTCACATTGATCCCCCCACACATAAAAAAAATGTATCCGGCTCAAAATGCAAGGTTCGGCCATAATTTTGTAACATTTCAATAGACTAGTTATTATGAAATAATGAAATAAATTGTCGGCCAGACAACAGGTTAGTTTTCACACTAATTAATTCAGTAATATTACGGTCCAAATTGCGATATATCCGACAAAATTCATAAAGTTTTGAAAATTGGTGGAAATAATCAGGACAGCATATGTAATAATAAACCGAAAAGTTCCCACCCATAAATTGTGTGCTTCATCCCCTACGACATAGTATTCACCCCAATTTTCGCTTTTTTTAAATCATCCATGAAATGGTGCATTTTACGACAAAAATACCTATGTACAAAAGTGTTCTACAGGAAATTCTCTACAAAAAAGGTTTTTAAACCATTTCTCCTCAAACGAATAGTACGTTGGTAAATCATGGCCGTAATTAGCGCAAGTCATATAATTCGTTATTTTATTTGTACATGCCATCAGCGGTTGTGACACAACCTCGGCATTTTTTTCCAAAGGGAAAGTGAATGTAATCAATGTATTTAATAAAAGAAGTGATTTACAACATATGGTACAAACTTTCAACAATGAGGAAGCTACTCATGAAGAAATTGCAAACATGGGAGAGCGATTTATTTTAGCTTTATGCAACTGTACCTCGGCAGAAAAAAGTCTAGATGAATACAGATTTATGTCTTTTAACAGACTAGTTGGTAAAGCCAGCAACACTGTTATGTTGTCAAAACTTTCACCAACTTCTGCTGCCGCTCGGCAACACTGTTATCGAGTTTTTCACCAAATTCAAACATGGAAAAACGTGACGCTCAAAGCTACCGATTGGGGGTGGAAAAAAGTTGGCGGTATATTAATCCCAATAATGACTATAAAAGAACCAGCTCCCGAATCTGTTTTAACGCTTATTTCATGTTCATGTAAATTAGGGTGCGAATACAGGTGTAGTTGCAGAAGAGCAGGCTTGCGTTGCTCTACAATGTGTTATCATTGCCATGGACAATCATGCTTGAATGTTGAATCTGTGGAAGACGACCAAGATTTATAATTAACATTTGATAATTAGTGGATTAGGCCTACAGGGGATACCACTTAAAAAAAACGCGCCAAATACTTTACCTCTAGGGTGGTGTGGAAATAAGTACAACACGGTCTTTTTATAGAGGTGAGGGGGTGGAAGTTGTATATTTATTAAAATTGTAAGTAAATTTTAGTGCCTACTGCTATTTTAAGCGTTAAACGTTTAACTTTAAGGTAGATCGTACTGTAGAGAGTGCTAGTCGAAACCAACCCTTATGTTTGCGCCATATTTCCCATGTTATTATTAATTTTAGGAAAACAGTGGTAAAAACCTTTTTGATAGAGAATTTTCCAAGGAACAATTTGGTATATAGGTATTTTTGTCGAAAATTACACCGTTGCCGAGATAATCTAGAAAAACTCGAAATGGGGGTAGAAAGGACGTCCTGGGGGATGAAGCACACTATTTAGGGATGGGAACTTTTTGGTTTAGTAATCCTTATGCTATTCCCAACATACCCACCAATTTTCAAATCTTTATGAATTTTGTCGGAATAAAAACGTAATATTCCTGAACTAAATGTGGTGTAACAATGACAAAATACTGAAGTTATAAAAAATGTTATAATAATGTCGACTGTCCAATAAAACATATTTTCAGCTCCATTTTATGCATTATATCCATTATACCCACTTTTAACCAATTTTAAAAGTCGTTTTTACATTTATTGGCTTTCAATCAACTAGCAAAGATAATTATTCATTATAAATATAATTATTTAAACTTTCTTCTTATGTACCGTCCTAAAGTTCCAGGACGCTACAGAATATATATAATTTAATTATGGGGTTCTTAAAACCACTATAATAGCAGATACTTTAAATTTATTAACTTTTTGTTCACAGAAACCTAGAGCTGCCGAAGTCCTCATCCCCACTCGAAAATCTATCTTTAAAATATACACCGAGCGCCATCTGTACTTTACAAGCAAACTCAACCGATTCTTAACGAGTAGACTTGAATTAACTTTAAAATATACACCGAGCGCCATCTGTTATTCTACCAGCAAACCACCGGCTCTTACTAGTTAGAAACCTAGAAAGTATTGGTAAAAATTAAACAATAAACTTTAATTAATGATTTGAAGCAATAGAAATTTAGTAACAAATAAGAATTACTAATGGGAAGTAAAATAGTGCAATAATTAAGTAGATTTGATAATAAAAACAGAATTTTAAGTAAACACTTTTTATCATTTTGCGGTTGGCAACGATTGATAGCTATTTTAAGGAGACAATAAATTAGGCATTTCCGATTCTTGAAGCCAAGAACAAGACGTGTCTGTGCTGACTTGCCGCAGATTTAAAGCCTCAAATTCCTGGAGATAGGTAATTAAATAAACCAATATCTACTAAATTATAATCATTGACATTTATTGATTAATGTATATGTATTTAATTTGTAAAATTGCCAGCATTCAACCCGATGTTAAGGGGTATTTAATAGGTTAATTTTTGAAGTGCTTGGATAGAGATGCACGCGTGCCATAAAAAACAGCGTCAGTAGCTAAAATCTATGTTGGATAAGGAATTACATTTAATTCTGTTGCTTATTGTTAAGGGGAATTAATTGTGAATTTAAAGTTTTAAACGCGATTTAAATATAGGTTTGGGCAATAGTAGAACGCGGTTTTTTAAATTTTGTAAGGTTATAAAAATATCTTGGAATTTGGTAGGGGATATTTGGGCATTTTTAGAAGAAACGATAAGGTATTAAAGCATTACGTGGGGTATTAACGCACCCAGAGTGCCTTTTCAAACAAGTAAATGCAAGGTAGAGTAACACGATGGACTCTTTTAGGTGTGAGGTAGTAAGTACCAGCCTGCGAGGTATTAAGTACCAGCCTGATGAGCTATTAAGTGCCAGCTTGAAGAGGTGGTAATGACCAGCCAATAATAAGCTTTGGGTGTCAATTTAAGTGACTAGCTTGATGGTGATGGTCCTGTGAGGATAACCTAGTTAGCCCAGGAGGAAATTTGTTTGTCCATATCCACACATGTCACTGAATATGGAGCTTGAATAGCGACTATATGGTAATCAATCTAAGTTTCAATTTTTATCAGTATACGAAGCAAACAGAGGAAGGGGAAGAAGAGATTTGAGTGGGACGAGGCGCTCCGGCAGCTCGTGAGCAGGATCTGTGGTGAGAGTGTCATTCTCATTTGAACATCAACACGCTCAACTTCTTGTGGAATTTTCAATTAACATATAATTTTTAGCCTTCAGCAAATGTAAATTTTTATCTATAACTTTTCATCGGCCGTCAGCCTTATAACATTCTTACTCCTACATATATTTTATGTAAGGAAGGTAGCTACCCTCTAAATTCAATTTTTTGTTAATAAAATATCTAAATTTATATCAAATATTTACCATTTCCAGTTTTGTCTTTAAAATTTTAATATACAACTTATTTTTCTTACATTGTGTTTTTCATATTAAACATTTTAAAAACTCATGATACCTGTGTAAACATTAAGGCCACTGAATAGCCACAGTATTACATTTTTGAAAACCAGTAAGGCATAGGTATCGAGCAATTGGCTATTGGCGCCTAACAATCCTAAATTTTTATTAATTTTCGAACCACGACCCAGCCTCCACAAAATAAATGAGAACCGGGTAGTTTCATCGTTCCTATTCCACTCAGGGGCAGGAATTGATGTTACAAAGTGACGCATTCACAACGTGGGGCTTGCGAGTATAGAAGTTGAGTGTTATTAAAAAAAAAAAAAAAAAAAAACTTTGAGCTGTTGAGACAAATTGTCACATTTTTAATTTTGTCCTATTTTTTGAATTTTCTTACTGTTTATATATTTGTGTGTATTACTGATATTATGTGTATTGTTTATGGTTGAGACCTCAAGATTTGATTAGATTAGTTTTGCAAAGTCGTGAATACTTTTGGGTTAAATTAAAGAAGATTAAACATTGCGGTAAGACAGTTACAGGAAAATTTTTGAGTCCTTATTGTAGGAATAAGATAATCGTAGGGTGAAATACGAGTTATCGTAGTATTTTTGAGAAAGTCTAGAAAAATAATACAGGGGCACAGGGGTTATAAATACTTAGTAAGCCAGTGAATTGAATTTTGATATACCTTGCAGTTTGTTGAATTTGAATAGTCGAGTTAATCAAAAGTAAACAAAATGTCTGAAATTTTCATACCTACGTTATTACAAGCTGATCAAGTTGATTATGAGTTACGCGTAAGAGGTTGTACTACAGTTAGGGACACAGAAACATGCTGTAGACTTTTAACACGAGCTCTAATAGCCAAACCATGTAATGATTTATCTCTGAGAGATCCATTATTTAATTTTAATACAGAGAAAGTACAAGTAAACAATACTTTAGATTCCATCAGAAATATAATTAACAATTTAGATAATCCTACGGAAGATGATTTGCCAGTAAAACAGGTTAAGTCACAGTTAGTACATATTATGGTACGAATAAATAGAATGCCTATCCCAGAACAAAATTCTGAGGAGACGGTAACATTTCAAAACGAGTCGAGGGCTACGATTTACTTACTAGAAGCAGATCTTTATGATAAACTGAATTTAGAAGTAGTAGATGATTTGGCATTACAAGTAGGCACTGGTGTAAATATAGCAACTAGTCCTAGTACTAAGTTTGTACCTATCTATAAGTGGGGTGTCACGTTTGATGGCCAGCCTAATAATGTAATTTCATTTATTGAACGAGTTGAAGAGTTAGCAATAGCTCGAAACGTCACTAAAAGAGAATTATTCCAGTCAGGGTTAGATCTTTTTTCGGGACCAGCTCTACAGTGGTATCGATCTGTTAGAGGTAGTAATGAGGTTAGAACTTGGGAAGATTTGGTAGAACAGTTGAAAAATGATTTTTTACATGAGGATTTTGATAAGAGTATGAGTGATTACATTGAAAAGAGAACACAACATGTGGATGAGCCAGTACATATTTATATTAGAATCATGGAAGCTTTATATAATAGACTAAAAACAAAACCAAGTTTAGAAGAACGCATTAAACAAATTAGAAAGAATTTATTGCCATATTTTGCTACTCCTTTAGCATTATTGACTATAGATACAATTTCGGAATTAATTTCAAAGTGCAAAAAAGTAGAATACGCTGAGGAAAGTACCAAAAAATATATACCGCCTCCTATGAGAAGTAATTTAGTGGAAAAGGATCTTTTGTATGTTGGGTTGCCTTCTTTAGATAAGAATAATGTTAGGGAATCTCATGAAAAGCCTGTTAAGTCTGTATCACCACCAAAATCAAATTTTAAACCTAATCGTAGAAGTCAACCTGGGCAATCAAATGTTAATGAAATCAAAACTACCAAGACACCAGTAATCTGTTTTAATTGTAAAGGTGAAAATCATGTTTTTAAACAATGTAGAGCTAAAAGAAATAAATTTTGCTTTAAATGTGGTGAATCAAATGTCACATTTAAAGAGTGTAAAAAATGTTCAAAAAACTAACAAGGGGGCCACGTAAAGTTAGTCAACGTCCAAATCCCCGTAGTTATAGTAAGTTTAAAAATGTTGTGACTAACAAATCAGATTGGAATTTTTGGTTAAGTAAAGTAAGAAATTTTTACAAAACTTACCGTAGAGTTAGTGATGAAGTACGAGTAACACCTCTATTGTTGTCTAAAAATGGTGACGATAGACCTTACATTTCAGTTTTTTTATACGATAAGAAATTTTTAGCTTTAGTGGATACTGGTTGTAATCGTTCTGTAGTTGGAAGCAATGGTGTGAAAATTTTAGAACAATTTAAATGTAAATTTGTAACGTCAGATCTAAGATATGTAACGACAGCAGACGGTACTCCTCAAACTGTCACAGGTATAGCTCACTTACCGCTCAAGATTAACAACATAGTTCGAATACTTAAGGTTTATATAGTTCCATCTTTGCCTAGTTCTTTTATTTTTGGTATAGATTTTTGTAGGTTATTTGGCATTCATTTAGATTTTGAATCAAATACTTGGGTAAATAAAGTTGGTAGCATAAGAGTTACAGCTCTGTGTCGTGTGAACACAGTTGAGACCAATGATGGCGGTTTGGCTGACTTAACTGGAGTTCAGCTCCGGCAAGTTGAAAAGGTCAAGCAGTTATTCAAGGGACTTAGTTGTGGGAAGTTAGGCCTTACCGATAGGATGGTATATCATATAGACACTGGAAATGCTGAACCTATCAGGCAGCGCCAATATCTTTTATCACCACATATGATGAATATTTTAAATGAAGAACTTGACAAAATGTTAGAACAAGATGTAGTTGAACCTACTTTTAGTGAATGGAGGTCGCCAGTTTTATTAGTTAAAAAGGATAATGGAAATTATCGATTTTGTTTTGATGGTAGATCTTTAAATTCAGTAACTGTTAAGGATTCATATCCTTTACCTTTTGTAGACGGTATATTGAGTATGTTACGGGACGCTAAATATATCAGTAGCATAGATTTGAAAAGCGCTTTTTGGCAAATTCCACTTTCTGAAACTTCCAAACCCAAAACCGCATTTGCTGTTCCGGGAAGGGGCTTATTTTGTTTTAAAGTACTACCATTTGGTCTTGCAAACGCTGCACAGGCTATGCAACGGCTAATGGACATTGTTATAACACCAAAATTAGAAAATAAAGTTTTTGTTTATCTAGACGATATAATTGTCACCGCTTCTAGTTTTGAGGAACACGTATCAATTTTAAAAGAAGTGTTTGATAGGTTGAAGGATGCTCGCCTAACAGTAAATTATGAAAAATGTCAGTTTTTTAGAAAATCTCTAAAATATTTAGGTTATGTAATTGATACTGAAGGTGGATTACGTACAAACCCTGAGAAGGTAGAAGCGATGATCAGTTATCCTCGTCCTACAAATACAACTCAGATAAAACGATTTATAGGCATGTGTTCGTGGTACCGGAGATTTTTACCTCATTTTTCGACTTTAGTTGCTCCGTTAAATGATTTGCTAAAAGGGAAACGTGGTAAAAGACAACCAATTAAGTGGAATGAAAATGCAGAACAAGCATTCTTGGCACTTAAGCAAGCGCTTATCTCTACTCCAATCCTAACTAGTCCTGATTTTAAGTCAAATAATTTTGTTATACAGTGCGACGCGTCTAGTACAGGATTAGGTTGTTGTTTGACACAAGTACAGGGAGGAGAAGAAAAGGTAATTGCTTTTGCCAGTCGCTCACTAAATAAGGCAGAAAGAAACTACAGTATTTACGAGTTAGAAGTATTAGCCTTATTATTTAGTTTAGAGAGATTTCGGCCCTTCGTGGAAGGTCAGAAGTTTACAGTCATAACTGATAATTTAGCGGTTAGCTGGTTGCATAAGTTAAAGTCACCTACCGGCAGATTAGCTCGCTGGATGGTTAAGTTGCAACAATATGACTTTAATTTAGTGCACCGTAAAGGTCATTTAAATGTAGTTCCTGACGCTTTATCTAGAGTGCAGCGGGACGAACCGTCAGATAATGAAGAACAAAATTTTACAGTAGGTTCATTATCACTTAATCAGGAGAATCTAGATGATTGGTATATTAAATTACGTACAAAAATTTTGGCAAATCCAAATTTGTATCCATTTTTTAAGGTAGAGAATAATTTAATCTTTAAACATGTTGCTAATAAATTACCGGTGAAAACTAATTTAACAGAATGGAAACTTTTGGTACCACTTTCACAACGAAATAATGTTCTAAAACAATGTCACAATGAAAGTACAGCAGCACATTTGGGGTATTTTAAAACACTTAAGAGAATTTGTGAAGACTACTATTGGCCTAAAATGCGTAAGGATATACTGAGATATGTCAAGTCATGCAAGACTTGCGGTTCGCAAAAAGTGTCATTTTCACGTTACGGTTTAATGGGGAAAGAAAAGAAAGTAGAATTTCCATGGCAAGTCATAAGCGTAGATATTTTTGGCCCGGTAACAAGAAGTAAAAGGGGTTTTTCATATCTTTTAGTAGTTTTAGATTGGTTTACTAAATATGTTCTCGTACATCCCATGCGTAATGCCACAGCTCAGACTATATCTAAATTTATGGAGAATGACGTATTTTTAATTTACGGTGTTCCACAGTTCATAATGGTAGACAACGGGAAGCAGTTTGCTTCATCAGTTTTTAAGAAACTGGCCGATCGGTACAAAGTACAAAAAATTTGGTTTAATGCATTGTATCACCCACAAGTAAATCCAGTCGAGCGATCGAACGCTACGATAGGTACAGCTATACGCAGTTATATCCAAGATAATCATCAGGATTGGGATGTAGAAATTTTCAGGGTTGCTCACGCAATCAGAACGGCTACTCACGAAGTAACTGGTTTCCCTCCTGCTTTCTTGAATTTCGGCCGTAAAGTTCCCATTTCAGGAGACTTTTACGGGCAAGTAGAGTCAACATCAGGCATTCAACTAGCCCCGGGAGATAGGAATAGGTATTGTGATGACATATCGAACCTTTCGGATACATATAAAGATGTAGTAAAGCGGTTAAATAATGCTTACCAGAGAAATCAGAAAACATATAACTTGCGTAGGCGGGAAGTTAAATATGAAGTAGGTGATAAGGTATGGAAGAAAAATAAGGTTTTGTCAGATGCTTCCAAACATTTTTCAGCTAAGTTAGCACCCAAATTTGTACTTTGCACAGTTCGCCAGAAAATTTCTAAATTAGTATATGCATTAGACCATGCAGACGGATCTGATGCAGGTCACTGGCATGTTTCTGATTTAAAAACGTACTATGGATCAAACTCTGACGTTTCAGTCGGGTAAACAATTTTATGATGCATTTTCTATTAAGTTAATTACCCATAAATTTAGATTAGGCGCACTAATTTTAATTAAGATACCTGGAAGGTTTTGTCTTGCGTTGATAGTAGTTTTCTAGTAGTGTAGTTTGTTGTCAGTAAACTTCGGAAATATTTTTCCGGCTGGATATCTTTTATCCAAGGGTTGAAGGGTGGGCCACGTTTAGTGGGTGTAGCGTCTTCAACGTCTGCACGCCACGCAGTTGATGTGAACCAAGCAAGTGAAACTCAGCAAGATTTGTCTCGAGGATTTGGAATCCGATGTAGTAACGGTTAAGCCTTTTGTGATTATACGACATTTTGGTGATTTTCATGCGCTTGGAAAATATCAATAAATGACAGAACATCGTCATTCTTCTTTGTGTTGTCCTTATTTTCATCTATACTTTCTATTTTTCCACTTCTATAATTCTTTTGTGTTACTCTACTTAAATTTTAGTTTTGAGGAAGGGTTAGGGCAGACTGAATTTCGTTAGGGAAACCTTCTACCTGTTAGTTTTTATTATATTTATTGTATTCTATTTGCCAGTCTTGCTAATGCATTCTCGTGGTCTGGTAAATAAATATAGTTGTTCAGTTGTGGTTTGAAAGTCAAGGGAAATTTGTTAGGAGGGAATATTTTTCCTGGATGGTCAATTTGCCCCTTGATAAACAGTGAGTTAGTTTTCCTTTCGTTAGTTCAGAGTAATGTCTTTACCAAACCTGACTCAAAAAAAAAAAGATTATGCTTTGCTTGTAGATTCCTTTTGTATTTCTGACGTTTCTGGAGAACATCCTACTTGAAATCTTCTAGTATCTTAATTTTGGTTAAGTGTTCTGACTAACTTCGTCCTAGTTTTGTTAGTATAAACTTTAGTTACTTTTAGTATTATATTTTCTAGATGTTTACAGGTAAGAAGTAATCATTATCCTAGTTCGTAGGATATTTAACGGCCATTAAAGGAACTTGTTCCGGGATGGGGATGGACTAGTTTCGGCCGGGCTGTCTTGAATGACAGGTGGTTAAGGAGGGTCGAGCGTAAACATGGGTAAGGGAGCTTGTCAGTCAGGAGTGACCTAGGTCGTCTGACGGTCTTCGAGAGACATATCTCAGCCTCCCCGCTTCACCTCAGCCCTTGGCCAATCGCTCGATCGAAACACTGTTCATCGCGCCTGAAGCAAGAGCTTTCCAGAACAATGGTCCTTTTTGTTGTTTAGTCGTCACGTATTTCTAGTTCAGCCCCTTGGAGCTATATCCAAAGTATTTTAGTTGATACGTACGTCTAATTGCAGCCCTTTGGAGCTACATCCAAAATAAATTTGTTTGATTTATTAACAGTCTGGATATTTTATCCCACTGTTAAGGATAGGCAGAGAACTTGGTTCCTGTATCGTGGTTTAGATGTGCTTATGTCTACTCCAATTTCAGCACTGGCAGCCGCTACAACGCTGCTCAGGCACTACACCACAGTGTCTGTGGAGACTGATGTTTGGGTCCTCTCCTAAAACATTTTATGTTTCCTTTACGAACTCTCTTCAAAGGGTTTCTTGTATGTGAAATGCTATACAAGCTTTATATCGATTTAATTCTACTTCCAATTTTGTGTCTGAATAATTAGTATTCAGGGGATATTTTATATCTGGTGGAATGTGGTATTGAATAGATTATGTTTTTGGAGCCTCTCGGTCTCTGAAGTAAGTGAAATATGTATAGTGTATATGCTAATATGGCTTGGATTAGTACTACATTGACTTTACCGATTGTGTCTTTCCCAATTTTGTCCTTATTGAATTTGTCGTTACTGATTTTGTCCCTGAAATATTAGGCGTGTAGTACGCGAAGCTACTGTTGAGTACTAAATCCTCTCTTATAGCAGCATTCACTAGTATGTAAGATATTTACTTTTGGTTATTTAGTAAGAAGTTAAGGTCTAGGAACCGTACCTGTCTTATAGCTTAGCTTAGTCACAATTCGGTTTATAATCATTTATGGTTAAGTAACCATATCTCAATTATTTTAAGTTAGCTTTAGTTATATCCATCAGCGGATAAGTTGAAATTGAAGTCTCAATTTATAGGAAAAAATACATGTATGGTGGTACACATATTTTTTGTAGAGGGAGAGAGAAAGTGTACCGTCCTAAAGTTCCAGGACGCTACAGAATATATATAATTTAATTATGGGGTTCTTAAAACCACTATAATAGCAGATACTTTAAATTTATTAACTTTTTGTTCACAGAAACCTAGAGCTGCCGAAGTCCTCATCCCCACTCGAAAATCTATCTTTAAAATATACACCGAGCGCCATCTGTACTTTACAAGCAAACTCAACCGATTCTTAACGAGTAGACTTGAATTAACTTTAAAATATACACCGAGCGCCATCTGTTATTCTACCAGCAAACCACCGGCTCTTACTAGTTAGAAACCTAGAAAGTATTGGTAAAAATTAAACAATAAACTTTAATTAATGATTTGAAGCAATAGAAATTTAGTAACAAATAAGAATTACTAATGGGAAGTAAAATAGTGCAATAATTAAGTAGATTTGATAATAAAAACAGAATTTTAAGTAAACACTTTTTATCATTTTGCGGTTGGCAACGATTGATAGCTATTTTAAGGAGACAATAAATTAGGCATTTCCGATTCTTGAAGCCAAGAACAAGACGTGTCTGTGCTGACTTGCCGCAGATTTAAAGCCTCAAATTCCTGGAGATAGGTAATTAAATAAACCAATATCTACTAAATTATAATCATTGACATTTATTGATTAATGTATATGTATTTAATTTGTAAAATTGCCAGCATTCAACCCGATGTTAAGGGGTATTTAATAGGTTAATTTTTGAAGTGCTTGGATAGAGATGCACGCGTGCCATAAAAAACAGCGTCAGTAGCTAAAATCTATGTTGGATAAGGAATTACATTTAATTCTGTTGCTTATTGTTAAGGGGAATTAATTGTGAATTTAAAGTTTTAAACGCGATTTAAATATAGGTTTGGGCAATAGTAGAACGCGGTTTTTTAAATTTTGTAAGGTTATAAAAATATCTTGGAATTTGGTAGGGGATATTTGGGCATTTTTAGAAGAAACGATAAGGTATTAAAGCATTACGTGGGGTATTAACGCACCCAGAGTGCCTTTTCAAACAAGTAAATGCAAGGTAGAGTAACACGATGGACTCTTTTAGGTGTGAGGTAGTAAGTACCAGCCTGCGAGGTATTAAGTACCAGCCTGATGAGCTATTAAGTGCCAGCTTGAAGAGGTGGTAATGACCAGCCAATAATAAGCTTTGGGTGTCAATTTAAGTGACTAGCTTGATGGTGATGGTCCTGTGAGGATAACCTAGTTAGCCCAGGAGGAAATTTGTTTGTCCATATCCACACATGTCACTGAATATGGAGCTTGAATAGCGACTATATGGTAATCAATCTAAGTTTCAATTTTTATCAGTATACGAAGCAAACAGAGGAAGGGGAAGAAGAGATTTGAGTGGGACGAGGCGCTCCGGCAGCTCGTGAGCAGGATCTGTGGTGAGAGTGTCATTCTCATTTGAACATCAACACGCTCAACTTCTTGTGGAATTTTCAATTAACATATAATTTTTAGCCTTCAGCAAATGTAAATTTTTATCTATAACTTTTCATCGGCCGTCAGCCTTATAACATTCTTACTCCTACATATATTTTATGTAAGGAAGGTAGCTACCCTCTAAATTCAATTTTTTGTTAATAAAATATCTAAATTTATATCAAATATTTACCATTTCCAGTTTTGTCTTTAAAATTTTAATATACAACTTATTTTTCTTACATTGTGTTTTTCATATTAAACATTTTAAAAACTCATGATACCTGTGTAAACATTAAGGCCACTGAATAGCCACAGTATTACATTTTTGAAAACCAGTAAGGCATAGGTATCGAGCAATTGGCTATTGGCGCCTAACAATCCTAAATTTTTATTAATTTTCGAACCACGACCCAGCCTCCACAAAATAAATGAGAACCGGGTAGTTTCATCGTTCCTATTCCACTCAGGGGCAGGAATTGATGTTACACTTATATGTGCGTTTTGTAAAATACGGAGGGTAGATAACCCCCATTATCATAGGGAAGGTTGCCCCTAAAGAAAGAAAGGTTTATAATATGTGATAGGGCGAAGAATGACGAAAATCTTGAGAAATTTTGCATTCAATCAGGTCAATTTCATGCAAAGTTATGCAGGTTGCAAGAAGAGGCCCAACACGGCTTATCTTGCGGTCACTCTTTTCATTTCTATACATATCAAGCTCTTTCATACCTATGTAATAATAAAAAAAATGTTAAATGGACCTATTACTAATTCAATTAACACAATCATTTTCTTTTTCAGGTTTCTTTTATACAGTTTGATTCGACCTCTTACCGTTGGCTTGATGCAATTATTATCGGATTATTTCTTCAAACCCTGTATTGCAACCACCTTTAATGCGATTGTTCAACCTCCTTTACTATTTTTATATAATGTATTAACGTCCGTTAGAGATTTATGTGATCCCATAGCTGAAGGCCTAGGGTACTTCCTGAGAGAAATAGCAGTTGTTTTTAGAGCAATTCGAATAGTGGAGATTAGGAAAGATAAATGTTCTGACAAGACATCCAAAGATGATAAGAAAACTCGTGAAAGTTAGTCAGTTAGGAAACAATATATTTATATAATAAAATAAAATAAGATGTACTTATTTGTAGTTTTACACTTTTATGATATAATTATATACACAAGCAAATATATTATTATATTTATTATTTGTTTTATTATTTATCTATATGTCCAGAACAATCTGGATCTAAGACTAAGTTTAATTTTTGAAGAATACTCATTTCCATCAAGGAATGACATGTTTATTCCCATTTTAGGTAACGGCAGTTGTTTATTTTGCGATTTTTCTCATCGGTTATTTGAATCTTGTGGTTTCAAAACCTAACAAATTCTTTGAGGTCATATGTTGGAAAATCGCAAGAAACTGTATACGTTCCCATTGATTTATTTATTAAATATTTCGTAGTAATTTAAGGGTTACACTGATAAGTCAAGAAACAAATCTTCTTTTATAAAAACAGAATGGTAACTTCAGAATTTAAATAAACAAAATGGAGTTGTCACGTTTTGATATTGAACATTGGATTTGTAGAGTTTTGCAACTCACTTGCATAGATTTTCGAGATATGAGATTTATTTAAAATCCAGAATCAAAATCAGAATAAATGAAAAATACATTAGAATATTTGAAAAATAGCACTAAGTTCTAAATTTATAAAAATCAACTGCAACAAAAAGTAGAATTTACGAAAAAACTACTAAACTACTAAATCAAGAACCTCTTCGGCTGGTTCGCATAAATCATAAATTGCCAATATTCCTCTGTAGATGCTTGATTTGAGACATAATGGTACGTTTCCAAGACTTCAGCGTATTACTCTAGATATTCTATCGCATTCCATTTTCATCCCAGTGTTCCTCTAGTAAGATTTTCACGTCGTTTAGTTTTAATTCATTTGGAATTACACCACTGGAAACTTGAACTTGCATGATGCTTCTTACTGACTTGCTATTTTAAACACCGACTTGTATTCTCCAAGATCTGACCTATAAAATTATTCACCTCGAATTGTGACCCTTTTATTTTTTCCTCTGATTGTATTTTGAGAGCCCTTCTTCCAGTCATAGACCTCCACATCACGACCAAGAATGAAAAGAGTTCGATGGTCCTTAAATATCTCGAGAAACTTCTCTGGAGAAACGACAGTATCTTTTTTTCGCTATCGAATGACAGTGGTAGGCCACAATCGCTTGTTTGTACAAATTTGAAGGGCTCTGATTGGCCAATTCGGATTTGCTGGAGTTTGATTTCAATGCAGACTGGATTTGTTGACTATTGAAACTAACTCAATATTTCAATATGGATTTAGTGGATTTTGTATTGTGAACATCGTACTAGGTTGTAGAGGACAAAAGGACGAATCCAATGCCGTATGAAACTCAATTTCCACCAAAAACGGAGTTGTCGGGTCTTGAAACTACAGGATTCATTTAATAATCATGAAAACAGCATTCGAGTCGTCCAAAAAAATGTAATAAATGGAATTATGACGGTTTTGATTTTGGTAACCCATCTTATTAAACTGCCTATTATATATAGTACATTTTCCAAAGATTAAAAATCATCAAAACCTGAATTAGCTCCCAAATTAAAATATTTTTACTTTCCTCGTTTTCCGAAGGGTTGTATTCGTGAAAAAATCATCCTCCGATATTTCTTCGGATTTCCACGTTTCAGACCATGTAGATTACGAAAATGAAGGTCTTCCAATCCGTAAGACTGTCTGTCTGTCGGTCTGTTGGCGCTGTAATTAAAAAACTACTTGACGGAGAACATTCAAATTTGCTACCTATATCATACTGGATAATTGCTATGTATTCAGAAATGAGTGTAAAAATGTAATGAAAGTGGAAAACTGGCGCCATAATATCACTTAATGTTTAAAGTTTATTTAAATAAAAAATTATATTAATTACATGTTTATTTATCGATTAGAATTTGACCATTTGTAATGAATTGATCGCTCTTTTATATGTGCTGATAAAATTTACTAAGGTCAGTGGAAAATTAATATGAACTTATATCAAGTTGTGCCATTATTTATTATTTTAAAAGTTCAAAATCAAATAAACTTGCTTTGATTGTGTTTCTAGTCAGGTCTGCACATAAGGCTTCCTAAATACGAAAACCAATGTTTTTCAAATTTACCATATATGTTAAACAAAAATATCTAGTGTCCAAAAATAGAGTATTTGATTTCATCAAGTACACTCGAATTTTAAAATAATGTGCGACGTAGCAAACACTGAAACATGTTGTCAGGAAGGACAAAAATTGAGTAAGTTTTATTCATATTTATGGTACTTAAAAAAACAGTCGAAAAGTTTCATTGCTCCAAGTAAACTGTCACATTCAGTAGTAATTTATAGCAGTTCTAAGTGGTCATTTTTTAATACTAATTTGAGTTGGAAAAACTTCTACTTTTACTAACAGGAGCGGAAATAATATTTCCATATTTTTAATAATTTTTCTGAGAGTGGCTGGGGTCTGTATTTTTAATTAAAAGTGTATTATTCGGTTTCTTCGCAATAACTTGAAGTGCTCGCAAAATAATTTTTCTCCGTTTTATAACTATAACGCCAACAGACAGACCACCGACGAAATTGAGATGCTCTAATTCAACTCAGCCATATAATAATTATTACGTATTTTCCACATTACAAATAAATTACGTTTTTTGTATATATCGACTGCGAAACGTGAGAATCGCACACGTTCTGCACATTAATCCTATATTTCTAACCAAGCGTAATAAAAATTCGTATAATGCAATTACAAAAATTATCAATATAACCTTGAGCATTCGTAATGTCATCGTTGGAAGAAATGCATCTTTATGCCCCCCATATACTGCGATGTTACCTGGTAGTTTTAATCACGCGACTAAAATTGTTCGTGCAAGATTGTAGAATGAATTGTTCATACAGTCATACACTATGTCTGTTTAAAAGTGAATTATTTATTATTTGTTTGCTTATAGTAATGAAACATATTCTTTATAGGATTTTGCAAACAGCGGAAAGCAAAGCTATCTATGAGAACTAAAGGAAAAACTATATATAAAAACATTAATGAAATCTTTGCATTCTTTCGATAACCTGACTTCTGGTTATGCTAACAAGTAAAAATTCTTATTTGCCATTCTCATTTTAACACTAACATCCAACATAGTCCTCTACGGCTAGGCAGGCTAAACTAGTATCTACATGATCCCCTACGACATGTAAATTCAGTTAAAAATGAGAACAAAGGCCTGAAATTCATTTATTTACGTTTCCAAGAAACTGAATGAGATTTTATGAAAATAAAACTGATTGTCGTTTGCAGTGGAGTAAAAAAAGGACATTGACATGCATAGTTTTATAACGGCAAAATTATGATTTGATAACTTCTGGGGTATCAGGAGTATCCCTAATAGCACATGGACGTCCCGAAAACGTCCCAAGACCGTACTCACAGGACATGAAAACGTCCCGAGGACGTTTGAGGGACGTTCCGTGTCAGCAAAACGGGGTGTCCCGAGGACGTCCCACCCGGGACTTTTGTGGGACGAATGTAGGTCTAGAGAGGACGTCCTGAAAACGTTGTTGGGACATACTATGCAAAACATATAGGTACCTCCTGCTCCACCACTTTTAAGGTGTATTCACAGCAGAGGGTATTTATGTTCCTTTTTAGGTTATTTTCTAACCACATGCAATTCTTTCGAAATAGAATCCAGTGATTGGATTCTATTTCGAAAGGAATGAATGTGGTTAGAAAAGCCAAAAAGATAAAAAAATGACAATATATAATTACCATGTAGAAAAATTATTCAATTAGATTGATTTTAATACTTAGTACTTTTATTTATCAACACCAAATGACAAATTTATGCGAACATTTTATTTCTATTGTGCTATTGAAAAATAAGTTATGGCATTTGTATTTTTTTTTAAATTAACTTCTTACTCTACAAATTCAAGTGTCAAGTGTCAAAAATACAATTTTTATGTGATTTAAAAGTTATATATTATAATACCTAGTACAGTATAATATAGTTATATATACATTAAGTCATATTGAATATTATAAGAAATAAGCCAAGTATGCAATAAAACGTAAGATAAATGTATATCTCACCTTCTCTTAACGTTTTGCACACTTCGTCTTTGTATAATTATCTTAGTTTATATTATTTTCTAATATTCTCTCTTTTTTGACACCCTCTCTGTTCTTTCTTTTGCCCTCTTCAATCATGATGTAATAGCCATTTCGGTGTCCTTCCAAGACTTTAGCGACTGCAGCAGCCCCTGTGCAAATAAAAGAAAAATTAACATTTCAGATGAAATCTTGGCAAAAAACATTAAGACTAATATATGCCACTTGATGGCAAGCTTATATTTAAAATAAATTGTTATAATTTTCTTGGTGTCCTATTTAAAAAAAAATCACAGTTTAAATGTGAACATTTTTTTGTTTAACTGACTTTTGCATTTGAAAGGTTCTTTTGTTCATTTAAAAATTTTAAGATCGCCTCTTTATATGAATGATCGATTCTACAAATAATACCAAAAACCGAGAGAAGCAGAAATATATTTTGTGACTAATGCTACCGCAGATTAATAACATTATTATAAGTTTAACGTTATATTTTTTGCCAATATTATTACAGAATTCAAGTAAAGAAAATGGCTATGGGTTAAGATGCATTAGGATTTACGGTTAGAAGCAGGTTTATTAGGTTGAACATTGATGATGTATAAAAGTTTTTGTACGTACGTACAGCACAATTTCAGAAAAATATAACAAATAGGGCATATAAGTTACAAATTTGTAAATTTTCCTCAAAAAGTACCTTTATTAGTTTTTTCCTTATATTAATTTACTGAAATCCCTAAATATACTTTACAAGTTTGTTGATGTTTTCTGGCAAATGTTTTTATTACTCGATGTATCAAACCTTACCTATTAAAAGTTTCATCACCTCCACTTGTTCATCAGAGATGTCGAACCATATATAACACTTTGTTTAACACACTGCATGAGTAGGTACTTCTTTTCAATTTTTACTTCCCTCGCATACCGAAGGGAAGTATTGTATTTATAATGTTTAACCAACAATCTTCTTTTAAGTGAATAAGTTCGCTCCATGATAAACAACTAAAAACTACATACTCAGGTTCACAGGTGATCTCCCATAGAATTTTAACAGAGCCAAATAAGGTGGGTGGTAGTATATTTATTATAACCTACAAATAAGCCGCACCAAATTTATCTAGAATAAAATATCGATCTAAATACTTATATATTAATAAATCAATTAAATAGACTTACCTGTTTTTGGTACTTTCTTTTGTAGCCGTTAAAAGTGACTAGTGCCAGTGTGCGGAAGAAATAAAAATGCAAAGAATTTATATAAATTCTTTGTAAAAATGATGCAATGCCTGCCAAATTGAATTTCCCATAGTTTGACAGCAACTGAGTTGAGTCAGGTTGAGTAACATTACATAAGTTCTGCTTAAATATTGCGGTGAAAATGGCTGTAATATAACCGAAACTCATGAAAAAAATAGTTGAAACGAATATAAGATTTCTGAAATCAGAAAAATCAAATTGACAAAATTTAAATGGACCATGAAATATGAAAATGTTTTGTTATCAAAAGAAATTTTGTTAGCAAAACTTTTTAAGGATTTTAATTTCATTTTTACAGTTTTTAATTTCCTTTTTAATCATATCCTCATCTGCTCAAAAAAAACATCACTCCTATATAGAGGTTATTTCACAAATGTGTTTAGGTTTGTCTTGACTAGACTCTAGCAGGATGTCCTCAAAACGTTTTATTCAGAACGTTTTAGGGACGATAGCAAACGGACGTCCCTGGGACGTACCATGTAAACCCGGGACGTTCAGACCAAACGAGGACCTAAGTGAACGTCCTGGGGACGTTTGGTGTTATCAGGGATATATCTGTTTTGGACTTCCAAAGCCTATTGCGTTTCTTCTTTATAAACCATTTAGTTTTTTGAAGTGTCCTTTTTAGTGCAGTAAAAAAAGACCAAATTAACGATGAGATATGCAGTCTTGTAACAGCAATATTATGACTTCATACCTTCTGAGGTATCATCATGAGTATATATCTGAGTTTTGAAGTTCCAAAGCCTATTGCGTTTTATATGAACAATTTCGTTCTTTGAAAACCGCTTTCTTAAGTAAAAAGGTGAATATCTCCGGTTCTAGACGTCCGATCGTGACAAACTAAAAACCAATAACCTTCGCAATTAAAATCTGCGTTTGTTTTGGGTCATTTGAGTACGTACATAACATACGAAGTCGAATAAATTGGATAAAGGGCGATTTTTTCATTTTAACGCCGAGGAACGTCAAGAATTCAGATCGGCTTCACACTTTCAGAAAATATACCTATTGTTGAAAACAAAACACTCTGAAATTTAGGTGCCCAAATATTGAAACTTGTGAACACAAATGAATTTGTTATCTGAAATTTGAACTGCCCGCCATTTTGTGCCATTAAGTCCAAAATGGATCATTTTTTTCAAAATGTAGTTCTGGGCGCCAGCTTTCCGATGACATTAAAAAAAATATTCTAAAGTCATTTTGGCCACTTCTATTGGCATTGATTTATAGACCAAGTGAAAACAAGTAGATTTTCTCGGCCATTTTGAAAATATGTTTGAAATTTTTTTATCAGAAAAGAAAGAGAATTGCGAGAACTTTGATTTTAAAAAATGGAAGTAAATTTTCGTCGATCTTAACTCGAGAACTTTTAGCATTTTGGCCAATTGTTAATTAACAAATGTCTATTTTTGGCTAATATTTGAACTGTATCATTTTGAAACATATTTACTTCATATGAAATTCCCAAAAGACATTTTTAACTTATAAAAACTAATTTTCAAGCATTTACATTTCATTGTTGTTAAGTAGCCTGAACAGCTTTTCTTTAAATTTATATATCAAGATTACCTCTCGTGTTGTTGCACCGTACTCAATTGTTTCCGGCTTACTTAAGTTGGTAATTAACGTATGTATTTAGGGGAATTTGATATTCTGCTAACTTCTCTTTACAAGCTTATTTTTCTTGTTAATGTTAAATATTCGTTCTGTTCAGAGACAACTCTGTTTCTTTGTGTGTATATTTACTGCTATTTATCTTTTTACAAGATGCTAAAAGTTAAATATCTCGTGTTCAGATTGGCGAAAATTTCTTTTAATTAAGGTTTTCGCAATTCTCTTTCTTCTCTGATAAAATTTTTTTAAATGTTTTCAAAATGGCCGAAAAAATTCATTTGTTGTCATTTGGTTTATAAATAAATGCCAAAAAAGTGTCCAAAATGACTTTAAAAGAAATTTTTTTTGAATGTCATCGGAAAACTGGCGTCCAGAACAACATTTTGAAAAAAAATAATCCATTTTGAACTCAATGGCACAAAATGGCGGCATTTCAAATTTCAGATAACAAATTAATTTGTGTCCACTTTTCATACAAGCAAATTTGCCCGCGTCATGGAACTTTGACGTCACTTCCGGTCACGATTTTTTGTGTCATCGAATACATGAATAAAACTTGTATGTATGTTTTAAGGTATACAATGAGATTGTAATGGGGTGCCAGGTTTAATTTGCCCACAACCCTGAGACATCCTGGATAAAAAAGTTTTTTGTGTTTTCTCAATTCATCGAATACATGAATTATTATTTTTTTAAGTTGAAGTATGAGACTTCCAGTTATTAAAAGAAATAGGATGCCTCTTCTTATTTGCCCGCATCCTCCCATTTTGACGTCACTTCCGGTAAAATTCCATGACACGAGCAACATTTTCTTATATGAAAAGTGGCTTCATGTAGCTCTGTGGTACTACTCACGACGCACAAATGAACCCTCCTAGTTTCAGCGCTTGTAACAGCCGAAAACGAGGGAATTCCGGAAAATCGTTTTACAGGGAATTTTTGCATATATTTTGATGGCAAAAATTCAACAAAAAATCGATTTTTGAAACCGTCAATGTGAAAGTCTTAATAGAAAAATTAATTATTTCATTATACATGGTGTAATCAGTTTCATGTCATTAAAAAAACTGGTAGTAGGGAACGAAAAGACAAACAAAAATTGACAAAATAATTAATACATAGTTTGAGAACTGCTGGCATACTCCTGCAAATAAGTATGGTGCGTCTATGAGATCATTAAAAAGCATACCGACGAAGCAGTTAAAAGCGACCGGCAGAGGACACCGCCATGTTTTTTGCTTCTTCGCGGCCAAATTATCTTATTGGGAGTGCTATACTCTCCCTTGTAATATTCTCAAGTAATAATTTCAGTTTGTGTCCTTACTTGGTAAATAACGCACATACGGCGCGCGACCTAGCCGTTCCTTGGCTTTGTGCCACTTATGTTAAGATTTATTTTATTGACTTATCGTTCAAGTCGTTAGTACTTGGTTACATAAGACACTACTTCTCGTTCGTGCTTTTTGTGTTACTTTTTGGATTTTGGACCAAGTTTTTCTTTTTGTTTTCTTTATTGATAACGTTAAATCACAATTTAGTGTGGTGTTTTAAAACGCAGATTTTGGACATTATGGGAGATTACACTCGCGGATATGCACTTGGTGTATGGAGAAAGTGGTGGAAATGCAGCTGGTGCGGAAGAGCTTTATCGTTTAAGGTTCCCCAATCGACGTCATCCTTGTGCTCGTACATTTGTTGGTATTGACCAGCGTCTTCGAGAAACAGGTCGTCTCGATGGACATGGAGGACAACGAGGTCCACCACGTGAAGAAAGGGTAATTGACGCAGAGGTTCAAATTTTGGAACTTGTAGAAGAGGATCCAACTTTAAGCACCCGCGATATCGCGAACCGTGTGGAAGTATCCCATTTTGTGGTATGGAGGACATTGAGAGATATGAACTTACATCCCTATCACTATCAACGTGTCCAAGCACTAGAACCTCAAGATTTTGCAGAGCGAATGCAATTTTGTAGGTGGATTTTAAGAAAACACGCGGCAAATGAGGATTTTTTAAACGTTCTGTGTTTCTCCGATAAGTCGTGTTTTATCAGAAATGGAGTGTTTAATTTTAAAAATATGCACTATTGGACAGACGAAATTCCACGTGTAATAAGAAGGGCGCATTTTCAACGACGGTTCAGCGTTAATTTGTGGGCAGGAATTTGCGGTAATGAAATAATTGGACCTATAGAATGACCCGCTAGATTAAATGGTGATGTATACTTAAATTTTTTGCAACAAATATTGCCAAATTTGCTGGAAGATGTACCCTTGGCTACGCGCAGAAGAATGTGGTATTTGCACGATGGTGCGCCAGTCCATTTTAGTTTGACTGTTCGAAATTTTTTGAACAGAATGTTTCCTCAACGATGGATTGGACGTGGCGGACCAGTACCATGGCCTGCTAGATCGCCCGACTCAAATCCGATGGACTTTTAATTTTGGGGGCATTTTAAATCTCTGGTTTACCGTGATCCAATTGACACTTTAGAACAATTGCAACAACGTATTTTAATGTGCATAGAAACCATAAAAAATGATCCTAATTTACCAAAGGTATTGAACGGAGTGCGTATGTCCTTAGTTCGAGTGCCGAAATGTGTATACGTGGAGATGGAGGTCATTTCGAACAATTTTTGTGAAAAATTCAAAATAATTGTTGAGTTATTGGGTGTTACCTATTGGGCATTAAAGATATGATTATAATAATAATAATTTATTGTTATTATTCGCTGTCTTATTTTGATCTGTTTATTAATGTTTACATTGATTTTCATAGAGACCGAAGACTCGATTTTTAGTTTTCGATACCTAATTGGGAAAAATTATGCGCTCAATCCGTTAAAAAAATCTGGTTTTTTCCTAACTTAAAATACACAACTATTTTCTGTTATCGTATCTCGGACGTCTAACTGTTCATTTTCCAATTTCATAAAATAATTACTAATTTTTTAAGCTTTTAACACAATGTTACAAATGTTAATAAACCGCTTTTAAATTTTATAAATTTTTATAAACGACAGTAAAAGCTACAATAACTTTGTTCCAAATTAAAAAACACATGTAAACAAATCCTATTTAAACCCCTGCGGCCATGCTATGCTTACGTTGTGCCGAAAGAGAAGGAATTATTTACACTTTCATAATTAGCGGTATAAAAAGTTCGGTACAAATAATCCCATGAAAGTGCCGTACTTCTACCGGCGGGAACACAAGTCGGGTTTTACAGTTTTATTTCTAATATTCGGAACTATTGATTCATTGACCCTGAAAAACAGTAGTTCCCAAAAAGTTTCCTACCTTAACATTAAAAATGTAAACCCAGGTCAGTTTTTTCAAAGTGTCCCTAGAGAAAAAAGTCATACAGGTTTTTTGTTTGTCTAGTCGGTCCCTATTACCAGTTTTTTTTAATGACATGAAACTAATTACACCCTGTATATTATATTATATTATTGAGGGAAAAGATGAAACCGCAGAGTTAATATTCAGCATAGTTGTCATTGTTGTGTGAAACGTGTTCGAATTGTGTTCATGTACGTGCCTTTTTGTATAATCCAACGTAACAAAATGACAATAATTATTTCGGCATTCAAGTACCTAATTAATAATTTTATTTTTTATTGAAATTGTGTATTTTGCAAGGTTAACATTAAGCATAAAAAACTTGAATAAAGTGGTGATTTAATTACGTTTATTACATATTTAGTCAGGTAACGAGTATGTACCATATAATAAATTAATTATAACTAGTCGTCGCATTTTTTCCATGGAAAAGTTGGAATATAATACTGGGAAATGTAAGGGATTCATTTTTTTTACCAGATACATATATACTTACCTACTGCCATTTTACAATTCAAAACCCATTTTTAATTATTTTAGGTGGCTTCATTGGTGTGCGCCATATACAGTACATTCTGTTTTTTGCTATATTGAATATAGCATATGGAATTCGCTCGATACTGAGTTTAGGAATTTATGCCATGATTAGCTCTGACCCTCCAGACGAAAGTATACCGGTAAGTAAACGTTCTAAAGTTCGTTGTAAATAAAAAAAAAAGAAACTACTAGATACAAAATTGTATATTATAAAACATAATCAAATGCAAATGCAAATTCCCTACAATGTAAGAGTAATCTAAAATAGAATTGAGAAAATGAATATATTACTAGCAAAAATACTCGTAATTATTTCAAACTCTTACTAAAGACTCATCATAGATAAGTACAAAAACATATATCCTTCTAAACAAAATACTTTGCTGGCTACATGCCACGAACAACATTGAATTATAAGAAAGAAATATGCACATTACGTACAGATAACTGTCACAATAATGTTAGTTTTAATTTTAAATTATCCTGTTCAACAAAACCAAAAAAAAACCAAAAAAAACCAAAAAACAACTAAAGACAAAAACACTTACCAAGTGTTTTTGTCTTTAGTTGTTTTTTGGTTTTTTTTGTTTTTTTTTTGGTTTTGTTGAACAGGATAATTTAAAATTAAAACTAACATTATTGTGACAGTTATCTGTACGTAATGTGCATATTTCTTTCTTATAATTCAATGTTGTTCGTGGCATGTAGCCAGCAAAGTATTTTGTTTAGAAGGATATATGTTTTTGTACTTATCTATGAATAAGTCTTTAGTAAGAGTTTGAAATAATTACGAGTATTTTTGCTAGTAATATAATCATTTTCTCAATTCTATTGTATATTATAGTATTACATATGTAGGAAAATAGTTCCTATAATAATTCTTCCTCGGGGGTCGAAAATTCTGTTTTTTAATTTAGAATTTCACTTCATAGTCTTATTTGGTAGCAGTTCCGGGGTTAACCGCATAAGAGGTGTACAAAAGATTTCCTCCAACGGATGAATTCCCCTGACTTCCTGATGAATTCCCTGAGTTCCACCCCCGGCAATCGATAAATATTGATATAAACTACCATTTCTGTGTGGTCTTGCCTTTTTTATCCTCTCCCCCCCCGCCAACGTTTTTAAAAAAATTGCCTAGTAAACAAATGAAATATCTCGGCTCAGGAACGTCTATCGAAGTGCAATTGCCGTAAAATGAAAAATAATTTAAAAAAAAAGGAAAATTTTGAGCCTTGATAGACCTGGGTCCGTTAACTAGAACCGGAGATATAGACCATTTTGCGTTTACGACTGTCAATTGTTTATTTATTAATTTTTTGAAAAATGTCTTGTGACAACATAAAGTTAATATATTAAACTACCTAGTTTTCAATTGTCACACAAATCCATTGGTTTATCATACATTTTATGCTTTTATAACCATTAATTTATGAACGCCGTACAACGTTTTTCAGTGTTTACGCTCCGTATGTGTGCCTGTGTAGCTAGTTTCAATTTGAATTTAATTGTTTCAATCAAGAACTGTGCGTCTGACGAGGAAAACGCAAGAGACCGTTTTCATGTAGAATTGATCAGGCTAATCATGAAAAATATCCACATGGAAAAATGCCCGTGGCGTACCACTTTTCTAGTAAAAACATCAGAGGACAAGTTCGCAGGGACGCCACTGGTGGAGCGATCAAATAACTTTTCTAAATATGTGATTTATATCCTATTAACACATACCAAAACTGAAAATAATATCTGAAGTACTTTCTGAGATATTAAAGAATAACGATTATAAAGAAAAATTTTCAACACTCTGAAATATAATAATAATAACAATAATAATAACATTTATTTTCCACTGTGACAATGTACATTGTATGGGGTTCGTCAATTAGTGTAAGAATTCAGACACTTTATAATAACATTTGTCAATTAAAAATGTTTTTAAATTTCTTTTAAAAATATGCAGATTTTCAGTCTTTAATTGTTCGTGGCAGGTAGGTAAACATCTTGGGTCCTATACAATTGGGAGCATCTAAACTAAGTTTTTGTTTGGCGAACGGCACATGAAACTCATCAACATGCCTCGTATTATAACTATATATATCTTTATTGGTGGTAAAACTACTTTTGTTCTTATAGACGTAGATACACATTTCGTATATATATAAACACGGGAGAGTTAAAATATTCAGCTTTTTAAAAATATCTTTACATGATTCCCGCTGCGGTATGTTTGTTATGCATCGAATTATTCTTTTTTGTGCAATAAGTACATTAGTTGCCTCGGTAGAATTTCCCCACAAGCAAATTCCGTACCTAAGTCTAGAATCTACTTGGGCGAAGTAAACCTGCACTAACTGATGTGTTTCTAGTACCGTCCGCAAATTAAAGGAAAGGAAATTTCAACGAATTCATTTTACTAATAAGTCTTAAACAATGCGACTTCCAGTTGAGAAATTCATCCAAATGAATACCAAGAAAACGCACGCTATCATGTGTATTTGTTATAGCTACCCTGTTGACGTCGAAATTTAAATCGTCTATTTCTTTTTGGCGATTATGTATCCTGAGCATGTCAGTTTTTTCAGTGTTGAAAAATAAATCGATGCCATTAAAGAAATCTGATATTCTGGTAACCACCTCTGCACGTTTAACATTCAATAATTCAGTGTTTTTTGATGATATAACAAGAGAAAAGTCATCAGCATAGGCTGTGTAATAATTGTTTTTATTGACTGAGGATATATTGTTTACATACAATACAAATAAGATCGGACCGATTATTGATCCCTGAGGGTCCCCCATATTTACATCCAAGCAATCAGAGTTTATGTAATCCACAGATTTCTTAGTTTCAACTTTTAAAGATACATATTGTTTGCGATCTTGTAGGAATGTTGATATCCAGTTCAGTGCGACGCCTCTTATGTCATACGTTTCTAAAATACACAAGTCGTTTATGGTTGACACAGTCGAATGCCCTACTTAGATCGCAAAAGATCACCGCTGGACATTCGCCTGCCTCAACATACTCTGTGATTTGATAATATAATGATAACATTGCAGATGATGTAGACTTCTTTATACAGAAGCCGTGCTGATTATTTGACACAATTTGGAATTTATTGAGAAAAGATAAAAGACGATCTAAAAACGCATATTCGAACATTTTTGAAAATCCAAATGGAATGACAACTGGTCTATAATTTTGTAAATAACATAACATAGTAGCATGTCATTAAGGAACACCCTTACAAAAAAATAATAAAACTTAAAAAAATTAAAAAATAAGATAAAAATACCTTTCAATGACTCTTTAAACCAATTTAAATCACTTACAGCACATGTAAAACTGAGCGCGCTTTGAATTATTATACAAAGTCGTTACTGCCCAAGTTGCTCGGAGGGTAATCATTAAAAAACGTTGTGCGGCGTTCATAAATTAATTGTTATAAAAGCATAAAATGTATGAAAAACCAATGGATTTGTGTGACAATTGAAAACTAGTTAGTTTAATATATTAGCTTTATGTCATCACAAGATTTTTTCAAAAAATTAATTGATATACAATTGACAGTCGTAGACGCAAAATGGTCTATCTCTTCGGTTCTAGTTAACGGATCGAGGTCTAAATACAACATTTTGACTACAATAAAATATCCGTATGACCTTTCGTTGAACAGGAAAAATTTATTAATTTAGGACCCTTAATTTGTTTACAACAATTGAACGGTCAAAGATAAAAGGTTGCTACAAACGACGCGTATTGGTAAAATCTTAATTTTTTATATGTGAACTTTTTTTTGTCCGACGCACAGTTTTCGTTAAAAGATCAAAAAACATTTAAAAAATTAGAATTTTCGCTAAAAACCATTGTTTTTAACAATGAAGCCTGTTTTATAATTTTTTTAATGTCACCATCGTATTCAGCGCAATTTTTCTCATAAGAATAGTCAATAAAATTAATGTTTTAAATTTCTGACCAAATAAAAGTTACGACGACCCGCCTATTTTAGTAGTCCTTAACCTAACCTCTAAGTGAGGGTAGCGAGAGCCAAGGGGAATTCAGTTACTCCTACTCTTCGCCCCTTCCATTACGCTGAAATTAACGGTTTTCGATTGCGTTTTTCGCATGCTTCCAATCGACTTTTGGCAAAACAAAAAAAACACGTAAATCTCGAAGAGAATACAACCGCGTTGGTTAAAAAATATCCGTACAAGCGCCACAGGGCTTTCGCGGCACTGTGCAAAAAGTGCCCTTTCTTGCAAAAAGGAATGGTTTGCAAAAACTACACAGTATTTTCGATTGAAATTTTGAGGGTAGGTTAAGGACTTCTAAAACTCGTGCATATTTCAGACTTGTATATGTATTTGAACCAGTTTTATATACTTTTGAAACAACGTGCAAATTTAGTGGTTTAAAAAAAAACACGAGGTAAGAAAAACAAAGGACAAAATTTAAATATCCATTCCAATGGAAATAAAAAAGTTTGTAAAACTTTGTACGCACGTATATTCTTGTTTATTAAAATTTCTGGTAACCATAGTGGATGTTTAAAGTTAAGGCCAGTAAGAGTTTTAACAACAGGTAGGGACTGGTGTCTGTATAATTCACAGTTAAAAAGAAAATGATATAAATCTGCGTTGTCACATCCACATTGGCATGAGGGGTTATCTAAAATGCCAATTTTATGTAGGTATGCGGGAAATCTTCCATGATTAAAATAAATCTCATTTATAATAGTTATTGTTAATTTTCTAGTGATACTTAGATTGCTACACCAGGATTTTGCTGGTATGTTCCGGTGTATGTTAAAATAGCAAGTATTTTTTAAGATGCCGTAATGTTTCCAACGTAAATTCCATTTTTCTTTGAGATGCTTCTTGACGGTGTTGGCTGCATCGCTTTTGGCCACTCCCATACTCAGTAGCCTATTGCCGATTTTTTGACATTTTGTTATATTGTCAACTATCTCATTTCGTTGTATGTCACAGTGGCTTTTAACCCAAATGAAAGTGACACATAGCTTTGGTTCTTAATGCTTGAAGTTGTTTAATAATTTGAATAACAAAAAAATTGTTATGTCCTTGTTTTGGGAAATTATCAATGGCTGATAAAACTGAAGCCGAATCTGGAATAATTAGTATATTTTTGGCTAGGTTTTTACTATCTAAAAATGCTACGACTTCGGCTGAAAAAAAATAGAGAAAGAAATAGAGAAGATAGAGAAGATTTTTCTAATGTTTGGTTCATGTTCCCCTATAGGTACATGAAAACCACACGAAACGCGGTATTTTGTTTTCGAACCATCCATGTAGTCTTTTGTATAGTTTGGAAATTGATCTAGCTACTACACTAAAAAATATAAGTTGTGGTATTCCATTATAGGATGGAAAAATACATTTTGAGTCCATTAATACGAACTCAGGGCCCAGGCCTAAAACCGATTCATAGTTTATAATGTCTACGCAGAGATTTAGTTCATTACAAATTTCAAATTTGATATACATATATATTGTAATGACATCTGATTGAGATGAACTGGGGAAAATGAGTAGAGCAAACTAATAAGATTTCAGAAACTTAATTTTTGGCGTATATGCTAAGAACCAATGCCTCTAATTTTTTTATGACATCTGCCTCAAGTATTATTAAAATTCTATGTCCAATTATTTCCACATACTAGAGTTCAATTATAGTCAAGTTTTACTTTAAAGGGACTTGGATGGAAAAGCTGGATGTGGAAGTAGTGATTCCTTAGGCAGCGGTTTTTTATTTGCTGATCGATTTTGTTAAGAAATAATATGGGTTTTCGTCTAGATAACTCTAACTTGCTGTCCAAATTTCAATACAATGGGACTTTCATTTCTTAAGTTATCGTGCTAACAAGAAACGTGCCGAATGGACATATAGATGAACATTTTGAAAGTTGTTCAGAATTCGACCATGAACACTTTATGATTTTTTTTCTCTATGGGCGATATTTACGGTTTTAGAAATGTGCTGATCAAATGTAATATACCTACTTTCGCATTTGCGATGAGTATAAAAATAATATGTTTTTACAAACTAAAGGGTATTAATGATGGACGCTAGTTTCATTGTAGTTTTTTCGTTAAGCTAAGACTAGCTAGTATACAGTGTGTAGTTGTGGACAGTAAATATGAGGCAGCTTTTTCAAACACCGACATGTAAATATTCTCTATATTTAACTACCCTTTAAAAGCTAATAATTTACTAATGCTTGAATTAAAAGAAAGAGTTATCAGAATCTAAATAAATTATTTACGATCGTCCATGGCTCTGGGGGTCAGATAAATAAAGTCCCACTTTAAATTGTACAAATGGGTGCCTCATATTCACTGTCCACAACTGTACTAAACTGAATTAAAATTTTCTTGAAATTATATTAAAATTGGCTGTTAGGTATTTTCGGAATGTCGACTCGAATGTCAACATTAAAAATGCAAAAGGGGCACAAGAGCAAATTCTATATGGCTGCCATTATTGCAAAACTTTTGCAATATAAAATTTGATACATGGGGATATCAAGAGATTCTCTGATAACGCGAGTATGATGTTAAAATTCAAAACAATACATTTTCTCTTTTACTTTGTAAAAGCTACATAAGAGGCCATTAAGAATAGTGAAAATATTTTAAAAGATTGAAGTGCCTGCAATAAACGGTCTTCAAAAATTATGAAATAATATTTCACCGTCATCCGGTTTATTGAACATTATTATCTAAAAATTAGCACATAGCAAATAGCAAAATCGAACGTATTAATAGCCGACCTTAATAATAACATTAGGTAATAAGGATCAATTAACAGGGTGATGGGTTATTACAACATATAATCAAAATCATATTATAAACATTACAAATTTTTGATAAGTCATCGTTAACCTAAGATGCCTATGTATTTATAATTTACGCATAATCTGCACCTATTGACCTAACGATTATTTTTTACATTTTTCTTTATCATTATCATACAAACGAATACATTTTTGATTTCATGACGGATTTACTAACCTCAGACAACCAAAGTAAGTTTTAAAACCAATTAAACACCAAATCAGATAAGTGGCCTTCCTTTATCCATGAAGAGACCTTGTGCAGGGTGCCGGGAGGCACCCATTCAAAAGAACCGGACACACTCTTGGTATCTCGTTATTATAATTTCCGAACCCACGGTTTTGGGGGTGTTTACAAGGGGGTGTAAATACGTAACATTATTGAAAACAACTAAATAAAATGACAACAAGAAAGGAATATAAACCAACAAAAACATAACAAGTAAAATAATTGACTGCTAGTATATTAGCAGAAACCGGAACGAGCAACGAGTATAGGTACTTGACTACAGATATTCACTGCACATAAAAAAACCTCAAAACTATACCGCTTATACATTCAGTGGAGAGCAGGGCATGCTAATTCCCGAGCTAATTCCTCTATAACATATTAAATAAGACATATAATGTATTACTTAATACATAGAACATAATTATTCTTAAGTAAAGTATGTTCTGGAATGATTAATATAAGAAATTAACGAAATCACACCTGTCGATTATAATTTCAAATTATTTTGCTATATTTGCCCGACTCGCTCCTACGGAAAATATTTGTAGGTAACGGTTTACAGCAGGTGTGTAAACCCTATCAGCGACAGAGTCGAACTTAATATTGTCAGTGTATCATGAAATATCTAATTTAGTAGAGGGTCCACGCCTTCGAAAGCCGTCAAAATCGCCAAGTAACCAATTCCAGCAAGGCAAATAATTTTTGAGCTCACATATCGAAAGAGGATCCTAATGGGCATCAGAAATGGCTTGTTGGACTTTTGTTGGCGGTTGCACAACAACTGCTCCACAAGAAAAGATGGCGGAATGTTATTTCAAGAATTCGCGTTTTTAAACGTATACCTCTCGCTAGAAAATTAACTAAGCGCGATATTGATCTGATATCGATATCGAGCAATTTTTGTTGCAAAAACTTTGTTGATCTCTAGACCATATTTCCTTCGCATATAGTATAGATAAAATTCAAACCTCTGACACAGAATAATAAAACAATCAGAGGAAACTCTCAGCATTGCCCATATACAATTTAACTCCAGAATCGGCCATCTTGTTGGGGTTAAAATCAGGGGCGTATCTTACTGTTGTAGTCAGGTCCGCACTTAGAAATTTGTAATTTAATTTTGTAGAATACACTTTCCAACTTTTCTCAAGAAACACTATAAAATAATTGTCTCTGAATTTTCTAAAAGTTCTCTTTGTATGTTAGTGCTGAACTTCTCGTTTCATCGTACTAATTTTGTAAAAAAAAACAGTGGATCACACTAACGCATGCAATGTTAAAAACAAATTTTGACAACTTTACACAGCATTTAAATAATCATAATTATTATGATACGAAGGACGTGAGTGACTGCAATATGAACTTTATAAGAACAGCCCGTTGTATTAAAATGCATTATTTTGCAATACATATATAAATTGTCATATAATGTCAAACAATGCCATGTCATAAAATGCTTTAGTATAATCTCAAAGCATAAGCATATGCAATTAAAAATTGTTTCTACTCTGTAGAGGAATTTTTAAATGCTTAACCATATTATAATATTTTTCTACAAAACTGTTGAAGAAGCCCATTTTATCTCAATGTCATGGAATTAATCTCATGGGACAATAAATGTATATTTTTATTCTATACGATTGACTTTATCCCTATATATGCTGTTTAATAATTACACGTATATCTTGTTTTATTAATGAATCTATATATTCTAATGCTAATGATTAATTAAATAGCAGTACCTAAATATCCCGTCCTGAAATATTCAATAAAAAGTGTTTCTAAAATACAATACAATAAAATACAATACTGAAATTAGGTCATATGAGAGGTGTGTATAAATTGTTGTTTCATTATGAGTGTAAAGGAAATATACAGGGTGCGCCAAAGTTCTGATTTTGGTCGGCTGTATTTGAAATGGTGGAAATATATTGTCTATAGATTATTTTCTTGATTTTCAATTCTGAATAACCAGAAAATATGTACAATTATACAGGGTACTCCGTTTTCGTTGTCCGAGCAACAACTTCGTTATTTTAAATGGAACACCCTATATTTTTTTCCTTTATCGAGTTACCCATCTAATTATATTCATAATTCTATTAAGGTGGTAGGTACTTAAAATGAACCGTTTACGATATAAAAAAGATTTTTTGACAAAAAGTGAGGTTTGCGGATAAGTTTTTGAGTACCTCTGATTTCATAGACAAGAGAGTTTTCAAAATTCTGCTTATACTGTTATGTTGAGCATATTAAGGGCTAGTAGGGCAGAAACATTATTAATATTAATCTTATACAGAGTGCTGAAAAAATTGAGTTTAATGTTTCGCTAATAAAAAAGGCCGTAATTCAATTTTTTCAAATGGGACGTACTATTTTCAGTTCTGTCATCTAATGAAGTGTTAAATTATCTTTCCATTGATATATCATAGTAGGTATTTATCTTTAGGAGTTGCATAGATATTAAGGTTAATTGTCTGGATCAGTCATTTTTCTTGCTGGAACTTCATGAGGTTTGTACTGCACTTCACCAGTTTCGATAAATCTGTCTCTAAGATTACTAAATGCAGGTTCTAAAGGGTGTCTCCTTTCAGGATATCTGGTTTTATAGACTCGGGATGCTAAGAGGCTGTTCCTTGAGCACTCCCCCAGAATAAAAATCATGTCAACCATTTCTTCCCGCGAATAATTCATATTTAATATAATTATATGCAAATGCAACTTGGAAATGGAACTGTAAAAGCTACTAGTATTTTATTAAAGACAATCAAAACAAAAGCACTTACCGATATAGCAGTAACACAAAACTTTAGAACATCCACAGACACGTGTTTTGACATCTATGTCTCTTCGGTGCGGCTTTTTCTAAAGTTCACAATCAACTGAAATATGTAAGCAAATACTCGTGTTATAACTATCAAAGGATTACCAGAACAGGATATTAAAAATTAAAATTAGATTATAGGAAATTCCCCGTAAAGGGATAATTATCAATATAATTATATGCAAATGCAACTTCCTGGAACTGTAAAAGCTACTAGTATTTTATTAATTATTTTTATATTTTATTATCAATATAATTATATGCAAATGCAACTTCCTGGAACTGTAAAAGCTACTAGTATTTTATTAGCTAATAAAATACTAGTAGCTTTTACAGTTCCAGGAAGTTGCATTTGCATATAATTATATTGATAATAAAATATAAAAATAATTAATAAAATACTAGTAGCTTTTACAGTTCCAGGAAGTTGCATTTGCATATAATTATATTGATAATTATCCCTTTACGGGGAATTTCCTATAATCTAATTTTAATTTTTAATATCCTGTTCTGGTAATCCTTTGATAGTTATAACACGAGTATTTGCTTACATATTTCAGTTGATTGTGAACTTTAGAAAAAGCCGCACCGAAGAGACATAGATGTCAAAACACGTGTCTGTGGATGTTCTAAAGTTTTGTGTTACTGCTATATCGGTAAGTGCTTTTGTTTTGATTGTCTTTAATAAAATACTAGTAGCTTTTACAGTTCCATTTCCAAGTTGCATTTGCATATAATTATATTAAATATGAATTATTCGCGGGAAGAAATGGTTGACATGATTTTTATTCTGGGGGAGTGCTCAAGGAACAGCCTCTTAGCATCCCGAGTCTATAAAACCAGATATCCTGAAAGGAGACACCCTTTAGAACCTGCATTTAGTAATCTTAGAGACAGATTTATCGAAACTGGTGAAGTGCAGTACAAACCTCATGAAGTTCCAGCAAGAAAAATGACTGATCCAGACAATTAACCTTAATATCTATGCAACTCCTAAAGATAAATACCTACTATGATATATCAATGGAAAGATAATTTAACACTTCATTAGATGACAGAACTGAAAATAGTACGTCCCATTTGAAAAAATTGAATTACGGCCTTTTTTATTAGCGAAACATTAAACTCAATTTTTTCAGCACTCTGTATAAGATTAATATTAATAATGTTTCTGCCCTACTAGCCCTTAATATGCTCAACATAACAGTATAAGCAGAATTTTGAAAACTCTCTTGTCTATGAAATCAGAGGTACTCAAAAACTTATCCGCAAACCTCACTTTTTGTCAAAAAATCTTTTTTATATCGTAAACGGTTCATTTTAAGTACCTACCACCTTAATAGAATTATGAATATAATTAGATGGGTAACTCGATAAAGGAAAAAAATATAGGGTGTTCCATTTAAAATAACGAAGTTGTTGCTCGGACAACGAAAACGGAGTACCCTGTATAATTGTACATATTTTCTGGTTATTCAGAATTGAAAATCAAGAAAATAATCTATAGACAATATATTTCCACCATTTCAAATACAGCCGTAATCGACCAAAATCAGAACTTTGGCGCACCCTGTATATATTGACTATGTTATATTATAATTTTAGTGCAAAACATTACTGATGACGCGATTGATTAGGTACACAAAAATGTGAAGATGTATATACGAGATCGATGTGGAAACATAGTATCCGTCTGTGTATCCACGTTCGAACGAATTATAAGTGGATTAGATGATGTCAATATTACTTTAAAATATTATTGAATTATTTTACATGAGAGTATCATAAAACAAGTGCAGTCAGGCATTGGCATTGATCAACGTAAATAAACAGCGAAACAAACGAAACAAATCAATCTAAAACATATGACCAATAGGTTATCTGTAATGTTGCTACAGATGAATTTTTGAAATTACCGTAAGGTACAGAAAAATTATAATTAATTTTAGTACATAATTTTTTTCATGTAATAAACCATCTCATTTCTGAAGAAACTGAATTTGAAGACATTTGATTACTGCAAATGTACTACATGAATGTGATTTGTGACAAAACTATTTATACAATTATTTATTCCTATAGTTTATCAGAAATTATTGTACATCTGGCAACTCTGTATAGAGCACACAATTATCAGTTGTTTTACCCCAGGAACATGGAGAATTGGATGCGCGTCTAGAAATGCGCGAAACTTCCCCTTCCCTGAAAGATTCCATTCTGATTGTTTTATTTTTCTGTGCCTCGATCAAAGAACAAATCTAGATACATAACAGCTATCTCATACATTGTTTGCTCCGAACATAATAACATTATATAGTCACAGAATAATAGGGTTCGTCCTCTAGCTAACAATAACTTACTGTCCAAATTTCAATACAATCGGACTTTTCGTTCTTAAGTTAACGTGCTTACAAGAAACGTGACAGACGGACGGACAGACGGTCGGACGGACATTTTGAAAGTTGTTCAGAATTCGTTCACCAACACAGTGATATGAAATTTTTTTCCCTACGAGCAATATTACCGGCTTTAGAAATGTGCCGATCGAATGCAATATCTCTTCGTTTTGTATTTGCGAAGAGTATAAAAATCATATCAATATCGCACGTAGTTAGTTTTCAAGCGAGAGGTATACGTTTAAAAACACGAATTCTTAAAATAACATTTCGCTTCTTTTTTTCTTGTGGAGAAGTTGTGGAACCGCCATAACAAAAGTCCAACAAACCATTTTTGATTTTTTGTTGTTTAATTGTTTACCTGGTTGGAATGGGTAATTTCAATATTTAAAGCCTTGGACCCCTTACTAATTCATCAATGCTCGACAATAATTATATAAGATATTATTGACACAAGCCAAACAGAGTAATTTTTTTTTAATTTATCGCTGTACCAAGTAAGTATTTCTAAGTTATTTTAAGTTATTGCGCACACAAATTTTAAATACGGCTCTGTGGGAACTGACGAGGTAGTGATTTACGGTCGTTTTTGTGGCTTTCTTTATTTGCATTAAATATTTGTAGACAACTATACTAAATATCAGCCGTATTACCTATCGTGTAGGGGTGGACCAGCCCGAAAGCTACCGGCCCTTCTCGGAAGTCTCCCGTTTCCCCAGCTAACCCATCCGCCCCTGTATACTGCACTTACTTAAAGTGTTAGATAGGCAATACTAAATGGCAATAGTTTATTTATTATTTACGATACACATATTAATACGTTGTTTCAGACATATCCAGAATGGGAAAGCCAGAAAAATATAATGCTGTCTTCTTTCTTCTGGGGTTATATTTGTTTCCAAATCGGTGCTGGCCAATTAGCTAAAAACTACGGACCAAAGTTGTTTCTAGGTGCAACAACTTGTATAGGATCCATTTTCTGCTTACTTATACCTTCCTTTGGATCGTTCTTCGGCTATGGAGGTGTTATAGCATGTAGAGTAATAACTGGAATGACACAGGGTTTTATATATCCCTGTGTGCATAATCTTTTGAGTGCTTGGGCGCCTACACAAGACAGGGCTAAAATTTCTACTTTCGTTTATGCTGGTAAGTATACGATAATGTTAATAAACCGTACTTTTATTTTAATAGACGCATTAAAATGGCATAATATTGTATAACAGACCTCCTATTTTCTAAATCTCATAGGCTTAGAATGATGAAAACAAGCTGCCACCATCCGGGTCGCTTGCTTTCATCATTTCAAGCTAATGAAATTACATAAACTCGCCCACTATCACTCTAATTTAAATTATCGAGTAAATTATATTTTATAGAAATACCGAGAGAACGAAATTGAAAGTTTCATGACTTGCATAAAGAAGAACACACAATATCTTATGTTTCATTGATCACTTGAAAAATTCCCTTTTATAAACGTTTGAAGAAGTTTTATGGTAGTATCTACTACACGACAATACACAAATTCAAAACAATAGTGTTTTTGCAAACTATGTACGTATTTATTTTTTAGGGGGACCACTTGGCACTGTGATATCGATGCCCATAACCGGGTTAATTTCTAGTTCATTAGTAGGATGGCCTGTGATTTTCTACCTTTACGGAGGGCTTGGTATTATATGGAGCCTTATTTGGTTTATTATCGGATTCGATAGTCCATCTAAACATAAAAGTATATCTGAGGATGAGAAGAAATATATTGAATTGGGAGTGGAAAATGAGGATGATAAAGAAGTAATTTTTTTTATAATTTCAATTATCCTATATAGGTGAGGTAATATTCACTCCAAAAAGTAAATGTACCTCAAATCAGTGGTAAATTTAAACATTAAACAAATGAATTCGTAATGCAATTTTGAACCAGCAGATTTACTCCATTCATCTCTATTTATATTTAACTTGTGCCTTCATGCACTATTTCAATAAAATTCAGTGGGATGAATGGGGTAAATCCACTGGTTCAAAATTGCATTACGCCTTCATGAGTATTTGAGAGTCTCCCAAACAATTCTACTGTAAAAAAAACTTTAAAATACAATTTGATTTAGAAAATATACCATTTTGAAGAAAATCGTCTTTTTTTGAGTGGGAGCAAATACATGCGTCTTTAAGAGTCTCTCGAACAATTCTAAAGTAAAAAAAAAACTTTAAATTACAATTTGGTTTAGAAAATATGCCATTTTGAAGAAAAGCGTCAATTTTGATGGGGAGCAAACGTATTTTTGCATATTTAAACTTTTAACCGCCGTAAATAATGCATTAATTATTATTTCGTGTTTATATTGAAATATTTGCACCTTGTTAGAATAAAAGTTGCCCTCAGTCGGTCATAGTGGCAAAATCGTTTTTTCAAAATTTTCGGAAATAATCGGAAATCGAAAACGCCGCTGCTAAAATGCACTAGAAAGTATTTTGGCAATCTTTGGTTCATGAAAAACAACGTATTTTGGTACGTAATACAAAAAATACCTTCGGTCAGACCACATGAAATTTCAAACTTCATTTGCCGGAAAACGCCACGACCCCGAACAAAAATGTATTTGAAAGACTTGTTCCCCCTTTCTCCTGCAAAATTTTAACAAGCTATTGCATTAAATAGCTAGAGTTCGTTTTTCGACGCCATGCTACGCACTATAGGCTGGCCGTTATTTCGGCGATGGTGGATTTTTTCATCCCTCTCCTCCCTCCAAAATCGATCAAGGTATTATAAAGAAAACTGGGTAAAATTTGGATGGACTTGGATATTATTAACACGAGCTGACGAGTGGTTGAAATTTTATTAGGAAATAATACATGTATTTTTACTTCTCTCGCATACCGAAGGGAAGCATTGTGTTCGAGATATTTTCGGATTTTCACGTTTCAGATCATATGTAGATTACGAAAATATAAGTTTTTCAATTCCATCAGTCTGTCTGTCTGTCGGTCTGTTGGTGCATTAACTAACAAACTACTTGGAGGAGAACACTCAAATTTGGTAGGAAGCTGAAGTTACCACCATCGAAGAAATGGTTAGACTTTCAATGGAAAATATAAAAGTCGACCGTCTAAAGCGAATAGATAATGAAAAAAATTTTGTTTCGGTCAAATGTGAAATTATAGTAGTATTATATGAAAAGATGCTTGCAAAAAATGATGCGCAGAAACGAGTTTGTGTGCATTCATTGATCTAAGCCAATGAGAGCGATTTGCGTCATATTTGACCTCGAATTCAGTGGCACGGTCAACCTGCAGTCACAGGGTCTGTGCTGCAGTATACTTGTTGTGTTCGCCGTTTCTGATTAAATTAAATGAAATAACCTTATTTTCAGTAAAAAATGTCTTCATCGTAAACACCAGAGTTTGAGGAGGTTTTAATCTACTGCATTACACAGCTCCTCGACCTCGAAAATTTGATTACAATTATGATACATCCTTCTACCCCAGATGATGCTGTCACTGGTAAAAATATTCGCGCACGTTGGCTCCGCCCCAAGCATCTTCTCATAATAATACTACTCTACCACGTTTCATAACATTCTATTTTTTTATAATAAACCTATAAAAAAAAATTATTACTATTATTAGTCGCGTCATTTTGACATTTCAGTTCTAAAATTGAAAGTACAGGGTCAGTGGACTCGATTAGTTGTGACGTCACAAGTTAGGCAACCTCTATATACTACTGCCATGACACACGGGTTGCCTGCCACGCACACTAGAACTTGAGCCATAATGCATATGTTTATAAGGCGACATTTTCGAGGATAGAAACATAGCATAGAACTTTATTTTATTTCTGCTGTGGAAGAAATATTTAAGGACTTCGAATACCTATTTCACATTCAAAAAATGCATTAAAATGTATATATCCATGTATGAGTTATAAAAACTGTACTTTAGTTTTTGTTTAGAGTTTTTGTAATACTTTATACTTGTGTATATTTACCGATACCTTGTCCATGCAATAAATCATAACTGAAATCTCTTAAATATTTCTTACACGGGAGAAATAAAATAAAATTGTATGCTATGTTTCTATCCTCGAAAATGTCGCCTTATAAACATATGCACTAAGGGTCAAATTTCAGTATCCTTCACAGGCAACCCGTGTGTCATGACACTAGTATATAGGGGTTGCGTAATTATGTGACGTCACACTAATAGAGTCCTCATTTTTGTTGCAAAACGTTCAGAAAGACATTCAGTAAAAACAGTACCTTTTATTTTTTGCCGGAAATATTTGATTTAATTTTTTATCCAATAATTGACCAATTTTAATGGGCAATTTAATTAAATTAATTGAAAAATTTGTTATCATACACAATATGCTATAAAATTAGACGAAAATGGTTTCTTGGGGTCGCTGATCACGAATCAGAACAAAGAATTTATATAATCAGAAGTGCAATTTGGGAAATTTAAAACGGCGGACCGGAAATCGGGCCATTTTCCAGAAAAAATGAGAATGGATATATTGGCCTTGTACTCGGCTGTTTTCAAGGTCGCCGATTACGAATTTGGTAAATTCGAAATGACGGACCGGAAGTAGAGTCAATTTCTAAAGAAAGAGTCGTATTTTTTTCGTTTTTCAGCTGAACATGAGTACTCGGGGGTTTCTGAGCTCACCGATTACGAATCCGAGGTCCAATTTACGAAATTCAAAATGGCGGACCGGAAGAACAGTCAATTTCTCCGGAAAAACTCTTATTCTTTTCTTTTTAAGCTGAAAGTGGGCACTCGAGGGTTTCCGTTATCGCTGATGACGAATCTGATGTCCAATTAGGGAAAATTTAAAACGACGGACCGGATGTAGTATATTTTTCAGGAGAAACTCGTATTTTTCATACTTTCAGCCCAAAAAGAAAAATATATGAGATTTTCCTGAGGATCTGGTTCTACCTCCGGTCCGCCATTTTGAATTTTCTCTAGTTGGACATTAGATTCGTCATAACCGACCACGAAAACGCCCCCGAGTCCCTATTTTTAGCCCAAAGACGAAAATAATACGAGTTTTCCCTGAGAAATTGACTCTACTTCCGGTCCGCTATTTTGAATTTACCAAGTTAGACCTCGGATTCGTAATCAGCGACCTCCAAAACGACCGAGTACAGATTTTCAAAGTAAAGATATCCATTCTCATTTTTTCTGGAAAATGGCCCGATTTCCGGTCCGCCATTTTGAATTTCCCAAATTGCACTTCAGATTCATGATCAGCGACCCCAAAACCCCCAAGTAACCGTTTCCGTCTAATTTTATGGCATATTGTGTATGATAACAAATTTTTCAATTAATTTAATTAAATTGGCCAATTATTGGACAAAATATGAAACGAAATATTTCCGGCAAAAAATAAAAGGTACCTACTGTTTTTTCTAAATATATTTCTGAACGTTTTGCACCAAAAATGAAGTCAATTGACTCTGTACTTTCAATTTTAGAGATTTTTAGGTTTTTCAAGCTAAAATGGCGCGACTATATACTCCACTACGTGGATGTACAACTAAAAATGTGACATATGGCAATATTTGGCACATTGTTGGCAGACACCTATTACAGTTTTATTGAAAAATATACGGGTGGTCATCCTAAGAAATAATTCAACCATGGTGGAAATTTGTAAAGGTATCTACGCAAACCTTCCATATTTGGCACCTCTTATTTAATATTGAATTTTTGCTGTCGGATGACCACTCTGTATATCTTTTTGACCAAAAGTTACCAGATTTTCTTTGTAATATTGTGATAACTACATTCCGATTATTCTACTTACATGTCATTTCGTAATTAATAACTTTTTAGAGTGAAGTTCTGTGTAAATACCTTTACCAATTTTTTTGCATATATTTCACTTGAATATTCTTGAACTTCATAAAAAAACCGCTACCTAAGGAATCACTACTTCCACATCCAGATTTTTCATCCAATTCACTTTAAAGGAAACATCTTGATTAGATTTGCACTCTAGTATGTGGAAATTATTGGTCATAGAATTTTAATAATATTTGGGGCAGATGTCATAGAAAAGTTTGAGGCATTGGTTTCTACCATATACGTTAAAAATAAAATTTATAGTTTACCCTACTTGTTTCCCCTATTCACAAACTACCACCTCCCCACCACTTCAACGGAATCATCTCAATCAGAAGTCATTACAATAATACATACGTGTAGTGACGGGTTGAAAAATATTATAAATAATCTGAGACATTGGCTTCTAGTACATACACCAAATTTCAAGTTTCTGTACTCTTACTTTTACCAGCTTGCTTTACTTATTTTGTCCTATTTACCCCTATTTAGCCCCCAATCCTTCAACAGAATCATCTCAAAATATAATCGAGTTCCAGACGTCGGTATAATACATACGTGTACCAAATTTCAAGTGAATATCTCAATTTTATTTTATCAATCCCTTTAATAATGGAGTAGGGGTGGTGGGGGATTGAAAAGTATTATAAATAATCTGAGACCTTGGCTTCTGGTACATACAGTGAATTTCAAGATTCTGTACTCTTACCAGCTTGCTTTACTTATTTTGCCCTATTTGCCTCTATTTAACCCCCAACCCTTCAACGGAATCATCTCAAAATATAATCTAGTTCCAGATGTCGTTATAATATGTACATGTACCTACCTAATTAGAACGAATATCTCAATTTTATTTTATCAACCCCTTTAATAATGGAGCAGGATTAGGGGGGTGGGGGGGTTGAAAAATATTATAAAAAAATTTGAGACTTTGGCTCCTAGTACATACACCGAATTTCAAGTTACCGTATTCTTACCAACTTGCTTTACTTATTTTTCCCTATTTAACCCCCAACCCTTCAACGGATTTCAAATGAATATCTCAATTTTATTTCATCAACCACTTTAATAATGGAATAGGGGTAATGGGGGGTTGAAAAATATTATAAAAATCTGAGGCCTTGGCTTCTAATACATACACCGAATTTCAAGTTTCTGTACTCTTACCAGCTTGCTTTACTTATTTTCCCCTATTTACCCCTATTTAATCCCCAACCCTTCAACAGAATAATCCCAAAATAAGATCTAGTCCTGATTTCATTATAATATATGCATGTACGAAATTTCAATTTTATTTTATCAACCCCTTTAATAATGGGGAGGGGTGGTGGTTGGGGGATGAAAAATATTATAAAACATTTTGAGGGCTTGGATTGTAGTACATATATAGAGTAGTATTATTATGAGAAGATGCTTGGGGCGGAGCCAACGTGCGCGAATATTTTTACCAGTGGCAGCATCATCTGGGCTAGAAGGATGTATAATAATTGTAATCAAATTTTCGAAGTCGAGGAGCTGTGTAATGCAGTAGATTAAAACCTCATCACACTCTGGTGTTTACGATGAAGACATTTTTTTACTGAAAATAAGGTTATTTCATTTAATTTAATCAGAAACGGCGAACACAACAAGTATACTGCAGCACAGACCCTGTGACTGCAGGTTGACGGTGCCACTGGATTCGAGGTCAAATATGCGACGCAAATCGCTATCATTGGCTTAGATCAATGAATGCACACAAACTCGTTTCTGCGCATCATTTTTTGCAAGCATCTTCTCATAATAATACTACTCTACATCAAATTTCAAGTTTCTGTACTCTTACCAGCTGACTTACATATTTACCCCTATTTACCCCCAACCCTTCACCGGATACCTTCAAAAAACAATCCAGTTCCAGATGTCGTTATAATATATACATGTACAAAATTTCAATTCAATATCTTAAGCCGTTCCGGAGAAAACGTGCGGACAAAAAAAGTTACAGACAGACCGACAGACAGAAAATTTTTTTCGCTCAAATTTAAAATCTCGACGTTTCATGACATTCTAAACCTATTACAAGAAAAAAAAAATTTTGAAATTTCTTTTACGATTACTTCCAATCCACTACGTGGATGTGGAAGTAATAAACAAAAATGTCCCAAACTTGGTAAAGTGTTAGTACATGATGGACGGTACAATACCAAGGTTTCTCAGATTTTTTCATAATAATCATTATTATATCACGGGCTCTTGCTGTAACCTACAGTAAATTTTGCAAGAGCCCGTGATATAATGGCAATGATTATGAAAAAATTAGGTGTTGTACCTATCATCATGTACTAAAACTTTGCCAGGTTTGAGACATTTCTGTGTATTTTTACAGAAGCTAGAAGCATTCAAGTGAAACATGTGAAAAAATACGTGTATGCCCAATTTCACATTTCAACCGCTCAGTGGCACATGTTAATGTTGTTCAAACCTCTCCTTTAACCAAAACTTTTTTCATAATAACTTAATTGGGGGGTGGGGGGTTGTGAAAAAAATTCCAACTTCGCCGAAATAACGGCCATCTTAGTATACATCCATACACACAGAAATACACAGAAAACATTTTATTATTCGATATTTGAATGTTATGAAACGGATTTTTCTACAAAAATTGTCTTTCTACGATGATTATTAAAAATGTTTGTCAGGGTTATAATGCACCTATTTGATTAAATCAAATAGATATAACAACTACTCTCAACAGTTTTCCGTTGAGAAAACAGAACAGTTTCCCGCCAAAAAGTATCTGGGAATACGAAGGCAACCTAAACTACAGATTATACAGCAAGGAACCAGAAACAGTGGACTATAAGTGGAGCTCTAGAAAAAAATATCAACAACTGGGGCATGTAAAAGTTTTATTTAAGCATTTAAAATTATCAATTTTTTTCAGAATATACCAACACCCTGGAAATCTATTTTTACGTCCCTACCATTTTGGGCAATTTTTGTAACACACTGTGGCCAAAATTGGGGTTTCTGGACTCTCTTCACAGAAATACCATCTTATATGAAAAATATCCTACACTTTGATATCACCTCGGTAAGAAAATATAAATTGTGAATTTCAAATCTAAATACCTATTTTAATTTTTGCAGAATAGTACACTATCAGCCCTGCCATACCTCGTGCTTTGGTTACTAAGTCTTGTGTTAAGCCCAATAGCGGACTACTTAATAGCAAGAAATATAAGTATAGGTGCCAGCAGAAAAATATTTAACACATTAGGTAAGTTTTTAAAATACATAAATTTAAAGTCATGGTTATCTTCAAAAGAATATGTATATTACAAAAATGGTTGCTCTTATGGTTGTTAAGATCCTTGTAGTTAAGAGAAAGAATTTGCAACATCTTTATTCAGATGAATAACATTATTAATGCAAATAATAATAGCAGTTATTAATTCCAAAATCTTGTAGTGTTGTTAAGAAAATTCTTTGAGTAGTATATTTATAATAACTATGTTAGTTTTGGTACCTTAATTTTGACTTACTTGCATAAAATTAATGTACAACATATTCTCTTTTTAAGGATTATTTGCCCCTGCCATAGCTCTTATTTCTCTAAGTTTCGTGGACGATTCTCAAACAGGTCTTGCTGTTACTATGTTAGTAATTGGTGTGGGATTTAACGCTGCCATATTTTGTGGATACCATATAAATCATATAGATCTATCCCCTGTACATGCAGGTACCCTTATGGGTATTACAAATGGTTTTGCAAACATATTCTCTCTACTAGGTCCTCTAGCAGTGGATGCTCTAAAATATGTTTCAGGATATGAAGAGGTAAGTTAATAGTATATTATTCAACAGCAGTGCTGGGAGTATTTGTACTCAAAAGATACTTGAAAGTATTTTAAATACTTTAAGTATCTTAAATACTGTATTTTAAATACTTTTTACTTAAGCAAAAAAGTATTTGTATCTTAAATACTTTCCCAAAGTATCTTGTATCTTGTATTTGTGAAAAGTATCTTAAGATACTTTCAGAGTATTTAAAATACTTTTCAGTATCTTAGATACAAACAAGTATCTTAAATACTGAAAAGTATCTTAAATACTCAAAACTCCTAAAGATACTTTACCTAAAATCTCCTGGAATCACAAGATGGAACTCGCTATTTGATTCATTATGTCAGATAATTAAATGTAAGGATAAATTATCAATTTTGTATGAAAAACTGGAAATAAAGAATCACAGTTTGAAGGACGCTGAAATTAATTATTTAGAAGAATATTGTGAAGTACTTAAGCCCATCGCAATAACCTTAGATGTTCTGCAGGGAGAAAAGGGAGTGTATTTTGGCTACCTGTTACCTTCACTTGTAAATTTAAAGGCCAAACTTGATAAATTGAAAGAAAATAACTTCAAATATATGAAACCTATAGTTGATGGTTGTTTAGCGTCTTTGAGATTAAGATTTACTAAATATTTTGAAGATACAGATGATGCAACTAATGCACTTATTGCAGCTATAACCCACCCCATGTTTAAACTCAGGTGGATTAAATTATACAAAAATTGTCAACCTACATTTACTGTCGACATTCGAGATATTCAAAAAAAGTTGATCAGAGAAGCAGCAAAATTATCTGAAAAAAATGTCAAACCTTTAGTGGCGCAAGAAGCAATGGAAACGTCAACAGGTTTCTTTAAATTCTTTGAATTTGAAGAGGATTTAAATGAAAGTACTGAGAATTTCCAACTTGGCAATACTGAAACACAAATTGAACTGCAACTCCTACAATACCTACAAAACCAATCTACTGATTTATTTATACTGAACAGTATAACTACATATAGAGATGTGTTTCATAAAATATAACACCCCTCTACCTTCCTCAGCACCAGTTGAGAGGATGTTTTCAATCGTTACTTTTATAAATACCCCTCGCAGGCAAGCATTATCAGATGAAAATTTTGAAAATTTAGTATTGTTAAGAGCAAATTCTGGTTGTTAATATGTAAAAATAGAAATACCTATATATGTCGATGTCCTTATACCTATATAATATGTTCTTATTGTTCTTTCAATAAAATATTCTTTATCTAATCGAATTTTATTTATTACCTAATTGGTATAATTGTTGCAGTATTATATATTATATTACGCAAGAGCAACAGTTACAGTAAATTAAAAAGTATTTAGTATTTAGTATTTGAATAAAGTATCTTTTTCTATAAAGTATTTTGTACTCAAAATACTTCTTTCAAAAGGTATTTGAATACTCGGTATCTTAAATAGTTTCACGAAGTATCTTTAAGAAAGTATTTTAAATACTTTTCAAAAGTATCTTGCCCAGCTCTGTTCAACAGGCATATAATGATGGCTATTATTCATGAGGGTTTAAGTTTAAGACACGAGCTGCAGGCGAGTGTCATAAATCAACAGAACCAATAGTAGTCATTATATGCGAGTTGAATACTATCCACGACTATTAAATATTAAATATTTATTTAATTTATTTTCTTTTTATTTCTCCAATTTGAGAAAGATTGATAAGCCATCATATATAATTTTCGCCATATTGTCAAGTTTAATGAGGCGATTTCTGCAACTTGCCTTATTACCTCTGGTGGTGACAAAGAAATCTTGTTTTCACTGTCAATATCCATTTATTTAATTATATTACACTTTTTGGGTAATGTGTAAAATTAATGTAAATAACATTGACATTTAAATTAAATTTGACAAGCCGAAACGAAATTATATGCTAAAACAGGGTATGTTTCTGAAATGTTCAATAAAATTATCAATTCATAAATTTCGTAATAACAGTTAAATTGTTCACACAATTATAGCTATGACAGTTAACGAATAATTCCATTTAATGTTTCAGAAACTCGCCATGATATGATCGAACAAACACAAGTATAATTGGCATATTATAACACGGTCGCAGACAAATAGATTTTATCAGTAGACAAAATAGATTTAATCAACATAGTATTAGTGTATTACACTGTATGTATGGCATCATTTAATTCAATTGTCCATAATTTGCAATATCCTGAAAGTGAACATGCATAATACAGTGTATACTTGGTTATAGGCTCATGGAGGGGAGCATATTAAAAATTTACTACATTAGAAGAACACTATGTTATGTACTCAATACAATCAGATTTGAATTCTCAGTTGTCAGAATAGGAATTGCATCATTTATGGAAAATTCACCAATAAAAACTTCAGATTGTTACACCTATCTCCTGCTGAGCAATTAAATACGCTGACGGAACAAAACTGACACCAGTGTTTCAAAGTGTTGTTTGTGGTTCTACATATACCTTTTGCTCTACCAGTCAGTGGCGTAATTTTAGCATCTTTATTAGGTAGGCAGGGATTTTTCTCAGATAACCCAATTGATGGAAGGAAAACTAACCCTGTAATTTTTAAACGATAACCCTATAAACCCAAATGACCGAGAGAGAAAGCGAGTGCTACAAAAAGAGTTAAATCATAGACAGGACATCCTAAACCCAAATGACCGAGGGAACGTGAGTTTTATCACTTCACAGGTAATAATAATTCAAAAGAGGGAAAGCGAGTGGTGTGAAAAAACAATTTGATAAATAAGGCTCGCACAAAAATCTGAAGACTTTGCGATCGTTCACCGAACAGTTGTGCGAATGTTCCCCAGATGATTGCCATTTACATACGTTCCATAGATACGTTCGCTGATATGTTGATGAGCGCTCGCTGATGTGCACAATTTGCATTTTTTGCGATAACTCCGCAACATTCGCAATTTTATAAACACGTTGTGAATAATACGATTTTCGATTCCAAACTATTTCTATCGTAAGGTATGAGTCAAAACAAGAAAAAAGTCATGTATGTTATACTGAAAAGGTTTAAGTTTAAAAAGTTGTTAACGTATGAACACTGAAAAAATGCTTTTCTTAGCCTTTCTACTTTTAATAACTTTGGAATGAAAAGAAATTTTTAGATTCTGACAAAATATTCTGAAAGTGCTTGTCTTTGGTGTAGCAGGCGCCATGCTTTTGTGATTACAGACGATATCTTTGACAGCAGGCAACCTAAGTATAATTATCATAGCATGGTATAACTTTAGAACCATTGATATAATTTTTATAAATCCTTCGGCATTTTGAAGTTGAAGTTTCCGATTATTTTTGCAGAATGTAAAAAAATTCTTTCCATTCAAATGTTATTAAAGGTCAAAAAGTCTAGAAATCGCATTTTTAATAAATATTAACAACTTTTAAACAATAAATCTTTTCGACATAACATATACAGTGTGCCACACTTAAGAGTGTAACAGCGTAATAATTCTTTTGTTTTTTGTCCGATTTGAATCAAACTTATCATAAAAGATAGAAGTCACCAAGATCTATTGAAGACCACAAAATCACTTTCCATCTTTAAATGCAAGGCCATCTACGATACTAAATTGTACGAAAATAATTAAAAATCGTAGTAGGCATTTTTTAATAAAAAAAGTTTGTTAACTAAACTAGTTCGAAATCATTCAAAAATCCTGAATCTGAAGTTTAGTTAATTTCTGTATTCCTCCGAAAAGTTATGGACAATAACAGAAAGCGAATTAAGGCATGCATTAGGACTGATGGAGGTTTGATAGAACATATTTAATTCGTTTGGTTGTATTTACTATACATTTATGTAAATTATTTCAAAAAAATAAATTTAGAAATAATTTTTATTTAAATGCCTCAAAAGGATTTTTTTCATCAAGACCTCATTTTTTTAGAATATAAGTAAACTTCAGATTCACGGTTTTTGAATTTAGTATCATAGATGGTCTTGCATTTAAAGTTGGAAAGTGATTTGGTGGTCTTAAATAGACCTCTATTTTTTAAGTTTGATTCAAATCGGACAAAAAACAAAACAATTATTACACAGTTACACTCTTAAGTGAGACGCACTGTACATATACGACTTTATTTCTTGTATTGGTCCATACTCTATGATAGAAGTGTTTTGGTATCGAAAATCGCGTTAATTATGATTTGTTTATAAAATTGTTATTAAAAAATGGGTTCCCATGGGACAATTTCGCTAAAAATTTAAATTTAAACCAGGTTTTAAAAACTTGTATAAGAATTAGTAAAAAAAACCTAAGCAAACCGTTCGCCTAGAAAAGAAACCCTAAACCCATTAGACCTTAAAGTATACTATATGATTATATACGTGCCACGTAAAAGTAATATATAATTATAATTAGTAGCCTATGATTTTACGAGTATTGAACTCGCTATATCCCGGGCATCTGGGTTTTAAGTCACCTGTCTGCAGTTTACGAGTATTGAACTCACTTTCCCCAGGGCATCTGGAGTTTAACTCGTCTATCTGTGGTTTTAGGAGAATTGCAAAAAAATGCCCCGCTCAAAATTTAGCCAGAGGGCCCACAAAGTCTCAATCCGCCCCTGCCTAATTGTACTGAAAACCTTTGACTTGATTGGCATAATTGTCATACTTATTATTTTTTCCGGAAGAATTTGGGAATTCGACAGATTTGCCTTAAACAAATTAATGCTCTTTCAAAACTGGGTCGGCAGTTGTCTAAATCTAAATGGAGATTTTTCAATATTGTAAAATAATATTTATTTACATTGGAAAATATTGCTTATACAGGATAATTTTACAGAGAATCTGTCTAAATAGGACAAATGTTACAATATTTGAAATTCAATATTCGTTATTATGAATCCATTTTAGACATACAATATAGATCATTAATATTAAAATAGCCAGGGCCATGCCATGCTATGATGCGGAGAAGCGATCGCATCAGGCGGCACCATCAAGGGGCAGCATTTCAACAGTGATTTACAATTTTTACAATACTGAAAAATCCTTATGCGACGTTTTTTTAAATTTGCCTATTAGTCCAGCCTACACGAGCACATGAGTATCGAATACATTTCGGACCCAATTTCTTTACATAAATCAGTTCAGGAGACACTACCGATTATAAAAATCTATGTTACCAGACAGTAACCTGGTTTGGCATTGTTTAAAACAATTTTGTTTATAACAAAATGAAATTATAACATTTCTTCAATCAAACAATTTTTTAAATATTTTTTCACCGATTTCCAACATGAAATGTTCGATAGCTTTTTTTCGTAAAGTTGATATTTTCAATGTTATTATATTTTATTTGAAATAAGTGCAATCTCAATAAAGCTATTGCAATTTGTAACTATAATTTTGTTAAATTATGTGGGATGTTATCAGAAACATTACAAAAGCTGAAAACTTGTAGACAATCTAGATATGAATAGATGAAAATTGCTTCTAATGAGATTGCAGAGGGCCTTCAATGCAGCACAGAATTTCCGAGCGAAACTGACGTTAGATCTAGAAAGAAAAAGCGTCAATTTGATTACGAAGCTGTGGATGAATCCTTAACAGAGGAGAATAAATTTAAAATAATCTTTTTGAATTATGTTCTTGACATTACCCTTAATTCTCTGAATGAACAATTTTCGCTTCTGGAAACCCATAGCAACAAATTTCAGTCTTTATATGACATTTCAAAACTAAAAAATTTAGATGACAAAATGTTAGAAAATGATTGTACGAATCTCCAGTCAATACTTTCTGTCGAAAATGATTCAGATTTAAATGAAACTGATCTTCAAGAAGAATTACATGATGCATCCCGAATGCTACCATCACCTATGAATCTTTTGACGTTTTGAATTATTTGTACGAAAATGACTTAACTACTTTGTGTCTGAATACAATTATAGCGTTGTGGATTTTCTTAACACTCGCTGCCTCTGTAACCAGCGGGAAAAGAAACTTGTCTAAATTAAAGTTAATAAAAAATTATCTAAGAAATTCATTGAGCCAAACAAAACCTAAAGATATGTCACTGATATCAATCGAATCCAAATTAGCTGCCACTGTAGATTACACATCCTTAATTGACGAATTTGCCAAACTTAAAGTTAAAAGAGCAAAACTGCAGTAAATGTGAATTGAGGTTGCTGATGTTAATTATTTTTAAATTGTTATTATTTTCGAAAATAAAAGTACCTGTAATGCAGTTTTTTTGTTTTACTTTTCACATAACTAAGGGGCGGCATTTCAAAGACTCGTATCAAACTGAAAAAATCTACCACACAGCCCTGAAAATGGCAATATATAAATAGAATAGAATAGAATAGAATACACATTTATTCAATAGTCATACAAAAGTATAGAATACGTCAAAACCATATAATTACATAAATAAAATTAAATAAATATAGAATATTCAACATTACAGTAATATTTATTTATATGGATGAATATTTGTTAAACCATACAGTTTAGAAAGGATAACACAAACATAGGATCAATGTAGGTTATACAGTAGGTACTGAAAAATTAATGTTTGTAGATATTTATCAATATAATCTGCATGCATCTCTGTTGGAATAGCCACACTGGTGTTTTAATATTGAATCAAGTGTAAGCCAATTTTATGTTATATTTGGGTAGCTCCTAACAGTGGAAATCAATGATGCTAATGATATTTATTTTACAGACTGACAAAGCCCTATGGACATTGGTTTTCTGTATATCAGCAGGAATCTTTATAGCTGTAGCAATTTTCTTTGTTTTTGCTGCCTCAGGTGAGATACAACCTTGGAATCACATTGAAGAGAAAAAGGAAGAGAAAGAAATGAAGAAAGTAAATACTGAAAAAATTGTATAACTTTTATTATGTTTATCTAGTGGATATTTACATACTCTGTCACGTGATTTTTGGCATTTTTTGATCCCTTATCTCACCCCAGTTTATATAACGATGCTCTATCACCCCCTACTGTGAGGGTACAAAAACCTAACCCCCTAGGGTCCAGGCTTTCTTTTAAGGCTTTTCGAATGTGAACTTCACTTGATATAAGAAATTAAAAATAACGATTAAAAAGGTGAGACTTCTAGCCTAGTATGGCAATATAGATGACACCTCACCAGACTTCCTCCTCAAGTACATCACAAGGGTTGGTCAACTTGCGGAATGAGCTCGGCGCGTATGTTGCCGTCTAAGAGGGTAGCACAATGGGCACATATTTGAGACCTGAATACATGTAGACACAAGTTCACCCTTCTACAAATAAAAGAATGAAACTTGATTTTGCCATTGAAGTTATTATACATACTTGAAACTAAATAAAAATCACTTTCAATTGCACATAATCAGAGATGAAAATTATTAAATTACGAACACAATCTTTAAAGGACCTATTATAATTTAAAATTAGCTGTCCAATACGGAACCAGATTAACTTTCATATCAGCAAGAGAAGCATTATTGCAAAGCCCTTCCTACCTATACTCTTAACGTAGCATGTGAGTGATCTCTATTATTTTTAAATAACTAAGAAATTAAGTGAAGATTCCAAGGATATGTGCTGGTACCAAATAAATTATTACAATTTATTTTTTGGCATTTAGGAAAAGAATTGATGTTTAATAACTAATAAGTATTAACTAGCAGGAGTATGCAGCATACAAAGATTGTGAATTGCCCACGTCATTGTGTGCAAACTTCTAATGCTTGGAAATTGTTACTTACCACTGCACACAGGTGTCCAGAAAGCAAAGAAAGTTTCGGTACCATAACGATGAAAACTCACTGTGCAGAATTATAGTCAGGAAGCAGAACAATTTGGTCCCCAAATCATAACGGTTCATCTACATAAATGATCCCTCAGTTTCCGAATATTCGAAGAATTTCTACTATAATACATCATACACGTTACCGGAAGTCACATAAATATATCTGATGTATATTAATTTAAAACCGTTATTTGATCTCATCAAGATCAATGATATTTCTATGAAATTTGTTTCGTACTTCAAACTACTTCTTATACCCCGAGAGTAGCGTCACAGAAATGTGTACTATTTACAAATGGATAAAATGTACCTTAATAGGTTATCGCAGGTCCAGTGAATATCCGCCCATCAGTCCGCCGGGCTGGGAGCGGTGCGTTTCGCGGTGAGCGGCGGTTTAGTCAATAACCTGACACAGAATTGTCAAAAAAGCCATTTTTGATTCTCTCGTGCCAAGCCGATTTTCCGATTTTGCCGTCGCAATTTACGACACCAATAAAATACTAATCTTTCTTTTACCATATAGGCATCACACGATTTTCCACTCGATGTATTTATTTAGTTCTTAACATTTGAAAAGTGTATGTTCTTGAAGTTTCGCCTTCTCCGACAAGATCGTAGTCAACTTTAGGCTTAGGATCCGCCGCAGCCCTGTGTGCTAAGCGGCGACTACTTTTAAGTGGATTCCCGACTTCGAATCCCGCACAGGGCTACTTTTTTTATTTATTTTGTTTTGCTTTTTAGCAGATATTTTTGATTCCATAATTGCTCTTCGCTTATTTTTATGTGACTAACATGTTAAAATTACAATTTTTTATCGTTTTTTATGATATTTTGGCGACACATATTATGGAAATAACATTTCTAGTTTATTTTCTATTAAGTAGGTGTGGTAGCGTAGCGTATAAAAAATTGTGCAAAAAAATTTATAATTCAAATTCGGATTTTATGAATCGATAGAAGCCGGATCTACAAAAACTTGATGCATTTTTGCAAAAAAAAAACATAGAGGATTCGTCAAAATAGAAAAAAGAAGTTAAGACATTATATCTTTATGGTCTGATTCGACTGACGAACCTTGTATGTTTTCTTTGACAAAAATGCATCAAGTTTTTGTAGATCCAGTTTCTGTCGATTCAGAAAATCCGAATTTGAATCATATATTTTCTTGCACAATTTTTTATATCGAATTCTAACAAAATTATTTTGAAGCTGAATGAAGCTCCGAGTATCCCTCTTTAATTAAGCAAATACTAGTATCAAAAAAAAATATTTACGCATGTGATATATAGGTATATAGGTAATATTTGAGCATCAGATTATGAAATGTAACAAAAGGTAAAAAAAAAATTCCGTATGCGTGGTTGGAACCCAGATTGCCTGTTTGGAAATCCTCTTCTTCTTAACAAATTTATTCAGTTTTTCAAATATAAAACATTGCCTCCCCGGATCGAGATCCGGAGCCAACCGCACAATCACGTCGCGCAGCGTCGTGGTGTTAATACGGTTGGACGGATCGTGACCGGTTTGGCTCAATAAAACTTACATTAAAAAGACAAAACTCCTGCCGCCTGTTTGAAAATCCAAACTTCTAACCGCTCTGCTACCATACCTACGTAACAATAAAAAATAAACTAGAAAGATTATTTCCTAATGTATCGCCAAAAAAATCGTAAAAAATAATAAAAATTTATAATTTTAATACGTTAGTCGCATAGAAATATACGAAGAACAATAATGGAATCAAAAATATGCCAAGAAGCAAAAAAAATAAAAATAAAAAAGTAGCCCTGTGCAGGATTCGAAGTCAGGAATCCACTTAAAAGTAGTCGCTGCATAGTATAATGGGCTACGGCGGATCACAAACTTAAAATTGATTATAATCTTGTTGGAAAAGGCAAAATTTTAAAAACATAAATTTTTCAAATGTTAAGAACTAAATAAATACGTCAAGTATGATGTCTCTATGGAAAGAGAAAGATTGGTATTTTGTGCTGTAAATTGCGACGGCAAAATCAGAAATTCGGCTCGGCACGAGAGAATCGAAACCGGATTTTTTGACATTTGTGACAGTACCGCTGTCGGGTTATTGAGTAAACCACCGCTCGCCACCAAACACACCATTCCCAGACCGACAGACTGATGGGTGGGTATTCACTGGGTGATCAATATTAAGGTACATTCTGTCCATTTATAAATAGAGCACATTTTGTGACACTAGCTCTCGGTCTATTATGGTCAATGGAAAACAAACAGCTACATCTACTTTTCCATGTCCATATTTTTTTGTTACTTTGCAAAGTTTGCGAGATCCTAAAAATCCAGACACCATTATTCAAACAAGTGATGATTGGTTCGTAAATCATTTATTCTGGAACGGTCTGGTGTTGTTGCTCATTGGGAGAGAAAGGACTCTTTCATGGCCTCAAAACCTGAACTTGATTTCAAAAAAATTTCATGGGAAAGCTTTTGAAGGAAATGTGTGCAGAAAATTAATCATGGGTTCAGATAAATTGCTGGACAGTACAATCTAACAAGGCATAGGAGGGCCTCTAATGCTTCTCCCGTACGTCGCAGCATTCAAAACCATGGACAAAATAGTGCGTTCTGGTTTTGCAGTGAGAGGGTTTGGTCAGATTTGCACCAGCATATTTTTGATCTAAAATAAGCTTTCCTCTCTACAAATGTGATTGAGAAAATACATATTTTGTTAAAACACGTTGAAGAAGCCCTTGAAATCCTGGGAGAAGGAGAAGGTTTTGGTTTGTGGTCCGAACAGGCTGGTGAGTCGGTTCATCACCAATTTTTGAAATTCTGGAATAGGCGAAAAGTAAACAACATTCTAGATCCAAACTACCCTATGAAGCTCAAGGAGGCTGTTGCACATCATATTTCTTCCAAACACATTTCATTTTGATGAACATTTTAATTTCAATGAATATTGTACTGTTATTTATTTGTTTTCAAGTTCATTATAATTCCTTTAAAAAAACTCTATTATGTAATAACGAAATAAACAAAGGCATGCCTATTTTTATTTTTCCATAATATATCTGAAATATTCAATTCTTTATTCTGTCTGATCCCACTCATGCCATGTCATATACATGATACAATATACACTATAATTATTATATGCGACTTCCGGTAACGTATATGATGTATTATAGCAAAAATTCTTCGAATATTCGGAAATTGACGATCATTTATGTATATGAACCATTATGACATGGGGTCCAAATTCTTCCGTTTCCTGATTCTACAGACTATAATCCTGCATGGTGAGTTTTCGTCGTTAACATACTGCTTTCTGGACACCAAGTAATTTTTAAAATTTGTACTCATTACTTCGAGTGCTTCACAAAGAAGCCTTAATGTTTCGTAATCTCAGAAAGAACTCACAAGCATTCGAAATACTTGCAAGTTTCTTAAAACATACCATTTTACTTCTCTCGGTTACCAAAGGGAAAAAATCACCCTCCAATATTTCTTCCAGACCATCTAGATTACGAAAATCAAGGTCTTTCAATTCCATCAACCTGTCTGTCAGTCTGTTGGCGCTATATCTAAAAAACTATTTGACGGAGAACAATTCTGATAGATAGTTGACACTACTGCCAGCAAAGAAAATATATAGGGTGGACTTCCTAAAGAGAATAAATAATTAAACAAATGCGATAAATGGCAATAATATTTGGCATATAGTTAACACAATTGGTAAGGAAGACTGCTATAATACTTTTAATGAAAAACATACTGGCCATCCTAAAAAATAATTCAACTATGGTGGAAAGGACCCTCAAATTTTAGTATGTTGTAGTTTTGACCTTTCTGAACAAAAGTCTCCATGGGCACAAAAAAATTTTTATGACAGGATTTCTAGATATTGGCCGAAGAAAGTCGTAATTTCGTCGATATGAAGACATTCTTTGGTCAATATCTCGAAATCCTGACATTAAATTTTTTTGTGACATTAGAGACTTTTGATTAACATCACAAAAAATTTTAATGCCAGGATTTCGAGGGTCTCGACGAAATTACAACTTTCTTCTGCCAATATCTCGAAATCATAAACTCTCTCAATATTTACGTAGACCTTTCATATTTAGCTCCTTTTATTTATTTTTTTCTGTTTGATGACCACTTTTGATTTTTGAGCCACCCATTATGTCCACTTTTGTTGAAGCAAGAATCTCTTCATAGAGGCAATTTTTCTGACAATCAAGGCAATATTACCCATGGATATTAATAAATCATACAAAAATTCTGTTATTTTACGATTTTTTTTATTTTGAAATGGGTTACAATTAAACAATCATAAATAGTATCAATAAATAGCTATTTAGATATAAAATATCTTTCATAATATGCCTTTATAAAATTTATAAAAACAACAAAATTACCTAAGATTGTGCTTAAGCGGTTACCTACAAATTTACAAATCATGATAAATTTTAATTTTGTTATAATCTATTGGTGTTAAGTCTCGTGGTATGCGTGAATATTTTAAGCCTGTTTCATTGGCAACTTTTGCAATAACATCTAAGGCATAATCTAACTGTTCTTTGGTGTGTGCTGCTGAAAGGCATATACGAATTCTGCCTTGAGTTAGAGGTGTCGCCGGATAACCTACTCCTACTGTAGCTATTTTTTCTTTAATCAAAGTCCGGACCATTGCCCTGTAAGAGAAAACAACACATCAAAAGGAGTAAAGACAATTGGGAGAGTGATACTCAGATAGAACGTAGTATTCAAGAAAAAACTTGGTAAACCTGAATGATAGATACTATAATAACATCAATTATATACATAACCAAAAAATGGTTGTAAAAGTAGTCACAAAAAAATAATGTTGGTATACCTCAGGGATCAGTACTGGATCCATTGTTGTCAATATTATATATCAATGATTTACCTGAACATATCCCAAGTAGCACCAAAGTGACAGTAACTGAGATAGGAACTTCGTATGAGTAATCATTACGTAATTGCGACTAAATTTACGACTTTGGTGTAAAAATAACTTCATTTGACAAGTCTACAGTCCCTGCCTCGTAGTTTCTACCACTAATGATTACTTTATAGTTATGCAACTTCTACGTAGCTTTTGTGGTACATGGGAACGTGGTAGTTACCAGTGGGACGACTTTCGGGTTTTCAGAACTTGAAGGTGGTAAACTATAGTAGCAGCGACTAACTCGCATCACTGAAATGTGACTTCAAAGTTGCAATCACCTTCAAGTAGCTTTAATAGTTGTCGCGACGTTCTGGGAACCTTCACTATTTCTTTAAAGTAGTGGAACTTGTAAGTAATATTCATAGGTGTTAATGACGTTACTGCTACCTACAGAACTGTGTATGGCTACTACAAAGTGCACATCACCTCTGAAATTTACCATGAAGTAAATTTCTCCATCTAGTTCCCAATGTTGACCATAGATAAAGTTAATGCAACAAACCCCAACTAGCACCAAAGTGACAGTAACTGAGATAGGAACTTCGTATGAGTAACCATTATGTAATTGCGACTAAATTTACGACTTTGGTGTAAAAATAACTTCATTTGATGAGTTTACAGTCCCTGCCTCGTAGTTTCTACCACTAATGATTACTTTATAGTTATGCAACTTCTACGTAGCTTTCGTGATACATCGGAACATGGTAGTTACCAGTGGGATGACTTTCGGGTTTTCAGAACTTGAAGGTGGTAAACTATAGTAGCAGCGACTAATTCGCATCACTGAAATGTGACTTCAAAGTTGCAATCACCTTCAAGTAGCTTTAATAGTTGCCGCGACGTTCTGGGAACCTTCACTATTTCTTTAAAGTAGTGGAACTTCTAAGTAATATTCATAGGTGTTAATGACGTTACTGCTACCTACAGAACTGTGTACGGCTACTACAAAGTGCACATCACCTCTGAAATTTACCATGAAGTAAATTTCACCATCTAGTTCCCAGTGTTGACCATAGATAAAGTTAATGCAACAAACCTAACCTATATAATATGTTTGCCTAACCTAGACTAGAATTATATGCTGCTATATTATGCTATGCAACATTTTATTCAAAATAAGGCAACAAAATTTAATATTTCAACACAGTTTTATTACACCTACCTTTTCTTCTATGTTATCTATCATCTAATAGTATATTATACCAACAAGGTTTATGTTTATTAAGTCGTTGATATATGGCTGCATACAAATAAATTGCGACAGCTGATAGGTTTTTCAATGTGAAGTTAGATAAATGATAAACAGCAAAAGCTAGGAACGCGTTCAGTCTAGACCTCAACGTACGACTAACACGTACGTTCTGAATCAAATCGGGAAAAATGTAACCATGAAGTAGCAGCGGCAACTTTGAAGAGGTAATTTGTGGAAGTCACAACTTTGCTACGACTTTGAAGTGATGCTACAGTTCCATTCGCAGATTTGTGGTAAATATAACTTTAAAGTTACATATTTGCAGTTTTCGTCACTATCGCCAAGTAGCAATTACTTTCAAGTAGCATTTCTTGATGAAAACGACCTTAAAGTCATATTTTCTGAAATACGCCATGTTGATAGCCAAAATTATCGACGCCATTGTTATAATACATGAACCATAATTTCACAATTGACTAATAAATTTAATTTATCACCATTTCTTCACCAAATACAACAAATGAATACATAAAAAGTAGTGTTAAGTTACGAAGAACAATAAAAAATAGGTTTCGGCCTCTATAGTGTGTCATATTCTCGCATGACATTACATATTTTAAAAACAATATTTTTAATAAAAAATGCAAATTTTAAAGGCGTGTGGTTCGATTCGGACGTTTTATCATTATGTTTGTCAGTAAAATTGCATTCGTTTTAATTGTGACCCTTAGACCATTGGAAAATAGCACAAGTTTTGCTGTCTAATATTACCTTCTGATATTCTATTAAATTTCTGAGTTAGGGAAATGAACAAGAACAAGAATCATATATGTAAGAATGAAACATAAATATAATAAAATCGGTTGCCAGACAAAGAAGGAGCAACATCGATTTGAAAGAGTAGGGAGTGGTAAAGTTTTCTGAAAGTTGCAGCGTCTACACCGCCACGTCGCCGCTCCGGAGCAACAACGTCATTGGAACGTAGCCAGACAAGTTCCAGGAACGTGGCTGGAATGTTATCGTCACCAATAAATATTTCCCATTTTGTTCATAAACACGTATTAGTAACGTTCCTATTACGTGCCTGTGACTAGTACCAAAACACTTTAAAGTGCCTACAATAGTCATTGCTACGTTCCCACGACTAATTGTGCTAGTTGGGATCACGGAAGGCATAGTAACGATGTTTGCCAATAACACCACAATCTGTGTAACTAGTATTGCTCCTGAGGAGCTACTAGCTAACATAAAAACAATGTACAATAAATTAGATATATGGTGCAAGAGAAATAGGCTAAGCAAAAATTAAACAATTAATATATACTTTCATAAGAGAAAAATATAGGATCCTTCAACTTCGTCTGAAATAAATGTAATATTATCTAAGGAGACTAAATTTTTAGGCACCTTAGGTACCTCTACTGATAAGTCAGTCCCATAAATATATCCAAAATGTTGCTTTAAGTAAGTGAAGTCTATGATAAAGTTGACTTTAAATTCTCTTTAATGTCCGCTTCTGTTCCATAAAGCAGATTGGAGTATCTGTTATACAAAGTTACAATTTTGGAATATTTTGATCTGTTGGCTACATGAAATAGCATGACATTATAGTCTGTTTTTAAACCAGGAGAAGCGTTTTAAATTTAACGCGCTAAATCATACATCTGTGATTGGATACGCTCTCGCCAGTTTTACACAAGGCAATAGTCCTAAATTTTGACATATTGTAAAAATTTTAATTTCATGTCATAAATTATTGGGTATCATTTCTATTTTATTGTTTGCCCATTATATATCAGTTTTTAATCCCATCTGAAGGTAAAAGTGGCTAATTACTTGGTGCCTTTATATTGTGTAAATAGTATGGATGCTGTATAAAATACCTAGAGGTCAAATAGAGGTCGTTCCATTATATAATGTAATAAAATACACATAAAGACATGGTAATCGTGTATTGTTGGTTGCCCAAAACGCCAAAAAGGTTTTAATGTATTTTCTGGTTACTTATATGGTGTGAATAGAACTGCCATGTTTACTCCTCCTGGTTTAAAAATAGACTATAGCTACTATGCAATGTGACTGCTTTCTGACAGTATTTCATCTTATTTATTTGATCCTAAACTAACATTTTCTATCTGTTGATTATTAGATTTGTTAAAAAACCATGTATTATCTGCAGTAGTGTACATTACTACACCGAATCTTTGGTACGGTGTTCATAAAACGTGGTGCAACTGTCATTAAGAATACTCGATGTTTACAAGTTTCCAGTGTAATACACTCAGGACAATATTTTTACTCTATAAGTGCATTACACTGGAAATTTGTGAACACCAAGTATTTTTAATGACAATTGCACCAAGTTTTTTAAATACTGTGCCAAAGATTTATTATAGTAAAGTACACTAGTGCAGATAATGTAGGGTTTTTGAACAGATCTATTAATAAATGAAATCACAGCACCAAACACTTGTTAAAGACAGAAAAAAATTGTAGGTTTAATCGCAAAAAAGACCAATTTCTGGATTTGGTAAAGGAGCCTTTTACATGGTCTCCTGTAATATATGATTATGGATTGGATTTCACAAGTTTCTTTTTACATTTTTTTTACCTTTTGAGATTAAAAGTGACTTTATTTTGTTTACGGAAGCGGCTCTTAGAGCAGTAAGTAACTTAAAAATCATTTATTATTGTTCTCGGTTTGATATGTAACAGAATAATTAACAAACCCCCAAAGCATCTAGTTCACAATGACATTACTAAATCTGATATACATTTTTTATAAAATCATATCAAGATTTATACTTACGCAATTTTTGAATAAAGGTACACTAAAATGGGCACAACCGGTGAATCCTCATTTCCATGAATAATAACACCCATCTGCTCCAACCTAAGTCTAAAGTAACGAGTGTTTCTTGCTAAGGTCTCAAGCCTCTTTTGGCCCTCATTTGTGCCATCCCGACCCATAAGGATATTTATAACTGATATGATTTGTGCGGCAAAAGGAGGGGGCATTGCCCAGGCATGTCGAGAGGCATAACTTTGGTCCCGCAAATATGTTATGAATTTCTGAAAAAATGGAGAACTATTAATATCATAAAGACATATTTTTTAAATATTGCATTTGGAATCGGAAATTTATCAATTTCTGAGTATTTTTGGTTTAAATTTTGTTTTAAAAATGTCAGTATTCAACAGCATCATCTCACACAAATTACATATAGTAATATCTACTTTAAAACATCTTTCATTTGTCTTGTCAATCACATCTGTCAAATAAATTTCAAAATGTTGTTGTGGAAGGAATAAAGTCAGTTTCAACAAATATATAGAGGAGACTGAGTGCCCGGCAGTCTCCTCTAGCAGAGAATTCATTTTGGGAGAACGTTGGCCTACTTTGGCCGACTTGAGGGATATTCCCCTAGGCAGCATCACCACATTCTTCATAAGATTAGGATGGTTGGAGGTATAGGTGGAATCTTGTATCCTTCGGGAGGATGTACAAGGTGCCCAATGGGGCCTAGGTGCTGCGGTCTGTCTTTGTGACTGCCCTCCCACAAACTCCAAGCAGAATTCGAAAAAATTACAAGAGCACTCTATTTTTTATATGAAATATAATCATAAACAAATCTGCAAAAATGCAAAAAATCGCGAATTATTTTTTACATTTTTGTTTATACTTTTTTCTGAGCACATATAGGGATTGCTTCGCAGAAAATAAAGTTAATATTTCAACCGTTGAAATGAGCTTAAAAAAAGGTTCTATGATGAAAATTGACTGATATATTGCCGTTTAAACTTCATTATTTTTTGTCGATATTAACTGCTTTTGCTTATTTACCCCTTTTTAACAATTGTCAATGAAAAATTGTTATTTTTATTGAGCACAATGCAATTTCAAAAAGTTATAGGATAACAATAAACTTGTTTTTAAATTGTAAAATTAATTTGTTATTGTAAAAGAAAATAAATAACATACAACTTTTGACCATTTTTTTTTCAGTTATTAAGATTTTTCGACTTTGAACAATTTGTGTTATAGAAGTTTTTGTATGTCTACATTATAAATATTGGTTTACTACCTAAAATGAGTTTGTAAGGTTGCCGAGTATAATTCAAAATCAGCATTTTGAATGACACTCAAGACAGTTCAAGAAATACAAAATTTACTTTGTCGTAACAGCTGACGCAACAAAATTACATAGGCAGCGAGTATATTATAAATACAGCAGTGGCAAGGAAACATTTTTAATCCCCCACAGTGGGGTTGGAACAAACCAAAAAATGGATTGATGACGATTCACACGACACAGCCTCCTGCACCACAGACTTTGCTCGAGCGGATTGCTTGTGTATGCTTGAAAGGCTGCCGTGGAAACTGTGGTTGCAGCAAATTGAATATATTATAAAACATTTTTTGCAAAGAATGCACAGGAGTTGACTGTGAAAAGGCAAGTATGACAGATATGTCTGAAGAGGACGTCGATGCAGACATCGATGAAGAAATTGATTTTCAAATTGACAATTGCAATTTTGTTGATGAGACACCAGCCTAACTCTTATGTACAAAAATTCACAGATTTCGCAACCATCAGGACATTGAGAATGATAACACCATACATAAAACATAAACTTTTTCTTCAACTTTTTCCGAAACAGCACGATCCGCTACACCGCTGTATTTCGACCTTAAATGAAAACTGGCAATTTGACCCCCTGTGATATATGCAACCCACATTACATTTGCGTATATCAGCTGTTACGACAGTCTCATACTACCGCGACACCGCTGTCTTTTGACCTTGAACAAAAACTGGTAACTCTACCCTCATATACAAACATTTCCAATGTTAAAATCTCAAAAAATTATTCCTTGTATTATTCCATTTTTTATTTGCAATAATTATTACATTTTACGAATTAAAATAAAACATGTTATTTATCAGTCAGTAACATTAAAATGGCGTTATACCTAATAAAAATAAAGTTTATCGTTGAAAATTGGCTCCAAAAGGGAAAAAAGCGACTGACGGTAAAAAATTGACTTTGAGCGGCAATTTCTCAGTCAATATTCATCGTAGAACCTTTTTTTAAAGCTCATTTCAACTGCTGAAATCGCTGCTTTATTTTCTCTACCACTATACCTATCTCTGCTCAGAAAAAAGTTCTAAACAAAAACGTAAAAAAAAACATCGCGATCTTTTGCATTTCTTGCAGTTGTGTTTATACTTATATTTCATATAAAAAATGGTGTATTTAAGGTTGCAAAAGCTATTTCGATGGGAAATTCGATTTTCTATAAAAAAGCACTAAATTTTTTCGAATTCTTGAGTTAATGAAAAGAACCAAAAAAGCCACCCTTTTCACCCCATTCTCAAAAATGCACCCCTGAATTTAGTAGCATTTTGTGATTTTATCTTTTTAGGTGGCCAACTAATGGATGAAACAATAAAAACCCTTTAACGCAATTGTTCCTTAATCGTTACATAAAAACCAGGTGTCTTTTTCCTTTTACTTATCACCAGTTACAGAGACCGAAATTGAAAAATTAATTGACTCGCTTAGCTCATCAAAATCCAGAGACTATTACGACTTAAACAGTGACTCGCTTAAATTAGCTAAAGAAGAACTATTATCTCAAATCACTTATTTTATAAATAGTTGTTTTGAAAATGGTATATATCCTGAAAATCTCAAGGTATCTAAGGTTACTCCCATCTTCAAGAAAGGACAGAAAGATTTGTTCGAAAACTACAATATCCATTATCCCTGTATTAGCCAAAATATTAGAATTAGCCTATAAAATCCGACTAATGGAATATTTTGAAAAGAAAAATCTAATTAATCCATGTCAATATGGTTATAGAGCAGGTAATTCAACAGTGGATGCATTAACAAATATAATAATATCGATAAGAGATGAACTTGAAAAGGGAAACATGCCTGTAGCGTCTTTCATAGATTTGTCTAAGGCCTTTGATTGTGTTTCACATGACCTACTCCTATTGAAATTAGAAATGTACGGTATCAGGGGGCCGGCTTTGTCTTTTATAAAAAGTTACATATCAAATAGATATCAGTGTGTACATACAAATGGTGAGACTTCGTCCCTTAAATCACTTAGGTATGGAGTTCCTCAAGGATCCATTTTAGGTCCAATATTATTCATTATATATATAAACGATATCTCAAATTTCCTTGAATTTAAATCTATTTGCTATGCTGATGATACAACCCTACTGTCAACAAGTAAAGATATTAGCTCTCTCACTAACATATTTAATGAAATGCAATCAAAGGCCAATGTATATTTTAATAACATTAAATTATCCTTAAATGCAGAAAAAACACAAACATTGATTTTTAATCTAAACACGCATATAAATTGCACCACTCGTCCTGTAAAATGTCTTGGCATTTTTCTTGACAGCAGATTAACTTGGGAATCACATTCTGAATACCTTCAAAAAAAATTATCAAGTAACGTTTATCTGTTAAAGAATCTAACCAATATGATAAATGAAGACACACTTCTGCAAGCTTACCATGCCATATTTCATAGTGTTATGTCATATGGTCTTTTACTTTGGGGAGGCTCAGCACACACATCTAAAATATTATGTATCCAGAAATGAGCAGTAAGAGTTATTACAAATTCTAAATACAATGAAAGTTGTCGGCCGTTATTCAGAAAGCTAGGAATACTTACTTTAACTAATCAATATATATATGCATGCCTAAATTATGCTAAAAAATATTCAGCTAATCAAAATTCAAACAGAAATGGAACCAGACTTAATCTCATAATTGCTCCACATTTTCGCCTCTCCAAAAATCTAAACTCATTTAGATATATTTCTATAAAATTATATAATTTATTACCCATCGAGTGGAAAAATTTAACACACCTTAAATTTGAAAAAACTGTTAAGACATTTCTAAAAGATAATGTATTTTACGAGATCCAAGAGTTTATTAACCATTTTAGATTTTCATTTTAATATGTTTTGTTTGTATTTTTAACTTGTATTTTATTTAGTATGTAATTTTATTTAGTGATGTAATTTCATTGTTTTGATAATATTTTATTCAGTTAAACATAAGTAAAATTGACGTATGTATACAACGTAATATTGTCCAACATGAATAAAAATCTATCTATCTATCTATCTAATAAATCACATAACCAATAGCCTAGGACTATTAATCGAGTTTTAAAAACATTTTTTTTATTCCGTCACTTTTTTGTTAATTTTTATCTCACATCATTAAGTTTTTGATGTGAAGCACAAAGCACACTTTGAACATGTAGGATGCTAAACTATTTCGTCACTACTCTGTGTATGCAGCATTTCAAAATTTCAAAGAAAAAGAAAAGGTTTTTTTTTAATGCTAGAGTAGAATGCAGGTTCCCAGAGAAGCCAATTTTTAAAATCTGAATTGAAATAAAGAACATAATAGCTAACGCCTTAAGTTTTGTGATGGATGGCGGTAGTCCATCAGAGTAAGACCCTAAGACCCTCTGACCCTCCTACTGGTACTGGAATACCTGAAAAGCACTTATGGTACATTCAAAACAGTACCAAAAATCACTTTAAAATGGCCATTTCCAAGAAAGAGACTCCGGTAGGGAAATATTTATTATTTTTGGCCATAAATTTTATAATAAATTTATTTCAAAATCTGTAAGATTTAAGTAGAACCATAACAAGACTATTACTATTAATTTTCACTCAATAATTCCAGTCATTTCCAAAATAGTTAGATTTAATAGTTTTGTGTTTCTTTTTTTTTATTAACACAATAATAATTATTATTATTATTATTATTATTATTATTATTATTATTAAAACTATGAAATAGGAAGATTAGCATAACCTTTAAATTTAACTATTTTATAAACCACTGAAATTATTGAGTGAAAATTCATAGTAATAGTGTTGTTATGGCTCTACTTGGGTAGTCTTATAGTTCTTTTAACTATACGTACATTTCTGTGCAGTGAAATACCATACACTTCAAAAATCAAATAATCCAGTTTTTAGCAATATTGAGTAGTGTGAATCAGTCTTTTCGGAATTTAGATTTTTTATTATTATACAGATTATAAAAAACTGACATTGTTTGTGAAACGTCATAAGTAAGGTATTTGAATAATGTTAATCCAGAAGAAAAACATACTTATTTTCATTGGTAAACACAACATTGTTCCAAAACTTCAACAACATAATTTAAACAAAACAGAATCCGGGCTTGCTTCTGTTATTGTTAATATGGTCTTCATGACACCTGCACAGTTTTTTAATTTCGATTTTCCTATCTTTTGGCCAGCTGTTGACCTCGATGCTGGAAAATTTGTCATGAAGACAGCATCTCCTGTTTAAAACGGATTTTCCCTTAAATATCCAAGGGGCGTTTAATCTTGAACGAGATTTGAACTTCTCGGTCGGCCTGAACCGTCTTTTCTCTTTACGCTACCTTCCTCCTCCCACCTTTTCTTCACACTCATAACAATACTTTAATTTAATTGATAATTGTTAGCAACTACTCTAATAGACCAGCCATCTCTCTTCAATTTTAGAGAGAATTAAAATTTTTTCATGTTCAGTTAATTTTGGCATTGCGAAAATATGACACTGCCAGTGATAAGTAAATAAAAAATGGTTTAATATAGCGAAAAAATAGGTCTACGGAATTTCATTGCACAGAAGTGTACTAAGAAAAAAATTATGGCCATCTTAAGGACTTAAAATAAGGGCTGATAATACTTTTACTTGCATACTTAAAAAAAAATACTTAAATTATTTTAAGGTACTTTTTCCATTTTCGGAGTACTTTTACTTAATAATAATAATAATAATAATAATAATAATAATAATAATAATAGGTCTTTATTTTCCCAAAATATAACAAAAATAAATACATGATTAAAAAAAAAGTGCAGGAAAAACGCCGAAGATCAGGTGGTTGTGCAAGACAAATAACCTTTGTATTTAATCTTAAGCGTAGATAACAGCAATATGGCAAAAAGAAATAAACATTTAATATTAAAAAAAACAACCAATCAATATAAAGTCGCAGGCTTTAAAAATATGTGTGTTATATAATATATATTTAGCTAGTAGAATAAATAAATAAATTAAATTAAGGAGAATTCACCTATGGTGCAATATTTTGTTCAGTCAAAAGATGTCTTTTTAAAGTAGATTTGAAGGCTGGTAACGTTTTACTTTTTCTATATGAATGTATAGAATTGTAGGAGTAAGTGTACCCTTGAAACGAATATTCAAGTTGTGGACGTCTGTTCTATACGGAATTTTTTTATCGAGATATTTAGGAGTTTTATTATTAAGAATTTTATGAAATAAACAAGCAGAGTGCACATTGAGAGCGAAACAATATATTTTAGACCACTTGTATTCGGTACTTGTCTGCTCACACTCCTTCCCAAATCAACCAAGTTAGTTACTAATACTATCGATTCATGAAGGTGTCAAATTGTGGGCATTTTTTCAATTTCAAGGTCAATAAATGTCTAAATTATTTGTTTCACTTTTAAATTTTAATATAAATAACGACAATACGAAAACATCGTAAATCAAAACCAACATGATCCAATAAAATATAAATAACTGGTATAAAAATTCATTGGTATGAAAATCATTATTATAAAACATTTAATATACGGGGATTTGTAGATAAGTCCCATTTGCATTAGTTTATTAATTAAAACAGCCGATAACTTTTATGCTGTCTGGAACTTCATATTTTTATTGCAATTGTGACCTTTACTCACATTGACAAATGAGAACATATATATAAGAAAAATCTGCAAAGCAGATGGTACACTCTACATAGAAAAAAAGCCTAATTATGAGTGAAAGCCGTTTCCAATACATTTTTCATTAAAACATAGCAAGTTTCTTCTTTGGTAATTGTATTAACTACATACCAAGATTATTACCCCTGTTGCATTTTTTTAATAATCATTTTCCGAAGAGCGACTATACCCTCTATATTTTTCAGTAAAAATGGTATTATTAGATTTCTTTCTTAACAATAACGTCAACTACTTAACAACAATAATTTTACTGTGATGTCAAGTAGGTTCTATATATTTAGCTCTACCAAACAAAAAGACTGATGGAATCAAAATACAAGAAAGTTTGCCCTTTAAAAATCGACGCTTTTTACTTGGGGGTGGTTCCCCCCCCCCCCCTTCTGGAGAGGTAGACAATAAAGTAAAACAGTAACCACCAAATCTAATATAGAATTATATTGTAGATAAATAGGTAGTGGTACAATTTTTCATAAAAATTTATATTTTCCAAGTTATAACGCTTTGAAGTTTACGATTTTAGCTTTAAAAAATTGGTACCTTGAGACTGTTTTTCGTAAATAACTCAACAGTCTTACATTTATGGAAAAAGTGGTATGGTACAAAAAATAAGATTATGATACTACAAATATTTTATTTTTTGTTTATTTTTGTACGACGAATAGTTTTATGATGCTAAAAATACATATAATAGCAATTAAAGGTCTTGAAGATCCCTTTGATATTTTCTACCTGTACAGCTTGAAAAATAATAAAGTTATGTGCAAAACAATGAGTGCTTTGTAATTTTTCTGAAAAAAAAATTAGAATTTTTCTGCTGGCCACAGAATGAAAATTCAAAAAATCTGTACTGGTTATTATCAATCTTCATCATCTTTTAGTATGGCAGGCAGTGACAGTCAATTGTGACTCATTTCGCTACACTTGATATTTTCAATTTTTGATGTTTATGATGGATAAATTCTACTACTGACAGTCTGCCAATGCACCGGTACAACAAGGAGTGACAGGAATTTTTTATTAAATTTGAAAATCTGGATGCATATGGGAGTTGGTAATTCACAGAAATATATCAATATTACAAAATTATACGAAAATTTAGTTATGTCAAGCTTTACCCGCATTCCATTCATTCACTGGTTGCGACTATAATCCTTCGTTTTACCGAAAAGGAAAAAAGCGACCATTCAAAATTTTGGTAGAATCTCAGAAATATATATAGATGCTTTTATAAAAATAAGTGATTTAAATAACAATACTGATATTTTCCCAATTTTGCAAGAGTATGTTTATCAAATTTAAGGATTAAAAAAATGTCGCAAGAGTTGCTGTATTCAATAAGACTTATCTTTTGAATTTTTCAACTGGACAATTTCCAACTGTAATTAAAAATATCGATGGAGTGACACTGCCACCTTGTCAGGCTGAATTGTTGCAGCATACAAGGAGAACAAGATATATTTCTCATTTTTGGAGACACGCTTATCTTCCTGAGCCTATAGAATTCTCTCCACTTAAATATGGCTGGGATTTAGTTGAACAAAAGCATGTCTTTAAATGATCTGAAGGAGATGTAATCCCTCAATCAATAAATGAAATAAGTATGCGATGGATGAAGTTCAAGGATCCCAACTTCAAGGTAAACAAAATTTCCTAATTGGAATATCAATTCACAATCATGTTATTATCTATTAATGGATATGATTACAATAATTTATTATTCAATTACAGATCAAGAGGCTAGAGAGTCTTTGGATGACGAGGATCAAGATGCTGATGAGATTTGCTTGGAAGAAGAAGATATTTGCGATGATACCTCTGAATACGATACGGATACCTCATCAATTTTTTAAGCAAATTTTAATTACAATCTATTATTGTTTTCAAACAAATTATATTTTAAATTGAATGTGATGCACAATTATTTGAAGAGCACTAGCATTATTCAATGAAATGAAAATTATTGATAGACATATTCTTTTAATCACTCGAATTCCAATTCAGTTGTTCATTAATTTTTTCGTCATTTTTTCTACATATAAAATGTTAAGACTGATAATGCTACAACTGAAACTCTCAAAAGAAGTTAATTACTAATCAACATGAATGAAAATTCTAGTCTGCTAATAATTTTTTATAAAATTTATCAAAATGATAAAGGTGGCAGACGCATGGCTTCGTTCATGCCGACTCGCAGACTGTTAATTTTGCTTTCAATTAATTATAAATAATCTTTTCACAAAGTTTTATTCGTAGCAAAATCATTCACGGATTCAAAAAATTTTCGTCTTTCCTGGAACTCACTGTCGTGCTTTTCGTTTGGCAGACTGTTATTTTTCGTAAATGTACTCATGGTAGCATTAAAATAGGTCAATGAAAATCGTAGCGAAGATCAGTCCAGAAAACTGTCGCTGCCTCCCGGACTATTTGTCATCAAATGGTTCAGCCAATTCACGTTAATCCATTTTTCAAAATAAAATTTAAAAAAATACGGTAAAAACGACACGACTAACCTTACTTAATAAAAAATATGTTTAATCTCGATAATCTTTGGTAATCGTATCCAGGCCTGTAGCTAGGGGTGGGCCAGGACGGGCTAAGCCCGTCCTGGAATGTTTGCCCGTCCTGCGGCGACTGCAGAAGATAATTAAAATCACAGTACAACCAAACCACAGTTGGTAAATGGAAATAATTGTTCAGAGGACATAGACCAAGCCACAGTCATGGACAAAAATAAGGGGAATAAGGGGAAGTGACCCAACTGTATATTATTAAACTGTGACCAAGCTCCCACCGCAAAAATGGTGCCCAATCGAACACCTAAAAATGAAAATGTGAAAATGGTTGCAAAACGTGTAAAAATCATGTTACGCCCGGCAGACAGGTAAAAATTTGTTAATTGTTATTTTTCATGAAATAATAATGATAATACTAGATTTATTGCCCAACAGAATAATCCTATTAAAGAACAATGTAAATGTCAATAAATGACAAAATAGTTATATAGAAAATACAAATACAAAAATAAAAACCATGATATGAATAAGTACTGCCAATACAGTAGCTGTTATCTAAAAAAAAAAATGAGAAATGCTAGTACACATATAATGACGATGAAACATATTCTTTATAGGATTTTGCAAACAGCAGAAAAAACTATATATGAGAACTAAAAGAAAAACTGTGTAAAAATATTAATGAAATCTTTGCATTCTTTCGATAACCTGAATTCTGGTTATGCTAGCAAATTAAAATCCTAAAATAAATTTGTCTAATTTTTTATTTGACAATTCTCATTGTAACAATAGCATCCACATAGGCCCCTACGGCCATGCAGATTAAGCTAGTATCTACATGACCCCCTACGGTCATGAAGTTTCAGTTAAAAATGAGAACAAAGGCCTAAAATGAATTTATTTACCTATCTTGTCTTAAAATTTTTTTCATTCGGGTGGATTACATTTTCATGAAAACTCTAATTGTTTCTTGGAAATGCTTAGTCTTTGAAACGTTTTTCGCCCTTATTCTGGAGCTCATTAGAAAGACATAAAGCCACTCATAAAGATGTTTCATGCAAAACCAAGACAATTTCCATGAATAAGTATGAATTAATTATACTTGACATTGACTGAATCTTCATGACCATAGGGGGTTATGTAGATAGATACTAGCTTAATCTGCATGGCCGTAGGGGACTATGTGGATGCTATTGTTACAAGTAGAATTGTCAAATAAGAAATTAGACAAATTCATTTTAGGATTTCATTAATATTTTTACGCAGTTTTGCTTTCAGTTCTCATAGATAGTTTTTTCTGCTGTTTGCAAAATCCTATAAAGAATATATTTCATCGTCATTATGTATGTTATGAGTTTTGATTATTATTATTATTCTTATTACAATTATAAATTTTGTATGTTCAAAACTGTTTCTGTTAAGAAATTTAGATATCTGTTTTTTACGGGGGTTAATTACAATTGAAAATAACAATAACATATTTAGGTTCACGGGCCCCCCCTGAAAGTTTGTTTGCCCACCCTTAAAGGATTTCTAGCTACAGGCCTGATCGTATCTCGATGCTACGATTAAATTTAACTATAGCCAAGTCCACATTTAACTTCGATTAAGCCCTAACTGAGCCTGAATGTAACCAAATCAACTGGTTAATATTTAGTCAGAAGCTAAATTAACTTAATCGGGACCGAAAGTAATGACCGTGAGTTAATAATTTACCAGTAGATATTAAAAACAGTACCATTTCAAATACAGGCTAAAAAAGTATTTAATGGATGAGTAGCAATTTGTGATGCCTGATCAAAATTTAAGTATAGCCATAAAATACCGGTTTTGTATACCTATTGTCTATTATATTTACTGTATTGAATAAGATTACAATTTTATAGCCTGATAATTTTTCTTTGTGTTATTGTCATTTCACCAACTTGTTTACTAGATGCAATGTTCTTTTGTTTTTTAAATTTTAATATCTGATTTTTCAAGTAACAACTTTTTATGCTTTTATATCCTCATTGTTTATAGGTATTTACATTGTATTAGCCTTGGCTAAATAAAGGATTTATATACATATAATAAAACCAAACAACAAGTCTGTGACAGCATGACCAAGAAGCTTAGTGCAAAGCCTAACAGGCAACCGTAACGTAGGCGTTTTGTATGAAACGGTTTGAAATAACTAAGTACACCAAAAACATATTTTAAACAGTGTTTATGCAGCCAGACTTAAAAAGGTAAATCTATAGGTATCATACGAATGGAAATGTAAATAATGAAATATTTATTAATTTCAATACCGAGCATTCCACTATACTATTTTATATACATATCAAATATGAAATCAAAATTGTATGTCTAACAAAAGTTTACGGTTTACAGACATACGCACAAAAACTATTTTTCGATCTTTAAGATCAGGGTGTTTTGAAACGAATTTCTCGGCAAATTCTTCCTTCTCAGACCTCTTTCAGCCAGTTATAATATATTTATTTACCTTTGTCTAATAAGTCTAAGCTTTAAATCTCTTATGATTTAAAACTTTTACAACACAGAATTAAAAGACTGTAGGTTTCCAGTAATATGAAAAAATTATTGGGTACTTGAATATGACTATTATATAGCTTTGTAATTAAATCTTTAATCTGGATTATTTCAAATACCTATAATCCCCAGAAATAGGATCTAATTGCACATAAATAAAAGAAAAAAATTAAACATTTTTCCTTATGCTTAAGACCTGATGAAAAAATTTTTAAATCAAGATAGTATAAAATAAATAAGAAATCAATTTGGAGAAACCTACAATGCAAGAAAATTCACTAGATAAATTGAAAATCATCAATCCAACCTAATTTTAATTTTAGTTTGTAGGCTTGCCTTCTTGCATGTAGATTTTGTTTATTATAAAGGGGCTTTATGGAACTTAAGTACTCACGACAGAGAGCAGGGAAATCTCTCCTGTGAATAGCCTGTATTCATGTATTGCATAAATCAGTACCCTTGGGAGACTTGAAAGTGTGTACCTTTTCACTATTACTTTTATAATTATAACTACAACCCGAAATATAACATTTATTCACCGTTTTTATATAAAACCAAGAAACGTTATTTTTTTTTCAATTACATTTCTTAGTCCAATAATGTATAACTAGATATTACAGCTTTCTGCAACAAAGCTACAATATAAACTTCTTGATTTTGTAAACTTAAAGTGATATAATATTTGGAGGAAATTGAACACCTAGAATTTTTCAAAGTTCATAGTAATGGATCATTTTCAGTCACCTGATTTTGACACAAAGGAATGCTAATGTAAACAATTAGAGATGAGTTGCTAACAGAAGCAGTTTAGCTTATTAAAAAATAACAGCTTTTGTCCATCTCTAAAAAACAAAACAATGAGTTGTGTGCCCTCCACGCCGACATCGTGAGGTCAACTGAAAATGATCAATAGGGAACTTGCACATTTTTTTTATTGCATAAAAATGTCCGAATATGTAAGAAAATAAGATATGTAAAATATGACTCCTTAAATGTAACTAATTTGCTATAAATAATTAAAGTTTTACATGTTTGTGGATCACTTAAAACAGTTCAGATCCGTGTGACGTTACACCGTATGTAGAAGCAACGATGCAAGGCTATGCCGCAGTGTTAAAGTAATAATGATAACACAGGAGTAAGTATTTGTATTTACTATTATACAAATAACATTGGATAGATACTTTTTAAACTCAATAATAAAAAGTATGCAATGGAAAAATAAGATCAACAGGGTCAGTATGTCAAAATTGCCCCCCCTGCCCAAGAGAGGGCCCACTTCAGTTATTATTTTTTTTTTACAAAAATAGAATAAATTTAAAATTCTGAAAAAATTCATACATATAGTAATATGATAGACCTACAGCCTCAATTTTTTGGGGCTTTATTGGGCCCCTCTAAGGCCCTTAAAAATATTTTTTAATTTTTAAAGTCCAATATTTTTGTTATGATAAAGAGGTGTGGAAAATTTTATTTCATCACATTATTTGTGACCAAATAACGCAATTTTTAAGGTACTTTAGAAATGTGCAAACCTCGTGTGTCAGGCCTAAAATTCAATTTTTCCCTTTTTTTAACGAAAACTCATGTTAATTATAATAGGTTAAATAGCTTTTAATGCTTGAGTAATGAATAAACCCCTGGGGCAAAGAATAGTCCCCTGGGATCAATAGTCCTCCCATTGGATTGACCTCCTGGGGCCCAAGGACCAATCGTAAAAGTTTCCCTCTTGGGATCAAAAGTCATCCGGCATGGGTGAATAGTCTCCTAAAGAGCAAGAGAGCACTGGGGTCAAGAGACATCCGAATAACTCTTCCCCCTCCCCGAAGTAAGTATTCATTATGATATACCAGAAATTAAAATTAAGAAACAATTTTTGTCAAATAATATTTTATAAAATATATTTAAAAAATAAAATATTTCAATATCAAAAATAATACATATCTAAATATTTAAAGATATATTTAGTCCTCCTCACTGTCTTCTTCAATCATAAGATAGATTCTTCAGATCGAAGGGCCTCGTTTTGGCTGGGCACATTATTTTTGATAGATATGTGCCATAGAATAAATAGTAGATGATTGCTGCCACGTGGGAGCAAGATCCTACAGCGCATAGGACATTTGCACAGTTGCAGCAATACTCAGAAATTGCTGCAATACCAGCCTCCTTCAAGTCATAGTGGTTGTAGCACTTACTTAAGTATGTGTTTTTGTATATGTGGATTTTACTTCGAATCTAATTATACCCGGTGAAACTTTTAAATTAAATAAAATTCAACAGTTACCTCTTTTTTCATCATATAAACTTCAAAAATAAACATATTAGTAGTTCCAGATTCCACCGCGCTAATGGTGTTACACCCTGTGAGTGTAACAATATGATCCCTAGTAACACGAACGATCGATGCACCACCTCACGGCCTCTCAAACTTACATCTCTTTAAAGATAGTGATTTCCTCTTAAATTAAGAACTTAATTTCATTTGATTATTTGCCTTCTCATAAATGTGAAATTAATATTTAAAAAAATAAAAATACAATTAGTATTCTGGTGATAATCCATGTTTGAATATAGCAAGAGGGCTTACAATATTGTAAAGTTAGCCTGCTTGCTACATATGTTACATGAATATTGACCCCGGGGTTACTATTTACCAATTCTGGATGACTTCTTACCTCGGTGGGGTGGGGGTCGACTGGCGGGTTGGGAGCAGCTTTAGGTGACCTTTGACATCTTTTGACCTCTGCTTACCTTTCTGCTCTCTGGGAGACTATTCAACCATGCCTGGTGACTTTTGACACCGACAAGATAATATTTTACGAAAGAAGGTGGTCTTTGGGTCACAGGGGGTACCTTTGGGCTTTTCCCTCAATTTTTTTTTATTGTGTTATTGGAAAGAGCCTATCAAAATATTACTAAAAATGAATTTTTATTTTTTTTCTGAGCGCATAAAATACCACAAAAAAAATACAAATGTTCCGTAAATGAACAGCAGTTTGAAACGATAGCTTTCGGGCGCCAATGTGACGTCATCATAAACTGCACCAATCAGTATGAGATTAAACGGCCGTCAGAATTAGCTATGAAGGTGCATTCAAAAAGAACCTCACTTCTCTGCCTTGCTTTCCACAACCTGCAATTCTATTGGTGCCTGAAGTACATTTATGAGGAACTACCAATAGAACCTCATATTGCAAAGTGGTAACGCTTAATTGAGAACGTGCGTTTATGACGCCCATTGACAGTGCCAAGAAGATATCTGTCATAAATCACGAGAGTGCAGCCCAGCGTGTTTACTTCTTGTTTGGTGTTATAGTATTAATTTCTTTTAAAAATATGAGTAAATGTGAAGACAGATTTGTAAAAGGTCCACTAAAAGAAAGAACAATATATACATACGTTAAAATGATCTTCGCAACAGAAAAATCCAGGAGCAGTATAAACAATACCTGGAACTTTTGCAACTTTCCACCATAATTTTCGAATTTCCAAATTTGTTGGAACTCGCAAAAATAACTTCGTACTATTTTCACTATTATGTGGACACACTGGTACAAAACAAACCTTTTTAAGCGGCATTTTATAATTAGAAGAGAGCAAAATTAGTTTTCGTATCGAACGTAAACAATAAAGTGAGGTTATCGAATAAAGTTTGAACATTTCAGTACAGCGTTGCCAAATGAAACTGGCATTATACCATATGTGAACCAAATGAACAAAAATAGAGAATATAAATCTGATATATAGATTTTAGAAACTCATACAGTCAAAAGTTGATACAATTTTTGCTTTTATTTAGTGTCAGAGAAACGAAGAATACGTTGTAACGAAAAAATGCGCTATTCAAAGTAGACAATTGATAACGGAAATACGATGTTCATGTAAAAAGACATACATCTGGCAATAGAGGATCCTCATTAAGAATACGACTTTTATTGGTCTAATCAGTGTGACGTCACGTATGGCGCCTTAAAACTTACGTTTCAAATTACCTGAAATAAAACTGATTTTGTAATGTAAATATTTGGTAGAACGTAAAAAATTGGAAGAAACTAAATTAAAATAAAATTATATTGCAGTTTATTATATGGCTTGATTATAGTGAAGTAGTAAAATTCAGTCATGCGGGAAAGGCCCATTGGGTGACTATTTGTCCCAGTGGAGTGTCATTTTCCCCAGGGGTTGATTCATTACCCAAGCTTTCAAAGCTACTCCTCCTATCTAATTAACGTGAATTTTCGTTAAAAAAATGAAAAAAATTTAATTTTGGGCCTGACGCATGGGGTTCGGAAATTTTTAAACTACCTAAAAAAATTGCTTTAATTGGTTGCAAATAATGTGATGATATAAAATTTTCCACACCTCTTTATCATAATAAAAATATTCGACTTTAAACAGTTTTAAAATATTTTTAAGGGCCTTGGTGAGACCCAATAGAGCCCCAAAAAATTGAGGCTATAGGTCTTTGGGATTGCTACATGCATGAATTTTTTCAGAATTTTAATTTGATTCCTTTTTTGTAATAAAAATAAAAACTGAAGTGGGCCCCCTTTTGGGCAGGGGGCACAATTTTGCAGAGATGGGTAAACTCCCGGAGTTTTGATTACTCAGAAGGTTTCCAGGAAGCTTTACTGGAAAGTTTCCATTAGGAGTTTTGTCAGCCTATTTTATCGTGAAATCTGATTCGTGATGTTACAAGCTTCAATTTGACACCAAATAAGTGCATTAAACTATATATTTTTTTAAGTGACACAGAATTTTACCAAATAACCAATATATATATGATTATGCTGTGATTGATGATGGGGTGGTTATCCAAACTAGTCATGTCAAATATTTGGATTAAAACAAAATTGGTTCTCATTTTCATAGTATAGATAAATTATAGTTATATTAAAAAAGTAAAAACAGAAATAAATAATATTTTATTTTTTAAGATTTAGATAATGAAAACATAACAGTATAATATCAAACAACACAGTCTTGTGAAACACAACTTAAAGGGGATTTGCATTAAACGAGCTGATAAATCGCGTTTTTTAGGAATTTTTATTGGAAAAACTATTAGAGAAATAATTTTCAAATTTTGGAGATATATCGTTATACATTAGAGCAACTACATTCAAATTTTTATGTGATTATAATGAAAATTGTGGCTTTGGATCTAAAACAAAAAAATCAAATTTCTGTTTACTTCTTGTGAATATAGGTATGGTGTGAACTAAGGTGAACTTATTATTTCTTCAAAAAATGAGGACACTGCGACGTATGATTTATTTACTTTTTTCTCTTAAAATGCCGTCACATTTTTTTATGATAAAGAAAAAAGTTTTGCATGTGTTTTATTTTCCGTAGTTTATGAGTAAGACAGTTGGGTTCTCGATGTATGTGCAAACTATCAGGGTAATCGGCTTAATAATTCTTAAGATATCACGTCGGATGTGATATCTGAAGAACTATATTGCACACATCTGACTGTTTTGTGCGTAACGTTGAAAACAGCTCTTCCATAAAGAATCTCGCGGCATTCTATATACATAAAATAAAAGAATTAGTCGTTAAATTAGTTACATAAAGCATAAAACTGCATTATGAGGTTGTAAAGGACTTAACTATTTGACCAAAAAGATTGGATTGAAAATCCACCTCGCATGTAAACAACAAACAAATATTAAATAACTCGTTCATTTTAAGGTTATGTTATGAACGACTATGGAGGGAATTTTAAATTATCAAAACTTCGCTTCGGAAACTTCCGAAAACTTCCAGACAACTTCCATATGGAAAATTTTCTGTACCCATCTCTGCAATTTTGATATACGGACTCTATCGACCTGATTTCTAAGGCCCAAGAAACGATCCTATCAGATTTATACCAAAATCCGTGTCAAGGGGCATTTCACTATCTTATCCCGAGGTACCCTTTGTATGCAAGTTGCCTATTCTTCTAATTTAAATCCTTGATTTGTTCAAGTCTTTTGCAGGTTTATTAAGAGAGACAAGTACTATGTAACATATTATATTTATAAAATTGCATCTTTGTTCAATTCTACATTGTACAGTATAGAATTGTTAACTAAACAAAACAAAAAAACATAAAAATCTGTTGCTCAAAGCTAGACCTCACTTTCAATTGCAGAATATTAATTCCAGTTCGTGATTCAATTAACAAAAAGTCCAAAATAAGTAGGTATTATCGGAATGTAAAATTCGTAGTTTTATATTTAGTGGCGAAATTTTGAAATTCCCTGACATTTTATAAAGATTACTAAAATTACCTGACTTTCAAATAAAGAGTAACCACAAAGAAGCTCCAAAAACTGCCTGTTTTTGAGCACTTGATTGCGAGTGGAGGAATGGGTCAAAATCAATCCTGCTGGTCGCAAAATGATCCCTGGGAAATTCCAAGATAACCATATTCTTTGGTTTTTCGAAAAAACTACCCCTAAACGAGAACTGGCTCGATTTGAGGGTTGAGTATTGTAGTCCTTTGTGGAAATACAAAGACCCCAAAAGGATCGCGAACATAACAAAAGACCTCTCCCCTCCCGTTTTCGAAGATGAGGAAGACGATGGTGACATTTTTTACCCCAGCCTTATCAACCACCGTCTTCCGGTGTTTCGAGGCAGCGCATGCGAAAATGAGGGCATACTCATCTCTTTTTAATTTGAAACGTATTGAAGCTATTTTGATTTTGAGGGTGGGGGTGGTTTCAACCCTTGAGTGAAGTTGTTGAAAGTGGGTGAAGTGGTTTATAGTCAATACTGCTTAATTTATTACAAGTGAGCTAAAAATACCGATCCGACAAGGGGTAAAAGATATTGTCACCATCATCTTCAAAAACGGGAGGGGAGAGATTTTTGCTGCATTCGCAATCCTTTTGGGTCCTTATATTTCCACAGGGACTATGATATTCAACCATCAAATCGGGCTAGTTCTCACGTAGGGGTAGCTTCTCGAGAAACAAAGAATATCATCACACAAACAGACCCACAAACAGGCGGTTTTTGCGGTCACTCTTTCTTGGTTCCCTGACTTCTTTTAAACAAGTCTATATTTCCTAACTTTTCCAGACTCCCAAGTTTTCAAATGATTTTTGCATCGTGAGTAACTGGTACAAAAAACCAAATATGATTGTATCACCAAGAGAAAAATGAATTGATCATGTGGGTTCTATGGAAAACTTTGTATTACTATTATATTACTTACCTTTGTTCCTGCAATATACCCTCCACATGATCCAAAACTTTTAGTAAATGTACCCATAAGTATATCGACATCATTCGGATCACAGTTGAAATAATCAATAACGCCTTTTCCATGCTTCCCCATGGCTCCAATGCTGTGCGCTTCATCTAAATACAGATAGGCTTTGTACTTTTTTTTGAGGGTTATTATTTCTGGCAGACGTACTATCGTCCCTTCCATGCTGTAAACACCCTCCACTACTATAACTATTTTTTTCCAGTGTTTGTATATGCCTTTTGGTTGATTAGGTTGTCCATAATATATCGCCTCTCTCAACAACTGTTCTAGATGTGTTACATCTGTAAGACACAAAAATGTCCTTGGAATTATTAAACAAATTAAAATGGTAATAAATCGGATTTTGGACAAAATATTTAATTTAGTGAAATTTTATTCACAGTAATGAAGTACCTGTACACAAATAGAGATACTTTTGCAGTAATAAAGAGGAGGGCATCCACTAAAATATTGTGATATAGTCTGTTTTTAAACCAGGAGTAAATACAGAACTCCCATTCACTTCATAAAAGTAACCAGAAAATACACTAGAACCTTTTTGGCATTTTGGGCAACCAACACTACAACAACTGCACTGTATTTGTGTGTATTTTATTACATTATATAATGCATTGACCTCTATTTGACCTCTATATGTTCTATACAACATCCATACCATTTATGCAATATAAAGGCACCAAGTAATTAGCCGCTTTTACCTTTAAATTTATGCAAAAGATATTAAAAACTGATATATAATGTGCAAATGATAAAATAGAAATTGAAATAAAATAATTTATGACATGAAATTATGTCAAAATTTTCCTAGTGTAAAACTGGCGAAGGCGTACCCAATCACAGATGTATGATTTAACTCAGTAAATTTAAAATGCTCATCTTGGTTTAAAAACAGACTATAGTTATAGTCGAGTGTAATTAGACACAAAAAGTAAAAAATCTTGGAACCCAGTTATACTAAATGGATTTTCATGAAAGTTTTCAAGAAATATGAGATTTAAATATATTTCTTTGCCACTAAAACTTCAAGCTGCACATTTGAATTGTCATATTTTAAAACACAAATTAATATATCTCTTCTTAAGCATTATTTTTCTATATTGTTATATTTTTCCTTTAATGCAATTGTTTTGGAGTCATTTACAAAAAAGGAATTTTTTCAGCAATATCGTAACATTTTTCTTAATTTAAAGTACATTTTTAAAAACGACTGCTTTAAAAATGCCAAAAAATTAGAGCACGTTAGTAATGCTATTAATAAAAACCAACACAGATTGTTTCATCCTCAAATAGTTGCAGGAATATCAGTTGTATGAATACGCTGGCACCCTCTTTTTCTTTTTATTTTGTTTTGTAACATTCAAATTATTAAATTATTAACTCTTCTCGCCACAGAGTGACCTTCGACCAACCCTGAGCTAACCGTTGCTACTCTTTCACAGATTCCTCAGCACCCAGCTGAGAGGTTGTGGTTGCACCTATTGGTCATAAGTTGACATATATTATTTATTTGTTCCGTTTGTTTCGCTGTTTATTTACGTTGTTAACTCAATAATATTTTAAAGTAATATTGACATATCATCTAATCCGTAGTACAAGATGGCGGCAGATGATGAGGTTGTTAATAAGAGTGCTCCAAGAAATGGGGAAACTAATGAAGTTAAAGTAAAATGTTGTGCCAAAAAATGTGCAGTGATGGTATGTGTGAATTGTTACTCAGTTTTCCACAACAGCTGCAGTGAAAGGAGTGCAAATAAGTTAAAATTATTGGGTGATGGCAAAGTAATTTGTTGTGAAATAAATAAGGAAGATGACAAAGTATACATAAAAAGTGAACTTCAAAAAACCATACTTGAAAATGAATACTTAAAAAAATTGGTAGAAGAAATAACAGATAAAAATAATATTTTAAAAGAAAACAATAAGTTACTACTAGAAAGGATATCAATTCAAACTAATATAAATGATAAACCAATGATGATAAACCAAGAGCTGGAAGTAAAACCTAAAAAAACAGTAAATAAAACTGTCTATGATAAAACCCAAAAAAATGAGTCCTACAGTTTAATAGCTAAGAAACAGGTGTCCCCCACACAAATAAATATAGAACTATTAAATGAGGGAATTTCAAATCAAACAACAAACTTCAGGGCGTCAGAAAACAAAGAAGGGAGGAATCTTAGAGACTTAGAGGCAGCACAACTAAGCAAAATGAAGGACGTTATCAATCTATTAAATCAGGACAATCCCTCCAATGCATTCAAAGAAAATTTTGAACAAGACAAGAAAGAACCTTTTCAAATGGTTATTTCCAAGAGGAAAAAAACAAAAGAACCAAAAGTATGCGGGGAAGTAGAAATATCAGAGGACGATGGAAGTGGTTTCGTAGGAAGGGAATTACCTGAGAAAAAAATATGGCTTTTTGTGGCAAGGGTCAAAGATCAGGTGACAGAAGAAATGGTAGGAAAATATATACAAAAGAAGACTAAAGCCGAAGACACTTCGAATATTTATGTCAAGGAAATAGATACATTTAACAAAAAAAAGGATAACAAATGTTTTAAGGTGGGCCTTAGTTATAACCTTTTGGAAACAGCCTATACTAACAGTTTCTGGCCAAGAGGAGTGGAAGTTTACAGATTTAATTTTAAAAAAGAGGAAAGGTATAGATCGTTTGAGAAATAAAAAACATGAAAAAGCAAATTTTCCCACAGACCTTCAGGATCAGAACTTCACATAAAGACAATTAAAAACAAGAGTAAAATCACATTTCATAATATTAAATCAAAAAGAAACAAAAACGCAAATGAAATAATACATGATAAAATAACTGTGTTACATCAAAATATACAATGCCTTTTCATAAACACGCTGGAAAATCAGCCTGACATTATCTGCATAACGGAACACTGGCTAAAAAAGGTGGAAGAAGAAATTACTAAAATAAATGGTTATGCTATGGCAGCATCTTTTTCAAGGGACAGTATGGAACATGGAGGAGTTTGTATCTATGGAAAAAAAGGTTTTAACTGTGAAGAAATACATGGAATAAAGGAGAAAAGTATTGAAGGGCAGATAGAATGTATTGGTGTAAGAAATAAAGAACTGAAAATTATTGCACTATGTGTATATAGGACAGGTTTGGGAGAGTTTAATTTGTTTATTGAGAAGATGGATGAAATTATAGGAATAATTGAGGTAAATTTTAAACAATATAAAATAATACTGTGCGGAGATTTTAATGTAGATTTATTGAAAAATAATAGAGAAAGCAAAGTTCTGTTAGATCTCATAAATACTCACAATCTAATTCAAACAATAACTGAACCAACTAGGGTAACTAAGAGAAATGCATCTCTTTTGGATAATATTTTTGTCAATTTTAACGAGTTTAGTGATAATAATATAGTGGCTTCGGCTCTATCTGACCATCATGCGCAAACACTGTGTCTAAACATAGAAGTAACTAAAGTAGAAAAGAGGAATGATTGGACAAGGAAAAGAATGTTCACGGCCGGTAAAATGAGAATGTTTCGGCAAGAATTAAAGAAGGTGTCATGGGAAAGAGTTATGACTTCCTCTGACTCTAATATTGCATACGAGATATTTATTAATGAGTTCAAAAACATAATGAATCGAATTTTCGTCAAGAAAAAATTAGTATAAAAACCAATGGACAAAAATCATGGATCACTGCGGGGATAAAAATATCTAGTAAACGGAAAAGGTTTTTATATGAGGAACAAAAAGCTGGACGTATAAACAAAGAAATATATAACCAGTATGCAGGTGTGTTTAAAAGGGTAGTTATTCAAGCAAAAAAACTGACGAACTTGCACTATATAAATAATTCAGAAAATAAAACTAAAGCAACATGGTCTTTGATAAGAAATATATCAAATAGAGAACCAAAAGATAAGCATATCAATAAGCAAATCAATAATAGATCATTTTAACAGTAAAATTAACTCAAGTGTGATTCTTGATGAAATAAATGAATATTTTTTAAATGCCTGCCCAGACACCAATAAAAACATAGAAGTAGACTTTGGAAAAATATCAAGTTGTACGTCTAGTCTATTTTTAACACCTACAAATATGGAGGAAGTCTGCAAACATATTAAATTACTAAAAAATAAAAAATCTGTTGGCCAAGACGAAATTCCGATTAAGTTATTAAAAGAAGTAACAGACATAATAGCACAACCGTTAACACATGTTATTAATTTAATATTTAACACTGGTGTTTTCCCTGATGAATTAAAAATTGCGTTAATAAAGGCAATACACAAAAAAGGAGAAGTGGACGATTTTAAGAACTATAGGCCGGTATCACTTTTATCGAATATCAGTAAAATCATAGAAAAAATTTTATACAAAAGGCTGACTAATTTCCTGGATAAGAATAAAATTCTACACGACAGTCAAAATGGTTTCAGAAAAGGAAAAGGTACGACACGTGCAATTTATCAAGCATTAGTAAAAATCCTAAAATCTCTAAATAACAACAAAGAAACCGTTACAATGGGTCTTGACTTGTCTAAAGCATTTGATAGCGTGGATCATCAAATATTGTGCGGAAAATTAACATTGTATGGAATTAGAGGTGTGCCGCTGAAGCTTATAGAATCGTATTTAACAAATCGCAAACAGTGTGTAGCTGAGGTAGGAAAAAATGGAGAAATTATAAAATCGAAAATGGCTGTCGTGCGAAAGGGAGTCCCTCAAGGCTCAATTTTGGGCCCTTTACTATACATACTATATACAAATGAACTACCGAAAGTTGTAGAAAAAACTATGGTTCTATATGCAGATGACACATCACTGATATTTAGCGAGGAAAGGAGTGAAGACTGTAGAATGATAATAAGTGATACAGTAAACACAATGAATGATTTGTTTGAAGCGAACAATCTGTTATTAAACGTTGAAAAAACACAATTAATAAAATTTGAAAACAGATCAAATAATGGAATCTTTACAGCTAATATTGGTGACACACATATACAATCATCAGAAACTCTTTCATTTCTTGGTGTCTATATTGACAAAAAATTGAATTGGAAACCACACATAGACAATCTGGCAAAAAATATGGCCAAGCAATGTTATGCATTAAAAACCATTGCGAAAGAGGTAAATACAAAAGCAGCACTAATAGCCTACCATGCTTATTTTCAATCAAAAATAAGGTACGGGTTAATTTTCTGGGGAAACTCGGTTGAGGTTGACAGGATTCTAATTATGCAGAAGAGATGTATAAGAGATATTTTCAAAATGTCACAAAGAGAAAGCTGTCGTAACATATTCATTAAAGAACAAATATTTACGATAATTAGTTTGTATATTTATGAGGCTGTGGTGTTCATACTTGACAATAAGGAAGTTTTTTCAGAGTGTACAAAAAATTTCAAATATAACACAAGAAACAAAAAAGACCTAATGCCAGATGGATCGAAATACACATATATACAAAAAAATGTGCACTTCAGTATTATTAAAATCTGGAATAAATTACCCAGCGAATTTAGAGTACTCCCAAAAAGAATTTTAAAAAATAAACTCAAAACCTATCTTCTCAATAAACCATATTACACCATACAAGAATTTTTTAATGAAAATGAGTTCAGCTTATAGGTGTCTGTTTGCTTGTATTATTTATAGCTTTTTATTTCTCTTTATATTATGTAAGTGTTTTTTGTTGTATTTTATATTTTATATTGTAAGTATTTTTTTAGATATCTATAATTTAAATGTTTTTAATTATCTGTACTATTTTTTAAGCAAACGTGCAAAGGTGTTTTTTGACACGTTCCACACCCTTAATGGGTAATATATCTTGTTATGATTTATGGAACAAATAAAGAAATATCTATCTATCTAAATATCTAATTCGTTCGAACGTGAATACACATACGTATACTATAATATTTCCACATCTCGTACATAATCAATCGCGTCACTAATGTTTTGCATTAAAATTATAATATAACATACTTAGTCAATATACACATAATATATTCCTTTACACGCATAAGGAAACAACAATTTACACACCTTTCATATGACCTAATTTCAGTATAGGGTATATTCGTTATTGTATTTTATTGTATTGAATTTTAGAAACACTTTTTATTGAATATTTCAGGACAGGAAATTTACTACTATTTAATTAACCACCAGTTGAACCATAAACACGTTTCGCGGATATGTACGCTTCCCGCAGTTGCAACATGCGAATGAAAAATTATTGGACGGCTAACACACCACTAGTGTGCGCCTAGGATTGTTTTTGACAATGAATTTTAAAAAAATAATCTTTTTTATTCATTACATTATAAAAATACAAACAGTAATAAAATGTATGTGACAGTGAATAAGTATTTATCGAATGTTCCGATTCTATACCTTCAAAGTCACTATCGTCGCTATTCATTAGAATGTTATATAATTCTTGTTCATAATAAAACTTTGATCGTTTGTTAGACATATTTGTAATGTAAAGACACCTAATAAATCGCCAAAACAAACTAACAAAACGAACTGAACGTGTAAAATAAACGTAAACAACTGCATAAAAAGTGCACGCAGTCCCATGTATTTGGACGAGATAGAATGCAAAGGAGTGGGGACCGTCGGTGATTACACGAAAGTTAACACATGTGCGAAGCATATTCAACAGCATAATCATCCTATTGCCGCAGTCCAAGACCTGAAATCGGCCAGTGAAAAAATACGTCACCCGCACCACAAGCCCACAAATAATTTGCGGGATTTTACGTCACCCGCAGCGAAAGGGTTAATCATTAGCATGACATTGAGTTAAAATAGGCACCTTCAACAGTTTTGTAGAAAAATATTGTAATATGGTTAGGCATTAAACTACAGAATAGAAACAATTTGCAATTAGATATGCTTATGCTTTGAGATTATATTAAAGAATTTTATGAAATGGTATTGTTTGACATTATATGACAATTTTATATATTAATAATGCATTTTAATAAAATGGGCTGTTCTTATAAAGTTCATATTCCAAGTCGTATCATAATAATTATGATTATTTAAATGCTGTGTAAAGTTGTCAGAATTTGTTTTTAACATTGTTACCGTGATCCACTGTTTTTTACGACATTAGTACGACAAAATGAGAAGTTCAACACTAACATACAAAGAGAACTTTTAGAAAATTCAGAGACAATTATTTTATAGGGTTTCTTGAGAAAAGTTGAAAAGCATATCCTAAAAAATTAAATTACAAATTCCTAAGTGCGGACCTGGCTACAACAGTACAGAATACGCCCCTGATTTTAACCCCAACAAGATGGACGATTCTGAAGTTAAATTGTATATGGGCAATGCTGAGAGTTTCCCTTCTGTGTATTCTGTATCGGCATGTGGTCCTGGTGTTTTGTGGCATATTGAGGAACGATTTAATAGTGAAACGTATATTATTATTTCCTAATAATGAATTCATATTTCAACAAGACAATTGTTCAGTTCATACTGCTCATACCTTGACTAACTGGTTTCAAGATAATAACATTAATGTTCTTAACTGACCCAGTCATAGTCCAGATCTTAACCGTGTGGAAGGCGTATGGGGATTACTCGTAAGAAGTATTCAAAAACGAAATGTGAGACCACGGAATGCCCATCAAATCGTTATAACTTGGAAAATACAAATTTATATGAAAAATTGTACACCATCTGTTTCTCTTACAATTTGATTCTATATTGTCCACCCCTCCAGAAGGGGTGGGAACCACCCCCAAGTAAAAAAGCAGCAATTTTAAGAGGGTAAACTTTTTTGTGCTCTACTATTAGAAACTCAATGCAAAAAGTTTCATGAAAATCCATTCACTATAGACGGATTTCCAGATAAAAACCTAATTGCACTCAACTATTAACTGAAAGTAATATAATGGAAACGTGGCATTGACAATACCTACAGTTGTTACTGTCCACCTAATGGTCGTGACAAAGACAAAAATGTAAAATAATTTTTTTATTTAACTCGCTCTAATTCGAAAACACAACAATGAATTAACCTCAAAATCTTATTGTATCATCACTACATATTTGTTAACAACCCTATATCACAGGTTGTCACATTCAAGTCAAAGCCCGCCCCCCCTCTCCAGATTGTGATGTCACATATTTTACGGCATTTAAGGCAGAATTTTCTGATTTTTATATTTTTTTAAATCCCATTCAATTAAAACAACGGTGTGTATATGTAAATAACGTGATGTCACAAAAGTTTAACCCCCCCCCTCAGAGTGTGACGTAATTAATGGATGGCCCCTAATATGATCGTCAAATTTTAATAAGTGTGGAGAATATGGAGTTTTCTCTAAGAGTAGAGGCGATTTTTTATTTACCATACATAGTAGACAACCCCAAAATCCAAAGCCTAGGCTGTCTGTAAGGGAGTTACACATTTGAAAAAACCCAGGCAACATCCGTTATCCACCGACATTGCTAGTGTCGGAGCTGAGAATCAAACCCAATTACGATAGACAGTCTGACCAAGTGTGCATGCCGCTAATATGTTAGCCGGCTACTCTATTATGTCGATACTATCACTCTCTGTCTGTAACGGGCTTTAATTTCATGCATTCCAGATCTTGCTATTATTATGTAAATCAGTACATTTAAAGTATGTCATTTGATGAATAATTTAACAATAAAACAAAATAACAAAAATTATAGTTATGAAAAACTTACCATTGTGCTTAAATACTTTAACGGTAGCCCCAGATAATCTAATACCTAAGATCAAGCTTGCGTGATTTCTCTCATCACTTATCACTAAACATCCAGCTGATAGCAATGTAGGAATGTTCAAGGCATTGGTCGCAAAACCCATGCCAAAGGTTATGGCATCCTCTACTCCGAGAAACTCAGCCACCAATTGTTCCAGTTCATCATGCAGTTCACATGTACCGTATTGCTGTCGTGTACCACCTGTGCTAATGCCATATTTGTAAACTGAAGCTATCGCCGCTTCGGCACAAGGACCTGACGCCTCGGCAAATCCCAGGTAATTGTATGAGGCGAGGTTTAGGCATTTGGTTTTCGAACCAGTAAATCTAGAAATAAGAGAACATACTGTCATATAATCAACTGAATGAAAGTAGTATTTTTAACTTAATTGATGATATCCAACATATTATTTTCTATTAAGTATTTAGTGACAAACTACTAAAATATGGTAATATGCAACTAATTTATTTAATTATGAGAGATTGTTAATGTATATAATAATAATAATAAGAATAAAGGGCGGGTTTAGGTTTTGGCAGTATATATATTCATATGGGTGGATATATGTTCCATCATAGAGGCCAAACAACTGGATCGATATTTATAAATGAGGCATTATTAGATTTGTCTCAATGTCAAAAGTGACATAGGCTATAAAAAATACAATACGGCGCCCACTGATCTCGTCATAATGTCTCATATGATATGAAAATTGCCTTTAATAAACCAGATCGAGATAGGTGCCAAAGTAAACGTATCAATGGAATGCTTAGACGATACAATAATGCGCCAATAATATCATAGTCGGGTTTTACTTTTAAGGCCTCTTGTTTTATTTTCTAGAATTTGCAATGACAGACAAAGTATAAAAGATGACAAAAATTTTTGTTTTCTAGTTTATGTAATGGAATAAAATTTTATATTAATATATATAATTCATCACTAAGTAAATTGGAGATAAACATTTCTTTATGTACAACTGGATCATATTTGGTGACAGTTTTGCTAAAATGTAAACTAACTGAAAACGTTAGTACTCATAATAATAATAATAATAATAATAAATTGTCTTTATTAAGGGCGAAGTTAACCTTACATTTTTGCTTCTCTAAGACTTATTCTAAAGAAAAAAGTGAAACTCAGATGCCCCACTAGTGAGCCGTTCTAAGGGGAGGTAATGATGAAATCACAAAAAAAAAATTTATTTCATACTGGCTTAATTTTTTTTTTTTTGCAACAGTTGACATTGCGAATGAACAGAAAAAAAGCTTCAGCTGCGTCGAGAAAGGGCCGAAATGCTTCAGCTGTACTCCGAAGTTTACAGAAAATAATTTTTTCAAGTGATTTCCTGCCGCATCAACTCGAAATATATGATAGCTGATATCATAAAAAGTGTGAAAAAATTATTCAGCTTGCTTAATGGACTAAAGAGCTTCAGCTGGTACTATGAAGATTCTGCTCGCGGTATTGAGTTCGAGTTCCACGCGGAAAAACAATTAGATCAGCAGAAGATGTTTGGCCCAGGATATGATCAGCTGAAATTTTTATTTTTTTCCTGATAGAATAGATAATTGGCCAAGAAAATTTTCAAAATTTCAAAGGATAGGATGTCACTTCCATGTATCTGCAGCGAATTCAAGTCAGGCGATGATCCTTCAAAGGACTTTCTGTGATGGCAAAAATTATATTGTACTGGGTGGTCCCTGGGAACGGGAAATTTTGAAAAGACCATAATTTTGAAAGTAACTTTACTTATTTAAAATAAGATATAACAATGGCTAGGTAATTATATGCATTTTTTATTTCTTAAAAATAATTCCTGGTAAATGTCTTCCCCGTATCTCTACGCACTCTTGAATACGATTGGTGAAATTTTCTATTCGGTTTTTGGTGAAGTTGTTGTGGTGTTTCGGGATTCTAATATCTGTAATTTTGTTAGTGTAGCCACATAAATGAAAATGACCTTCATCAGAAAACCACAAGTTGTGGATTAATTCCACGTTCTAAAATAATTTCAGAAACCTAGGCGCAACGCCTGGATTCGTTTTCTAACTGAACGTTTTCACTGTGTTCAACAGATGCTCTGACTCGTTCAATGTTTTCAGGGGTTCTAACACTTCTGTTGGGTCCTTTAAGTTTGGATTTACTGACTGTACCTGTTTCTTCAAATTTGCGAATCCACGATTTTATGGCATGAGCGGAAGGAATTCTCCAGTGACGAGGAATCGCAAAGTGTATTCGAAATTGCCGCTGCATAGCAACTACACTGTCGGTAATTTCATAATACGATTTTATTGCAAAAGCACGCTGCTCACCGGACCACTGTTCCATAATTACCAAATGGCATATAATGACAGACAATACGACAAATAAATCCATGGCCAGCTATACATGTTACAAAATAACAACATTTTCAAAACTTCCCGTTCCCAGGGACCACCCTTTATATTTGCAGAGAACTTAATAGTATATTATTTAACGAGCGATAATGTAAGTAATATTTTGCGCTTGCAAATGTAAATCATTAAGTGTGTTATTTCCAGTATCGCAAGTTGAATACTATAGGTACACTTTATCTATGGTTATAGCAATAAATATTAATCCATTCACAGTTCACTGAATTAGTCATTCACTTTGAACGATTCGTTCATGAACGACCCAACATTAATAGTATCCTACAGTTGGTCTCAGCCCTTGGCAGCGAGTAAGTGTTTGAAGAATATTTTGATTTGGGAACAGATAATTCAATGGATGTTAATTATTAACGTTATTAATTGAAGCGAAAATATTTTCGATATTTTCATAGTATCTGCTGAAGCTCTTTAGTCCATCAAGCACGCAGCTGAATAATTTTTTACAATTTTTATGATATCGGCTATCATATACTTCAAGTTGACGCCTTGGAAATCGCTTGAAAAAAGTTTTTTCTCTATATTTGAAAGGTGCAGCTAAAGCACTTCGGCCCTTTTTCGATGCAGCCGCAGCTTTTTTTCTGTTCGTTCACAACACCAACTGTTTGAAAAAAAAATCGGTAAAGGTATTTACACAGAACTTCCCTCGTTCATGGCAGTCTCTCTAAAAAAATAATAATTACGAAATGACATTGAGAATAATAATCGGAGTAGAGTTATTGCTATTATTACAAAGAAAACTTGATAAGTTTTGGTCAAAAAAATATACAGATTGCTCATCCAACAGCAAAAGTTCAATACTAAATAGCAGGTGCCACATATGGCAGGCTTGAGCAAATACCTTTACAAATGTCCACCATGACTGAATTATTTCTTGGGATGACCACCCTGTACATTTTTCAATAAAAGTATGTGCATATGCCAGATGTTATTGCCATATGTCACATTTTCAATCCAACATTCACGTAATGGAGTGGAAGTATAGCGGTGGTTAAAAAATTTCATTTTTTAAAAATTTTTCAAAAATTTTCAAATTTTTTTCTTCTGAAATAGGTTTAAGATGTCAAAGGTAGAAATTTTAAATTAGAGCAAAAAGGAAAGTTTCCTTCTGTTCTATAGTAGTGCTAAAAAAAGTTTAAAAATTAAAAAAGATGTATTTTTAAAATAGGTTTAGAATGCTATGAAACGTGAAAATTTTAAATTTGAGCAAATAAAAAAAAAATCGATCTATTTTAGTGGTAAAAACTTTTTGAAAAATGTTGGTGAAAAAAATTTTCAAATTTTTTTTTCTGAAATACCTAGGGTTTAGAATGTCATTTAAATTTGAGCATTCTGGTGTTAAATTTTTTTCCAAACTGGTAACAAAATGTTGCAAATTTTTTTTTCCGAAATTGGTTTGGAATATCATGAAACGTGGAAATTTTAAATTTGAGCAAAAAAAATTTTTTCGTCTGTTCTATAGTAGTGATACATAAATGGATTAAAAATGTTTTCAAATTTTCTAAAAAATTCTTCAAAAACATTTTTAAATTTGTTTGAATAGTTTTAGAATGTCATGGAAACGTGGATAGTTAAAATCTGAACAAAGAAAGAAAAATTCTATCTTAGTGATAAAATTTCAAAAAACTTTTTTTTTTAATCAGGCTTAGAATGCCATGAACGTGAAAATTTTAAATTTGAAGAAAGAAAAAAAAAATTCATTTTAGTAGTAAACATTTTTTCAAAAATATTGGTGAAAAAAATTTTCAATTTTTTTTTTACTGAACTAGGTTAAGCGTGTCATGAAACGTAGAAATTTTAAATTTGAGCAAAAACAAATTTTTTTCATCTTGGTAAAAATCTCGGTAAAAATTTTTTCAAAAATGTTTGAAAAAAATTTTCAAAAATTTTTTTTTCCTGAAATAGGTTAAGCGTGTCATGAAACGTAGAAATTTTAAATTTGAGCAAAAACAAATTTTTTTCATCTTGGTAAAAATTTTTTCAAAAATGTTTGAAAAAAATTTTCAAATTTTTTTTTTCTGAAATAGGTTTAGCGCGTCATGAAACGTGGAAATTTTAAATTTGAGCAAAAAAAAATTTTTTTCAACTTGGTAAAAATTTTTTCAAAAATGTTTGAAAAAAATTTTCAAAAAATTTTTTTTCCTGAAACAGGTTTAGCGCGTCATGAAACGTGGAAATTTTAAATTTGAGCAAAAAAAAATTTTTTTCACTATTTATTCCGTTTAGACGGTCCACCCTGTATATTTTTCAGTGAAAATTCTACCAGTTCTTCGCTGACAGTAGGGTTAACTACCTACCAAATTTGACTGCTCTCCGTCAAGTAGTTTTTTAGTAAATACACCAACAGACAGACAGACAGACAGACAGACAGACAGACCGACAGACAGACAGACAGACAGACTGACGGAATTGAAAAACCTATATTTTCGGAATCTACGTGTTCTGAAACGTCAGAATCCGAAAAAATCTCGGAGGGTGATTTTTTCTCGAATACAATACTTCCCTTCGGTATGCGAGGGAAGTAAAAATCGGTAAAGGTATTTACACAGAACTTCCCTCGTTCATGGCAGTCTCTCTAAAAAAATAATAATTACGAAATGACATTGAGAATAATAATCGGAGTAGAGTTATTGCTATTATTACAAAGAAAACTTGATAAGTTTTGGTCAAAAAAATATACAGATTGCTCATCCAACAGCAAAAGTTCAATACTAAATAGCAGGTGCCACATATGGCAGGCTTGAGCAAATACCTTTACAAATGTCCACCATGACTGAATTATTTCTTGGGATGACCACCCTGTACATTTTTCAATAAAAGTATGTGCATATGCCAGATGTTATTGCCATATGTCACATTTTCAATCCAACATTCACGTAATGGAGTGGAAGTATAGCGGTGGTTAAAAAATTTCATTTTTTAAAAATTTTTCAAAAATTTTCAAATTTTTTTCTTCTGAAATAGGTTTAAGATGTCAAAGGTAGAAATTTTAAATTAGAGCAAAAAGGAAAGTTTCCTTCTGTTCTATAGTAGTGCTAAAAAAAGTTTAAAAATTAAAAAAGATGTATTTTTAAAATAGGTTTAGAATGCTATGAAACGTGAAAATTTTAAATTTGAGCAAATAAAAAAAAAATCGATCTATTTTAGTGGTAAAAACTTTTTGAAAAATGTTGGTGAAAAAAATTTTCAAATTTTTTTTTCTGAAATACCTAGGGTTTAGAATGTCATTTAAATTTGAGCATTCTGGTGTTAAATTTTTTTCCAAACTGGTAACAAAATGTTGCAAATTTTTTTTTCCGAAATTGGTTTGGAATATCATGAAACGTGGAAATTTTAAATTTGAGCAAAAAAAATTTTTTCGTCTGTTCTATAGTAGTGATACATAAATGGATTAAAAATGTTTTCAAATTTTCTAAAAAATTCTTCAAAAACATTTTTAAATTTGTTTGAATAGTTTTAGAATGTCATGGAAACGTGGATAGTTAAAATCTGAACAAAGAAAGAAAAATTCTATCTTAGTGATAAAATTTCAAAAAACTTTTTTTTTTAATCAGGCTTAGAATGCCATGAACGTGAAAATTTTAAATTTGAAGAAAGAAAAAAAAAATTCATTTTAGTAGTAAACATTTTTTCAAAAATATTGGTGAAAAAAATTTTCAATTTTTTTTTTACTGAACTAGGTTAAGCGTGTCATGAAACGTAGAAATTTTAAATTTGAGCAAAAACAAATTTTTTTCATCTTGGTAAAAATCTCGGTAAAAATTTTTTCAAAAATGTTTGAAAAAAATTTTCAAAAATTTTTTTTTCCTGAAATAGGTTAAGCGTGTCATGAAACGTAGAAATTTTAAATTTGAGCAAAAACAAATTTTTTTCATCTTGGTAAAAATTTTTTCAAAAATGTTTGAAAAAAATTTTCAAATTTTTTTTTTCTGAAATAGGTTTAGCGCGTCATGAAACGTGGAAATTTTAAATTTGAGCAAAAAAAAATTTTTTTCAACTTGGTAAAAATTTTTTCAAAAATGTTTGAAAAAAATTTTCAAAAAATTTTTTTTCCTGAAACAGGTTTAGCGCGTCATGAAACGTGGAAATTTTAAATTTGAGCAAAAAAAAATTTTTTTCACTATTTATTCCGTTTAGACGGTCCACCCTGTATATTTTTCAGTGAAAATTCTACCAGTTCTTCGCTGACAGTAGGGTTAACTACCTACCAAATTTGACTGCTCTCCGTCAAGTAGTTTTTTAGTAAATACACCAACAGACAGACAGACAGACAGACAGACAGACAGACCGACAGACAGACAGACAGACAGACTGACGGAATTGAAAAACCTATATTTTCGGAATCTACGTGTTCTGAAACGTCAGAATCCGAAAAAATCTCGGAGGGTGATTTTTTCTCGAATACAATACTTCCCTTCGGTATGCGAGGGAAGTAAAAATTAAGCCGGTAGGAAATTACTTGAAAAAAAAATTATTTTGTGATTTCATTATTACCTCCCCTTAGAACGGCCCACTAGTGGGCCAGCTGAGTTTCACTTTCTTCTTTAGAATAATGAGTACTAACGTTTTCAGTTGGTAGGAAATGACTTTTCGAAATTCAATGCAACCTCCTGCACTACTATGTCTAAAAATACAATATAAAATATTTTTAATTATACTGTGATATTAAAAATTATCTTGGTCAAAGATAACCATGGAATTAAAAACTACTATGATTATGTCAAAGTTTATCAAGTTACATTTCACACTGACATCATCTGCAACAATGTGCACGTGTTTTTGACAAAATATATGCAGCCCAACAATTTGTCAGTAGACTTGAAAGAAATTTAAAAAAATGTCTTTATACAATTATTTGTGACTGGCATTTCTTAAACATACATTCCTAATCTACTTTTTAGAATAATTAAAGTAGTCAGTCAATACTGCCACATGCAATATCTCAACAGTTTTTAGTTCTAGATTTTAGAAATAATAAACTAAAGACTATTCGCATTTTTATTAACAAAAAAGCGAATTTAAAGAAACTCGAAATTTTGTCGTTGAGTTGACTAGCGTTGAGGATAGACGCACCGCAGAATGCTCCCAAGAAAAACGTGAAAACAACCATTTAAAATTCCATTAAACTCCACAAAATTTAAGTGATCGGTAGGTAATAAAATTCTGCGTAAACTCAGGTGTCATAAGTCATAATAAAGGAACAAAGTACATATGAAATTAATATTTGAAAATTACTGGTAAAGTGCTCTTTTTAATAGTAATACTCACCCAAAAGAAAGTAAACATATGTTACCATACAATGGAGCCGACCAGTATCAAGTGGATGATAAATTTTTATGTAGTAATAAAACCCAAACAGTCCTAATTATACCACCTCTTGGGGAAAATGATTCATAAAAGATTTTACTTTTTATAATGATATTTATAAAGTGTTCTTTTTTATAAATCAATAAATAAAACTTCATACACATATCTTTTTGTTGGTATCCAACGTACTAATGATTAATTTGAAGTAGTAGGGGCCATTAATAATTAATATGAGAGAATACTACTTACTGAAAAGTCCATCCATTATCCTTAGTCACACGATCCTTCAACACTACCTCGTCACCAGGTACGCTACAAATGGGGTAATTCCAGCAGTCCCGCACTCGCCTGTATACATATCTTGAGTAAAATGCTGAAAACCTGTCAAAAAGTGGTGGGTATCCATCTCTGTTCTTTTCTTTAACTATTTTCGGTGGGAAAAGTGCCTGGCTTAAGTATCCGAGAAACATAAGAATGTAAAAACTGATCTGGGTTAGGATGGCCACTATCAGAGTGGGGGGTTCGAAGGACTCTTTCAGTTCTCGTGTCGGGGTTGTCTGTTCATGCTTAGAAATATTTGTGGTTCTTTTGTAGCCCTAAGTAGAAGAAATTATGATTATAATATACAAATAGGTACAATACTTTTTATACGTGACAAAAAAGTTTAGTGTCTTAAACCAAATATACAATATCACTCAATATGTAAGAGTTCTAGCTCAAATAGAAATAGTCTGTATATTGTAGAAAGCTACCTCTCGGGAAGAAACAATATATCTGTTAAAATTATAATCATTTCACCCTAAATTGGCGCCCAACGTGGGGCCCGGTTAAGTTTGAAAACTCGTCACTCTGACCGGCGTGTGTGTGTGTGTGAAAAACTCATAGTTAGCAAAGGAACGCTTTCTTTTAAAAACTTAGTGTTTAGTTATTTTGCTTGCTTGTAAATTCTGCAATCAAGATGTAAGGTATTTACATTACGAAAGCAAGGTAAGCTTTTTATTGCAATACGCGATCAGTCACTAAGAGACTTTATGCAGAGCATTGGTAAATAAGGACAATTAAGGTGGTGTGTGTGGTCACTCTTATTTTTATATAGATCAAAGATATTTGTGGTGAACATAAAACTAGTTTAATATGCAAATGATTCACATATTCAAACTTAGAAAACGATTACGACAGCAAAGTGCCAGTGCATAAATATGGATTTCAACCCAAGACATCACAATATTATAAACAATCCCTCACTAACATTTAAGCATGATATTACTATTATTATTGGTGTTTGGAATTCCAGGTTCGAATCCTGGCTAGGGTATGGGTGTTTAGTTTTTAATGTATTACCAAGAGGGTAGCAGTGGGCCAGATCGCTGTTGAGTGGCACAATATGTCTAGTCGCTGTTGTTTAATATGTTTAATATACAATATACAATTGAAAATACAGTTTAAAACGTAATACTTAGTATTTAGGAAAAAAATATGCAAAAATATGGCACCTAAATGATTGATCATTTGTATGAGCCAAAAAATAAAAGTTAGTAATTAACATTTAAAAGTTTAGATATATTATAACTGTTGCATAAAATAGGTTAGCGAAAAAATATATAGATAAATAGAAATCAGTTTAAGTCTATAATTCACAATATACTATGGAATTGAGGATAGTTAGTAGTTATATAAGTTTTACATATTTTATTTGCTTTGCATTATTTAAAATTTTTATATTGTTTGGTAAAAGATTATATATTTTTGGCGCGAGGTAGTTCATGAGTCTTAGATTGATATTTTTATTATTAATGGGAATTTTTAAATGTCTGTTTGTTTTATTCCTGGTTTCATGAGTGTGATTTACATATTGCTTAAGTTCGATATGTTTATGAATATATGTACAAATGGATACCATATAAAGTGTTCGAACATCATCATATAACAATTTGGTAGGATAGATAGGTTGTCTCTCCTAAGTTCGAGTCTCAGTTGGGTTAGATGGCAATATCGAGGAAATGGTTGCTGTGTTTATGTCTATGTGTACATGTTTTGGTTGAGTCGTGGAATAGTAATAGCTAAACTCTGCCAGGACGTTAATATAAATAAGATAATTAAATAAAAATGCCTGTTCAATCAGTATCTGTCGCTTAACAGTGGTTCAACTTTTTTTTAATGTTAAAATATAACTTTTCAATTTTACAAATTTTCTTATGCAGTACTGTAATGGGCTTGTTACCGATAATTCTTTTTTCGTAATTTTTTATGGTATTCAATAGCATTCAATCATCTTGATAAGCTGTTAAAGTCTGAGCTTCATAAGTATATCCAATCCTCAGATATTTAATGTTAAAGATTGGGATTTAGTAGTGAGTTAATCTGACGTTTGAAGAAAAAAAGTGTTTGTTTCCAACAATATAATTTAACAATCAAACACCGTTTCCATACAGATACACAATAACACACGCCACACGCTTATTAAATCTTGACTGTCACCCTATCAGCATACGCAAAGTGACGTCACGCGAAGCTCCGCCCCGTTTTCGAGCGATCCAACTTTGGTAATTTATTTAAAGCCTTAAACGTTCGAATAAAACCATCGAAATCTGAAAGTTGGCTTAAATTCTACTTTCGATGCCTAAAATAAAAAAAAAAAATGCTGAACGGGCCCATTGAAGGTTCTATTTTTACTCGAAAAACATATATACAGATTTCAAATTATATTTCAAATTAATACCACTTTTTCTTACATTTTATGTAACATCAACACTTTTTACCAAAAGATTTATTTTTATATATTTTCAAAATGAGGAGTTGCCATTTTCAAACCATCAGTTATTTCTGCTTGGTGCAACTTAGAAAAATAATCTGTATGGCAATAGAAACAGGCATTGTAAAATTACAAGTTTGTTTAAATAATAGTCGTTTTCCACGAATTTTTCTTCGTAACTACTCGAATACTAACTTTAAGAGTTAGGTATTTAATGAAAACAATGGGCTTGAAAAATTTTTGTAAACTATGAATATATTAGATTAAAATTATTATTAAAGGAAATATTTTCAATGTGTGGTTTTTTCCAAGACCGAATTTCAAATGAATAGCATGAACTAATAAAAATTACTGGTAATTAAACAGAAACAAAAATATTGCCAATAAAAATATACAATGTACATTCCCACACACAAATACCCATTTAGATATTTAACATGAAGTATTAATTATATTTGGTTTAAATTAACTGTTCTTATTGTATTAGGTATATTATTTCGGATACTGTAATTATTTCTTAGATAAATATACACGATTATTATTAAAGCAAAAAATTTATTTTAATAATCTTTATAATGTGTTATAGTTAGAACTCGATTTTATAAAATTATGATAATGTTACAGTAATTTACTTTAAAAATAGAATATCAGTTATCAATATCCAACAAGTTATACAATACCCTTACTATATTATTCATAAGACTTTTCATTCACATTGTTTATTTTTATGATATTTTTTATATAACCAGCTTTTCTTGTTTTTGTGTTACTTTATTTATGAAAAAGTATTTTGGTCTACAAGTTCTATTAATTATTATTTAAAAAATATTATTTTTCTAGACTCTAAATTCTAACAATATATATAAACAGTATTTCTAAAAGACCAAGATACAGAAGGCTAAAACATCCAATTTTTAAAAAATATCTTGAGATACTTATCATTAACAGTTTTAGTATGAGATGTTATGAATTTAAAATACAACTTCGATAGAAATCTATCTGGTTAACATTATCCTATCGGAGAATACAATTTTTCCAACCATATTCCTTTTGACAACCTTCAATTTGTATGGTTGGACTGGACAATTTAAGTTAAGTTAAAATTAACTGTTATAATTTTACCAAATATAAATCCCGAATATATTTAAAAAAATATTGTTCGCTTAAGTTTATTTTAATACCTTGGCATTTTGGATATTTATTCTTGACAAAAAAAATTGTGCTATCAGGACATCCATCCAATTTGTACTAAACTTTCCTTTTTTTATGGCTAAAAGTTGAAAACATTACCTATTAAAGAATGTATAAACATAAATGTCAAATAGGCAAGAAAACTTCCTGAGGGAGGATTAGGTTGACAAGTGACTGAAATAAATATTCAGATAGGGGCCCAATATTTTTATCTGTCTCAACAAGAGTAAGGAATAAGGAATGTATTCACTGAATTACATTTAAAAACATTTCTGTAATTCGTATAAAAAAATAAGCTAACCATTATACTCTTCACCGATTTACTGCACTTTCTATAGCATACTCTTCGCAGTTTTTTTGTAAATAATTTTAGTGTTAGACATTTCTTGTATTATGTTTGAAACATTAAAAATTGTGCTTTTTTTTAAATTTAAATAAATAATAACTTTTCTGTGTATTGATCAATTTTGCTCAAAAATAATAGTGTTCGTCCTCTAGCTAACACTAACTTACTCTCCAAATTTCAATACAATCGGACTTTTCATTTTGAAGTTATTGTGCATACAAGAAATGTGACGGACGGAGAGGCAGACAAATAGACCGACGGACGGACATTTTGAAAGTTGTTCAGAATTCGATCACCAACACAGTAATATGAACACTCTTTCTCTACGAGCGATATTATTGGTTTTAGAAATGTACCGATCAAATGCAATATATTCTTCGTTTTGCATTATTTGAGAAGAGTATAATTAAAGAACTTAATCTACATGCATAATGATTGTACACTTCTACAGGGCCGTCCGTGACTTTTTTCAGTATGATGAGAGTCTTCAAAATGCCACCCCTTATGTGAAAAGCAAAAAAAGGTAACCTTAAATTGTGATTTAGAAAAACTATTTTGATGAATGAGAGCCGCCAAAGGTTGGTCCATAATCTTATCGCATTTGTGACAAATTTATTGCTTAAGTTGATATATGATATACGAATAGGGACCATTTTTGGTTTTGCAATGTGATAATACTATAGGTATAATATATATAAGTTTAAAGAATTTAAATAATTAATAACTTTTTTATTTATCGATCGATTTTGTTAAGAAATAATAAGGTTCTTGCTCTAGCTAACACCAACTTACTGTCACAATTTCACTACAATCCGACTTATCGTTCTTAAGTTATCGTGCATACAAGAAACGTGACGGGCGAATGAACAGACAGACAGACGGACGAAGAGACGAAGGGATGGACATTTTAAAAGTTGTTCAGAACATCAGCAATCTATAATTATTCACATTTACTACAGTTTTACTCTTCTAACTTTGAAACATCAAAAGATTTTATAGGTGATGGTAGCTTTCGGGATTCATCTTGTAATTTTTCTTGAAGATCAGTTGTGTTTAAATCTGAATCACTTTCGACAGAAAGTATTTCCTGGGGATTCGTACAATAATTTTCTAAGATTGGTTTTGAAATGTCATATAAAAATTGAAATTTGTTGCTATGGGTTTCCAGAAGCGAGAATCGTTCGTTCAGAGAATTAAGGGTAATGTCAAGAACATAATTACAAAAGCTTATTTTAAATTTATTCTGTCTGTTAAGGGTTCATCGATAGCTCCATAATTAAATTGATGTTTTTTCCTTTTAGTTCTAAATTCAGTTTCGGTCAGAAATACTGTGCTGCATTCAAGACCCTCTGCAATCTCGTTAGCAGCAATTTTCATCTGTTTATATCCAGATTGTCTATAAGTTTTCAGTTTTTGTATGGTTTCTGATAACGTCCGCACACAATATAACAAATTTATAGTTACAAATCATAATAGCTTTGAGACTGCATTTATTTTAAATAAAACATAGTAACGTCGAAAATATCAACTTTACGAAGAAAAGTTATCGAAAACTTCTTGTTGGAAATTGGTAAGAATATAAAAAAAAATTGTTTGATTCAACAAATTTAATATTTCCTTTCACTATAAACAAAATTGTTTTAATCAATATCAAACCAGGTTACCGTCTGGTAACATGGATTTTTATAATCGGTAGTGTCTCCTGAACTGATCCCAGCAGAAAAACTGCGTCCCAAATGTATTCGATACTCATGCGCCCATATAGGTTGGTCTAATAGACAAATTTAAAAAGATGTCGCATAAAGATTTTTCAATGCTGTAATTCATTGCTTGAAATGCCGCCCCCCGATGCTATCGCCTTTCTGCATCATAGCACGACACGGACCTTCGATTGTGTTATTATACTTTAATTAATTTTACTTTGCATGAATGACAGATTTGAAAACAAAACATGAGAAATCTGATGATATGACAGCAAAACGACAGGACCAAACTAAATATTACAATATTACAAGCTGGTTTGCTATATAAAATAAACCTAGTAAAAAGTACAAATATCAAACAATCTAATATTCACTAGGTGTGCAACAAAATTTCGACCAGGAACTCATTTCTTCTGTACCTACTTGTTAATTGACAGAATTGGTTAATTGGCATATAAGCAAAATATTACAAATACTTACCATACACCTCATAATAAACAATACATCTCTATTGTGGCAATTTTTAGGTAAGTAGAACACAATCTCTTAATTTGTTTGTAGGCATTAAAAAATGTTTACATAAACTTGAAAATTACTACCTTATATAAACGTTTACAATGTGTTTCCTGTTTTGTTAGTTGTTTAACTAGTGTTTAAAATCAACAACATCCCAGAAATAAAATTGAATTAGGCATCTATCTAAGGAACCAAGTTTTCAGGATATACTGATAAAATGCATGAGTGATAATGTGAATATTTGTAACGCACAATACATTTTTTTGTTTAAATGAATACATACAACAATAAATTGTTTGTAATATGTTATATCTTCTGTGTAAATCGCCTTTAAGACTGTTTTTTTTCTATGGCAAAATTATGTCTGAAGGCAACTTTACACGATATTTATTTACTCAATTTTCTTTAGATTAGAATGTCCATAGTAAAAGAGAACCGCCAAACATATGTGGAAAATGGGCTAAGCGAGGTTCCAAACAAAATCTCTACCAAACTGAAGTTCACGACTGCATTAAAAGTTCTGCTGGACATAACTTCATACGATAGGTCTGTCTAGGATTTTCAAGGTTCTAGAGTTCGAAAACTTAACATAAAAGATATTAAGTTTTATATATCTCTCAACGTATTTCACTCAATATATTTTGGTCGAATTGTCAAATAAAGAGAAAGGACAAAACGTAGTATAATGCATGAGTTGCAAAGTTATCTACATAAAGAAAAAATATAAACCTAAACGTAAACATAACCATTCAACACAAACAAACGTAAGCATATCACACCTGTCATGCAAGTGTTACACATTTGAAAAAATACAAATATGTATTCATTACCCATCGACATTGCCAGCGTTGGACCTGAGGATGAAGTCCAGTATGCAATAGGCAGTGTACCGAGTAGACAAACTCACCACACAACACTTTTAGCACACCGTGCTACTATGCCATTACTGAACTAAAGGAGGAGGGAAAGAACAATAGTGGAAGTGTCTTCACTTTTGCAAAATTCAAAATTTGATTTTGAGTCGCAGCTTGTACCTAAATATATGGGAACGTGAGCCGACTGCCAGTCTCCAATATAATATCAGGTTCTACAAGCAAATATTACCTGTCAAGTGATAAGACATTTATTTGCTTTGAATTTTTTAAGAATAGAAGTTTAATTGATAAATAGAGATAAAGAATCAATTGCAGATTTTTAAATGTTCAATAACAACACACCAGGCCTAGGAAGGTATCTTGTTTTATTGTGAAACACAAAATATTTTAAAATTGATATCACCATTACTTACTACTTTCGTAACAGCATTTTCTAGACACGTAATTTTATCTTATCTTTTGAATTATCATTTTTAAAGAGAAATAATTCTCATTCTATAGTAGGTTGTAAATTATGAGTGATAAAATAAATACCTATTATATTCATCAGATGTGGCCGCTCTTTAGTTAAATTCAGTACTGAAATAATTTCCTACACATGATTATTAGGGTATATCGAAAAAAACATTTTTGGGAAATTGAAAATTCCAAGTTGATAAATAGTTGGCTCTATAAACCCATATACACCACAAAAAAATTTAACCCAAGTGAAAAGAAATTAGGTCTCCCGCAAGAGACCTAAAGTTTCTAATTTTCTTGAAGAAACTGAATTTTTACATTTTTTTTTTTTTTTTAATGAAGGATTAATTGATTTGGAAAGTTGAGAAATTTTAACAGGGTGTGAAATGAATGTATAAAAGAAAAATGCAATGTTTAGGTCTCCCACACTTGGCCTAAAATTGAGTAATTTTAACAAATTTAGCTTATGTTCATAGCCAAGTTAGTGAAATGGTGCTGGAAACTTAGAAAAGTAATGTCTGTCCTTGATAATTCAACTACTGGACCTCGTTCTTTCAGTGGACCAATTGGAAAAGGTTTAGTAGGTTGCCAGGACCTACCAGTTGTCAATTTAAAAAAAATTGAAAGTGTGTTACCCTCTGTTGATGTAAAAGAGTTAAGTACTGACCAAAAATGTCTGTATGCCATATCTCAATCTGTAACTACAAGTGTGTGTACACAAGAGTTGGCTAGAAGAAACCCAGGCCACACCTTTTACGCAAGATGGCTTACGATGGTTAACAGAATTATGCGTTTATACATCGCATCAGATTATGCGAATCCACAGCTGAATTTATAATGAAAGTTTACGTTCCCTCTGGGTTCACTATTAAATGTCAACTTACAATCATCCACGCATCCAAACATTTTTTTAAAGTGGTACGGTGTAGTAGCACTTGGACGATGATCTTAAGATAATTGTCCATGCAACATTACGAAGAAACGCATTCATGGCTCATCCAAAGCAACTTCTTTTAGAAATGTTATTTGACCAACTCAAACACATTAGAATGATTGAATGTAAGAGGATCTAAAAAGCTCGTCAAACAAAGAAGAAATGATTGAGGGTCTTGAATAGTAAATCTTGATGCTGAGGATTACATAGACTTGATTGACTGGCAACCTACGTCTGTGACGGAGCGACCCCTGGTTACCGAGATCAGCAATTAAAATTAATTGCAGAAACTCTGGTGTTAGTGAAAGAGAAGAGTTCAAAACTCCTTTACACGCCCAAGCTGTTAAGAGGATTGTGAAAGATGTCACAGATGCTTCAAAACATGTCTGTGGTTCGAAGATTGCTAGACCAAAAACATCTTCCAAAATTTGAGACAAAAAGTCATTTCAAAACCACTACTATGTATTAAACAGTAAGTGGTTAAGTTTTATTTTGAATCAAACAATACCATTCCTATTCCATAAAAATTGAAAAAGTTCAAGATGAACCTAATATTTGTTTATTTATTTTCTAACAGCCCAAGTATTTTTTTTTTTTGAGCTTGTCAGCATCAACAAATTAGCCTGATGAAGAACTTTGGTTTCAGGTTGAGAAGAGCGATAACAAAATTCACGCAATTCTGTAGAGCTGTCGACAAAGTAGCAATGAAAAGAAAACAATTATACATCAATTTTTATCATTATACACATCAAGATACATTTTAGAGTCTAGTTTTTCTACTTCATTTTGACAATAATATATACCTGTATAATAAAATTGATGTTTAAAACCAATATTTAAACTTTTTTTTTATTCCTTTCAATATTGTATCACAACAATTGGGATTATAATATGGTCTGAAAGTGAATGCAAACAGTTTATATTTAAAAAAACTACAAGAGCTGATAATAGCAGCTACCCACCGGGAGAGCTGAAGCGCTCAATTTGGATAGGACAAAGGACTTGTCTTAGGACAAAATACTTATGATTATGATGATGATGAATAAAATATTTAATGGCCTAAAAGAAACTGTGATCAACATTTTAAAAAATCATTTAAATTAGGAAGTAGGTAATATATTTTTTTATGCTTTCATTTCACACCCTATAGTCTGCTGTCAAATGTACATCCGTGGGCTCCTTGATGATGCAAGTGTGGGAGTGGTCTCAATCTCTTCGTTTGACCTTGGCGAAACACAATTTCGATGGTGGCACTCACGAAAATGGTGCGTTCGGGTGCTGCACACGATAAACAAAATGGCCGTCATCGCAAATACTTTTCCCATTTATCTAAGTAACCGTCCATTATATCAAAAAATGTGTTATACAAAAAATGTTTATTCTTTAATTATACACAAAAAAGGTTATTACATATTTTTATGTAGGACGTACGATTTTCTCAGAAAGTTTACTTTTAGGGTACAAAAATTAAAAGTTGTTCTGTGAACAGTAATCTCACTCAAGTCATCTATTAACAGTGAATACAATAAAAACAAATTCTACAGTACAGACAGAGGAAACTAAATAATAATAATTGAATCGAATTAAACAAAAATAAACGTATTTTTTAATTAGTCATCATCGCTGTCAGTACAAATATCACTTAATCCCAAGTCTTCTTCATCACCTTCGAACTCTCCCATATTATCACATCGGTCAGGATCACCCTGACATCTACACATCTCAGTACACCTTAATACATTCGACTGACATGTATATGGAGAAGAGCAACAGGGCATGGTACATGCAACTGGCTCGTATGTATTCCGTACTTTCTTCCACCCGAAGTCTGTAGGTGATGGGTTATTGGGATGCTGAATAAGGTCCTGATTCCACTCAAAAGCCTGAAGATGAGCCCTTAACAAAGCTGGGTTCAAAGCAGATTTTGTTGGAGGGAGGTTCTCGTCTTGACATTGTTTTTGTGTAAACAACAACCATCTTACAGCTCCTATATCAGTCAGCGTTGTTTTGGGGATATATAGCTGACAAACAAATGCTTCCAAGCTAGCTCTGACATCTTCAGTGAGATAAAGAGTAGTCCCCAATTTGAGCAACGCGCTTTTATTAGCTCATCACTTACGGAATTGAATGTCTTCTACCACTTTACTTTCCCTTTGTTGGCAAATGATCCTGTTACATCTGCTCCTGAAAGTGCGTGTAATCCAGGAAGTGCAGAGGCCTTTAGTGGCCCCAGTGCTTTGTAAACTGAAGCTAGCTGAACAAACCTTTTCATACCATGACCAAGGAAAACTCCAAACTTTGGCGTAAGTTGGGGATATCGCCTTAGTAGTAAAACCACAACATCAGTATCAGGTGAAAACACATGGGTGTTTTTGATTCCTCTCTGTGCTAAGTACGCAGCGTGTAGTATGATCTTCGTGTCCGCCTCCTCCTGGGTACTTGAAAGACTCGATACATCAGCACCATGTGATGAACCTGCTTTGTCCTTCCAACTGACCACGAACTTCTTCCCATAGGTCACACCGAATTGAAGAATCTGCTCGGAAAGGAACTCTGTCAGTTCATCCTTTGTCTTATCATGAGCCAGTAGTTTATTCATTGGTTTACTTCCTATTGTTTCTGGTCCGATTTTATACTGGATTGGATCTGAGCCTTTTTGCCGAATTACTCTCATCTATGTTTTCAATGAGTTCTCTTTGTAAGAGTCGAAAACCACATGAACCTCACTATAATTGCTGAATTTCTGACCAATCCATTTACTGAAGCTTACACCGAGGTCACGGCATGTTTTCACTGAGTTAGGTTTGTGGTAGGTATGAAGAAGTGCCATGCCATCTACTATGGCAGCTTTCTCCTGTAGTTCTTCATGCCCTTCTAAATTTGCAGCGCCTGTGCCATTATGATCATCATTTTCTTGGGCAGGGTTTGTTTGTAATGATTCTAGAGCATCCAGAAGTTTGTATTTAGCTAGGCAATGATGCATTCTTCCATCAGCAGCAAACAACGACCTCGGCAGTGCTGAAAACTCGTAGTTACTCAAATTGGACTTTAAATCTATGTCAGGCCTGCTTCTGGATGCTATCAACAACCTCGAAATAAGAGACAGATCCGTCTTCATGGCTACAGTTTTGTCTTTGAGGGTAATTTTAATTTTCTTCGCTTCTTCTTTACACGTTTTAATTACGTTTTTCTTCATAGGAGCCCAAAACTGTATGCTGTTACTCTGAACTCGCTGTTGCAAGAAGGTACTATGGAGATCTTGTCCAACTTCTGCCACGCTGTCTAAAGACACTTGTACTTCCTGTGGAAAGACACGCTGAGTTAGAATATGAATGAGCTCAGGATTTTTGCAGTAAAAGGGATTTGTTGAGTTTTGAAACGCTTCTTCTAGTTTCAAAACATTGTTGTCGGATGTTTATTTTGTTCTGTATTCGGAAAGCCCATCATTCTATCAGTTTCTACTTAGATAAATGGGAAAAGTATTTGCGATGACGGCCATTTTGTTTATCGCGTGCAGCACCCGAACGCACCATTTTCGAGAGTGCCACCATCGAAATTGTGTTTCGCCAGGGTCAAACGAAGAGATTGAGACCACTCCCAAACTTGCATCATCAAGGAGCCCACGGGAGCCTGTTTTTGTACATTTGACAGCCGACTACTATTGTTATCCTTCATTCCAAAAAAAATTCAGATTTTTGAAGAAAATTAAAAACTTTAGGCTGCTTACGGGAGACTTAATTTTTTTCAATTGGTCTAATTTTTTTGTGGTGTGTGTGGGTTTATAGAGACAACTTTTATCAATTTGGAATTTTGAATTTCCAAAAAAGGTTATTTTCGACACACCCTAATGATTATGCCCAAAATAATTTCATAGATTTTTATATAGTTTTTTCTATTAATGTCTCACTTAGTGGGCACCTTTGGATAACATATTTAATTCCAAACTCTTCATGTACAAAATCTTGGATTAGAATTTACCGATATCAAAACTGCTTTATTAAGCAAGGGGAATTTTATGTTTCTTTGGCGATTAGAGAATCACATTTTGACACATCCATTTATTCGGAAAATCCCGAGATATTGTCTAAAGAAGAAATACTGACAACTACCTACTGGACCGTATTGAACTATGTCTTATTATCAGCAGTGGTATGTCTAGTAATATACAATGAACAAGTAATGTTTTTTATTATTAAACATTTTTAAAATTTCGTTTAAATAGTTACGTACTATTAACGAATAATGTGGTGGTGCGCCATCCTGTTGAAACCATATAGAGTTTTCTGGTACATTAGGGTTTTTGTCATTTGGACACAGTGCGACAAGTCCAGGAATTATGTTTTGTAGGAGCACTTCCAAATATTTTTCACCTTTTAGAACCTTCAATGAAAAAAACGGGCCCAAAATTGTAGTTCCAACAATTCCAGCCCACATTAACTTTCTGTGGAAATTAGGTACGTACCTAAATCATCCACTGTGAATTTTCATATGACCAATATCGACAATTTTGCCAATTTACAGCGCCATTTAAACACAAGGTGGCCTCATCAGAAACAGTACACGGCTTAAGAAATTTAGATTGGTATTACATTGTTCCATCATTGTTTCGCAAAAATCTACTCTGCAGTCAATATCGTCTTCGTTAAGCTCTTGAACTAAATTCACTTTGTATGGGTGCCAGTTAGTCTTTTTCAAATATTTTAAAACACACTGACTAATTGATTGCTCTGCTGCGATTTCGCGACTTGGTTTGTGAGGATTGTCCTTCATTGCCAGTAAAACACCTAACTTTTTATTTTCTGAAATTGCAGGACGACCTCTCGTAAAATTATCTCATACATGACTCCAATCTCGAAACTTATTTTGTTAATAGTGCAGTAAAAAAAGACCAAATAATCGATGAGGTATGCATAGTATTGTAACAGTAATATTATGATTTCATACCTTCTGGAGTATCACCAGGAGTATATATCTGAGTTTTGAACGTCCAAAACCTATTTCATTTTTTTTTTTTTTTTTAGAACAATTTTGTTTTTTGAACAGCGTTTTTCTAGGTAAAATGTGAATATCTCTAGTTCTAGAGGTCCGATCGGAACAAACTAAAATCCAGAACTTTTACGATTAAAATTCAAACAAATCTGCGTTGGCTTTAGATCATTTGAGTATGTACATAACATACAAAATAAAATAAACAGAGAGGTTTTATTTTTCATTTTAACTCTTGACGAGTTTCGATCGGCTTCAAGCTTTCAGAAAATACACCTTTTGTTGAAAACGAAACATCTTGAAATTTTAGTGCCCAAATATTCAACCTTGTGGACACAAATGAATTTGTTATCTGAAATTTGAATTGCTCGCCATTTTGTGCCATTAAGTCCAAAGTGGATCATTTTTTGTTTTGTAGTTCTGGACGCCAGCTTTCCGATGACATTAAAAAAATACTTTTAAAGTCATTTTGGACACTTTTTTGGCATTTATTTATAAATCAAATAGTTGATAGACTCGACCTTTACTTGGTGAAAATCCATTATCACTAATGAAATAAAAAACACTAAACTGTTTTTCACGTTTTCACATGTATTACGTCAACATGACGATCGTTTCGCTAAAACATTAGCTTCATCTGATGAAGCTAATGTTTTAGCGAAACGATCGTCATGTTGACGTAATACATGTGAAAACGTGAAAAACAGTTTAGTGTTTTTTATTTCATTAGTATAAATCAAATGATAACAAATAGATTTTTTCGACCATTTTGAAAACATTTTTGAAAAATCTTTATCAGAAAAGAAAGAAAATTGCAACGTTTGAACTGTATTATTTTGAAACATATTTACTTCAGATGAAAAGCCCAAAAGACATTTTTAACTTATAAAAACTAATAATTTAGAATTTTACATTTCATTATCATGAATTAGCCTCAATAGCTTTTTTTAAATTCATATATCAAGACTACCTCTTGCTATGTTGCACCATACTCAATTGTTTCTGGCCTACTTAAGGTGGCCATTCCCTAGAAAGAGACATCCAATAGGGAAATATTTATTATTTTTAGCTATAACTTTTTTTTCTTAGTACGTATATTTAAAAAAACTATAAGAGTACCTAAGTAGAACCATAACAAGACTATTACTGTGAATTTTCACTCAATAATTTTAGTGGTTTGCAAAATAGCTCGATTTAAATTTAAAAATTGTGTTAATCTTCCTATTTCGTTGTTTTAAATCGAGCTATTTTGCAAGCCACTGAAATTATCGAGTGAAAATTCATAGTAATAGTCTTGTTATAGTTCTACTTAGGTACTCTTATATTTAAAAAAAATATACGTACTAAGAAAAAAAAGTTATGGGCGAAAATAATAAATATTTCCCTATCGGATGTCTCTTTTTAGGGAATGGCCACCTTAAGTTGGTAGTTAATGTATGTATTTAGCGGAATTTGATATTCTGCTAACTTCTCTTTATAAAATGATAACCTTATTTTTCTTGACTAATGTCAAACATTTGTTCTGTTCAGAAACAACTCTGTTTTTTGTGTGTGTATTACTGCTACTTATCTTTTTACAAAATGTTAAATATCTTGAGTTCAGATGGATGAAAATGCACTTTTTTTTTTAAAGTTCTCGCAATTTTCTGATAAAAAATTTTCAAAAATGTTTTCAAAATGGTCCAGAAAATCTATTTGTTGTCATTTGGTTAATAAATAAATGCCAAACAAGTGGCCAAAATGACTTAAAGAAATTTTTTTTAATGTCATTGGAAAGATGGCGTCCAGAATTAGATTTTGAAAAATAATGATCCACTTTGGACTTAATAGCACAAAATGGCGGGCAATTCAAATTTCAGATAACAAATTCATTTGTGTCTACAAGGTTCAATATTTGGGCACCAAAATTTCAGGATGTTTTGTTTTCAACAAAAGGTATATTTTCTGAAACTTTGCAGCCGATCTGAACTCTTGATGCCCCTGGGCGTTGAAATGAAAAAAAAAAGCTTTTACGCAGTTTATTCCATTTTGTACGTTATGTTTGTACTCAAGTGACCCAATACCAACACAGATTTGTTTGAATTTCAATTGCGAACGTTTTTGGTTTTTAATTTGTCCCAATCAAACCTCTAAACTGGAGATCGTCACCTTTTCAACTAAAAAAAAAAACGCTGTTCAAAAAACAAAATTGTTTATAAAAAAACGCAATAGGCTTTGGAAGTTCAAAACTCAGATATATACTCCTGGAGATACTCCAGAAGGTATGAAATCATAATGTTACTATTCACGTCAATGTCCTTTTTTTACTCCACTATAACAGTGGATTGTGTAAGGTTGATCAGGGTATTTAGTATTAAATAATTCACAAACCAGAGTTTGTGTTCGAAACCTGCCTCCACAGCCAATGATCATTATAAACGTTCCATTATCAGAATTTTAAATACAATGTGATAAACAAAGACTAACATGTTGCAGCCAGGTTCGTGTTGCTAAGTAAATGAAAAAAAGCGTAAACGCAAAAAAAGTGTAAGTCGTGAAAATGTTCTTCTACCAGGGTTTAACCAAAGTAATGCACGCGGGTGCTATTAATGTTAAATGATTTTTTTTTTCTCGATACTGTATGCAAAATTAAAGTGTCTGAGCGAATTTTTGTCACTTGCTTTGTAACAATTTTAAGGAATTTATTCTAACTTTTACGTGCTCACTGTATAGTCTCTATATTTTGTACGCTTTTATGTTTTTGGTGTTTAATAGAAAATCTTAGTAAGATTTTGCTCTAAAATCACGATAAAACACTTTTTATAAGACGTGGTATTTCGCATGCCTAAAAAGTGGACAAATTTATTCCATTTAGTCCAAGCGTAAATTTAATAGCACTTTGTGGAATTATCATCTTTCGGGTATAACTGAACATATGAAACAATCAAATACCTTTAACGAATTGGTTCGTACTACCTCTGTTTTTTTCAACATAGTCAATAGCCTATGACCAGGACATAACATACAACATGCTACAATTTCAGCCAATTCCACCGAAAGCCATTTTCAATTAGATTTGTGCGGGGGTCCGTTTATTTGAAATTAAAACACAAAAGCAAAAACTGAAGAATATAGTTATTATCAGTAATAATCCATCTCACCTATTGAAATAACCGTTTCGAAGTTGTTATTGTTTGTTTACAGACAATGCCTGATTAATGAATGTCAGTTTTCCAGAGGAAGCTCCTAATAGAGTAGACCTGTTCCCATTTAATAAATTTATATTTATTTAGTAGTACTGAGATAGATATGCAACTATCAATTACTAAAAGCTTTAGATTTAAATTGTGAAGTGTCATATCAGGTTAATAAATACGTAAATAAAAAGAGGAAAGGAATATATTTTCATTAATATAAAATCTTTTTGTTTAGACAAATCACAACAGAGTTCCGAGGATAGGTTTAATTCAAAATTATAAACATTTCCCAGAATAAAGTTAAAAAATGTATCTATTTTCGTTTCAGATCGTTTCACTGCATAAAAATTGGATATTGGCCAATAAACTCCGGAAATAAAAGAACATTGTAATGAGAGAGTAGATGCCACGAAATTGCATGAACGTACAAAATACCTGTTTTGCCTGCCAAACAATTTCTAGGCATGTAAACTTTCGTAGGCCACTATAATATTTAAAATACTAAATCCACTTTTGTTTTAATTATGTAGGTTCTTTACCACTTTAAAACCTAAGCTTTGAAATCGGTAACTTGGAAATTAAGAAAATGCTTATGCTTGGAGGAATGTAATTGACACTTATCCCTAATAAAAATCAAAACCGCCTGCGAGTCTTTAAGTACTTAAATTTACACCATAATTATTAGTAATGAAACTAAATTAATCTCTAACCTTCAAATAGCTGAGATATTTATTAAGCAAATATATGTCGGAGCATTTGATTTTTATGTTCAGAACTGTTAATAAAAATTTACTGCTTAAATGTGCAAAATACACCTAGAGGTTTTATGATCAGCAATAAACAAATATATGCTAAGTTTAATGAGGTGTATCGTTTACTAGTAATGTAAACTTATAAAAAGTAGTAAACGAGCTTGAAATTTTTAAATAATACAAATTGAGTTTTTTTAAATATTATTTATAATAGATAAGTAGATATACTGTGCATTTCATTTAAAAAAAAACTCTCCACCCTAAATAAATTTGGATACATTGATTTTTGCAAAAAACGCAAAAACAAGTCAAAAAATTATAAGATACACTTTCTTATGAATAAATAGTCCTAGGATTAGCTCCACCCTCCCCCCCCCCCCCCAGAGCACCTCCTATTATTTTTTTTTTTTAATGGAACACCTCATATTTTTTTAGGTCAGTTTCCCCTCGAAGAGCTTATTATAAATGTATAAAATGTGGGGTCTAATGTGAATAGTTTGGGAGCTACAGATGAAATTAATTTGAATGAAACTAGCATTGAAACAGTAATTTTGGATGCGGCTGATTGGTATGCAGTACTTTTAAATCATTCCTTATACCTTTGTAACTCATACTAAACTACTAGGCACCTGGCTTGACTCTGATATGAGTTTCCGCAACCAAATCACACATGTATGTGGAAGGCTGAATAAGGCCTTTTACGCGATTTTACAGATGAAGTCGTTCTTAACTGTAAAGTGTACAATAAATCTTTATTATGCTTTTGCTTACTGCCATCTCTCCTATAATATCATGTCTTGGGGTTCTGCCTCTGATCTCAGTAGAGTTTTGATTTCACAAATAAGAATATTAAGATTAATGTTTAATTTGGACTACCGGGCAAGTTGTCGTCAAGTTTTTCAATTCAATTTAACCGTGCCATCTATATACATTCTGAAATGTGTTTTGTTTACCAAGAGACACCTAATGGACTTTATACACAAACCCGATATTCACAGCTACAACACAAGAAATATAAACCTGCGATTGCCTACTTACAAAACAACTATGTTTCGTAAATCTCCACGCTACAACTGTATCATCCTCTATAATGCATTACCTGATGACATTAAATTATTAGGGAACTATACCACTCTCAAAAAAGGTGTTAAATCTTTTTTAGAAGTAAACGCTTTCTACTCCGTTAAAGAATTCTTGTTTCCAGTAGGGAATTAAGGCCTGCAGCTTGGGTTTATATGTTTCATCACTTATATCATATTTTATTTTATAATATAACTGATTTTTATTACTGATTATATATTAATGTAACTGTATTATTTATTGCTGTTTATATACATATATTCTTTTCCTGTAAATTTTTTTGTACCGTTATTTTATGACTTGCCTTTGTAACTTATGTTATGTTAATTTGTGGTTAATAAACTTATTATTATTATTATTATTCAAGTTTAAAATTGACAAAAATTGAAAACATATTCTCTCTATGTATGAATCATATACAAAGTCCTCTATCAGTTAAATTGCTCGGTATTATATATGAACCACTTGAAATGTATGATAAACTTGTCGAAAGTGTTTCTAAGAAAATTTCTAAAAATATATGTATACTGAACGAAATATCTGCAATAGTGTGGGTGTGTTTCATATAGCACATAACCTCAAACTTTCGGCTTTGTAAATTTAATGAATTTTATTGTTCATGTTCATTTTTGAGATTGGTGACCATATTATACACACACAAGAAAAGCCTAGGGATATGTGCAAAAACTCATTTAAGACATAAGAGAAATGTTTGTATCGGCTGAATTATACTTCTAATGTACTTACTAGTTTAATTCTCAGTCTGAATATGCATGTTGTTTAGAAAACACATAAAACAGATAATAAAAATTTGATCAATATGATTGATGAAAATCTTAGAATCATTCTATAGTGTTTTTGTTTACTAGTTGCATTAAAAATATTGTGTTATACAATGGAATGGCAATATTTAACCTTAGACGAGTCGAATCAAGCGGCAAGTCAGAAGATGGGTGTTTCCAAAAGTATCATAAGTTGATTATGGAGTCGTTTTAGGGAAACTGGATTTTTAATGTTAAATGCTAGAAGGCACTCTACAATTACCGCACTTGAGTTGATTACGAAGTTGTAGCGAGCGCATAACGTGATCGTTGGCCGAGGTACTGTGAGAAATAGACCCCACAAAGCCAATCTCCATAATCGACGACCACTCAGATGACCACCTCTTTCTAGTGACTATGCGCTGCCAGATTATACTAGTGTCAAGAACATCAGAATTGGGATGCAAACTCTTGGGCTACAGTTCTATTCACAGATTAATCCAGATTTGAATTTCATCCAGATTCTCGTCGGACACGAGTATGGAGACGGTCCAAAAACGTGGAACGTTTAAGGTACGTTCGCACATGAGGTAATGTGATGGTATGGGACGGCATAATTATAAGTGGCAGAACTGAGCTCGTTTTTCCAAATGATTTCCTAAGAGCTCAGCAGTATCTAGATAATATTGTTCAATTCATTGTGCATCTATTTGCAGGTGTTGTTGGTGAAAACTTCCACCTAAAGCGGGATAATGCTTGTCCACATGTACGTACTGTGATGAAATGGTTGACCAATGAGGGAATTGAAGTATTGCCATGGCCGTCACAATCTCCGGATCTTAATCCATATGTGGGATATGCTTCAACGTAGACTTCCTCCAGATATGGGCAATATTCACAATGTTTTTCGATTACGGGACATTAACAATGTCATTTTGTCTATGAATAGGTGCAGAGCTGTGATAAACCAATGTGGACTTCTTATTCTGTATTAATTTTTTTCTTGTTGCTAACTCGACAATCTTATGTATGGCTCAAAACACAATGATTTTTACTTTAGTTATTTTCTCGAAAATATTTTCTTCCTTTTATACAAAACATTAATTTTGGGACGCAGTAAGCACTTAATAATACTATATAAATTTCTTTCCTTTTTCCTAAATTATTTTAAAGAAATACGTACATTTATAAAAATATCCCTAGACTTCTCTTGTGTGCGTATTTAAGAACTCAAATAAGAACCTAGAACGCATCAATATTGTAAGTTACTAAAATAGACTAGGTTAGAAACTAGCTTTAACTAGCAGTTTCTTATAACAACTAACAATATTGATACAGCCTACTATGTACTGTTTTTAATGGGAGTATAATACTGGAACGAATCTCAAAAAGAATATAAAAAATAAAACTTTAAGGTGATGAAGCAGTTTCCACAAACATTGCAAACTTTGCACTCGAATACAATACTTGACGCGCGTTTTGCCCTGGAGATGATGGTTTAATCATCTTCCAATGATCTCAACATGATTGGTGAAATGCTTGTCGAGTCTAATATTTGAATGTAATGTTGAAGTGTTTTGGCGTTTGTAGTATTAGCATCATTTTTTAAAAACGGGGTCTTTGCAAGGTGCGCAGGGACTGAGACGGCCTAATTGCTGAATCTGCAGGTTCAGAAAAGATGAACACATTCATAGTTGAACACATGAAATATAATGAAGTATACACTAAATAACAAATAATAAAATTGTACCCGACGGACAAATAAATTGTATTAACTTTTAATTTCAATTAATTTTTTTTATTTGAATTGAATTGAATTAATTAAATAGTAGTAACTTCCTCATCATCAGTGTTACATTGAGTAAATGTTCAAGTCCTCTCCAAGAATAAATCTTTCATTAAATTCACAAAAACCGAAAATTTGAGATTAGGGATGAATTTTGAGCACATATCCTATATTATACTACAAGCCCATCATAATTTTTAAGGGATCAAGTGACATGCTGGTATATGAAACCATAACTTTAGGCGCTATGCCGTCATTATAGGGCGGTACAGGTGAGTACACAGCTAAAGAGTGACCGCAAAAAAGGCCTAAAATTCGCCTGTTTTTGCATAGTACCTAGCGGGCAAGGGAAAGAGTAAGATAAATCCTATAGGGCTCAAATTAAACTTTGAGAAATTTTAAGCTTCTCCTTAAAAAATTAAAGATATATGGAGTCAATGATGTCCTACTTCAGTGGTTCAGAAATTATCTCTATCATAGGTACCAAATAACAAAATTAAGCGATGTTAATCTATCGCAAAGTCTAGAATTGTATGCTGGTGTACCACAAGGCTCGGTCTTGGGTCCCCTTATCTTTTTAATATATTTACAGCTGACCTATGCAAATTACATTACATTTAAATGCTGATATGCAATTATTCACTACACTTTCCACCAACAACATCTGGCAACAAGTTGAAAATTTGAACTTAGATCTCAATAGCATTCTCAAGTAGTCTCAAAATAATGGTCTCATTATGAACCCCAACAAAAGTAAAGTGATATTACTAGGTTCTCAAATCATAATAAATACAATAAGACAGCTTAATCCAAGGTTCTACCTTGGTGAATCGCAGCTGGAAATGCAAGAGACACTAAAAAATTTAGGTATCCTATTTGATTCACAATTATCTTTTAGTAGTCGTGTCAAAAATATGCAGTGCATCCTACTCGAGGCTGAGACATATGTATCAGTTTAAGGACTTATTGCCTATATCAACTAAAACAAAGCTTATTGAATATTGTCAATATTTAACCACGGGGACTGTATATAAGGACCCTGTCTCAATGCAACTGATAAAAAAGATTCCAAATCATGCAAAACTGTTGTGTAAGGTTTATATGTAATGTCCCTCTTATAAATCATATATCTCCACATTATAAAGAGATTAAAATGTTATGACTAGATGAATGTCGGTTTCTTTACTATGTCTGTCTGATTAAGAAAATAATTGAAACCCAAATGCCCAGCTACTTGCATGATAAGATAGAATTCCTACAAAGCGCTCATGATTGAACAATACGAAACAATAATTTCACTATACCTAAGCATAGTACTGCTGCATTTCAATCGTCATTATCCTACTTAGTGTCATACGTGTACAATCAATTAACACCAGCCATGTTTCAGACAAGTACTACATCATTTAAAACGAATCTAAAAAATAAATTACTATGTAATGTAATGACTTGACTTCCATCAGTTTAAACAAATTTTAGATTTGTATATGCACATTTTTATATGTTCTTGTTTGTACTTATGTAATTATTTTAAATTAGTGATGTTATATGATTTTATATTTTATATTTTATATAGGTAATAGATTATTTACAAAACCATTTCATGTTTTAGGATATCAATTCTCTGCATCTCATCCATTTGTATGTTTGTAGCTTGTTTGTTATTCCATACAATAAATTATTTATAAAATTTTTTACTTTTTTGAAAGAATGCAAGAATCACCCCTATTTAAGGGTAGAAAATATTTAAAAAAGACTATATAATGGATATTTTAAAAAATAAAACAATTTCTCTGTAGATATGGGTTCGATTAGTCATAACAATAATTCTAGTCACAATCCCATGACGATTGTATCATGTGGGTACGACTTATGAATTTTTTCATTTTCTGGGGTTGATATTTTAATTATTACAAGGTATTGGAGGGTTGTAGGACAATTTCCTAAACTCTTCCAAATACGCTACGGAATAATACATAATCCGTAAAAAAATCATACAATATAAAATCTGAGTAATAACAATTGTTTTATTTTTTGAAATACTCATTATATACTGCCGTTTTTACATATTTTCTACCCTTAAATAGAGGTGATTTTTGCATCTTTTCAAAAAAGTAAAAAATATGCTCACCTTAAAATTTCTCAAAGTTTAATTTGAGCCCTTTAGTATTTATTTTGCTCTTTCCCTTGGCCCGCTATCTACTATGCAAAAACAGGCGAATTTTGCAGTCACACTTTAATTTTCCATCCGAAAATGCGCTGTTGAGACAAAATATTCTTGTACGCCATGCCATTTCTCGTGTTGATAGTTCATAAAAATATAATCACCTAGAAGCTACTGCCATACAAAAATAATGGAACCAGAAGGCAAAAGAAGTTTTGATTTTCCGAAAATTTCCCCACATGTTATAGGTAATTTAATACTGTATGGCGTTTGTACAATTAGATTTGTATGCTTTCATAGATTCATTATTCAGCAACGCCGTACATATGATTGATGGTTACAGGGTGAGAAACCGAGTATATTTTGCAATGATATTGCACGCTACAATTCTTCTGGCTTCCGGTCCTATTATTTTTGTAAAGCAGTAGGTTTTAGAAATCTTTTTTTTTAACTATCAACATGAGGAATGCCGTACAAGAATATTTTGTCTGAGCAGCGCACTTTCGGATGGAAAATTCAATTTACCTGTGTACTCACCTGTACCATCCAAAACTGACGGCATAGTGCCTATAAAATTATGGTTTCATATACCAGCATCGTACTGAAAAATTACGATGGGCTTGTAGTCTATATGGGATATCAGTCATTAATGCAATCCTAGCGCACATGCTGTCTATTATTATGAAGACATTCTCCATAGGTGCATCTAATATTCGCTTTACAAAAAAGCAGCATCTTAATTAGAAATTTAAGACTCTTACAGACCCCGCTCTTTATATGTTTCTAATATTAAAAATAACTATTTAAGTAATTAAATAATTTAATTTGATTAATCTGTCATTAAGATTAAAATTTATTAATATCGTAAAAATCTAATAAAACTGAATTAATTGTCTATCAACTCAGTTAAATATCACATGGATATATCCAAAAATATAACCGATGATCAATAACCAGAAAATGTAATTATATTTTATGCATAAGCCACCTGAGTCAAGGAACATATTACTCAAAGAAGTTATCAGTGTTTTATGTGATTAAAATAATATCGTAAATCTATATTTGTTTGATCTTAATTGTTATTAATGTAATTTTAAACTTTTATTATAGGAACTTATTCAAAATATTTGCAAATTGATAGTTTCTGGATTGAAATTTAAAGTTTCGAATAATAACACAGATCTGCAAAAACACTTTTTTGGTTTTGTTTGAAAACAAATAAGTGATTCTGAGGATCTTTGACGTGTTGAACACGATGCCGTTGACTGTTTTGCGCCATCACATCACAATTTTGAGAAAACCTAACCTAAAAGTACTAAAAAGACCATTTCTGCTAATATCTGTGCCCTAATAACTGGACAACGATATGAGATTGAGTAAAATGATCAGACCATCTTATTCAGCTCTCTAAAATCTTCAAAAACCAATAGTAGCAATAAAAAACAAACATAACTATACGTGGCGCAAACAATATTTTATTTCTGAGTTTAGCAAGAAATACTAGAATTTTTGTCGTGAGCATATACAGGGTGTCCCAGATTTAAAAGGACATACTCTAGTGGAAGGTAGAGCACACTCAGCTCAGTTCAACACACCCCTATACTTGACATTGAATGCGCACCATTTTTGAGATACACAAAAATAATATCCACATAATCTTCATTACTAAATGGAAACGGCATCTTAAAATTTTTAGTTTTAATAACTGGTTTTTTTATCACTTATTCTAATAATTACTAAGCGCGAACAGCAATACTTATTTGTAAAATTACACATTTGACATGTGCCTACTTGGGATTTTTAATGCAACAATGTCATGTGTTAATCGCATCGTTTTATTACTTATTTTTTATTAATGAAATAAATGGAATGTGCTTTATTTTGGACGAAAAAAAACACTGAATGATAAAACAAAAACAAATAACAACCTCTTCTACGGGGTATTTAGCTAAAATTAATAAAATAATGATGTTAGCAACCGAATTGTGTTATTTGTAGAATGTCAAATTTGGTCTTTCAATACTTTTGAAAATTTATTGAAGAATAACCATAAACGTGTCATCAAATATTATGGCGTTATTTTATAAACTGGTCCATAGGATTTTTAAAAGTTTACTAACATTTACCAAAAAATAATATACAGTGTGATATTAACGACCCTAAGAGCGATATTAAAAACATGGAGGTCGGTTCTGGAATTTTTCCAAAATCACTTAAGCTATTCATTAACCTAAATTAGCATAATATGTATACCAAATTCTATCTAAATATGTGCAGTCATTTAAAAAATATGGCGAACTGAAGTTCTGGTCAAAAACCATAAAACACTCTGTATCTCAAAAATGGTTCACATTCAGTAAGTATATAATATTAATTTAGTTATCAAACATAATAGATAATATTATTGCAAACTTGCAATGATATTATCCTTTACGCTTGATACCTAAATTAATATTTGATATATATCAATGATTTTTTCTGAAAATACTTACGTTTTATAAAATTAACTATTTTAACAAAAACTTTTTAAATACATTGATAAATAACCGAATAAACATGACGTCACATTTTTGACAATAACTGTAAAATTTGAAAATAAAACATTGTGAAAAAATTTCCACGTACAAAAAATGCCGTGCTTTATCGGTGTCTAAAATATTATTTACATAGTATGCATATTTTCCAAGATATAGCGAATTTAAAACTGGCATTGTCAACATTTCCTTAAAAAGTAGGACATTTTTCAATATAACTTTTTCGAGACAACATTAATGTTCTTAACTAGCTTAGTCATAGTTCAGACCTTAAACCTGTCGAAGAAGTAAGGGGACTACTCATAAGAAATATGCAAAACCGAAATGTGAGACCACGGAATGCTCAAGAATTACTAGAATTAATAATAATTGCATGAGTTTATTGAATTCTATGCCAAACAAACTAATAAATATTATAAATAAACATCCTGTTTGTTGTTTTTTGTTTTTCTTTACTCTTAACGTCTGTAACTTTTATTAGTATTTAAGTTTGGCTTTGTCAACAAAAATGTTTTGTATTTTTCTGACAATAAAGCATATTCTGATTCTGATTCTGATATAAACAAAAATGGTACAATAACTAACTATTAATAGTTAGTTGTTTTAATTTTCTTAATAATATTCCTCATATATCAATTAATTAAACTGTTTATTTTCCACTTTTCTAAAAATGCTAAATACAGAATTTTTGTTAACGTTATAGCGCAGTTCAATTTGTCTCATTAACCATTCATGTTCTGCTATAGCAGTAACTCCAGCCTTACCATGTCTGCTTTAATATAAAAAAGAAAGTAGTGATAACATCTGCGTATTCAAATAGAGATAGATTTACACCAAAAAAAAATTATCCTATTATTTATTGTCCACAACAGTACAACTAGTGAAACCCTACACCCTAAAAAATTACTACAGTTTCGCCATAAACAGAATGTTCATTTGTATGAAGCGAGTGATGAGGACAGCCACCTTAAGTACTACATGTTTTATATCTGTAGGTGACGATGATTGCTACAATGGTAACCGTGGTTATATAGTCACTATACTCATAAGTAGTATAGATTTGTTGTAAACAAAAATGCCCATTTGTATGAAGGGAGTGATTTGGTCAGCCACCTTAAGTAGTTACTAATCATATTTGATAATGTTCTTTTCTGTTAATTACTACTTAAGAATAATTTTATTTGATTAACTCTCATGTAATGTAAATAATAAAGGAGCATTAATGTCTTTTATTGATTTTTATTTTATTAAGTTTGCTCTACCCCTTGAGAAATGCCTGTAGTTGTCATTCAACTACAACACATTAAAAAAATTGTTGATACTACAAAAAATTATTTTTGCTTGATAAATTCAGAGCACCGTCTTGAAAGTATTACTTCATATGATTACTAGATAAATTATATATGAGAGGCATTATATTTACTTTACTTAAAAGTTACCTAACTGATAGAACACAACTTGTTAAAACAGATGATGTAACTAGTGATCCGCAAACAGTGACATATGGTGTCCCACAAGGAACCGTTTCAGGACCAATTCTGTTTTCCTCCATATAAACAGTTTTCTCACAAATACTGTTAATTCTGGAAAGATCATTAGTTTTGCTGATGACACAGCAATTCTATATAAAGCCAATAGTTGGACTGAAGTAAAAAATATTACGGAGTGCAAATTTAAGAAAATTAAGAGTTGGATTGATAAAATTGATAAATTGACAGTAAATTAAAAAAAAAAACGAGCTAAGTATATGGTATTTGCATCATACAGTATACACCTACCTGATTTAGGACCTTTAATAATTAGTAGAGATTTACAAATTTTTTTAGAATCTGACTATTAAATACCTCGGCATAATTATAGACGGGCATCTACGGTGGGATCTACACATTGAAAACATAATAAAAAAAGTAAGAAGCCTATTGACAAAATTTAAATGTTTAAAATTTTATCTAGACATAAATCATCTACGCATATTATATTATGCACTAATACAATCACACCTATCATATGGCATAATTGGTTGGGGCGGAGTTTGTGACCATTACCTAAAAAATTTGGAAACATTGCAGAAATGGATCCTGAAAATTACTTTTGCAAAAGAAATTACGTACCCTTCTGAAAATCTCTATAGAGACAGTAAAATGTTTGACATAGGATAACTATTTAGTCAAGCTTTTAAAGATAACAATAACCCAAAGGCAATAGACTATCAGTACCTAACTCGATACAAAAAGGAAAGTGTAAGCAACCAAAAAGTAAAAAAACAATAGGTCAAAAAAGTCATATTTACCTATACCCGAGACTACACAATATACTGCCCGTAAATATAAAAAATACAAAAAGATGTTAATTCGTACAAGAAAAAAATCAGAACATGGATAGCCTTTATTCCTATAAATAGATTAAAAGATATAATTTGTTCAAATATTTTGTCGTAAGCGAAATCTAAAAAATACTGTGTGAAGTGCTAAAAGTACATAAACTGCATTTTTTCTCTCTATAATGACTTCATCACCCGAACATTTACCAACCCCGATTAGAACCACATCCCCTGGTTATATCTATAAACATTTTACTTTGTTTTATTTTTACTTTGAGTATATGCACTAAGTTAACAACAAATAAGTTAAGTACCATCTAGTTAAGTTAAACTTAATTAAGTTAAGTGTATTTAAGTTAAGCGTACCTAAATCAGAAAATCACGTTTGCATCTATGCACATTTTACTTCTACTTGAGTGGAGGTTGAGACGTTAGACGAATATAACGAAATAAGGTTTTTTTAATAGATATTTATATGACATAATATTCTGTAAAAAATCCAGTCATTAGGAAACTCATAAAGTTAAAAATTTTAAAAAACTTTTACATGTAGTCTTATGCAAAATATGTCAACCCAGCATGCAAACAGTACATTTTAACACAAATAACTAAATAAAACACACTATATTTTCTACCACATAGTAGTAGAAAACATAGTAGTGTGTTTTATTTAGTTATTTGTGCAAAATGATTAACTACCACAGAGTAACGGCTCCATCAATCAATTTTTTGATACATTTTAATTTATAGCAAATAACCAAATAATGTCAGTTAATAAACATTTGTAAACTCTCAAATTTCTCTTTTCATTAATGATTTTTAACTGATTTTTCAATTATTTCATTTTAATTTTTACTGCTTCTCATTTTTTTTTAAATTATATACTGAAACAAATGTGTAAAATACACAGATATTTACATAAATTTATTTTTTCGTTAATAAGTTTGAACCAAACATCCAAAAGTTAGTTCATTAAGTAAAACAATTAAATCTACTTAAATAATTAATTAATAATAAAAAATGATTTATTTATGCTTTTATAACAACAGTTATTGGTATCATCGACTTATAACCTTTTGTAATAATTTATTATGAAAAAGTTCCGATTTAGAATTCGACTTACCTTTGGTTGGGACTGTAACGCCTCCTTACCTAATTAAGTTAAGTGCAGTTAAGTCTAGTTAAGTCAGAAAATCGCGTACAAGTATAATTCACTATACTTCAGAGAGTTTTAATGTTTGTTTACATTTATAAATAAATCTTATGTAATTTCAAGTTAAATTGTACATTTAAATGTGCACTATTTCAACTTGTACAATATACATCACAGTTGGAAACTAACTGAAAGTAATGTTTCTTAGAAAAAAATTATTTAATAAAAATAAGTTTTTTTCAAAAAATACCTACACAGAAAATGAGCTGAAGCCAATTTTATACCGCTTATCCAATATAGCAATAGCTGGCCATTGCCTTTATTCCTGTTTGTTTTATTGTTTTTATCAATTTATATTATACTACTATATTAAATTTATAGGTAATGATAAGTTATAAAACAAAATTTAATAGTATATTATTTAACGAGCGATGACGTAAGTAATAACTCACGCAGATGAAGTTTGCAGCGTGAGCCGTAGGCGAGTGCTGTAAATCATCACGTGTGTTATTACCATTATCACAAGTTGAACACTATACTTTATCTACAATTATAACAATAAACATTAATATATAATAGTTTGATAACGTCCAACCTATTCAAACATGTCAAATCACCTTCCTCCCCTCAATAATAATGGACCATTCTATTTTATTTTGCGCGTTACATGGATTGGACAGGCTAGGCATGAAGTTAAAGGTGCTTGATGTAAAAATAAATCACTAGGGAGTTATAATAAATCACGCTATTTGTTTATGGATACTATTACATGTTCAAAAGTAGTTGATTAATTAATATATAATCTAATAAGAGTAGATAAATTATATTAATATTCCTCTTTTAACTTTTAGCAATAATTAGCATTGTATTTAAAGTTGTTTCGTGATTAGAATGCAAATACGTAGTTTAACATTTTGATGATGTATATAACAACGTTTTAACTTATGTGATGATCTGCAATGTATCAAAAACATAAATAAATGCTACTACTTAGTGGAACGAGTATTATGTATACATTCTGAAATTTTATTTCCATGCATATCACAAAACTAGAGAAAGATTCAAATTAAGATTAAAAAAAGACAACTTTTATTATGTATTGTAGTGATCAGTGGAGAACTACTAACATGTGTTCCTCGCTGCCTGATGCTTTGATCAATGCTATCTATATTCCACCCCCATGTGAAATGTAATTTGGGCTCCACTACCGATTGCACTATCCTCTCAATCAATGTCTGTATGCACGGAAATAAAAATTTCGCAATATAGATATAACTGGATTGTCTTATTTTAAATACAATATTTAATATAACAACCACAAACGAATTTCACCCAAGTACAGCGTAATGTAGTAACGCAGCTGGTAAAAGTTTACAACAAAATACCACAAGATTATCAGAACCTACCAAGAAAAGATTTGAAAGTAAATCTGAAAACCTATTTATGTGAAAAGTCATTTTACAGATTTTCAGAATATTTTACCCACCATTTTGACCTGTCATTGTAAAGTAGTGTTTTTATTTAAATGTTTTTATTTTATTTTTACATAGTGTAAATGTACTGTTTCTGGTTATACACCATTTTGTATGTAATTGTAATGTGCATATCAATTTACTTACCAAGATTTCATGTTCTTTTGACTTGTTCTGCACCGTTTGACGGTATTATTGAATAAAGGCTATTATTATTATTATTATAAATATTTATATATACAAACTTTGTATATATAAATTGAATAGTCTAATAAATCGTATATTGTTGGTCATTGGTGATATCGATCTATCTACTTCTAATGATCATATGTTGGTAACACGTTCAATAAGGACTGCCCAATGAGCTGTTTTCGCACTATCGGGACCGCTAGATGGCAGCAGGGGCTAACCAGGTTTTACTACCAAAATTCGGTTGGCATTACATCGATTTTAATTATTTCAGGTTGGCTGATTGACTTGACGTTCACGTGCACAATCATCGGTGATAACCTCACATAAGTTTGTTTTCATGTTAATTGTTAGAAGCGCTAAAAACAAGGGATTTGATGTCCAAGATCTCTTCGCTGTAACCGGAGTTACTATAAACATACCAGAATTTTTTTTTAAATCAAATCGTATTCGCAATGCCATGTACAGGAAAACCAGGAAAATCGCCAGCAAAAGGGTACATGTTGAACGTATAATTGGCCTCACAAAAACTTATAAAATCCTCCAAAGACCTTTTAATAGTACAGAAACCATATTGTCTGAGGATATAGTATTCGTGTGTTGCATGTTAAGCAATTTTCGTAGAAACGTTATTGGTGAAAATGCATAACAGTAACATTGTACTTATGATTAATGTTTGTACCAAAATGTAAAGAAATTAAAGTTAATAGACTTCTCTTGCAATAATAATAATTATTAAAACCTGATACCTAACCAATAATCCGCAAAACAATGTCACAGAGAGTTGACAAATGACAGAATGAAACAAAACAAATAATTCAAATAATACCGCCAAAATAAACCTGGTTAGCCCCTGCTGCCATCTATTGGAATTTCGGTAACTACAGAGAAAACAGCTCATTAGCAAATTGTGTCAATTTCGTACTTATCGTAGCTATATAATTGTTGCCAAAACAAAATTAAGTAACTATACAATGCATATAAAGTAAAGCGTGATAGTTGGATCTTCACAAAAAACAAGATTTGTTCAAAAAGTTCCATGTTTATTTATTTCACGTGAATGTGGAATATTATATGTAGTGAAAACATAGAAGACTACTAGAGTTTGGATTAAGTAAACATTAAACAGTGTATAAAATTACCTAAAGAGAAATGTGAAAGTTTCATTGAAAGTTACAAATAGGATGAGTTTTTGTTTATTAATAAATGATTATTGTTGTTTAGTATATTTTTCATCGTTGTATTTGTAAAAGTATAGATTTTGCACTTGGTACTAAATTTTTGTTTTATAAAACATTTTAGCATTTTTTCTTTTGTGCCTTATTCCTTTTCGGCTTATTTATATTAACATTCTAGCAAAGTTTAGCTAATCCGTCACTCTACCAAAACACACACAGCCGACCTTTAGCCCACCATTGTCAATGAGCAACTTTTACCAGATATAAATTATAAATAATATGAATACTTACGTTTTTCAGTGGTACACCATTTTGTCTTAGTTTGATAGTGTCTTCATTTGTAGTCGTCTGTAATAAGAATTACAAAAATAGGTATTTTTATTGTTCAATAAAAAAAATTCATGTATAATACTAATCACCAGTGTTGTCGCTTACGTCATCATCTCTTAATTTCCGAATTTTGTATTATTCATCCCTAAAACGCATCGTTACGCTTGGAACTTCTGTCGTAGCCCCATCATACTTTCTGTTATTTACATTCTAATGCAGTAGTATTTAAGCTGAGAGAAAAATCTCATGACTTTGATAAAAATCTAAATTGATGACGTGAATGACAACATTAATGATTACATGATTATACTCCGTTCGCTCAAGAGATTCTGCTAAGCCACTCCCCATTTTGCTTCACACACTACAAATTTATAAAAGCGGCAAAATTCAAAAATTATTGAATGGTATAATAGATTGTATATATTCTTTTATATTATTACAAGTGAGAACCAGCGAGGAGCAGTTGTTATTCAACAAATACATTTTTTAACAACACTGATTGTGTAAATTAAGTATAAATAAATCAAACAAAATGTTACCTACTACATTTACTTTTTATAATCACAAGTTTCGATTATTACTCGTAAGAAGAACCAAGAAGAAACTTACGAGAGCTACCTATCTGTAAATATCTACGAAAACTAAGTGCTAGCACTATAACAATAATGTATAAAAATAAATATTACATATTATACACACACCGTTATTAATTAATAAACTTAAAAGTTACGTAATTACAAGTGAAACTTATTTCATAGAATGGAAAATTTAATAATTGTATCAGCAGCAGAAGCCTTAAAGATATTCACAATATTTTCCTTCTCTTTAACCGAAAAATGTTTGCTTTTCCATTTTTTCGCTGGAGAAAGGGCTTGAGCTTGATTCATAATTAATTTGACAAGAATGAATTTTTAACCTAAAAAAGAAAACGTGGTTCTGATATTTAATCAATATTATAAGTCGTTTTTATTGTGTACCTTGATATACACAAATGTGCACCCACAGTATTGAAAAACGCTATTTTATTAGACGAATAGGAATAACAGCAAATAACAACAGTTATTTCTAAAAAGCATATATCAGATTTGAGGCTGAAAACAATTTGTCTCGGAGAACAAATACCTCATATATTAGCGTTTTCGACATGGTTGTAACATGAGTTTTAAAAATTCAACCAATAGAAATATTATATTCAAATTTAGCGCACATTTGTGGGGAGTGGCTTAGCTGAATCTGTTGAGCGAACGGAGTATAGTATAGTATAGCTTATCGATTTCTAAGTTAACTATATATTATCTAACCTTTGTTAAATATGAAGGTTATAATTAAAAAATAATATCAATATAACAACTTTTTTTTTATACCATGAAGTATGACATAAATTATGTTCTAAAAGTTTTGAATATTTGAAGATTCAAATCAAGAGCGAAATTAGTTAAATATTAAATTTTATTTTCTTTTAAACATACTAGTGTATGGACAGTTTGATATCTCCTCAACCGTTTAAACTTCGAAGAAATGTATCAGATAAAAATTGTGGAAGATCAACTAAAATTATTTTAAAAGGTCTCCCCACTTTTTAAAAACAATTTGGGTTTCACTCTCGGGAGCTGAAACTTTGTGTACAGAGATAGTTCATGATATGCTGATCAAAAGTGTCCATGGTCACAAAAAATTTTAATGACAGGATTTCGAGATATTAGCCGAAGAAAGTCGTAATTTCGTCGAAATGAAGGCCTACTTCAGTCAATTTTTCGAAGTCCCGTCATGGATTTTTTTCGTGACCTTGGAGACATTTCATCAGCATATCATGAACTACCTCTGTGTAAATTTTCAGCTCCCTGGAGTGAAACCCGAACTGCATCTAAGAAATGTGGAGTCCGTGGAATATTCAGATTGAAAAAAAGTAATGACTACTTTTTTTCAATCTGAATATTTCAAAAAGGTCGAAAGAAAAATAGTCACTATGAGGTATCAGTGTGTATGTTGATAACCGATTGCTGAAACAGTTGAAGTAAAAATTTAAAAACTTAAAAATTTGAAACATCATTGTGGTGAATACCTTGTTGAATTATGTGGATAACAGCATATAGAATTGATTGTTGAAACATTTTAACTAAAAACATACAGGGTGTTCCATTTGAGAAATTTGAGTTAAGTATGACAGTTTAAAAATGTAAAAATTCGAATCACCGACCGTGGAAATCATATTGTAGAATAACGTTTGACTTTGAGAGGCTTGGAAACATCCTGATTACCATTCAAAGTGAAACGACAGGCAAATTTATGAAAATATGCTTTCTGCAGATTTGAATTTTGACTGCTGGAAATGCATAACGTGGCAACGCCTCAGTGTAAGTCCAAAAACAACATATGCCTAGATAGAGAATTAAGGCAAATACAATATGTCTCACTTTTAAAAACTCCCATATCATAGTTCTCTTATTTACAATGTGATCGATTTTTTTTTAAATTGGAAGTCATATTGTAGAATAAGGTTTGATTTTGAGAGGCCTGGAAACATCCTGACTACCATTCAAAGTGAAACGACAGGCAAATTTATGAAAATACGTTTTTTGCATATTTGAATCTTGACAACTGGAAATGGATAATGTGGCAACGCCTCAGTGTAAGTCCAAAAACAACATATGGCTAGATAGAGAATTAAGACAAATACAATATGTCTCACTTTTAAAAACTCATATACAGTTCTCTTATTTACAACGCGATTTTTTTAAAATTTGGAAGAATGGTACTTATCCATCAGGAGATTAAGTCACGGTAAAATATTTTAAAATCCACCAGTAGCACCCGCCATTATGAAGAAAAATGTACCTAATTTTCCCAAGAAAGATATTAGGCAAAGTTTTAAGGGTGCCATGTTGGCAAAAGAGAACAACCTCGACAATGTCATAGAAAAGGGTAGTCGTTAACCATCCGTTACGTGGTGGTACCTAGTGGGCAGAGGACGAATCATTTATTATAGACTTTTATTCGTGAAAATTGGATAAGGAATCCTATAAACTAATCCAGTTGTAAACATTACTTCGCTTGGGCAATCCAAATAACAAGTGTTCCAAATCGAAATAATGTAAACAACAAAAACATCTACCTGCTTCTAACCGCCTGCCGATCCCCTTTCCCCCCTTCCATATCGAAACCCATGGGTCGAAACATATTTCTCATTATTTTATATTTTACTGGATTATAGGTCAAAGGTACATTTGAATGTTATTCTGGATCCAGAAGAGCTTTAATGTGAAATATTGGCATTTATAATTATTATATTATTACATATATCTATTATATTACGATTTATTTATAATATCTACTGTAATAAGACTCGAACAAAATATACAGGGTGGACCATCTAAAGGGAATAGATACCTAATGAAAAAGCATTTGTTTCGCTCAAATTTAAAATTTCCACGTTTCATGTCATTGTAAAAGGGAAATTGACAATTTTCCACTACTATACTTCCACTCCACTACGTGGATGTACAACTAAAGATGTGATGGATGGCAATAATATTTGGCATATAGTTAACAGAATTCTCACCTTTTATTTAATATTGAATTTTTGCTGTCGGATGACCACTCTGTATATTTTCTTGGCCAAAAGTTATCAGGTTATCTTTGTAATAATAGTGATACCTACATTCCGATTATTATTCTAATATGTCGTTTCGTAATTAATAATTTTTTGGAACGACCACCCTGTATAAATAGAGTTCCTTTACCGATATTTTTTTCCTTAAAAAATCCCCCTGAAAATCATTAAAAAATTTTATGTAAAAAAATTTATACTGAAAGAAACCCCAAAGTTTTTCAAACATATTTATTAGACTACGGTTTAGAGCAATTATTTTTATGAAATCTAATAAGATGGCGATGGTCAAGAGAGAGACATCCCATACATAAATATTTATTATTTTTGGCAATAACTTTTTTATTTGGTAAAAATGAACTATAATACTACCTAAGTATAAAACCTACTACCTAAGTATAAAAATAACAAGCTGAGTGAAGTTACTGAATGAAAACTCATAGTAATATTCTTGTTATGTTTTTTTTTGAAATATACGTAGTACGAAAGAATGTTATGTAATGAGCGATATCAAAGTTGACTACTTCAATGCAATCACATTTTCAGTCTGCACGTACCGCCTCAATTTGAAATAAATCCTGTTCCTAATTCCTGAAATATATATTGGTGTACCTACTCATGAAAAGCGGATCACAGTGTAATTTTTTCAACCATTTCTAATGAAAACTCCCTAAAAAAAATATCGGTCGCCTCTATGGGATAGTAGTAAGACAGAAACTCTTTCAAGCTACTTTAATTCTTACAAACTAATATGTTCATATCCTGTACAATAGATAAAGATAAATGCAAAAAATCATATCGCAAAATTCAAGGTAAAAAATTAAGATAATAAAATGAAGACATAACACATTTTAGTACTTCATTTAAGGTGGCCATTCCGTAGAAAGAGACATCCGATAGGGATATATCTATTATATTTGCTCATAACTTTTATATCTTAGTACATATATTTTAAAAAACTATAAGAGTACCTAAGTAGAACCATAACAAGACTATTACTATGAATTTTCACTCAATAATTTGAGTGGTTTGCAAAATAGCTAGATTTAAAACTACGAAATAGGGAGATTGACATAATTCTTAAATTTAAATCTAGCTATTTTGCAAACCGCTGGAATTATTGAGTGAAAATTCATAGTAACACGAGAGGTACTCTTATAATTTTTATAAATATATGTACTAAGAAAAAAAAGTTATGGCCAAAAATAATAAATATTTCCCTATTGGAGGTCTCTTTCTAGGGAATGGCCACCTTAAGCTTAATTTAAGTATGTTTCAAACAACCTGTACAAAATAGCTACGGGAAGACACAATACAAGTTACAACACTATATAGTATTTGTAAATTTATTTGAATAATAAATATTATGAAAATTTCATAAATTATATAATGTAAACTAGGTGCACATATTTTATGGGGAAGATGCATAAATTTTAAAAATGTTTTAATTATTTTGCCATAATAGTATTATACAGTGTACCACACTAATAGTGTGACCGACCACCTTATAAACTTTTTGAATTTTAGCCAACAAAATTTATAAATAATAAACTGAAAAAACTAAAAAAAAAAAATTTAATGAAAATTGTTTAGAACTACACAAAATGATTAAATCCAAAATTTCATGAAATTTAAAAGATATTGTTTGTAGAATTTTCAGAATACGCAAAAGGCAAAAATAAATTTACAAATTACTCTTCAACTACTTGACTCTTCAGGTTACATTAGTAAAATTTTCGAATAAAAAATGCTTAATATGCTTTTTTCATTTTTTCAGTACATATGGTCATAAGTAGATCCTAACATGTTATATCTTTGAGTAAAATTTGATTCAAATCGGGAAAAATTAGAAAGTTTTATACTATAATAAAAAAAATCACAAAAGAGGATTCTTAAATATATGAAATTTGAATTTTCATGTAACGAAAACCATGTGACTGAGAACAGTACAATGTTGACCTATATTATGGATGACTGACGTCAGTTAGTTGCACAGAGCTTCAATTACTTGTTCTACGGCTACCTCAAAAACATGCTTTTGTACAGGGTTTATTGTAATAACGCTCGTACCACAACTCTTAAGAAATTTGCATTATTCTGCACTTTCGCACAATATGCTATATATTCTAAATAATTATTATAACATCACTTTTGACAAAATATGAAAAAAAGAAGATACGATTGAGCATATTGTTCTTTTCGTCGATCAATCTGTCATCTGTGAAATCGTGCTTGTCACTGAATAATAAAACCTTCTGTTCTGTACTGAAGATGTGTGAGGGCCGGTTTAACAATGCGAGGATAAGTAGTGTCATCCTATAGTGAAATAATAGTTTAACAATATAGTAGGACACCTTCCCCTACCGAGTTAGTCCACGCGTCGATAGCAGAAGTGAGGCTATCACTCAGTCAGAGGAAGTGACCCTACTGTATTATTACAAACTGTGCTTTAACCATAGGATAACTTATCATCCTCGCATTGATATACCGGCCCTTGCTTGTTTTTCTTGTGTGATATTAGTGATACTGTTATTACAATTTCATTAATATTATCAGTACCTACCTAGTACGTCATATCTATTTTGTATCCTAATAAGATCTACTTTGTATCCTAGTCAGATATTCTATAAATATGTACACATAATATAATACTGTATAATATATTTGGCACTTTATACTTATTCTGGAGATTACTATTTTCTTCTTTTACCACATTGTATACTTGATCTAGTTTTAAAGTTATAACAGGTTCTCTTTCTTAAAGAGCGTCAACTATATTCCACTTATACTTATTAATAGTGTTCTTCTTCTAGCTAACACTAACTTACTGTTCAAGTTTCAATACAATCGGACCTTTTTTTCCTAAGTTCTCGTGTTTACAATAAACATGACGGGTGGACAGACGGGCGAACATTTTGAAAGTTGTTCAGAATTCGATCACCAACACAACGATACGAAATTTTTATCTCTATGAGCGATATTTACGGTTTAAGGAATGTGCCTATCAAATGCGAATACTTATACTTTTCATTTTCGTATTTGCGAAGAGTATAATAAACAGTGCTTTGAGGTAAAGTATACTGGATTCATGAAAATATATATTATCATAGTCTAATGTAGTCATTATAAATAGTCTGTCGTTTCTTAATTATTTTTTAGGGTGACCAGTGACCACCTTTAAAGTATAGGCTTTTTCGATGGCAACTATGTTAACTACGTGCCAATTATTATCATTGCTGTCCATAACATTTAAACTCATTAATTTTGCAATAGCATCAACTACCTGTCGAATATAATTTTTCTTTCAACAGAGGGTTGACTGACTGACCGTCCAACATACAGATAGACTGGCAAAATGTACATAATCTGAAGAGCTCAAATTTTTCAAGTGGTTCTTTTCACAATTATAATACTTTCCTTTTGTAAACAAGAGAAATAAAAACCTAGTATAATAATGAATTTTTTCTCTTTTTCATTAGAAATAAAATTCCAAATACCTATTTCACAGTACCAACCAAACTGAACAACTATTTTATTGTCACTTATTTGTTTATTGGATATTAATGAAACACAAACTAAGTACACATGTACCCAAAGTAATTACTTTTTTAAGTAGGTTCTTATCAAAACGTAATCTATATGTTACGAGTTTTTTAAAGTTATAGTTATATAATTATTTACATATTCGGCGTTTTTCGATCAAAATAGATATGACACTAAACTATGTTATCCTAGTTTTAGAGAACACATCACGTGTAAATTTTAATACTTAACTATACCAATTAAATTACACATAAGTATAAGATACAGTGTGTCCATGGATTGAATTTGGAAGGATTTTTTTTTATTTATAGGTTTATGAGCAAAAGTCATTCTTTACAAAAATGCCTGCTTTTTATGGGAAGTCCGAATATATTATTTTCTAAAATTTGTATACAGGGTGCTAAATATTTGCAAAAATGTGAAAAGCTACAATGAGTGAAGTACCTTAAAAAATGCGAAAGAGTATTGAAAAAAATGTATGAATTAAAAGTTGTAGTCTATTATAAAATCCTGACTTCCTACTGAGAATTTATTAAAACTGTTAAAAAAAAAAACAAAAGTGTTTATCGTTAAATATTATGGTTTGGGGGACGATAATATTTCCTATAGTGAATCACAGCAAAATTTTGTGGTCCAAATCTTTCACCCCCTGGAGTCCTGACTACTATGGATTGTTACGTATGGAATATCAAAAGGTGTGTGCAACAGTATTTAATAATAATTGACACAATTTAAAACAAACGATTAAGGAAAAACAGAAAAGACAATTTTGTTTTGGAAAACCGTTCGTACAGAAAATCCACTCCCAACTCTTCATAATTTATCTGATAAACCATGTTCCATGCTAAAATCGGTTTGAGTGTGGAAAACATTACGTAGGTGAGTCATCTAGACCTTTCAACGTAAGGCTTGGTGAATATAGAAAATACTCTAGAAAGGGACAATTCGAAAAATCCAAAATTTGTGAACACTTGTGGGATAATAATGGGATTCGGTGAAGATTTTGGAAAAAGAGAGCAACAGAACTAAAAGAAAACATAGGGAATCCGCAATTATTTCATTAAATGAGGATAGATGCGTTTCAAGTTATTCAATAGATTTTTGTATTAGTTGGTTGCTCATCCCTAGAGACGAAGTAAGTAAAAATAATAAATATAATTTAATGTCCCACGTGACTATGGAAATACAAAACGACGAACTGTCATGGTTGACAGCCAAAAGGTGTTGAGAACAGAAATAGACAATCTTCCAAAATGTTAACTGTCTTCAGTTTTCATTTTCAGTTTTTAGTTTATACCATTTTTCTAATTTATATATTTTTAGGTGTGAGACATCTTGTAAAAATCAAGTATTATTCTAGAAGTAACCTCCGTCTGATCCATTTGGCGCACAAGTTCTTTCACTAAAATTTTTGAATATTTTTCAGTGGCCAAATACCCAACAAAAAGTAAGAAAATCTGAATATGCCACAAATAAACAATTGTAGACAATATAAAGAAACATAATTTTCTTCTTCAATTATTTAGGTAATTAATGAAGTCGCCATTTTCTGAGTGAAGTCGACAAAGAACTTGAGGCTGATTTTAAAGGAATCTTTATATTATAAAATATGAAGTTTCTCCACACAAAAATTTTTGCTGCTCGGATTATTTTTTAACAAGTTATTTTAAATAAAACCTGTGAAAAACATAAAATGCTGCGTGAGATTTGTGTGTTGCATACCGTACAGAGACCATATTATATCTATATCATCATCATCATCATCATCCTCAGTGCTACGGCCCTATGTGATTCCCGACTTTCTCTAGTTTCGCGATTCCTGCCGATTTCACGACTCTTGTTTTCCGATTTATTGTGCATCCTCATCGACACCATCCTTATACCGTAATCTTGGCCTGCCGCAGCTTCTAGCTCCTGCTGGTTCCGGAACCATGATCTTTCTTGAGGGGTAATTGTCTTCACCTCTATTGACATGTCCTGCCCACCTGAGTCGCTCTATTCTTATGCTTGTTACCACATCCCTACCATTTGCCACCTGTTTGTATTTTTCATAGAGCAATGACGGCGCCATACACAGTTCCAAAAGTTTGGAGTAGGGTTTCGTCAGCTTTACTCAGGGTCTATGTTTCGGATCCATACGTCAGGACCGGGAGTATTAACGTTTTATACAGCTATCTACAGATATCTATATCGCCTTACTTAAATTGACTGTTTATATAATGAAGCAAATAGAATAAAATATTAATATGTCATTTCGTGAATGACTGGATTGTAAGAACTTGATCGCTTTGACAATAGTGACTGAAAGATTCTTTTGCGAATCAATCAATCACAAATTTCAACAGTTAGTTCTCGTATCGAATGACACTGAGATTGATCAATTATCTACAATCTGTTTAGTAGTGACAGGTCTTTTTTTTTACTAAAAGATTTCATTTTGGTCAAGACATTTAGACGGAGAGCTGGCTATGGAAATTAAAAACAAGGTGCAGTGAAAATTTTTATGTAAAAACCCTCCTTACTAGCTGAAAATAACATAGCTCTGCAGCCAGAAGTCCATCCCGGAGAGGGAAGAATGGGCGGGTGGTCAAACGCATTAATTTTTAATTAAAATAAAATCTTTGAGTGCAGCTCTGAAATTTTGTGTTATAGTTTTTAACTGTAGAAATAAATAAATAAATGCGATATAATTTTAGGATAATAAATATCAGCCAAAAAGCTCAAAACAACTGTGAATGTCGTCGCTAACGCGATGTGCTACGGTCGGGGTGGACTTGAAATTTCAATTAGTCTCACCGGAAAAAGCAACATGAAATTTTTAAATGTTCATAACTAAATAAATACATCAGCAGGAAGGCTTCCTAATGTCGCATCGTTAATTGCATGGGCGAAATCGAAAATTCGAGCCGACAGAAGTGAACGAAAAATAGCATTTTTTGACATTTTGCGAATTTGATTTGTTTTTTGTTCCATTGATGTCACTAGAACATTAATAACCGGAAGGTCCGAAAGAAGAGGGAGAGTTTAAATTTTAAAAAAATCGCCAGAACTGGACCTTGACCAATGTCAAATTTTAATAATTTGAACAATTTTCTTACAACTGTACCAACTTCTGGCAACGTTTAACCTCCGACCTAGACTTCTGGCAATCATTTTACGCAATTTCTACAGATAAAAACTATAACTACACAAAATTTCGGAGCTGCACTCAAAGATTTTAATTTGATTAATAATTAACGCGTTTGACCGCCGCCCGCCCACGCTTCCCTCCCCTCTGGCTGCAGAGCTATGTACTTTTCAGCTAGTAAGGAGGGTTTTTAATTTCCGTAGCCAGCTATAGGCTAATTCAGATGGTAGTTTGAATGACGTATCTGATATATGGTAGGTACTAGATATATGTGCATGTATACATTGCTAGCCCATCTTTGCGTATGAATGTGATTATCAATGGGCTTGTTCCATGATATTATTTTTATATGGTTTTTATACTTTTTCATATAGTACTCGATATTCTCATTATACACTTAAAATTTCGTATTATTAACTTTTTCCGTTCTCGAGATATAAGGAGTTGAAATTGGTAATAGCTGCAAAAACCGAGCGCTCATATGTGACGTCACTATACGTAAGTGACGTAAGAAAAATGGCTTTCTGGGACCTTTCAAATTTAACCTGAAAAGTCGAAAAACATGGAATTTTTAAACACTAGTAACTAAATAAATATGTCGAGTGAAAGTTCGTTCTATGTCTCTAAGGAAAGGAGAAGGTCGGCGATCAATTCTAATAGTAAATTGCATGGTCAAAATCGAAAACAGGAACGATAGAAAATTGTAATTTTTTGACATTTCACCAAATTGTACTCCCCTACCGTCAAGTAGTAAACAAAACAAACAATACTTTGAAAACACTTATAATTATAACAAGTAAGGAGCATCAAGTCTATTGAGATCGCCGAGTCTATGCGTATAGTGACGTAGCGCCTGGCCACGCCCCATTTTCGCGAGATGGAAATTTGTAATAGTTTTTAAGATACTAAACGTGCGAATAAGATTCTAATTTTTTGCAGATCTATTAATTCATACTTGCACTTTCGATTTATGAAATAAAAAAAAAATGCTGAACAAGCATTATTGTGAACAACATGGGGAGCTTGTTTCAGTAAACTTGCTTAGGCTCAGAGTCATTTGCTAGTGTATTGAAAAGCAGTATAGGGTACCACCAGTAATGGCCTGTGGAACGAACTGCTTTTAAAAGATAAGCCGTTCATTCACAGTTTGCTTCACCCTTGAATTACCCACCTCTAGTGTTTAGTCAGTATTAATAAACTATATATGAGGTTAAGGTCGATGTCATCATTCGAATTATTATACTCTTCGCAAATACAAAACGAGGAGTATATTGCATTCGATCGGCACATTTCTAAATTCGGTAATATTGCTCGTAGAGAAAATATTGTCATATCACTGTGTTGATAATCGAATTCTGAACAACTTTCAAAATGTCCGTCACGTTTGTTGTAAGCACGATAAGTCCGATTCTATTGAAATATGGACAGTAAGTTAGTGTTAGATAGAAGAAAAATCCTATTGTATTGTAACAAAATCGATCAATAAATAAAAAAGTTATTAATTTTTTGTATTTATGTTTCCACTTTGATATTTTTATTTTTCGTATTCACTGGATGTTCATGAAATATTTGAAACAGCCTACCAAAAGTCTTGTTAATTTTTTCCTTCTCACACTTAAGTTCTGTGATTATAAATTGAGAGTGAAACAATGGCACTGCTAAACACGAGGCCTAACGTTTCGTGTGTAAATTTCTTTCCACGCAATAAACATCTTGATTTATTTATATTTCTCGATTAATCTGCAGGGTCACGCCTGAATCAAAATATATCGCTATCATTAACAAAAATTTCAACAAAACATGAAAGATAAGAAGTTCCATGAACATAGGTTATATACCATTTTTTTTGTCTTCTTGTTTGGGTGTTTCAACAAATTAATTAAGGGTAGTTTGATTACTTCTACCATGCTAAAAATTACTTATTGGTTGCCAATTTATTTAAGAATAGGTAATTAAATGAAGTATGTATACATTTTTGACGAATTTTCTAATTTGTACCCTGGCTAACCAAATGAACTAAATTCCTCTTTCCCCATCACCGAGAGACGTCAAATGCATCAAATATAACCAGATATGAATACATGATTGGCGCCTCTAAATGGATCACCCTGTTTGACATCAAAATTCTTCGAATTTGTTACATAGAGAGAACATAGAATACTTACAAGAATGTGTCCATTTACAATTGTTCCATTTTTAAATCCATTTTTTAATTTGCTGTGATCCTAAAACAGAAAATTACATGATTTTGTATGAAATTGGGTGGAACTAATTTAAATTTACTTACTATGAATCCAATTTCTCCACTAATTGACATTAATTTTTGGTCATTAAGAAAATCTACCCCATTTATCAATTCTGTTTGAACGTAGTCCCCCGCACCCTGATCCAGAGTCGCCGACATCCTTGATTTTAACAAACCACACAACACAGAACTCCTCTTCCCTCTTCCACTTAACACAGTAACCCTAACCTGCTTTTCCTAATAATTTTAAACAGCAAACAGCTGAATGTTCTACTACGCACACGCCGTGGTGCAGATAAGCAAAGCGTTTTATTGGTGGGATCAAACGCGTGATGATTTTGTTTATTGCGGCGGGAAAACAAAAAACTATAAATTTTGTTTCTTTGGCATAAAATAAAACTAAATCAATAATGTATTTGGCCAATTATATATGAAAATGGAACTTAAACATTTCAGCTCTAAATGTATTCTGGTAAACTACAGATTTGCTAACGAGCACGCTGCACAATCGTGACTGAAATCGAAATTCTCGGTAAAGATAGGTATTGCAGCGAGGCACACTTTTGACTACGTTCACCTCGACATCCACTGCGTGTATCGCATCGCATAGTTATTTTTTGCCGCAGTTATCTACATGTCGGTGAGTCACCGTTCCTCATGTTTTTGGAGAATCCATAAACCGTGATCAGCGATAACTAATGAAATGACTAAAAGTTGTTTTATTGGTTGCCGTTTGACATAGCAAGTGAATAGATAGGTACTTGGTCAGTGGTTGGTGAGCAAAATTTTGGAATAGTTAAAAATGTGTCACATGACCCGTAGGCATATTATATAAGTAACATATAAGTAAGATTTTCACGAATTCAGAATTCGAATGGATTATACTTCATATCGGGACAGAAAAATAAACGAAACTGTTTGGAACTCAAGCGACTGGAGCAATCTGATATTTCATCTGACTCCACAACGGAAGGTTAGAGCATCTAAATACACTCTTGTATTGTTAGTTGCATATTGCAGACTTATGAGAATTATTTTCATTTTCTAAGGATATCTAATCCCAGTGGCGGAGCTGTTAGATCAAGACCCGTGTGATATTGAAGTCAAGGTGGTAAAAATAAATACCTTTTTTTATTACGCCTCGTAGTGTTTAAATCAAAGAATTTATATAAATAGAAGCAGATACACATTTACAAGTGTGTTGACAACGAAGTTCAGACATTACATTTTATACCTAATCATCTCTTATTTCTTCATGACCAAAATTACTATAGCTCCATCTTTGTTGCAGCCACCGTCATTTTGACACGACAAATAAATGTAAATATAACCTTAAATGCCCAATTTGTGAACCGTTTTGATCTGTAAATAAACTATTTTCAAGTGCTAAGGAGACAAAATATGACTTAAAATCGCATCAAATAACGTTTATATGCTGTTTCTCTAATACGATGACAGTTTAAAGACAAAATATGTATCGGTCGTCAACCTATTTTGTGCTGTGTAGGTACATAGGTATTTATTGTCCAAAATTAACACTTTTATTTACCGTCAAACTACAGCAATATAAATTAATTTTAAGGGCCATGGATTCGGAAAAAGATGTGTACTAGAGTCAAATTAAGTAGAGGTTGTTTCATTTAATAAGCCGATTCAGAAATTTGTTTGCATCCCTTACGAATCAGAAAAGAAGTAGAGTAGTATTATTATGAGAAGATGGTTGGGGCGGAGCCAACGTGCGCGAATATTTCTACCAGTGACAGCATCATGTGGGGTAGAAGGATATATAATAATTGTAATCAAATTTTCGAGGTCAAGGAGCTGTGTAATGCAGTAGATTAAAACCTCGTTACACTATGGTGTTTACGATGAAGACATTTTTCACTGAAAATATCATTTAATTCAATTAGAAACGGCGAACACGCTCAACAAGTATACTGTAGCACAGACCCTGTGACTGCAGGTTGACGGTGCCACTGGATTTGAGGTAAAATATGACGAAAATCGGTCTCATTGGCTTAGATCAGTGGATGCACACAAACTCGTTTCTGCGCATCATTTTTTGCAAGCATCTTCTCATAATAATACTACTCTACCTAACTAATTTACAGGAAATCATGCGGCAGTTCATTTCTTAGGATTTGAAGTAAATGGCACCTTGGTTCATTTATATTTTGACAAATTGCCCTAGACTTTTTTATTTAAAAAATAATAATATACCTACTGTGACAAAAGTAAAACTACTTACCAACTGTTCTTAATTCCTACAAGGCTACAAGTAGTGGATTGTCTAGTGAAATGGACTGTGAATTTGAGCATCTGCAAGGAATGTTAAGGGGCAAGGCAATAAAACAATACTTATATATTTTCGTACAAAAATATTTGCACTAAACATGAAAATAAATTAAAGGTTAGTTGAGTCAAACATGAACAGCTGTTATTAAATAACTAGATTTAGACATATGTCTCTGCTACACTCATATACCACGGCCTTGGATAGGCTGCAACAGAGATATAGCATTAAGGGCAATGTGGTATCGTATGACTTTTACACTTTTTTTTTATTGGTACCCTATTTTGCTTATTTAAAGTACACCTCAGAGTGTTTAAATTGAACTTTAAAAAACGCGCGTGTTTTAAAGGTTACCATGGCAACAACTACAACCCGAGTCAAAATGTCAACTTTTTAATTAATGATCTGACAGGAATTTTTGCGGTATTAACCGCGAATCTGCTTTTTTATTTAAATAATCAATGTTAGAACTCATTTTAAAGCAATATACAATCAGTATAACAACTGTCGTGACAATAATTAATCCTATGTGACAGATTGCAACTTAATTTTTGCATTCCTCATTTGACACTGACAGGTATCCTGATGTCACATCACGAATTCAAACATTTTACATTCTTAATTCTTATTTCCATTTTTTATAGTGTTACGGATTTCCACCTTTTAGGAAACACCCTGTATGAATTCGTGGGTTCTAAATAATTTTAACAAGAGATTAAACACTACTAACACTTTATTTAACAATTTACTGACTACAATACTTGTTTACTTAATAGTTAACCTCACTTTTTACCGAGCGTGTCACTTCTCAAATAAACTTCCTTCCCCGCGCTTGTAATCGCGCCTTATATACTCCGAAATTAGCTCTAGATCAATCCAGAATCTTCTCCAGCCATAATCTAGAAAAGTCCTTGGCTCTTTCTAGAGCCTTTCCAGTCACCATCAGAGGCATAGGCGTACCATCTCCTTTTCCAAGGGGTGTAATTCATAACACTGCCCCCTCCTTAAGCCTGATCGTCCCGATCAGGCAACTCAGGATCACCAGTGTATCTCGCCAGCCTGTCCAAATGCACGATCTTCATCTTGGACTTTCTGCTTTGCTGAATCCGATAGACGACATCATTAATTCGGGTAATAACAGTGTACGGTCCATCCCAAGGTGATTTCGGTGACTTTCCTTTCCTCCGCTGGGGGTTGTACAGCCAAACTAGCTCTCCCACCTTGATGACCTCCTTTGAATTACCCTTCCAGTCATATCGAGCCTTCATTCGGTCATTGGCTGGTGATGGTTCCGCTATATCGTTAGCCAACCTCTTGAAAGGAGCTCCGGCGTTGAACTGCTTGTTTTCACCCTTACTTCCAGTCTGTGGTCCCTTACTGGCTGCACAAATCTTGCATTTGCGACACCAAGCCTCCACATCCTGACGACTTCTTATCCAATAAAATCGTTCTCGTATTTTCTTCAGGGTCTTGTTAACACCGAAGTGTCCATCGGATGTTCCTTCGTGCACTTCCTGAAGCACCTTCGCAACTCGACACCTGGGAATCACTAGACGCATAACCACCTTTTTTCCATCCGGGCTTTCCCATGCTCTCCGCAACAGCCCGTTCCTGACGCTCAGTGAGTCCCACTGCGCCCATAGTGCCTTCAGTCCCACTCTTTTATCCGAAACATCCTTCCATTTTGGACGAGTTCCCCTTTCTTTGGCTTTCAATATAGGCCCAATTTCCACATCGTTTAGTTGCTCTTGTCTGAGCGCTTCATCTGTCCTGTCATCCGGCACCTCCACCTTGACAGTGTTGACTGCTCCCGTGACCTGCAGTTTGTCCTGGTGGTAGTACTTGCAACCTTCCTTGTACCTTCTTCCGGATGAAATGTTTGCATTTCTCTCAGGTTTCGTTTTATCGTCATATCCTTGTAGTGGTGGCCTTTCTGTAATGCTCCGAAGCTGGGAAATCTTCACTTCTCTAGGGGCACCACGTTCGTTATCTGTCACAGCCTCTCTGGTACCGGCTTCCTCTGGTTTTCCCCTTGGCTTCACAGCATCTCCGGCCTTCACTCTCTCCAAGCTCCTCTGTGGACATTCAAGCTGGATATGTCCTAGTTCCCCGCACCTGTAGCATTTCATATGCCGTCCACTTGGCCTTCCACTACTTCTATTCTGTATCTCATCCATGTTTCCAGCATTCACATTCCTCGAGTTCCGCTGTTGACAGTCTCGTTTGATATGCCCTGCTCTGCCACAGTTGTAACATTCAATACCCCCGCTTGGCTTGTCTTGTCTTTCTGCAGTATCCACTTGAGCCAGTAACTGATTGAACATCTTATATATGTCGGCCAACATAGCGTTCTGGTTCTCCTTTTCAGACTGCGATTTTTCGAGACTCATAGCTTGTACTCTTGGACTCGGGGTATCTTGAAGGACAGCTTCCACCCCGAGTGCACGTACCAACGCTTCGCTGCTGTTCTGGTATCGAGATAACCTGAGGACTCGCCTGATCTCATCATCCTGTATACCATCCAGAAAAGCATCTACTGCCAGTTGATCTTGGAATTCCTTCGGTACATCCGGGTAAGCCAGGTGAGCCAGTCTCCACACGGCAGCTTCAAACTCTTGCAAACTTTCCCCAGCCCCTTGAACACGTGATTTCAGCTGGGTCTGGTACACTCGGGCAAGGTGTTGATCGCCATATCGTAGATCTAGGGCAGCTTCTAAAACTTTAAAATCCCGTTGTTGGTCTACTGGGATTGTCTGGAGTATTTCCAATGCTTGGCCTCTTAATGCCACGATTAACGCCATAGCCTTTTCTTCGTCATTCCAGTTGTTTGCACTCGCTGCTGCCTCAAACTGCATCTTGTAAATGGTCCATGAACTTTGGCCGTCAAAGGAGGGAGGTTCGAACAGCTGATCTGATAATACCACTTGCTGGCTTCCTCTATCCCTCAACTGTCGCTTAAGCAGGTCTATTTCCTCTTTGATTTCACTTACTTCTTCTTGATGCCTTCTTTCTAGCCCTTCCAACACTTTCTGGAATTGTGCAAATAAGTCCTGTATTTGCTTTTCAGTTGCCATACTTCTGGTTGTTATAGGCATACGACTACGTTGAAATCAAATAAATTTCGCAATTATGTCACTATCGGTAATGGGACTGTCCAGAACAACCTCAAAACGGCACGAAAAAGTCTTATCTAGAGTCTTTGTCACTTAACCTCCAATGTCCAACAAAATGTTCCAAAAATGTCTCAAAAATGCACTTAAACACTATTTTCCTGTTCGAAAATAACCATCGAACAACGTCCAGTAAATTAGTCCTCCGTGTTAGCACTAACTCCGAGAATACTGTCCCAGTCTTCTCAACACTCCCGAAAAATCCTCTTGTCAAAATTCCGCTTCCGACACCAAAATGTTACGTATTTCCACCTTTTAGGAAACACCCTGTATGAATTCGTGGGTTCTAAATAATTTCAACAAGAGATAAGCACTACTAACACTTTATTTAACAATTTACTGACTACAATACTTGTTTACTTAATAGTTAACCTCACTTTTTACCGAGCGTGTCACTTCTCAAATAAACTTCCTTCCCCGCGCTTGTAATCGCGCCTTATATACTCCGAAATTAGCTCTAGATCAATCCAGAATCTTCTCCAGCCATAATCTAGAAAAGTCCTTGGCTCTTTCTAGAGCCTTTCCAGTCACCATCAGAGGCATAGGCGTACCATCTCCTTTTCCAAGGGGTGTAATTCATAACAATAGTATTGTGTGCCAATAAAAAAAATAGCGTAAAGTATTCGTGGATAACTGGTCTTTAAAACACTTGCTCTATTTCGAGCACTCCGGCTGCGCCGTCGTGCTCGAAAAATCGCGCGTGTTTTAAAGACCTTAATATCTACTCATACTTTAATATACTATTTTTTTATTGGTACCCTATTTTGCTTATTTAAAGTACGCCTCAGAGTGTTTAAATCGAACTTTTAAAAACGCGCGTGTTTTAAAGGTTACCATGGCAACAACTACAACCCGAGTCAAAATGTCAACTTTTTAATTATTGATCTGACAGGAATTTTTGCGGTATTAACCGCGAATCTGCTTTTCTATTTAAATAATCAATGTTAGAACTCATTTTAAAGCAATATACAATCAGTAACAACTGTAGTGACAATAATTAATCCTATATGCGACAGATTGCAAATTAATTTTTGCATTCCTCATTTGACACTGACAGGTATCCTGATGTCACATCACGAATTCAAACATTTTACATTCTTAATTCTTATTTCCATTTTTTGTTGTATTTTGTACCAATAAAAAAAAATAGCGTAAAGTATTCGTGGATAACTGGTCTTTAAAACACTTTCTCTATTTCGAGCACTCCGGCTGCGCCGTCGTGCTCGAAAAATCGCGCGTGTTTTAAAGACCTTAATATCCACTCATACTTTAATATACTAATCTCTGCTTATATTATATAAATTCTTTGGTTTAAATCCAACTTTTAAAAACGCGCGTGTTTTAAAGTTACCATGACAACAACTACAACCCGAGTCAAAATGTCACCCACATAGCACGCGATATGAAATGAACATTCAAAACTCATTGTCTACATTCAAACGATATTCAGAACTTCTTTTACATATAGCCGTAATATACGTTTCGCGACGTACTTATATCAATATAGGAAAGATATTGCCAGTACGTTGTACGATATTCCTATATATACCTACAATATACATGAAATAATGTTGATTCTGCGGTATACAGAGAATATTGTACGAATCTTCTCAAAAATTTGCTGATGTGTCAAATATTATATAGATATACAATAGGCAATATTTATGCTACGTACTTAATTCAATCTCTTTACAATTTACAAATGGAATATTTTTACAACATGATATTTTTGTATACCTACTGTAGATATATACAAAAAGCTATATTCATTTTGAAATCTTTAACAAATATCACATAAACATTTAATGGATAATATATGTGTACCATCATATATACCCTGATAATGTACCAGTGGAACATTTCTGCAACATGAAATTCATGTTTGTATTTTTAATATTCAAAAAATGACATTCAAAAGTTGAACCCATGTACACTACAGCTGTATGCAATAAAACCCAAATTGAATTTTAGAATGGGGTGTAAACATGTTGAGCCAATCGTTGGCACACGTAAATTATGTATAGCCACCGACAAAGCAGTTTTAGCAACATATTGCAACCGAAACTTGAAACAATATAGCCCTAGTAATATTGCACAGCAATGTTACATTTTGCAAAGTACCAACAAGATTTATGCGGTTTCTGATTGATTTTGACAGCATAATGCTGCATGCATTTGGCCCATATTACATAAAAAAATATGGTAAGTTAAATATTAATTCTACGGCAGTATTGTTGAAATATATTGCCTTGTGCGGTGTCGGTATAGTACCTATCTACCTCATAACAAAAACAAATAGATATTTCTCTATCTAGTTTTGGTTTAAGTACATTTATAATCATCCCCTGTGGTGAATAATGGCATACGTTTTATAAATTTTAAATCGTTGGTTAAAATTGTAGATATGAAATATGATTTAAATTTTGAATCCAGACTTTGAACTTGTGATCGTATATTAAATAATAATGAATAATAAAAATGATAACATATTCATCCCTTTTTCAATTTTCCTACTGTATTTAATTAATTAATAATTATCGGCATTTCTTAAGCAGGTAGTTCGTACTTGAGAAATGATTATTTAATTACATTTTATCGTTATATTTAGATTTCCGCTTTCCATGTCGTTACAATCATCCCCTTGTCGAATTTTTGAAATGCGCGCCATGGTCCTTAGATTAGTGCGCATGCCACCGCAGGCCACAAGCTGTCAAATGTCGATTTCAATTTGTTTGTGTTTTGTTTTCCCGTGATTATTAATTATTAGTCCAAGTGTAGGTACATTAATTGTATTGCAGTAAGTATTTTACAATTGTACACAATACAACTACCTACCACATAGTTTTAAGGATGGCCCCCCTTGTTGTCATTTTCAGATATTTTATATTCAGATACTAAAGTTTAATGTATCCCTTTGTACTTACCTATATTATAATTGTAGCATACTTTATTAGTTGTTATAATAATGACGGCGGTTTTAGGCACCAATTTCTTGAAAAGAAACGGAGGTAGTCTAATTCGGAATGGTAACACTCTTCGAAAAGGAATTTTTGTGGTCACCATTCAAACGGAACCAATTTGACAAATCATTGAAAACCAGGAGAAATCCCAGATGAAACTTGGACACTTTACGGGGTGTTTAAATCTTATTTTTAAGATGGTAGGTTCGATCTATTTCAATATTAAGGTGCTTTTGTTTATTTAAATCACAACCATTGGTTCTAATTACAACATACGAGTTGTTATATTTATTCGTATTAATTTGCTTTATATCTATTTCAGAGGATTATAAAAAGCTGCAATTAGGTAAATGGAAAAGATCAGAAATCACATCTGATGTACAGAGTGAACAGAAACAAATCAAGGTACTATATATGTACAAAAAGCATATTAGTCCCCCGAAAAGATTATTATTGTCAGATGAACATAGTGATATCGAAGAACGTATTGGAAGCCGGCGACTTCCCAAAGTGAAAGAAATGTTGTCCTTACTAGAAGCTGAAAGAGAATATGTTGTTCTTCTAATAACGCTGGTAGGCATTTAAAATCACAAACACAAACATTTCCGAATTCCAAAAAAATACCTATACCTATGTTTTGTTTTATGATAATATCAATTTGTTTAATTTATTTTTGATTATTTTTATTTTTTTCTGTAAGATGTGTTTATATTTATTAATTTCATCACAGTTTTTAAAGTGAAATACCTATCAAATATAATTAATTGTTTTTTCTTTTATAGTTGGAACTAGCTCTCGTGTATCCCCACCTCCTCTACTCAGGAAAAAAATACCTTCTCCCAAAAATTGGAAAGCCAAAAGAAAGTATTCAGCCAATAGGAGCAATCACAGGTGATGTGTTAAGAATGCCAAGTGGAGTTTCGCAATTACAAGTAGCACCATCGGCCACACCTGGACACTGGTTTTGAAAATGTAAGCCCTCCAGTTTTTACTATTTTTTACTTACTGGCAAAATATTTCTTATAGTAAAATATGACAGTTTATAAGTTGCAAACAACATTTTTTTGTTAAAAAAATATTGATCAGTTCATAAGTTGCAAAGCACATTTTTTTGTTTAAAAAATGTCGATTTAAATTCTTGGCACAATTGTAATTTATTATTGCAATTCATATTGTAACAAAAAATAAAAATATATTTAAAGTAACACAACTGTTTTAATTATAACTCTTCCTATTTTATAATTTAAGATACATAATTGCTACGACGATGTAAAGTACTTAATAGAATAAAGTCATCTTTTGCTCTGAACAATTTAAAACATGATTTGAATTAGATAAAACTTTAAGGTAACGTATTATGATTATCAGACTTTCGTAAATAACGTGTTAAATATGACTATTAAAGCTGAAGTTCTCAGAGTGATAAATGTGTGATGCATTTTAAAATGGTTTCTAACAGATCTTATTATTAACGTAAAAGTATTTTTACTTCCCTCGCATACCGAAGGGAAGTATTGTATTCGAGAAAAAATCACCCTCCGAGATTTTTTCGGATTCTGACGTTTCAGAACACGTAGATTACGAAAATATAGGTTTTTCAATTCCGTCAGTCTGTCTGTCTGTCTGTCTGTCTGTTGGTGCATTTACTAAAAAACTACTTGACGGAGAGCAGTCAAATTTGGCAGGTAGTTGACGCTACTGTCAGCGCAGAAATGGTAGAAATTTCACTGGAAAATATACAGGGTGGACCGTCTAAACGGAATAAATAGTGAAAAAAATTTTTTTTCGCTCAAATTTAAAATTTCCACGTTTCATGACGCGCTAATCCTATTTCGGGAAAAAAAATTTTTGAAAATTTGTTTCACCAATATTTTTTAAAAATTTTTTACCAAGATAAAAAAAAAAAAATTTTGTTCAAATTTAAAATTTCCACGTTTCATGACACGCTAAACCTATTTCTGAAAAAAAAAATTTTGAAAATTTTTTTCACCATTTTTGAAAAATTTTTTACCAAGATGAAAAAATTTTTTTTTGCTCAAATTTAAAATTTCTACGTCTCATGGTATTCTAAAACTATAAAAAAAAAAAAAAATAATTTTTTACCAACATTTTTGAAAAATTTTTTTCTACTAAAACGATAATTTTTTTTTCTTCAAATTGAAAGTTTCATGGCATTCTAAGCCTGATTCAGAAAAAAAAAATTTTGAAAATTTTTTTTATTTCTTCAAATTTAAAATTTCCACGTTTCATAGCGTTCTAAATCTATTTAAAAGAAAAATTAGAAATTTTGTTTACTATTTTTAAAAAAATTTACCACTAAGATAGAATTTATTTTCTTTGTTCTGATTTAAACTATCCACGTTTCCATGGCATTCTAAAACTATTCAAACAAATTTAAAAAATTTTAATCTAAAACATTTTTAATCTATTTATCACTACTATAGAATAGACGAAAAATTTGGTTTGCTCAAATTTAAAATTTCCACGTTGCATGACATTCCAAACCAATTTCGGAAAAAAAAATTTTGCAACATTTTGTTACCAGTTTGGAAAAAAAATTAACACTAGAATAGATGGAAACTTTTTTTACTCAAATTTAAAAGTTTCACGTTTCATGACATTCTAAACCTATTTAAAAAAAAATTGTAATTTTTAAATCTTAAACTTCTTTTACCACTATTATAGAATAGACGGAAACTTTCCTTTTTGCTCAAATTTAAAATTTCTACGTTTGACATTTTAAACCTATTTCAGAAGAAAAAATTTTAAATTTTTTTTTTAACATTTTTGAAAAATTAAAATTAAAATGAAATTTTTTAACCACCACTATACTTCCACTCCATTACGCGAATGTTGGATTGATGTGACGGATGGCAATAATATCTGACATATACATCTATTATACTTTTATTGAAAAATGTACAGGGTGGTCATCCCAAGGAATAATTCAGTCATGGTGGACATTTGTAAAGGTATTTGCGCAAGCCTGCCATATGTGGCAACTGTTATTTAGTATTGAGCTTTTGCTGTTGGATGAGCAATCTGTATATTTTTTTGACCAAAGCATCAAGTTTTCTTTGTAATAATGGCAATAACTATATTCCGATTATTATTCTCAATGTCATTTCGTAATTATTAATTTTTTAGAGTGACCGCCATGCACAAATAACGAGGGAAGTTCTGTGTAAAGACCTTTACCGATTTTTTTTGCATATGATATTCTTGGGCCTTTGTAAAATATTGTTGTGGCAAATGCAGTTTTATTGGTAGGTTTATTTAGCATTTGTGTGCTCCATTCAACAAAATTTGATCAATAAAACATGTTTGAGTTTAACTGAAAAGTAATGATAAAAACAAATTTTCCATGCAGTGTACATTGTGAGAAGCAATAAATATATATTTCGAAATATCTTTATAATATTTTTTCAGCATACATGCAGATCTACAAGACATATGTGTACGATATGCTGTGGGATGAGAACAACCATTACTATATAGGGTGTCCCAGTAAAAAGTCTCAGGCCGGATATCTTCTACAAATAGAGACGTTTTAATTCTGTAAAAGCCAGTTTGTAGCACATAAATAGTGATTCAGTTTTGAATATAAATGGTTTTGAATATATCAATATGTAGATGGCGCTGGGCTCTAAATAAATCTTATTTCTTTGGGAGAAATTTTAAAATCTGGTTTCTGTGGAAGGGAAATACATTTCTAAGTAGATTTTGTTCTTAAGAAAAAAGGGAAATCTAGCCGTTTTTGAGATGTGTCCAAATATTGCCATTTGTTCCTATTGAATAGTTGTAATCTCTGAAAGATTTATTTAGTCTTTAAGGGGGACAATCTGTATATCATAAACTTTGAAATTTTGATTTATATGAAAATGCCTTAAATGTGATTTTCTTTTAAAATCACTTAAATAGTGAAATGTTTCGGAAATAATTATTTAACAGGAGCAAATGGCAACGTTTGGATGCAAATATCTCAAAAACAGTTGGATTTGCGATTTTTTTTAACAATATTTACTTAGAAATGCATTTCCCTTTACACAAACCACATTTCAAAGTTCCTCCCGTCGAAATATTTCTTGCTCAATGTCATATATGTATTAAAAAATGATTTATATTTAATACTGAAGCACTCTTTATGCACTACAAACTGACTTTTACAGAATTAAAATATCTCTATTCATCTAGATGATATCCAGCATGGGAGTTTTTATTGGGACACCCTGTATAAGCTATTTTGAATAAGTTTTAAACATTTATTCAATATACTAATGTTGCTTTGCAATATTGAAAGTATACATGGATAATATTGCCTATATGTAGGGAACACATTTGTGTATATTATAACTATATTGTAAAATAAATGTTTATTTCAGAATATGTTTACAATGTGTCACCAACATTTGTGTGTATATTGCAGAAATATGTATAGTATGTGAAAACCTGTGACAAAACAACCAGTATACAACTTATTTTGAATCAGTATTAAATATTTATTCTATATACCATTGTTGTTTTGCAATATACATTGTATATTGAAAGTATACATGTATAATGTTGCATGTATGTACGGAAAAGATTTGTGTATATTGTAACTATATTGTAGAATATGTTTACAACGTGTCAGCAACATACATATGAATATTGCAGGAGTATGTATAAAATGTGAAAACCTGTGACAAAACAACCAGTATACAACTTATTTTGAATTAGTTTCAAATATTTATGCAATATACTAATTTTATTTTGGAATATGTATAGTATATCGTAGGAATATGAAAATGCTAATTGGGCAACTTTTTAATTATTGATCTGATAGGAATTTTTGCGGTATTAATCGCGAATCTGCTTTTCTATCTAAGTAATCAATGTTAGAACTCATTTTAAAGCAATAAACAATCAGCAACAACTGTAGTGACAATAATTAATCCTATGTGACAGATTGCAAATTAATTTTTGCATTCCTCATTTTACACTGACAGATAGGTATCCTGATGTCACATCACGAATTCAACCATTTTACATTTCTTAATTCTTATTTCCATTTTTTGTAGTAATAATAATACCAGTACTGGAACGTTCGCTTTAACTGATTTCTCCTCCATCCCTCTCACTCTCTCTCTCTCTCTCTCTCTCCCCTTTCTCCTTCTCATTTCTCTCCCTCGCTAGGTTGGTACGTACAATTCAAGAAGTAGCGGTACATTTCGAAAATTTTGACTGACGTCTGCCGAAGTTTGGGATAAAGCATATTTTTTTATTTTAACTTCTAATTTATTTATCTCCGTAAAATAGTGTTTGACAACTTATTTGTAACTTTTTCATTGATTTTAATTACCTACACTATTTTAGATTGTGTTCTTTCACTAACAAACTGATTTTAAAATGGTTTCAAACGGATTTTATGACTTTATTGCTAAGAATGCCTTTACTCCCGGGACACTGCCACTCCTGTGACCTCATGGATGATTTATACGGTTATATTATTACTCTGTGGTTCCACAGCTATCTAATTTTTTAGTTGAATACTTTTGGTGACAAAATGTAAAATGTACATACATCTCTACTGAGTTCACTAATGTCCAAAATTATCATGGTTATACTTTTATATAGCATAGTGCATAGTAACATTTAAAATTTAATATATCCTATACATTGACGTTGTCAGTCATTTTTAAAACTAAATTTTGCCGATACCCTAAGTTATCTGCCCTCTGTATACAGGGCGAGTCACTACTCAACCTTTTAAAATAGAAAGAAATATCTCAGGCAACAATTGTAATGTAAGAGGTCAGGAGTGGAATAATTTAAAATTATTTTTAATCTACGGGGTGTGTCATATAATAGTGGCAAGCTAGTACTCGTATTTTTTTAATAGAACATAACTTTCTTTTATATATTTATACTTGACTCTTAATTATCTCTTCAGACATTATCATTTTTGGACATAACCACAACGGTGCTACGTTATTCCACTTTTTTTTTTTAATAAAAATGCATTTGTAGAGATCAAGAGTAAGCAAAAACCAGCCAAAAACATATTTTCATAAATTTGACACCTTGAATGTTAGTCAAGGTCATGTACTAGTTTCTAGACCTCTCAAAGTCGAACCTAATTCTACAGGGTGTTCTCTACGGTAATTTAAATTTTCACATCTCTGAACTGTCGCAATTCAATTTTTTCAAATGGAACACCTTGTATCTTTTTATTTAAAATGGTTCAGTAATCAATTACCCACACGCGAAAAATTTGAATCATCATGGAGAACAACCTGTAGAATTAATTCGACTTTGAAAGGCCTGGCCTTGCCATTGCCTAACATTCAAAGATAAATTAATCGTCTTTAGCCGAACACAATCCTTGAACTACACAGTTCACACTTCCTTCCGACGAAATCTGAGCACATGATGTCAATTGGCACCCTGGGCTCAGGCCTGTAGCTAGAGGTGGGCCAGGACGGGCGTAGCCCGTCCTAGAATAATTTTTGCCCATCCTGCGGCGACTGCAGAAAATAATTAAAATCACAGTACACCCAAGCGACAGTTGGCGAATGGAAATGATTGTTGAGAGGACGTAGACCAAGCTCCCACTGCAAAAATGGTACCCCATCAGATACCTAAAAATGAAAATGTGAAAATCGTTGCAAAACATGTAAAAATCATGTTACGCCCGGCAGAAAAGTAAGAATTCGTTGTTATTTTTATGAATTTTTCAATTTACATAAAAAAAAAAAGATTTTACTTTTTAAAACACCTGAAATCTACACAATTTGTGGTAAATAATGAACCATTTTTGAAAAAATTTGTCTGACTGACAATTTTTGTTAATAAAGTCAGACCTAATTTGTTACACATAATTTTTTTCATGAAATTGCACTTCATGAAACCTCCTTATTTAAGATCTCTACTATCTATTACAACTTATCTGCCTGACAGTTTCTGTTAATTAAGACCTACAATATTTTGTTTTATTAATTAATGATTTTAGAAAAAGTACTTTTTATAACACCTCTCTTTTTTGACTTTTAGTTTGAGATCTTTTTTGTGCGTAAAAATTGGTCTGTCAACTCGCAAAAAAACCTGAACAGCCCAGTCATCAGGGGTTTTAAGGCGTCATTAAATATCATATGGCTGAATTTTTCAGGATAAGTATTTTTTTGTGTAGAATACGATAAAAAAGAGTTTACAGCTGTAAGGTGCCGGCGACCCTTAAAAAATCGAAAATATTAGCATAATAGCACTAGGGGATTGAGGGGGAAATTTCACATAAAAAAGTATATGAAGTTTTTTTGTACCTTATTCTAAAATCACAGCTTTTTGCTGGCGTCTTGTACATTCCAGAGAAGAATTTCATCTTATCCTGGACTGAAGATAACAATAAAATATATAGGCTCACGGGCACCCTCTGAAAATTTGTTTGCCCGCCCTTAAAACAGTTTCTGGCTACAGGCCTGCCCGGGCTTCCGACTAGCCAACACCACCCAAACCCCTCCAAACTCCGAGAGGGCTCAACAAAAGCCGTTCCCTCTCACTACAGACGAAATATGCTCCCGGGAGCCGACATGCCAGCGCAGAAAGAAGACCAAGACAGAAGAAACGACCCAGCTGGTTGGGTCCAACAGCCAGGACCAGGAGTGGCCTGCTAACATCGCCTGCACCGTCAGCATTTGCGGGTGGGACAAGCGAAAAAGCAGGCCCACCCCTTACGAGACCGGTCCAGCTCTACAGCGATAATTGGGGCAGAGCTCAAGCTCTACCCCTAATCATCCGAGACCGTCATCTTTAGTCAAGAATATTGGCGGGATGGTCAAAATGAAAATAGGTTTTTTGCAGATTTGACCTCTACAAATGCATTTTTAACCGAGCAAAGTGGAATAACGTGGCAACGCTGCGATGTAAGTTCGAAAATGGATAATTAGGAGTCAAATACAAATATATAAATAAAGCCTTGCGTTTCATTTAAAAAAGCCAGGTCTTTGTATTTTGAGATTAATGTTTATACATATGAAAACATCTCTACTATCTACCTCTATTTTTTATTTGAAAATGTTTCAATTCCAGGCGTGATGCATCATTGTATGTGCACCGGGATGTGCACTAACACACTATCCTCACGATCTCATCAATTTTAGACCGTTATAATTATGATTATTTCAAGACAAAAAAGTCGATTTCTACAGACAATTATAACAATTGCGTGTCAGTTGTTAATGATTTTAAGCATATTAGTGTTCTCAAGTGCATGCATGTGGTATTTTAAAATAAATCAAGTCCATGATGTTGATATTATACAGAAAGAAATTATATTGTACTTATAATGGAATAGAATTTGGGTTTAAATCGTTCAAAATATTTTAAAGTAGAAAGAAATATCTCCTTATACATTATACATGTACAAACTGCACGTAGAAGTCATATGCAGTTATGGGAACACTATTCGGTTCGTCATTTTAAATTTGTATCTTTTGTATGTGTGTCAGATTCAGTATTAGCTACCCTGAAAATACTTAACTACCAATTTTAACATTAATGCCAAATTTTAGAACTCGAAGAGGTGTGTTCAAATACACAGGTTTACATTTGATTAAATACATTGGCAACCCATTTGTTAGAATACTTAGCTCATTCCTGAAAATATTAATCCGACGCTGACATCTAATTACAGCTTATTATAGTATTTACGAACTCAATTGGAACAGCACCGAACTAGGGGATCTTACGGGGTATTGTCAATATATCGCTTCACATTGAATGATAGAGCACAGAATTTTAGAGATTTATATTCACCAGTCCTCGTCTACAGTCCACGTGGAATTCATCCGCCTGTCACATAGAAATATAGGTGGGATTAAATGCTTAGCGAATTTGATTTGTCAACACCAACCTTGTTCAGAGTTTTTGTATGCCATAATATATATACATAGAACAAAAAATACGTATGAACTATTTGTATCGCATGATCTGTACGAGGCAGTGCAGTACAGCCGGACAACGTATAAATTACTTAATTCTAGTGAATATTTGAAGTAATTATTAGTTTTATTACTCTATAAGTGATTTTTTGCAATTAATTGTTTAAAATGGCATTTCAGAGGCCTTTTGATAGTAATGACAATGAAGCGGACGATTTTGATACAGAGCCTATACAAGCGGAATTTGAAAATAAAGACACGTTCAAACTCAAAGGGTTATTTTGAATATTTACTCGTGTATAAAAGGCGAAAATATTGTTTCTTCATATAATCAAATTGTGAAGAGAATTTGTGAATTAACCAAATTTAGTCATACTACAATTTATAGGGTTATTAGAGCCGGGGATGTAGTTGATCATTCTATTAAACGGAAAAGAGTTGGACAAAAACTTAAAAAACTTAATAACGCGTTCAAAGATGTCATTCGTCGATTTGTGTATGACTTTTATAATGAACAGAGGGTGCCCACATTAGAAATGATTAGGGATAAGTTACGCGACTATCCAGATTATAACTAAATTATAACTATATAACTAACTATAAATCATTAGATACTTTGAGAAACGTTTTGCTCGATTGCGGTTTTAGGTACAAAAAATGGACAAACGAATGGTAGTTATGGAATCAGCACGCATCGTTGATCATCCACACGAGTACCTGCGTAAAATAAAAGAATACCGAGATGCAAATAGACATAATTTATCTTGACGAAACATGATTTGACACCTATGATGTAAGTAGGTAGTCCGACAGTTGAGCCAGACAGTACGTCACGCGTGACGTCATTATCGTTAAGTAGGGAATCTGCATTACCGGCAGGAATTTAAAAATGGCGGTAAATTCAAATAGGCGATCTGCATTATCGGCATGAATTTAAAAATGGCGGTAAATTCAAATTGATGGAAATTTGAAATCTAATTGAAAATTAAAATTGGTGGGAAAAGGGATTCAAATTTAGGTGGTTAATCCTACTATCCACAACAAATAGATGTGATTATTAATTAGCGGTGAGTTATGTTAATTAGGTAAGAAAAACACAATATTAGATTAAATTTACGATACTGACACCCCAACGCATCGCTGTAGGCCCGGGCCGGTCCAAGAATGTATACGTGTAAACTCAAATCCAAAATATAAGCAGCATTTGCGGCTTCCTTTATTCTTATTTTTAAATAGGTGTTCGTTTGCAAGCGCGTGGCTCTCGAGGGCCGAGGCGGCTCTCTTTGTGATGTAATTCTTAAGGGATGCCGCTTTGAATGTTATATTTTGCGCACAACTTTACTTTAATTGAGACGACAATATGCAGCGTTATCCAACGGAGACGTTTGCCAGGTACCCACACCCAGGTATTGCAAACTAAAGAAATTTAGCGCCTCTGCCTCGATTGCGTTCGGGGTATGAACGAGTGCCCAACAGTTACGTGATGTTATTAAAAAAAAGAGTGCTCTCGAAGGGTGGAGGCCAGTGGAGGGATAAATTGCTAACGCGGCCGTCCTGTGACTGTGATCTGAGCGTCCTATTGTTATCTAGGTATCTGAAATGGTAAGTAATAAGGAAACAAAATTTCAAATAAATTATGGCTAATTGTTTGTCCTTATGCATTGCCTACATATATTTAGTCAGTTATAAGAGACTGAGATCTGAGTGGAAATAAAAACACTAATGTCCTGAAAATGTAATTGCATAGGTACCTACGTAAACAAAGTAACAATAGAGAAAATAATATGCAAAATTAGACTTTATAACAATGTTACCTATAATTCTAATTATTATTTTGATCTACTTACACACTTCGCAGTTAGTTGCAAGTGACACTGAATAATTTACTCATTCATCTTGTATACGCCAAGAAGCCCTTTACAGACAAGAAATATGTGAAAACACAATAAAAACTATTACTTGTAAAATACCTTTTACAACTTCAAGATAAAATAAAAGATATGAGGACGGTAGGTAAGTATTTAGAAAATATAAAAGGTGATTGCCGCAAAAGCGACGTACTAGGTGGATATATGTATTGACAATGGAAAAATTTCCTTGTTTTTATCAAATAATTGAATGTGCTTATTCTAAATGAAGAACACTACTTATATAAATAGACACAATTTATATTTTATGAGTTATGTGATATTTTTAGGGATTTCCACTGACTAGGTACGCTTGTAAATGTCTACTTATTCTCACCCTGTTTTAATAATGTATAACTTTCAGATAGTTAATTTCTAATTTCTTCAGCAAAAAGTAATTTTTTAACAATCTTATCTCATATTGAGAAGTTCTATCATTTTTTGTATACTTTAGTCTGATCTCGGGGAAATATATTGTGTAGTTGAGTTCTTTTTCTACATCACCTTTCTCTTATATTTTTCTCTTCTGATTTCTTTTTATATATGACCATTTTGTCTATAGAAGAAGTAAAATATTTTCTGATTCAGATAATGACACCCGGGGAATGGAAATATTTGATATTTTGCATTAAAACAAGTGGTGGAATAGCTTCGGCTATGCTCGGCCAGGACGTTAATTTATATAAGGCGATTTAAAGAAAAGCATACTAAATACGAAACTTTAAACTTAAGCTCATATGGGTATTCTTAAAATATTTAATTAGATGTAAAAATATTTAACCCAATTCACAAATTTAATAACCTATATTCTTGCCTTTTAATATAAAATAAATAGAATTTACTGGGTACCCTGTGTATTTGATAAATTATGCAAGTATGTAACGTTAATCTCGGGGCCCAGAATGCATCGAATGCAGTACTTTATTTTAAGCATTATGCAAAAAATCAATTCTCTCTCTTAATATATCCTTTTATTTTTTATAAATGTATAGGACACTGGGACCCCGAATAAATTTCTACATCTTATTTATATTAAATTTCGTCAAGTGTATTGATTCTGGATGACACAAAATGGATTTTTAAGAAATTACGATATTCCTGCATTATTCTCATAAAACTATTTAACAGAATGCTATTTCAATAAGAAGCTAGCTATTAAGTAAAAGGCTTTTATTGTCAGTTTTTGTATATTTTTTACTTGAAACCTGTAAAAATAACTCCATAAAACTCCAATGGGGGAAATGTTTCTATTGATAAGTCGCCACAAAATAATCAATACTTCTGCTGGAAGACAAACATTTTTACAATTGAAACCGTAAGTAATTATATTTTGGCTAAAATACTGAGACCGGAATTTTTGAAATTAATCTATATTTTTGATCATTTACTGGTAAAAAAGAATAGACTAGTATACAGTTACAATATAGAAATATTGTACGTTAATGAAGTAAATTAAATCACAATCAGGGTGTGTCAGAATTCTAACTAAGTGACAAATACTGAAGATTTTGAATCAATTCTTTTAGATATATCCCAATTTATTCACCATTTAGTGGAGGAGCGGACACCGTCACGCTCATTGTACTTCTTCCTACAGACATATAACAATAATAATAGTAATTATTATTATATAACCTAGAACTCTATAATATATGGAAAATAAGTCACTCCAGGTTATATAAGACGCTTGGTTTAGTGTCCCCAAAGACTAACTTTATGTCTATATGGCCATATATGGGTCCTGTGTAACTACACAATTTTTACAATAGATGACAATAATTATAAAGTGTACGAAAAGTGTGCACAAAATACAATTACCTTAGTTTTTACAACCTTTTATGATTTTCTTATAAATATATCTAACTTTATGTCTATAAGGTACAGGAAAACATTTTAAAAGGAAGAGAGTTCTCATATTTAAAATACACGAGTATATGGATGAGTACAACATATACAGATACTCTTGGGGATGCTAATGATTTAATGAATGCGCCTGCGAGTTGTTCGCCTGTGGGTTAGTGTTATAATTTAAGAGTTAGGAAATTTATATTGGAATATTTAAAGCCGGAAAGAAGGTTGGATATGTTTGTCGTGTATAGTAAATAATAAAAAAAAACAAACATATTATGAAGAGTGGTCACTATTTCAGAAATAACCGCCATCTTGAACAATGCCTGAATTAAAACAAATATTTGATGCACAGGATATATAGTAATCGGACTGTTATACATCAATTCATTTGTTATTAGGTAGGTAAATCTAAAAATACAAATAAATGTGCAAATACCACATCATGTTTGGAATCTTTTTTCTGTACAAAATTCTCTAATAAACCAGTTACAACGAAGAAAGAAAACAATATGATATAAATAATTCTTTTAGTTTCACTTTTGTATAAACATTTAAATATAGATTCGCCTCTTTAAATCTACAAAATAGACAGTAGGGTACGTTTTCAACTGTACAATTAGCTCTTCTACATACATTTCTGTTAGGTGCAAGAACAAAGGCCAAAGATATTAAATGTTCCATCCAAGGCAAAAGTTTCGTCTTCTTCTGTCTAACCATGTTGTAGTGGATTCACATATTTGTTTACATTCAGCATATTTAATTATATGTAGGTATATACGCTTTATGTGAAACAGCATTGCAATGTATAGTCTTGGTTTAGTGTACCGCTGAAATCGTACCCCACCACAGTTTGTTTTTGATGAATCAATAGGACGTAGTGATAAACAGTTCAGCATTTGGCAACATTTCTCATTACGAGGGGCAATATCTCAAAATTTATTGAAATGAACGTCGTGTATATTTTACACCGTTTCGCATGGATTGGACAGATGCTCATTTATTTTTTATCATCCACAGTTCTTTATGGCCATCTGTTTAAAAGCTTTCCTTAAAATGGCATAGTACATAAACCATAACATTTATTTCAGCTGACCATTTCAACAGTCGATTTCAGAATATATCGCCACATTCACAATAAAGCTACTTACAGAGCTTTTTCACTCATCTCATGCATAATTTTAGGTTATGTTTGTGACCTCCCACCAAGTTCAAAGGTTTTTTTGTTGTTTTTCCGATTTATAACCCAGTTAACGAATGATTCTTAATAATAAATTTTAATCTGACTTGAACTCTATAGAAGGTCCTCGTTGATAGGAAACGGTGGTGTACTTGGATTGTTGGGAGTTACATTACCTTGTGTCCTCTCGAATTGTTCTCAATTTATAACACTATTTACTATACTATTTTTCCTCCTCATACAAGACAATATCAACGCGCAAATAGCATTCTAAAACTCTTAAGAATTCCTTTCTTCTAAATGGTCAAAGCTGTCTCCAAATATTTTTTTTTACAGAAGAGGCGTTTGATGTACACTTTTCGCGCATATAAAGTCAAACTCAACTTCTTCAGGGTAATCTAGCTGAATTACATTTGATTTCTTAAGAAAAACATAATAGTAACTAGTTTCTCAAGAGCTCTTATGAACTTTACGCTTTCACCGCTTTTGGTAAATTTTTAATGAATTTGAACTTACCTCAAAACATGCCAAATAATGTACGACAGTCTATTATATGTTAGAATTTTTCAAGAAACAGTCGAAGATATATCAAAATAACGGAAATTTCTCAAAAATGATTGCTATACTCTAAATATGTGATCATCTTTTTTCCAAACTTTGCGCGTAGTAAGCGATGTCAAAATGAACAGATCGTTCTGGCTCTCAAACTTCCAATAGGATACCATGATATATATAATAAAGTTAAGTAAGGCACGTGGGCGGTTCTAGCATATTTATGCACAAGAAGTAAGAAAAATAAAAATGGTAATTTGATTTGCGTCAAAATATGTTGATTTGTTTAAAGATTTATCGATATACGTAATGCAAGGATCGGATTAAGTATGGTGCCGAATGCAAAACCCTTGAAACATAATCGTTTCATCCTTATTTCACACAAGTTTGGCGTATAGACCGTACTGCTGAATTCAACCCCTGATCGAGATTTATAGAAGTAATAGGTATCAGTACTTTACGGAAAACAGATTATGCCTCTTTAAAGATTATCTATACAACAAATAATGTACGACATACAGGGTCTAGGGATTTGTTCCTTTAAAAACTAATAAATTGTGTGGATATATTATAATTCGATATACTATATCAGATTACGTACCTATACTATATAAGTATAGCTTATAACGCTACCAGTTGAACCCTCGTAGAGGTTCACATGCGTATTGAATCCTCGAAAAAGGGGTAACATTCATATATAAAATAACCTTACATTTATAGTTACAGGTTACCGCGTCCAAAGCGGAGACTAGAAATTTAGATATGTACCTAACTTTTTACAGAACGTACTAGTCTTTGGTCTGGTAAGTAGGTATGTATATAAGATAATCAAGTGTTACATGTGCACCCAAACAGGTTCATATATGACAAGAGGGCAATAGATTAGTAATGAAAAGGTTCTATTATAGATATCATTGTATTGTAAGCCTGTGAGAGAGATATAGTGGAAACTGAGAAACATCCGCAGTATTATTGTGGCCTCTAAAATAGCATGCAGGTACCTAAATAGAAAAAAAAAATGACCACAAAAGAAACATATATACTATTATTATTATGTTTAAGCAGGATTATAAATAAGTCATAAGACACTGCACAATACTTATGGTAATTTTACTTCCACACCACGTAATGCAGCGGAAGTAAGTATAATAATCGTTAAACAAATTTCAAACATTTTTCTTGTTGAAATAGGTCTAAAATGTCATGAGACGTCAAGATTTTAAATTTTCGAACGGTTTAAGATATTGAGTTGAAATTTTGTACACGTGCAGCGTTTTTTATTTTTAATTAAAACTAAATAAATACCTACATACAAATTATGTAATTTACTTGTGTTCTGTTGGAAATCTCAAATGGAGCTTTAGTAATGTTTTACATATATATGTTGTACATAACCTCTACTACTTCTTCAGTCCTCATTTTTTTTTAAATTTGTTAATAACGCCGAGCTAAGCCTGATTAGATTGGTTAAATAATAATTCTATCACAATATTCTTCACATGCCACCACTAAATCTAAAATTGCATTGTCTCTAATGAAAAATGCACACAGCTTACGAAGCTTTTCTCAATAAGTCTTAGCTTGTGGTTGACCCCGATAGTGCGTTCGTAAAATCAGTAAGCTTTGCGATTGATTTCTATTCTAAACCGTTTATTCTGTATTGGTATCAATTATAAAAAGTTTATATAACATTTTAAAATTATAAACCAGAATAGATATGGATAGAATAGGGGTACAGTAAGAATAGGAGTACAGCATGTGTATAATAAACGAAACAGAGGAGTACAGTGAGGATAAATATTGTTTTATAAACCATTTTTCTGTAATTTGGCAGACTGAGGTGTTCAATACATATATCGTCACTTTTGCCGTTAAGTATTTAGAAAAGCTAGTTTTCACTTATCTATAGTGCGTTTTCAATACTTATAAGCCTGTATTTTTTTTTTCTGGAATCCCATTGGTAAAGGTGAAAAGTAATAGTAGTAAGGCGACTAGACTGGCCAGTCTAGTCGCCTTGGACTAGTCCATAACTACCATCTCGGTAGTTATGGACTAGACTGCTGGTGGGTGGCACATGCCTAGTAGCTGTTATCTACAATGAGGTTGTGTCACACGTGAGGCAGATGGCAATGTCGAAGGGAATATTTCTTGAGTTGATGTGTACCTATGTATATGTGCATGTGTTCTGGTCGAGTCGTGGAATAGCTATAGCTAAAGTACCTCAGTAGGAATGAAATGGGAATATGTTGAATGGGTTGTTGTAGAGGGAGATCTCTTTATAGAAGTGAAAGTAATTTGAAGCATTTATCCTCAATAATAACTGCTTGCTGTAATTGTAAAACTCGAACAGATATGTTCCTCCTCACTCCCACCCCATTACACATAGAAATGATTCCTCAAAATTAAATACTCTAAATTATATAGAAAGATACTGCAGTGTTGCTTCATTAGAGAATTAAAAGATTTTGCGATGTAAATAATGAACAATTAGACAGTGGAGCTTTATTTTTGGAATACAATTAACAGCAAAGTATACGACCCTTCCGAGGACCACCTTTAGCAGTGGCAAGAGAAGGATATTCCGGTGGTGCTGATGGAAATGAAAGTGACTCAAGGCATGATTTAATTGACAAAATCCAGAGTGTTCCTTTTTTCTTTCAGCGGCACCTACATGCGTACTTTAAAATAAGGTATGGTATTGACGAGACAGTTACACGACTTCTACAATTTTTAGCAGGTATGTACTTTAAAGGGATAAACAAGCATAGGAATAGGAACAAAACAGAGGAACAAGAATGAGCAAGTGTAATGTAAGGGTACAGTAAGGATAAATAAGGTTACCCTGCTGGTTGTTCTTGCATCCTTTACTACTGATCGGCGTAAAGATCACTGTTTATATGACTTACACGGAAATCTACCAGATAATTTCTGAATACCTCTGAATATTTTTACAGGTTTGATTACAACTTTTTAATAGGTCTGTATTTTAAAGGGATAAACAAGGATAGGAATAGGAACAAAACAGAGGAAAAATAATGAGTAAGGGTAAAGTAGGGGTACAATAAGGGTAAAGTAGGGGTACAATAAGGGTAAAGTAGGGGTACAGTAAGGGTAAAGTAGGGGTACAGTAAGGATAAATAAGGGTACCCTACTGATTGTTAGTCATTTGATGTCATACAGTAAATAAATAACCATGTATGCATGTAATATTTGTGGAGCAACGTTCTCTTGGCCTAGCGGTCTAAGTCGACACAATAATATTCATAAAATATTCTCTTTCCAATGTGATTCTTGCAATAGAACATTTAAAAGAAAAGATAATTTAAGATGTCACATGCAGAGAATGCATACTGATAAGTTATCCGATACCTCCCAGATAGCCTCGAAAAACATTTGTTAGCCATCTGAAATGATTGAAGAAAATCATGAGGGACGAAAGTCTGATCTAGCGTTACTTACCGATGAATATAAAACTCGAAGAAATGAAAAATTGAAAAATTTGGATGCAGGCTGTTCTACGCGTCGTATTTGCCAAATTCCGAAGAAAGAAGTGTTAGAGTGGGAATCTGATATTGATCCACGTGAAATTATCGAGCTAATAAAAATGAATATTCGTCTGGGTCTAGAATACGATGCATGCGTAAATAAATTGCGAGACATGGGGGTTATTGTATAAACACTACCGTTAACCTGCAAACTTTGAGTACCTATCGTTGAAATATTGAATATATGCGACATCGGAATTTGGTACCAATTATCCCTCACCCAACCTTCTCTGCATCTCATGCGTTAAAATATATGTGTTAAGATGTAACGTTCAAATAAACTATTTAGAAATATTGTTTTATTATTATTATTTAACCCCATTACATATTATAGAAGTTATTCCCTAAAAATTAAATAATATAAATTATGGATAATTTGAACATTACTTTTCACCTTTACCAATGGGATTCCAGAAAAAAAAATACAGGCTTATAAGTATTGAAAACGCACTATAGATAAGTGTAAACTAGCTTTTCTAAATACTTAACGGCAAAAGTGACGATATATGTATTGAACACCTCAGTCTGCCAAATTACAGAAAAATGGTTTATAAAACAATATTTATCCTCACTGTACTCCTCTGTTTCGTTTATTATACACATGCTGTACTCCTATTCTTACTGTACCCCTATTCTATCCATATCTATTCTGGTTTATAATTTTAAAATGTTATATAAACTTTTTATAATTGATACCAATACAGAATAAACGGTTTAGAATAGAAATCAATCGCAAAGCTTACTGATTTTACGAACGCACTATCGGGGTCAACCACAAGCTAAGACTTATTGAGAAAAGCTTCGTAAGCTGTGTGCATTTTTCATTAGAGACAATGCAATTTTAGATTTAGTGGTGGCATGTGAAGAATATTGTGATAGAATTATTATTTAACCAATCTAATCAGGCTTAGCTCGGCGTTATTAACAAATTTAAAAAAAAATGAGGACTGAAGAAGTAGTAGAGGTTATGTACAACATATATATGTAAAACATTACTAAAGCTCCATTTGAGATTTCCAACAGAACACAAGTAAATTACATAATTTGTATGTAGGTATTTATTTAGTTTTAATTAAAAATAAAAAACGCTGCACGTGTACAAAATTTCAACTCAATATCTTAAACCGTTCGAAAATTTAAAATCTTGACGTCTCATGACATTTTAGACCTATTTCAACAAGAAAAATGTTTGAAATTTGTTTAACGATTATTATACTTACTTCCGCTGCATTACGTGGTGTGGAAGTAAAATTACCATAAGTATTGTGCAGTGTCTTATGACTTATTTATAATCCTGCTTAAACATAATAATAATAGTATATATGTTTCTTTTGTGGTCATTTTTTTTTTCTATTTAGGTACCTGCATGCTATTTTAGAGGCCACAATAATACTGCGGATGTTTCTCAGTTTCCACTATATCTCTCTCACAGGCTTACAATACAATGATATCTATAATAGAACCTTTTCATTACTAATCTATTGCCCTCTTGTCATATATGAACCTGTTTGGGTGCACATGTAACACTTGATTATCTTATATACATACCTACTTACCAGACCAAAGACTAGTACGTTCTGTAAAAAGTTAGGTACATATCTAAATTTCTAGTCTCCGCTTTGGACGCGGTAACCTGTAACTATAAATGTAAGGTTATTTTATATATGAATGTTACCCCTTTTTCGAGGATTCAATACGCATGTGAACCTCTACGAGGGTTCAACTGGTAGCGTTATAAGCTATACTTATATAGTATAGGTACGTAATCTGATATAGTATATCGAATTATAATATATCCACACAATTTATTAGTTTTTAAAGGAACAAATCCCTAGACCCTGTATGTCGTACATTATTTGTTGTATAGATAATCTTTAAAGAGGCATAATCTGTTTTCCGTAAAGTACTGATACCTATTACTTCTATAAATCTCGATCAGGGGTTGAATTCAGCAGTACGGTCTATACGCCAAACTTGTGTGAAATAAGGATGAAACGATTATGTTTCAAGGGTTTTGCATTCGGCACCATACTTAATCCGATCCTTGCATTACGTATATCGATAAATCTTTAAACAAATCAACATATTTTGACGCAAATCAAATTACCATTTTTATTTTTCTTACTTCTTGTGCATAAATATGCTAGAACCGCCCACGTGCCTTACTTAACTTTATTATATATATCATGGTATCCTATTGGAAGTTTGAGAGCCAGAACGATCTGTTCATTTTGACATCGCTTACTACGCGCAAAGTTTGGAAAAAAGATGATCACATATTTAGAGTATAGCAATCATTTTTGAGAAATTTCCGTTATTTTGATATATCTTCGACTGTTTCTTGAAAAATTCTAACATATAATAGACTGTCGTACATTATTTGGCATGTTTTGAGGTAAGTTCAAATTCATTAAAAATTTACCAAAAGCGGTGAAAGCGTAAAGTTCATAAGAGCTCTTGAGAAACTAGTTACTATTATGTTTTTCTTAAGAAATCAAATGTAATTCAGCTAGATTACCCTGAAGAAGTTGAGTTTGACTTTATATGCGCGAAAAGTGTACATCAAACGCCTCTTCTGTAAAAAAAAAATATTTGGAGACAGCTTTGACCATTTAGAAGAAAGGAATTCTTAAGAGTTTTAGAATGCTATTTGCGCGTTGATATTGTCTTGTATGAGGAGGAAAAATAGTATAGTAAATAGTGTTATAAATTGAGAACAATTCGAGAGGACACAAGGTAATGTAACTCCCAACAATCCAAGTACACCACCGTTTCCTATCAACGAGGACCTTCTATAGAGTTCAAGTCAGATTAAAATTTATTATTAAGAATCATTCGTTAACTGGGTTATAAATCGGAAAAACAACAAAAAAACCTTTGAACTTGGTGGGAGGTCACAAACATAACCTAAAATTATGCATGAGATGAGTGAAAAAGCTCTGTAAGTAGCTTTATTGTGAATGTGGCGATATATTCTGAAATCGACTGTTGAAATGGTCAGCTGAAATAAATGTTATGGTTTATGTACTATGCCATTTTAAGGAAAGCTTTTAAACAGATGGCCATAAAGAACTGTGGATGATAAAAAATAAATGAGCATCTGTCCAATCCATGCGAAACGGTGTAAAATATACACGACGTTCATTTCAATAAATTTTGAGATATTGCCCCTCGTAATGAGAAATGTTGCCAAATGCTGAACTGTTTATCACTACGTCCTATTGATTCATCAAAAACAAACTGTGGTGGGGTACGATTTCAGCGGTACACTAAACCAAGACTATACATTGCAATGCTGTTTCACATAAAGCGTATATACCTACATATAATTAAATATGCTGAATGTAAACAAATATGTGAATCCACTACAACATGGTTAGACAGAAGAAGACGAAACTTTTGCCTTGGATGGAACATTTAATATCTTTGGCCTTTGTTCTTGCACCTAACAGAAATGTATGTAGAAGAGCTAATTGTACAGTTGAAAACGTACCCTACTGTCTATTTTGTAGATTTAAAGAGGCGAATCTATATTTAAATGTTTATACAAAAGTGAAACTAAAAGAATTATTTATATCATATTGTTTTCTTTCTTCGTTGTAACTGGTTTATTAGAGAATTTTGTACAGAAAAAAGATTCCAAACATGATGTGGTATTTGCACATTTATTTGTATTTTTAGATTTACCTACCTAATAACAAATGAATTGATGTATAACAGTCCGATTACTATATATCCTGTGCATCAAATATTTGTTTTAATTCAGGCATTGTTCAAGATGGCGGTTATTTCTGAAATAGTGACCACTCTTCATAATATGTTTGTTTTTTTTTATTATTTACTATACACGACAAACATATCCAACCTTCTTTCCGGCTTTAAATATTCCAATATAAATTTCCTAACTCTTAAATTATAACACTAACCCACAGGCGAACAACTCGCAGACGCATTCATTAAATCATTAGCATCCCCAAGAGTATCTGTATATGTTGTACTCATCCATATACTCGTGTATTTTAAATATGAGAACTCTCTTCCTTTTAAAATGTTTTCCTGTACCTTATAGACATAAAGTTAGATATATTTATAAGAAAATCATAAAAGGTTGTAAAAACTAAGGTAATTGTATTTTGTGCACACTTTTCGTACACTTTATAATTATTGTCATCTATTGTAAAAATTGTGTAGTTACACAGGACCCATATATGGCCATATAGACATAAAGTTAGTCTTTGGGGACACTAAACCAAGCGTCTTATATAACCTGGAGTGACTTATTTTCCATATATTATAGAGTTCTAGGTTATATAATAATAATTACTATTATTATTGTTATATGTCTGTAGGAAGAAGTACAATGAGCGTGACGGTGTCCGCTCCTCCACTAAATGGTGAATAAATTGGGATATATCTAAAAGAATTGATTCAAAATCTTCAGTATTTGTCACTTAGTTAGAATTCTGACACACCCTGATTGTGATTTAATTTACTTCATTAACGTACAATATTTCTATATTGTAACTGTATACTAGTCTATTCTTTTTTACCAGTAAATGATCAAAAATATAGATTAATTTCAAAAATTCCGGTCTCAGTATTTTAGCCAAAATATAATTACTTACGGTTTCAATTGTAAAAATGTTTGTCTTCCAGCAGAAGTATTGATTATTTTGTGGCGACTTATCAATAGAAACATTTCCCCCATTGGAGTTTTATGGAGTTATTTTTACAGGTTTCAAGTAAAAAATATACAAAAACTGACAATAAAAGCCTTTTACTTAATAGCTAGCTTCTTATTGAAATAGCATTCTGTTAAATAGTTTTATGAGAATAATGCAGGAATATCGTAATTTCTTAAAAATCCATTTTGTGTCATCCAGAATCAATACACTTGACGAAATTTAATATAAATAAGATGTAGAAATTTATTCGGGGTCCCAGTGTCCTATACATTTATAAAAAATAAAAGGATATATTAAGAGAGAGAATTGATTTTTTGCATAATGCTTAAAATAAAGTACTGCATTCGATGCATTCTGGGCCCCGAGATTAACGTTACATACTTGCATAATTTATCAAATACACAGGGTACCCAGTAAATTCTATTTATTTTATATTAAAAGGCAAGAATATAGGTTATTAAATTTGTGAATTGGGTTAAATATTTTTACATCTAATTAAATATTTTAAGAATACCCATATGAGCTTAAGTTTAAAGTTTCGTATTTAGTATGCTTTTCTTTAAATCGCCTTATATAAATTAACGTCCTGGCCGAGCATAGCCGAAGCTATTCCACCACTTGTTTTAATGCAAAATATCAAATATTTCCATTCCCCGGGTGTCATTATCTGAATCAGAAAATATTTTACTTCTTCTATAGACAAAATGGTCATATATAAAAAGAAATCAGAAGAGAAAAATATAAGAGAAAGGTGATGTAGAAAAAGAACTCAACTACACAATATATTTCCCCGAGATCAGACTAAAGTATACAAAAAATGATAGAACTTCTCAATATGAGATAAGATTGTTAAAAAATTACTTTTTGCTGAAGAAATTAGAAATTAACTATCTGAAAGTTATACATTATTAAAACAGGGTGAGAATAAGTAGACATTTACAAGCGTACCTAGTCAGTGGAAATCCCTAAAAATATCACATAACTCATAAAATATAAATTGTGTCTATTTATATAAGTAGTGTTCTTCATTTAGAATAAGCACATTCAATTATTTGATAAAAACAAGGAAATTTTTCCATTGTCAATACATATATCCACCTAGTACGTCGCTTTTGCGGCAATCACCTTTTATATTTTCTAAATACTTACCTACCGTCCTCATATCTTTTATTTTATCTTGAAGTTGTAAAAGGTATTTTACAAGTAATAGTTTTTATTGTGTTTTCACATATTTCTTGTCTGTAAAGGGCTTCTTGGCGTATACAAGATGAATGAGTAAATTATTCAGTGTCACTTGCAACTAACTGCGAAGTGTGTAAGTAGATCAAAATAATAATTAGAATTATAGGTAACATTGTTATAAAGTCTAATTTTGCATATTATTTTCTCTATTGTTACTTTGTTTACGTAGGTACCTATGCAATTACATTTTCAGGACATTAGTGTTTTTATTTCCACTCAGATCTCAGTCTCTTATAACTGACTAAATATATGTAGGCAATGCATAAGGACAAACAATTAGCCATAATTTATTTGAAATTTTGTTTCCTTATTACTTACCATTTCAGATACCTAGATAACAATAGGACGCTCAGATCACAGTCACAGGACGGCCGCGTTAGCAATTTATCCCTCCACTGGCCTCCACCCTTCGAGAGCACTCTTTTTTTTAATAACATCACGTAACTGTTGGGCACTCGTTCATACCCCGAACGCAATCGAGGCAGAGGCGCTAAATTTCTTTAGTTTGCAATACCTGGGTGTGGGTACCTGGCAAACGTCTCCGTTGGATAACGCTGCATATTGTCGTCTCAATTAAAGTAAAGTTGTGCGCAAAATATAACATTCAAAGCGGCATCCCTTAAGAATTACATCACAAAGAGAGCCGCCTCGGCCCTCGAGAGCCACGCGCTTGCAAACGAACACCTATTTAAAAATAAGAATAAAGGAAGCCGCAAATGCTGCTTATATTTTGGATTTGAGTTTACACGTATACATTCTTGGACCGGCCCGGGCCTACAGCGATGCGTTGGGGTGTCAGTATCGTAAATTTAATCTAATATTGTGTTTTTCTTACCTAATTAACATAACTCACCGCTAATTAATAATCACATCTATTTGTTGTGGATAGTAGGATTAACCACCTAAATTTGAATCCCTTTTCCCACCAATTTTAATTTTCAATTAGATTTCAAATTTCCATCAATTTGAATTTACCGCCATTTTTAAATTCATGCCGATAATGCAGATCGCCTATTTGAATTTACCGCCATTTTTAAATTCCTGCCGGTAATGCAGATTCCCTACTTAACGATAATGACGTCACGCGTGACGTACTGTCTGGCTCAACTGTCGGACTACCTACTGATGTAGTTCAGTACGGTTGGGTAAATAACACCAAAAAGTGTAATTTAGTGCTCCATGTCCTAGGGGAAAAAATTATAATTCTGCATGCTGGAAGAAAAAACGGTTTTATTCCAAATGCGTTGTTGTTGTCTGCTAAAAATATCAAGCAATCCTCTGCCGACTACCACCACTACCACGAGGATATGATAGCCGAATTATTTGAGAAATGGGCAAAGGAACAGCTGTTACCAAATATCTCACCAAATTTTATAATTGTTATGGACAATGCGTCATACAATTCGCGGCAACCGACAAAAATTCCGAGCACCAAGACAAGAAAAGGCGATATCATTGAATTTATGAAAGGTAAAGGCTTGGACATACCAGAAAAAAAAAACATAAAAAAGACTTTATTAGAACTGATTGTAAAGCAAAATTTTAAAAGGAATATGAGTTGAAAAAATTTTTGAAGCACACGATCATACTATTTGACGTCTGCCTCCATCCCTAATAACAATAAACGTCCCCAGGACGTTCACTTAGGTCCTCGTTAGGTCTGAACGTCCCGGGTTTATATGGTACGTCCCAAGGACGTCCGTTTGCTACCGTCCCTAAAACGTTCTGAATAAAACGTTTTAAGGACATCCTGCTAGAGTCTAGTCAAGACAAACCTAAACACATTTGTGAAATAACCTCTAGAAGTCATGTTTTTTTGAGCAGATGAGGATATGATTAAAAAAGGAAATTAAAAACTGTACAAATGAAATTAAAATCCTTGAAAAGTTTTACTAACAAAATTTCTTTTGATAACAAAATATTTTCATGTTTCATGGTCCATTTAAATTTTGTCAATTTGATTTTTCTGATTTCAGAAATCTTATATTCGTTTCAACTTTTTTTTCGTCTTGCGAAATCACATTAATTTGTACTTTTTGACAGTACAGTGTAGTTATTATACTACTATCCTCTATATTAATGTGCTACTATCATTTAATACGAAAATATCGCAATGGGAATAAATGGAAATACTGGAATAAATAACAATTAAAAATATGGTAAGTTCCTATAAAGCTCTTTTATTTTAAAATTCCTGCCAAACGTCCTGTTTGAGATGTAGGAGTTTCGGTTAGTTGCTCAGTTGCTGTCAAACTATGGGGAATTCAATTTGGCAGCCTTATGGTTATTGCATTGCATCATTTTAATTTCTTCCGCCCACAGCCACTAGTCACTTTTGACGGCTACAAAAAAAAGTACCAAAAATAGGTAAAGTCTATTTAATTGATTTATTAATATATAAGTATTTAGATCGATATTTTATTCTAGATAAATTTGGTGCTGTTTATTTGTAGGTTATAGCGCATTGTCCACGTAAGTAAGCCTTTTCCGTGGCGTACGGCTGTGATTCGTTACGTGCAGTAATGGGTGGCCGGCAATTTTCTTGCTGCCGGGTAATGGAGGCTAGGTTTGAAGTGGTCAGAGCCAGGAGTTGCGCTAATTGTTCATAGCTGGGTAGTCCCAAGCTCGGTTGGGGTTGGTCCGTTATGGCGGCAGAGGGGACTGGGATCGTTCCAGTCGTTTGGTTTTGGAGCACTATTTGTCTTTGGGGCGTAGCACTAGGTCTTGCCGTCTGGTACGGCGGGGTGACGTGGTAGGCACCGGCCGACGAGGTAGGCGTGACGAAGTACTGTGCGTTGGGCGGCGTGCTTGGACTTGGGCTGGTTGCTGTTGGTGGTACCATGCAGTGAGGGGTGGCCAGCTGGCGGCGAGGTGTCAGCGAGGCGTCGCTGAAGAGTTGGGGCCAGTCGGGTGTGGCAGCAATGGTGTACTGACCGCTGGGCAGCCCTGAGCCTGAGTGGGAGGCTTCCCCATGTGTGGAAGCGAATCCAGCGAAGCGGTGATCTCCCAGCGTCGAGGAATCGTCGTTGGCCCGGGATGCTGTTGGGTCCACCATACAGCGAGGGGGCATCACCATGTCATCCTCACCATCTAATCCCTGTTCCATCGCCGAGTTTTCGTGCCACGATGCTGCGTTGCGCTCCATGCAGTAAGGGGGCATCGCCTGGGAATCGTTGCTACTCCATTCCATATTTGTTGCCTGGGTTCCATGCCAGGTGGCTGCGCTGCGTGCCATGCAGCGAGGGGGCACCGTCGTGATGACGTCATGCGTGACCCCAGTGTCGTGTCCTATGTTGGTGGCGAGTCCTGCCTCGCTATGCCTAGGCGCGGAGCCCGGCGACGCACAGTAGTGGGGCGCCGTCGTCGCGACGCCATGCGTAGCACTTGTGCCTGTGGAGAAATCAGAGGACATGCTTACCTCGCCGAGCCGGGTTGCTGTGTTGCTTGCTGTGCAGTGTGGGGCCACCGTCGTGGAGACGTCGGGCGTGACCCCCGTACCCCTTGTCAGGGCGTCGTGTTGGCGGAGCACTTCGTGGTCAGATGCTGTGAGGGGCGTCGTGCAGTGAGGGGGGGCCGACGTGGAGACGTCGCTCTCGACCCCAGTGCCTACTGCCTTGCCACTCCGGGTATGCATTGCCACTTGACACTCAACACAATAAAACTCAAATAAAACACACTGTCTGGTTACAACACAAGAGGAAGGGATGACCTCGTCAGCATTGGCGTTGGCTTCTGTGCTCAACTGACTTCTGTTTCGGCAGAAGACTATTAGTTGCTGAAGGCTGGAACATTACTACTTGAAGGACCGATCACTACTTGCTCGCTGAGAAAAAGTGTTTTCTTATATAGACTTTTTTGTGCTCAAATGACTTCTGCTTCGGCAGAAGACTATTTTTTGTGCTCAAATGACTTCTGTTTCGGCAGAAGACTAAAACATGAGCACAGCGCGCTAGACAAGTCATAACTTGTTCGCGACGCCGACGCCGATGACACCACCCCCCTTTTTTGTGACTTTATTGAACATTAATAAAGGCATACAGGTTATGTTTCAGTTCAATAATTTCAATTATATAATGTAAGAGTGAGTGGATACAATATTTTCAAAACTATAAACTAAGAGTAAGTGTTAAGATATTTCAACAACTAAGATATTTTAACATATATAGACTAAGATTAAGTGTGGTAAGATATTTTATATAAGTAACTAATAATAGGTCCATTAAGATATTTTAGGTAAAACAAGATATTTAAAATTAAAGTATTTTATGTGACAAATCATAAATGTATTCTAGTTTGAACAAAGTTTTCGCCCTGTGGCGTTGAATTATTTACAATGGTATATTATCGCACGTTTCGTTTTTCTGGACGTCGTCTCCGCGACGCCCGGGGCTGCCTGATCCTGTTGTGAATTGGGGGCTGCTAAGTCCTGCTGTGCTGCGTGCTACGGCAGCGGGATTCTGGAGCGAACCTATGAGGCTGCAACGTCCTGCTGTGTTGCTTGCTAAGGCAACGGGAGACTGGAGCGGTTTATTGAGGCTGCAACGTCCTGCTGTACTGCGGGCTAAGGCAGTGAGATACTGGAGCGCCTCGTGGGGGCTGCTAGGTCCTGCTGTGCTACGTGCTAAGGTAGCGGGATCCTGGAGCGGTGCGCCAGAGCCGGCTGAGCTCGGGCTGGCGTTCGAGTTGACGAATACTCGTGTCCGGACTGGGACAGGCATCTGGCTGGCGGATGGCTGCTGTCGGTCGTGGCCAGACGTGGTCACGGCCTTCGCCCAGAACGGCATCGGGAACAGTATCGGCGTCGTGTCGAGCGGCTGCTCTTGTCTTGACGTAGAAGGCCCAGGGTCTGCTGGCGGCGGCGGTGCGGCTGACAGCGCCGGGGACTTCTCATTCTTGTTTGTTTGTTTCCTCTTGGCTGAGGTGGATGGGCCAGGCACGACTGGGGGCAGTCGGCGGGCTGGAAATTTTGGTTTAGCGGCGGCTGTGGTGCTATGTCCACGTAGATAGTCGCCATGTCCACGGAAGTAGGTACCAGGTCCACGGATGTAGACTTGTGCGTTGGCATCTGGCTTTGGGGCAGCGGGCACTACTGATCCTGTGATAGTAGGCGTGACTGGCTTCTGGGCAACGGGCGCTACTGGTCCTGTGACAGTAGGCGTGGTTGGCTGTTGGGCAGCGGGCACTACTGATCCTGTGATAGTAGGCGTGACTGGCTTCTGGGCAACGGGCACTACTGGTCCTGTGACAGTAGGCGTGGTTGGCTGTTGGGCAGCGGGCACTACTGATCCTGTGATAGTAGGCGTGACTGGCTTCTGGGCAACGGGCGCTACTGGTCCTGTGACAGTAGGCGTGGTTGGCTGTTGGGCAGCGGGTGCTGCTGGCTCTGGGGCAGCGGGCTGGTGTCCTGTGACAGCAGGTGCTGCTGGTTCTGGCGGGGCTGGATGACCTGGATCCTCGGGATCGTCATCCTCGTCGTTGCTGTCGTCATCGTTGGTATCGTCATCTTCGGTATTGTCATCTTCGGGATCGTCATCTTCGGTATCGTCATCATCGGTATCGTCATCATCGATGTCGGTGGTCTGTTGCAGAGATTGTCTGAGTAGGTCAGTCTGGCTGGACTGAATCCTGGGAGGCGGCTCGGGGCCTGGCAGGCCGAGTGGAGGTGACCTCGGGGGAGATGGCTTCGTGCTGACATCTCGGGTATGAGTTGGCGGGAATACCTTGTCGGAGAATACAGAGGCTATTAGTGGGGCAGTGGTTGGCAATACTGACCTTTTATCCTTCCAGGAAGGTCCAGCGTCCTGCTGGTCCGGGAAGGCGTCCATACTCGCCACTTCCTTGGGTTCCTGTTCACCTGGCTGAGGCTGAGGAATGAGCGTGGTTGACTGGGCTGAGCTGAGGGAGGTAGCATCTTGCGTCACGGTGTTGACTGGTGACCGCCTGTCCAGGCGGCCCGGGCAAAGGAAAGCAAAGGCGGCGGCTCTGTTGCTTTGTTGCCGTGGTGTCAACGGGCGTGGTTGATACGTGTCCTGTTCCTGCTTGGCTGTAGCTTCGTCGATCTCATTCTTCTTGGTCGGTGGTGGAGACACCAAGGTTGTGGCTTGTTGCTGGGCTTGTAGTTGCAGCACTGCGTCCTCTGTCTGGATCGGTAATTCTAGGCTGTTAATTTCCAGCGGTGGGGCCGGGCGCCCTAGTTCTGCCCGACCCATTGGGAGTTTCCCGATGGCGGTGCATTGCGGGGTTGTTGCCTAGTGTTCGACTGACTTCTTTGTGGTGGTGCCGTGGATGTCTGTCCTGGGCCTGGGTTACTGTTTGGACCTACTTGTTGGCTAGGGTTGTTTGAGTTGGTGCCATGCCCTCGGAAGTTATTACCCCCTGTCTGGACGTTTTGTTGGCGGAAGTTAGGGTTTCCCTGTTGGTTGGAGTCGTGTCCACGGAAATTGGGGTTGGCTCGCTGGTTGGAGTCGTGTCCGCGGAAATTGGAGTTGCCTTGCTGGGGCTCTGACTGAGTTTGGTTGGTGGGGCAGTCTCGGTGATAGTGAAATCCCGGGCACTTGCGGCACTTTGGTAGACTATTGGTAGTATTACTCGCAGGCGGGATGGTGGCTGGCCTCGGCAGCGGTCGGAGTTGCCTCTGAAATTCCCTGTAGTCACCCTCGGCGTTTTCAGCCACTCGGCTCAAGCTTTCCATCGTGGCCACTGGGACATTTCTAGTTGCGAATCTTAGTTCCGGTCGCAGGAGCTCGCGCACCTCCATAACCATCTCTTCTTCCGGCGTATACCGTTCTACCCTCAGCCAGAGTCCAATTTTGCGTTGTATAAAAACGGCGGCGGGTTCGTCGTCTTTCTGTCTCTCACCGTGTAACCTGGAGCGTAGCTTCCCCAGGGTGGCAGTGTCGTTGAACTGCCGCAAGAGCTTTTCCTTTAAGAACTCGTATGTGATGTTGTGGGACTTCCACATCTCCAGGGTGCGTCTGGCTTGACCCTCGAGCTGTTCAATGGCCACTCTCACTTTATCCCTGCCGTGGATGTCTTCATGGAGCATCGCCTCCTCGAGCTCATCCAGGAAGTTGACTGGATCCTCCCATTCCAGGCCTGAGTAAGTGGGCAGCGCTCTCGTTCTTCTTGTGGGCATCCTGTGATGACCTTGTATTGCGTGTATTGCGGCTTGAACGCTTCCCTCCATTAGTCTTGTCATGCTCTCTGCTAGGTTTTGTGTTGGGCGCCACTGGGGGTCCATTTCCCCAGAATCTGTGTAGTCGGGTCGTCGTGGATCCTCTTCCCTCCGGAAAGATCTGGCCTCACGTTGTTGGTCGCCATGTCCACGTAAGTAAGCCTTTTCCGTGGCGTACGGCTGTGATTCGTTACGTGCAGTAATGGGTGGCCGGCAATTTTCTTGCTGCCGGGTAATGGAGGCTAGGTTTGAAGTGGTCAGAGCCAGGAGTTGCGCTAATTGTTCATAGCTGGGTAGTCCCAAGCTCGGTTGGGGTTGGTCCGTTATGGCGGCAGAGGGGACTGGGATCGTTCCAGTCGTTTGGTTTTGGAGCACTATTTGTCTTTGGGGCGTAGCACTAGGTCTTGCCGTCTGGTACGGCGGGGTGACGTGGTGGCACCGGCCGACGAGGTAGGCGTGACGAAGTACTGTGCGTTGGGCGGCGTGCTTGGACTTGGGCTGGTTGCTGTTGGTGGTACCATGCAGTGAGGGGTGGCCAGCTGGCGGCGAGGTGTCAGCGAGGCGTCGCTGAAGAGTTGGGGCCAGTCGGGTGTGGCAGCAATGGTGTACTGACCGCTGGGCAGCCCTGAGCCTGAGTGGGAGGCTTCCCCATGTGTGGAAGCGAATCCAGCGAAGCGGTGATCTCCCAGCGTCGAGGAATCGTCGTTGGCCCGGGATGCTGTTGGGTCCACCATACAGCGAGGGGGCATCACCATGTCATCCTCACCATCTAATCCCTGTTCCATCGCCGAGTTTTCGTGCCACGATGCTGCGTTGCGCTCCATGCAGTAAGGGGGCATCGCCTGGGAATCGTTGCTACTCCATTCCATATTTGTTGCCTGGGTTCCATGCCAGGTGGCTGCGCTGCGTGCCATGCAGCGAGGGGGCACCGTCGTGATGACGTCATGCGTGACCCCAGTGTCGTGTCCTATGTTGGTGGCGAGTCCTGCCTCGCTATGCCTAGGCGCGGAGCCCGGCGACGCACAGTAGTGGGGCGCCGTCGTCGCGACGCCATGCGTAGCACTTGTGCCTGTGGAGAAATCAGAGGACATGCTTACCTCGCCGAGCCGGGTTGCTGTGTTGCTTGCTGTGCAGTGTGGGGCCACCGTCGTGGAGACGTCGGGCGTGACCCCCGTACCCCTTGTCAGGGCGTCGTGTTGGCGGAGCACTTCGTGGTCAGATGCTGTGAGGGGCGTCGTGCAGTGAGGGGGGGCCGACGTGGAGACGTCGCTCTCGACCCCAGTGCCTACTGCCTTGCCACTCCGGGTATGCATTGCCACTTGACACTCAACACAATAAAACTCAAATAAAACACACTGTCTGGTTACAACACAAGAGGAAGGGATGACCTCGTCAGCATTGGCGTTGGCTTCTGTGCTCAACTGACTTCTGTTTCGGCAGAAGACTATTAGTTGCTGAAGGCTGGAACATTACTACTTGAAGGACCGATCACTACTTGCTCGCTGAGAAAAAGTGTTTTCTTATATAGACTTTTTTGTGCTCAAATGACTTCTGCTTCGGCAGAAGACTATTTTTTGTGCTCAAATGACTTCTGTTTCGGCAGAAGACTAAAACATGAGCACAGCGCGCTAGACAAGTCATAACTTGTTCGCGACGCCGACGCCGATGACAGCATATATAATTAATATATACTACCACTCACCTTATTTGGCTCTGTTAAAATTCTATGGGAGATCACTTGTGAACCTGGGTATGTAGTTTTTAGTTGTTTATCATGGAGCGAACTTATTCACTTAAAAGATTGTTGGTTAAACATTATAAACACAATACTTCCCTTCCGTATGCGAGGGAAGTTTGAAAAGAAGTACCTACTCAGTGTGTTAAACGAAGTGTTATATATGGTTCGACATCTCTGATGAACAAGTGGAGGTGAAACTTTTAATAGGTAAGGTTTGATACATCGAGTAATAAAAACATTTGCCAGAAAACATCAACAAACTTGTAAAGTATATTTAGGGATTTCAGTAAATTAATATAAGGAAAAAACTAATAAAGGTACTTTTTGAGGAAAATTTACAAATTTGTAACTTATATGCCCTATTTGTTATATTTTTTCTGAAATTATGTTGTACGTACGTACAAAAACTTTTATACATCATCAATGTTCAACCTAATAAACCTGCTTCTAACCGTAAATCCTAATGCATCTTATCCCCCATAGCCATTTTCTTTACTTGAATTCTGTAATAATATTGGCAAAATATATAACGTTAAACTTATAATAATGTTATTAATCTGGTAGCATTAGTCACAACATATATCGACATTCGATTATTCATATAAAGAGGTGTTCTTAAAATGTTTACATGAACAAGGTAACCTTTCAAATGCAAAAGTCAGTTAAATAAAAAATGATCACATTTAAACTGTGATTTTTTTTTAAATAGGACACCAAGAGAATTATAACAATTTATTTTAAATATAAGCCTGCCATCAGGTGGCATACATTAGTCTTAATGTTTTTTGCCAAGATTTCATCTGAAATGTTAATTTTTCTTTTATTTGCACAGGGGCTGCTGAAGTCGCTAACGCTTCAAAGTCTTGGAAGGACACCCAAATGGCTATTACATCGTAATTGAAGAGGGCAAAAGAAAGAACAGAGAGGGTGTCAAAAAAGAGAGAATATTAGAAAATAATATAAACTAAGATAATTATAAAAAGACGAAGTGTGCAAAAAGTTAAGAGAAGGTGAGATATACATTTATCTTACGTTTGATTGCACACTTGGCTTATTTCTTGTAATATTCAATATGACTTAATGTATATAACTATATTATACTGTACTAGGTATTATAAGATATAACTTTTAAATCCCATAAAAATTGTATTTTTGACACTTGACACTTGAATTTGTAGAGTAAGAAGTTAATTTAAAAAAATACAAGTGCCATAACTTATTTTTCAATAGCACAATAGAAATAAAATGTTCGCATAAATTTGTCATTTGGTGTTGATAAATAAAAACACCAAGTATTAAAATCAATCTATTTGAATAATTTTTCTACATGATAATTATATATTGTCATTTTTTTATCTTTTTGGCTTTTCTAACCACATTTATTCCCTTCGAAATAGAATCCAATCACTGGATTCTATTTCGAACGAAATGCATGTGATTAGAAAACACAAAAAGGAACATAAATACCCTCTGCTGTGAATACACCTTAAAAGTGGTGTAGGGGGAGGTACCTATATGTTTTGCTTAGTATGACCCAACGTTTTCAAGACATCCTCGATACACCCCGTTTTGCTGACACGGAACGTCCCTCAAACGTCCTCGGTACGTCTTACGTCGGTAGAGTACGTCCTCGGGACGTTTTCATGTCCTGTGAGTACGTTCTTGGGACGTTTTTGGGACGTCCATGTGCTATTAGGGATATTATTGCGTTTTCAACCCCATTGAAATAGTGTGGCTGGAGTAAAAACAATACTACGTCAATGTAATCAATCTCCACAATTAAGTGAGTCTGTTTTAAAGAATATGAAGATAATAGTAGGCGAAATAGGCAAAAGCGATATATGGAGGAAGTGTGTATCTCATGTGATAAAAAGTAAAATGAATATGCTATATTACCACCTATTAATCCAATTATTATTAATGTAAATACGGATTCAAGTTTTGAAAAGTCGGATAGTGACGAATGAAATATTGTTTATTTAAAGTTCATAGACAAAGCTTTTTTGAAATTTGTTTATTTAACATCGACCTATTTCTTATTTCCGCTACTTAAAGTCTTTCCTTTATATTAGAATAGTAAAAATTTAATATACAAGACAGTCGCTGCCTTAAGCCCATTCGGAAGTTTTTTATACCATATATGCAACTCCCGCCTAAGATTACATAACTTTGCCGCTAGAAGATAGAACGAGAGGTAGGTCACTAGACAATAGACGTAGCCTTAATATTTGTGGCTTATTAAATGTGATAAACATATTTTTTATTATAGAAATCCCTTTCATTACCAATTAAAAAATAATAATTTAGTCTTTAAAGCATTTTTACATTTCTACTGTCGCCGCCTATGCCCCATAAAGGAGATGCCGACTTTACTCCGAGTTTATCGCCCAAATTCAGTTTTTTTTTAAGAATTAAAATTTAAATTGTAGCTTATCAAAAAAATGATGAAGTATTATTAAAATATTTTTAAACTGATATCTCGAATGGATCGAGTTGATGACGATTACGATTACAAACAATTCTGCCCTTAGGTTATCGACGAAAGTAAAAGCCCTAGTTTCTTTGCTTTAAAATTATAATAAAATATAGTATACAGAGCGAGTCACTAGTGCTAGGACGGCCAATATTTCCTCAACCGTTTGTTTAAAAAAATTATATAAAAAACATTTTTAAGAAGAAGCTTCTATTTTAAAAAATTGTACTAAAAAGCAAAACATAATTTTTTTAAATTCTTACACCTTGAAATCAAAAGCCTTGGGGACTATCATATAGCACTATTACATAGTTACTTTGCTCAATTGACCGCCCCCAAAGGTTTTGGTTTCCAGGTGTATGAATTTTAAAACATTATTTTTTACTTTTTAGCACAGTTTTTTAAAATAAAAGCTTTTTCTTAAAAATATTTTTTTCGCCATAAGCGCACTATACTCTTGAACGATTTTCATATTTTTTGCCCTACCATGTATACTATTTAACTTGTAGCCATTCTAAGTGCACCTGAAATGGTTATCGGACATGCAATAACTTTTGGCGTATTTAAACTTTAGTTGTGTAACTAAAAAAAATTCTTCCATTTGTTGCACACTTAATCGACCACACTGTATATCCTGGGTGTAGAATTAGGTCATGCCTATCATAAAAATGCATAGTCATCGAAACTGAATCAACGTGTAAAATTTCAACTCCGTAGGATAAGAGGAAGTGGTTCTAATTCAGCTTGCAAGATTTGACCTAAACAAACTAACACACTAACACTGCAAGTTAAATAAAAGCTTTTAAAAATAGAAAGTTATGACTATTTGAATCCAATACATTACTATTTTTATTAATCATTCCTTGATATGTTTAGTTTTATCCAAAAGTCGAATTACGAACCTACTCTATCGATCAAACAGAGAATTATTCACCTAGGTGAAGTATTTACTTTTCAAAGATTTTTTTACTCATAGGCGTACGTAACAAAAAACCGCTACCTAAGGAATCACTACGTCCACATCCAGATTTCCCATACAAGTCTCTATAGACCAAAACAGCCTGATACTATATTTGCACTCTAGTAAGTAGAAATAATTGTTCATAGAAGCATTTTTATAATGTACCTAATATTTGAAATCGTGTACCCCGAGGTGGTAATGGGGGTGGTTGATATCCAAAAATTCTTTGAGAAATTTTGTGCTCATGTGTTAGTCGGGAGGCATACTTGATGAAATACCTATACTAGAAGCCAAGGCATTAGATATTTTTATTATATTTTCCATCCCTCTCATCATCCCCACTCCATAATTAAAGTGGTTGACAAAATAAAATTGAGATTATATTTTGAGATTATTCCGTTGAAGGAATGGGGGGTAAGTAAGCAGAGGTGAATAGGGAAAAATGAGCAATGCAAGCTGGTAGGAGTACGGAAACTTGAGATTTGGTGTATATACTAGAAGCCAAGGCCTCTGATTTATTTATAATATTTTTCAACCCCTACCACAACCTACCACCTCCCACCCCTTCAATGCAGTCATCTCAATCAGATGTCACTACAATACATGCGTGTACTAACTTTCAATAAATATCTCAATTTGACGTTATCAATCCCATTAATAATGAAGCGGAGGTGGTGGAGTTTGAAAAATATTAGAAAGAAATCTGAGGCCTTGGTTTCTAGTATATACACCGAATCCCAAATTTCTGTACTCTTACCAGCTTGATTTACTTATTTTCCCCTAGTCCTCCTGCTAACCCCAACCCTTCTACGGAATCATCCCAAAATATAATCTAGTTCCAGATGTCGTTATAATACATATGCGTACTAAATTTCATGTGAATATCTCAATTTCATTTTATCAACCCCTTGAATAATGGAGTAGGGGTGGTGGGGGGCTGAAATATATTATTAAAAAATCTGAGGCCTTGACTTCTAGTACATACACCGAATTTCAAGTTTCTGTACTCATACCAGCTTGCTTTACTTATTTCCCCCTATCTACCCCTAAATAACCCCCAACCCTTCAACGGAATCATCTCAAAGTATAATCTAGTTCCAGATGTCGTTATAATTCATACGTGTACCAAATTTCAAATGAATATCTCAATTTTATTTTATCAACCCTTTTAATAATGAAGTAGGGGTGGTGGGGGTTGAAAAATATTATAAATAATCTGAGATCTTGGCTTCTAGTACATACATCGAATTTCAAGTTTCTGTAGTTTTACGAGCTTGCTTTACTGTTTTTCCCCTATTTACCCCTGTTTAACCCCCAACCCTTCAACGGAATCATCTCAAAATATAATCTAGTTCCATATGTCGTTATAATACATACGTGTACCAAATTTCAAATGAATATCTCAATTTTATTTTATCAACCCTTTTCATATTGGAGTAGGGGTGGTGGGGGTTAAAAAATATTGTAAAAAAATCTGACGCTTTGGCTTCTAGTACATACACCGAATTTCAAGTTTCTGTAGGATTACCAACTTGCTTTACTTATTTTCCCCTATTTACCCCTATATAACCCCCAATCCTTCAACGGAATCATCTTAAATTATAATCTAGTTCCAGATGTCGTTATAATACATACGTGTACCAAATTTCAAATGAATATCTCAATTTTATTTTATCAGCCCTTTTCATATTGGAGTAGGGGTGGTGGGGGTTGAAAAATATTATAAAAAAAATCTGACGCTTTGGCTTCTTGTACATACACCGAATTTCAAGTTTCTGTACTCTTACCAACTTGTTTTACTTATATTCCTCTATTTACCCCAAATTAACCCCCAACCCTTCAACGGAATCATCTCAAAATATAATCTAATTCCAGACGTCGTTATAATACATACGTGTACGAAATTTCAAATGAATATCTCAACTTTATTTTATCAACCCCATTAATGGGGTAGAGGTGGTGGGGGGTTGAAAAATATTATAAAAAAATATGAGGCCTTTACTTCTAGAACATACACCGAATTTCAAGTTTCTGTACTCTTAAAAGCTTGCTTTACTTATTTTTCCCTATTTACCCCTATTTAACCCCCAACCCTTCACCGGATATCCTCAAAAAACAATCCAGTTCCAGATCTCGTTATAATATATACGTGTACAAAATTTCAAGTCAATATCTTAAACCGTTCCGGAGAAAACGTGCGGACAAAAAAAAAAAAGTTACAGACAGACAGACAGAAATTTTTTTTCGCTCAAATTTAAAATCTCGACGTTTCATGACATTCTAAACCTATTTCACGAATAAAAATTTTTGAAAATTTTTTTGCGATTACTAAGTATACTTCCAATCCACTACGTGGATGTGGAAGTAAAATAACAATATGATATAGTAACCTCTTGATTTTTGCACTTTTAACTATTCACAGGTCCATAAAAAATAAGTGACTTTTATATAAGTTATAAATGCATTATCTTTTAGTTCAAGGTAGTACTTCAATGTAGAAAAGGTTAGGAATAAAAATATTCGCATTTACAAATTTACCAGCATGTTGAAGTTAGCCAAATTTTGGCCAATTTTTTATTGTTTCCTAAAAATAAAAAATATACCCAAACATCTTGAAAATTTAGCTCAAATTTTTATGTGTCATATATGTCATTAAAAAAATATCATCAAGAAATTGAATATGCGCCTTTTTTGGATTTTTTTTTGGCTAACTTTAACATGCTGCTAAATTTGTAAATCTGAATATTTTTATTCCTAACTTTTTCTGCATTGAAGTACTACCTTGAACTAAAAGATAATGCATTTATAACTTATTTTATAGTCAGTTATTTTTTATGGGCCTGTGAATAGTTAGATGCACAAAAAATCTAGAGATAACTATATCATATTGCTATTTTTATATACTAATAAATATCAATAGACCTCAAAAATGGCAACACAAGAGAGTATTTTATATCCCCTTTAAAACCCATTTTGATTTTTCTTCCTAGCTTGTTTGGCTTTCGAGCAATTCAATTCTTTCTATAGGCCGCGCGCAAAAATTTTCAAATAAACGAAATTCGCACGCATTAAAAATTCAAATTTTGCTACTTTTGTCAATACCGATTTTCTCGAAAACCATGGCATATACAAGAAAATTACAAGAGGACTCTTTTCGAGGCAATTAATCAAGTTTTCTCTTTTATCATGAGCAATTTTTTTATATCTTCAACGGTTAACGAGTTATCAGTAAAATAACTTTTTTCACTGAAGGAGTGGTTTTCTTGGGGGGTTGCACGGCAGCCCTAAAACTGATTTTTGTGGTTTTCTTGGGGGGTTGCACGGCAGCCCTAAAACTGATTTTTGTGGTTTTGTAATCCTCGCACTAACAGTTACGGAAGGAAAATCTCAGATAACATTTTTTGCGAATTTCTGGTGCATTCTCTACTTTACCGACCGGAGTATAGACGATAGAGGGGGCAATTTCACACGAAACACGTATATGATTTTTTTGTGCGATCAAAAATGTAGGCTCCAGATTTTTTTGTTTAACGCACGAGAATGAAACGTGCCGACACATAAATACGGCTCGCGAAGCGTGCGCGGTCTCGGACGCGCTACACTAAATTTGTTTTAGAAGTAATTAATGAAATTAGGCCCTACCATTTCTACAATTTTTAAGATAATAATCTGAAACTTTCACATATTACTCTTGAAATAATGTAAAAACTTTTGTTTATCGTATTTTACCCAAGAAAACTAATTATTCTGAAAAAGTAAGCCATATTACACTTAGTGGCGACTGGGCTATAAACCTATCATGCCTTAAGTGTTTTTGTATGCTGAAACCGAATTTTCAATTTAAAAAATTTCGACTAAATCCCGGTTCTTATTGCCATAATACGGTTTTTGACAGGTTTAGTTTTTTGGAATGGAATATATGTTTTGTCGACCTGTGTAATTGTACGATAGCTTATAAAACAAAGCATATTTATTGCCATCTGGAGCTTAAATGGAATCCAGTTATGTGACAATGTTGACTTTTGATCACCATCACTATATGGAACTACAAAATTGCCAAGTTTCTATGGCCAAAATTCGGCTAAACATTTTATATGATAAATCGAAAGAAAATTAAAAACATTTTCAAACCACAATTCATGATTCCTAAATCACATCAGGTGGTCACAATATCGTAAAGTTTCACATTCCTAAATGGGTACGTATCTATTAAATTTTACTTTATTACACTTTATAAGCATTATAGGGTTATTTCATGTTAAAGAAAAACTTAAAAATATTTATCAATTTGAATAGCAGAATATACAAGAATAATGTATTGGTAAATACTATTTCTTTATAGTTGTTAATTATTCATAAATCAATAAGAAGTATCGTCAATAATTTCAAATTCTATTAACTTCTGACGTCACGGTTTACAAGTAAATCTAGGAATATTTAGATGTATTTGTGTTAAGATTCCTCACAATCCTCACATTCTCACTGGCAATATAAAAGAGGTAGAAGAAGAGTCACACGTATGACAGTTTGCTTTGTGTTTATTATTGTAGTTTGTGTTAAGGCCGTTACAGAATAGTTAACCGTAAGACTTAAGAGTCATAAGACGTATGACATTAAAAAATGATTTTACACAATACTTTCTTTATGTTCTACGGCAAGCCAATCACAAGTCAGTTTTGTAAGATAATTTTTTAGGTTAGAAGAAAAACGGTTTCAATACCAAAACAAAGTAATAAAGAAGGGATTATTTTATTTTAATCATTAAATATTGAGGCGATAATGGATGAATTACCTCTTATATTGTTGGCTGGAAATTTAATGGGGATGTTTCTTTTAATCAGAAAAAGGAGAAAACGTTGGTTAAATAGAAGGTGGTGGACAACTTAAAATAGGCCTCAAAATTCTTAAACCAGTGACACGACTAAATGGCAGTGGTTAGTGACAACACGTTTCATTTATTATAGGTTAAACTTTCATTTTAGCGGGAATGGTTCTCATTGGTTGAACATTTTACGGCCAACGTAAGAATTCCACCATACGGAAATTTTCAACTTTCTGCGTAAGCTTTTACGTCTTAATGCAGGTTGTGTAATGGAACATTTAAAAGTACATATTGGTTTTCGTTTACGTTATACGTCATACGTCTTAAGTCTTACGTCAAGCAATTCTGTAACGGCCTTTAGTTCATCGATTTTTGCTAATTATCACATTATGGAGCCTAATATCGTTAAAGCTTGCACTGAAAATTTACCTGAAGTGAACTACGTTATAATTCAGGAATTCTTTGCGAAAAAATGGGCTATTTCAGTGTCGAGTGTATTAAAATGAGTATAAACATTTTCTTGGGTAGAAACTTACCTGATGTTTTTAACAATACTTGTAAAATTGTATCACACAACTGATTTTATATAACTCCATACACAACGTCTTAAAAATTAACAAATCAAAACAAAACCGCAAAACAAACAGAACACCAGATAAAACTAACCTAACTGCTACACTGTTACTTAGCTGTCAGTTTCTCTTAGTGAAGTTTGAAACTTAGTGCTGCCACACAGATGTTTCATCTACGCTATACTGCACATGCGAAAACATGTCACGACTGTTGGCGGGAACTAATATTTTTGAATTACAAACAATTTAAAAATAAGTAGCCCCGAAAAAAATTTTTTTTCCAAATATATCGAGTTTTTAAGTGTTCCTGATTGTACATTTAACATAAACATAAATTGTGAAATAACCCCATTGCGCAAAGTTGCCCCACAGTCTTCTATGTTTAGGATAATAAGTAAGTACCTATTCTATCCATTATATCATCTTATTAGGTACCTATACAGCTGTACGTTTTTAATTTTGATAACACTTTTTAGACAGGAAATGCAAAGATTCTTCACTTAAGACTTAATTGGTTAATAATTAAATTAAACATTGTATAAAGTTGTGAAAGGTTATAGAGGAAAACATAAAAGTAAACTAAAAACGAATATTCGTAATAACACTGTAGATTTATAAATAGGTAGTTTACACGTTTTAAATTCGATTTATAAGAAATGATTTGTCACCAGCTTAATTTTTCAAGCTCTGTGGTATTCAACGCCCACTTAGTGAACATGAAAAGCTATATTATGCATAATACATTTCCTGTTAATTTGTATTGCACTTTTAAAACCATGAAACATTTTATAGAAAGCAGTTGAACAGTCAGTGGTATGATTTTTACCCCGCTTATAGAGTTAATACCGAACTAAGTCCCTCTACGAAATAATACGAGAGCGCGCCCATGGCGAGACTACCCTGATTCATTCTCCCCACTACCTTTCTAAAACTCCTGCACTCTGCAGCAACAAAGGAAGACAACACAGAGAAGTGATGAAGTTTCGCGTATCTGACGTTTGACAGTATTGTGCCGGTACAATCGTTACAATTGTTAGAGATTGTTAAACTAAAGTGCAATAATAAACGTAATTAATAACATAAACCAGCATTTATAATAATGGAAGACTTAAAAGGAGTTGGAAAAGGAGACTTTTCTAATCTAAAAAGAGAAGTGGACTCGTTGGACGATTTTGAGCATTTAGGGCATGATTCCAGCCCTTTAAACGAAGTAAAAGAAGGTACAGGTGACTTATTAGGACTAAAAACCGACGTACAGGCGCCAGCACGTGATTTAAAGGAGGAAATCAATAAAAGGGTAGAAACGGTAGGGAGTACTGTTACCGACAGTTTCGACCCGTTAAAATCAGACTTGCTAGACAAGCCATTAGTTCCTCAAAAAATGGACTCAAATCTTCTTGATATGGATTTCCCTGACCGTAAGGAAGCTGACGCCAAGTTAGACAAATTTCTTCAAACAATTGCCGCTGCCCCGAAACCCACAGCCCGGGATTCAGATAAGTACAATGTGGATAATATTAAGTCTTTTATGGATAACGAACGTGGATTTTTACAAGAACCACCTAAGACACACTCTAATAACGATCTTCTAGACCGTTATTCGGACAGTGAACCCGAAGAAGACGATTTTAAGCCTTCCAAATATGAAGACTTCCCTAAAAAGAACGAACTTCCGGAATCGTTTGGCTCTACAGAGAATTTCAAAACTGAAACTTTTAAAGATGTCAACGAGGTTCATCCTGAGCTTCCTAAAAAGGATTATCCTGCAGTGCGACCTACCGCTCCAGCGCCACCAGCCCCTGGCCCCGAGCCAGCCAAACCCACTCCATTGCCAATTGGTATTGTTAATATAAAAAATCCCGAACCGATTGTAGAAAAAACACCGGAACAGAAGGGAAAACAGTCAGAACCCTTAGCAACAATACTTACTGAGGAGATCAAAAAACAGGCGCCCGAGCCAGCGAAAGAAAAAACACCAGAACCGGTTAAAGCTAAAACTCCAGAACCCGTAAAGAAATTACCAGAGCCTGTGGAACAGGTGAAAAAAATCGAAGATATAATTGCAAAGAAAACGAAAATTGCACCGGCCGATGCAGAAGCTATATTCTGTAAAATGGGATTGGGTAAGTTTAAAATATTTATATTAGGTACATTAATAAGATTAATAACAATATATTATTATATATAACACTGCAGACATACTGTCTGGGAATAACTACTAGGTATCAACCGTATTGATTGCCAAAGATGTGTTGTTTGGAAAAGGTCAAATGACTGAAGTTTTATGTCTCGACGTGTGTTATATTTGGGGATGCCCATCATTTGTCATTCTGACCACTGTACATTGAAGATTGTCTTTAAACGTATTTAGTAGTTTAGTATTTTAAACGTATATAGTAATGTTTTCTTAGTTTTAAGCAATCGTTTTTTGTTAAAAGACTATCAGTTCTGAATATGTTTAAGTTGGGGTTGAACCTTGCAATCAAAATCTGACAATTTCCCTGTAGGTTTATTATTTGAAGAATAGATTAGAAAAATTGTATTATATGACCATTTGAACTCCAACGCTACAGGATGTCCTAAAAATTACATTGACAACATCAACAGTGTTAGTTAAGATTAAAGTAAGTCAGTCGATTTATCTGCATCAATTAGTAATACTAATTTATAGAACGGATTTGACTACATAAATATTCATCGTCAATATTTAATTGATTGGTAATATAAATACAGCATTATAACAATGGCACATTAAATAGGAAATGTTGTAATTAATGTTAAAATATTTTAAAATACCTTCCTAATACCGGGTCGCCCACCCATAGGGACACTCTTGTAACTTTTGAATAGAAGAATCGATTTGTTTAAAATTTGGTGTATATCAGATAAATTTTCCAATTATGTCATGTAAGACCAGCCAGTACAATAAATAACGCCAAAAGGATCCTTTGAGTAAAGGATACTTTATGCTTAAAGTCAACTTTTAGCATAAAATATCCTTTTCTAAAAGGATCCTTTTGGCGTTGTTTATGGTACTGGCTGTTATCCTTTATTAAATGGGTTTGATAAATCTAACCTACCTACGCACGGACAAAATCTTAGCATATCATATTTTTAGAAATTTAAAGGTCTAATTGATAACAGGTTATCCCATAGGAGTGTCATTAAAAAAATAATGTTGAAAAACTAATATCACTGACCTTAATGACGAGTAAATCCTTCACAGCCTTCAACGATGAACAACAATTTAAAAAAAATAGCTTGTAAGTCAAAATGATATCTGAGGATTGGTTCATAATAGGTATTTTGACCAGTAGCAAGTATTGATCGACAAATTCTATGAAGTGCTATAAATCCTGGAGAAATAAACAAGAAAAGTTATTTACGCATTACATTTTTTTCAGACAAATTCCTGTTTCTGTTTCTTTTCGTATGAACATTTATTACTTCCATATCAACGTAGGTTGAAATAGGTTTAGATTGTCATGAAACGTCGAGATTTTAAATTTGAACGAAAAAAAATTTCTGTCTATTGGTCTGTCTGTCGGTCTGTAACTTTGTTTTGTCCGCACGATATCCCTGGAACGGTTTAAGATATTAACTTGAAATGTTATACACGTATGTATTATAACGAGATCTGGAACTGGATAGTCTTTTAGACTTATCCAGTGAAGGTTTGGGGGTAAATAGGGGTAAATATAGGAGAAAATAAGTAAAGCAAGCCGGTAAGAGTACAAAATTTTGGGATTTGGTTTTTATGCTAGAAGTCAAGGCCTCAGATTTTTTTGTAATATTTCCATACCCCCCGCACCACCCCCACTCCATTATTAAAGGGGTTGATAAAACAAAATTGAGATATTCATTTGAAATTTGGTACACAGGTATATTATAACGACACCTAGAACTGAACTAGATTATATTTTGAGATAATTCTATTGAAGGGTTGGGGGTTAAATAGGGGTAAATGTTGGAAAATAAGTAAACCAAGCTGTGAGTACAGAAACTTGGAATTTGGTGTATATACTAAAAGCCAAGTATAATATTTTCCATCCGCCAACCACCCCCACCCCAGTATTAAAGTGGTTGTTAAAATAAAATTGAAATATTCACTTGAAATTTGGTACATGTATATACTATAACGATATCTAGAACTAGATTATACTTTTTTTTAACATCTGCCTCAAGTATTATTAAAATGCCATGACCAATTATTTCCACATACTAGAATGCAAATATAGCCAAGATGTTTTCCTTTAAAGAGATTTGGATGGAAAATCTGGATGTGGAAGTAGTGATTCCTTAGGCAGCGGTTTTTTTGTTATTTGTGGTCAGAGGCAAATTAAATAATAATGCATTATAAGTACCTTGTACTTCAACCAAATAAAAAAAAAAAGAATTATAAATCATTTCTCAATTTTATTAACGATGTTCTAACCCAAATATATTTAACAACGGGAATCACTTCTAATAAATAAAAATGTAAACCTGAAACCCTCGAAAAAGTGCTGTTAAAATTTTAGCCACATTCACCCTCTAGAACGGTCGTGAGAGCGAAAGATGTGGAGCGATTGATGTCGAGTTTTTAACATGACGTTTTATGGGAACTCGAGTGGGAACTGGAGAATGAGTATTTTTCAGATGGAAAATCCGTTAAGTTTTAACAGAAGGATTTTGACGGGTCTTTGACGAACAGAGAGCTAGAAAGCTGGTTTTTAAAAAAATTTTGTTTGTTTTTGATCGACCATTGCGTTTGATTAGTAAAAAGATATAAAGCCGGGAATTCCCCCGTAATTGGAAGTGAAAACGTGCTTCGCTCTCGCACGAAATTCAAATCATGAAAAACTGCGTCTCAAACTTTCTGTAGATTTGTTGCCACTTCAGATAGACGTAATTTATTCACTAATTGTTTCCTTTTCATGAACTTTCCTTTATATCTTACATCACATGTTTTCCTCAATGTAGAAAAATTTTCTTTCAATGCATTCGGGATGTATACTTTCTGTGCTCCGAAATTTTTAACACATCGTAGCTGTAGGGACTGCGCTAGTCATTCGAGCGATCTCTAGAGTTCTTCGCTTGAAACGTTGAAACGCAGTGGGTTAGAACCACTGAACTCTACATATTTAGAGTTCAGTGGTCAGAACATGCGTAATGCAAGTATAATACGGAAGCCCATCGACTGTAATGGCTTCGGGCACCGCAGTTCCCGTCGCTTGTTGGTTGTAGGCATCTGTAGCTACCATTTCCCCCCAAGGCAGGTCACGCGACCTAGCTCTCTTCTAGGGAGAGGCAAAAACCAAAGGGCAGCTTAAATGTTGCCAAAAAATTGTGAAATAAAATTCAGGCACATTTTCTGGGCAAAAATAAGCATATTTTGTCTTTTGGTATTTATTTCCAAAGCGCTTTCTTCTCCCGGAAAAAATGGACCTTTATTAATTAGTTTAGGGTGAAGGATGCGTTTTACAGAAAAACTCCAAGAGCCAAAAGTTGCTTATTTTTGTCTAGAGAACACGCCTGCCTTCAGATTTTTTTAGACAAAAATAATTTTGTCCTTAGTTTTTTGTTTCATCAGAAAAATCCCAAAAACTTGAGACATATTCTTTAGACAAAAATAAACAAATTTTAACTCTTAAACTTTTTCTCCAAAGTGCCTCATTCTCCCGAAAAAATACTAAAAAAATTGGCATTCCACTCCTTATTTTTTTTTTTGGCAGAAGGAAGCACTTTGGAAATGGACACCAAGAGGTGCTTATTTTTGCCCAAAAAATGTGCCCGAATTTTTTCAAATTTTTTTAGCAACATTTAAGCGGCCCTTTGTCTTTTGCCTTTCTCTCGAAGAGAGTGAGGTCACGTGACCTGTCGTTGAGGGAGAAATGGTAGCTACAGATGCCTACAACATCTCCACCAAACGGAAGCCACTGCGGTGCTCGAAGCAACTTTTGTCGATGTGCTCCCGTACTATTAGCTTAAGAGCCAGTGTGCAAAATCGACTTATTTTGAATACCTGCTTACAATTGTGGTATACTGAGGAAAATATTATACCAATCGCGGTAGGCCGGGTCACAAGTCCCCAGACTGGTTTGATTTTGGGCCCGAGGTGATGGAATAATAAATATTTTTGAACCAAATGAATACCTACTAACAACTGCGGTATACGATAGTCTGTACAATTCTGAGTTGACAAAAAAAAAGTTACAATTTTTTGCTGGTACAGGAAAAAGCGCGGCAAATTTAAAAATTGTGTGTTATTTCTTATGATATCCCGAAAGCCTATGTAAATTTTTAGCGTTTTCCGCCGAGAACTTTTCATTTTATAGGTAAATGCCTTTATAAATGTCCACCATGACTCAATTATTTCTTGGGATGCCATTATTCAATAAAAGTATATAATAGGATATGCCAAATATTATTGCCATCTCTCACATTTTCAATCCCACATTCACGTAATGGAGTGGAAGTATAGTGGTGACTAAAATATAGAACAAATTTTCAAAAATGTTTTCTGTCTATTCTAGTGTTAAATTTTTTTCCAAATTGGTGAAAACATGTTGCAAATTTTTTTTTCCGAAATCGGTTTAGAATGTTATGAAACGTGGAAATTTTAAATTCGAGCATAAAAATATTTCGTCTATTCTATAATGGGGTGATAAATAGATTACTAAAACATGTTTCCATTTTTTAAAATTTTTCTAAAACATTTTTAAATTTGTTTTAATAAATTTGGAATGCCATGGAAACGTGGAAATTTTAAATCGGAAAAAAAAATTTCCATCTAAATGTGGTAAAATTTTTTCAAAAATTTTTAAAATTTTTTTATTTTTCTTTAAATAGATTTAGAACGCTATGAAACGTGGAAATTTTAAATTTTGAGAAAAAAAAAATTCATCTATTTTGGTGGTAAAAATTTTTTCAAAAATGGTAAAAAATTTTCAAAATTTTTTTTTCTTTTAAATGGGTTTAGAATGCCATGAAACGTGGAAATTTTAAATTTGAACAAAGAAAAAAATTTTTTTTAGTGGTAAAAATTTTTTCAAAAATGAAAAAAATTTTCAAAAATTTTTTTTTTCTGAAATAGGTTTACCGCGTCATGAAACGTGGAAATTTTAAATTTGAGCAAAAAAAAATGTTTTCACTATTTATTCCGTTTAGACGGTCCACCCTGTATATTTTTCAGTGAAAATTCTACCAGTTCTTCGCTGACAGTAGGGTTAACTACCTACCAAATTTGACTGCTCTCCGTCAAGTAGTTTTTTAGTAAATGCACCAACAGACAGACAGACAGACAGACTGACGGAATTGAAAAACCTATATTTTCGGAATCTACGTGTTCTGAAACGTCAGAATCCGAAAAAATCTCGGAGGGTGATTTTTTCTCGAATACAATACTTCCCTTCGGTATGCGAGGGAAGTAAAAAGTATTAATTTTGGTGGATATAAAAAAAAAATCAATATATTAATATCAACATTGAGTTAATATTAAAAAAAAGAATTAGGGAAGTTTGTTAACGAGGACAATTTTGAAGAATGATCTGATTTATATATGCAATAAATTATTTTTATTCAAGAGAAAATAAGCAACCTATAAGTTGGAAGAAGCGACTGGAAATAGAGAAGGAAATGCTTGAGTGTGGAAAAGAAAAGAAGATAGAGGAATAATTAATAAATGTGAAAGGTACAAGTAATTTGAGATATGACTTTTATTAGAATTTATGTACTGACATTTTTAAATTGTTTTGTTATAGTTTTTAAGTTAGCTAATTCAGGGAATTAGGGAACTTGAAATTTTATATTATATTTTTGAAGTTAATATCATTAAAGATTTATTTGATTGAAAATTTTCGTTTATTAAAATTTATTACTTGAACCTACTTTTTGGCCCCGAGATAAGAGAACAGAGCAAATTTATTAAATATTCTCATATATACTTATATATGATTGACAGAATAGTACATAGTCTCAAATACTTATAACAAATGTTTTGCCGTAAAGTAAAAGTGGTATTCATTCTGTTGGATCATGACCAATTTTTAAATTTACCGCACTTTTTCCTGTACCAGCAAAAAATTGTATTTTTTTTTTTATCAACTCACAATTGTACAGACTATCGTATACCGCAGTTGTTAGCAGGTATTCATTCGGTTCAAAAATATTTCTTATTCCATGTCCCCGGGCCTAAAATCAAAACACTTGTGGGACTTGTGATTCGGCCTACGGTGATTAGTATATTTGTCTCAGATTCAAAATAAGTCGATTTTGCACACTGGCTCTTAAGCTATATAGGTAGTAAACAATTTTAGTTTGAAACATTTTTATCGAGTTATTATTGTATTGTCTCAATTTAAATGGACCACCCTCTATAAGTAGGTACATACGTGTATAACTATATAATTGGATCAATCTATTATCCAATAATTAACGTGTAAATAATCTAAATAAACTGATGTTTGCCTTCCAGACGCCATTTCAGCTATCAAGGGATCGACTATTTGCGATTTAAAATATTCACTCCTCAACTTTTTTAAGTGACAGAATGACTTGATGAAATCACGGACAGCCAAATATACGAAATATTCCGTTTCATGATCATCATGACTCATAATGACTAACTAAGCCATAGGCGTCTCGATATGCGTAATATGGGTTAAAGTTATACGAATCGTCATTTATTGATTTTTTGTATATTTTACAACTACGAAGTTTTAAAAGCGTTTAAAAGAGATTTTATATTAATTTTAGTTTGATAATTTAATGTAGGAATCTAACTGGATATTTTTACGTAATTTTATTATTGACCAGGAGATTAATAAATGAAAAAGGACATTGTTTAAAAGTTCCCTTTCCTGTGTTTACATGAGTTTATTTACTGTGAATCGTACAAGTCAGTACATAGATGAAACCTTTATTATTAAATTTACTAAAGAAAACGTAGGATGTAAAAATGTATTTGTACATATACCTAGTTTCAATCAGGGTTGGAATACTTAAACCATTTTGATTGAGTTCATGATTTAAATCAATATGTGCACCTAACAGGCAACCATGACACGTGCATTGATATTGTAATACTTACGTACTATACAACAAATGCATAATAAAACATCCGGCAAGACGTTGTGTATACAAAGTACAAATCAAGTGATTTTATTTTAAGCATTGATTAAAATAAATCACTTTTTAATGAAAAATACTCTTTAAGGTGCATTTTATTTTATTGTTTAAAAACAATATAGTAATAAACAAATTTTAATTATATAATTTATAGAAATACACCAGAGCTGGGTAAGCCCTTGTAATTTAAAAATAATTACAATTTCAAATTACTTTTTTTAAAAAGAAACTACTTAATTACAATTATAAAGCATATGTCTTTAAAAAGGAATTATATTCATTTAATTACAATTACATGAAAAATGGATTTAGCAATTACTTTTCTAATTACTTTTATGATAAAGTAAATTACAGTGACTAAACAGACAAAAAGGCAAGTCAAAAATTTTAATTGGAAGGGTTGTGTAATAATGCGTTTTAATATTTATTAGAAAAAAATAAATATATAGAAAAGGCAACTTAATAACAATGCCTAATAATAATAGGGATGATAATGATAAACAGTAAATACATTCAGTTTTTAAAAGTTTTTTGATCATGTTTGTGTACTTAACAATAAAAAAAACATAAATGTGCAGCGGACCACGGCAAAAACTCGTTTTTAGTCAGTAACTTTTTTTGAGCTTTACAGATTCATTTTAAACTATGCAAACTGTAAAATTCTGCTTTAATGTAGGCAGGTAATGTAATGTTTAATATCAATAAATAATTATTAATGTAGGTATAGGCACCTTAAAAATAAATTTAAATTCACAATGTTTTGTAATTTCCGAGGAAAATGTTTTCTATTATTTTATGTGAAAATATTTTCCTTCAAAGGAAGTCGATATTATATTTTCACTTGCAATTTTAATGATACATAATTATGTTGAAGAATTATGCATGGTGTATGCATACTCTAAGAACTAAAGTAATTGTAATTGGAAAAAGTAATTGTATTTATAGAAGTAATTTGTAATTAGATACCTACCTAGTTCAAATAATATAATTACAAATTACAATTCCTCTAACAATTTTCCTGCAATTACGATTCCGAATTACTTTAATAAAAGAAAGTACTTAAATACAATTACAATTATATGGAAAAAATGGAATTGTAATTGCTAATTACTTTTCACCCAGCTCTGAAATACACTATGTCTCGCTTTTCATGACTCCCATATCACAGCTATTTACAATGCGATGTTTTCTTAAATTTGGGTGGAAGGTACTTATCCATCAGGAGATTATGTCAAGGTAAAATATATTAAAATCCACCAGTGGCGTCCGTCATTATGAAGAAAAACGTACATAATTTTCCAAAAAAGGATATTAGGCAAAGTTTTAACTGTAAAACAATCTCATAATTTTATTTGTTGTTATCAAAAACTCACTAATACCGAATTTCAATAATATGAGAAAAACATTTCTTTTTCTTTTCGAAGTACCTAATTATTATATTGAAACATATGCTTTATAGGATTTTGCAAACAGCAGAAAAAATAACTATCTATGAGAACTAAATGAAAAACTATGTGTAAACGTAATAATGAAATCCTTGCATTCTTTCGATAACCTGAATTCTGGTTATGTTAGCAAATTAAAATCCTAAAATGAATTTGTTTAATTTCTTATTTGAACATTCTCATTCAACAACTAGCATCCACACAGTCCCCTACGGCCATGCAGGTTAAACTAGTATCTACACAACCCCCTACGGCCATGAAGATTCAATTAAAAATGAGAACAAAGACCTAAAATGAATTTATTTACCTACCTTGTCTTAAAAATTTTTCATTCTAATGGATTACATTTTCATGAAATCTATCATTCTGTTTTTTGGAAATGCTTAACCTTTGAAACGTTTTTCGTCCAAATAGGTAAATAAATCAAAAACCGTAATTTTTTTAGTCCCTGTGGTTGTATTGAAACTAAGTAATTACAGTAATTAATTGTAGGAATATTTTTTTAATCATGTGAATTAATATTTCGACATCAGTATAGCAAATATCAAATATTAAATTTTCTTTATAAATTATACTTATTTCTTGGACTTAATTTTAAAAAATCAAGCAAATTAAGAAAATAATGATTTAGGTACATTAAAAAACAATTTTTTAATTATTTCTTTAAATCATGATTGTTTCCAACCCCAATTTCAATTTTTTGGTGCTGTTGTATTGGCTAGCCTAATATCTCGGTGGAGGTGGTGATGGTGGTGATGGTGGTGGTAGTCTAAGAATTACAGATAACACAAATTTGTTTTTCAGTCAATAGTTAACTTCAAAATCGTTTTGAATACAACTGTTATACAGGGCATTTTATTTTATTATAATCTTTACTTTGAAACGAAGATATATTGCCAGGTACTCCTTAAATTGTGAATATCGCTCGTAGAGAAAAAATCATTTCATAGTGCTAGTAATCGAATTTCGAATAATTTTTAAAACGTCTGTCCATCTGTCCTCCTGTCCTGTTTTTGTAGGCATGATAACTTTAAAAGAAAAAAGTTCAAAAAGTTAATAGTTTTTAATATTCAACAATTTTCCAAAATACAGCAATGGAACTAATCAAAAGGAAATGTGCATATCTACGCTGATCGCTTTAAATTATATAAATATACCGGAAAGTGTTATCAGTTGACTCTAGACCACAATCCGATGAGTTGACCACATGAAATTGTTGTCGTAGAATGGAGGAAGTGGTTGTTTGTACATATTAATGCATATTTATGTGTTTTTGTTTAAAATGTAGTAGCTGTAAGTTAGGTTGCCTGCTCAATACGTTGATTTTAGTGTCTTTTTGTGCGTCGACAGTGTGTACCGTGTTACACTTGATTTTCTGATTGTTAGATTTCAAGTAAGTATTTAGTTCTAAAATAGAAATTCTCAGATTCCTTTGGTCCAGATTACATTTTGATCTAAGTTTACCGAAGACTACAGAGATGGACGTATGGATGAAAATAGTTTTAAGAACCATAATTTCTTATGATTTCGTGTTGATTGATTTGGGTCGTATTTCTCGAACGTTCCAGGCGATTATAAATGATCCTGAAAAGTATGGTAGCAGTTGCAACTTTGTGTATATGATTAGACTCCCTATGGTCAAAATTTAATTTGTGACGTATTGCTTGCGCAGATGATAAAAATATGAGAGGAACGTTCGACAATCAAGCAGAGACTATGATTGGTGCAATACAATGCGCAGATTACATCACAAAGCGGCACCTGCCCCGATTCGATGAAAGTGTAGAGCCATGACACGTAAAAAAAATGAATCATAAAATAATTTTTTGGAAAAACTGTATAGCTTATCTTTAAATGTACCATAATAACTGAAAGATTATTCAATATTGACTTTATTGTACTTTTCTAACATAAAAATTAAAAAACACGCTTTTAAAAACAAGCTGAAACTGTTCAAAATGCACTAATAAGAAGAAAATAAACTTAATAATAACAATAATTATGTTAAGAAACGTACAAGCGTAGGGCGCCTGATGAGTAAAATTTTCTGTTTCTCTAGATACTTTGAACGCCCCACGCTTTTACGTTTCTTAACATAATTATTGTTATTATTAACTTTATATTCTTCTGTTTAGTGCAGTTTTAATTCGTTTTTAAAAGCATACTTTTTAATTTTTCAAAATTATTTATTTATTTTCTTTTAGTTTTATTTCAATTTGCTCGACAAAATTTCTTAACTATAAATAACAAAACCTATTCGTGAAACCGCCATTTTGAATTTCTGAATTCTGAAATACAAAACTTATGGGCCATTTTGACGCCGCCACTTTGAATTGTTAAATTTGGACCAGATAACTGTAATCTGCAACATCAATAACTCTTAGATACTGATTTCTCAGTCGAATTAGACGGTAAATGATAAAACTTATACGCTATATTGATGCTGCCATTTTGAATTTTTGAGTTTTGATCACATATCTGCGGCCTCAGAAATTCCGATATACCAATTTTTAGTAGAATCTGATATTAAATGAAAGTACCATAAACATATGCCAAATTTGAAGTCATTACAACATCTGGAAGTAAGTTGAGAAAAGTGAGTTGTAAGATTTGCTTACAGTGTTACAGGTCGGGCTAATAGAAGCATGTTAAAAAACATTGTAGATCATAACTAAACTTGTTTTATAAAATAGGTGATCCGCCATATTGAATTTAGTATGACGTCACTCACCTTATCGTTTTCTGCTTGTCGAGCCCTTTCATTTGATACCCATATCAAGGGGGCTGTAAAGAAAAGGATTATTCGCCATCTTGGGGCGATGGCCATTTTGAATATTTTATAATATTGAGTACACTATATTGTATTGTCATCAGAGATACACAGAATTGCCAAGTTTCATGATGATACAACAATTAGAAGTGGGTGAAATTCAGTTCCTTAGATTTGATTACAACTTATATTATATGTAGATACCGGTCGACCTAATAAAAGCGTGTTAAAAACAACGCCAACTTAGCCATCTTTAAACATTTTTTTGAAAATAACTTAACATTTTCATGTGTTTTAATGTTTTTCTTGCATTAAACATTAATGGAATTTAAAAAGTATGTATAATATATTCAATTCAACAAAATTGCATAATAAAAAACTTATTTATAAGGATTAAAAATGCGTACATCATACATTTTGCATGGGAACAAAATTAGCACCATTATGTAGAATAAGTTTTAAACTTAAAAAACTATCCTGCAAATTTTTCTTACCTCAAGAATAGCGTAATAGCATGGCTACGTGTCGGCGCACCGCACAGCGCACATCGCCCGTCGCACAGCGGCCAGCCTGGTCTGCATACAAAAGAAATTGCACTAGTTGTTCATATGTTGTTCGGCTATTTCCGGCCATAATTTTATCAAAAACACGATATCGCCCGTGCTGAAGGCTGTGTTGGCGATTGAATTCTGAACAACTTTCAAAATGTCCGTTCGTCTGTCCGTCCGATACGTTTCTTGTAAGCACGATAACTTAAGAACGAAAAGTCCGATTGCATTGAAACTTGGACAGTAACTTAGTGTTAGCTAGTGGGAGGACCCCATTGAACTTTTTGAACAAATCGATCAATAAATAAAAAAGTTATTAATTTTTTTAATTTGAAAAAACATTTTTTAATGTTTTGTAATGAAACAAGAAATGTCTAAAACTAATATTATTTACAAAAAAAAACTGCGAAGATTATCATATAGAATATGCAACAATTATATAAAAAAGTGCAGTAAATTGGTGAATAGTATAATGGTTAGCTTGTTTAATTTTATATTAGAATTCCAACGATGAAACTGTCAAATCTGTTGGACTCGGTATATAGTTTCTCAAATAAAACATTGTACATACTCATAATTTTTTAAAACATTTTTCATGTTTATTTTGACAGTTTTTATCAATATCGACAGCTCTGAACTGTCAAATTGTGAATTTTATATTACTAATGAAACGTTTATTAAATATAAAAAATCCTGTTTTCTTTAAAAATCTAAAAAAGTGTATACTATGTATTATTTAATATCACGCAATTTACTCAACTTTTTCCAAGGAAGAAAAACAAATTAAAAACAATTTCAGAAAAAGTTTTAAAAGCTATAAACACTTTTTTTGAAATACTCAATCAATACTTTTGAAAATATTTAATTATAAATACGATATTTCTTTGGGGGAAAAGTGTGCATTTACAAACAAAACATTCTATCTACAACTTTTTTCCCCTGTGAAAATTCTCGAAAACGAGGCGTTCTATTTTGTTGGACAATTCGAAAATTAAATTCTACATGTTACTACTAAACAATCTTGAAAAAAATCGGCTGGTTATCAATAAATTTGTAAAAGTTGTTAATTCGGAATTTTTACAAAAATTGCTTAACATGTATTTTCCAGTACGACGAGTGGAAATCTTTCGGAAGAAGTCGAGGGGGAACACCGCGTTTTAGAATAATTTCGCAGAGGAAAAAAGTTGTAAATTAGGCGCAATTAAGCCATACAAGAAGTTACAAGAGGATACGTATTCATTTTTTGTACGCGGACACCTAGACCATTCGTTTTGGTTAATTTTCGTCATTGAAAGACAAAGAAACAAAATAATATTATTAGTTACAAAGAAGCATTCTTTACATTTTTTTGCACAAATTAATATTTAAAGAGGTATTTACTACAACGCGCGCACGAACATCCCTATTTTTTTTTACCTCCCCTACAATTTTTTTTCCTAGTTTTCCTACGCTGTTACCTATAGGATTATAAAGTCGTGTATTAATGTGTTATTTCTCCAAATTTTTAACTTCATTTACTATGCTATTATAGCTGTCAAAATAAACAAAATTTCCAACGATATTGCTTTTTAGTTTTATTGGAACCTCGTCAAGGCAATGTACAATCATTATTACCATGTCATATGGAAATGAGCCTATAAAACTCCGAAAAATACATATAATTAGTCGCACTTTCTTTACCGCTAATAAAGTTAATGTAAACCATGTTCTGAAGGTTGCGACAAAAATAGATTATGACAATATAAAATGCCTACATACGTGTGCATGCTGCAAAATAAAATTTGTTTATCACCATTTTTAGCGCAAAGTAGAATCTTGATTTGGCACAGTATCATTGAATTAGTAATCCATTATACAGTGGCGTGGCGCCTTGAAGTTGTTCAAATCGGCGCCGCTGATCTTTCTCTCGATTTTAGATGAAAATCTTAAGCTCTTGTTCGCATCGATTACGGTTGGAGATATTACGATATTGCTGAAACGAAATTACTGACTACTAACTACTAAAAGGTGATTAAATATTTGTATTTCATTTTTAGAAATTAACATACAGGGCGAGCCAAAAGTTTTTAAATGTTCTGATGCATGGTATTAACATAAATACATAAAATTAAAAATAGGAACAAATAAAGCGACCAGTATTTTTTATTTCTTCAAATAATTAATATATTCGTCACATGGTCACAACCGCCTAGAGAACGCGGCTAGTGACAATGTCTATCTAGGCGTGTTGCGACTTTTATTCATTTCTTAATACCGTTTTAAGTAGTGTAGCAGAGTAGTCGTTTATACTGTAATAAAAATTAAGACTCCCATAATTAGTAAAATTTTTTGCTAACATGAGTAAAAAATGTAAGTATTGTTTAGTACCAAGATGCATGATTAAAAAGGTAACAATCCCAAATAAAATATTTATCAGTTTACCTCGAGAAGATAAAGAAGCAAGGATGTTGTGACAACGTACTATGCGAGGGCAAATTGATACAAATCCTAAAATCAGTTTAAAATTCAGTCAATACAGTATGCTTAAAGAACACCTAGCCCGAGAAATACGTATATAACATTAGTTCACTCATTCAATTTTTATCACAAACGATTTTCTCGAAAGAACTGCTAATCTTTAAAAAACTGTTTCTAATAAAAAAATTGCTTCTATCCCCTATCTTTATTTCTTCTCCACATACTTGGTATCTATTTCGACAGATAAAGAAGTTTCCCGCTTGCCATGTTTAGTGCTGAAAATGTTTACATTTTATCGACAGTCTTAAAAAAAAATCATATCTAGACTTATTAACATTTAATTTTCAAATTAACACATTTTTTAAAACCAATATATACAAGGATGTTTCTTCATTCCCTGAATAAAGTTGAATTGAACCCTACATCTTGGCTTCGCGATTTAAAATATGAAAAATGTATTCGACCGGTGAAATTGAAAACGCGTTTGTACTTTGTTACTTCAAACACTAATACGGAGTCAAAAAATCGTGACATTCATTCGTTTCCTGTCACGTGATCAATAAGATAGATCCGCATCATGCGTTTTGTGGACCGCCTCTAAATTTGTATTCGTCTATCATATATTCAATTTTGGCAAGTTTTCTGTTACACATTTCACAAAAGCTTCCATTTTTGTCAGGGGCCATGTGAATAATGATTGAAAATCATAGGTTTGTACTCTACCGGCTGCGCCATGTCAGAGGTCATTGAATAACGCATAGACTAGGTGCAAACTATGCTATTATCCTTAATGTGTATCAGTATATAGAGAACGTATACTTGAATATATTTTGACTAAATAAAAAACATGCAAAGTATAATGAAAATAAAAAAACATTCCCAGCTAGTGTCGGGCCGATTCGTGTCTACGCGCTGTGGGGTTGGTTGACAAATAATTTCATAATACTTATTTTGAAATGTTATGGAATTCGACAGAAAAATTTACAAGGTAACATATATTATCAGATACGCATGAAAATGTTTACCTGGTGGCATTCATCTAGAGTCAACTCAACAGAAATTAATGAAGATTTTTATTGCAAATTCAGTGATATAGAGTTTGTGATGTCTGTTCCTGATCCAGATGATTCATGATGTACTGGGTGAAATCAAAGTTGCCTCGAATAATCATAGTATCCGATTAAATATTAATTTCATGCTAGTTTTTTTGTCTATTAATTTTTTTTATTTACTATCAAAAAATTTTTGAAAGATGTATGATTTGAATTGTTTTGGTTTATGTCGTTATACTATTAAGTAAATGCAATCATTTGGAACAGTCAAGATATTTTATAGGTTACTAGATAATAAACTAAGTACGCCAACTTGAACCACTTTTGGTCATGTACGCTTGGCATTTTAATTAAATTAACTACTTGCCATGAAAGCCAAACGGTATTGATCAAGGATAATTACAAGACCAGTAAAAAGTTGCAACCATCGTTATTTAATGAAATGACGATGCAGAATATAAAATATCTGATCTCATTTTGTTTAATTGAAGATATTGGTATTATTATTGGTGAGTTTAATTAGGTACAGGTGCCTCTTTATTGTTATCATGTTTAAAATAATTGACAAAATATTTATTATTTTTCAATGCTCGGTCGTGAAAATTGGATACCTCGTTAGTTATGGTAGTGAATTTCTCGGCAGACCTGTTTTAGTCTATATGAGCAAGCGAACATCTTTCGGAAAATAACAGTTTGAAAGTTTTAGAGATGTTCAACATCTATGTATTATGTTCGTTAATAACTTGAAAATCGTTACATTTTTAATGAAAATCACTCTCCGCCGATAAGATTATTTTTATTCCTGTACGACTAAAATTCATTCAGATACGGACATTAGAAAAAACATGATTTTCAAAAAAATTTATTTTCTTCTGCGTAATCAGAACGTCTTGGCAGACGTTTTATGGTTCATTCTTTACACAGGTCTACAAAAAAAAATGTTAATCTGGGGATTTGATCTATGATATCTTATGTATTTTGATGCGCAAAAAAATCCGACGAGACGTTTTTGGAACCACTAAGAGGCTATAGAAACAGCCTCTCAGTGGTTCCTGTGGGGGTGGGAGATGAGAGAAATATTCAAATATAAACGCTGGCACCAGAGAACGTATGTGGGGGTTTTCGAGGTCGATGAACACGAATTCGCAGTTAGAATTTATTGAAGGCAACATGCTGTCAAAAGTCTTGGAGTTATTGGAAATTCGATAAAGGGTCAGGGTCCTTAAGGTTTCGGGTACGCCGAGCACGAATTCCAGGTTGACATTGGATTCTGCCGTCATGCCAGCTGCCAATCAGCTGTCAACACTCGTGACAGCCTCAGAACCCAGGGCAAGGCATGAATCCTCTAGTATTCAAGAAAGCTGTGCACGAATTTGAATACATTTGAATCGTATATTAGTAAATCTACTCATTAAACCATGTGGCTTCCTGTGGCGAATTACTTACGTCCTGCATTTTCACTAATTCCACTGGCCTAATTCTCTAATCCTTAACTGTGCTGTGTTACAGGTCCGCCACTGACTAGTATTTTCTAGTAATATGTTTACTTAATTCTACTTTATAGACCTTTTAAAGTGTAGAGAAGTGGCATTTGGATTTAATTATATTATAATAAAATTCTTATTTGTCTAAAGTGAATTCAAGATCGCTAAACACGACCCAGACCTTAGGATTACGTAGTGACGCGATGTCAGCTGTCAAAAGCTGTGGAAGCATCGAGCCACTTAGATACGGTCCCAACTCTTATATTTTACCTTCGTGGAATACGATTCCGTAATTATGATACCTGTCAATTGGAAGAGAGGAACTCTGAACGCCTTCAGGCACTGTGGTGAAGAAGTTGATCTCCCCATGCTGGTAGATGCTTTGTCCTAGTCCCGAAACTCAATCTTCAAGAGTACTCAGAAAGGCTAATATAATAATCCAATGCACTCTCTTACCAGAAAATTGGTAACAACGTGCGGCATGTCATATCGCTCGCTTCAACTCTGGCAAAAGCTGGAGGCATACTATTTTTTGTCCGAAATATATTGGAGGGAAGGGACACTAATACTCCGAGCATTTATGACCCGAAAAATATAAACTTGGAAGAAAAATCGCGAGATGTAACAATTTGTTAACAGGTAACATGTTGATCAGGATGGCATTCCAAACACTTACCGCTGATCATCATTTGTTTTGCCGGTTAGATCTAAAATTCTGTCGTCTCCGGATCGTCATTTGTTGATACTATGATCTACCCAATAGAAGGCCATAGTAGCAACAAATGACGATCCGGAGACGACGGAAATTTCGAACACACGTTCTCTGGTTCGTATTCGAATATTTCTCTCACCTCCCACCCCTACAGGAACCACTGAGAGGCTGTAGAATTAAAACGTCTCGTCAAATTTTTTTTGCTCTTATCGGATTCAGCGCATTAAAATACATAGGATACCATAGGCCAGATCCCCAAATAAAAAAATATATATTTTTTGTAGACCTGTGTTATTCTAGTTTGGTTTACTTTGCTGCATAACGCGTCTGACAGTATTCTTCGCCTCTTGTCATCCGGTTTTCTCCGAACTTGCAATGTTCTATATTGTACTCTCTCCGGTTGATGTAGCCAAAAAATGAGAGAATTCGGGATGCTGGGGAATCGCTTTGAGGTACGTATTTCTTGAAGAATCGAGCTGTTAGTGCGGTGGATTGTCCTTGAAATTCGCAATAAAGGTCGAAATCATCAATATGACATCTGCTCGCCTTCCTAAAGGTCCATGTCTCAGAGCCGTAAGGAAAGATGGAGAAGACTAGGGCGTTAACAAGTCTAATCATTGTGCGTCTTGTGATATTTCTGTCACCTCGAATTTTGCTCGACTCGCGTGTTGCCGATCTTTCCTTGTATATTCTTCGGCGAATATCACATTCGCATTTGCCGGTATTGTCCACAAGGCGGTTTACTACCTCACAATCACCTTTTCTTAACGTGTCTGGGTGATTTCCATATACTCGGTTTATTTTTCGGTTTCGTTTTCATTTTTTTGTAATGTTAATGTATTCTCTAATATAATTATTTACTGTAACCTGCACCTTCGCCATAACATCAAAAATTTTCTAATACAAATTGTTACTTCTTTCTGATTTTTGTTAACCTTATACTAGACTTATACCATTGATGAAAAAATATGGGACCACCTGTGAATTATACTTTACAGTTTGCAAACAAAATTCGTAAAAATCGCTTAGGCTATTCAGAGAAATCGCTGAACAGACATGGAAAAAACATATAAGCTGGTCGAATCAAGAACCTCCTCCTTTTAAAAATGGTTTTAAAATCTATTAAAAAAGTTAATCAAACGTTACGGAGAAAACATCAAGGCGTTTCAATAATGCGCAATCCGAATTTTAATGTTCAAGGTTCTATTGATGTTTATTTTTCACCATAGGTATCAATACACAAACTTGGATAGTTATTAGTATTCATTAACATAATTTTCCACAACAATGACTCTTAGTTCAACTTTTTGTATTACAGCAAATTCAGCTTAGAAATGTATTAAAATAGGTTTGCTTTATTTATTAATGTGTAAAGTATCTCGAATTATTTTTCTTTAAGTAGTTATGTACATTATAGTACGGCAGCCTGTTACCAAAAACCCCTATCAAAGCAGCGAGCTCTATAGATTATGAAATTCTAAGACACTTTTTCATATGACAGAAGATCCAAAAACGATACTGGCGGCTGGCAAACGACTTTCCGTCGTTTTCCGTTGGCCGCAGCTGCGCGAAATCGAATGGAGTCGCATATATATGCTGGATAACAATCAACACCATAGCAACCATGCAATGACCTTTCCAATTACAGCTTTTGCAAATATAAAAAATAATTTGTCAAATGAACGTCAAATTTAAAAAAATATGTTTCAAATAAAATTTCATTAAAAGTGAAAACTGCTGCCAGCTGCCACGGTCCTGACTATTGTTTGCAAGTTTTGGCACGCGACTTGAACATCCGATGACCTTCTCTCTCGCTTTATAAAGTAAGAGGTGAAAGACTGGCGATGTTGTCGGCGCCTTTTACCTCGTCTTGCATCTCTTGCGCCGCCCTTTTACCGGTTACGCATACTATACCATGTGAAATACAATACATAACACAGCCACACAAAAAAATATTCCTGGCCTGAGGGTCTGACCGTGCTTTCTATATGTTTTTGCTGAATCCGAATCTGTTCTATTTAGTTAACCCCATCATATCAGTATTGTGCCATAACCTCAAAAACTCATAACTTATGCGATTTTGACATCTCTTCACATAAATTGCTGTAAGTTTTTCTAGACAAAAATGACCCACCTCTAGGAAGGCGAGAGAAATCGAATGGCGCAAACCGTAGCTCTGTATCTCGTTTCGTTTTCGAGATATGACCTCGGGAAGCGGTAAAGATATTCGATTTTCACCTTCCGGTGACTCTGAGCGGCCATATCTCGAAAACCAAGACACGCACCGACCTCCGATTTGCGCAAATCGATTTGCCACCTCTTTCTACGCACTCCCGAACTTCAGTTTTTTCTTAGCTTTTGTTTGGCAGAAATGGCCCTCGAAGCTGAGCCGAGAGGTGAAATCCTCGGATCTCTCACTTTGGCGGCCGATATGTCACTTAAAAAGCGTCATCTGATTGCAAATTTAATTTGCAATCGATCTAGTACAAAAAAGAGGGGGGTTGTTTTTGCCTAGGGAAAGTTACAGCGATGTATGCGAAGATATGTCGAAATCTCTTAAATTATGGGTTTTTGAGGTTATGGCAAAATCCTGATGTGATAGTATTAAACAGACCTCGAACTCGGATTCAGCGACCCCAAAAACATATAGAAAACACGGTCAGACCCCCCAGTCCAGAAATATATTTTTTTTGTGTGTGGCTGTGTAATTTTTTATTTTTTTTAATCACTTATTTAACGTCGGCCTATTTCCGCTACTAAGGCCAATCACCGACGCCAGGAGACGAGCTACCCCCAACCTGGAAATTTTGCCGAACCTCTTCTCTATCGAAGAGTAGGGATCTTTTACTTGCCTAATATGTAATAGATAAGAGACCGACTGCTTTACATCCCCCTCCGAAGGATGATCCGCTATGTAACCCCCGCCTAAAATTACATACCTTCTACGCATGCGCTGATATACAAGTCTTTAAAAGATGCTGTGTTTCCCTGGAGAGGCTTACCCATCCGAGTACTAACTGCGCCCGTCGTTGCTGCATTTGGGAGTAGATGCACACGTCTCTACGCTCGTTCCCGGATGTGTAATTAACCGATGGTAAAATCTGCGTGGGGGGGTAGAAAATGATCAGAAGGGGTAGAACACCGCTGTTATCACGGGTTCTGCAACTTGTAGAATTAGGTCGAAAATGAAAAAAAAACAACAATATATTTACCTTTTTTGGCCCAAGATGAGATGTTTTTATTCTCGTGATTTTTTTCGAAAAATGCGTATTTTTCGAGATATGGCCACTTGAATATTCCTAAAAGTGGGGGAGGGGAAATGCAAGAGTTGAGAAAAAATCTGAAAAGGCTCAAATGAATGTATCATCGAAATGCAAGACTTTCTCTATTTGCAACTTTTCGGTAAAGTGCGTTTTCACCGAGTTTTTCCGGAGAAACATGAAAAACTACCCCTTTCTTTGAAATTGTAGCGCTTTAAAAACACGTCATTTAAAAATTTGAAAAAATTCAGACGTATGAATTGAGGCTTCTTAAACATTACCTGTCTCTTGGAATTTTCTTGTAACTTGCTAATTTTCCGATGTTTGCAAGGCCTCAATGCATACGTAGTTTTTTCAAATTTTTCAATTACCTACATATTTTTAAAGCGCTACAATTTCAAAGAAAGGGGAAAGGGTTTCATGTTTTCATGAGGAATATTCTATAGAATGTGCAACAATTATATAAAGAATGTAGTAAATCGACGAAGAGTAAATGGTTAGCTTGTATATAAATATTTGTAACACGCGTCAAAAATGTTTGAAATGTCAAGTTAATTTATATTTACATAGAACTATAAGAACAAACTCAGATTAGTCTGTAATCATTAAAATTATGATTAACAATAAGCTGTTTTCTGCAAATTGGGTGATGTTATTTAACTGAAAATATGTGTAAGTTGTACATAAATAAATACTACAGGATTGTTGAAGACTATTTTCGGATAAAATTGGATTATAAGGGAGATATCTCCTAATTTGGTGCTCTATCCCCCTCCCCACTGGCCCCCCATAGCCTTACGTGTTGTTCCCTCTTAAGAGGACATTTGCCCTGCACTAGGAAGGTATGGGTCTTCCGCGGGGTTGAGAGACGAAGTTACAATAAAAAACAGTATAGCCGCGTTGGAAGGTCAGGCGGGCCGGTGTTTTCAACGATATTCAATTACGCTCATAGTGAGGTACAGGTCTGTACTAAATAAATTGTGTAATAGAGTTGGGACGTTGCAGGCATGATTGTTTTTTATATTTTTGCCTTTACAAGCTTTATTTAAAGTCGGCACTATATAACCTCAAAATCGTCATTAAAGTGCTAGAAATAGTATAGTACCATATTGTACGCTTTCTTGTATTTGACAGATAAAGTCAGTGCAACTTTTTCGTTGCTTGTAATATACCTAGCTAATTATATGTGTTGTAATAAAGTAAGAGTAGATATAGTTTTCTAAATTATTCTTCATCACTAAATATTACTTTAATTAATTAGCTAAAAATAATGATTTCCTTACAAATAAAATTATTCAGATTTGATATTTAAATAAATATGACGTACCTGTCTTAATATCACTTAAAATTATTGAAAAAAATAGAGTTGATTAATCTAATTTCACAATTTCTGGATCTCAAGAAAAACTTAATATGCACCTCTGCACTAATGTTTCTTTTACTTCCGCATGCACGTAGTGGAGTGGAAGTATATACTAATCGTAAAAACAATTTTAAAAAATGTTTGTTTATAACTTATGTGGTTTATTTGCGGCGCGGCACGGTGGTGCTACTAAACACCTACCATGTGACTAAAAAGAAAGTAATAAATTTATATTATAAGAACCGAGATAAGAACATTTTAAAAACCGCTGGAATAAAAATAATTTCGTTAGACGTAATATGATAGACCAAAGTTAATTTTTTGGATAAAGCTGGGTCGTTCATTTAATAGTGTTTAAATATTTGGAAACAGAAATTAAATTATTAAATTGATTACAACATTTTACAAGAGTAAGAAGTATAAAATAAAATATTTTTAAAAACTCTTTAAAGAGACTATTTTATTAAAAGAGCACTAAAAAGTATAAAATAAAATTTTCAGCTATTATAGCATTTTTCTCGACATAGACACTAAAATGCTTCATCCAAGACATTTGACTTCATGAATACCTCACGCTTTTATTTTAGTCGCATTCGTATAAGTTTGCAGATGCAGCCAAAAAATTATTTTATATTCATGTAACTGAATTCTCTCTTTCCAATATATATTTTTTTCATAATAGTGCGTAAAAAAATAAGCGAAAAAATAAAACCACCATAATAAGGAAAAAATGATACATTGTAGAATATTACAAGACCATTCTAAAATGAATATTGATATTAGATAAACGAAACGAACAAAGATAACACAGCCACACAAAAGAAAAGTTCGATACCAAAGATGTGAGTGAATAGATTTTGTGTATTTTTTATGCTGAATCCGAATCAACAACCCAAAAACTTACAAGGTGATTTTTTAGTAAAATACAAAAACATAGTGAAATATAGTGAAATAGTGAGGATAAGGTAAAAGCTCTATAATAAAATGCATCAATTTGTAAATACTTTGAGAAAACATTTTAAAATACAATTTTGATCATTAAAAAGAAATATATGAAAATTAAATTCACATCCTACGAGGGGGTTAAGTCCATGTCTAAGATCAAATAACGAATGTTAGTGCATGCGTTTTTTAGAAACATCGGAGAAAACCGAAACTTAAACAAATAGAGAAAAAAACTAGATTACAAACAGATAGTACTGATTGGAGATAACAGAGATGAAATCTACCCACCGCTTCTCTACTTAGTAGTATGGAAAAATGCGTCCTACTACAAGTTGCCAGGTCACAATAAGAAGTATATTATATCGAGAAGATATATTTGCGAAATCTTAACTTTTTCCCCAACGTTATGAGGATGGAGAAAAGAAGCCTTAGCAGCTGTATGTATGTTGAAATTGTTGAATTCAGATTGGCTATAAATAAAAATTGGCCATATTTAGGGACTTTTCCAGATGGAGTTGGAAACGATGGATCGATAATAGAAAATAAATGTCCATATTCGGCTAGGGAAATATCTGTTGAGGGAATTAAAAATGGCCTTATAAAGTTTCTGGATCTATCTGAAAATCATTACATTTTAAAACATAACCATGATTATTATTACCAAGTCCATGGACAGTTAAACATTGGTAATAAAGACTTTTGTCATTCCGGAGTGTGGACAACGAAGAATTTATTATCATTAAATATTTTGAAGACAAAAATGGTTCCGAGATTAAATCAATTTTATCACAATTACCTGAAATTATTGCTCCCAGACTAGCTGAATACCATTACATTTTAAACTGCGAATATAAGGTGTACGAGAAACAAAGGATATACTGTTTTATTCAGAAATTTTCGGATACTGACTTCAAATTCGTAATCAGTGGCCCCCAAAAAAGCTGTTACCACGGTAACAATATTCATGCACAAATATAGAATTAAAAAAATGTGTGACTTAAAGGAGTAAGTGGGATCCTTGCCTGTAGGGGTGGTTTCCAACCCTTTGAGGGATAAGTTATGTTATCCTACATTTATATATTTGGTAGTACAAAATACAAGGCTATGGTTTTTCACATTGTACATTCGTTATTTGAGCTTAGAGGCGGAATTAACCCCCTTGTAGGGGTGGGTGTGGATTTAGTTTGTATATATTTTTTTTAATGCTCAAAATTTTATTTTAAAATGTTTTCTCAAAGTATTTACAAATTGTTGCATTTCATTATAAAGCCTTACCTTATCTTCACTATTTCACTCTATTTTAGGGGATGTTTTTGCGTTTCATTAAAATACCTGGTAAATCGATTTTTGGGCTGCGGATTTGGATTCAGCATAAAAAAATTGCAGCTAATGGAAGCGGCTGGAACCTCCCGACTCGGTGGATTTTTGAAGCAGAAAAGAGCACCAAGTTGTGTGCCATAACGGCACTAAACGTAATCCTATCTTAACTATAACCTTCTCAGATCTTCTGGAGCACTAAAGAAACCCTCATGGAAAGTTTCTTCCAAATCCGTTTAGTAGTATCGCTGCTATCGTGCTAATACACAAACATACACCCATTTTTCAAAAACCTGTCTTTTGGTTCTTGGGACCTCGAAACGTAAAGATTTGATGTTATGGCAATTGCCGATTTTGGACCAATTTTAGTAACTCCCACAATTTTGTGAGGAGGCTGACAGCCGCAGTTTATATTTTTTACCCCTGCGATAGTCCATAATCAGTTGATAATCTGTCTCAGCTTCACAACACTAAAACGTACAAAGTTCAAGATGTTTACAACTACATCAACACTTCACCACCACCTCTTTAACAAAGGTTCATATGTCTCTTTTAAAACGAAATATCTAAAAAATGTAACAAATCGCAAACAACAAAAATAATGGAAGCCGCACCTGCATACGATCACAAGTCAGGAGTATTTACAAATATAAATAAGCAATGCGTTGCTCAATACTTCAACGGCGGCGCCACCTCACAACGATAGAATATCTCATATTTTCTAGCGACAGGGCTATACGTTTCTGTATAGATTTACAAAAGAAAATTTTTCTTTTGGCAAAATACATTTTTTTTAAATTATACAAGGCATCAATTTAGACCCGTATTGTGGCAGAATTAATTTATTTTGTCATTAGATGTATGTTTTGAAGCGTACAAAATCAGCAATAATTCCTCTTTTCCCTAAGTTTCAGCATATATAACAACCAAAAAAATGCAAAATATTAAAAATGTGTCACAATAGATGCGTGGAGGGATCTTTCCTCTTTCGAATACATTTTGTTTCAAATTTCTCTCTCATTTATTTAAGTAGAAATTACCTATTTTCTGATACTCTGTAATACCTCCTGTGAACAGGGCAAATGTCCTCTTAACCTCGGGCTAAGTTGCAGGTGCGTGTCATCTAACTCGAACTGTAACTCGGTATTGAAAAACTGTCCGCTAGAATAAGATACATTTTCCTAGTAGATGCTTATATTCTCCTTTGACTTAAACATATAGTTTTCGCTAAGTGTCAAAACCTACATAATTATTTATAACAATGGGCTTGTTCGGCATTTTTTAAATTTCATAAATCGAAAGTGCAAGTAAGTATAAAATAATGGATCTGCAAAAAATCAGAATCTTATTCGCACATTTAGTATCTTAAAAATTATTACAAATCTCCACTTCGCGAAAATGGGGCGTGGCCAGGCCTACGTCACTATACGCATAGACCCGGCGATCTCAATAGACTTGATGCTCCTTTAGTTGTTATAATTATTATAAGTGTTTTTGAAGTATTGTTTGTTTTGCTTACTTCTTGACAGTAGGGGAGTACAATTTGGTGAAATGTCAAAAAATTACAATTTTCTCTCTCTCCTGTCGGGACGAATTTTCGATTTTGATCCTGCAATTTACGATTCGGATTCATCGCCGACCTTCTCCTTTCCGTAGAAACATAGAACAAACTTCCACTCGACGTATTTATTTAGTTACCAGCGTTTGAAAATTCCATGTTTTTCGACTTTTCAGGCTACAATAGAAAAGTCCCAGAGAGCTTTTCTTAAGTCACTTGCGTATAGTAACGTCACAAATGAGCGCTCGGTTTTTGCAACTAATACAAATTTCAACTCCTTATATCTCGAGAACAGAAAACTTAGTAATACGAAATGTTAAGTGCATGCTGAAAATATCGAGTAATATATGAAAAAGTATAAAAACCATATAAAAAGAATATCATGGAACAAGCCCATTACTAATCATTTCAGTTTCTATTGACTCGTGACTCGTTCGTCCAAAGAGCATTTAAAATTATACAGCATTGTAGTTTTTAAATAGTAGATTTTTTTTCACAGAATCGTGCCTGAGTAAACCACCTACAATCAGACGGTATGTAAACTGTAAAACATCATTTCATTCAGACGTGTTTTCTTGTTATAGCTGATACAATACATACTTATTCTAAATTTCTGAGTAGTGCTAAAGATTGATTCATCGCGTTAATTGTCTAAAAAAAGACAAAATTATATCTACTTTAACATGTCATTGAAATTGAATCATCCAACTAACAATTATAATTTTAATCTTACAGATAAGAAATAAAAGTAAATTCAGTTATTCATTATTAGTTTCGTTTGACATTGTATATTATTTTGACGTTTAGTGTAGTAATAATTGTTATGTTGGGCTACTTAATCTATCTACTAATATCTAGAGGATGTAAGTTTATTTTTTTCTAAAATTCAACTTATATATGAGTATCTTTATGTGCACTTTTGTAAACTTCATATTTATAATTATAAAATAGTTATAAGCCAACAGTTTTTCCATAGTTGAATCTGAATATTTGGGCCAATGAAACAACTCGACGGTGACGTTTATTAATATGTCAATAAACAGTATGCCCACGCTGAACTTACTATGTAGAGTAGTATTATTATGAGAAGATGCTTGGGGCGGAGCCAACGTGCGCGAATATTTTTACCAGTGACAGCATCATCTGGGGTAGAAGGATGTATAATAATTGTAAACAAATTTTCGAGGTCGAGGAGCTGTGTAATGCAGTAGATTAAAACCTCGTTACACTCTGGTGTTTACGATGAAGATATTTTTTACTGAAAATAAGGTTATTTCATTTAATTCAATTAGAAACGGTGAACACAGCAAGTATACTGCAGCACAGACCCTGTGACTGCAGGTTGACGGTGCCACTGGATTCGAGGTCAAATATGAGGCAAATCGCTCTCATTGGCTTAGATCAATGAATGCACACAAACTCGTTTCTGCGCATCATTTTTTGCAAGCATCTTCTCATTCTACTACTCTAACTTATTCATCAGTAAACTACACAAACGTCTAGGTTAATCTTACTCTGTGGTCTAGGTACACAGAAAGCTCGGCGCTTCGAGTATGCGCATTACCTTGTAAATGTGTAATAAATTCCGCAAGTCGAGAAATTGAAATATTTCGTGTTAATTTGTAAAAAAGGCGGGGGGACAGCTCCCGCACCCCCCTTTTTTAGTCTGCGACACTAATACTGCCTACGGCGCTAATAATTATTAACAATTAGATATCATAATACAATCCTACTAACCTAACAAGAAATCACACGAAAGAATAACATTATTTTAAGCCGAATAAAAACCTAACCTATTCTAAAGAAATCATAGAAAAGAATTTGTGGAAAAACATATTAATCGTTATAGAATTAAAGAAAAAAAAAATGAGCAGGCGTAGGAGTTTGAACCCGGGACCGTTTGCACCGTAATAGAGTAAGATCCCAGAGCCGCCAGACCTACGTCATTTTAGCAAAGCTAATATTTTGACAATAAATATTGTGATATGTAGTTAAGAACGTATGCATAATTGCTAGCTTGAAAGCGGGACCCTTTTACAGGTAAACAGGTGCTAAAGGTACATAAAAACACTACGAACCTACTTCATAGTATGACGGCTGGTTTTTATATACGTTTGAGAGAATACTGTTAAAAATCAACATTCATTATTGCCAGACACTTCCCGTGGGCCCTAACTTTCGCCAGACGCTTTAAAGTTCGAAAAAGACCAAGCAAGTTAGCTAACTAACTAATTATGGAATCACATCTACTACTAACAATGTAAAGAAACGAAAGAAAACAAAAGATTTATTATGTTTTGTTAGGTTAGGTTTTTCGAGCTTTAGAGCGTCCACAGTTAGTTAGCTAGCTTGCTTGGTCTTTTTCGAACTTTAAAGCGTCTGGTGGAAGTTAGAGCCCACGGGAAGTGTCTGGCAATAATGAATGTTGGTTTTTAACAGTATTCTCTCAAACATATATAAAAACCAGCCATCATACTATGACGTAAGTTCCTAGTGTTTTTATGTGCCTTTAGCATCTGGTTACCTGTAAAAGGGCCCCGCTTTCAAGCTAGCAATTATGCATACGTTCTTAACCACACATCACGCTATTTATTGTCAAAATATTAGCTTTTCTAAAATGACCTAGGTCCGGCGGCTCTGGAATCTTGGTCTATAAGCGAGAACATTACCTATGCGCCAACCCTCCGGCTGACCATGAACACTAGAGCAAGGAATAAATAATCAGACAAATGATATCACGTTTTGCGCATGGTCGAAGCTCTGGGCTTTCGGTGCACCTAGACGCTTATGTAAACTACTTTTATGTGAATTTTCAATCAGAGACAACCATGAGACGGCCGAGCACCATACGGAAATTGGATCGCTTTTTGCTGGAACAACCCAAGAAAAATATAGAAGAAAATTATATACTTACATCCTTGTTACACATACTGTTTTCGCATCAAGCCATCCTTGTCTCGCAGTTGGGAAGGTGGAGTTAGATGGCGCTAGCAGCGCTGTGTTGCTATTGGACATATACCTATTAACTATTGGACGAACTCATGTGTCATGTCGCCATATCTGTTGTTTTGATAACGAATTTGTAACGTTTGTGCCTTTTGTAATTATTTTTGTACAAGAATGTGGTTATTGCCGAATTGTGAACTGTAAATCATTTCTTACTTTTGTATGTATTATTTCATCGGGACCTTTTAGTGTAGCGGTATTAGGTTAGGTTGGGTTTGTTGTTTGTTTTTAAATCATTTTCGTGCAAAATTGTGGGTGTTAGGTAATAATTTTAGTGCAGAATTGTGAATTGTAAAACGTTACTTTTATAAATATTAGGATCTTTTATTAGTGTAGTATTAGGAGGTTAGGTTAGTAGGGGTTATTCGTATAGTGTTAGCTGTATATTCTAATGCCCCAAAAACACTGTCTTGTTTGTGGATTCGGTATACATGAGGTGGAGACAACATTACATAAATTATGTGCAGCATTCTATTAATAAAGGATTTATTTTATCTGTTTGTTTTATTTTCTCCTTATAATTTTATTGAAAATAATATAATAGTTAATAATAGATGGTATGCCGCGCATTTTTAAATCGCCTCTAAGCGACATGCACGCCATCTATGCTCACCTTCTCACATAGCGGACCAGTGCAATATTGGCGATACCAAATTTTATATGGAGTTGGGCGTCTCATGGTTGTCTCTGTTTCAATATGCCGTATATTGTTAGTAGACCAAGATCCCAGAGCCGCCAGACGTCATTTTAGCAAAGCTGATATTTTTACAATAAATAGTGTGATATGTAAGTTAAGAGCATATGCATATTTGCTAGTAAGCTTGAAAGCGGGGCCATTTTACAGATAACAGGTACAAAAGGTATAAAAAACCTTACTAACCTACGTTAAAGTATGATAGCTGTCATATATGTTTGACAGAATAATGTTAAAAACCAACATTCATTATTGCCAGACTAACTTCCGATAGCTGCGGTAAATGGCAATATCGCAGGAAATGGTTGTTGTGTCGCCCAGCAATCATTTATGTTAGAATTAGCTCCAACTCGACTTGGGAAAAGACAAATTTACTTATTAAAGTAACTATGACGTAAAATTGACTGGAAAAATTGACTTTCAATAGAAATTTACCAAATAGTTTTTACTTAGATTTCAGTTTACGTAAATAATACCAGTTAATCTACCTCATACACAGTTTTCTTTGAAATCAAATTTAACAAAAGCAGCAAGTGAAAAACTACTAAAAAAATCTACCAAAAATGACCTAAAGGATACATTTCCAATAAGGTCGATATAGGTGATATAATTAGGTAGTATTTACCTTTATAGCGACTAAAAATATTCCTAATAGTCGAATATCTTACTAGGTAGATTTTGTTGCAAATCCTACGTAATGTATACCTAAATAGCAACCTACTTGGTCACTTTTAATACACTCCTTTGAAGTAATATTAAGTCGACAATTTGGATAAATTCTACCTAGCTTATCTACCTGATTTCAACTATTTAATCAATTACCGTTAAACTGAACTTAAAGTTAGTAGAAATAAATTTTAAACTTCTTTGTAACAGTAACTTGGCAAGTATACCTCAAAGTGATCTTGACTATAAAATAGTAATTCAGAAGCTAACCCCCGCCTAACCTATTTGTAAAATTAATATTAATTAGGTTGTTTTAACAATTAGGGATGTGGTTTAGTTATTATCTAATAATTATTTCAATCATTAAAAGAAGCCATTAACGTAGTATAGTTGGATAATATGTGGAGCCAATAATATACAAATGAAGTGCCAAAAAACCGCTGCCTAACGAATCACTACTTCCACATCCAGATTTCCCATCCAAGTCTCTTTACCGGAAAATATCTTGATTTGCACCTTATTATGTGGAAATAATTGGTAATAGAATTTTAATAAAAGGGCATTGCCAGCCGAGCCTCCAGAACTTTCGGGCGCTGCCGAATACCAAAGCAATTTCATAGAGCTCCACTACGATATTTTCGGTTCACTCACTTGTCAACACAGTAATACACTAGTTGAGTTAAAATTTACACATAATAGGTAGAATTTACCAATAGGTAATGTATTCAAATACAAGGTAACATAAGTAGGATATATTTACCTACAAGTAATTATTTGATATAACATCAGAGTTGATAATACTTTCAATAGGTAAATGTAACCAAAATGTCGTAAATTTTAGGGTAGCTTGACCTGTGATAATTCCTACCTATAAAATACAGAGATTTTCGCGGTCGTTTTAACTTTGAGGTCTAATTAGCACAAGACGCCATATTTTCTCAGCGCAGTTAAAGTATGATTCCAAATTGAAATTTGTAAAATGAATGTGTACGGAAACAAACTGACGGAAAGGTAAAAAAAAATACATGAATATACCTGTAAACTCATATTTAACAAGTATAGCATACTTTCGACTCAAACTATTACTATATTTTTTTACTTTGCAATAGGAATTTCCTTATAGATAAATATATTGGAGGCGCATTATTATTTTACGAAGTAAGTACAGCTACTATTATTCACAAAAAAAATTTCGGCGCATTGATTTCAATAAGGGAGAACTGCAAATACTTGCCGTATAAATTGGATTTATTTTAGTCACCAACATTCATTTTGTATCATTATTGTGAGTTAGGTATCTCTTCAGTCTTGTAAGTGACTGACAACACTATATCGACTACTTATAGAGAAAATTACCAAATAAGTAGAAAAATCTTATTTCTTTCCGCTTGGTCATTTTCCAATTTCACAAACGTACGTAGATTCTACCTAAAATTAGTCAACTTGATGTCGAATTGACGTTGAATTCAAGTAAAATTCACCTAAACAGGTATTAGTAATCAAATATACTCTGCGACTACAAGTACGATTTATGTGTAATTTTACCTCTTTTAGTTGATATAACTTAATTTCGACATCATCTTATTCTCCACTTATGTCGATTCCACGTAGCGTCAACGTAAATTTTACCAAAACATGGTTAATTCTAATTTTGCGACTAAATTTATTATACATAGTCTAGGTAGTCTTGACGTCAAATAACACCTAAATGTTTGCTGGGCGATGTCTATGTGTAAGTGTCCTGGTTGAGTGGTGAATATATAGCATTAGCTAAACTTCGGCAGGACGTTAATATAAATAAGACGATTAAATAAATAAATTAAAAAAAATTGGAAAGCTTTATAGAATATGTGTACGTACACATATTTTTAAGTATTAATATTTCTAGCAGCCATAGTGAATGTCTAAAATTAACGTCAGTTAACAACAGGCAGTAACTGATTTCTATGTTTCACAATTAAAAAGAAGATGATGCAAATCTGCGTCATTATATCCTCATTGACATGAGGAGTTATCTATAATATCGATTTTATGTAGATGGGCGGGGAATCTACCGTGATTAAGACACCTTCTATAATTGTTGTTAATTTCCTAGTGATACTTAGATTACAAAACCAAGCTTTTTCTCGTATGATCTGGTTTATGTTGAAGTAGCAAATATTTTTTAGATTGCGATAACTTTTTAATTGTATGTAAACTTTGTCTAAGACGCCCCTTGACGATGTTGGCTGCATCGTTTTTGTCCACTCCCACACCCAGCAACTTATTGTCGGTTCCTTTGCTGTGTTGTGAAAACTGCAATGTATAAGGACGTATGATTTGGAAAAGTGGAAGTATTGGAAAGGGCAAATGAAATTTTATTTAAGAAAAGAAATATTCGATAGTAGTCTCCAAAATGAACTATCGCAAATTCAATAGTTTGTGATATATTTTTGGGATTCACCATAAGTTCCATTTGTATTTCTGTTTGCTTCTCTATGGCTTCATATTTCTTCAACGGGTGATCCGATTTTGATGCGATATTGTTTATTTGAAACAGTAGTTTGTCGGAAGGGGTTTTGACAAGGTTTGGTCTCGGTAGAATTTCAGGGCGCTGCACGTCATCGATAAATGTGAAAGTAGTCGGATAAATTTTTGTGGACATTCCAATTTCAAGCAGGATCGCCTTTTCTTTGTGTTCTGATCCACCTATACGCCTCGGAAGCTCTATAAGCTTCCGAGGCATACAGGTGGATCAGAAGCATATTACAAATTTAGAAAACTCACACATCGACTAATTAAACATTTGATTTCATTTAGTCAGTTCAATATAACTAGTTCAGATTTCATATACGAACTTTTACGAAAAATGTAAGCTCCATGTATCAGCTTACATTTTTCTTATGTTCTGGAGATTGGCTTTCGTATATGCGTGAATGTGGATATTGTTGATTTTCCAACACCACATAGCGGCACCTCTACGAAATAGCAAAACTAGTCTTAATAATAATACTGGGACCTTAGTCTGCCAAATTCTTTGATTGTTTTTCTAGTTAATGTCTTCCTATTTGAAGTGGATATTATTTACTGACATCGACATCGTTTGATCACAAAAATGCCGCTACTACATACGGCTATACAACCATACTTTTATATTGAAAACCAAAATTAATTGCGAACTTCTTAATAAATTATTATACTACACTCAACATTATCTAATGTAAAAATCCAGTTTAATGTTACGGAACCTGCTACTAATTTAGAATACATTCGAGATAAGATAGACAAGGAGCGAGAAAGAATTTTTATTTTCTATTATTATGATATATTGCAGATATCTACTAAATTGCATTGTCATTTTATTTTTCATTTTTTTCTTAAACCGTTATCTCCGTTAACTGATATAAAATTGTGCGTGTCGTGGAATATAATCTACGTCTTATCAACGGCGTAACTCAGGGATCTTTCAAGGTATCATCGTGAAAAAATCTAATTTTTCGAAAGATTGTACCTCCGCCAATTTTTAACGCATAGGAAAACTGTGGATTGGCTTCTACGGCCATTTATACCTCGAGTAATCGATTTATAGTTATCTCCATTTCTATACTTATAGTACACATAAAAAACACCATAAAACCCGGATATCAAAATATCAAAGTCGACGCTATTACGGCTGACAAAAATACTACAGAGCCGTACTTTAAATGTTCGCGTATTAGGATGAACAAGATAATACTAAAGATTTAAAAATCGTGTTTTCGGTAGAAACTTGATGATATTTCTGGTAAATTAAAAATGTTTCCTCTGTTTTGCGTCAAGATCGGAATATCTTATGCATTGGTGGACGCATTGTCCGCCCTTCGCGACATTGACAGATAAATTCAAAGTACCGTTGTGGTTATCTGTTCCCTGGGTATGATGTTCTAGTTAGTGATTCGCGTAACCATATCACGAGAGAAAGAGACACCTTAGTTAAAAAACGTGTGTTTCCGTTTATTTCTTATGTTAATCATGCCAGAATATATTTTACATAAGAGTAATGATGTTTTGTTTATTAAGTAATACATTATATTTATTATTTAATATGGTGTAGAAAAAGAAAGGATGCCCCGGTCTCCCCTTGTATTAGATCGGTCGGCAACGTTGATACACTATTGTTAACAGACCTCGAATTTATTAGCATCCACCCGACCGTAGATCTGTATCTCCTGATTAGGGGTACAGGGGTACTGGAGTGGGAGTGAAGCATGACAAGGAGAGCACAATAATCCCAGGAGGCTGCAGTGCCCTCGGAGTTTCAACAGACGAGCCATGAGAAAAAAAAACTATCTTAACAAGATTTCACATAAAATACCCTTTGTCCCTTTTTTCGGAAGTAGCAACGTTTTTGTCTACACGGAGAAAAATTATTTTTGAAAATGTTGTACGCTGTGAAACAAGATGTTGCATTTCTTACACAATTGTAAAAATTTAAAGCAAAACGTTATACCGTTTTATACGTTTTAATTGTGCTTAATTTTTGTATATTTATTGGCACAATATAAAGATTCTGTTACAATGAATTCGTTGGAAACGTGTTGTCACAAATTAATAAAATTGTAGTCTATTTATTTTTACTCAAGTAATAGTAACTTAAGCTTACTTTGTTGTTCATCATACCCTCAAGCTTTATATTTTGTCAACTTTCTATTTACAATTAGTTTAAAGTAACTATATATTTAAAAGGTTTGCACAAATTTCTTAACCTAAAATTGTGCTTTTATAAACGTTTGCTAACGAATTTGTTAGTTCCAACTTATTTATTTTCGTACAATAATATGGCATAATGCTGATAATTATATCAATGCTGTCGCCAGAAACTGTGCATTTTGATGACACTATTTTACGATCAATTTGGTGCCATTATTTTCATAAAGATAATCATCTAATGATCATAATCGAGACTTTCAAAAATGTTTATAGTGAATACCGGTAGATGGAGCTATGGCCTTGATTTTCAAGTTGTTACCTTAGACTATCCTTGTAAGCTTTTTTTTTTTTCTTTTTTTTTTTCTCGAAAAACCTTCAAAAGGTTCCCTACACTGATGGTCCGGTGTGCAGGGATATGTGAGATTTCTACTCACTAAAAAACCCCCCTCTTCCTTCTCCGGAACTGTAACTAAACATTTCTTCGGAGGCTAACGAGTTCTATGGGATTAATATCCGTGCTTCTTCTTCTCTTGCCTTCATGATGCTGCAGCACATGGTGTTAATTGCCGACCATTTCTCAGCGGTGGCAAGCATGTTTATCATAAAATTTTGTGGCGTGATTGTCAGGCCAACAATTCTGTTTGCCGTGTTCCTCTCGTCATTCCACCTAAGGCAGTGGAACATTGTGTGTTCCGGGGTATCCGGTGCTGGGCAGTAAATACACGTGTCTGCTTCCCGCTTGCCGATTCTATGTAAATAGCTGCCGAAGTTGCCGTGGCCACTTAGCGTTTGAGTTAGGTGGTAATTTAAATCTCCGTGTTTTCGGGCAGTCCAGGCTCTTACGCCTCGGATAAGGCGGTACGTCCATCTGCCGTGTTCAGAGCTGTCCCATCGCTCCTGCCAACGTTCCATCAGATGGTTTCTGTAAACGATCTTCGCATCTTTGTCTGCTCCGTGGCTGTATGCGCGCTCTTTGGCGAGCAAATCGGCGGGTGGGACCGCCGATATAACTTGAAGAGCCGAGGCGGAGGTTGTCCGGTAGGCGCAGCACACCCTTATCAACATAAGACGTTGTGTCTTCAGTATCCGGTTGCGGTTACGCGCGGTCTTTAATGCCGGGGCGGCATACAGTAAGATTTGCCACGGAGCTCAAAAGTTTCCGGGCGTAGGTCTTGGGCCCTCCAATGCGTGACATGATCTTGCGGAGGGCCATGGCCGCTTTCTCTGCTCTGTCGATGGCGTATTCGACATGCCGGTTCCATGACAGCTTTTGATCGATGAAAACCCCTAAGTATTTTATAGCTGGTTTAGCGGCCACCACCGCATCAGAGACGTTGACGCTCATGTTGTTAACATGTTTGTGCCCGGTCAGCGCGACTGCTTCCGATTTCTCAGGGGCAATTTCTAGGTTGTGGTTGCCCATCCACCGGTTTATTGCACGTATGGCGGCTTCGGCCTTGGTCGTAGCACGCTCCTCCGTTTTGTCTATGACGATAACGATAAGGTCGTCCGCGAACTCAACGAGTCGACAGTCGTCAGGGATGTCGGGGCTTTTTAGCTCGAGGATGCCATCGTACAAAACATTCCACAGGAGTGGTCCCAGGACCGACCCCTGCGGAACGTCGCACGTGACATCACGGACGTGGTCGTCGATGATTAAAGATCTTTCTGTGAAGTAGCTCTTCACAAGTTGTACCAGGTACGCTGGTACCCCTTTGAGTTCTAGCGCTTCAACAATTGGACCCCGGGGGGCTGTGTTGAAGGCATTCTTCACGTCGAGCGCCACAGCTAGGCAGATCTCTGTTTGCCTCCGGTTGCCTGCATTTGCGGTGCGTGCGACTCTTATGACCTCCTGGATGGCTTCGGTCATGGAGAGACCCTCTCTAAAGCCGAATTGGCTGTCAGAGAGGCCCCCTCAGCATCCTCAGATGGAAAACCTCATTCATCCTATTTAGAACAATACTAGTCACGCTTTCATCACTTTACCCCACTTTGAAGAGAGCCAAGAAGCTCAAATCCAGTTCGTAGACGATTGATCGGACTAGTGTTTGCAGGGCTTTCGATTTAACTTAAAGTTCTCTCCGACATTCGCTGCTAAATGCTTTACAAGCGTCTCTTGTTCTCATTTGATATACTCCAGAGCGCCATCACTCCAAATGTAGTGGGTGTATAAACATTTTCTAAAATAAGTTGCATAAGTTGGCAGAACAGAAGAATCTTTACATGAAATTTATTAACAATCTTCAACCTTCAGTTGTTCACTTCTGTGAGAATACAGATATTAACATTAATATTAAACATTGATGTACCTACCTTATTGAAATAATTTTTCTAATTCCTGAGTTACATATTAAATATCTGCATTGAAGATGCGTATTAAATATTTGCAGTAAGCCTTGCAATTATTACAGTTAGTAAAATGAATTATAGTAAATTATAGCTACATAAACCATTGCATATTAAGATTTTACCCAGGAGTATTAGCCGAGGTAATCGCCTCTCGAAAATTTATTGATTATTCCTACCCTGTAATTGGAATGCTCTGTTGAGTAGTGTATTGTTAAATAAATAAATAAATAAATTATGTCACTGACTTATATTAATATTATGACACATTTGTAAATAGGTACATGCTAAGTATATATTCGATAAGTCGTAGAAAAGGATGTTCGAATTTCGAATGTACACCAATCACTACATTATAATACAAATAGTACACTTGTACCAAGTACTCACACCCGACCGAGTCATTTGTTTCCGATATTCTTGATTGCAATGATAATTAGGATTAGCTTGTTATATTTATAACTTGAGTATTGCTGTAACGTATGTTTTATATACTTAGTCATAATAAGTTATGAAATTTTTCACCATATTCGATAAAGTTTTGTAAAATTTCGCGGTTTTGCACGGTTCAGATACGAAAGTATAAACTTTTAATATTAATAAATGTGAAATAGTCATTGACAGTTACTTTTTAATATGCTTAAAATTTTACGTAAAAAATAAATTAATAAAAAAAAAGAACGTTTTTAAAAACAATGGTTTTCTTTTAAATCTGAATTGCACTAAAATGAATAATTTTTATTCAGTGATTAAAATGATGAAAAAGAAAACCATTGGATGCTCATAAGTAATGCTGATGCGTCCAATGATTTTCTTTTTCATCATTTTGTAATTTAATTACTGAATAAAAATTATTTTCTACTTTTTAGTGCAATTCAGTTTTAAAAGAAAACCATTGCTTTTAAAAATGATTTTTTTCATTAATTTATTTTTTACTTTTTAGTTTCCCGTCTTTCATTTTTTTATTCAAACGCCATCATTTCGTTTACTCTTGTCAAACTCTTTCATTTCATATCCAAATCAAGGGGATTGTAAAGAAATAGGTAATCCGCCATTTTGTGTCAGCCGCCATATTGAATTTAGAATAACACACAGCTTATTGTATTTTACTTGTCACACCCTTTCATTTGATACTCTTCCGAGGGGGTTGTAAAAAGTAGCCGATCCGCCATTTTGTGACGGCCGCCATTTTGGATTTAGATCTTTTATATTACCACGTATAAAATAGTGTTACGCGTTTCCGCCCCTAGGAAACACCCTGTATGAATCCGTGGGTTCTAAATAAGTATAACAAGGGGTAAACCACTAACACTTTATTTAATAATTTACTGATTATACAATACTTCTTAATTAACCAAAATAACCTTTACACTTTGTTTATTTGATATTTAACCTCACTTTTTCACTTTTCAACTTCTTCACTTTTATAAACTTCCCTTTCCCGCCATAGATCTCGCCTTGTATACTCTGAAATTGCCTCTAGAGTTATCTAGAACATAATCGAGAATCTTCTTCCAATGCACTCCAGAAAACTCTATCTCTTTCTACAACTTTCCAGGACGTCACTATTAGTCATCATAGGTGTATCATAGGGGGTGTAATGCATAACAATACTCGAATGTAGACTTGTGAATGTAAACTGGAAAAAATAGTAACAAAGTGTAACTATTCCTCGTCACTTCGTCTATGAATAAAGTTACTTCAGTTGGTACTGTGATAATTAGTAAAAACATTTAGGCACCATCCTTAGAGAGCTGTTTGTACCTCCCTCAGGAAACATTTCCAGACATATCATTTTTAATACATGTTTGTGGGAAATATATAATCTATTTTTGCAGCACCTAAATGGGGATGCGGGAATTTCGAGATACCCTGTACCATAAAAGTATTTGATTTTCGATACTTATATATGAATTTATTAAAAAATATAATCATTTCATATTTTCGGTAGGATTTTTTATTCTTGTGTATAACTACCCAAAGAACAATCCCCTCCTCCCAAATCCGCGCTTATGGCGGTCCTTAATTTTTGGCAACTCATTCATTTTAGTCCGAAGGATCTCCAAATACCACGGCGCAGAAACAGCGAACGTATGTTATGCAACCTAGTTCATCTTTATTGATTTCATGGTTGCATATTTATTCCAACCGGAATCATATTTTATTTTTTTTCCGGACGCGTTCGTATATCCTATAATATATATTCTAATGTTTTCGTTCACCGCTTCACATTTGAATTATTTATTAAGTCATAAACTTTAAATTAGTTTCAATTAACGTCAATTAGCCTTTGATTATAATCGACAATGAGGAATCGCAATTAGTTTTTCAACACTTACTTTACGCGCCTCTAAAATTGATTCAATAAGAGAGTTTCTGATAATTTTTTAATTTTCGATGCGTGAAAAATCAGTTTACAGAAAATTAATTGTTATTTATAGGTATTACCAGGATGTCAATTAGTAAACATTATGCAATTTTGCATCAGAATGATTACAAATAGAAAATTTTATCGTGCAAAGCTGATAAATGGGGAATGAATGGAAAATAATCTTTCATCAGCCATATTTTAAATTTTCTATGAAATGGATCCCATGTCTCTCTGAATGTTGATATCTACATATGTACATGTACAAGCGTTGATTTCATGCGGAATATTTTCCTCAGATATCGTTATATTCTTTAATGGACAGTCTGTCTGCTGTCTGTCTGACATTTGTCTGTCCGTTGACATTATATCGATTGATAGTCGCGTCATTTTAGCATGAAAAATCTGAAAACCTCTAAAACTAAAGGTACAGGGTCGAGGGTCAGTTGACTCCATTTTTGTTGCAAAGAGTTTAGAAAGGCATTTAGAAAAAACAGTACTTTAAATTTTTTTGGCGGAAATGTTTGGTTTCATTTTTTGTCCAATAATTGGCCAATATTAATTGCCAATTTAATTAAATTAATTGAAAAATTTGTTATCATACACAATATGCCATAAAATTAGACGAAAATGGTTACGTGGGGATTTTTGGGTTCGCTTATCACCAATCTGAATTTGGGAGATTCAAAATGGCGGATCGGAAATTCGGCCATTTTCCAGAAAAAATGAGAATGGATATCTTGGCTTTGAAAATCTGTACTCGGGGGGTTTTCAAGGTCGCTGATTACGAATCCGAGGTCTTATTTGGTAAATTTAAAATGGCGGGCCGGAAGTATCTAATTTCACAGGAAAGACTCGTATTTTTTTCGTTTTTGGGCTGAAAATGGGATTCGTGGTACTGATAACGAATCCGATATCAAATTACAGAAAACTCAAAGTGGCGAACCTGAAGTAGAGGCAGATTCTCTAACCTCTCTCTACCTCGTATTTTTTTCGTTTTTGGGCTGAAAATATGAAAAATATGAGTTTTTCCTGAAAAATATACTACTTCCGGTCCGCCGTTTTGAATTTTCCCTAATTGGACATAAAATTCGTTATCAGCGATAACGAAAACCACCGATTTCCCACTTTCAGCCCAAAAGAGAAAAAAATACGAGTTTTTCCGGATAAATTGATTGTTCTTCTGGTCCGCCATTTTGAATCTCCTAAATTGGACCTCCTCTGATTCTTGATCAACGACCTCAAAAACCCCCGAGTACTCATTTTCAGACCAAAAACGAAAAAAATACGAATTTCTCCTGAGAAATTGACTCTGCTTCTGGTCCGCCATTTTGAATTTACCAAATTAGGCCTCGAATTCGTAATCAGGGACCTCGAAAACCCCCGAGTACAGTTTTTCAAGATATCCATTATAATTTTTTCCGGAAAATGGCCCAATTTCGGGTCCGCCATTTTGAATTTCCCAAATTGCGCTTGAGATTCTTGATCAGCGACTCCAAAAATCGCCGAGTAACCATTTTGATAAGAAATATTTCAATTAAATTAATCAGATTGGCCATTAAAATTGGCCAATTATTGGACAAAAAATGAAACCTACTATTTCCTCCAAAAAACAAAAAGTACTGTTTTTTCAAAATGTCTTTCTGAACTCTTTGCAACCAAAATGAAGTCCATTGACCCTGATACTTTCAATATTAGAAGTAAAATGCCAAAATGACGCGACTATAAACTATTTGGTGGAGAAAAATAATATTTGACAAGTGAGCGAAAAAATGTAACAGAGGACAAATAATATTTGGCAAGTAATTAACACAATTGCTAAGGACGAAACCTGCTAAAAATATAGAGGGTGGTCACACAAAAAAAAAAGTGCGTGAAAACTCACGCAATTGAAGTGAAACTTCTATGTCAAAATTATATTAGTCCGGGCGCTAAGCAACAAAATACCACAACCACCTTGCACTTGACGATTTCGCGGTGCACGAATGTTGTACACACCCATACCTTCGATTTAAGATGTGTTGCCAAGGTGGCACCCCCTGCAGGGTCATGTAGCGCGTGGTTGCGTACCAGTCAGGGGCAATATTAAAAAAATCGCGTATTTGACGTGTTCTAGTGGCGTTTTTTCTGCTAGTACGTCCGTTGAACGGTTAGGGGCAGTCGCTGAGTCGTCTATCATTACATTCTTTACTTGCTGTGACATATTCATGCCATGACTGGGCGGTTCCATTTTACCGTTCAGCGGATGATCAAACTATGCAGTTGGAGCAAACCTTTAATAGGAATTGTTTTAAGATTCTGCAGGTCAGACTTAATTTTAGTCACTTCACAGCAGTATCATATGTTGTAGCGACAACCTTTCCATGCAATTTAAAAAAAATTGTTCTTATTACGAATTCAGTTGTCGGGCGAATTTTTTCCAAAAAAGTGTATAATTTCCCATTGTGCGACGACTATCATCCGGGCATCGCTGTGTTGTTAATTGACAATTCTTTAAAGTGGGATTTTTTTCAAATTTGTAACAGCAAATACACAATACTTCGCTCGTTGTTTATTACATTTTAACTTATTATTTTATGATTTTGAATAATCACCCTGTATATTTTTCCATTTAAAGTAGTGGGTAATAATGTCAAATATTCCAATTATTATTTTTCTCCAACAAAAAGTTTTTTAGATATAGCGCCAACAATTAGATACGCAGCTAGACATACAAACCAATTTTCAATCGAATTAGATAAATAACAAATCTGGTGCGTCATGTTGGCAAAGCTGGTGCCTCATGTTGACGCCGCCATTTTGAATTTTCAATTTTCTATCGCAAATTTGTAATCAGCGACGTTGATTACCCTTCGGATACCAATTTTCAATCGAATCTGTTAATAAATGATAATGCTTGTCAGCCATGTTGACGTCGCCATTTTGAATTTTTCAGCTTCGGTTACATGATGGTAATTTGCGACTTCGATAATTCTCTGCTACCGATTTTCAGTCGAATCAGACAATAAATGACAAAACTTTTCCGCCATGTTGACGCCACCATTTTGAATCTTAATGTTTCGATCTTAAATTTGTAATTGGCGACCTTGATTACATTCAGATACCGATTTTCATTCGAATCAATTGACAACTGAAAACACTGTCCGGCGCCATTTTGAATTAGTAAGTTTCGATCTCAACTTGTAATCGGAGACCTTGATTACCTTAAGATACCGATTTCTAGTCGAATCCGACCATAAATAACAAATCTGGCCCGCCATATTGACGCCGCCATTTTGGATTTTAAAGTCTTATCTCAAATTTGTAATTTGCGGCCTTGCTTGCCTCTAAATGCCTACCTATTGTTAGTCGAATCAGTTGATAAATGACGAAACTTGTCCGCCATGTTGAATTCAAAATGGCGATCCATTTTGAATTCTTGCTCTTTGATCTCATATTTGTTATCTGAGACTTTGATTACTTTCAGATGCTGATTTTCAGTCGAATGAGATGGTAAATAATACAACAGTTCCGCCATCTTGAAGCAGCCATTTTGAATTTTTGACAATCCGTGATCTCGATAATTCTGAGATAGCGATCATCAGTCTAATCAGATCATAAATGACAATGCTGGTTCACCATGTGGGCCCGCCATATTGAATTTTGCAATCCCGATTTCATATTCACAATCTGTTATATCAATGACCCCAGTATATCGATTTTCAGCGGAATCGGACAAAAAATGATAGGGCAAGTCGTCCGCCATATTGACGCTGTCATTTTGAATTTTTCGTGTTGGATCTCATATGCTTAGTCTGCGAGTTACCGATTTTTAGTCTCTAAGGGCCGGTTTATCAATGCGAGGATAACTTATCTTATAATTAAGTTACAGTTTAATAATACAGAAGGAGCACTTCCCTTACCGTGTGTAATCCACGCGTCGATATCCTTACTCCTGGTATCGACGCGTGGACTACACTCAGTAGATGAAGTGACCCTACTGTATTATTGAACTGTGATTTAACTATAGGATAAAGGATAACACCTGTCCTGGCATTTATAAACCGGCTCTTATTCGAATATTTTAAGGCTTTTAGTGTTCTAGAATCAACTAATAGATGGCAATTTGACATTTCAGTAACAGAACTTATTTAAATTAGTTATCCTGGCTGTGTCGTTTTTAGTAGCCTGATTTCGACAATGGCGTAATTTTATAAAACATTAAAACTCATTGTTTTCAAGTGGACTAGGTCAACATTAATACCCTTGCATCGAGGACATAGTCCTAAGTCCCCTGTTCGACACTATCAGGTCGATAATAAGCTACGCCTGCCCAGTAGGCTAGTGAATCAGGTACACTTCTACGATATTCCAGCTAAAAACGCGCGAGGAACATCATTGTTAACCGCACTTGTGCTGTGCTGCTCGTATTCCCTTCGAGAGGGTGGTTTAATTATTGTTTTGACCTAGTGATCGGTGTCATACGTCGCCGTAATGGCGGAAGACTTGAAAAAAGTTGCAAACGAAGTTGTGGAAGAAGTCCTCAACGGAGTAAGCACGGAAATTAACAAAGTTCGGGGTGGAGTCACCGAAAAGTCGTGTCAAAGGTCGCTACTGTGTGTTTTGTTCAGTCCAAGTATGTATTTTCTTTTATCTCATCTCATACTTTTAATTGTTTTATGAAACGCTTGGCCAGGCCAAGGTAATTTGAAATTGTGCATTGTTTTCGTTGCGGTTACCATATCTAATTTCATTAAACCAGTTTTTGTTTGGTGTTTGTAGTAATAATTCCACAATTCTGAAACCATTAATATATCCTAAATTTATGCCAGGATAGATGTTTCTTAATATAAGAAGTCAACAATAGTTAAGTGTATTAGAAGTTATCAGAATATTTATAAATACTTAGTTATTTATACACACGAGTAAAAAAAGTGATTTATTATTCCGAAGATGTGACAAAGCCTAGAAAGTTGATCTTGTTCACGATCAAATTCCCTTTGTGCAAAAGAAGCCAAAGTGTTTATACTTAGCATCTAATTTTATTCTTATGTATGTTATCATTTTTCGTTTCTTGCGAGAACCCAGTCGAAGGCTGATACGAAGATATACTCTAACCCTCATCTCGTGACATTAGTGACCTTGCAAGATGTTGAGTGGACCATTTAAAAATGTATACCAACATGCCTACGTCGTAAATAAAAACGTTTCGTCGTCTCACTCTCGTAGCCGCGATGTAAATAATATATTTTTATTTAAATGAATCTTGACTATCTTGGAATCTATCTGATAAAATATTTAATTAATAAATGAAAATTAAAAATAGATAATCTAATGAGCATCAATACACCTTCAACGATTATATTTTCTTGTAAATCGTCTGCGTCGTAGTTATAGCTAGGTACTATGTTGTGATGTAAATTATTATATCTATTTGATTTAATCAAGTAATAGGTATATTATACCCGGACATTTATTTTAAATACCTAATCGTAGAAAAAATGTTTTTGATTTTTTTTACGATTTTGATGTGGAGGTAATCGTACAGAAATCCGTTTCATAACCTAACATACCTACTTAACGCACTGAATTCAAATTTCGAATAAAAAAATCGTCTGTGTATAGGTATATAGTGTAAACCATTTCTTGTAAATTCGATAACCTCTACTAGACTCTTTGGTTTTAAATTTGAAATACCTACCTAACGTGTAAAATGGTATGGTAAAATATTCCCTATTGAAATTGAGCAATAGCAGTCGTACAGGGTGATCATCAGGGGCGTGTAAATTGTCATTATTTATGTTAACTACGTTTTATTATAATTTTAGAGCAAAATGTTACCAGGGTTTTTAATTAAGTATACAAAAATACATAGACGTGCAAGACATTAAAACCGTGTAATATACAGGGTGTTTCTTAGGTTCGAAAGAATTTTACGCAAAATAAAAAATATATCAAATTAACTAAAAAAGGTGGGTCTGGTGTAGTTTAGGTCGTTTCGATTTTGAAAATTTCCTAAATGGTAATGAGTATAAGATGAATAGAACATTATTTAAAAAAAAATTGTTGGATGAACCGTAAATTTAAGAGAAAATAAAATGTATCCGAGACGGGGAAGGAAAAATCGCGCAATAATCTATGTATTCATAGCAAAGGTCGCAAATATTTCGAGTTATTTTGTGAAAAAAAGGCGTGGAGACACCCCCCGTACCCCCTTTTCTTTGTCTGCGACGCTAATACTGCCTGCGGCGGAAATAATTATTAACAATTAGATATCAGAATAAAAACCTACTAACCTAACCTAAAGAAATTACACGAAAGAATAAAATTATTTTATGCAGAATAAAAATGTACTAACCTAACGTAAAGAAATCATAGTAAAGAATTTGTGAAAAAATATATCGTTACAAAATTTTCAAAAATGAAGATGGAAATAACGACAATATCCGAAGTAATAAACGAACATTTCCGAACTAGTACAATCGATGTTACAATGTCAAATGTCAACGTGGAAGTCATATTCAGCATGTAAAAACATCATGAAAAATACATAAATTTATATCTTTCAACCATTAATTGTGATCCTCATCCTCACCTAAGTCGACTCGTAAGTGAACTTGTGCTTTATTGGTATCAACCTCAAGTGAAAAAACAAAATATCTTACAACAAACTAAAGTGCACCTGAGCCAAAAAGGTTATTAAAGTGTACGTATTCGTTCCAACACGCAGCTTTGTCGTCCGCGAAACCGCATGTCGGAACCAAACCTCGGATGTTTTATACGCCGGGTTGTACATGGGACATGCTTGTTGTCAGCAGCGAGGGCCACATGACGCATGGGGTAGGAATATAAGATGGGAAGTGTAGGTGTTTGTGAGATGCTTCTTTTAAGTTTCCATGCTTCTTTTTTTGTTTCCATCTCTCATCATCGGGTGGGGAAGTGTAGGCGTTTGCAAGATGCTTTTTTTAGTTTTCATGCTTTTTTTATGTTTCCATCTAGCATCGTCTCCTTATTTATTCTTCCTCCAAGTCTTCTATTTTTTCTGTTTCTGAATCTAGCAGTCCACCTCCTTCTGCCCGCTTGCGATCACTTCCTTTGTCTGCAAAGACACACATACATTCGCTCGCCGCCGGAAGCCTCTCTTTTTATTATTCACCGTTCCACAGGTAAATAACCATTTACGGTGGAAGTGCCCTATCTCGCGGGTAAAAAACTATTTATGGCGGGTTTTGAGAAACAGGCCCGAGAGAACATTTTAGCCTAAGTAAAAATCTAGTCTATTGTAATGAAATATAATCTGAAAAAATTTAAAAAACATATTAGGGATTTTTAAAAATGAGGTTTATTCAGAAAAGTTGTTCGGAATCACCTTTTCTCTTGTTATTTACTACTAATTCAGCTTTTGTAATCTCCTAACAGGCTTGGGTTATTCTGTCACGAAGTTGTTCTAAATCTTGTGGCCATCTTTTGTACACTTTAGCTTGAATAGTTCCTATAAAGTAAAGGACTATCAAGTCGCAAATTCATTGTTTAAAAACTAAAAATCTAGCTGCATTCAAATTATGTTGGAAAAAACACGACATATCTCACGATAATTCTATAATTGAAAATAAATTATAGCAATCTATATAATAAACATTGAAATAAATTTTACTCTTGATTTTTGGACTAAACTTTTTTTCTACAAAATTTGGGAATTGGGGTTTTAAGGTGATTCTGAACAACTTTTCTGAATAAACTTTAAAAAAATCCCTAAGTAATATGTTTTTTAAATTTTTGCATATTATTTTTTACCACAGTAGACTAGATTTTTGCTTATGCTAAAATGTTGTTTAAACCTTTAAAAGAGGGTTAAAACCTACATTCAATGTGTCCACGGAAAAGCGATATTATATATAGGTGTAAATAACCATTTTTTCCACTGTAAACACAATTTTCTGTATTTTGCTCTTGCCTGACCCAAAATTTCAAAAATGCATAGAGGGCGCTGGTGGCAGTTTAAAAATGGAATTTCCTTTTTTTTCGCAGGTTTATGTATTCTGCTCTTGCTTGAACCCATTTTCATCAAGTTAGAATTTCAAAAATGCATAGAGGGCGCTGGTGGCAGCTTGAAAATAAAATTCGCTTCAAGTGAACTGCCACTTCTGTGCTAGATATTAAAAAATATGACGTTGTATCGAATTTGATAACTATATGCGTATTTTTGCAACTATTTATTTCTTTAATCAAGGTCTGTCATGGTCATGGAACCTAAAATGAAACGTGAATCACCTTGTATAGTTATCAAATTTGCTACAACGTCAGATTTTTTAATTTAGAGCAAGTTCTTATAAAATGTATCAATATCTAGCACGGAAATGGCAGTTTACCTAAAGCGAATTTTTTTTTTAAGCTACCACCAGCGCCCTTTATGCATTTTATGCATTTATTTTTTGAAATTCTGACTTACTGAAAATGGGTTTTGAGTCATGCAAGAACAGAATACATAAAACTGTGTTCATAGTAAAAAAACGCGAATTTCATTTTCAAGCCGCCACCAGAGCTCCCTCTATACATTTTTAAAATTCTAACTTACCGAGAATAGGTTTTGGGTTAAACAAAAACAGAATACAGAAAATTGTGTTCATAGTAAAAAAAGAAATGGTTATTTACACCTATTTTTTTTTTTATATATTTAAAATAACTTTATTTTTATCATAATATTAATTACAAAAAAGTCTTATAAAATATCACATAGTTTAATTACATAAATAGCTATGTTAAATTCTTAATTATATAAAAGAAAATTGTGCATTAATAATAAATTCACTAATCTCTAACTTATACCACTGCGAATACATTCTAATATTACTTCCACATCCACGTAGTGGATTGGAAGTATAGTAATCGCAAAAAAATTTTCAAAAATTTTTATTCGTGAAATAGGTTTAGAATGTCATGAAACGTCGAGATTTTAAATTTGAGCGAAAAAAAATTTCTGTCTGTCGGTCTGTCTGTCTGTAACTTTTTTTTTATGCATTGCTACGCTAATTGTTTTAAATTTTCGGGATGTATACAGTATTATGTATTCTACGTAGTCCTTAAATTTCACTGGATAGCTGGAGGTGATTATAAAATAAATTGAATGAAAGATTATAAAAATTACAGCCGAGTTTCGCTTTTCCGTGGACAGATTGTATGAAAAGAAAATTTGAAATTCAATAAAAATTGAAAAAGTTATTGGGGTGTTACCATTTCAGGTGAAACACACTGTATATCAATTTTATTTAAAAATGATGTTGAAAGGTATTTTTAAAAATACTATTGCGAATCGATGAGGCGTTGCCTAACACCAAATTGAATAATAAAATAACAAAAGTATTGGCTATTGACTAGTATTTACTTAATCTCAGTGACACCACGTAAAAGTGAGTTGAGCTGTGAGGAAAATATTAATCAAATAGGTATTCGCAGTCAGCCACGCCCAACTGCAACCTCTACTCGTTTGTTTTATGTCTGATAGTTTCCAGTGATTTTGGAGGTTTCTCTTGTTTATTACTTCTTTTCTACGGTCTGTCTGTCCCGTGTTTGTTTTACACATTATGCGGATAGTTGTTTAGTAACCATGAATTCATTTTATCGTGTTACCACATTATTATACCAATAATGCCACAATACTTAACTAGGTATGCACGTATTATGTTTTTTATGTAATGTTATATTTTAGTTTTACACGTGATATTACGCAATAAAACAAGACAGGCATATTATTATCTATGATCTTGGTGTACTGTGACACTACATGAATTTATTTTTAGACTAGAGGTAATAAATGACATTAATTTTGTTATGTTGTATTGTTTTTTCATTCCATACATATGCTACTAATTACCGAGCTAATTGTATGATTCAACAGTTTGCTATTATTTACTCCTGTTTGTTTTTAAATTGCCACTATGAAAATCGTGTTATAAGTTATAATGGTTTTAAAATTTATAAACTCAATATTGAAACAACTGCTATCACCTCTGCAGACATCTTGTTATTTTTTACAGACAAGTAGTTGCCACTTATTAAATATAGTTCACTTCTTGAATAAATTTCAGACATTGTAAGTTGTAAGGTATTAGTCGAGGAAATGAAGCAGGCAAAAGGCCTACACCCCAACATGAGACACCGCCCCACCAGATTGTTGTGTGAGACGATGCAAACTGTTCCTAAAGATATATAGAACAAAGTCAGGGTCATGGGAATGGGTGCTTTTGCGATTTCCGGTCGTAAACTGGGACAGCAGTGCCCTATTTCAGGTCACCAAAATGTTTTTCTAAGTTGAAAAAAATATAGATATAAGCGTTTAAAAAAAAAAAAAAGAAACCTGTGTTTAGGCTTTTATTTTCAAAAAACTAGTATTTACGATTATTTTTGGGCGTTTATTGTGATTTAGAACATGTGAACTCTATATTTTGTACAATTCTAAGCATTTTTTGTCTCTTGACATTTTTTTGACGCTTATATCTCGAAAAGGGTAAGGTTAGGTAAAAAATATCAATATAAAGGCCACATGTTTTAAATCATAATAAACGCCCAAAAATAATCGTAGCTACTAGTTAAAAAAAAAGGCTAAATCTCTCGAGAAGAGTGAGGTTAGGTAAAAAATGTCAAGAGTTGAAAAATGCTTAGAATTATCCAGAATATAAAATCCAATGGTTCATTTTCAACTTTAAAATAATACCATAATTAGTTTAGATAGCCATTTTTAAAGATGGCTGTCAAAGACGTTTAGTTTAGGTACATTTTTCATATTTCCCTACATAGATATGAACCGAAAATAAATCGCTTGGTTATAAAATGCTACACAGGCATTTACACAGGCAAAGGACACATACTTACTGCTAATATACATTTGTCAAAAAACATGTTTGATATTTTGCCAATTTTGTTTTGATTTTACATTCCCTTTATCGGAGAGTCAAATGCACCATTAGCGATGTTTGAGGATTGCTTATATTAAAAAAAATCCGCACCAAATATAACTGCCAAAGAAAAGTCTCTTACTTCAGTAAAAACAGACAGCGATCTGTTTTTTCAACATATTTCTAAGGTATTTATTGAAATTCCAATTTATTTCCAATACTTCTTAAGAGAATTTTAATTTTTTTTAGTAATTCCAAAGTATGTCTAGTATTTATGTTGGATCATTTTCGTTTAAAATTTTGTTTATTACTTCGGAATGAATTTCGCGTCTTTATGTTTTAACGTATACTGTGTCCAGGTATGTCCGTGATATTGCCAACTTTTTCTATGATGTATCCAAGCATTCGTAGATATTCTCGAATTTTAATGAAGATTTATCAGTGTCTTTCAAATATTTCGTAGTCAAGATAGAGAGTAACTTCGGGGTGTGAGAATGTGAGATACTCCAGGGGCTCTCACTTAAAGGGGCACTAATTTCGGTATATTTTAAGGCATTTCCTTTTCCCATGTATTTTCAATATCCTTTATGGAATTTCCAGAAATATTCGTATTTCCCAGGTATTTTCAAAATATTATTATGTCGGATCATTTTAAACCCTCTTAAAGTGCCATCTCATTTATGTAATTAAAACAGGGTTCAACGCGTTTGCTTTTGATTGCTCGTCAGTTGCTTTCATTTGCTGTTGCTGCTTATAGAAAATCCACAGAGAGAGTTGATATTGATAATAGGCATGCCATCTTCTGTTGAAATTTTTAGTCTTCAGCGCCCGTTCATGTGTCCGTCATTTGGCTATATCTGATGCTCATCTATCATCTGTACTTGCACATTGTTAGTTGCAAAAAAAAAAAAATATTGAAATGACCAGAAACATGAGTGTGTGGAGATAAAGAACATTTTTTTCAATTTTCGCCGAGACGTCTTCTCTCGAAAATTGACAAATTCGGAAATTAAGCCCATAACTACACACCCATTAAACGTTTTTTTGGATACCACAAAATTCTTTACAATTTAAGTCTATTGACATTTGATCGATAAAGCAATAATGTGATCGGTTCTTTGATACTCCTGAAAAATAAATGCCCCATCATATCTTTCATATCATTTCACACTTATGCAAGATGAGAGGAAAATCTACACCTTTACAAGTAAAATTGTTTATAAAAATTACTACGTAGTCGTCACATAGGATGAAGCTGCTCGAAAGACGAATTCTAGCCGAACATCATCAAACATATAAAAACATCAGTTCCAGCAAATGTGGGAGGTTGCGCAGAAATCAAATACATACGCACACAGGTGTTGCATATGTTTTGGTCAGTAGCGCAGTAAGGTACAGTTTAGAAAGAACGGGTGAGATTTAATCTGCACCGGGCGGCTTCTTCCTTTTTGGCGACTACAGTAAGTCGAATTAATTTTAACTTGAGATACAGAACGTGTTCTATGAACTAACAGATCTTTAGTTACATTGTGTGTTTGATTTTATGGCACTGGTTTAAACCAACTAACCAATATCTTTACTTACATTGAAAATAATACCAACGCTAGTACATACGTTGAACATCATATAACAAATATTAGAACGCTTATTTTATGGGAATTTTTAGAAACTATAACAACGATAATAACAGATGGAAGTATAAATATTAGTTTGCTCTAAACTGAAGCTTAATTTCGACGCAGTTGGTGTATTGAAAAGAGCTTCCGACAAAATTCCACGGTTGAGTCGTTTTAATTTTTATTTATGACAGTACTGACCTTACATTAAAAGAAATCTATTAATCCGCTGTCTGGTCCCAATGGTGTTTACATAAATAAATAAACTGACAAAGTTAATTATAGAGTTTGAAAATTAATTATTATTATTATTGTTAAACATGTCATGAAGGCTATCTTTTGAGAGTGCTATTTTGTTTATTTAGATAAATGTTTTTATTTTTAGCACTATAAACAATTTAAATATGAAAATAACATTTATTTGAAAAAGTGTATGTTTCAAAATTGAAGTTATACCTACGCATATCTTACGTTGGCATATACAGACTGTCTATTTTACGAGGGTCACACCAAATATCTCGCTTAATATCTATTGTAGAAGAATAAAGTTTTAGAAGTTTGTGGGCTATATTTCAGTAAAAAGAAATTTGAAATCCATAGCCTACTTTATGAGATATATTACAAAAACCTGAAAAATAGGAAAATCACAAACGGTTATAGCTTCCTTATTTGAGGAGATACGAAAAAAGTTAAAGGAATGAAAGTTGACGGCAAAGACAATAAGAATAATAACGTGTAACAAAAAAATCGAAAAATGCAGTTGGCTTTGACATACGCTATTGTGCAAAAATGAAAAATACATATCTCAAAGTAGGCCATGGCGCCATTAATTCCGTTATTTTTTTCTCATTCCAACGATATAAAACATGTCACAGAAATTTTAACCGATAGTGTCAATATTTAATATTTTACGAATACCACAATTCATATAATTGAATCGTAACAATCAGCTGTGCCATAATTAGTGAAAAACAATGTATACAGTTATTAATAAATTTGACAGATTGTCACTGTTGTATGTTGTGTTGTCGAGTTCTAAGACAAATTTTATATCAGTAATTATGGTGTACACCAATAATAACAAATTCGATATGATTAGCATTTATTGTCAGTGCAATTTTGACGCTGAGATGGCAGTCACGGTTTACGGAGATAGATTTCCAGATGCTCCGCAGCCAAATCGAACTATGTTTAGGAAGTTAGTTCAAAATCTAAAAACGCACGGTTCTTTTCAAAAAAAGTAGTAAGGCGAGCGCATGTTGCGGATAATGTAAGAAAAGTGAATAGAGTAATGAATTATGTTAACCAAAATGAGGAAACCTCTTTGAGACAAATTCAGAGAAACTGTCGCATAAAAAAAGACAGTGCAAGAAAAATATTGAAAAAAAACGGATTTCGATGCTACAAAATGAGGAAAGTTCAACATTTAAATGAGGGAGATAAGCCAAGGAGAGTAAGATTTTGTAGATGGTTATTAAATAAGAAAAGGAATGACGCGCTGATATGTAGCAAAATTCTTTGGTCGGACGAATCAAATTTTTCTAATAATGGATTTTTCAATAGAAATATGCATTATAAGTGGACACGAGAAAATACACATTGGTGCAGAGAGACTGCTTTCCAAGAAAGATTTTCTACGAATGTTTGGTTGGGTCTTTTAGGGACTAAAGTAATTGGACCTTATTTTTATGATGGCAAATTAACCGCTCGTAGATACCTTAATTTCCTGCAAAACGAATTTCAAGATTTTCTTTATGAATTAACAGTGGCAGAAAGATTAAATTATTCATATTTTCAACAAGATGGGGCTCCACCTCACACTGCTGTAATATGTACAATTTATTTAAATCAAGTTATGCCAGATAGCTGGATAGGCACCTATGGACCCATTCTATGGCCAGCTCGATCACCAGATATTACTCCCTTGGATTTTTTCGTCTGGGGTTACATTAAAGACAAGGTATTTCAAACTGCCCCTGAAAATATTGAGGACATCAAAACCAGAATTCGAAACGCATGTGAGGCAATTACTCCTGAAATGCTCCAAAATGTAATGCGTGACGTGTCTCGTAGAGCACGTTTATGTGTCAGAATGCATGGTGCACAATTTGAGCATTTGTAGTTAGAAAAATAAATACACACAATTTCTTTTCAATATAGTAGTAGGTAGTACTGTTATACATAGTTTTTCGTTTTTTTCTTTGGATGTTCGTTTTGTACTTGTATTTTTATTTATGAGATATTTATTGGTTTGTATCTCGGTTTGTATTAAATTGTAATAAATAATTACGGAATTATAATTATTATAAAGTGAATTTTTACTATTATGGCACAGCTGATTGTTACGATTCAATTATATGAATTTTGGTATTCGTATAATATTAAATATTGACACTATTGGTTAAAATTTCTGTGACATGTTTTATATCGTTGGAATGAGAAAAAAATAACGGAATTAATGGCGTCATGGCCTACTTTGAGATATGTATTTTTCATTTTTGCACAATAGCGTATGTCAAAGCCAACTGCATTTTTCGATTTTTTTGTTACACGTTATTATTCTTATCGTCTTTGCCGTCAACTTTCATTTCTTTAACTTTTTTCGTATCTCCTCAAATAAGGAAGCTATAACCGTTTGTGGTTTTCCTATTTTTCAGGTTTTTGTAATATATCTCATAAAGTAGGCTATGGATTTCAAATTTCTTTTTACTGAAATATAGCTCACAAAAAAATGGGATAACTGTTTCTAAAACTTTATTCTTCTACAATAGATATTAAGCGAGATATTTGGTGTGGCCCTCGTAAAATAGACAGTCTGTATATTGCCTGCAATTTAATCCACGTCAACAAGGAAATAGAAGAGAAACGCAAACAACTCTTGATTAGCATACTTATTTAAAGTGTGTTATTCTACCCTGTTCGAATGTTTAGTCTATGTTTCAGTGAAGCTAGTTTCAGTAGCGTCTGTAAAAATAACATCCTTTCAGAACTTTGAAATGTAAGAATACTCTAATGCTCTAAAAATCGGTGCGAAACTGCCTCTTTGTTCTTATACATGTTAAATGTGGCCATATTTATATTTTTAGTAATATATTTATACTAATACATACACAGTAGAGGTTAAAGGGGACACCAAAACGAGCAAATTTTGTTAATAAACTCACCCCACAGCAAATTATTTTTTTTCTTTTCAACTACACTAACATGCACAATTAATATCGGACACCTTGACCATTAATTGTTTTATCCAAGTTCATCATTTTTATTGCCAAACTGGATTATCAGTTTTTTTGTTTTTTTTTTATCTTGTGCACACAAATAAAGAGTGCTTTATCACAATGCAGACTGTTGTAAAAGTGTAAACAGGTGTTTAGTATCAACTGGCGAGCTCACAGTACCTAAGCGTTTTTTTAATAACTGATTCGAAAGCCGTCTTCAAAATGGACAATATTTTTCTTTTCAAGAACAAGCTGACATGCATCTTGTTCACGGCGATGCGAATTTAATGGAAGTGAAGCTGCACATATCCAAGACACATATAATCAAGAAAGTGGTACCCTGAAGCGTGATAGTGGTCGTCCAAGAAGAAGTCGTCACTATGTGGTAGTTCATTATTACATTATCACAGAAAAAGAATAAAACAGTAGTGTTTTTTACCACTATATTTGCACAAAGTTGTGTAAATATAGTGTAAAAAAAAACCAGTGCTTTATTCGGTTTCTGTCATTATGCTATCTTATTTAAAAGACAACAGCAACAATTTTACATAAATGTTTGGGCTGATAGATATTGTCGGAAAGAAGTAGATCGTGTACCTACTTGCTGCCACATTTATCGGCCACATTTATCCTCAGTTCTTGCAAAATGTTTTATCTGAACTTTTAGGAAACGTCCCTTTTAGGTAAGACGATATATGTGGTTTCAGTATGACGGGACACCTCCACACTTTAGTATGAACGTGCTCCAGTATCTAGATCAGCATTTTCCGAACCTTGTAGCTTGTCACGATTTCCTGACCTTAATTGCTTAATTCCCTTTACTTTTTCCTTTGAGATTTTGTGAAATCTTTGATATGCCACAATCTGTACTTCCACGAACTGACGACTTAATCTATGTATGCATTAGATAGCCTATGAATGTAAGTGAATAGTCAACATTTTGAGCAATTGCTGTGAATTCAAATAATTTACTGTACTACCAAAACGACTCCTTTTAGGCTGTCGGTAGTGTCGGTGTGTTAACAGCCGTTTGTTTTGGTGTCCTGTAAAACTGCTCAAAATTTGTCGATATATTTTAGGACACTGTATAAAGGCATATGTTTGTACGTAGGAGACAATATTCGAAACTGCTGGACAGATTTTAATGAAATTTTTGCTGTTCAGAATAATTTGAGGTTTCCTGGGTGTCCTGATTTGTGTTCTTCGAAATATCCTAATGAGAACTTTTCATTTTTTGGTAGGTTTCTAGCAGTAGAAAAGTATTTAAAATAGTTCTCAAGGCTCCCGTGATCGGAACATAAAATAAAATGGCGCCAAACATTAAAAGAATTCTGCAGAATAAATAGGCATTTATTTATTTAGCAAGAAAAAACACTACATGCATATACATATTAACTATATACTATGAGTTTCGTTCGTAACTTGACGCCAAGGAAAGCCTGTCTCTATCCTTTAAGAGTACTCTGGGCATGGTGCGCATGCCTTAGTGACGCGAGATTATGACAGTTCAACTGAATATAGAAGTAAATGGTCACAATCTAATCGGAGAAATTGGCCCCTGGCCTGTTACATATAGCGCGCTTCCCTACTCCTTCATCAGACCGTGTCATCGGATCGTGCGCGTTGGGTCCCAAATTCCCAGCAAAGATAGAAAACTATCTCCTTCTGTAGCCTCAATTCCGTACATAGTGGCTTATAGTGTGTTACCAGTATATAGTTAATAGGTATATGGCTACATACATACTACTAGAGTCGGGTACAATTTAAACTGACGTGTGTCATGGCCGCTAAAACGTCTGAACTAAGATTTTATTTAAAGCATAATAAATACCAGTAGTTCTCAAACAGTTCTAAGCAATGATATCGCTAAATAATTTTAAAAATATGTAAAAGATATCATAAAATGTTAAGATTATTAATTTAGTAACTTCATAATTTTAGTGGAATTCTGAATTATACAGTGTCCATAAAGTTGGCTATATATGTGAAAAAATGGTATTTTTTACATTTCTAAAAAATTCTATTGGGGGTTTGTTTATGCATGTCCAACAAAAAATTACATTTTGACACATGTCATGTGATCACCGGTTTGGCAGGACTGTAAAAAATAGCTGACGGTGGTACCGAAAAATGGGTCAAATTGTTAAGATATCGAAACATTTTATGAAGAAAAAGTGCATATAGAATACAACAAGGACTCCATATAGTCGCGTCATTTTAGCATGAAAAATCTGAAAACCTCAAAAAAAAAGGTACGGGGTCAATTGACTTAATTCTTGTTGCAAAGAGGCATTTAAAAAAAACAGTACCTTTTATTTTTTGGCGGAAATGTTTGGTTTCATTTCTTTTCCGATAATTGGCCAATTTAATTAAATTAATTAAAATTTGTTATCATATACAATATGCCATATAATTAAACGAAAATGGTTACTCGGGTGTTTCTGGGGTCGCTGATCACCAATCAGAAGTCCAATTTGGGAAATTCAAAATGGCGGACCGGAAATCTTCCATAAGAAGAATGAAAATGGATATCTTGACCTTGAAAATCTGTACTCGGGAGTTTTCGGGGTCCCTGATTACGAATGCGAGGCCTGATTTGGTAAATTCAAAATGGCGGACCGGAAGTAGAGTAAATTTATCAGGAAAAATTCATATTTTTTCGTTCTTGGGCTGAAAATGAGTACTCAGGGGTTTTTAAGGTCGCTGATTACGGATCAGAGGTTCAATTTACGAAATTCAAAATGGCGGACACGGGAGGAACAGTCAATCTTTTCGGAAAACCTCGTATTTTTTACTTTTTCGGGCTGAAAGTTTGAAAAATAAAAAAGTAACTAACTGGACATCAGATTCGTTATCAGCGATAACGAGAATCTCCGGGTCCCCCCCCACGTTCAGCCCAAAAAAGAAAATAATACGAGTTTTCAGGAGAAATAGAGTGTTATTCCGGTCCGACATTTTGTATTTCGTAAATTAGGCCTTTGATTCGTTATCAGAGACCTCATAAACCCCCGAGTACTCATTTTCAGTCCAAAAGCGAAAAAGATACGAGTTTTTCTTGATAAATGAACTCTACCTCCGGTCTGCCATTTTGAATTTACCAAATCAGACCTCAGATTCGTAATCAGCAACCTCGAAAACCTCCTAGCACAGATTTTCAAGGCCAAGATATCCATTGTCATTTCTTATGGAAAATGGCCCGATTTCCGGTCCGCCATTTTGAATTCCCCAAATCGGACTTCAGATTCGTGATCAGCGACTTCAAAAACCCCAGAGTAACCATTTTCGTCTAATTCTATGGCATATTGTGTATGATAACAAAATTTTCAATTAATTAAATTAAATTGGCCATTAATATTGGCCAATTATTGGTCCAAAATTTAAACCAAACATTTCCGCTAAAAAATAAAAGGTACTGTTTTTTCTAAATGCCTTTCTGAACTCTGCCACAAAAATGAAGTCAATTGACCCTGTACCTTTTTTTGAGGTAAAATGCCAAATGACGCGACTAATATATATGTATATATCGATTTTGAAGCAGATATGAGGAAAATAAAAAAGTGCAAATTTTACCCCTACCATTAATTACTATAGGAAAAATCATAAACTCTCGTGTCTATTTCACAAATATTTGATTAGTTTCGACAAAAACTATGTATTTTAGTTGAATAAAGGTATTTGCATGTAAAAAAAGAAACGAACCCCCAATATAGTATTTTTTAGAAATCTCAATAATACAAATTTTTCCAATATGTAGCCAACTTTACGACGGACACTGTAGGTATATAGGTTCGTGCACAAATGAAACTGATAACAAAAAATGAATTGCCCAATTCAGTCAATAACAATGAGTGATCAGAAAAAGAAATCGAAGGCTAATATTACTACAGTCCAGCAAGAGACACGGGAAGGTTTGGGCATTTCTTGCCAGGAAAGGATAGTATTAGTAGGGGAAACGATGTCAGTAAAAATAAAATATTTCATATAAAAAAAAAATCTGAAATCTCTATGAGAATAACGAAAATAAATTATTTTTCTTTTAGAGGTAATAAATAAAAATTCTAGTTGACAAAATAAAAAAAGACACATTTTTGGGGAAAATAAAGTTTTAACAAAACTCGAGGCGCAGTTTAATAAAATGAAAATTATAGAACGAAAATTATTAACTTTTAATAGAGCTTAATGAAATAATAAAAAAAAAAGTAGAAGTGCTGGGGATCGATCCCGCACCAACCATTTATATTTATTGCATCGAGCATCTTACCGATTGAGCTGGGCTAGCTACTTTGTTCTGCTCTAAGACGTGTACTATGTACGTAATAGAAAATTGTAAGACTTAGTGGTTTGATATTATTCGTTTAACGGATGAATATCCACTATTTACCACTAAAAATAACTTAAATATTTCATATAGAGACGTTTTTCATATTTAGAGTGGTGTTAGTTCACGGAAATAAATAATATTCGTCGTCAAATCACACAGTTTGAGAATCGCTGAGCTTATGACTATGTTTCTCACTCCTCAGTGTGCATTTCATATTTCCGTCTCAAAAGAAGTGGGAAAGAATCTTGGTAGACATATATTGACAATGTCTTTAGGCTATGGCTTTAAGTTTGTGTGCAAGAGATAGTGAAAACGTATGTGCAATATTAATTCATACAACGGTCTTTTTAAACTTGACCCGACTCTATAATAAGGCCAAGAAGTGTTGTCAGCGGCATTCTGGTCAAAGGATGGTAGCTGTTATGTAATACTTAAGTAATACTATATAATCCCACATAATTCAGAGAAATATATTAATTAAATCTGCCTACCAAAGATGAAAGCCACGTCTAGGTCATTATGTGCAATTGGTACAATCGACCAAATAGAAGAAATGTTTAAATATGATGACTTTATACCTAATTATTTCTTCAACTACCATGAAATTGGCGGAACAACTGTCATAAACGAACCTCACGAGGTCATCCTATCGCATTCAGTAGCGCCACATATATATTTACAAAAGTAACAGTTTTAATGCAGCGGACAAATATTTGCGGCGGCGTTGCTATAATACGTGGAGATAATGTTGCCAGATTTGAGCATAATATTTTAAATTTAAGACATATGGTAGCTCATGCATAATTAACACCATCCGAGTGCTTTCATACGTACGTACGAATTTACGAAATTCGTATATCCGCATGCCCATATCTCTACTGACTAGACTTGGCCCTACTATGGGCACCAGCAATTGTTAGGCCACTATGTATCTACAATCTCACAATAAAAAAGTTACGGTCACGTTTAGATATTTTTTATTTTTATTAACCTTCGAAATAAAAAACGAAGCACCCTGACGACGACCGTCGAAAATGTGATTTTCTATGTATTCGTTACGTTTGTTTTCTGTCCAAGATCATAAAATATTGCCACCAGCAAACATTCAGAACATCCTTAAACTAAGACATAAATTCTTGGCTACTGTTCCGAACATGTATTGTGCATATTTTTTATATAAAGTGTCATATTTTATTGGGCAATAAAATGGAAATATATTGCTTTGCTTTTACGATATATAATAATATATATTTAATAGGATAGTCAAAGAATTCATCATCTAACAGTCGTAACATAATAAGTTGAGCTCCCACGACACAAAAGTGTCTATGGGACAAAACGCTACTTACATTTTAAGACGTTTCCGAAAATCAGTTTTTCGAGTATGGCACCGCTGTCGCACTTCACTGTAATAAGTATGGCAACATTTTTCCGCAGAATATTTTTTATCAATTTTCGAGAAATGTAAACGCTATCTTACTATAAAAATTCGATTTTTTTTACATCTTGGCGCAAGTGTGGCGGTCTTCAACCCCGTTGTCACAGTATGGGCTATTTTTTTTTAGGGTCATATTGAAATCAACTGAACCCGATAATGTCATACCTGTAATAAATAATTTGGCGCCTTGTACAGTCGTATCTTAAGAACGTTTTGAAAAAGTAGTTTTTCGAGTATGGCACCATTTTTGTACTTCACCATAAGTGTCGCTAATATGTTAACGGTCACATTGTATCATGAACTTTCCAAAAATCCAAGTAGAATACTGTAAAAAATCGTTTTGCGCTAGTAGTCCAGTCAACGGAGCCCTAAAATAAACCTTGTGCAATATGTTAGTAATGGCGTTAATAAAAAAATTGAAAAAATATTAGAGTAGGAGATGATTGGAAGGAGTAGAAAACCCCTTTTATCACGTGTTCCGTAACTTGTAGAATTAGGTCAAAAATGAAAAAAAAAAAAGAAAAAACAACTATATATTTACCTCCTTTGGCCCAAAATAAGATGTTGCAAACATGGCTTGTGAATATTTTTAAAAAATTCACATTTTTAGTTATAGTTATACCATTTTTAAAGGTTCAGTATAATTTTTAAATTGAAAATGTTCAAGAAATGTACACTATTTATCGTGAAAAACATTACATATTTTTAAAGCGCTACAATTTCAAAGAAAACGGTAGTTTTTTATGTTTTTCCGGAAAAACCGGTGAAAACGCACTTTACGGAAACGTAGCACATAAAAAAGTCTTGTATTTCGATGATACATTCACCTGACTTTTTTCAGATTCTTTTCACTACTATTACAATTCATTTCCCTTCCCCCACTTTTAGGAATTTTCAAGTGGCAATATCTCGAAAAATATGCACTTTTCTAAAATACTCACAAGAGTAAAAACATCTTATTTTGGGACAAAAAAGGGAAATATATTGTTTTTCTTCTTTAATTTTGACCTAATTCTACAAGTTACGGAACCCGTGACAAAAGGGGTGTTTTCTACCCCTTCCTGCTCTAATATTTTTTTCAACTTTTTTATTAACGTCCATTACAAACACAAAAATCCATTCACTAGCACTCAAGTAAGAGATGCAACCCCTCTTTGGCAGTATGGTGACCAAGAACCGTCGAAACGGTATGGCATGCTGATTTTCGTAAATGACTACTTGAACACGATTAGTTGGGAAAAAAATGAGCATGGAAAAAAACAGTTTTGCAAAATTTTAAAAATTAACCTGTTTTAGTTTATGGTGGGCTATTAGCCTCACTCGATCGGTATAGTATTTCGCTTTCACAAAGTTTTTTTTTTTTTGTCTACCGGAAAATACAAGAATCTTTAAAATCGTTTGAAAACCATTCGATTGATTGTCCTGCGATTGCGCCCCGACGTCCATCGGTCGCATTAATTATGAAATTCGACCCCAGAAGGGGTGCCCATACTTGTAAAAAATGACTTGGACTTTTGTTCTCCCGATCGATGAGCACTGGCGCGCTGAGTGAGAATAGAACACATACCCCGCTGGGTACGTTGATAATATAAATTTTTATTCTTCTTTAAGGGCGCCATGTTCGCAAAAGAGAACAACCTCGACAACGTCATAGAAAAGGGTAGTCGTTAACCATCCGTTAAGTGGTGGTACCTAGCGGGTAGCGGACGAATCATTTACTATAGATGTTTATTCGTGAAAATGCAATAAAGAATCCTATAAACTAATCCAGTTGTAAACATTACTTCGCTTGAGCAATCCAAATAACAAGTGTTCCAAATCGAAATAATGTAAACAACAAAAACATCTATCTACCTGCTTTCAACCGCATGCCGATCCCCTTTCCCCCCTTCCATATCGAAACCCTTGGGTCGAAATATATTTCTCATTATTTTACTGGATTTTAATTTATAGGTCAAAGGTAGGTACATTTGAATGTTATTCTGGATCCAGAAGAGCTTTCATGTGAAATATTGGCATTTATAATTATTATATTATTACATATATCTATTATATTACAATTTATTTATAATATCTACTGTAATAAGACTCGAACAAAAATATACAGGGTGGACCGTCTAAAGGGAATAGATAATGAAAAAAAAAATTTTTCGCTCAAATTTAAAATTTCCACGTTTCATGTCATTGTAAAAAAAGAGAAACTGACAATTTTCCACTACTATACTTCCACTCCACTACGTGCATGTACAACTAAAAATGTGACAGATGGCAATAATATTTGGCATATAGTTAACAGAATTGTCACCTTTTATTTAATATTGAATTTTTGTTGTCGGATGAGCACTCTGTATATTTTCTTGGCCAAAAGTTATCAGGTCTCCTTTGTAATAATAGTGATACCTACATTCCGATTATTATTCTCATATGCCGTTTCGTAGTTAATAATTTTTTAGAACAACCGCCCTGTATAAATAAAGATTTTTTTCCTTAAAAAATCCCCTTGGAAATCATTAAAAAATTTTAAAATGTAAAAAAATATATACTGAAAGAAACCCCAAAGTATTTCAAACATATTCATTGGACTACGGTTTAGAGCAATTATTTGTATGAAATCTAATAAGATGGCGATGGTCAAGAGAGGGACATTCCATACATAAATATTTATTATTTTTGGCAATAACTTTTTTACTTGCTAACGTATATTTAAAAAAGAACTATAATATTACCTAAGTATAAAAATAACCAGTTGAGTGAAGTGAATGAAAAGTCATAGTAATATTCTTATGTTTTTTTTAAATATATGTAGTACGAAAGAATGTTATGGCCAAAAATGATTTCCCCATCCCATGTCCCTTTATTTGGCCACCTATTGAGAAGCCAGTATATATTTTGTTCAAATTTGGTGAAAATGGGTTTTTGATGGTAGTGAATACAAATATAAAATAAGAATTTCTATAAAAAAGTCGATAATATTTTTTCTTCAAATTTTCCTTAAAGTAACGCCACGCTGTAATGAGCGATATCAAAGTTCACTACTTCAATGCAATCATATTTTCAGTCTGCACGTACCGCCTAAATTTGAAATAAATCCCGCTCCTAATTCGTGAAATATATACTCATGAAAAGCGGATGACAGTGTAATTTTTTCAAACATCTCTATTGAAAACTCCCTAAAAAAATATCGGTCGCCTCTATGGGATAGTACTAAGATAGAAACTCTTTCAAGCCACTTTAATTTTTACAAACTAATATGTTCATAGCCTGTACAATAGATAAAGATAAACGCAAAAAATCAGTATTATTGACATTTGAACATAAATTCAAGGTAAAAAATTAAGATAATAAAATGAAGACATAACACATCTTAGTACTTCATTTAAGGTGGCCATTCCCTAGAAAGCGACATCCGATAGGGATATATCTATTATTTTTGCTCATAACTTTTATATCTTAGTACATATATTTTAAAAAACTATAAGAGTATCTAAGTAAAACTATAACAAGACTATTACTATGAATATTCACTCAATAATTTCAGTGGTTTGCAAAATAGCTAGATTCAAAACTACGAAATAGGGAGATTGACATAATTCTTAAATTTAAATCTAGCTATTTTGCAAACCGCGGAAATTATTGAGTGAAAATTCATAGTAACAGTCTTGTTATGGTTCTACTTAGGTGTTCTTATAATTTTAATAAATATACGTACTAAGAAAAAAAAGTTATGGCCAAAAATAATAAATATTTCCCTATTGGAGGTCTCTTTCTAGGGAATGGCCACCTTAAGCTTAATTTAAGTATGTTTCAAACAACCTGCACAAAATGGCTACGGGAAGACACAATACAAGTTACTACACTATACAGTATTTGTAAATTTATTTGAATAATAAATATGAAAATTTCATAAATTATATAATGTAAACAAGGTGCACATACTTTAATGAGGAAGATGCATAAATTTTAAAAATGGTTTAATTATTTTGCCATAATAGTATTATACCACCTTATAAACTTTTTAAATTTTATCCAATTTGAAGAAAATTTCTAAATAATAAACTGAAAAACAAAAAAAAAAATTAAATGAAAATTGTTTAGAACTACACAAAATGATTAAATCCAAAGTTTCATGAAATTTAAGATATTGATTGTAGAATTTTCAGAATACACAAAAAGCAAACATAAATTTACAAACTACTTCTCAATTACTTGACAGTTCAGGTTACATTAGTAAAATTTACGAATAAAAGATGCTTAATATGCTTTTTTCATTTTTTTAGTACATATAGTCATAAGTAGATCCTAACATGTTGTATCTTTGAGTAAAATTTGATTCAAATCGGGAAAAATTAAAGTTAAGTTTTACACTATAATAAAAAAAAGTCACAAAAGAGGATTCTTAAATATATGAAAATCGAATTTTTATGTAACGAAAACCATGTGACTGAGAACAGTACAATGTTGACCTATATTATGGATGACTGACGTCAGTTAGTTGCACAGAGCTTCAATTACTTGTTCTACGGCTACCTCAAAAACATGCTTTTGTACAGAGTTTATTGTAATAACGCTTGTACCACAACTCGTAAGAAATTTGCATTATTCTGCACTTTCGCACAATATGCTATATATTCTAAATAATTATTATAACCCATCACTTTTGACAAAACATAAAAAAATAGCAGATACGATTGAGCATATTGTTGTTTTCGTCGATCAATCTGTCATCTGTGAAATCGTGCTTGTCACTGAATAATAAAACCTTCTGTTCTGTACTGAAGATGTGTGAGGGCCGATTTATCAATGCGTGGATAAGTAGTGTCATCCTATAGTGAAATAATAGTTTAATAATATAGTAGGACACTTCCCCTACCGATTTAGTTCACGCGTCGATAGCAGGAGTGAGGCTATCACTGTCAGAGGAAGTGACCCTACCGTATTATTACAAACTGTGCTTTAACTATAGGATAACTTGTTATCCTCACATTGATAAAGCGGCCCTTGCTTATTTTCTTGTGTGATATTAGTGATACTGTTATTACAATTTCATTAATAGTATCAGTACCTACCTAGTACGTCATATATACTTTGTATCCTAGTAAGATATTCTATAAATATGTACAGATAATATAATATTGTATAATATATTTGGCACTTTTTACTTATTAATTATTCTGGAGATTATTATTTTCTTCTTTTACCACATTATATACCTTATCCAATTTTAAAGTTATAACAGGTTCTCTTTCTTAAAGAGCGTCAACTATATTCCACTTACGTATACTCATTATGCTTCCCTGTCACATTTCTTTTATGTTTTGGTGTCCACCCTGTGTATAAAGTATTATTTGGTTTGATTTTTGTCAGTTATTATAACGAAATGTCATGTTTTTTCATAAAATAGTTTTATAAATATAGCGCTATAACAGATCGACATAATTGAAATATATTAATTCTTGTAATCGATATAATCTGAAATATGAAAAATCGAATAAATGCCGGAGCGAATGCTTGTTTCACGAATACAACAAGTATAGTTAGTTAAGTACCTTCGGTAACATTAAGTCAGTAAAGAAATGGGATCTCACGACTCTACCACACAAGGTTTTTAGCTCATCAGATTTCTTTACTTCTCGAACATTTATCAAAACAATTTATCCTAATAGCGGTTGCATTCAATATAAGTATAAACAAACAACCGTTTTTTGTCCATGTTAAAATAATATATTTTTACCGTAATTCATCCAAAACAAAGAAATTTACGTTAGTGCACGAAAACATAAACAGTATGTCATTATTGTAGGTATTATTAAACATCGGAAGTTTCCTAAAGAGCCTATACATTTTCAAATTTCACATTTTGTAAATGCAGAACAGCTACAAACCTTTAAAACTTAATAAATGTTTAAAACCAAGAATAAATGTGAAATTTGACTTTTTTAGAGCAGATGTTTTAAAAAAATAACTGTGGGGAATAATGATTATTAACGATTATATCGATTTATATTGGATCCATTCTATTGATTTTTTTGTCCACCCTATATAAAAATATAAAATTCAGATAATTCCCTTTTTCTGTTGCGTCATCTATGAGACAGTAACCGAACTAAGACAACAACTTTTAGCTGATCAAATCTTATAAAATTCCATTCTATGAAAAATAAATATGTCAGAATATCAGTAAACATGTGAAAAGTGCACCGCAAAATTTAATTCGAGCTTTCTAGTACATGAAGGGTCTAATGAGACTTTTTCTTGTTTCATAATATGGGTGAATGTTTAAGTTAGGACTTGTCTGTATTGGTTTTCCCTATTTTTGATTTTAACTAGTGCAAAATAATTATTGAAGTGGCGAGCTGACATCGTTTCTAAGGTACATGTTAAGCATTTTTTTTATCTATGAAAATATTACTTTTTAACAATATAAAAGCACACGTTTCCTAAGTTAAAGTTTGTAGTTTCCGTTTATGTGCAACTTTTATAAATATGACCTATACTTTTTAAAATAGCTCGCTTTAAAATCATGTGATTATACCCACAATTTAGCACATAAATATGGCCACCTTAATCCGTAAATTACGTATAAAGAGGTTTTTGCCCAGATAAAGAAATTGTTTCTCGTATACGTTGAATCGAACTGTTACATCTAATTGGTTTTGAAAATATATTGTTTTGTATATAAATTGCACCCCGCTGTTAACTAAATCGCATCTTCCTGCTATTATTCAGAATTGCTATAATCAATAAAATAAGCTACTATGCGAATGGTTTTGGTCCTTATTAATATTGTACATATTGTAATATAAACTAACCCTCTTCTCTAACACTAATATTTCTTTGCAGATGCATGGTTTAACCCAGAAAGGCTGAATCCAAAAGGTAAGTGCTGACGAAATCTAACACTAATAAGATATGGAACTAATAATGCAGGCAAATTTGAAACAGTTCACCGAATTTATGGATATGCACGAAACTTTGTGGATTCTGTTCGTTTTGATGTCTAGATCAAACTCAAAAAAAAAAAAAAAAATTGCCGCTGTTGCCTCGCAATTGTTATAAACAATGATTTTGTTGCTAATTTGTTAATTAGCAAAATCGAGGTAAACTTAAAAAACAAAACGTAGGTATTTTTAGATAATTTGACGAAAAATAACAACTATTTACTCTTGTAAAATTTTCGAAACAATGCGTGTTTTCCTAGATTATAGCGTTTCCAAAAAGGGGGGAGGGGGAATAAAAGGTGACGAGAAAAAATTCAGCACAATTCTGATGAATGTATTCTTAAAATACAAGACTTTTTTTCCTCTATGACTTTTTCCTAAAGTTTTTCCGAAAAAAAAAGACCTTTATCGGAGAATGGAAAATCTTTTAAACTACGAAATTTAAAAATCTGGAAAAATTCAAACGTATAGGATAATAGTATTATATTCCATAAAATTTAGGTCTCTTGTAATTTTTTTGCAACGAGCATGTTTTCCGAGTTTTCAACAGTTTTTCACGATCAAAAATAAAGTGTGTCACTTAAGAGTGTAACACTTAATAATTTTTTTGTTTTTATCCCATTAAATCAAACTGATCTTAAAAGATAGAGGTCACCAAGGTCTATTTAAAACCATAAAATCACTTTCCATCTTTAAATGCAAGGCGACCGACAACGATACTAAATTTAAAAAAATCAAAAAGTCATAGTAGGCATTTTTTACTCAAGAAATTTTGTTAACAAAACTTGTTCGAAATCATTCAAAAACCCATAGTCCGAAGTTTAGGTAAATTCTTTAAAAAAAAAATGAAATGGGGTTTTGATGAAAATAATCCTTTTCAGACATTTAACTAAAAAGTGTTTCTAAATTTATTTTTTTGAAACAATTTACACAAATAAATAATAAATACAACCAAAAGAATTAAATATTATGTTCTATCAAACCTCCATCAGCCCTAATGCATGCATGCCTCAATTCGCTTTCTGTTATTGTTCATAGCGTTTCGGAGGGTTGCAGGCGTAATTTCAGCGCAAGCTTGCCTAATCCGGTTTTCCATTTGTAGTTTACTTCGTGGCTGCGTTTTGTAAACTTCATTCTTTAGAAACCCCCATAAAAAGAGTCCAAGGGCGTGAGGTCAGGTGACCTCGGAGACCAATGAATAAAAGGGCTATTCCTTCCAATCCATCTTGGAAAGTTGTCGTTTAGCCAATTCCGTACTACTATTGCATCGTGGCGTGGATTGAGTTGAAATATCACATTGTTGTATGCAATAGGGGGCAAGTTTTCAATTTCGATTGAAAATTTAGTTTGCAAAAAAACGTTCCGCATTCAAATTTCCCTCAAAGAAATATGGCCCAATTATTTGTTCATTGAAAATGCCGCACCACACATTCACCTTTTTCTAGTATTTTGAGAGTTACCTGCGCCATTAGTTGTAAATGTAGCTTGTAAATGTAGCTTGATCTGAGAATAAAATATTTTAAAGATTAGGGTTGTTCAAAAACTCTGTCTGACACCAAAGGCAATGTTCTAGCCGCCGTTCTTCTTCTAATGGGTGTAAGAAAACAGGCTTGAAGGGACGTAATTTATTTCCAGAATCGCCAAATTGTATCCTTGGGAACATTTAAAATTGTGGACATTCTCCTTAGGCTACACCTTTGATTTTCCTTCACAAATTGAAGAATTTCTGCATATCTAACCTGATCCCTCACATTTTGGGGGTCGATCTGGATGCCGATTATTAAATTTTGTAGCAGCTTTCCTCGTTGTACGAGAATTATCACCAACTAATACAACAAGTTTCATTTTTCCGCAGTTGTAAGCAGTTTAATTGAAACAGGATATGCTACAACACAAACATTTTTACTTGCAAACTGGTCTGACATTTACAAAATTGTCTCGCTATACTCCGTTTGTCCAAGAGATGCAGTAAGGCCACTCCCCATTTTGCTTAGACCATTGACCAGCTTCACACGCTACAAATTTATAAAAGCGCAAAATTCAAAAATTATTTTGAAAACGCTCCGATCACACACCTAAATTATGTATAATTAATATGGATAAACTCAAATATAAACTATAATAAATATACATTGTTTAACTAAGAATGCCTCGAGAGAAAGTACTTTGAGCATGCTTGTATAATACAAAAAAGAAAATTACCTGCTGCATTTACAGTAAACTCGACGTTTTGTGTCTTAAGGTTGGCTGGGTTCTCTGTACCAGAAGCCTTAAAGATATTCAAAATATTTTCCTTCCCTTTAACCGAAAAATGTTTGCTTTTCCGTTTTTTCGGCGGAGAAAGGGCTTGAGCTTGATTCATAATTAATTTGACAAGAATGAAATTTTAACCTAAAAAGAAAAAGTGGTTCTGATATTTAATCAATATTATAAATCGTTTTTATTGCGTACCTTGATATACACAAATATGCACCACAGTATTGAAAAACACTTTTATTAATAAATAGGAATAACATCAAATAACAACAGTTATTTCTAAAAACCATACATCAGATTTGAGGCTGAAAACGATTTATCTCGGAGAACAAATACCTCATATATTAGCGTTTTCGACATAGTTGGTTGTAATATGGGTTTTAAAAATTCAACCAGTAGAAATATATTCAAATTTAGCGCACATTTGTGGGGAGTGGCTTAGATGAATCTCTTGGGCGAACGGAGTATAGCAACAAAGGAGTCAGAGCAGAGTCAATCAAGTATGTCTAGTGGTAACAGCTCTTCTCGGTGCTCTGCCTTTATTGGCTATAAATGCTGTAAAAGTAAACCGTTTATCCATTATATTTGTGTAAAGTGTCATAACGTCTTTCACAAAAGTTGTCTACCAAAATTTATAAATAATATTCGTATTATTAAAGAAAACAAAATAATATGTTGTAAAACGGAGGAAGAAACATATCTAAATGATGACAGCGAGAAAAGCATGTTAGAGAAAACAATCAGCGAACTTTCCGAAGAGAGTGAAATAAAAAATAACTACATACAAAAACTGAAAAACGACAACAGGTTGTTTATAGAGGATGCAATTAAAACGGAAGAAGAAATGAATGAGCAGATAAGGAGCCACGAAAAAACAATAATTGAATTAAAATAACAAATCTATGAGTTGAAAAACCGCATAAATATATTTAAAAAAGTAACAAAAACCATTGGTACACAAACAAATAAAAATAATAAAGACGCTTCTACTACTACTGATTTAACATTGATAAAACTGAATAAATATGCAACAAATCATACCTGTACAAAAAGACTTGATAAGACAGAAACCTGTATACAGAATGTATCGAAAGAAAATGAACCTCAAGAAATTCTTCAAAACAATTCTCAGGTGAAACAATCATCAAAGGTAAATATACAGGGTGTAAAAAGAAACAATTTGAAGAAAAATAAAATATTAATACTAAGTGACGAATATGGAAGAAACTGCAATAGATTCATAAAGAAATACGGAGAGCTAGACTATGAAATAACCACCATAATAAAACCCGGTGCGCTACTGTGGCAAACAATAGAAAATATTCACGTATTATGTAGATACTATACATTGAACGACTTCGTTATTATAAGTGCTGGAACCAATGACATAAATAAAAATTGTATTCCTTCGTTTAGATTTATTTGTAACAAATTGAAGCTGTGCACACATACAAATATCATATTTACTTCCATTTTATACAAAAGAAATACAGCAAATAGCTTCTTAAAAAACAAATATATAAGTAAATACAATTTCAGGCTTAATGAATTCTTGACAAAGTTTAATAGGTATGCAGAAGGTAACATTTCATATCTGGAATTAAATCCTACAGACATGCAGAAATATAGTCCTGAGTTAATGGCCCAAAGTATAAAAAATTTTATGTCACTCAAAGTATCTACCTAAGAAAAATCTAAAATTTATTCGCATTACTTGCAACGAAGGAGTAAGACTTAACGAAAACACGTCAGTTATAAACTTGAGTGATTCAGTGACAGTCAGCGAAAATCCTCCAGTGGATGTGCTAGTGCAAAGTAAATCAAGTGTGTTGAGAAATAATTTGTCACTAGATCAAGAAATTGTAAGTACCGTATCCCTAGAACATGATCCAGCCCGCCCAATTCATCAAAATATTAATAACAATTTTTTATATCCCAGACTCTCACAAGTGCAGATTGTCGAGTAAATAAGAAACAATTTAAGTTAATGCACATAAACATACAATGTTTAAAAAATAAGTGTAATTCTCTTGAGTCGATTCTGTCAAGTAATGGTTTTAATGTTGCACTGATTAGTGAGCATTGGTTAAAAGATGGAGAGCAAGATTTATATCACTTAGATGATTTTAAGTTAGTGTCTAGTTTTTGTAGACTTAACCACATACATGGAGGTGTGTGTATTTACGTACGAAATGATGTAAATTGCACAAAAATAGATGCTATAAGTTCATTCAACAATGAAAAGCATTTTGAGAGTTGTTGTATAAAAATATCAATTTTAAACTGTATTATTGTTAGTCTATATCGTTCACCATGTGGTGACATAAACATCTTCAAAAACAATTTATACTACGCTCTTCAAATTTTGTGTGATATATATAAGAACTGTAGATTACTCATAGGTGGTGATTTTAATGTAAACTTTCAAGGTGATTCAAAACACTCTAAAGAAATTATTGACATATTTCACTCTTTCGGTCTACGAAAGTGTATTTCAGAGCCCACCAGAGTACAGAAAATATCCCAGACATGTATAGATAATATTTTTGTCAATTTTAACATTATAGATGCCATTGTTGTTGATTATCACCTTTCCGATCACAAAGCTCAAGTAGTTAAATTTATGGATGAATCAAAAAAAGTAAACCCACTATACAAAACGATATTAAATAAAAGTTCTCAAAACAAAGTAAAATTCTCTGATTATTTAACCTCTGAAGACTGGACAGAGCTGTATAACGAAAATATACCTGATAAGGCTACTGACATTTTCTATAATATAATAAATTATTATCACAATTTATCCTTCCCTCAAATTTCTGTTAGAAGTAAACCTACGTACAGAAGCAATGCTGTTTTTTCAAATCCAGATGTAATAGCAAAGAAAGAAGATATTAGGCGGCTTAATAGTGTCATTAAAATGTTTCCCAAATGTGATAAAGTAAGTACACAAATAAAACAAAAAAAATATGAATATGAACAACTAATTATTAAACTAAGAAAAGACCAAGTAAACAAAGAAATAGTAGATTCAAACAACAAACAAAAAACTATTTGGAACATTATCAATAAAAATACTGGTAAAAACAATAATAAAACAGAAGCAGTCTCAATTTCTCCTGACCAATACAATTCTTTTTTCACCGAAATTGCTGACAGATTAATAAATCAAGTGCCCAAATCAAACTCGAGCTACTTGGAATATTTACATAATAATGTTAAAAAAAGTGATCTGTCCATTTTTTTTTTATCCCGCTGAGGAAGAAGAGGTACGAAATATTATAAGATCCTTAAAGAATTCCCAAGCTACCGACCTATATGGTCACAGAGTCGACATGTACAAAGAAAACTTAATATTTTTATCTACCCCACTTACTTACATTATTAACCTCATACTTGTGACAGGCGCATTTCCAGACAAATTAAAAATGGCAAAAATCATTCCCTTGTTAAAGTCAGGTGATATCGAGGATGTATCCAACTATAGGCCAATAGCACTACTTCCTATTTTAACTAAAATATTTGAAAAAATAATAGCTGTTAGAATACTAAATTATTTTGAATCTTGCAATATTTTTACCAACAGACAATTTGGATTCAGGAAAGGTAAAAATACAGCAATGGCAATACTAGAACTAGTCAATTTTATTAGTGAGGGCTTTGAAGAGGGAAACTCCACACTGGCACTTTTTCTAGATTTAAGTAAGGCATTTGATTGTGTTTCCAAAGAGATTTTACTGAACAAGCTGGAGTTCTATGGTTTTAGAGGTGTAGCACTTGAACTAATAAATTCTTATTTAACTAACAGATATCAGTGTGTCATCTGTAAGAATCAATTTAGCAACATGCTGCCAGTACAACACGGTGTTCCGCAAGGTAGTGTACTGGGCCCGCTACTATTTTTAATTTACATTAATGACTTACCTGACGTTATGTCAATTTTCACGGTACTTTTTGCGGATGATACTACTTTCGCGACACAGTTAAAAGATACTGGCAGTAGCGTTGCTGATTCAGAAAATAACATTATAAATAAAGCCTCTGACTGGTTCAATGCAAACAAGTTATGCTTAAATACGAACAAAACAAACACATCACTTTTCTCTACGATTAGTAATACCTCTGACCCTGTAAAATTTTTAGGCCTAACTTTGGATTGTAGGTTAACTTGGCATTCTCATATCAGTGTTTTAATTACGAAATTGTCAAAAAAAATATATGCTATTAGACAAATAAGAAACAAAGCGAACCTAGATGCTGCACTTATTGCATATCATGCACAATTTCACAGTGTTATGACATATGGTTTGATTAACTGGGGTACATCCAACAAAATTCTAGATGTTTTTGTTGTTCAAAAAAGAGCCATAAGAATTTTAGCGGGCGTGAATCAACTTGAAAGTTGTAAACCATGGTTTGTTAAGTTTAACATATTGACTTTACCATCAGAGATAATCTACTGTCACTTACTACATATACAAGTACATCTGAGTGAGTATATCAAGAATGGTGAAACTCATGATTATAACACTAGAAATCGAGATAAAATACAGACACCATGTTTAGTGTTGGGCGATATCGTGATTTTTCAATCACAACGTGAATCGTTACTGTGATTTTCTGATATCAGTGAATTAAAAACGTGATGTGATCACGACTTTTCGTAATACGGCGTTTGGAAAAAATTGTTGATTGCTCTCTAACGGCCCCACACCAGTCTTCAAACTTATCTCGATACCAATTTTGAAGAGCGGGGGGTGATACTCCTTAAAATTATATATTTACCCTTATCAAAATTTTGAAGAGCGGGGGGGAGATTCCTCATACTTCTAGTACTTATGGTCCTATTTTACCATTATTTAATCATCTATTAACAATCAGTTCGGCTATTTCTCCCATTCCACAAATATTTGTCGAAATATTGATGCCTCATTCGTACAATTTTCAGCAAACGACACTTTTAAAGCGAACAAACATTGTTAATCCTCTTCATCAATCTACTCCACGTAGCTGCCTCTGCTCGGCAACAAATGCATATAAATATCAGTACAGCATAAAACGCATATCTGCCTAATAATATATTTATATCGTAAAAAATATATTTGTGTACAAAAAGTCGTGATCACGTCACGCTTTTCTATCAACCTTAATCACAGTCGTTACCTGTGATTTTTTAATATCAGTGATTAAATCACAGTTCGTGATATATCGCCCATCACTAACCATGTTAGAGATTGGCCTATACAAAGCGAATTACAGGTTGACCATCCTAGAATGGCCAACGAGATTAGGATGCGCAGTAGTTGAAACCACCCCACCTTTACGGAGCTCACTTGTTTATGTTCCTTCCTCGTGTAAACATCGGTACAGTATTGAGAAAAGTGCTCGTAGTGTATAACTTATATTTAACACATGGTACCTATTATAAGTATCTACTTATAAACATTAATGTTACGTGTACAAAGAACTGTTGTTCAATCGAAAACATCAATTAGCCTGCGACATACCCGAATTGTTGGTAAATAAGAGAGCACCTTTTACTTGAACTTCTTCCCCCGACTGTACTACGTTCATAGTTACGAAACTTGTCTCTATTCAACAGCGACGATATTTCTTCTCTCTCTGCGCGGCTCCCGCGGCTGTTGGCCATCCTACAATGGTTTACTTGTAACTTTGGAATTAACTTGTTTAATTCACTTCCAAATAGTGTTAAGGAATTGCCGACTAGACAATTTAAAACCCAATTAAAACATTACAGATTTTAATTATATGTAAACTTATATTTTTATATGTTATTGGCATATTGTTTTTTATGATATTGACTATGTATATATTGATGTATATTTGTATGTATGTATGTATATATATATATATATTAATTGTTTGTTATATTCTTTTGTGCATTATGTATGTCGTTTACTTATATTTAATTACTTACATTTGCATCTTGTTTTTCATAAATTCTTGACTATATTAGGAGTATTTCCTAACGTTTTAATTTTTGGTATTCTAACTGACATGTCAATACACTACGGTGCAATTAATTTTGACAAATAAATTATTATTATTATTATTATATATTTATCAAAACGAGAAATTTAAGATCGGAAGTTTTTTCATCAAGACCTCATTTTTTAGAATTTAACTAAACTTTGAAGTTAGGGTTTTTGAATTATTTGATTAGAAAATGCCTACCATGATTTTTTGATTTTTTTCACACGATTTAGTATCGTAGATGGCCTTGCATTTAAAAATGGAAAGTGATTTTGTGATCTTAATTAGTCCTTGGTGACTTCTATTTTTTAAGATCAGTTTGATTCAAATCGGACAAAAACAAAAGAATTAGGTATTACACTGTTTGTATATTTTTGAATTTTGGATTTCATGATAACTGCCGATTTCGTGAAACATATGTCAATACGCAAAGGAGGTATTTAGAGGCAGGCATATAAGGTGGAAAAAATTTAGGCACATTTTTTATCCTGAAGAACTGTTGAAAATTCGGAAAATATGCACGTTAAGAAAAATGTTAAGAGACCAAAGTTTTAAATATATTAACCCATGCGTCTGAATTTTTCCAAATTTTTAAATTCCATAGTTTACGAAATTTTCCATTTTACGATAAGGGTCTTTTCTCCGTGTTTTTCCGGAAAAACGTGCACAGAGTGCATTTTAAGGAAAAGTCATAAAGGAAAGCTAGTCCTGTATTTTAAAAATACATTCACCAGAATTTTTCTGGTTTTTTCTCGTCACTTTTTAGTCCCTCTTCCCTTTTTGGAAAATTTTACAAGTTGTTATTTTTCGTCAAATTATCTAAAATTTTGTTTTTTAAATTTCCCTCAGTTTTGCTAGTTAACAAATTAACAACAAAGTCATTGCGGGAAAATAGTGGTAATTTTTTTTTTTGAGTTTGATCTAGACATCAAAACGAATAGAATCGACAAAATTTCGTGAAGATCTATTCATTCGGTTAACTTTTTAGTCAGAAATGCTAATTTGCCTACACTATAAATGGATTTGAACTTCCACCTTTTAATTTGTTCCCGGTTTATATTCACATAACATGCAATGGGCCTTGAATGCCACTGTATAGTTAGTAGTTATCAAGTGTGCTATTTTTAGATAAACGTTGATCAAATAATTTTTTTATCGCCGCACATAGACATATTAGGTGTATTATGATCGCAATTTAAGTTAGAATCAAGGATCCCATTTCATTTTCAATTGTCTGGCCGGTCTAATCAGATCATTTGAACAGACGTTGCGTCGTTCAAGTAAATTGATTTTAAAATCGAATTTGAATCCAGTGGCGCAACTTTAAATTTCGTGCCCGGGTGCAACAAGAAGAAATCTTCCGCTCTCCTCTATCTTAGAATTAGTTTGCGGAAAGTTGTAACACTTGTTGCATGTGAAAAATGATTTTAAATGTACTTCTATTAAGCCAATATTTGGAATAAATTGAAATGAAAAGATTTAAATGCGGTATAATTAATAGATCAGTCGACTCACCTGAAGGAAGTTCGATTTTAATTTTTCGAGCAACTTCGTCGAATCTTATTACATAATGTAGTGTACAACTCCGTTCCCGGTCTGGCACGATTAAAGGTGACTGTTGAGAACTGCTGCATATGCAATCTAGCGCTGGGTCTTCATTATAATTTCGATAGCATGGTATAGTTAGTTCGCAGGGTTGGGTTGGCTTTTCAAGAAGTAACCCACAAATATTCGTTAATAGTTGATATGTGCTAACGCTGCCAAGACAAAGGATAAATATTAATCAGAATTAGCACTATGATCACTTCTTTTCGAAATATTTTACCTTTCTTTTTCACCACCGTTCAGTTAGGTACCGCCTGGCGCCGGGCACGAAATTATAATGACGACTCAGCGTTGGATTGCATAGGCAGCAGTTTTCAACAGCCTTCTTTAAATCGTGCCAGACCCGGAACGGAGTTGTACATGTACACTACATTATGTAATAAGGGAGACGAAGTTGCAAAGAAAAATTCAATATTGGTTGAGTATGAAAGTACGAAACCGTAGAGTGCAACCAATTTTTTTTTAAACTTTCAACTCCTGAGTCAATTTTATCGAATTGTAAGTCGGAATTTCCTACTTACAAATCGGAAAAATATAATTTCGACTTTTAACTCGAAGTTTTCGACTTACAAGTTGAAATGTTCAATTACAAGTCGGAAAAATACCATTTCAGTTGTTATAATCTTAGCACCACCAGAACCTGTACAATAGATATTATGACAATAGATAAAGTAGAGTAAATGCTTTGAGGACACTGGAAGGCATATCGCATATTTTTTGTAATATGGTGTTGTAGTTATTATAATTCGTCGTAGGCTTCATTTTATTTCTTTCAAGCGTTCCATTTACTGTTTAAATTTGATTCTGTTAATAAGCAAACTTAATTTAGTACTTTATGCATTTATTTGAATAGACTTGAATGATCTAGAAACCATCGAATCAGTAATTATTTTATAGGTATCAGCATGTAGGTAGATGGTTGAAATATTTGAAATGAATGTATAATGTTATGGCACTGGCAGTTATGCCAGTGCCTAAAGCACACCTGAATAAGAAATATTTGAGGTTTTATACCCAAAATGTAATAAAATGCCACACTGCTAACAATAGCATAAACAAAAGTAAAATATCATGAGTAGTTACGTTTTGATGGCCAAAATGTTATTCCCCATTTTAGCCACCAGTTTTGACCTTAAATGCAATAATGTGGCTTTTATACTAGCCACTATAACCTAAAATACTCAATCCTTTTGGTTACTGTAACTTCATGATGTCCAAAGTACAATATCTCGTACTGCTTCGATAGTTATAACAACTGAAATGGCATTTTTTTGACTTAGAAGTCTGCATAATATTTGTCCTGCTCGTGTCGAAAATTCCCATTTGCAAGTCGGAGATTCCTGCAGAGCACTGGAGAATTCCTACTTAGAAGTCGAAAATTTCTACTTACAAATTTGAAATTCCTACTGAGAAGTCGGAATTATATTTTTCTGACTTATAACTTGGAAATTCCGACTTTTAAGTCGAAAATTTCGTGTAGAAGTCGGCATTTTTCCTGCTTGTGTCGAAAACTCCGATTTGCAAGTAGGAAATTCCTACTTGGAAGTCGAAATAAATTTCTTCGAGTTATACTCGGAAATTCCGATTTACAATTCGAAAATGTTTACTTAGGAGTCGGAAAAATTAAAAAAGATTGATCCTTCTACGTTTTTATATGAACGAAATATATTACAAAATATCACGAAATAATAAGAAAGCAAACATATTGACAATTTATAGTGAATGAATAAGCATATCGTTGTTGACATAATTTAAGAAAATATTCGATTAGAATTTTTATTAGTCATTTTCAGTTATCTTGGCACCTAGGTCATGATAGTCGTAAGGATCAAGTAATATGCCGTATTTAGCAGTTCATAGGAAGGTCATACATTTTATGTATTTAACACAATTTAAATGAAAAATCAAGGTGTCGCCAAGTCTCAGTGAATTCAACGCTCTGATTGTATGCTACAGATTTTGTGAACAGAAAAATGTTTCTCATGTCATTAGACCAACCAGAATTTCTATATTAATCTATGTTTATAAAGTTTATTAAATGTAAAGTAGTTTAATGTCCAGGGATGAATATTATCAATGGATATAAATCGTAAGACTTTAGATCAGATATTTTGCAACTAAATAATGAAATATTTGTTTTATGATACTCATGTTATTAGTTTTTTAAAATATGAAATGGAAAATATAATAGGGTACCTTTAGCAAATTTTAGACAGCTGTAGCTTTATCCAAAATCATCATATCGTGACAAACCAAAATTAAAAATGATTTTATCAGCTTCGGTTAATATATCTTATGATTTATCATTCTAAATTGCATATTTTTGAAAATGTTTGTAAAGAAATAAACATTTTGCAAAATTATCTAAAATTTACAAAAATAGATGTTTTTTTAGAGTATACAGGGTGCCTCACCGGAAACTGAATCGATCGATATAGAGAAAAGTACGCATCAGAAATGTATGAAAATTTAGATAGTTACTAATGTCGGTGTGGCCAATCCAACTAAAATAATTAGAAGCATGGGGCACTTCCGGTTATACCGGAAGTCGATACCAACTTGCTTATTTTAAATGGAACACCCTATACATTTCCGACTTGTCGAGATGACAATAAAATTCTGAGTTCAGGCATGTAGCACACCCTATATCTAAACTCAGTAGTTTCGAAGATATTTGACATTTTATAAAAAAAAATGACAAGTGCAACGGTTTACAAGAACCGCTATAACTTTTTCTGTGTAGGACATCCTCATTTGCTCTTTGGCACGGAGAAAGAACACAAGGAGAACTACATTCTACAACAACCTAAACAAGTTTTCGCGGTTTGAAGTTGACAAAATGTAACGCGAAAAACGGAACACTTGGTATGATATTATTGAATTTATTTCAGTTGTAGAACGTAGTTCTCCTTGTGTTCTTTCTCCGTGCCAAAGAGCAAATGAGGATGTCCTACACAGAAAATGTCATAACGGTTCTTGCAAACCGTTGCACCTGTCAAATTTTTTATAAAATGTCAAATATCTTCGAAACTACTGGGTTTAGATATAGGGTGTGCTACATGCCTGTACTCAGAATTTTATCGTCATCTCGAAAAGTCGAAAATATATAGGGTGTTCCATTTAAAATAAGCAAGTTGGTATAACCGGAAGTACCCCATGCTTCTAATTATTTTAGTTGGATTGGCCACACCGACATTAGTAACCATCTAAATTTTCAAAAATTTCTGATGCGTACTTTTCTCTATATCGATCGATTCAGTTCCCGGTGAGACACCCTGTATATACACTCAAAAAGTGAATCCCGTCGGGATCACGTAGCTTAGTATACCTCAAGAAAAGACAATTATTATAATTTTGCCATTAAAAATATATATTTTTTTATAATAACTAGTAAATTTTAAGCTTTTTTCGAAGTTCAGCCTGTCTTCAAATTATTATCAGTGAAATGCGAAAATATTCATCACGATCGAGATGCCGACAAATCAGTGTTACCAGACAGCTTAGATGTTCCATGCGATTACTTAATAATAAGTATGATCACTGTCTATTTTTCACTTACATTTTGATCAAAAAGCACTTTTTAGATTACCAAGTGGACCGTTTAGCGATTCCATTGAACAGTCTCCGGATAAAAATAGAATAGATTTGAATCTTGGGACTGTTGTTCTACATGGTTTTCAGAGAATGGCTCAGTACGAGAAATCATTATTGAAAATAGCCATTATTCGTATTCACCGGATGTCTCAAGTTTCTCTAGAAGGTTTTTGACCCTTTTAAATAAATATGTAAATAAGTAATAGTTTACTGAAATACAGCAAACACGAACTGCGGATAAAAAGAATATGAAATCATTACAAACAGCAAAGCTGTAGACAAGATCATTCACGTAAATATAATATAGTAAAATTTAAGTAGGTACAGGTACAGGGCTCTGTGAAGTTGCCCCCCCCCCATTTGTGAAATTATAACATTTTTTAATTCGAATCGTTTGCTCGCGATTGCTCGTCTATTCCCTTTCGTTTGCTCGTGGCCTAAATTAGGATAAACACAGAGGGGGGTTGGAATTGTAACAGTCCCCCCATCTTCAGTGCCCAGTTCATTTGCTCGTGTTTGCTCGTCTATTGTTTTCGTTTGCTCGTCATTATTTAAACGAAAAAACCAAAATTCCTCGTGCTATTCGTTTGCCCTGTTTGCTCGTCTATCATCTTCGTCTGCCCGTGGTAACTTACAAACGAAAAAAAAAAAAATGGGAAAAGGAGGAATTATCTAAATGTACTCAGCTAAAGTATATCTCAGATTAGAATGCAGTTGTTTACGTTATGAGGGGAGAACAGTTTACACTTCCCAAGTAAGGGGAATCCCCATCTAGACCGTCTCAAGGCCATTGGTACACAAAATAAAAATTAAAGGTTTAAATTCACATTTGGCGATCTTATAAATACATTGAATTTATTTAATTTAATTTGCAGCATAAATCTTCTTATTTTATTGCAGTAAGAATAAAATACACTAAATCCGTTCTGATTTACTCATTTTCCCTGCGTAAACTTGGCTTGCAAATGTACCAATCAGGACACGCATTCCCTATCTTTAGAACCACTGGATTTTAAACTGAGCACGTTTCATCTTCGTGTTAGTTGCTCGTCATTTACTCGTTACTACTGCTTATCTTCTAATTTCAAAAACGGGGGGGGGGGGGGCAACTTCACAGAGCCTAGGTATAGATGTAAAGATAAAAATTAAATATACGGGTTGAATTGGAAATCTGCCTCTTTTTGAAATTTTTTGGAAAAAAACAAAGATATGAGCAAGATACATTTTGCATTCATCATTAATATGCAGATTCGGAAAATACAGTTTAGGGTATAGGAATAACGATGTAATTGACCACGCCCCGCTAGTTCCATAAATCGTGAAAGCAGAGGCACACAATGCATTGAATTTAGTACTGCATGAACTAAGGATAGGTGCGGACGTAGGTAATAATTTCTAATACGAAACGAGACAATATCTCTTCGTCAAAAGCGAAGAAGTTATTTGTCACATTCTTGACAAATAGTTTCTTTTATTGAAAGCATTTCTGCAGTTTCTTTTTTAGCCGTAAATGCTATGGGAATAAAATAATAATTCTTATTAAAACCGAAATGAAAATAGAACATTAAAATAAAATTAAATAAGTCGGAAACTAAAATCAACTAATAATTATCAAACAATAAATTAATGAAGTAAGAATTCAAACAAATCACCTTATTGTGCCAAACAATAGCCAAACCGATTATACAATGAACCTCTCATATCATTGAGTTGATTTGGAGTAATGCTTGTACAAAGTTGAATAAGTTTTTCCCGTAATTCAACTAAATTATTGGCTCGTTCAAACGCATGTTTGTACGCGATTTCCTTTAAAAAGCCCCACAGAAAGAAATCATGGGGTGCTGGATCAGGTGACCTGGGGGGCCATTTTATCATTCCCCTCGCAGCTATTAAATGATTGGGAAATGTTCTTTCCAGAAAATTAATAACAGTTAAGGTATTGTGACTTGGGCAGCCGTTGAAACCAAATGTCGTAAAAGTTGACGGGAAGATTTTAAACTGCAGGAATTATTTGGTTTTGCAAAAGCTCTAAATATTCACTGCCATTTAAATCGCCATCGATTAGCAGTGGGCCTATAATATGATTGTCTAAAACTCCCGTCCAAACGTTCAACTTTTGAGGATACTGAGTTTGCACAGCAACACTCAAATGTTTATTTTTCCGAGACCAATATCGTACTACGGATGGATTGTGTTTCCTATGTAACGAAGAGGATGATTCATCTGTAAACAATATTATATTCTTTAGGAAGTTTTCATTCTCATTCATTTTATCATGATTTCACAAAATTCCATCCGTTTGAAATTGTCCTCGGGAAATATTTCCTGCGTTGTTTGAACTTTTAAAACAACTGTAGGTATCCATTTCTTCTCAAAATATTTCTTACAGTTCTTTCCTTCATGTCAAGTTCATCAGCAATTTGCCTGCTAGAACAAGGTTCATTAGTTTCAACGAGTGCACAGACATTAGTTTCGCGAATTTCACGTTCTTCGCTCATTTGTTGATGACGAGGTTCGGGTTGACAGCATTTTTTACAATAATTCACGACACACCCAAAATTCTCAAATTTTTTAATAGTGTATGAAATTATGCTAGCTGAGGTGATTGGTCTGTCTTGATATGCCACAGTAAATAAATTTATTGTGTCTTCAGTGGAATGGCCCCCGAAGTACCACTTCACAATTTGCACTTTTTCTGCAGTTGTATAAACACACGGCATTTTAATAACAAAATTAAGATTAATTTATTTTATTCCCACAAGTCTAAACAGCTACGCTATTAAAAGCAGAATGGGTGCGCTGTTCTCAACTCGACACGGTCAAGCGATGGCGCTATTGTTTTATACCAATGCCCTGCATTATTCTACGACAAGACGTGGTTTATCTGCGCAGAAACAAGTTTACGTACCTTAAACTAAATTTGCTGAATCTGCATAAAATTTAAAAAACTTACGTGTTTCCGCCCCTAAGAAACACCCTGTAAAAAGCCGTAGGTTCCAAACAAATTATAACAAGCGATAAACCCTTTATTTAATAACTTTCTGAACAGTTAACAATACTTCCTGTAATTAAAATACACTTTTACTGGACTAAAATAACCATTGATAATGTTTACTACTTGATAATTACATTTTGTATTTACCTCGGACTTCTAACCTTCACTTGTCAATACAAACTTCTCCCCTCCCGCCATGGATCTCGCCTTTATATATCCAAGTAGAGACATCTAAAAAATTCCAGTAGGGTTGACAACCTTTCTTGTATTTGTATAGTATTCCAGAACAATGCAGAAGTTCTAGGTCCATCTACAAACGTACCACTAGTGTCTAAGAGATGGCGTGCATTACAGGCTTGCATTACTGGCTGCCTAACCATGGGTATTTAACCACACATGGTGCTTTCAGCTCCTGCCCCTAGGGGGCGCCAACGCTTAACGATATAATATATTAGAAAGAGACAATCGAGATGTGTTATCGCCAAATCATCATGACTGCGTGGTCCACTCTCACTTCGTGGTGCCGGGTTCGCTTCCCGACCATGGCAGTGGGAATTTTTAGGAAGTAGAAAAATTAATCATAGAATACTCATATATTGGGTATGTGTCCATTGTCTTGAAATGTCTACCTCGGAGAAAGTTACTTCAGGGATACAGGTGGTTGTATTACCCATGCTAATGTAATACAACAATACAATATAATTTGTCACAAAAATTCTTCTCTTCATTATATTGCCTATATAAAACACATAAGGAGTAATGGTATTCATATTTTGTTTTGTGTACCCCTGAGTTTAAAGAAATATGGGAAATTAGAAATATCGTTAACAAACGTCAAAAACATAAGAGGATTTGTCCTCCATCCCTGAGGTACTTCTTTTGTCGCACAATTCATATTGAAATTGTACATATTGGGTGGCAGTATTCTAATGTTGGCCGGCAGATTGTACAAAAAACATGGGTAACAATTTTTTTGACGATTAGTATGCCACTGTGCCAAACACTGTCGAAAGCTTTATAGATGTCAAGAACGATGGCAGCAATACAGGGTGTAATTAGTGTCATGTCATTAAAAAAAAACTGGTGGTAGGGAACGACAAGACAAACAAAAAACCTTATATAACATGGGGTCTAAAGCTCATAGTTTTGGAGAAAAGAAATAAACAAAAATTTCGCAAATTTTCAATAAAATTTTTTGAGAACTGCTGGAATATTGAGGTAGGTTTAGATCTAGATCTGATCTGAAGAAAACCATACTCTAACTCTCCCTTGTGCAATATTTTAGTTACTGTGGGTGTTTCGTTATGTACACACGTCCAACCCGCCGTTCGTTGTTTTTGTTATTTTTGAATTTCGCTTCATTGTGTATTTATAGTTAAGATTTATTTTATTGACTTACCGTTCAAGTTGTCAAATTCTTGTTTGCGTACAGACACAACTTGTTCGTTCTTTTTGTATTCCTTTTTGGCTTTTGTACCAAGTTTTATATTTTTCTTTATTGACAACGTTAGTTAATAGTTTAGTGTTTAGGGTTGAACGAAGTGCGTATGTCCTTAATTCGACGTACCGAACTGTGTATTGATGCAGATGCAGAGATTTTGAATAATTTAGGTAGGTAGTAAGCTTTTAACCCATTTATGTTACAAATGTTAATAAACCACATTTAAATTTTCTAAATTATGAACAATCCAATATTTTGTTCCAAATTAAAAAACACACATGTAAAGAAATGCTCTGTTTAAACCTCTATGGCCATTATTTGCTTGCAATTGTGCACGAAGAGAGAACGAATTGTTTACCTCTCTATAATTGCCTCAGTTCAGTTGAGGCGGTCCATCAAAGGTGCTTTGACACAGCAGACCACCGCGTGTGCCGGCGAGCACTTTTTTATGACTTCTCAATTGTTGTCTACCATAATATTAAAAATGTTGACCTAGATCAGTTTTTTCCCAAGTGCCCCTAGAGGGAAAAAGTCAAAGGTTTTTTGTTTGTCTAGTCGGTCCCCATTACCAGTTTTTTTAATGACATGAAACTGATTACACCCTGTGTATGGACCACTAAGTTTTGCTGTTTATATATTTGATGTGATAATTGTTAGGGAGTGTACAGTGGAACACTATTCTCAAAATCCGAATTGATGCCCTGGGATAGCAAGTCCAACTTCGTTGTGTAATATTGTTTTAACCCACACAATTATAACTAGTTTAATAATAATAATCGTACCGGTACTTCTTTATGTTGCATTATACCGGGTGGCATAAAAGTATGGGAACAGCAGGATAATTTGAAAATACGAATCCTAGAGAAACACTTAAAATACAAAAGTTGTAGGAAATTTCCCTCGGTACCTGGAGGTGACCTTGAATTTGACCTTGACCGTGACTTCCAAGGTCATTTGAAGGTCAAGTCGATTTTTTCACCGTCAGATAGTCTACAACTTTTGAATTTAATTTTTGTTTCTAGGATTCGTATTTTTGAAGTTATCCTGCTGTTCCCATACTGTTATACCACCCGGTATGTAGTTTCTTTTGCAATTTTTTATGGGATCAAATATCGTTTAGAGTACTATATCTTAGCTCACCAATTTTATATATGTTTTCGGGGACAACGATATTTCAAGAAATCTAAAAAATACTATTTCTGAACAAAAAAATTGTATTTTTTGAAAGGGCATATTTTGAAAACTGTTAGAGCTAGAACTTTTTTTACTTTGCATTAAATTTTATCAGCGTTTTTCCTCTTGAAGCTAATATTAATGTGGGACCCATAGAATAGAAAAATTCACGATGATATCTGTGATATTTGAACTTTTTTCAAAAAGAAAATCCCGAATTACCAACTCAAAGGTTTATACCAAAAATAAAATTATTTAGCAGAAACACTAACAATTAATTTTACGTTAAAAATGAATAACGAAAAATATCGAGGAATAGGTAGAGCTCCCCCGACACTTCTCATGACACGCCACTGATCGCGCTTATAAAAAATAGGATTCTATTTCGAAAAACAAAAAATGTAACATTTAATTGTTTCGGTTCAAGTACCGCAGTCTATTTTATTTTATTGTTCAGATATCGAGTGACAAGCAGCCTGACAGCAGTTATTAGAGAGGTTGTGGTGTGGGAGACAATGCTGCACTCGAAGCTCGTTTATTTTTTTATCTTCACCAGAATAGATTTCACCGTTTTGGTTAGATGGTAACGGGAATATTTTCCGTGTACTCTCAATGTGGAAAGGAAGGTGTTCAAGTCGTGACTAGTTGTATTGTGGGTCATCTAATCTAAAGGCGAATCGTCTACGTTTGAGAGTTTGTTTTCTATTTGAAGGCAATAACCTCGTTCAGCTAACGTATCTGTTATGCTTTACAGTGTAGTGCCATTCGTATTTATCAATTTCTTGCTTGTTTAGTTAAATATAAAGGATCTGTGGTCTTGATCATCTGGTTTTATTCATATTTTATCAAAGTTTAATTTTTGGATCTCGTTTTTTTACTCGTTGTACTGCCTTCGTTATATTTATTTATGAGGCTGGCAAATCAAAGCAACTTGCTTACCATTAGAAAATAATGTACAGTTTATTCATGGATGTAATATTTCCCATAGTCTATTCCTAGATATAATATATAATTTAACTGCCTGCTATTAGCATTGACCATAATCTCCGGTCCAGAGGCTGGTTCAAACATACCTGTATGAATAAACAAAATTTCAAAGAAAGAATTGTTTATTTACCAGTCAGCTCTTTCTAATATGGTCAGCTGGTCGACCAGGAATTGTTCTCAACCAAGTCGATTTCTGATGCGCGACGATTAACTATTAGCTGTTGCTTATGCATCCTACTAGAGTATAAAGATTACTGTACTGCTGCCGAGGACTTCTGCTCTCTCTGTACATCTCCCTTGATGTACAATCCGTGCATGTTAGCAATGCCTTTAATGAGCAAGTGTCAGTTGGTATATTTTCTTCGCATATTAGGTGTTCAGGATGTTCGCATTACGATGGACTGATCTCTATAAATGTATAATCAACTCGTGATCACTTTTTATTCCCGACAGAACGAGGAGGGTATATACTGTATGTGTTTAAGGAGTGATCTTGTTTTTTTTGTCTGTTGTAATAACTAAAACGAACGCAACAGTTTTTGTGCGGTTTTGTGTAGACTAGGGGTTAGATAATTTTTTAGAGCAGGTTCTTAGTTACTGGTTAGTGTACTGAAACACCAAGGGTTTTTTTAAGTTTTAATGTAATTGAATCTAAGCAAGGCAAAAATTATGTGTTGGGCCTTTTGTTACCAAAAGGTACTACACCTTTTTGGTACACTTTACACTTTATGATAAGGTTTTATGTATATGCGTTTACTATTTAGTTTTTCTTCCACATTCACGTATAGGCTGGTGCCAAAGCGGATTTTGAAGGCTAAAAAAAGAAAAAAATTATTAACAGGCAAGGACCATCTGAAATATATATTTAAGAGAAAAAACGAAAATTAAACACGAAATAAAGTGAAATTGTTCTGTTTAGGGGTTGAAAGTGTTTTTTTGCGATTCTCTGCGAAACGTGACCTCCTAGCGGAAAATGTCCGTCACAAAAGTTGTAGATAATAAAAAAAAATCGAAAAATTTCATATATCATAACCTCAATTTTTCCGAGAAAATGGCGGAAAACCGATTTGTCGGTTTTTTATTTTTTTTTTTCTCGTAAAATAATTCAATTTACATGAAAGTATACTTTTTTGCATTGAATAGGCGTGATTTTTTTTGGAATCTGGGAAACAAGTTGTTTCCGAGATATTTACATTTTTTAAGAGAAATAGAATCTTCCTCAGCAAACTTCATTGGTGTTTTTTTCGATTTAAATATTCTATCAGGGCTCATTTTAACCGTTGAAATGTCTACTTTAAAATGGTCTGTATATGTTGTTTATTTTTCATGAAACCTCTTAAAGTTGAGAAAAAGCAAAAAATGACTTTTCGGATCACGAATTTTTCTATACCATATATATTATTTTCAATTTTACTAATTATTTCTGTTAATAATGGATTAAATTTCAATGACAGAATTTACTTTAATGTAATATTACTAAAGTTGAATGAATATAATTAAAGAAAATGGCGGAAACCACCCTGAAACATTTAAATAAATAACAAATTAATAAAAAAGCTTTTAAGTTATGCATATAAACGTGGTAGACAAATTTACAAAATTGTGAATTCTTTTTCGAGTTGCTGGAAAATGAAAAAAAAAACAATAGTTAAATTATTATTGAGTAACAATTTTTCAAGGCAAAATACTAGCTAGTATTTTTTTAAGAAGATTCAGACCAAATAACCATTGCAAAAAACGGATCTCAACATATAGCTGGTAGTTATTTAACCTCATCACTATCAATTTAACATGTAAGCAAGTGCCATATTCGCTTCTAGGCTAGAGATTTCATGCGCTACCAACAGAAATTATTTAAATGAAACTATGAAAAGGACACCCGTGGCAATGCGCCGCGCATTCATAACTCTTATTTGTGGCAAATCGGGATCGGTGAATTAGATTGCAAACTTGGCTTGGTTATTTGGACGAGCCCGATAACAAAAAAGCTAAGCAATGGAGCAGAGCTAGGTGAACTCGTACCCAAATTTATACCACACAATTCAGACTTAATTCCTGAAAAATGCAGGTGTGAAAGTGGTTGTAATACACAAAGATGTGGCTGCCGAATACACGGCTTAGAATGTACCAATTTATGCAGTAATTGTCCTGAGAACTGCTCAAATAGAGATAAAGAAATATTTGAAGACGTACGTGATTCGGAAGAGATTATTGATGAAGAGCCAGCAAATAGTCTTGATCTTGAAATTGAAGAGCTCGAAGAAGTCTTTCTCGAAGATCCTTCGAAAGTTTTATTGATGAAAAAAAGACAACCACAGTGCAAAAGATCTAAAATTCACTAGAATTTATAATTTTAAATTTTTTGATTTTTATAAAAAAAATGACAAAACAATATATTTCTGAAGACGAAGCGTGTCAAAATTTGTAAAAAATAATCAATGAATTAATTGTTCTTCTTAATAATTATGTATTCAAATTATTTCGTTCAAATATACCTAAAACAGATAACTCATCCTTATACTATTTATTTAGTGAAAAAATAGTTAAATGTACGTTAATAAAAATGCATACTGGTCCAGCGAGTCTTAACTGTAGCTCATGGCTTTCAGTACGGTACGGTGCATTGCCATGAAAAACTTAAGTTTCAGAATGTTTTCCCCACTTTTTCATTAAATTCATTCAACTTTAGTAACGTTACATTAAAGTAAATTCTGTCATTGAAATTTAATCCATTATTTACATAAACAATAAAAAAAATTGAAAATAATATACAATATTGAAGAATTCTTGATCCGAAGTAATTTTTTTGTTTTTTCTCAATTTTAAGCGGTTTCGTGAAAAATAAACCATCAACATATATAGACCATATTAAAGTAGACATTTCAACGATTAAAATGAGCCCGGATAGAATATTTAAATCTAAGAAAACACCAATAAAGTTTCCCGTCGAAGATCTACAACTTTTGTGAAGGACATTTTCCGCTGGGAGGTCGCTTAAAATCGCAAAAAGCCACTCTTAACCCCTAAACAGCACCCCAATTTCACAATTTCACTTTATCTCGTGTTTAATTTTTGTTTTTTCTCTTAGATATAACCTTAACTAAATTTTTCAGCTGGTCCTTGCCTGTTAATAATGTTTCTTTTTCAAAAAGGTATTGGCACCGGCCTAATAGAGGAGTGGGAAGTATTGTAATCGTAAAAAAAATAAAAAAATGTATTGTTGAAGTAGGTTTAGAATGTCATAAAACGTCGAGATTTTAGATTTGAGGAGGGAAAATTTGCCACGCACGCTTACTCTGGAACGGTCTAAGATATTAATTTGAAATTTGGTACACGTATATGTTATAACGAGATCTAGAACTAGATTTTGATCTTATTCCATTAAAGGATTGTGAGACAAAATTGAGGTAAATAAGTAAAGCAAGCTAGTCCAAAAAACCAGGCGTTTAATGTATAATAATTCGTTATATATTTATACTAAAAGACGAGTTCTCGAATTGTTTTATGTTATCTGCCACTCCCACTCTATTTTTAGAAGATTTACAAAATAAAATGGAAATATTGGCTTGAAATTTGGTACACGTATAATAATATATTATAAAATCTAAAACTAGATTATAATTTCAACTTATTCCGCTGAATGGTTGGGTGGTAAGTAAGAGTACCTATATAAGTAAAACGAGCTAGAAAGAAGTCAGATTTGGTGTATATACTAGAAACCAAGTTATCAACCTTTTGTTATGACATCTGCCACCCCCACCATCGTCCCCACTCCATTAATAAAGTGGTTAATAAAATAATATTGTGGTTTAGTGTATGTACGAGAACCAAAATTCTCAAAACATTTTTTTACATCGTTACATCAACCAACCTGATGTAGACTATTTCAAATATTGTTTTGTTTCCACATACTGGAGTGCGAATATGCAACATGTTTCCCATAAAAGAGACTTGGATGGGAAATCAGGATGTGAAAGCAGTTATTCCTTAGGCAGCTTAGGCGAAATATGCAACATGTATAATTTTCAAAATTGCATCTGTCACATATGAATTGGCTTACAAATGGACAGCATTAAACAGAAAGGAACCAACACACTCAGCTAAAATCAAGAAACAAGCTTGCAAAGAAAGGTTTTGCATCTTAATTACAATATTGAAACTACACCATTAAATTCTAATATGGAAAATGAGTTGGACTTTTTCAGCTGAACACACATTACGATATTCTACATTTAAATAAATTAAGAAACAAATGTTTTAAATTTTGTGGGTTGGTTTTTTAATTTTGTGGGTTGGCTCCTTTCTGTTTAATGCCGTCCAAATTTAGTGTGTTGTAAGTCATAATTTTGTTCAAGTTTTCAATAAAACCTTAAATTTATCAAAACCTTATTTCAGCAACACCATATAAAAAAATCTGTTCTGCTAATCCATCAGATGCAATGTAAAATTAGGTCAAGATTGTGCAGTCAATGACCATGCTGACGCAGTTCTAAGAACTGCATAACCATATAAATGTCCACTTTTATTTTTTGCAAGCTATTTTGCAACCCAAAGCTATATAAAATTTTCTTCATCGACAGCCGACAATTTTTTTTTAATTATTAGAAATAAATACTGTAGCCTAGTTTCGACAAAGGGATATTAAAAAATATTGTCTGTTTAGGGATTAGTTTAATAAAACATCAATAAAGCGGGGGACGTAAAATATAATAACTGTACTGATGAAGGCACTCATGATAAAGTTATTACAACTGATAACGGAAGATACAGTTTTATTAATAATCATAATAATCATCTGTTTGTTCCATCCTAAAATTAATATTTGCACTGACATTCGTTTTTAAATTAAACGAATAGAGTTAGAGAATTTATTTTGAATCTTAAAATAATCACTTATACAACAATGTAAAGTGAGCACTTTTTATCATTAGAAAATTCTTAACAATACGTATGACAAAAAGATGAAGTAAAAGTTATTTCATGTCTCGTACAAGATTATTTTGAACCTTTTTGCCAAATATTGCCAAAATGAAACGACGTTTTTTTATCCCATCTTTACCATCATCCTGTCGTTTAATCTTAATTGAATTTGAAAAATGATATCAAACTTGAATCAAGACACATATAGTTGACTCCGTATATTTAATGCACATAATAAACCTCAAAGCTGTGCCTCTTATGTATAGATGGGAGAGCTAGTTTTGTAAAAAATCTTGAATCATAAATATAATGTGTGTTACTTAGTACATAGAACAATATTGTTCTTGTGTAAAGTATGTTCTGGCATGATTAAAACAAGAAATACCGGAAATACACCTGTTTCAATTATAATTTCAAATTATTTTGATATAGTTACCAGACTCGCCCCTACCGAATATATTTTAGGATATAATGGTTTACAGCAGTATGTAAACCCTACCCGCGACAGAGTCGAACTTAATATGTTCAGTGATCATGGAATATCGAAAGCCGTCAAAATCGCCAAGTAACCCATTCCCGCAAGGTAAATAATTTTTGAGCTCGCATATCGAAAGGTCCTAATGGGCATCAGAAATGGTTTGTTGGACTTTTGTTGGCGGTTGCAGTGTCCACAAGGACAAAAATGGGCGAAATGTTATTTCAATCATTCGCGTTTTTAAACGTATACCTCTCGCTAGAAAATTAACTATGTGCGATATTGATCTGATTATTTATAGTTATATACTACTGACATAAGCGCATCTATCTGTACAGATATAATTTCAAAATCACTTACAGTTTTTTTTCTAAATAAATCCTAAATCAACATTGTTTTATATATTATACGCGAATGAAATATGATTAAATATCAACAATGTTTTTACAAAAAAATCATCTCGATATCTTATACAGTGTTTGAGTTATAGACTTTTCAAAATAAACCATAATTTAGATTCGTGGTTCTCTTCTATTAGCATGCGGCTGTTTACTGCCGTACTGCTATCTGGCTAATTGTAATGCATGAAGCTAGTGAGCCAATTTGTAAGATATTATTCCTATCCTGACACAAGCAAAACAGAGTAATGTTTTTTAATTTATCACTGTACCAAGTAACTATTTATTTGCCAAAGACAATACATAACTTCTAAACTACCGTTACTGTGCACAAAACACAAAATTTTTGAATTTTTTTTTACTCGAAAAAGAAGTTTAGACAAAAATTGAAAAAGACAAAAAGAGTTTGGAATCATCCTGGGAATATTCTCATTTTTTTTCGGAGTTGTCCCATGCCAAGATTATTTGAATTTTTTATATAATTGTTGCATATTCTATGGGATCCTCTTTATAGTTTTATCGTAAATAGTGTTAGTTTTTCTATTGGCGAGTGACCTTGGCCTTGTCTACTGCGAGACGGTATGAGCCTCCAAGCCTGATTCATAATCTTATCGCATTTGTGACAAATTACTTTTAAGTTTATAAATATTAGGGACTACTGGGACTTATGCGCAGTCGGTTTTGCAGTGTAACAATATTCATACCTAAACCTTAAAATTTTCTCTATATTTTAATACTTTTTTTAACTAATTTTTTTTACAGCCCTCCCCAGAGTTGTGGGGTTGTTTTCGTTTTAGCTGTTTTTTGTTTAATTACAAAATAAACAAAAACATTTTTCTCTAAATTGAAATAATTAATAACTTTTTTATTTGCTGATCGATTTTTTGTCCAAAAACGATAGGGCTCTTCCTCTAGCTAACACTAATTTACTTCTTTCAATACAATCGGAATTTTCTTTCTTAAGTTATGGTGCTTACAATAAATATGACGGACGTCGGACAGACAGACGGATGAACATTTTGAAAGTTGTTCAGAATTCACCAAGACAGTGATATGAAATTTTTTTCTCTACGAGCGATACTGCCAGTTTTAGAAATGCAAATGCAATATTACTCTTCGTTTTGTATTTATGAAGAGTATAATAATCCTACTTTAGTCGAACTAAATACCTATGAACTTATCGTGAAAATCAGGTCATCAACATTGATAAAATGATGTTATTTGCTTTATTCGATAATTTTGAATTTACCTTTGTTGTTGACACTTCTTCGCACCGTATCCACACTTATTGGACTACAGCTCTGCCTCAATCAAATCATATATTTATTTTCTTCGTTTTGGTACACTTTCATAAAACTTGTTTTTTAAACAGTTTTATTGATTGATTTGATTGATTGATTTGCCAGCGTAAGGTGGGCATTGCTGCCAATTCCGGTGCAGGGAGATTTGTTCCACCACGCAGCCCGATCGCCCACCGATCATCTCACCGTGTGCCAGAACAAACCCCCAGTGCTTTTATATACCGCCGGACCAGCTGCATACGCTGGATTGGACATTGGACATGCTTGTTGTCAGCAGCGAGAGCCGCATGACGCATGGGGTAGGAGTATAGGATGGAGCGTGTAGGTGTTTGTGAGATGTTTCTTCTTGTTTTCCTTCTGTCTTCATCGGATGGAAAGTGCGCTTGTGAGATGCTTCTTTTAGGTTTTCGTGCTTTTCGTGCTTCTTTTTACTTTCAGGTTTTTGTGATATGCTTCTTCTTAGTTTCTGTCTGTGATCATCTTCTCTCCTATTCTACTTCTGAGTTTTCTGTTTCTGAGTCTGGCAGTGTGTATATCCTTGATATTTCTTTATTGTATTCCATTTTTTGTTGTGCCAACTTTTCCCAGTGTGTATCCCTATTTTCAGTTTGTTGCTGTTCATTCGCAGCGCTTTCTTCAGTAGGTGTGTCGTGTCCCGTCTTTGGACATGTCTCCAGTATTTCATTGCGTATGATTCTATTCTTTTGATTATTGTTCTTTCCTCTAGTAATGTTGACGTTTTCTGTCGTTTTTGTGGTTTTCCTGTTTTTGCTAGCAGTTGGATAATGTCCCTTTCAGCTCTTCTCAGGCTTCTTCGGTTGGCCTTTATCGTTGCTGCGTTTTTGACTCCATATATCATCGTAGTAGGCATTATGATGGTCGTGTATACCTTTTTGGTTAGGCACCATGGTGGTTTGTTGTCCTCAATGAAGGGTAGTAGAGCTCTTGTGACTCTGTAGGCTGTTTTGACTTGGTCCAGGACTGTGGTGAATAGTCGGGGGGATAGGGGACATCCTTGTTTGACTCCTATATTCTTCATTTTTGATTCCGTCGTCTGTCCAAACCATTGTATTGCAGTGTTTTCGTGTAGGCATGCTTTTATTATTCTGTTTATTAAGTATTGCGGTACTCCCCTGTTGAGCAAAGTGTTGACTATAGCCTCATGTCTTATAGTATCAAATGCCTTTTGGAGGTCAATTGAGACTATATATAGTTTTGTTCCTTCTTTCCACTTTTCTTCCAGGATCCGTCTGGTGGTGTACATGTGGTCGTCTGTCAATCTACCCTTGATAAATGCCGTTTGATAATCTGGTAGTTCGCCGATGTATTTTTCCATTTCTCTGAGGAGGAATTGTGCGTAGTATTTATACCCTACACTGCTGAGTGTTATTCTTCTGTAATCGTCCACGTTTTGTGGTGATTTGATTTTAGGGAGCGGTATCTGTATGGTTGTATTCCATTCCTCAGGCAGGGGTGTGGTTTCCGTCCATGCGTTGGTGATGATTTCTAGGATTAGCTGTTTTATGTTGTCCGGTCCATAGTATACTAGTTCGTTATTTATTTTATCTATTCCCGGGGCCGTGTTTCTTTTAGCTCTGGCCATTATTTCTAGTAGTTCGTCTTTTGACGGTGGCTTTCCCAGAGGCCAGTGGTCCATTTCTTGTATTGGTTCTATTTGACTTCTCTCTGCGTTTCCTTCTTCTAGTTTCCTGACCCAATGCTGCAGTGGTATGTATTTTCTTGACTGCGTATTGTTGTTTTTCCTGTATGTTTTGGGGTGTCTAAAGGTTTGGTTTAATCTCTGTCCTACTGGAGTGGATTCTATGTTTTCGAAGAATTCCCTGCATTTTGTTTTTTCTGTTCGTGCCTTCTCTCTGTGTCTCTTCTTTCTTTCCTCGCTTCTATTATCTTTTTGTCTATGTTTGGTGTATATTGTTTTCCTGTTGCCTTTATTTTCTTTAGTTTTTCGTAATTTCTTTTCGTGTCTTTTCTTTTTGGGCTCATAGGGGATTTGTTCCTTTTCAATGCTTTCCTCGCCGCTATTTTGATTTTTAAACCCATTGTTGACCAATTTAGTTCCTTTCCTGTTAACTGTTTTTCTATCTCCTCCTGGTATTTCTTTTTTATTCCTTTGTTTTGTAGCAGTGAGATGTTCCATGTGTCATTTGCTGTTTTGTTGTATCTTTTTTTTCTTTTTTTCTTCTTGTTTCTTTATTACTAGTGTTCCATATAATATTTTGTGATCTGTTTTGACGTTTGTTGCTTGTTTTGCCTTCATATTTTTGACCCTGTCCCTTATTTTTCTATCCCCTAGGATATGGTCTATTTGAGGGTTGATGTTTCCTTTATTCCAGGTATTAAGGCAGGTTAGGTTCTTGCTCCATGTGTTTCTAACTGTTAGATCTAACAGATGTGTCAAGTTTTTTAGCAAGCTTCCATTATCGTTTGTCCATGTGTGAAGTAAGGTTTTTCCTATGATATTCTTGTCTTCATGTGTTTGGTCGTCCTTTCCTATATGCGCGTTGAAGTCTTCTAGTATTATTGTGTTCATTTTTCTATTCCTATTTCTTCTAGTCTCTTGGGTAATCTGCCTGAATACTCGTCCTGCCCGTTTGTCGGTGGGCACATGTACTCCTAGTATGCATATGTTTTCCTTTCCAATTTGTAAGTCTGCCATGGTTATGTTTTCGTTTACTTTTCTTGTCTTTATCTGGATGGGGGTGTTCCGTCTTATTGCCCATGCGACTCCTCTGCTGGTTTTTTCTTTGTCCCCTCCACTTAGATGCCATTTGTAGTTTTGAGTAACTGCAGTTCCGTCTATCGTGTGTGTCTCTTGTATGCATGCAACGTGTATGTGTTCCATCATAAGAACCTCATCGATTTTTTCTCTTTTCTCTCTCGTTATGCATCCTCTGACATTCCATGTCGCCAGAATGATGTCATCGTGTTGTAATTCTTGACTGTTGGCTTCCTCTGTTCTTTGTGATATTTGGTACATGTTTATGTGCGTTGCTTCCTCAAATTCTGGGCGGGGTGTTATAGCCCCAGTTCGAGCGTATGTTTCTTCTGGTTGTTCTGCTTCATGTTTTTCTTGTGCAATAATCGCGCTATCGTAGTGATTTCTTTCGTTTCAGTGCTTCCTATATACTATCTCTAGTGGTGTGTACTCTCTTCCCTGTTGGTTAGTAGGATGGAAGATTATATGCTCTCCTTCTTCTTGATGTACTATTATTGTCCTGTTTTTCATATTTGTTGTTACTGCAATTGTTTCTTACTCCCGCCCCCCCCCCCCCAAAAACCTTCTCTTCTTAGATCTCGAATGAATGCATTTATTTTTCCCGTATTAGAGTTGTATCTATTGTAACGGGGTGCTAGTTCATGGATGGATGCCTGCATGAATGGCATGAAATGGTCTAAGTGATTTTCGATATAGTCAGCTACTTGTTTTCGTAGGGTTTTCGTCGCATTGGTATGTGCCTGTGATGTTATATTTTCTCCCTCCAGTTGGTGGTTTAATGCTCCATATAGACAGTTTCCGTCGCCGTCGATTTTTTTTTTTGTACCAGTAATTGACGTGTTCTCGTTTCAACGTCCTGTATTAGTGTGTCCATTTTATTTGCCTTGTTTTTCAAAACCAATATTAGCTTGCTGTAAGAGAGTCTTTTTATTATGTTATCTGTATCGCGGTAAAATAACTTTTTACAGCGAGTTGCAAATGAGAAAGCGGCCCGAGAGAAACCTCCGCACACCCTGTATATTGTTTTGATTTTTGTAGTGCCTAATTCAAATTCCCCATATAAAACTAATAACTCTGCAGCGAGAAACAAAAAGTTTATAGTAAATAAATTATTTCTTAAACAAAAGTACCCGTTCCTTATTTATTAGCTTACTTTGCGTCTTGTGTGGGTCAAATCTAGTAATTGAAATTTTACCCCCTTCCTGTTGACCGTTTGCTCTGAAATTTGGTACACACCTTTAGTTCTGATGACAATACAATTATGTATATTCATTATCATTGCAACTCCAAGATGGCCGCCACCACAAAATGGCGGATTACATTTTTTTCCAACCCCCTTAATGTGGGTATCAGATTAAAAGGCTTGACTAGTAGAATACAGTACACCATGAAAAAAATCAAAATCCAATATGGCCGCCACCACAAATTGGAGGATTACTTTTTTTTCAATCCCCTCAATGTGGGTATCAAATGAAAGGGCTTGACAAGTAGAACACAGTACACTTTAGAAGTAACTAAGATAAAAAACTAAAAATTTGGAAATAAAATAAGTAAGAAAATGGTTTTTAAGTTAAACGGTTTTATTGTAAATAAACATAATAATGATGCAGATAATGTACTAAAAGCTAAAAAATGATGAGGTAGGTACCAGGTACCAGTCATCACACCACTCTCCTCACCAATCTAGAGCATTGATCAGACTAAAATAAAATCGTGGGGCGTAGCGTAACCTGAGTAAATATGTAAACGATCGTTCTGCGATGTCGTACGATGATAGTAACGAATTTACTTTTACACACATTTTGCATAAGTTGTCTATTGAAAAGATGCATCCAAAGCATACCTATAATGATATGAGCAGTTGACTGTAGATAATAGAAATTCGACTCGCCCCACGATTTTATTTTACTCTGATCAATGCTCTAGATTGACGAGGAGAGTGGTGTGATGACTGGTACCTGGTACCCACCTAATTATTTTTTAGCTTTTAATACATTATCTGTATCATTATTATGTTTCTTTACAATAAAACCGTTTAACTTTTGTACTTATTTTATACAAAGTTTTTTTAACCTATATTTTCATTAGTAATAAAAAGTTATGTTCATTTTATAACTAGTTATAAAAAGAAAACCTTGGGAGGGCTAACATACCTGAATTATTTTTTCTAAAATAACTCAAAAAATACTCAAATAAGTAGGTCAATAAATATAATTATAAATTTTGTGATGAATTTTATTATAGAAATGTAATTAATATCAATGACATTTTGTAGACTTTTGTGTGATAAAACACTTTTAAATCGTAAAAAGATAACGGTTATATTATTGAGAAATTGTTACAACAAAACTAGTTTAATATAAGAAAACTCTTGTCTGTATGTAATCCATGTATGTACATACGCCATACTTTGGTTGAGCAGTAGGTAATAAAGTAATGACGTGTACACCTATATTTGTGTGTTTTACAACCTTGGTAACATTTTGCTAAGTTTATTTTAAAATGGGTATACAGGAAATTGCCTAATAAACATACATGTGTGTATATCTTTATATCAACAGTCTGCGAGCTTCTCACAAAAACTATTTTTTGCTTATATCTTGAAGACTACCTACCAATTTTGACAGAAAGTGTTAATGTACAACTTGGAGCTAATTGACTTACTATATACTAATCCAGACCACTTTGATCAAATATTGACGGATATAAAATTCTTTTTTACCTCATTCGGAATGTAAAATTTCAGCGCGCGTTTTTCGCAATTAACTTAAAAAGCCTATTTCAACAAAAAAATGTTTTTCATTTTTCATTTTTTTTTACGATTACCTACCTACTATACTTCCGCCCCACTACGTGGAGGTGGAAGTAAAACTAAGGGTTTACAAAGACAATGTTCATTACAAAGTAATTCAACAATTTCTTTCATAATACAACTCTCTATACGATAGAAATTGACCAAGTTATGGCTATTTATTGTTAAAAAAATCCATTAAAAAGTACTTTGTTATGAATAGAGAATATATTCTTTAAATATTCACGATGTAATTTACCCTAATAGACGAGTAAAATTAGGAAGCAAAGTCGCTTAGTTTCCGAGAAAAAAAACTGGCGTAGAACCAAACCAGACTTGGTGCGATTCTTTAATCAGGTGATCGTGTACATGAAACCACTTTCCACGACATTTTCTGGTGGTCAGGAACTTTTTTATTTCGAAAAAACTGTAAAAAAATGATTTTTCCATGAAACATGTTTTTTAACGTCCCCATCGTTATATCTTTAAAAATAATTGTGCTATGGAACTGATTTTTTTTTTGATTGAAGTAGACACAATAGCGCTTCTAACTATGTACCATGTGATTGTAAAATAAATTTTTTTAATTGTTAAAATAATAGCAAACTTAAAGTTGTTATTTTCGTGAATGTATTTTTCAGCAATCGAGAACAATTTTTATTTATGAAAATATGTATATACATGCTGTGAACAAATTGAAGCCAATATATGAAAAAAGTTTTTAGAATCATAATTTTTGATGTGCAGGTTATAGTATGTAGTCAGCGATTTTTTTAAAACGGGCTAAATCATATTCTTGCACGCCCAGCTCTCATACTGCTTACCGCCTGCGGACTACGGTTGTTGGATTCATGTGTACTAATCGGGCTTTTATTAACAGCTCCAAAATAGGTATGAACCTAAGGTATAAACCTACCTTTTGTTGTTTTAAGGTAAAAAATATTTAAAAGCAGGTAAATATAAATCACTGTTATAAAGTAAGTACCTACCTAATAAGTAGGTTATTACACATTTTTTATTGAATTAAACCAAGACGCAGGAATAAAACAACTTTATTTTTTTGCAACTATTTTTCTATTGAAAAATGAGTATTTAGTTACGGCCCTGCGTTAAAAGCATTCTAGTTCGTCTGTACATTCATCGAAACCTTTAAATAACAGTATTTCAAGTACGACATTTACACTCGTTACAACATTTTAAGCCTTCTTTAACACAATCATATTTTCGATTTTCACAATTTTTATCTGAACAATAAATACTTAATGAAAATATTGTCCAAATATCGTCACTTAAATTCCGTCCTGAACCATGTGCATTTATAAGTGTAGTTGGCATATTGCTTCTGTACGATATTCTAAGTTGATACATAAACCTGCAATAGTTAACTAAATGTATTAGATAGGAAATCTATTATTTAAATACATATGTTTACCTTAAGGTGGCCATTCCCTAGAAAGAGACATCCGATAGGGAAATATTTATTATTTTTAGCTATAACTTTTTTTTCTTAGTACGTATATTTAAAAAAACTATAAGAGTACCCAAGTAGCACCATAACAAGACTATTACTATGAATTTTCACTCAATAATTTTAGCGGTTTGCAAAATAGCTCGATTTAAATTTAAAAATTGTGTTAATCTTCCTATTTCGTAGTTTTAAATCGAGCTATTTTGCAAACCACTGAAATTATTGAGTGAAAATTCATAGTAATAGTCTTTTTATAGCTCTACTTAGGTGCTCTTATATGTTTTTTAAATATACGTACTAAGAAAAAAAAGTTATGGGCAAAAATAATAAATATTTCCCTATCGGATGTCTCTTTCTAGGGAATGGCCACCTTAAGAATGGGTGGTAAAAGGTGCCTTCAGTTGAAGGAAGCTCCGTTTGTTGTTGTTGCTAATTTGATCCTTAGGTCGTTGAATATCTGAATTTGTTTATTTTTGTTTTTGTACAGTACTAGAATCAATTTTGTAAAGATTTTTAAAGCTTCGTCTTTAGACAGCAATGGCAGTTCCGATAATTTTTGAAAAACAACAATATTCTTTAAGAACATCAAACGCAGATTTTTTAAATATTTAAAAAAAAACCATTAGTGGTGTCGCAACCAGTAAAACAATGAAGACAAGAACAAACTGTAGTTCATAAACTTTGCATTACCTTCTATATTTAAAAAAATTGTCTGCCGTGTCCAAGTTGCATAAATAAATTAGTTCCATTTAAGTCAGAGTCCGAAAAAAGGAGAGTAAGTAAAATTAATACATCTATATCAACTGATTTCACCAATGTTTGTTTGCTAAATTTAGTTTCGTACATTGCATGCAAAATCATCCTGGTATCTTCCTGTTTGTTAAATAGATTTTTTGTCATTTCTGAATGACGTTTATGTAGTGAAACTACTTTTTCTGTTAATTTAAATCCCCCATCTATTATATATTTCGTATTCGATTAAGTACTGTGCAGCATCTGTTGCAAATCGGCGCAAATTCTTTCATCATTTTTTATTCTAAAATTTGGCAGTTATTGTCAAAAACGTGACTTCATGTTTATTCGGCTATTTATCAAAGTATTTAAAAGATTTTTAATAAAATAGTTAATCATATAAAATGTAAGGATTTTCAGAAAAAAGAATTGGTATATATCATACATTAATTTAGTTATCAAGTGCAATAGGTAATATTGCAGAACGCGGGCAATAATATTATCTATTGCACTTGATAACTAAATTAATGTTTGATATATACCAATTCTTTTATCTGAAAATGTTTATATTTTACATAATTAACCATTTTATCAAAATTTTTGTAAATACCTTGATAAATAACCGAATAAACATGATGTCACGTTTTTTAGAATAACTGCAAAATTTTAGAATAAAAAATTATGAAAAAATTTCCTCGTACAAAAAATGTCATGCGTTGTCGGCATCTAAAATATTATTTATACAGTAGGCGTGTTTTCAAATATATAATGGATTTAAAACTGGTATTATCAAAATTTTCTTAAAAAGTAGGACATTTTTCAATATAACTTAGCAGCACTTCAAAACTATCCAATGTACATTATTCAAATTTCAGTGAATGATTTACAATGGACACATAATTTTTTCAATTTTTTCCGTTCCTCCGTTTTTGAGATATTCGCGGTTAAGGTGAGGGGTCAATATATTTGAATGGTCTATTAGTTAGACGCATCTTATCCTACCTTCCATACGCGGTGTACGTACCTAGATTGTGAGCCGCAATAATACATATAACTAATTTAGCGCGCTTTAAAAAAAAATCGCTGTTGCCAAACGATACACATTGGGAAAAAAATAATTATATCGAAAACTTTTCTAATGTTTGGGCTACATTTGCTTCACTGTATGTGTATAAAAATTTTCAAAAATAAAAAAGTTTATCGATTCCTAATTTTTAAGGAAATGAAATTGCAAACTGTGTAAAAACCATTAGAACAGTTAAAAGCGCTATTGTGTGTACTTTAATTGAAAAAAAACAACGTCGATAGCAACATTAGTTTTGAAGATATGACGGTGGAAACAAAAAAAAAACACATTTTATTTAAAATACAATATTTTCCCTTTTTTTTTAATTTAAAAAGGTCCAGACCACGAAAAAATGTCGTGAAATACGATTTCATATGCCCAGTGACATGCTTAACAAAACCTACCATGTTTGACCTGGTTCTACGCCAGAAAAAAAAAACGGCACGATAGAGTCTCGAATTCGCTCCTCTATAAATTAAACTTCTCTACTCGTGGCTTTTCAAATATTAAATCAAATGACATTTTCCTTAAACATTATTTACAATCTAAACAAATGAAAATTGTGTGGGGGAAGAAAAATGTGTTTTCATACTTATTTGTTATAAACAATCTACTTTAAAAACAAACAGCAAAAACTCGGAAAAAAATAATCTGTATGATAACTTTCGATTTTTTACTTCCCTCGCATACCGAAGGAAAGTATTGTATTCGAGAAAAAATCGCCATCCGAGATTTTTTCGGATTCTGACGTTTCAGATCACGTAGATTACGAAAAATATAGGTTTTTCAATTCCGACAGTCTGTCTGTCTGTTGGTGCATTAACTAAAAAACTACTTGACGGAGAGCAGTCAAATTTGGTGGGTAGTTCACCCTACTGTCAGCGAAGGAATGGTTAAACTTTCACCGGGAAATATAACAGGGTGGGTCTAAACGGTATGAATGGTGAAAAAAATTTTTTTTTGCTCAAATTTAAAATTTCCACGTTTCATGACAAGCTAAACCTATTTCAGAAAAAAATTGCAAATTTTTTTCACCAACATTTTTGAAAAAAAATTTACCACTAAAATTGATGAAATGTTTTTTTCATTCTAAACCTATTTCAAAAAAAAATTAAATTTTTTGAAATCAACATTTTTTTCCACGAATAGATGGAAAAAATTTATTTTTTACCCAAATTTAAAATTTTGACGTTTCATGGAATTCTAAACATATTTCAAAAAAAAATGTTTGAAACATTTTTTTACCATTAAAATAGATGAATTTTTTTTTCTTTGTTCAAATTTAAAATTTCCACGTTTTATGGCATTCTGAACCTATTCAAAATTGAAAATTAGGAGTAAATTGGGAAAAATAAGTAAATCAAGCTGGCAAGAGTACAGAAATTTGGGATTTGGTGTATATACTAGAAACCAAAACCTCAGATTTCTTTGGAATATTTTCCAAACACACCTCCTCCTCTCCATTATTAATGGGATTGATAAAATTGGAATATTCACTTGAAAGTTAGTACACGTATGTATTGTAATGACATCTGATTGAGATGAAAAATCTGGATGTGGAAGTAGAGATTCCTTAGGCAGCGGTTTTTAAAAATATACCTGCTTTAATAAAAATGTTTTGATTTTGCTGAAAAAAATTCTTTTTTCGTAAATAACTCCAAAACAATTGCATTAAAGGAAAATATGACAATATAGAAAAATTAAGCTTAATAATCGGTGTATTAATTTGTTTTTTAATATATTTGTAGAATTAATAATTTCGGAAAATATGACAGTAAAAATGTGGGGCTTGAGCTTTTAGTGGCAAATAAAAACATCTAAATCTCATATTTCTTCAAAACTGTTGACAAATAGAAGCTCTCAAAATTAGATCATGTTGGTAATACTATATATTAATAAAAACTGGTACAGATTTGTTGAATCTCTATTCTATGGCCAATGACAGCGGGAAAATTCTAAATGTTTTATTTAAAAAATTACAAGAAAGTCATTAAAATAGATTTTAGGCCAATCGATTCAGGACCATAATTTTCTAATAACTTACTTGTTTCGTCTAAGTGCACTCCAGTAGATGCGCAAGTTTATAATTTAACCAAGAATGACCTCAATTCCAGAATGCCACATTATCCGTTGGATGTAATTTTTTAATACCACCCTGTATATGGGATAATTTCGAATTTGCAGTTCTCTTCACCTTACTGGCTTCTTACATTCAAGGCATGCGCTCCAGCCCGTGAAGAAGCTCCAAAATGGAAAATTAAATATCGATTTTCCATGGGCCACTTTTAGCTAGGGAAATCCCGCTGCGCGCAAGCGCCTACCCTATATGCGCATACTCGCTTTATTTATTTACTAGTTAACATTTTCTCGCCGTCTGCGTAAGGGATTCTTAAGGAAAGGGGTTAGCTTTGTCTATACAAAAAAGTCCGTCGCGATTATCGCCTACTTTTTCAGTGTACGAGCTGCAAACGTGTGTCAAATATAGGCTGTGCCGAGACGGGCTCCGTGCCAAGGCAGATCTGGGATTCCGATCATATTCTGAAGTTCTGGTTCGCTTCTTGATGCGAAGTCCTGGTGGAGCGACCCGTTGAATTCCTCTGCGACCATGAATACGTTCTTAGATACTGTGATGCAGCGGGATCAGTGTAAGTTTGGTTACTTTTTTTGTAGTGGGTGGCTGGCTGCACTGATCGTACTGTCGAATGAGGCCGATTCAATCAGTTGTTTTTTTTAATAGCCGAGAGTGTGAGTGGTCTATTTTCGTAGTGGCTTGTAGAGTGTAGTTTTTCCACGGATTTTTTTGTTCTGACAAAATAGTATGTGGCAGGAACCTTACGACTTGGTTTGCATTTTATGTGGTTGTTTGGTATTTAATAGTTTTTTGTGGCTTTGTCTATATTGCCTGTATATTTAATTTCATGCGATTATCTAACTGGGGAAGAGCGATGTTGGGTCGCCTTTTAATTGCATCCATACATGTCTCGGGTTAGGGGCGAATAGAAGAGGTCGACGTCCTTAACTAAGATACATAACCATCCCTATATTTATCTATTGTTATTTTTTAAACATTTAAACTCAAAATGGACTACCGCTAGTATGAATTACTGTGTTGCTTAAAATAACGTTTTATTTATATTCCGTTGTGCTATACCTACTTGATGAACACTCCAAATATTTACTGTCAATTTTCCAAGTCTTGTAATGAATCGGCTACCGGTATGATGTAAAAAAGTTAGACATTGAAATGCAATGAGTTTGCACTATTATGTAACATAATGAATTGTTGGAAAATGTATACCTCGTCAGTTTAACCTATTCAGATTTCTTCCTTGTCAGTTTCTTAAAATCCTTATTATAGTCAATAGGATTGGCGAATGTTTGCAACATTTAAAGCCTATTGTATGCCTACAATTAATAATAAAATGATGTTAATTTGTACGTGAGTGTAGTAGGTAGATTGGTACTAAAATCTGTTAGTGTTTGTGTATCGCTTCATGAAATGTTTTATTTGCTATAGGTATTTACAGTCAAAGATTTGCTAACTTGTCCACAATGTAAAACCTACTTCTTTAAACCGTGCCACGTCTTAGTTAGCTTTGTTTAGCTTTTAGTTAAATGAGACGGATTTTTTCTACCGAAAATTAATTAAGTCTTTATCTTGACGAGATTGCAAGTGAAAATATCGCAACGTGTTATGATCATGAGGCCAATGACAGGCATGCAATGACTAATATGTGATTTTATAAATCACCATTTGACGATTTGACATATAATCAAAAAGCATTAATGCCATTAGTGTCTAGACATAGAATTATTTCTATCCCACATGCGCCGGCAGGCAAGAGTGGTTTCTTCCTTGCCAATCTTGCCATAGCCTGGTTGCCCAGCGACGCGACGTTACCAACAACAATACCGCGTGCAGATTTCATGAATTTGCAGATTATTTTTAGTCATCGATTTTATTTATAGTAATAAAATATTAATAGTAAATACAGGGTGTAATCAGTTTCATGTTATTAAAAAGGTCAACCTAGGTCAACCTTTTTAATATATTTTTTAATATTAATGTAGAAAATAATTGAGAACCACTGCTCAATAAACTTGTAGTTCCCAATTATATAACTTTTAAATTGTCAAAAAAAAGTGCAAAGGCCTTGGATCATCGACCGCCTTTGATGGACCGCCTCAACCGAACTGAGGCAATTATAAAGAGGTAAATAATTCGTTATCTTTTAATCTTTTAACTGCAAGCAAATAATGGCCGTAGAAGTTTAAACAGAGCATTTCTTTACATGTGTGTCTTTTAATTCGGAACGAAATATTGGATTAATGTTTATAATTTACAATATTTAAATGTGATTTATTAACGTTTGTAACATAAATTAGTGTCCTGGGTTAAAAACTTACCTAAATAAATTATTCGAAATCTGCATCTGCATCAATACACAGTTCGGTACGTCGAATTAAGGACATACGTACTCCGTCCAACACTAAACAATAAACTATCAACTAAAGTTGTCAATAAAGAAAAATAAAAGAAGAACCTGGTCCAAAATCCAAAACGGAATACAAAAAGAACGAACAAGTAAGTTGTGTCTGTACGTAATCAAGAATTTAAAGACTTGAACGGGAAAGTCAATAAAATAAATCTTCACTCTAAATACACAGCGACCCGAAATTCAAAAATAACAAAAACAACGAACGGCGGGTTGGACGTGTGTACATAACGAAACACCCACATAAACTAAAATATTGCACAAGGGAGAGTCAGAGTATAGTTTTCTTCAGATCAGATCTACTAAACACTCAGAAAACGTCGACGTCTTTCATCTTATTTACCGCACCGCTAAAGACCGCCGACATTTTATAGCTGTCTACACAAATATTGAGTATCATAGGCAAAGACACGCGCGACGATCTAAACCTACCTCAATATTCCAGCAGTTCTCAAAAGATTTTATTGAAAATTTGCGAAATGTTTGTTTATTTTTTTTCTCCAAAACTATGAGCTTTAGACCCCATGTTATATAAGGTTTTTTTGTTTGTGTTGTCGTTCCCTACAACCAGTTTTTTTAATGACATGAAACTAATTACACCCTGTATAAATGAGAATTTGATGGTTGATATTTATAGTATATAAATATTTCATAGCGATTAATATTATACATGCTTGGGAGTAAAATAACGTAACAGTTGCGATCAAATTAAAGGATTGCTAAAGAATATTCAGAAATACATTTATAACTTGAGTGTTAATTTTTTTAGTACCCTTATTTGATTTAATCAAATAGAAATAATATAATACAAAATTGTTTTAATAATTATCTTTCACAAAAATATATAGAAATTTACCTCATAACCAGAGCTGGGCAAAGTACTCATTTAAACTACTTCAAGTATCAAGTACCAAATAGTTAGTTGGGGTACGTGTTGCATCAATTATCAATTACTTTTCAAAAAGCAGAATACTTCAAGTACCAAGTACTTCGAGGTAGTACTTGCAATTTTGGGTGCAATTACTACTTGTACTTACTTCAATTAGTCATTTAATTCTAACAAGTATGTGTAAATATTTCAAATATTTTCTTATATCAAGTATCAAGTACTGTGTAAAAGTACATTTAACTACTTCAAGTACTTTAAATTTTTAATTTTATCTAAACCAGATAAAGATTTATCTGTTAATATTTTCGTACATTGACATATTTTTTTATATTTAGGGTATATTTAAGTAATGATGCAATTTTTTGAATATGCTTTATTTATTTACTTAATGAGAAAACTTTGCTCCTAAATAAAAACATAAAATTTCATTTCATTAACGTATTCTAAAATAACTAAGAAAATTTCTTGAATATTATAGTCTAGTAGATAGCTCGATATAAGGGACCTGGGATATAACACGTTTATCATTGCAGTTATGTTCTAGCAAATATTTTTCTGAGTATTTTATCTTATGTGAGTCAGACCTGCCCCCCTGCCCGTTTTGGCGTCAGCCACCCCGGAAAATACTCAGTTGTGGAACAGAGTATAACACTTTGGGGCTTGGTGCTAGTGAAGAGGGAACGTAGTAATAGTATAACTTTCTGACCAGGCGGGAAATTTTCGTTGTCAATGCTCATTGCTGGAAAACCATATGCCTACATTTTCTGCTTGCCTATTTTCCAGATTTTTGGATTGGACTTTTGGCCCAAAAACGGGCCAAAACTGGAGCGTTTCAAAAAAGAAATGTTGGCACCTTCTCAAACTTGTAGTTTCTCTACCAAATAATAGTTACTGTGAGTGCCAACATTTCTTTCTCAATGTAAAAACACAAAAACATTCAAATACTTTGTTGTGTTAAAAAGGATAATTTATCGGTTATTACTCGCTAAATGTGTTATTTTGTATCGTTTTTGGCATAATAATCGGTATTTGAATGATTTGGGATTTTGGGGGTGGTTTGGGGGGGTTACATTGAGAAAAAAATGTTGGCACTCACAGAGCCTATTCTTTGGTAAAGAAACTACAACATTTTATTTTGGTAAGTCCATTTTTGGCCAAAAGTCCAATTAAAAAACAAGAATCTGGAAAATAGGCAAGCAGAAAATGTTGGCATATGGTTTTCCAGCAATGAGCATTGATAACGAAAATTTTCCGCCTGGTCAGAAAGTTATATTATACAATACTGTCTAATACAAACTAAAGGCAAATGCTCTTTTTAGCAATAACGAATATCACTCTCTGCAGGTTTCAACTGGATTGTAAACTTACTTGTAATATAGTTTTTTAAATACTTGAAGTAAATTGTAAAGTACTTCAAGTATTGTCATTTCATTTAACAAGTACTAAGTACTATTCTAAAATATCTGCAAGTATCAAGTACCAAGTACTCATTTCTTCGGGTATTTGAACTAGTGCCCAGCTCTGCTCATAACACAAGTCAATAAATATCAAATAAAAAAATGTCTGTGTTTCTGTGTTTGTAGACAGTTTTTTGTGAATATGATAACTTCTGTTGATTGTTTGATTGATTGATTTGCCAGTGTATGGTGGGCATTGCTGCCAATTCCGGGCATCCATGGAGGTTCGTTCCAACATGCAGCTTGGTCGTCCGTCGAACACGCCCAACGAACGGCCAAACCGCGTGCCGGAACCAAATCTCGGATGTTTTATATACCTCCGGACCAGCTACATATGCCGGGTTGGACATTGGACATGCTTGTTGTCAGCAGCGAGAGGCGCATGACGCATAAGGTGGGAATATAGGATGGGAAGTGTAGGTGTTTGAGAGATGCTTCTTTTAAGTTTCCATGCTTCTATTAGTTTCCATTTGTCATCATCGGCTGGGGTGTGGTGCAGTTGTTTGCGAGATGCTTTTTTTCAGTTTCCATGCTTCTTTTCAGTTTCCATCTATCGTCATCTCCTTATTTTTCTTCTTCTAAGTTTTCTGCTTCTTGTGTTTCTGAATCTGGCATTTTTTATTTTGTTTTTGTATTTTTTTCCTTTTTTTCCCTTTCTTTTTTTATTTATTAACCGCTCCACAAGTAAATATCCATCGGCGGTGGAGTTGCTGGGAAGTTATGAGAAAAGTGATCCGAAGGGATAGTTTTCAACATCTGCTACTTATAGGTACCCAAAAAATATCGCCGACTCCTGTGCTAATGCTATGACAACAGAATTATAACTATGTTATAAACCTACTAAAGTGAGAATTGTGTTTACCACTTGCTACTTGCTAAATAATTAACCAACCTCAATCAATAATTTAATTTATCTTAATACTTCCTTCAACCGTTTTTTATTCGTGGATTATTATTATAATTTTTTACGTAAATCTTGGTATTAAATGAGATGATTTGTTAATGTAATTGTGGATTTACCGTTGCCAACATTATTATTATACTATGTTTGCCAGTTATTGTAATGCAATATTTTTCCGTTGAATACCCACAACATAACTTGTGCTATATATTATATTCATAAGCTCGATTATAATAATGGATGCATTATATTAATAACTATAAATAATTGTTTTTTATTATGCGTTTACAGCGGCTATCCAACATAATATTATAAATAGCAGTTAATTTTTTTTTGTATAAGCAATAAATATAAACGAAAACAAACTGCTTATTTTAAAGAAATGTTGATTTATTGAAAAAAAGTTACAGGAACATTTGATGTGTCATGTTTCTTGTAATTGATACAGTAACTTCCGTAAAACCAATGTAAAAAAAAAACAGTATTTGTTTTCTGTGTTAACTAAAAAGTAGTATGCAATGTGGTGTACACATAAGTCTTATAAAAAACTATGAGATATAATTTTTTTCATAATTCAGCTTTCTTTCTAGTTGTTCTTAGATAGTTCTCTGTTATTTTTTGCTAAGAAACAAGGTTATTTCCAAAAATAAAAAACATATCCGTATAGGATGTCTTTGTTGAGTATAGTCACCTTAAGAGTGATTTATAGTTCTTTGTTGGATACCTGCCAAATACTTATTCTTAATGAAATTATTCGACCAAATAATTATTTTTAATTATATTGACGTAACGCCAAGATAAATTTAGCTAAAAAAAATATAATTTTATACTCTTTGAAACGTTTCTATAGTTGTCGCTTAGCTGTATCGGCTTATAACTTATGGAAAGGGTGTTATTTAAATAGGTTAACATGTTTCTGGATGTTATTTTTCAGCTAATTTAAAAAAGTAAGTTCATATAGATAGGTACTGAAAGTTCTTCGTTTTGGAAATTATTGAAATATCCGAGAAGATGTCGATAATCCTGGTTCTATAAGGCGAGTGCCAGGTTCTCGCCCTAATTTTGGCCCTTAACGGTTCAATAAATCAGCGAAGAGTATGATGTTTATTCTAGTTTTAAGATGTGATGGCTTCTAATATTCTACAGGGTCATACTGAATTTTTTTGTCTTTATAGTACTGATTACCCATATCTCCGACACTGGTTAATTGTAAAGAGTGATGAAAGAATCCTGTCTAGGTTCACTAGGTGCCTTTGGTTTGAATAATAGGGACGTTCACAAAAAAAATAAATCCTGTTTAAACATCAGGTCAAATGGTTAAAAATAGTCTTATAATAATGTCCACAAAGTTTTACAAATGGGAAAACCCCCTAAAGAAATACGAATATTCATTTGAATTTGCGAAACGCTCCTTGGTTGGTATGGCGTCATGTTGCTCATAGTTAAACGCGTGCGAATATAGTAGCTAGACTTTCATGCACGTTTCATATGAGAATTAGGGATGGCAAAAAAATGTAATGTATCGATATATGAATCATTTGATACATCACAAGACTCAGATCAATATATTCGATATATTAACAAAAAATTACCGATATTTCTATGTATCGATATATTTTGTAGATTAACATTTAATGTCAAAAAAATAATGAATATTGCTTAAGATATAAATTCGGAAAGTGGGGGGTGATATTCTCGCAATAAAATTTCTATCTCGTTAGACATTTCGAAGAACGGGGAGGTAACAAGCAAGCTTTTCAATATATTTAGAATATTTCAACCCGACATATTGCCACAAAAAAACGATATGAATATATTCTTGGTTTAGAATTAATATATCGATATTTATTTTATATCGATACATCGTTACCATCCTTAATGAGAATTAGTCTGCGTTTACTGACTTCTGCGAACTGTTCTGTCCGTGTAGTTCTTCGTTTTGCGACTTTTAATTATAATTAAGGCATACTTCTAAAATGGAGGAAGGTTTTCAAAAGGCGGACTCGCATAATCTGCTAACTGTAGACGTTACCATGGTTTCAGAATTTTTGGCCCTGGTGATAGACTTCAATCAGCCCCAATCTAGTGATGTAAAAGCGAAACAGTAAGTACTGTTTTATATAAATAAGTAATAGGTATAGTACCAAACCTTTAGTAGTACATTATACAGTGTGTTCCATAATAAATGTGCTTTACTACGTTGGAAAAAACAGGGAAGCGAAAACATTGTATAATGGGAGACCGATTTTGATAAATTCGTTTAAGGTAACAAAAGTTTTCAAAAAATATCATTGGTTTAAAAAAGGACCAAAGCTTCTTTCTTTTTACATTTTGTGCCACAGACATGAAAACCTTTTCTGGGTTATTTACTGATGTATTTGTACATCCAGGAACAAAACAACACTTATTTCTATTAACTTTCACACTTTTTGAGTCTCCCATCATTACAAAAACAGAGGCTAAAACAATACTAAAACAGACAATCCATATCACGTTGGTATACGAGTTCCGCTATGAACAGTATGACATCACGCGCGCTACTCTCACTGCAGGGATCGTTTACTAGCCTCGTTAATTTCGGAGTTTTTATTTTCAGTTTATTTTCAAGAAAAAAAGTTTTTAGGCGTTTTAATGGTTATTACGTGTTTCTGTAGCCTTAGGAACTATCGTTTTTTATTACAATTAAAAAATAGAAAATATTCCTGTTGTACTAATAGTGATAATATAAAAGAAATCGATATATTTTTGGAAATTCCAACACCCCGACAACCTAACGAATAATTTTGGCATTTCTTTTTTTAGTTAGTAGTTTAGTAAAATTAGTTAAGAAACATTTTTACGTACTTTAGTTACACCCTATATGTACTTACAATAGGAGAGACTTTCGTCACAGCATATTCTGACTTCAAGAGGGGTTGTCAGTACAATAAGATTGTGTTTATCAGCAAATCCTCGTGCCTGTATTATGTGAGCGAGCGTGTATGTATGTATGTGTTGCCATGACTACAAAACAACTTATATGATTTAACTGTGGTTTTTACTTAAATCGCGAATATCAGCTGGGGAAGGCAATAGGGTGACTGGTGCTCCGTCAAAAATTTGAAAATTTGTATTAATCGATTTCAAAAAACTGATTTTTAGTTTTAGGTGCGTATACTTTGCCGTCTGGATGGTATCACCGAGATTTTTGTTGTTGGTATATTCCTATTAAAATATAAATAATGTTTAACAACTTTTTCCCGGCAGAATTATGCTACATGTTCGATACGTCAAAATATAAAACACACACATGCAATAGAATTGATAGATTGGTGGAATGCATAAATGATAAATTACAATTACTGTGCCAATGAATTCTAAATTGTCCATATGACAACTTCTGTTGGCTTTGCTTCTACGATATTTTGCGAAAAAATGTATATTTGATATACTTAACGTATTTTAAACGTGTGTAAAGAATGCCAACATACACAAAAATAACAGGTTGGAATGTCATTCACTGTTAGTGTACTGTCTATTTTTACGCATTAGTTCAGTAAAGAAAATAACGCAATCCGAATTGGAAATCGAGATTTTTATGTGTCTTGATTATTACGCTAGAAAAATATTATAATACATAATATTCATATTACATTGTATGTATTTTTCCAAGTGAATTCGTGTCACCATATCTAGTTTGCGAATTGAAGATAGCTAGCAAAGTGGTGGACCGTTGCTTACTGCGAACAAAAATTACGTTGAAAAAAGTATCCAATTCAATGAAACTATTAATATTATCGAAATACTTTGTATTCCAGATACTTGTGTAGGGAACGGGATCTGGTTAACTCGAACCAAATTCTGTGATTAACCAAAACTCCTTTCGCCAGAGGGTAAATTAAAATAGGTGATATTAAAAAAAAAATCCTAGGAGTAGTTAATGAAACTTGAAATTAATTGGAGATACCGCGACTGTTTTAAATTTTGGTATGTTGGCACGGAAAACAGAAACAAATGAAAAATCTCGGTGCAGGAAATGATGATTACTTCACTGAGCGAATGCCAAACGGTTTAATGTATAGTTTCAAATATCAAATGTAGAAGTTAAGATAAAATATATATTATAATTAGGAACAGTAACAGAATAAATAAAGGAAAAAGAAGAAAATGGGGAATGAATGTTATCGTTAATGGAGGGTAAAGAGGAGACATTTCTAAAGATGGACAACTCCTGGTACGTACGGTAGAGTTGGATTATGCTGTCTGATCTGGGTAATTATGTTTGTTAGCGGACTATCACCCAGTTAAAAATATATTATATGTACCTACGAATTGTAAACTGAAGGGGGGTAGGGGAGACTGTTGTACCTTGGAACACTTTTTTTTTAGCATAGAATTTAATTTTCCAGCACTGCCTAAATCAGACATTAAATATTACACACATTTGGACAACTCACCAAATTTCTTTAGGGCTATTGGTGTAAAAATGTCAATTTCACACAATTTTGAAATTTTAAAAAGAATTTTTCCATGATACATTATGCGTAGAACACTACCTCATGTACCTTCGAACACCCGTGTTTGTTTCAATAAAACCTGACAAAATAGTGTTCCAGAATGTTAGTAAGGTAAGATAAAATAGGCAAATACTATTAGTTTGAATATATTAGTTTATTGATATAATCAAAATTATTAAAAGTTTCGAATATGAAATTTTAAAAAAGTGGAGAACTTCAACATTGAAGATGGAGAAATAAATATTAAGAATAAATTGGTTTAATACTCGTGCTGAACCTTTTCTTTGAGAAGGAGTTGGGAGTGTCATTGCAACATTTTCAGCTACGACATAAAATATTTCTTCCGACTTGTTGACGAATTTGTTACTTTTGAACATTGTTTTTAAAAACTGAATTTTTAAAAATGTATTTGACATTTCTTCATGAACTCTACCCATGTAGTAAGTAGTAGGTCTTTTTTGGTTTCAAACTTTATTAACATCCATTTTTCAACCCTACAGACCTCACGCAAAGAAATTTTCCTATCATTATCACACGAAACAGCAACTATAGCTTTGCATACATTTTCGGAATCCACTGAAGCCCTTTTCAGGCCTACTTTACTTCGTGGCATTTCGAACCTGTAAAAGAAACGGCAAGTTTGTAGCATTCTTTACCTCAACAGACTGTTCCAAGGTACAAGATGTAGTTTTGTTTCATACACGAGGGCACACGAAACTAAACTGCCTTACTCATCCAGGTTATGTCAAAACTAAAAAATGATAAGCACATTTACTCTCCATAAATATGTGTATCGAAGACACCATTTTGAAATTTTCTAATTGTATTGTACCAAGAATGAAAAATCATGAAATGAAACACAAAACCGGCCGTTTTAACATGCAGTAATAACAAAATTGTTCAAAAACAACACCAGACAATGTGGATGAGTGAAAATGCGTTTTATGAAGTTTCTCTACATTTTCCCACAGTATACATTCGCAATGGCAAAACCAGTCCAAAACAGGTAATGCTCCAAAGCTACAGAATACTCACGGTACAACAGTCTCTCCTACTGTCTTCTTTACTGATACAATGGGCTTGTTCAGCATTTTTTTTTTATTTAATAAATCGAAAGTGCAAGTATAAATTAATGGATCTGCAAAAAATCAGAATCAGATTCGCACGTTTAGTATCTTAAAAACTATTACAAATTTCCATCTCGCGAAAATGGGGCGTGGCCAGGCGCTACGTCACTATACGCATAGACTCGGCGATCTCAATAGACTTGATGCTCCTTATTCGTTATAATCATAAGTGTTTTCGAAGTATTGTTTGTTTTGCTTACTACTTGACAGTAGGGGAGTACAATTTGGTGAAATGTCAAAAAATTACAATTTTCTCTCACTCCTGCCAGAACGAATTTTCGATTTCGACCCTGCAATTTACGATTATAATTCATCGCCGACCTTCTCCTTTCCGTGGACACATAGAACGAACTTCCACTCGACGTATTTATTTAGTTACCAGCGTTTAAAAATTCCATGTTTTTCGACTTTTCAGGTTAAATTTGAAAGGTCCCAGAAAGCCATTTTTCTTACATCACTTGCGTATACTGACGTCACAAATAAGCTCTCGGTTTTTGCAACTATTACTAATTTCAACTCCTTATATCTCGAGAACGGAAAAAGTTAATAATACGAAATTTTAAGTGTATAACGAGAATATCGAGTACTATAAAAGTATAAAAACCATATAAAAAGAATATCGTGGAACAAGCCATTTTGTCATTTTATTTTAATTCGTTGTTGAAACTTGTATCTTTACGTGATCGCTGAAGGACCCCGCATCAGATACAGAGGATTTTGGATTTCGGTGGATTTTGATGAAATGCCACTTGCATTCGACAGATTATAGCCCCCTATCAACAGTCTGTTATTCAATATTTTCGAAACTACGGAGATGGAAGTGGATCGAATTCTGAACAACTTTCAAAATACTCGTCCGTCTGTCTGGTCGCCTGTCTGTCTGTCTGTCTGTTCGTCCCTCCGTCACGTTTCTTGTAAGCACGATAACTTAAGAATGAAAAGTCCGATTGTATTGAAACTTGGACAGTAAATTAGTGATAGCTAGAGGAAGAATCCTATTGTTTTTTAACAAAATCGATCAATAAATAAAAAGTTGTGAATTTTTTAAATTACAAAAAAAATGTTGTTTTGTAATTAAACAAAAAATGCCTAAAACTAATATTATTTACAAAAAAAGACTGCGAAGAGTATCCTATAGAATGTGCAACAATTATATAAAAAGTGCAGTAAACCGACGAAGAGTATAATGGTTAGCTTGTTCAATTTCAATATTTTCGAACTGTAGAGCGTAGAGGTGGCCAATTTTCAATATTCAATAATAGGACTTCTAGCTAGTTGGTGACTCTATCTAGTAAAAACAACATTGTACTAAAATGATGGTGAATCAATTGTGTAGTACATACAGTCGTGTACCAGACTGAAAATACATGTAGGCAATGCATTTTCAGACATGTTTTATATGAATATATCCTCAATTTTCATTAGTCAATAACCTACCTTGTCATTTTTAACACCATTAAATTATAAAGTATGCTTCATAGAAAATAAGAAATAGTACATTTAACTATACTTGCAAAAAGTATTGACAACAATAAACAAACGAGAAAAGAAAATCAACTAAGCAAATTTTGTAAATAAAACAATATTGTATGCTTCTATCATGATGAAATTTGGCCTAGAAACTATTGACTAGGCCAAGAAAGCGTCACATTATCATTCCATCATATTAAACTACAGTTTGAATAAGTTCGTTTTTCAAAGAAGCGCATACAATTTTCTTATGCCTTAATTTTTAAATTCTAGCGAAATATTATTGTTATAACTTACCGAGATAGTCGCCAAGAATCAACATAAATGTCACGATGCAAATCTTTTTATAGAAGCAGTAAATGAATGAGTACAGGTGCAGGTCTCTATTTTATTGAATATCGAGATCAATACGAATTCTTTGGGACGTAATTATGATAGAATATTTCCTCATTAATAGGTAGGTATAGAAATGGTTCTGTCCACGCACCAAGTGGCGACGTGAGATATTTTGATTTGCTTTAATTATATTCCTTGTCGGTACAAGAAAAATTGTGCCAAAAATCATGTATGTATAGATGTATACACTTGTACAGGATGGAGCATTATAATCATTTCTAATGTGGGCACCTTCTGTTCATTGTAAAAGTCATACACAAGTCGACGAATGACATCTTTGGACGCGTTATCAAGTTTTTTAAGTTTTTGTCCAACTCTTTTCCATTTAATAGAATGATCAACTACATCCCAGCTTTAATAACCCTATAAATTGTACGGTTAAATTTGGTTAATTCACAAATCCTCTTTACAATTTGATTATATGAAGAATCAATATTTTCGCCTTTTAAACACGACTAAATATTCAAAATAACCCTTTGAGTTTGAACGTGTAAATCTTTATTTTTAAATTCCGCTTGTATAGGCTCTGTATCAAAATCGTCCGTTTCGTCGTGACTACTATCGAAAGGCCTCCAAAATGCCATTTTAAACAATTAATTGCAAAAAATCACTCAAAGACAGTAATAAAACTAATAATTTGTTCAAATATTCACTAGAATTAAGTAGTTTTATAACGGTGCCTGGCTGTACTGCACTGCCTCGTACAGATCATGCGATACAAATAGTTCATACGTATTTTTTGTTTTATATATTATGGCATGCAAAAACTCTGAACAAGGTTGGTGTTGACAAATCAAATTCGCTAAGGATCTAATTAGTCCACGCAAATTAGACTTTTTAGGAGAAAAAAATTCATATAAAAATTATATTGAGGCTATGTATAGGAGTAGAATTAGGGATCCGAAGAGTTCCCACCTTACCCGTTGATGGAAACATCCTTTTGGGGCGAAAAACCACCCCTAGACAGGATTTAGTTACGATTATTCTCAGTTTTCTCCGAATCCGCCATTCCCACGAAAAACAGGTATAGGAACAAAAATATTCCTCATTAAATTCTACATAAAAAAAGTTCTATGGTCGATTTGCGTACTCTCCACCGTTTTCTCGCTATCAACATTCATAGTAGGGGGTAGTTTGGAGCGCTCGGCGAAATATCGATGGTACGCGATTTTTCACATCGAATATCTCCGAAACGGCTACTTTGGCGTCAAAAATGGTTATAAAAAAACTTGTAGAGCGGATTCTCCTCTACAAGATTCATCTTGTACTTTTTCTTTCTTTTTTAATTATTTTTGTTGAATTTTCTCGCTTTTTTCGAGGATACGCACTTTGTAATATAACGTCGTTTCCACACCACCCATGAGGTAGAGGTCTCGGTGAGTTTTTTTTAAGTGGTTTCCCCTGTAGGCCTGCCTATTCCACTGTCGTCATTGTCGGTTTCAGTCGTCGATAGGGTTCGCTTCAATCAACTCATCTTCGGTAGGTGAATTTAAGCAATCTTGTCTGTGACAGTTGGAGCGCATGGTTGAGCAGCGCAATCCTATTTTTACCCACCCACATCGTTTCCCGCAACCCATTCTGTGTCATCGGGCACCAAGACCCAGAGGCTGAAAAAGCCGAAAAATTTACAAATTTTTTCATTAGGACTTATGCCAGCATACCCCACTTTAATCTCATATCAATAATATTTACTTGTGGCCAGCATTTACCACTTAGTTAAGGCTTTCAGCCAGAATACTGCATAAGTATTTACTAACATTAATATTTTACAAAGCATATCAGGTGCAAACATAATAATTAATCATATTAAGCCATCAGCAATAACCTCCGATGTGCACCAGGAGGCATAAAGCTCCCTCTGAGCATGCTATCCTAGATGTATACAGTTCCGATGTCGACAAACAAATGGAGAGGCACGCGCCAATATTCTTGACTTTGATGACGGTCTATGATGATGATGATTAGGGGTCGAGCTTTGAGCTCTTTGCCCCAATTATCGCTGTAGACCTGGACCGGCCTCGTAAGGGGTGGGCCTGCTTTTTTGACTACCCCACCTGCAAATGCCGACGACGGTGTAGATGAAGTTAGCAGACCTCCCCTGGTCCTGGCTGTTGGACCCTGCCAGCTGGGTCGTTTCTTCTGGCGCTCTTCTGTCTTGAGTTTCTTTCTTCGCTGGCATGTCGGCTCCCGGGAGCGTCTTTCGTCTGTCGCGAGAGGGAACGGCTGTTGCCGCACACTTTTGGAGTTTGGAAGGGTTTGGGGGTGTCTGACTAATCGGAGCCCAGGGTGCCAATTGGCATCATGTGCTCCGATTTCGTCGAAAGGAAGTTTTGGGCTGTGTAGCTCATGGATTATGTTCGGCCAAGGTCGCTTGTTTTAGCGTCGAAGGCCGGCACGGGCTGGGGTAAGGGTACCTAGCTGGTTATCTGCTGGATACCCCCGGGATCGGGTGATTTGGGTGTTTTGGTCATTGTCTCCTTGCGGCGTGGCTTGAAGATCGGGCTGAAAGGAAGGTTAATTATACTTACCCATTATCCAGGATCTGGAGCTTCGGCCTCTTGTGTCTAGGAGCGTCGTTGGGGTCGTAGTCAGTCGCCTGTCTTACCAGCGGATTCCCATGCTCTATTGCACGTGCGTATATTTTCTTCGCTCTGTCCTGGATGACTTCAGTTACCGGGGTGTATTCCAGAACTCTGAAGATATCGGCGTTTCTGACAAACTATGGTACATCCACGGCGCACGTTTTCCACGGCCGTTTCGGAGATATTCGCTGTGAAAAATCACGTACCACCGATTTTTCGCCGAGCGCTCCAAACTACCCCCTACTATTAACGTCGATAGCGAGAAAACAGTGGGGAGTACGCAAATCGACTATAGAACTTTTTTTGTGTAGAATTTAATGAGGAATATTTTCGTTCTTATACCTGTTTTTGTGGGAATGACGAATTCAAAGAAAAATGAGAATAATCGTAACTAAGTCCTATCTAGGGGTGGTTTTTCGCTCCAAAAGGGTGTTTCCATCAACGGGTAAGGTGGGAACTTTTCGGATCCTTCTACCCCTATGAACTATGCATGACCTAAATATAATTTGTATGATTTTTTTCTTCTATTCGCTATTTTTTCGTCTAATTTGCGTGGACTAAATCCCACCTATGTTTCTATGTGACAGGCGGATGAAGTCCACGTGGACTGTAGACGAGGAGTGGTGACTATAAATCTGTAAAATTCTGTGCTCTCTCATTCAATGTGAAGCGATATATTGACAATACCCCGTAAGATCCCCTAGTTCCGTGCTGTTCCAATTGAATTCGTAAATACTATACATGAATAATTTTTTCTTGTATGACTTATTATTGTCTTCTGTAATGCTATTATCTTAATATTATTTGATTAGTTCTATTATCTCGGAATATTTTGGAGTGGAAAAATCAATTCATCATTTAACACAAATCTTGAAACTATATGATAACATTTTATCATATTATCAATAACCGATGACGACTTCATCTTGGTGTACACAATATTAATCTAATTTCACTGTTATAGGATTTATTTAAAAATAATTATTTAGCAGAAATACTACGTGGCATCCATTCTCTTGATGGAATATTGCATTAATTTAATTGTATTTCATAAAACAAATAAAATCCACGCCTGATATTGCATTTGCAGATAATTCAGTACGCTGCTGGAACCCGTTTTGAAATCATCAACATTACAATTCATCTGCAGCGATCAGCGATCTGCTGTGGTGCCACGAAGCAGAGCAAGAAGTAAAGGTACCACGTTGGAGGTAGATAGTGGAATTGCCGTTTCTTGCCGTTAAAGCTTCCACCACGTAATAGTTTTCTAATAGGTATCGTATCATATCACATTTCTTGATTGTGAGAGAGACAGAGCATCGTCTGGTATGGCTTACTTGTCCGGTTCCATTACGCAGCACGCAGCTGATTTTTTATTAGTGAAGCCCGCAAGTCGCCGAGCGCGCTACACACAAGTGCTTTTGTGTAGACGCAGTGGTTTTTTTTAGGTATTATTTGTTAGAATAGGATTTTAATTTAAAAATGGTACGCAAGCAGAAGTACCAACAGAGCTCAGTGCCTTTACCCGAAAGGGGGCCGGGTAAGACTTTTTTTGTAAGCTTTCGTTTATTTTTATTATTTTTCGAATCGCGCGGTGTGATCAACATATGGTTCGTTTTAGGTTAGGATTGTTATACTTTATCATGTGTGGAAACTAATGTTTTTTTTCTAATGACGTTATGTTCGTTCTTTAAATAACTTATATATTTATCGATCTGCGTTCTATTATTTACTGCGTTGTGCCCTTTGTGTCTGAGGGTACGGGAGACAGTTCACTTATAACAAGGGTATTGACACGTACAGGAGCGTGGGTGATTTTATAGATTTCCTTTCCCCTACTAACCTGTGGTTAATTTTGTGGATAAAATTTAATTCTGAAGTTTTTTATTAATAAAACGTATAACAAAATATAAAATTTTGTCCATTTTTAAATTTCTGTGAGTGTTGTACTTTGATCCTCAACAACCCATGCAGTATGCATATTTTTTTAAATTAACACCAGTAATATTGGTTTTAAACTTTTAAACAATTTTTTTTGGTAATTAACTAGTCAATAACATCAAAGTGGATAAATATGTGATAATATGAGTAATTGATAAGTTGAGAATTGTCTAAATGAAAAACCGCTATCTAAGGAATCACTACTTCCACATCCAGATTTTCCATCCAAGTCTTTAAAGGAAAACATCTCGACTATATTTGCACTGTAGTATGTGAAAATTATTTGTTATAGAATTTTAATACCTAATATTTGAGGCAGATGTCATTAAAAAAAATTGAGGCATTGGTTTCTAGCATACCGGGTGAGTCACGAATTGCGCTCGTCCCGATATTTCCTAAAATATTTGGAATAGAAAATTGAAATTTGGAGGCCTTATTACACGACTAAAATGCCATCTTTTCAATAAAAGTTTGGTGCACATCCGGTTTGACCGGAAATGCCCACAACTTTCGATTTTTAAATGGAACACCCTATATATTTTTACATTTTTGGAATCTAGAGGAAATTTTGAATACAATACATCCATTTTGGTCACTTTTTGATAAACATTAAACATTTTATTAAAAAATCTATTTCTGAATCCAGAGTGCTGTGGTGCCCAAAATATATTTTAGTTTGTGTGCTACGTTACTATAAAAATAAAAAGAGCAATATGATTGCATTACTTAATTCTCGAGGCGTTTAAAATTTTTAAATTTGATTTTTACCCACTAACTCGGTTTTTTTAAATGGGAATTTAATCGTTCACCAACATTTTTAAATACCTCATTTTCATACGAATCTAATGATACCAAAATTTTGAAAATCCGCTCAGAAATATTTGAGATTTCAGCCAAAATACAATGCAACCAAGCTTTTAGAAACATGCGGCTAATAGATAATAGATTTTGGAAACTAAAATGGCACATTTCTGTGTAAATCTGGTAACCTAATAGCATTGGAAAAATCATTAACTATTAACTTGCTCTACCTATTTCCCTAATTACGACACCTCCCCCACCCCACGGCTAATGGCATCATCTGTCGTATGTCATTGCTCATTACAATACATATGTGCACCAAATTAATAATGAAGAGGAGTAGTGGAATGTCATGGAACGTGGAAATTTTAAATTTGAGCAAAAAAAAAATTTCATCTATTTTATAGTAGTGGTAAAAACATTGTCATTTTTAAAAAAATATGTTTAGAATGCCATGAAACGTGGAAATTTTAAATTTGCGCAAAAAAAAATTTTCATCTATTTTATAGTGGTAAAGAAATTGTCATTTTTTTTTTCTTTGGAATATGTTTAGAATGCCATGAAACGTGAAAATTTTAAATTTGTGCAAAAAAAAAATTCCATCTTTTTAGTGGTAACAAATTTTTCAAAAATGCTGGTAAAAGATATTCTAATTTTTTTTTCTGAAATAGGTTCTGAATGTCATGAAACGTGGAAATTTTAAATTTGCGCAAAAAACAATTTCATCTATTTTATAGTGGTAAAGAAATTGTCATTTTTTTTTCTTTGGAATGTGTTTAGAATGCCATGAAACGTGAAAATTTTAAATTTGTGCAAAATAAAAAATTCCATCTTTCTAGTGGTAACAAATTTTTCAAAAATGCTGGTAAAAGAAATTCTATTTTTTTTCTGAAATAGGTTCAGAATGCCATGAAACGTGGACATTTTAAATTTGAGCAAAAACAATTTTGTGCATCTATTCTATAGTACCTAGTGGTAAAAAAAGATTTAAAAAATTTTTTCGAAAAAATTTTCAATTTTTTTTTAAATAGGTTTAGAATGCCATGAAACGCGGAAATATTAAATTTGAACAAAGAAAATTTTTTTCCATCTATTTTAGTGCTAAAATTTTTTTCAAAAATGTTGGTAAAAAAAAAAATTGTGCTACTAGGGTTGTAGGCTTATCTTAAAACCAATTTTAAACCATTTGAGCACATAACACAACACACAACCGCTTTAAAACCTATAGAATTTATGGTGCTCGGATAATATAACCTAAAAAGTCAGTTTGCCGGGACGTTAACTGATATAATATGTCCCCTAAATACTCGCTTCTCCCGTTTTTTATCAAGTACCTTGGTTTTACTAGTGATATTTTAATTTAACATCGATCGCTGCTCCACATAGAAACAAAATGCCGACGAATATGTATATATCTTAAAGGTGAATTATTTATTATTTGTTTGCTTATAGTAATGAAACATATTCTTTATAGGATTTTGCAAACAGCGGAGAAAAAGTATATATAAAAATTTAACTAAAAGAAAAACTATATGTAAAAATTTTAATGAAATCTTTGCATTTTTTCGATAACCTGACTTTCTGGTTATGCTAGCAAGTTAAAATCCTAAAATAAATTTGTCCAATTTCTTATTTGACATTCTCATTATAGCACTAGCATCCAACATAGTCCCCTACGGCTAAGCATTAAACTAGTATCTACATGACCCCCTACGGTATGAAGATTCAGTTAAAAATCAGAACAAAGGCCTGATGAATTTATTTACCGATCTTGTCTTAAAAAAAATTTCATTCTAACGGATTACATTTTCATAAAATATCTCATTCAGTTTCTTGAAAATACTTAGACTTTGAAACATGTTTCGCCCTTATTCTGAGCTCGTCAGAAAGGCACAAAGCCACTCATAACGATAGGTGAAGTTCTGTTGTTTTTTATCGGTCAATGTCAAATATAAATATTTCATACTTATTCATGGATATTGCTTAGGTTTTGCATGAAACATCGTTATGAGTGGCTCTGCGCCTTTCTGATATTTATTGTTATGAATTACACCCCCTTGGAACTGGAGATTATACGCCTATGCCTACTGATAGTGACTGGAAAGACTCCAGAAAGAGCCAAGGACTTTTCTAGAGTGTGGTGGAAGAAGATTCTGGTTCAATCTAGAGGTTATTTCAGAGTATATAAGGCGCGATTACCAGCGCGGAAGAAGAAGTTTATTTGAGAAGTGACACGTTCGGTAAAAAGTGAGGTTAAATAAGAGTGTAAAGGTTATTTTGAATGTTTGAAGTATTGTATAGTCAGTAAATTATTGAATAAAGTGTTAGTGGTGTATATCTCTTGTTGAAATTATTTAGAACCCACGGATTCATACAGGGTGTTTCCTAAAAGGTGAATACACGTAACATTATTATACATTTCCTATTGCGATAGCATACATATATACTATTGGCACACAATTGTCCATAATATCGATGGATGAGAATGCAGCTGATGACCATAGAAGTCGATGCTGCAAAAAAAATATCATCAATAGTCTTTCACTCAGTAACCAGTCTCTTCCATCAATAGAGAAATATTTTATACTATGTAGAATATTCATAAAAACAGTATCCTTAATGATTTTTCCCTTATTCAAAACAAATTGCAAATTTTTTAAAATGTTTATTTAGTTTTTGTTATCAAAAATATGTTATATTTATTATTTTCGGATTACCCGTTGCCGTACAGAGCTTCCGTGCTTTCCGACCGATACCACACAGTAGCCGTGCCGGCGATAATTACAGCCACTCCCCACAACCTGTGAGGTTAGTGACCGTAAATTCCAGAATCGTGTGCCCTAAGTAAACGAAAGGACCCCAAGATAACCGCTTTCTGCATTTGGCCTGCCGAGCCATTCTGAGCTGGCAGGCCGGTAGGACGATTATTATTTTTTATTATTTGAAACTGTAAATTGAAAATTGAGCCTACTGAATTTTATTTGTCTGTTCTAACAATTCTAAATTATTTTATAAAATATATATGTATTAAATTCACCCTTTCCACCAATACTATGAGTAAAATAAAATATTATTTTTTACCTCCAGTTTTTACAATGATTATTATCTAAATAGCGATAAATGAGATTCTCTATCAGTGACTCAGAAGGTGCGTTTAAGCCTACTAAAGCATCCTGCCAATTCTTTTCTGTGGTCGTACGTCGTACGTTACGGACTGTGCAATAATAAAAGTCGACATCAATTAAAAGTAAAAAATTGGCAATGTGCCCCAGACATAATTGGAGCACACCGTCTGGCAAGTAAATAGAGCATTATATTGATACTATTCTGCAAGTAAGTAATATTCGTAATTTTTATTTTGAATATTTTATATCTATATTAGATGTTTTATATCTGCGTTAGATGATGTAATTAAGGTAATCATCAGGAAAAGTAGGTCGTGATTTTAATGCCCATGTCCCAGTAGTTAAATGTCGTGTCCACACTTTAAATTGATATTTTTGTGGTGATTCATATAACTTATTATTAAGAACGTGCTCAGATCTTATCCGTAGTACTCATGTCTAATGGTCCATTATATGTTCGCGACATGTAGGATCTCCTAGAAAGCAACCAATGCTCTTCACGAAGAATAGCTGTCTATTCCAGGGTAGTGGGTACGTTTGTAAAAACTCTTCCGTTATGCCTGTACCTTGACACCCTTAGAGGTGTGCAGTTTCATAGATTGTGAGTGATGGTTCGGTCGTCGAAGGGTGCTTGTTCTCTTTTATTCCGTAACGAACCCTAGCAATCAGCGAAGTTAGTTAAGGGCCCCTATACTTAAAAGCCTTGATTGCTTCAATCCGGTTTGAGCTCAACAATTGTTAAACTGTGTTATCGCCCAGTCTCGTAGCTCTGATTGATTTAGACTTCTTTTCAAACAGGCTTAGGGCCATGGGAGTGTTTACTCCTTCTTGTGAGTTTGTCAAAATATTCCGATTGATGCAAGTGCCTTCAAACCGATATACGAGCCCTTGAGTTGCATCCGTGTATGACAGCAATGGTTCTCTGCTAAGCCTTCAATCCGTTTGTTTACCATTTCAGATCTTTGGAACTTAGCAGTTGCCTTTTTTTAGCATTCAACTTGACTAGAGAACCTGACTTAACCTCACTGAGTTAGAAGGTAGGGAGAAGACATCCCATACAAATTTCTTATACAGAAACGGCATCAGTAGGCGTGGCTAAATGTAGTAACAATATGGTGGTTTTGCCAGACCCGGACTAATTAAAATAATAAGAACTTTGTACTCCGACGAGACGGTCTATCTGGATAACGTAAATAAATGTTCAATTCAATAAGTGCAAGAGTTTTAACAGTTTTTATTTAGCTTGATATATAAAATGTGGAATGTTGTCCTAAAATAAACCATTTGTTTCTATTCTACGAAATATATAACTTGAGTATATTAAAAAAACATTTAATTAGCTGTTTTTTTTAATACGGCTCTGTTTGTTGTTTACACTACCTATGAAATGTTATTCCCATTAATTTCTTCTTGTCAACACCACCTCTAGAAGAGCAACTTCTTTTAGCACACGACATCATAGTCCTTTTAATGTTTATGGTCTAAAATTTAACAAACTCAGTAAAAATCACAATAAATTGCACGGAAAACAAACTGTCACTATTTGACGGAAAAGTAGTAACAGGATGGCGAAATGATGCCGTCTTTGATCACGTGACTGCTTCTCCCTACTTTCTAACTCATTGCTTAACCTATAGACAAGGACCGGTCATCCTCTGAATGCATGAATTATGATCTGGTCCCGTCGTATTCTACATTACGTTTTTGAAGAGTCGCTTTTTCACTTCCAATTCCACTTCAATATACAAGTGCGTCCAAGAATGGCATTTCTTAGCGCCGCTGGAATGATCCTGATTACTCCTGTCAGTCCTAGACATGCCAAACGGTTCGTAAGTTTGAGAAACTAGTAAGTGTTTTTAATCGATGGGCAGTGATCCTCTTGTGCAAGATAACTAGGATAATAAAAGTATTCAATTGTGGCATTCGGTGCTCTGGGGTTCAAGTAGAAGACTGCGAATGTCAACAATTCCCTGGATGCATCACTCTAAGACGTCTTTAACTACTTCTCTCTGAGAATCACTTTATTCCAACAGTATTATTTGTTGTCGGCTGCAATTGTTTGCTTGACAGGAGCTTTCTCATAACCAATAACCATTCATAAAGTCCTACGATTAAATTATAAAGCAGTTTAAAGTTTTTGGAGAATTGTGCATTCAACAGTACACGTTTTAAGAGCTAGTAACCAACGGTAATTGTAGTCAGCAAATCAAAACTCCAAACACGTTACTGATAAGTTATCATGAGTTAGTAAACAGGATGGAGGCTCTTGCTTACAATATCGACAACTACGAATATAAGATTCAAGAGAGATAATACTGATAGTAAGAGGAGTAACTTGACACTAGAATACAATTTGGCGTTACAGAAATCTCGAGGCACCCAAAGATCAAAGATCAGTCTTGGCTTTACGCCTCATAGACATGGAAAGCCTACCGCACCACCAGCTCAATTCATGTCACGCCTCACATCCTATCATTTTTTGCCATATCAACCGGAGAGAGGATAATAAAGAACAGTTAATGGTTCAGGAAAAAACAAATGATAAACAGCAGATATTACTGAAGAGGTGATGGAAAACAGTTTTGGTAAGGCCAAAAGCCTAGCAGGCAACTGGAACTGCAATAGATGCCGTTTGCTGCCAGAACCATGTCATACAGCAAAAAAGACCATCTAGAATAAAGGATGATTTAGCGCATTTACGCATGGTCTTTCTTCGTATTGTATCGATGCCGACAGTGCATCTGTTATCCTAATACGGAAAACACCACGAGTAATGCATTATAAATAATAATAATAATAAGCCGCAATTCATGAATAACAAAACGTAGTGTATAATAATAAAATCATGCATATGAATTAACCTAATAGTCATCAAACAAATATTCACATTATTAGTAGATTAGCACCTACGCAAATGATTTGAACATAGAACAAACAATTTAAAAAATATAAATAATAATAATTCTATTTTTATGGTTTATTCGTATACTTATCTCGATTTGTTTAGTGCTCATAAAAAAATCCATAGAAACCGGTCATCAAAATATCAAAGTCGGTACAATGACTTCTGACAAGAGTACAAATTGCCAAAATATTGTCAACATACCATACCGCCATCATCGGCGGTAAACGTGCTTCAAGCCAAAAGACGACCAACGTTGCGGCTCTTGAGATGTGACAATTTCTGGTTGTGCCTGCCATTCCTGGTTTGATACTTGGCTAGGCCTATGTGATACTTGCGGTCTAGGATAGATTAACCAAAATAAATGACTACCTTGGGGTTTTCTCGCTTATGATAAATAATTTCACTGCCTTTGGAGACGTAGTCTCTACAAACACCAAAAACTCTTGAACACAACACTCGGAAGATCAACACTGGACGAGCGTTTCTTTAACCACGTTAGCATCATCGGGCGATTATTAAAACTTGTTTTAATTATCATCCATCCAATCTGTTGGTATTCGAGTATAGTGTTCAAGAGTTTTGGTGTTTGTGGAAACTACAGCTCGAGAGGCAGTGTCGTCCGAAGATTCTAACTCTAGGGATAAATAATTCAACAGTCCAGTTAGAATTCAAAAGACCCCCAAGATAAACTGAAAAATAAATATTTGAGTATAAAACAGTAGCTTTTTAGCAACTATTTACTTTCCCCTTGTACAAGTGATCAAATATTGACTCATTTATCTAGTACGCTAGACGTGGGAGGCCGGCTTTACTAAGGTAAAAGTAGTCGCGTATTAAGGCGATTCAATTAACATAAATATGCATAATTGTATTTCGATCTGCTAAAACAGGTTTTTGAGGTGATCTAAATGTCTGTTAGCGCTTCTACTGTCTTCTCTTATGTAGGTATATTAAAGCGTTTAAATATTACCACTCACTTTTGCATTATTTAGGTTGTAGTGGATATATTCAATTTACTTATATGCTTTTTAAAAAGGGATTGTTCTTTTTAGGATCACAGTAATTGAGTTATTAGATGACACTACGTAGTGGGGGTGACTCTAGGGCATCTGCAACGGTTGCCTGTTAGGTGCACTACCTCACCAAAGCTCTTTTTCATTAGCTCTTTGCGGTCATAAGTCCAACGTCTCGGAGGGCGTCTGCGCCTCTTGCGACATGGTTTTCCCTGAACTATCAACCGTTTTCTATATTCAGGTTATAAACTGATCTTATTGAAAGGAACATTCTAATGTAATTTTTAAAATGTTATGTTTTTTAAAATACCTATAAGTTGATAATTATTAACATTGTTGGTATAAGTCAAATTTACAATCAATTCACTAATTACCATGGCTTCAAGGCTGTAATATGCGCTTACAGTTCATGGGATTCAAGTCAGTATTACGTGCTATTATATTAATCTGCCACGATAAACAGGTGTTAGGTATAGTTCTCTTCATATATTCAAGGCAAATAAAAAATGTCGGGGTATTTGATCTTTACCGCAAAGTCAAAGGCGCCGACATTTTTTATGTTCCTCAAATATATGCAGAGAACTATAAAAAATCTGTCGCTAAAATAAAATATTTCACAAGTATCCACAAATATAGATTTTTTTTTAGCTCACCTGCATCACCTTCAATATTCGTCTTAACAATCTTTACTCATTAATATTGTTATAGTCTGAACTATACCTAATTTATTAAAATGCTATTTCGATAGGTCGTTACCAATAATTTAGTATTAAGTAACTCATTTATTACTTTTCTTTGATTTTCAAAAAATGATAAACCAATCCGCGAAAAGAATGTGATTCCTAATGTTTTGAATGCATAACAAAAAAAAATAAAACTTGAAACTAAATTATTATACCTTTCGCAAATGCAAAACGAAAAGTGTATTGCATTCGATAGGCAAATTTCTAAAACCGGTAATGCTCGTAGAGAAAAAAAAAACATGTTGTGTTGGTGATCGAATCCTGAACAACCGTCCGTCCGTCAGTCAATTAGTCCGTCCGTCTCTCCGCCTGCCCATCTGTCTATCCGTCCGTCCGTCCGTCTGTCACATTTCTTGTAAGCACGATAACTTAAGAACGAAACGCCCGATTGTATTGAAATGTATAGAGCAAGTTAGTGTTAGCTAGCTCTATTGTTTTTTAACATAATCGATCAATAAATAAAAATGTAATTTAATTATTTAAATTTATTAAATTCATATATTTATATTAATATTGCTACATTGCAAAACCAGCTAATTAGGCAATAGTCCCTAATGTTTGTCAACTTAACAATAAATCTGTCATAAATGCGATAAGATTATGAACCAAGTTTTGGCGGCTCTCATTCATTTGGCTAATACAAACATTATTTTTTATTTACGATAAAATGCGCAGAGTATACTGTAGAATGTGCAACCATTATATAAAAAGTGCAGTAAATCGGTAAAGAGTATAATGGTTAGCTTGTTTATATTTATTTTATCCCATATTAGTCTATTATTACACTATTTTATTTTAAGATTTAAGATATGGTATTGTAATAATTTAATTTTTCATGCCAGCGAACCTAAACGTCTGCGTATATTGTATGTATTCCTTGTATACATTATGAATGCATTGTGTGTATTATAAGTGAAAGTGCCTTGTATTGTTAAGTTGAATATATGATATGTGCAGCTATTATGTTTGCAATCCATACCGGCAGGATTTCCTAGGAATCTAATCCTACGCTGGAACTATTTTAATTTTTTTAATTTTATTTCAAAACATGAGTTTAATAGCAATGGACCCCGGTGACATTGTTTTTCGTACCAAACTCATATATTAATCAATTAAGTAATAAAGTAATTTAAAAGAGGAGGATAATATATTAGAAAAATGAAAACCCGGCGAAAAATTAAGTAGATCTGTTGAAAATATAAATACAGGAAATATTAGGTTGGTTCGGTTATTAATTGGGTTATATGAAGGACATTGTCCATAATTTCCATAATGAAGATGTCGATCGAAAAACCATCATCCTTGGTAATAGTATACATATGACGTAAAGTGTATACCGATTCCAAAATACCTGTACCGAAATAGTTTTTTTTGCAAAGACAGAACAGCTGAGTATTTTTGTTTGGTTGATCGTGGCTAACTTAATTATATCAAAATATAGATTTTCAGTTGCAATGCCAGTTAAGAGTATGCTAGTTTGTAAAAGTAACTTTGAAAATCTTTTGACTGTGGAACATTGTTTGCATTTTTTTTAAATAATTGTACCCTCAGATTTATCTGATATGACCTCTGGTAATTTTATTACCTAAACACGTGTGGTCTTCACCAACTCCAATGTCTGAAATTGCCAATTTTTAGATAATGAAATGCCTTAACATCTGTCTAAGCTCCTTTCATCTTGTTCACAGTATGTGTTGACTACTCTTTCTGTTCGCGGTATATCTAGCCCAGTCGTCAGGGGTTTTAAGGCGTCACTAAATGTTATGTGGCTCAATTTTTCAGGATAAGTATTTTTTTGGTGTAGAATACGTTAAAAACAAAGTTTACAGCTGTAAGGTGCCGGCGACCCCTAAAAAAATTCACAGATTTCACAATTCTTGTAATCATCGGGACATTGGAAATGATAACACCATACATACAACAGCTGCGATCCACTCTCGATTGCGACACCGCTGTATTTCTACTTTAAATGAACACTGGTAACTTGACCCCCTGTGATATATGCATATGCAACCCATATTACATTTGCATATATCAGCCGTTGCATATAGGACAGTCTCACTCGACCGCGACACCGCGTCATTTGACCTTAAACGGAAACTGGTAACTCGTCCTCCATATACGAACATAAACACAACGTGGCTACACATAAATACGGCGCGCGGAGCCTGCGCGGTCTCGAATGCACTACACTAAATTTGTTGTAACTTTTGAAGTAATTAATTAAATTGAGCTCAACAAAGCTTAATTGAAACGAGAAACATGTGGCTATTGGATTGTTATATTTTCAAATATAAAAATGAATGTATGTAGAAATAGTATATATATATGAAGTCGGAACATAAAGAGATTTCCGATGGAATCTGTAAAAGCTCTTATCTACCATTTCTACAATTTTTAAGATAACCTGGAACTTTCGTATATTACTCTTGAAGTAATGTATAAACAGATCCGATGAGTGAAAAAAATCTCTAATTTATTTTTGAAGATGTACACTTCCAAAATTTCAAAATCTTGAGAAAGTGATAAAATTTGATAGGTATAACTAACTTTAATCACCTATTACTTTGGTTTAAATCGTTTTATTAGATTTCTTTAGGTGTAATTTTTAAAGCTTAAAATTTGTACTACCAAACTCAGCTCTTTATATATTAGCATCTCTAATAAACGAATCGTTTGAATCCGGAACATTTCCATCTGTTTTAAAAACTTCTGTAGTTATTCCACTCTATAAGGGCGGAGAGGTAAATAATCCATCCAACTTCCGACCCATTTCACTAATCCCCACATTAGCAAAAATTCTCGAAAAATTAGTTAAAAAAAGGGTTGTAGAATTTTTGTCCTCCTGCAACCCACTAAGTGATTAACAATTCGGATTTCAAAAGGAAAAAAGTACAAATGTTGCAATGTTCTCATTTTTAAGTCAGATTTATACCGAAATCAATAAGGGGGAGGCAGCGGCAGCAATTTTCTGCGACTTATCGAAAGCCTTTGATTGTGTCTAGCATGAAATATTGTTACGAAAGCTTGAGCATTATGGTTTTCGAGGCACTACCCTAAAGTGGTTTCAATCATACCTATCAAACCGTAGCCAAATAGTTAGAAATACAAATTATTCTGATAAACTAAATATAAAGTTTGGAGTACCCCAAGGTTCCGTTCTTGGCCCAATTCTTTTTTTATTGTATATCAACGACCTGACAAAAATTAATATTGAAGGAAAATTCACTTTATTTGCTGACACCACCATACTGTGGCACAATAAAGATGATACTGTCCTTCAGCAAACGGTGTCGGCCGATATAAATAAGGTCAAAGAGTGGTGTGACTCCAATTTGCTTTCATTCAACATTAACAAAACAAACATAACTACATTTAACTGCAATTTAACTGACATCTCCTTAGGTAACCATTTTCTTGAAAATAAACCCTGCTCAAAATTTCTTGGACTAAATATTGACTGCTAGTTAAAATTCAACGAACACATTAAAATACTTAGTAACAAACTAGCATCCGGATCCTACGCTATCAGAGTGATCACAAATGAACTGGGTTATGCAGCTGCTAAGACTGCTTATTTTTCACTAATCGAATCACACTTAAGGTACGGCATTGCCTTCTGGGGCGCATGTAGTAAATATCTTTTACAAACAATATTGGTACTTCAAAAACGTGCTATTCGCTACCTGCACAAAACTAGAATTCGTGAATCATGTAAGCCACTGTTCTTGACATATGGATTTCTCACTGTGATATCAATTTACATTCTAGAAACTGTTTGTTTAGTTCATAAGCATAAAAGTAATATTATAAATAATTCCTCCATACAATATGTAACTCGGCAAGTCAATAACGTTACTCTGCCAATTCCTAGATCCACTCTCGTCAAAGACTCAATTATTTACAATGGCTATAAGATGTTCAATCACTTACCAAATTATATTAAAGAAATGAGTTCAAATACAAATTTCAGAAAGGCGGTTAAAAGCCTTTTAATTGTTAAACCCTATTATAATTTAGAGGAGTACTATAATGACACATTCTAATTAGGCATTTACTACCTTGTCTTATCGTATTTTCTGACTTTTTACATTAACTATTATAATTATTGTATTAAAATTTATATGTAATCTATGTTTTGTATTTATATAATGTAGGTGCACTGTGTAAACTATATATGCTATGGACCTACGCTTATTTACTTTGTTAATGAGAAACTCTTTCTTCTGAACAATAAAGTATAATTTGATTTGATTTGATTTGATAACTTTTATTTAAAAAATTACTTGGCATACGTATCCATCGGATCTTTTTATACATTACTTCAAGAGTAATATGTGGAAAGATTGTGAAAATGGTAGAGCTTTTACCGATTCCATCGGAAATCTATTTATGTTTCACTTCACATAATGTACTATTTCTACATACAATCATTTTATATTTGAAAATATTATAATCCAATAGCCACGTTTCTCGTTTCATTTAAGCTTTGTTGAGCTCAATTTCATTAATTAGTTCAAAAGTTACAACAAATTTAGTGTAGCGCGTCCGAGACCGCGCACGCTTCGCGAGCCGTACTTATGCCTCGCCAACCTACATTTTTGATCATACAAAAAAACTCCATATGCATTTTTGATGTGAAATTTCTCCTATCGCCTAATGCTGTTAGGTTTTTGATATATATTTTTAATTTTTCGCGTTATTGGCCAAAAACCGAATTTATTTTCGGTTTTTTTAGGGGTCGCCGGCACCTTACAGCTGTAAACTTGTTTTTGTCGTATTCTCCACCAACAAAAATGCTTATTCTGAAAAATTCAGCCATATAACATTTAGTGACCGGTTTTTATCAATTTCTGTCTCTGACAACTGGGCTAATCCAATTCCTATGCATTTTGAACAAAATTAGAAGACGTGTGTCATCTTTTTCAAGCGCATCGGAAATGGTTTCGGTTCCTTGTCGCACAAAGCCATATCTAAAAAAAAATATGACTAAGAAATTCTTCACAGTTCCTAATCCTACCGCTCGAATATTGACAGTTTGCTAAACAATAACAATACCTAAACAAAAACAATGTAGATTAAAACCATTTAAAGCTGCTTCAACCTACGACAACTACAGTATGTTGCTACTGCGAGGATCATTTTAAAATGAGTTATTAAATCTTATTATCTTAGTTACAATATTGAAAATGTATGCAGATAATACTTTTTTTTTATTTCGACAAAATTTGAGAGCTCTAAAAGTATAAAATAATGGTAAATACATTTTTTATTAAAGTTGGACGGAGTTACGCAAAAAGGAAGCAAGCGACAAATTTATGATTTCTGGTTTAATGTAGGAAATGATGCAGAATAGTTTATTCTTCATTATGCCAAAGAGAACCAAATGAATTATTAATGTAAGCCAGTGGTTATGTTCGAATAGAACCATTGAAAATCATAAAATTGCCCTAAGTTGTTTTACAAAAAAAAAGAACCAAGCGACATGGTTCCATTTTGCAAATTGAAATTTTGTCATTATACCTATACCGAAATAAGAGGGCTTGGTTCTTTCCTTCTTTAAAAAAATCAATGTTAGGTACTTAATACCAGACCAAAGCTACCTGCCAAATGATGATGATTTTGGTAAAATTGAGGCGGCATTGAACAGACAACAACGTTTATACACACCCCAGGATTACTTTTAAGTATTAGAAACTTGCCACACAAAGAATTCTTTATCGGTTAATCCAATGGAGAGAGTTTTTTTTTTTTGGAACAGGTGATAATTTTAAAAAAAATTCACAAATCGAAAGAAAGGAGCAAATGGAGAAAATATTAACTAGCTCCAAACCTGGGAAATTACACCACTAAATGAAAACCTTTCTCTATTTACAAGAAAAAAAAAATTAATGACGAGAAACTAGTTGAACTTGATATTCCAAAAAAAAACAAGACGTAGTTCTGTCAATGGATTTTACAAAAAGGATTTAAACCCATTATGGGCTCGTGGAAAAGGTATTGCAGAAAAGAATTTACTCAACGCCTTTCGCAGATGAAAACATTGAGGATGATATACACGGATTTGGAGGCATTATACCTATACCGGAATCAGAGGGCATGGTTCTTTCCTTCTTTAAAAAAATCACTCTTTGGTACTTTATACCAGACTATAGCTACCTGCCAAATGATGATGATTTTGGTAAAATTGAGGCGGCATTGAACAGACAACAACGTTTATACACGCCCCAGGATTACTTTAAAGTATTAGAAACTTGCCACACGAAGAATTCTTTATCGGTTAATCCAATGGAGAAAGAGTTTTTTTTTTTGGAACAGGTGATATTTTTTAAAACAATTCACAAACCGAAAAAAAGGAGTAAACGGAGACAATATTAACTGGCTGCAAACCTGGGAAATTACACTTCTAAATGAAAACCTTTCTCTATTTACAAGAAAAAAAAAATTAATGATGAGATACTAGTTGAGCTTGATATTACAAAAAAAACAAGATGTAGTTCTATCAATGGAATTTACAAAAAGGATCTAAGCCCATTATGGGCTTGTGGAAAAGGTATCACAGAAAAGAATTTTCGAGATATTAAGTCAATTTGACACCCTATTCCAAAACATTGCCATGAGTTTTACTCAACGCCCTTCGCAGATGAAAGCACTGAGGATGATATACACGGATTTGGAGGCACTCCGGATAATTAGATGTTAATAATCTTTACAACATATGTTTAAGTTTTTTCCAATAATAGAATTTTGGGCTTAAAATGACTTGTTTTTACTCATACTTACATTCATATACCACAAACATACAAGCCATATAATAAAATGCAAAAAGGAACCAAGCACCAAATCTCAAAATAAAAACAAAGATGTATGAAAAATTCTCAATTTTTGTTCAGTCGGAAACACTCACTGGTTCTTTATGGCCATATTAGAAAATGTTCCCTTCCTTAAAGAGCTCAGGTATTTGATTATACCTCAGAAACTTTGATCCTCTGTTTCTCAAAACTTACATTGTGTCGCTTGATTCCTTTTTGCATAACTACGTCCAGTTGTACTTAAAGTTCGTATGCAGAAAGAAAAATATCGTTTAAATACATATTTGACGTGTTTCATGTATTTTTGATGGTGACCATTCTTTGTTGACATTACAAGTATATGAACGACATTTATACTTTATAGGTTATATTTATATTTTGTCAACTTTGTAATATACACAGAGTAATTATTAATTGTATACAATATTCATATTAGGAATCAATGCACCGCGTTGAAGTAATAGATGAACACAAATAGAATAAAAATAAAAAAAACTTACATTGCAGTTTTAGGGTCCCTCATTTCTGACATGTTGAAATATTTTTGTTAAATTCTACAATCACAAACACATCCGCAGCTGGTAAATTTCGAGAACTAGCTTTTACAGATCACCTATATTAGTCATTACTTATATGCTATTTATCGTTTGTTAGGTAAATGCTGTAAATGCTAATCATAGCGTGTTTTGTATACCCATTCAATTATTCAAATTTTATGTATTTGTTTGTCGAAGTTTCATTTGATAGATAATATAATGCTGTTTTAATAGTGGGAAGTGCTTTCATTTTTAATAAAATTGATTTCAAAGACCCTCAAAGTCAAGTGTCATATAAGCTGTAGACTGCCATTTAAGGTTTCATAATTAAGGTGGCTGGAGGTAAAGGGGCGAGTGTTGATGCGATAGAGATTACATATCTCCCTGTTGATCTTGATAGGATTTATTCCCTTTCAGTGGGGACGCATTTCAAATCGACACCATAATAATTAACTACTTAGATGAATGAGATGTCGAATTACACGAATCATATGTTTAGGATGTTGTATAATTATGGCTCACTAGTGTTTGCCTATTGTGAGTTGATTTTTAATACAAAAAAGGCGGATGTTCAAGAATAATACCAAACTACGATGGTAATTTTTTACCTATAAAACTAGAATGCGCTTGTTAATATGTAGTGTGATGTATTGATGTATAATGATTGACAGGCAGATTTCCAATTTGCCGTGAAACTAAAATTTTACAAATTAACTCGTTCATACACACAGTAATTCATTAATCTAGGAGGTGGTGTAATAATTGGTAATACTCAATTAAAAACTATAAGGTGGTTCTATTCCGCCTGCAATCCCTGTTTTTTTACGCTATTTTGTTTAAGTACCAACTTTTTCACAATTTTTATTTTACTTTCCACAGTCTTTCCAAATATCCTTATAGCTATATGAGTTTCTAGTGAACTCCATATATTTTAAAATTTTCGTTTAATAAAATATGTAAGTGTATAATATACAGAACACCTAGTACGATACTTCTGTTTACAAGTAAATCTACAAACAAAATTCATTGTCAAGAAATAAATGAAGGATTTTCAGAAAGGAAACAAAAAATTGAATTTCAATAGAAACTATTAGAACAAATGCTCAAAAGTATCCTTTTCTTGAAAAATACAATATCCTAATCCATAGTAGAAGCTTCTCCTGATGCTTGATGGGAGCACAGACCATTATTTCTAGCATTACTCTGTCATCGTCCCTGACAAGTAGCTTCTTAGACCGGAACAAGGAAATGCATCCATATTGTCATTGCAAATAATTCTCTGACTCGACTCGCCGTATTATTTATTTGATACCATTTAATTATTCGCTTTTTTTCTTCAAAATTATAAACTTCCATTTTACTAGAAAACTCGCCTGCTCTGTTTCACAGAGTAAAAGGGAACTATAGCTTTGCAGCATAATGCCAGCTTGTCTACTTTTTAAAACAACTCTACTAAAACCTACTAGCTTTATCTTGAACGGGAAAATTATACTAAAAATCTACTTTACACTAATTTCACAAAAATGGTTTTAATTTCGAAAAGAAGCGACCCCATTTCTGTTCGAATTGTACATTTTGTGACCTACTTTCTTTTCTCTCAGGTGCCGACAAAGATAGTTAGTCACAAAATCTGAAAACACTTTGTAAAACACCTCTTTCACCTTTTCATTAATTCAGTGATTAAAATTTTTAATATAATTTCAATGTTTTTATCATATAAATCGCGATTCTCCATTGATTTTACAGAATTGTCGAAAGATGTCCCGAACAACTAACATCCAGTAATACCAAAGATTTTTCTCCTACTAAAAATCACAGTAAATAATAAGAAATGTACCAAAAAATAGATTTCTACCAAATGTGGTTACAGTGAACAAAAACACAAGCTGGTATTCATCACGCGTCGGATATCGCCGCATCTCAAATCGGCTCCTGCCAGTGCGGGCGATAGTCAACTGGACATACTACATTCGTGTTCGTATTTGGCCGACCCAATCTGTATATGTTACCTTGTATATTTTCGTATGATTTCGATTTCCATATTTCCAAAATTAATATTATAAAATTCTTTGTGAAAAATAGATCTGACTGTTCCGCCAGATTTACTTTATCATTTCATATTTGTTCATAAATGACTATAAATGGATAGTCGGTTTTAAGAGGAACTATTCTAAACAATCCAAAATAAAGAGAACCATAACAGATGCGTCAATATTTTATAGAACCGAAGTTGTGGAGTTTAAAATTTTCTAAATAATAGTTTCTAGTGGTATACAATGTGTCCCAGGATAGGTGTAACAAGAGGAGTAATGGACCAAAAATTTTTGAATTTTGGAATGGCATTTGGGGATTGAGTCCTGCTTGTTGTAAAACTAAAGTATACCAAAAATGACTTGATTTGGTGTTCTACGGGGTGTTTTATAAGCAAAGTTGTAAAAATCACCACTAATAAAGTACCTTTATTTTTCAAAATATGAAAAAATTCCACTAAGAAAAGTTATTTAGAATGCAATTTTATACCTCTGTACCAAATTTCGGGAATATAAAATTATTTTTTTGAAACTTCCCATTTTTTCAATAAATTTGTATTTTATTTTGAACCATTCAATTAAAACTGCATAGAAATTATTTTTTGTGAATTAATATTTAAAGTTATGTATGTAGAAGCTAAAAATTTTTATTTACCAATAGCCTACTTTTTGAGATGATTAACATTTGCTCCTACACAACTTTAAATATGAATTCAACTCTTAATTCGCAAAAAATGGGAAGTTTCAAAAAATCATTTTATATTCCTGAAATTTTTGATACAGAGGTATAAAATTGCATTCTAAATGACTTTTCTTAGTAGAATTTTTTCATATTTTGAAAAATAAAGGTACTTTATTAGTGGTGATTTTTACAACTTTGCTTATAAAACACCCTGTAGAACACCAAATCAAGTCATTTTTGGTATACTTTAGTTTTACAACAAGCAAGACTCAATCCCCAAATACCATTCCAAAATTCCAAAATTTTTGGTCCATTACACATCTATCCTGGGACACACTATATTTATCGAATTGTTCGAATCTGAAACTGATCTATTTTTTTTTAATCATCGTCAATCATCCTCAACACATGGAAATTGCCGTTCTTTCCTGGACTTTATGTTATTTTATGTAGCAAAAAAAATTGGTGTGAAAATGCATATGGTGTGGGACATCCAATCGTGTTATAAGCAACAAATTTCTTTTTTAAGCAGTTAACTGAATGAAATAGGCCTGTTACTAATATATTAACACTTGCGTGTGAAACGTTTGGGTACAAATTTAATTAGATTACTAATTGTGTGATTTCTTTTTCAGTGGAGAGCCTGATCTATTGGCGTGACCCCAAAAAATCTGGACCAGTCTTTGGTGGAGTTTTATTAGTCCTTCTAGCCCTCACATACTTCTCACTCATCAGTGTGGTAGCATACCTTTCCCTATTCGCCCTGACTGGCACCATAGCCTTCAGAATCTACAAAAACATAGTACAAGCCGTACAAAAGACAGGAGATGGACATCCCTTCAAGGACCTTTTGGAATTTGACGTATCTCTGCCACAGGATAAAGTGAGGGAGATTTCTGAGGTAACAGTTGCACACATTAATGCGGCAGTGGTGGAACTCCGTAGATTGTTCCTCGTTGAAGATCTGGTAGACTCCATTAAATTCGGTGTTCTCCTATGGACGCTCACTTACTTGGGGGCTTGGTTCAATGGAATGACCCTCATTATTATTGGTAAGAAATATTATGTATCTAATTGAGAAATACAGATGTCGTTATTTCTAGCCGTTTTTTGGGGCATATTGAACAGAAATTTCATATTAAATCTATCAAATTTACGAAAACCCTTTGCTGTATTTATGTAAAAAAATTATGCTTGTGGATATGCAAGAGAAAAGGAAAAAACGCAAAAGCAAGAAATTATTTAAATAACATTGCAATACAGGAAACTTTCCTCATTTCCCTACAAACCAAATCATCATTTTTACTTATATACAGTAACAATATAACATACCTTCACCCTTTATTTCTTCATCATCCCCATCCATATTAGTATACAAAAGTTAATGTTCAACGCGGCATACATTAGAACCAGTAGCTTGCAAACCTAGCCAAAATTCAGAAGCTTGCAAAGTGCTATGTAAATAGCTTAACAAAAATTTAAAAAATCTCCAGAATTCACCACCAAGCAAACTTCTAAGACATTGGAAATGAACAGAGTTATTATGAAGAGAATTCACATATTGTACATATTGTCACCTTACCTTATCCCCAAATAGTCACTTTAAAAACCGCCCAAACACACATTAGTAACACTCGCTATCGCCTACAAAGTCATTTTTATATATTTTGCTTTTTTCTCGCATTTGAAAACCATGTATTGACTTGCCATCCTACAAACGAAATTACTCCTTACCCTAAGTGTTACGGAAAACTTATCTTCCACGCTAAGTTCACTTATAGTGAGTGCACTTAAACATCAAGGGAGTCTTTTAAAAACAGCCATAATGTAGGGGTTCAACATTTTCATCTCTTATTGCCAATCGTGAAACCTCCGAACCACTTTTATGCCACGCACAAAGGTCCAATCTACACGATGATACCTAAATACAATTGGACTACCCCTGCTATCAACGGTCGCTACAGAACTTTTGTTACACTTTAAACGTTTATACCTCCCTATACAAGGACCCATGTAGCATATACCGCATATAGCTTCCATGATTCGCCTATTAGATTCTACATATTTTCCTAACATCTTACATCTTAAACATTTCCAATGTTAAAAATCAAATTCTAAAAAGAGGTGGATCACTGTCTGATAAGCTTACACAGATTTTCACTAATAATTCCAACAATTACTGTTTGTGGTATTGCTAAAGTTTTTCAAAAACATTCTGCCCAGTGTACATTCTGCATTTAACATTGTAGGGTGGCCACTTTTCTGGAAAACCAGGAAAAGTCGGGAAATTTCTAATGGTCACAGAAATCAGGGAATTTGTACTAATTCGAATGTAAAATCAGGGAATTTTAAGAAATAGTCAGGGAAAAACGCCTTTATTTTAATATATTTATATTCTTGCTTGTAGTCAAAAATTTTCTATTCATTGTGAATTTCACGAGTCAATCGAAATTATTTCTCGAAGAAAAAACAAATTGCACAACATTGGCTAATTTTTGTGTCACAATTTTTATTAATAAAATAGTTAATATTGGCTTTTGAGTTATAAAAATTAGCCAGGAAAAAGTGAAGTTTATGACTCAGGGAAGTCAGTGAAAAGTCAGGGGATGTGAAAAGCAGTTTTAGGTGGCCACCCTGCATTGGGTTCGTCCCCTGCATTGAAACATCTCATATCCTCCTCATATAATTCATTTCCCTCGTTCCTAATTGAGACAAAAATATACAAAGTTGACGTTTACGTGATAGTCTAGTTGTTTTTTAAGAAGGATTCAAATTATGTTGCGATAGTAATTTTATTGGCAGATTCTTTTATGAAGTTTGATATAACCTGTTTCTGTTTACCGATATAAATTTGTCTCAAGAATAATCACGAAATAGCTATTTCCAAATTTATTGGCCTGCACTTTTTTTACTTATGTTTTCACTGTGACTGTATGTGACTTAGATTTATTTTGCTTAAGAAATTGTATCTTTTCCTTTATTTAATCTTAACTCAGTAAGGTGAAATATTGAAGAAAAAGACAAAACAGTACAGTTATTTTCAGATAAATCGTCACATATCAAGTTGTATAAATATATTCGTTGGGACAAATCGTCGCATTTTAATTCTGTAGAATAATCGAGCCAGTGATACAAAACGACAAAAATAATGTTGATACTGCCATTTGTTCTGAAATATTGGCCATTTTAGGTAGGCATATGCAAAATCTGACACAAGCTCTAGAAAACTTGACAATAGTAATATAAATCCGAAGGTAACCACAGAAATTTATATGATTCTCATAACAACTATTATAGAAGTTATGGAGGTCACTGACTCTTTATCACTGATCTGGATTAAAGCTGGGAGGGTCTTTTCTCGAATCTCTATTAGCGAAAGTTGCATACTACTTTGGGAATATATCTACCGAAATTTACATGGCCATAAAATATGCATTCTAGAATGTCACAATTTACAGTTTTCAATAGAATGCTCAACGAGTGGGTAAATACTGCATGGCATCGTATCTCGCATGTGAATTATTGACGGCTAAGTTTTATTAAAATGGCTAACTTGAATGATGTAACACAGTTGAATTGCAAGAAGATGCAGAGCAACATAGACGAAGGTATTACAAGAAATATGATCCGTTTGAACTCAACAGTTTTTAAAATCATTTAGGTTAAGTAAATATTTGGTATAAGATCTAATAGAGTCGGTTAAATCGTTTAAAATGGCAAATCGTGAGCTTCTGTGAAAAAATGTCAGTAAGGTTATGGCTTTGTTAATAACTGTTACAATTCCTGAGCTAGTAGAATAAGAGCCGAGACCATGCTTTAATATTGCAAACAATATCCGTATACGAATATAGTTCACCAGATATGTTATACGCTTACCTCAAAGTAGGTCAATTGTTTACCTAGCTCACCATTACAAGCCCGCTGTCTGATTTGGTGTATTCATATAATTGCTGATAGCATAGGCCTAGGCTAAATGATATTTATTTACTTTTATTGAATCATTTCTGGAGTTGTTCATTAAACTAATGTTATTTATTATTAATAAATAATATATTATGAATAAATAAATAATTTATATCACGAATATCAATTAATACAAAGTAGTAAAACAATATTTACAACGATTAAAAAGTGTTTCTAAAAATTGTCTGTCGAATCTCACGTCCATCGCTGGTGTTACGAAGTATTCCTTTCTCAGTCTTTTTTTATGATTTCCAAACTGACTTTGGATATATTATATCTAGCAGATAATTTACTAGACAGCGTGTTTGGGTTTTCTTTTACTAACTCTATCAAAGTAATAGTCAGTACTAATATGAAAAAAACAATATAAGTTCCACGGACATCTAAACTAAATTTAATGCTATCAAATAACTTTTTGTATCGGCAAAGTAGAATCATTATACAGTATTGATACGGAGTTTGTCTCAGCCTTTATGGCATGTGTACGGCTCGAGCTCCGTGTTTAAGATTTGTTCTCACATCCACATACGTTCATCTCTTTCATTCTTTCATGCGGTTAAACTCAATAATGGGCCAATGTTTGTTTGTGCACTGGTTGATCCGACACTGTTCGTCTCTCGCTTCAAATCATCTTAGACTGTACGGTTCTCGTGATACACATGTTATAAATGCTGATACAGACTCTACATCGCTATCTGACCTATTTGTCGAGTCGTATTAGCACTGTCTACTACTGCTTGAGAATTACCGTTTAAAAATAATGTGATAATTATCTGTCACATTTGTCTCATAAACACTGCTCTACAAAAGTAAAAGTGGTGGAGGTGAGATTAAGGTGATTTGGTTATCGTTTAGTGTAAAATTCTTTAGCTTGTTAAAAATATGGTCTTTAATAATTAAATACAAACCAAATATTTAAAAAAAATTCAACTGATGAAGAAATGCTGTAGTTATTTGCTAGATAAAGTATGAAGACTTTCACAGATCTAACTTCAAACAATGCTGTGTTTGGTAAAGAGGCATAAAAGGATGCACATATGTGTACAAAAAAATCGGTTATTAATAATGAATTTCAGAGGACTGCTTGTAGCATTGTGGATATTTTATATCAAAATTTAATAATTTTTTCTTACCTGTTTCTGATATATCTTAAAAATTAATTTTTCATTCGTAAACCTCAACAAGCCAAATACTTGGTTGTATTTCAAATATATCCTGTTGCATAGTGAAAACAATAAGTAATGTTAATTATAATAACTAATATCATCAGATCATTTATTTGAGAACATTTGTAGAAAGATTATCTTGTTTTCAATTTAAAAATAAAGATATTATAGGTAGTTAAGAAATATTTCGCACATTTTTTAATTTATCTCTTATTTTCCTTCATATTTTTAAAATTGCCAGTCTTAAAATATACACATATGATACGATAATATGATTCAAAAACAGAAAAATAGTATCACTGCCAACATTTCATCTACTTGTTTTTGTACTTGCACTCTTTACAAATTTATATTTTTTTCAGCTTGGGTTGCACTCTTCACTCTTCCCAAGGTGTATGAAACTAACAAGACACAAATTGATGCTAACTTGGAAATTGTTAGGACCAAATTGGCTGATATTACGTCAAAGTAAGTATTCTTGGAATTATCAATAGATTCAATAATATGAGTCGTAAATGTTAAGATTTTATAATTTGTTGAAGAATGTCTTTATTTAACATACATGTTTATTTTATTATTATTGGGTAATTAGTCATAGATGAAAGGCAGGTGGTAAGTTCTAGGATGTAGATTGTTTAAGGGATCTCTTGGCTCTTCACCTCGACCTAAAAGGTCTTTATTGATTTACCCTACGGTTAGTCGTTGCCCGGGATTCCCAAGTTTTTTACAAAGCTTGTGATTTTCGTGAAACTTAATTTCTCCATGTCTTCAGACATCAATTCCACCTTTTCCGGGTACTTTAGCGGATTAGAATCATGCATTCGCAAAGTAATGTGTTCCACAATTTCAGATAAAAAGTTTTCGGTCATTGCCAAATATCTCAGATTTCGCTATCTAATTGTTTTCTTCAAAATAATAGAGTCTTATATTTCTAAAAGTAGATACTGGTGTCTGATCTAGCAGCATTGGGTGTTCTGGAATATGCGGTTACATCTGAAAACACAACAGCAGTGTTGCCGGACCATTACAATTTTCAGTAACTTAACTAAATCTATTACTATTTTGTTATTATATGACAAAGTTTTAGCTGTAAACCACATCTAAAAATTCCAGAACAGATTTGTCTTTATATCTTCTGGGAGAAACGCATCAATTTGTATGATTCAGTAAATTGTTTCTCTGGCAGGAGAGGATCGATTTGGAAATGTAACTTCAAGTATGTCATTACCACCCCACGTATTGAATAGCCACCATAATACGGCTTAATTATTTGGATTTTTTGATGACCTGTTAAATATCCATTTTGTTAAACTAAAAATGTATTCTAGATATTGTCTGTAATTGTTTATTTGTGGCATATTCAGATTTTCTTACTTTTTGTTGGGTATTTTGCCACTGAAAAATATTTAAAAATTTTAATGAAAAAACCTCTGCGCCAAACGGATCAGATAGAGGTTGGTTCTTGAGTACTTGACTGTTTCAAAAAGTCTCACACCTAAAAATATATAAACTAGAACAATGTTACAAACTAAAAACTGAAAATCAAAGCTATAGGTAGTTAAAGTTTCGGAAGAGAATCTACTTCCATTCTCAAAACTTTTTTGGCCGTCAACCATGACAGTTCTTTGTTTATGTATTTCCATATAGTCACGTGAGACATTAAATTATATTTATCTTATTTTTACTTACTTCGTCTCTAAGGATGGGCAACCAACTAGTACAAAAATCTATTGAATAATTAGAAACGCATCTATATCCTCGTTTAATAAAATAATCGCGGATTCTTTAAGTTTTCTTTTAGTTCCGTTGCTCTCTTTTTCCAAAATCTTCGCCGAGTCCCATTTAATTCTATGATTATTATCCCACGCGTGTTCACAAATTTTGGATTTTTCAAATTCTCCCCTTCTAGCGTAATTTCTATGTTCACCAAGCCTTACGTTAAAAGGTCTAGATTCACCTATTGATTATTTTATTAAACGAGGATAGATGCGTTTCTAATTATTCAATAGATTTTTGTACTAGTTGGTTGCCCATCCTTAGAGACGAAGTAAGTAAAAATAAGATAAATATAATTTATTGTCTCACGTGACTATGGAAATACATAAACAAAGAACTGTCATGGTTGACGGCCAAAAAAGTTTTGAGAACGGAAGTAGATTCTCTTCCGAAACGTTAACTACCTATAGCTTTGATTTTCAGTTTTTAGTTTATAACATTGTTCCTGTTTACATATTTTTAGGTGTGAGACTTTTTAAAACAGTCAAGTACTCAAGAACCAACCTCTGTCTGATCCGTTTGGTGCAGAGGTTTTTTCATTAAAATTTTTAAATATTCTTCAGTGGCAAAATACCCAACAAAAAGTAAGTAAAACATGTATTGTTCCAAAATAAATGTCTTTACCCTAGTAGCACCAATATTGCACCAATATATAATCCATATAGGACTAATATATGAATATTAGTCCTATATAGGACCAATATTCATATATTGGTCCTATATGGATTATATATTGGTCGAATATGTTGTGCTACTAGGGTACACTCATGTTGTTCAAACCGAAATAAAATGTGCATGCGTTCTGCATTGCCCATGATATTGATCGCGTCAGTCAATCCCCGCTATTCAATTTACTCTATACCTATTGATAGTAGAGCATATCTCACAGGAAAAAGGAGCACAAGCCGACAATAAAATTTGAAAAAAAAAATTTTGCCATCATTCTTTTAAGTTTGTATCATGCAATTATTTTCTGAAAATCACAAGTCTCATACTGGAGAGGCGGGGGAGATATTTGTACATAAATTTTGGAAAAACTACTATTTCGCCAATAACTCGGAAAATAATGTCTAATTCAAAGTTAAAGATAATTTGAAAATACGTGATCTGAGTCAAGGTTTGTCCAAAAATATTAATTAGATCTCCGGTTATGGTCAACTGAAGAATTCTCGGAAAAAGTTTTTTGCCGGTGGTTTCACGTGTTAAACCAATGATTTTTCCATGAAAGGAGGATAATAGGGACCTGAATTTTTGGTGGATCTAGGAAAAGTGTAAAGATTAATTCTTGTCAAGGTGGGAAGTTGGTGGGGGAATTAGGAAGGGATGGAGACAATAAAAATTTTCGCAGCTACGTAACTTCGCCCAAAAATTCGACAAATTGATGGACCATTGCTCATTGTATGTATAATCCCAACAACTTTCGTAGGTGAAGATGGTTTTCAATTTTTTTTTTAATTGCGAAGCTGCACCCAAAAACAACTTTGCACTTTTTTCAAATCGCGTTTTTTGCACGAAAAAAAGGTTATATTTAAATTTTTTTTTGCACATGGAGGGATTTTTTTTCTTTTTAACTTGAAAAAAAAATAAAAATTATGGCGATAGGATGGTCAGGAACGGGAGTTACAGATGATAACGCTCTTTCCTCTGTGGAGGGGGAATAAAAAGGGTTATCGACTTCGAGTTAGGCTCATTTTCAAGTTCAACTCTTTATTCAACTTGTATTAAAATGTTTTCGGCTGAAACGGCGAGGTATACAGGATATTAGCACGCCATTACATGGCGTGCTAATATTTCAGGGTACGATTGCCTTATGTCCGCAATCCATATATGTACCTTGTACATCTACATGATTATAAATAAATAAATGACTTAAACTTGTTGCTAGTGTTTTTTTTTGATATTTTATACCAAAAAAAGTGGTACACCACTGACATTTTTCCATGAGAATATTTTTTCTGATTAGCCTGGTCAATTCTATATGAAAACGGTCTCTTGCATTTTTCTTGTCAGATGCAGTTCTTGATTAAAACTATTCAGGTTTAGTTAGTTTCAATTTGAATTATTCAAATTTAATTAGTTTCAAATTTATTTTCAGCTACGAAAATTTTTACCGTCTCCCTGTTTCCCTTCCACCCCAATCCCCCCACCTAGTTTCCACCTTGACCAGAATTAAGCTTTACACTTTCCCTACATCCACCAAAAATTTCAAGTCCCTATTCTTTCCTGGAGAAATTATCGGTTTAACACTTGAAACCACCGGCAAAAAAACTTTTTCGGAAAATTCTCCAACTGCCCATAAATCGAGATCTAATTAATATTTTTGGGCAGCTCATGTATTTTCAAATTCTCCATAACTTTGAATTAGACTTTTTTTTATACAGGAATTATTTTCCGAGTTATCGCCGAAAAAGAAGTTTCTGGTATCCCCCCCCTTACGAACGTGTAACTTAAAGAATGGCAAAAAAAATATTGAAACCAAATCTACTCTGCTATGAATATGAATTTACTAAATTCCTTTTGAGCGCCCTCTTTTGAGGCACCTTGTATAAATATCCTAATAGTTCTAAACTGTGTTACGATGTGTGAAAGTTGGCGAGTGATCCGTAAGAATGTTAATACATGTTTCCGAAAAATCCATAATCACGAACATTGTTCAGTATGACCTAACGTAATATTGTAAGACTTGGAATGTGTTTTCTCAGATAAGAGGTTTTAATACATAACGATAAGAATTATGTCAACAAATTAATCATAGCTAGGCTCTAGAGTATTTCTACTGAAATATTTTTAGAAAACATCGATTATGGAAGTCGTTTTTGTGATGATATGAGAAAGGACACTACTTTGTTTTCTGTCACTGATTTATTATAACATACGCGATATTGAAGTTTCGGTACTAACGTACGAATCGAATCGTATGATTGAAATGAATGTATTTACAAAGGACTGTGCATATTTATACTAAGTACTAATTACACTGTTCTAGGTAAAGTTGTGTCCAAAATATAACATTCAAAGCGGCATCCCTTAAGAATTACATCGCAGAGAGCCGCACGCTTGCAAACGAACACCTGCTTAAAGCGTTCAGAATCGGATTCAAGATTTTTATGACTACATTTGTATTTTACTTGTCGTATGACAACTCTCCATTTAAATGTTTATTACCACAAAAAACACTACTGGCAAATTTTCCAATTTAATCTCATTAAAATACTAGCACTACACTACAATTTTTTTTCTTTTTATCTGCAGTTTCAACAGAAAGGGCACGCACCACAAAAATAACAGAACAGTAGGTTCATATTTATTCAGCGAATAAAAAAATTGCCGTCAAAGGAGTCATCGTATGTGCTTTATAAATATGAACTCAGCTTTTTAGCATTTCTTTTATTACTGTCAAATATGTTTGTTTTTAAATGTTTTACTTCCCTCGCATACCAAAGGGAAGTATTGTATTCGAGAAAAAATCACCCTCCGAGATTTTTTCGGATTTTCACGTTTCAGATCACGTAGATTTCGAAAATATAGGTTTTTCAATTCCGTCAGTCTGTCTGTCTGTCTGTTGGTGTATTATCTAAAAACCTACTTAACGTAGAGCAGTCAAATTTGGTAGGTAGTTGACGCTGCTGTCAGCGATGAAATGGTTAAACTTTTACTGGAAAATATATAGGGTGGACCGTCTAAATGGAATAAATAATGGGAAAAATTTTTTTTATTCAAAATTTAAAATTTCCACGTTTCATGGCATTCTAAACCTATTTCAGAAAAAAAAATTCAAAACTTTTTTGGTCGGATGACACTTAATGCTTTCCGCAAAAAATATAGCAAAGTCATCAGCCGATTACCACCACGATATGAATGCCACTTTGAAAAATGGTTTGCAGAAAAACCATTGCGTAACATAAAGCCAAATTCGGTCATAGTGTTAGATAATGCCTCTTACCATTCGCGACAAGCTGAGAAAATACCAACTACTTCGATGCGAAAGTTTGAATTAATTGAATTAAAAAAAAAAGTGAAAAATGCAAACATTAAGAAAACATTTGTAATAGACGAACTTGCAGAACAACATGGTCATACAGTTTTAAGACTGTGAGTTAAATCCTATTGAAAAAATTTGGAGTGCATTAAAAAATTACGTTAGAAACACAAGTCCCCAACTTAGTCATAATGTGATACAACTTATTAGACAGTGGGAAGCCCATAGAAAAGCATTGGGCGGGATGCGTGAACCATATTAAACAAAATTGAAAATCAATATTTTGCCACAGTTCCTCAACAACAACCGATTATAATAAATCCCAATGATTCCTCATCATCGTCATCTTCCGGGGAAGAAGAACAATTTAATTATTGGCGCATACATTACAGTAAGTAGGTTTAATGTAGATACCAATAATAATGTTGTCTTATACAATATACAAAAAGAAAGATTTTTTTGTCACATATACCGAAAAAAGAAACAACAATGTATTTTAGCTACAGGTGCTTTGGCAATACACATGTATATATTAGAATTATACAACCATTGTTAGGTAGGTTCAATATAATGCTGGAATTAAATCCTAAATAAAACGAATGTAGGGTTGTTTTATTTGTATTTAATAATAGATAGAACTGTGAAATCCAACATTTATGAAAGCAGGGAATATTTTACTTTCATTGTTACATTACTTGCCAAACTCTGAAATTCTAACTCCGGCTCTGCAAGTCAACGTGGACTCAACATACTAGACCAATACGCATAATAAAATTCGACCAATCAGTAGATCTGTAGCAGAATTTGCCATCAATCAGATTTAGTGGGCGTAACTTATTTACTTAACTCGGCGGTAGTTTATAAAAAAAACTACTTAATTTAATTTATGGTCATTTTTTGTCACACCTCCCGACAATAGTAAAAAAAGAATAAAGGAAGCCGCAAATGCTCCTTATATTTTGGATTTGAGTTTACTAATTGATCACTTGATCAGATCTTAGAAAAACAACGAACATTAAGAATTTTAAAATAAATAGTAAATTATGTAAATAAGTAATACATTAGGTAAGTTAACTTTATCAGGGATTATTTTAATGAATTAAACAGAGTGGATTGATTCAAGTCCAACTGGTCATTTAGAAGATTGTTTCCAGGAATTTTGTTGGATTCGATAATTTCTGTTGATTCTAGTAAATTAAATTTTTCATGTGTAATATCTTTAGATCGTTTATATTGGGAAAATTGTGACTTGTTTTTAAAATATGATTTGCAAAAGTTGAGTCTGTTCATTGAAAATTAAAACAACGTAAATGTTCTTTTTATCTAATTTTGAATGCACGACTAGTTTGACCTATATACAAGGCATTACAATCTGGACATGTAATTTTCCTCCTGATTTTTTAGCGGATCAGTTTTATCCTTAGCATTATACAATATATTGGATAATTTGAAAGCTGGTTTAAAGCTGACTTTCAACACATAATCTTCTTCCAAAATTCTCGGAAAGAAATTTCTTAATGACCAGTTGGACCTATATCAATTCACTCTTAACCCAGTCATTAGAGATATTTACCACTAAACAAATCGGAGGCGGATGATTTTTTTTTTATAAGTTCTTTGGATGGTAAGCAATGAGATCACGTAAAGTTTCTGATTTCCAAACTGGCAACTTAAAAGAAACATTAAAAACTTTGTTTTTCCGATATTTTACGAAAATTTCGAAAATGAGTTGAAGTACGAGAAAATAAAAAATATTTTTAGAAAGAGTTTACATTTTCACAAAAAAATGTATCTACAAAAATTTCGTCTAATGCCATGGATTTTCCATAAAAAATTTGTGTGAATCTAAGTGAGATTCACACCTTGCTTGCTCCACTACTTTTATTTCAATAATTTTTTACAGAAAACCTGTGGCTTTAATAAATAATACTTTGTAGATATTTTTTGCTTAGAAATATATGCTTTTTCTGAAAATATTTTTTATTTTCCCATACATCGACTCATGTTAAAAATTTTGAAAATATACCGAAAAAGAAAAAGTTTTTGATTTTTTTTTTATGTTACTGGTCTGCAAATCATGTAAACTTTAGATGATCTTATTAATTACACGTCAGAGAACTCATAAAAAATTAATCTTCTGCCTCCGAACATGTTTGAGATTTATAGACAAAATTAGCTACCCCGCCTGGGTTATCTGTTTAATGCATTAAAAACAAGCTAACCACTACACTCTTCGCCGATTTACTACAATTGTTATATAATTGTTGCCCATTCTATAGGATACTCTTCGCAGTTTTTTTGTAAATGATATTAGTTTCAAACATTTTTTGTTTCATTACAAATCAAAAAAAGTTTTTTTCACATAAAAAATTAATAACTTTTTTATTTATTGATCGATTTTGTTAAAAAACAATAGTATTCTTCCTCTAGCTAACACAAACTTACTATCCAAATTTTAATACAATCGGGCTTTTCGTTCTTAAGTTATCGTGCTTACAAGAAACGTGACGGACGTACGGACAAACGGACAGACAGACGGACGGACATTTTGAAAGTTGTTCAGAATTCGATCACCAAGACAGTGATATAAAAAAATTTTCTCTATGAGAAATATTACCGGTTTTAGAAATGTGCCGATCGAATGCAATATACTCTTCGTTATTATTTGCGAAGAGTATAATAATCCCTTATAAAATAAACTTACCCACTTATTACTTATTTACACAAGTTACTACTTATTTTAAAATTCTTAATGTTTATTGTTTATCTAAGATCTGATCAATTATAGTCTGTTTTTAAACCAGGAGGAGTAAACATGAAAGTTCCATTCACACCATAAAAATAACTAGAAAAGACACTAAAACCTTTTTGGCGTTTTGGGCAACCAACAATGCACGACTACAGTATTTTTGTGTGTATTTTATTACATTAATATAATCCAACGACCTTTATTTGACCTCTAGGTATTTTATACAGTATCCAAACCATTTTCGCAATATAAAGGCACCAAGTAATTAGCCACTTTTACCTTCAGATTTATACAAAAGGAATTAAAACTCATATATAATGTGCAAACGATAAAATAGAAATTATAACCAAACAATTTATGACATGAGATTAAAATTTTTACAATATGTCAAAATTTTCGACTATTGCCTTGTGTAAAACTGGCGAGGGTCTATCCAATCACAGATGTATGATTTAGCGCGTTAAATCTAAAACGCTCCTCCTGGTTTAAAAACAGACTATAGTATCTCGAATGGTGTAATTAGTACTTAGTATAAATATGCACAGTCCTTTGAAAATTCTTTTATTTGAATCAATGTAACGTTTGAATATGGTATGGTAAAGTACCGAAACTGCAGTAACGTGTGTGTGCAGGCCTGCCGAGAGGGGGGGCTGGTGTTTCCCCTCGGGCCCGGTGGTGTTTGATGGGGCCCGACGGTTTTTGAGGGGCCCGAGTTTTTACCTGAAGTTGGAGATTTGCATTTGTATTAGGTAAAGCGAGAGAGGTATACTTTCAAATGATTAGTGGGATGTAAACGCTAAAGAGTTCTGAATGACGTATATTGTATATAATGAGATAAATATGAAATTGTTAGGCAAAGGAATATTTCCTTCTGGCTTTTAAATGTCTGCCGTGGAATACTCCCCCCGCACTTCGAAATTTATATTGAAGATTGGTGGGAGTCGTACGTTACTACCCAACCGGGCCCCGATTTTGTCTCAACGGCCGTGTGTGTATGTTATAATAAATCAGTGATAGAAAACAAAGTAGTGTCTTTTATATCGTCATATTTTTAGAAACTTGTGGCTTACAAAATTATTTGTTTCAGAGTAAAAGCAGCGATTCCAATTGGTAAGAAAGCTGAGGAAAAGAAAGAGCAATAGATGTTTAATTCAAAAAGTAAGGAGAGTAATTCTCACCTTAATTACATGTCACAAAAAAAAACATTTAATTTATTGTTATTTATGATATGATTTCTTTATTCCATCCTAAAAACTAATTCTTATGAAATTGTATCATTAACAATACAATTTTTGTAAATAAGCTGTTATTTTAATCATTGTATTACGTTTTTTCAATGTTTGTTGTTCGTTTTTTGTAATACATAATTTATAAATCAACGCAATTAAGAGTTAAATTCAAACAATTATGTGTGTATTACAAAAGATGTTGAATATATTTATAAGATTGTATTAAATATAGATTTTATGATTTTATTTAGTTTTATTTCTTTTTAACATTCACGACGGAAATTTTGTGGGGATACACATTTTCTATCGCATAATAGTTAAGATTTTACGTTTAGAAAAATGAGAAATTATATAAATCTTTAAATATGAACGATGATCGAGGAAGAGCTCTATGAGGACACTGACTCTGAAATTGTTGTCACAATCACCGAAACAGTGTTTTGTGTGCGTCAGTGTCTTAAATATTTAGGATAGGTATATCATAATAAATTACTTTTAATTTATACAAAAAAAATATTTTATATAATTAATATTTTGTCTTTTTATGTGATGCTATAGTAAAAGTGAGCACGCAATATATATTTGCCAAGTAAACGTAAGCAAAAATGATTTATCGTGTTATTTTAAGAGCAAATGCGTTTTAGCAGAATTTTTTTCTTTAAAATTAATATCATCGAATAAGAAAACTGACGTGATAAAATTCACTGGGTGTCAATTGTGGTGGGCAGAAAGACCAATTGTTTAGTCGTTTGGCATTCTTAAGCTAAAATACCAACATTTTCGAATAATACATGTACAGAAAAGATATTTTGATATAAAGCCACCTAATCAAAATCTGCTTTGGCGCAATTGCTCTTAAGTCAGTACTAAAACTAAATTAGACTGAATGTTACTTTAATTTGTTAGCAACGTTAAAATTCTCCGCGTTGAAGAAAAGCGTGAGTATGCCGTACTATCAATGTTAAGTGTACATCTTCTACTCGCATTGAATATAATTCACATGTATGAAGACCAAAACGTATATTTGTAACTAAATATAATAATATATCTATTAAAATATAATTATTAAATAGTCGGCCAGATTTGTTATTGTCATCTACATCTAACTATATAGATTTAGTTTTATTATCGAAAGATTTTAAGTGTATGTGAAGGAATGAGATATTTACTTATTTAGACTGTTGCATACTTTTATATAGCTTTGTATTTGCTTTTGAAATTAAAATTAAATTGTTTATATCTGCTTAAATCTGTGTTTTATTTTTAATCGGTCCTATACCTTGCTTATAGACCGAGAGCCAGCGTCACAAAATGTGTACTGTTTGTAAATGGACAAAAAGTGCCTTAATAGGTTGCCGATGATCCACTGAATACCCGCCCATCAGTCAGCCGGGCTAAGAGCGGTGCATTGGGCAACGAGCGGCAGTTTAGTCAATAACCTTACAGCGGTAGTGTCACAAATATCAAAAAAGCCGTTTTTAATTCTCTAGTGCCGAGCCAAATTTCCGATTTTGCAGTCGCAATTTACGATACCGACAAAATGACAATCTTTTCTTTCTGTAGAGATATCACACGATCATCCACTTGACGTATTTATTGACATGTTAATGTTTGAAAATTCCATGTTTTCAGCTTTTCATCGTTAAAAGACAAACTACTTATAGTGTTTGAACTAAAATTTAGACAAGCTCTCAATTGGTGTGGCGGGGAAAGAAATACTTCGCATGTGTAAGGTCTGGAGTTCGATAATATTGAACTTTTTTTTTACATTTTTGGCCTTAACCTTCTGTTGGTTGCGCTACTATTTTTGTCACAATTGGTCGCGTTGGTCTCCGAGACCGTGCTTTGTTAAATTGGTTATAATTTACAAAAAAACTTAGTGGTCAATATAAAACCATGTTATATTTTAAATGTTTTTATTATGAAAAAGTGAATATTTTTATTTTGTTATCGCATCTCTATATCTCTGGCATAGTTTGATCTGGTGGACTCGATGAATGCGTTTGTTGAATCGACAATTAGTTGAACCATTTCACCATTTATAAAGTAATTAAAAATATCAATAAGTTCATTCAGAGATTTTGTCACCGTAGTACATCCTGGTAATCTCTTTATTATGTTCTCCCTTTCCTTGTTCGGACAGTTTTACGAGATGGTGGATTTTTGAGCAATTCTAAGCATTTTTTTTTGCTCTTGACATTTTTTACTTAACCTCAGCCTTCTCGAGATATAGGCATTTAAAAATAAAAAAAACGTATATTTAACAGCATAAATCTCTCACTCCGATTATTTGAAAAATATGCATACAGTTATTTTGACCCAGTCTCTGACACCGTGCGGGACCAATGGAAGGTTAAACTATTGATTAGATATTACCCTGGCATTACACCTATAAATGGTTTTCGATTTTGATGTTTCTAAATATTTTTAAATATGTTTGCCATATCAAAAAAAAATTTTGTATTTTCAGCTCTTCGTCATGAGTAACAGATTATTTATTTATTGTTTTTATTCATTTATTTATTTATTTGAATTAAGGCCGAAAACGTAAAAAAAAACATTAAAAATTTGTTTCCGGTAAGATTCGAACTTGGGGCCTTGTGCATGCTAAGTATTTCTTTCACCGCTACACCAATTGAGAGCTTGTCTAAACTTTGGTTCGAATGCTATAAGTACTTTGTCTTTTAGCGACGAAAAGCTAAAAACATGGAATTTTCAAAAATCACCGTGTCTATGGAAAAAGAAAAATTGGCATTTTGTTGATATCGTAAATTGCGGCAGCAAAATCGTATGTTCGACTTGGCACCGGAGAATCAAAAATGGTATTTGTGACAGTACCGCTTCCAGGTTATTGGCTAAACTGCCGCTCACTGCCCAACGCACCGCTCCCAGCTTGGCTGATGGGCAAATATTCAATGGATCATCAACAACCTATTAAGGCACATTCTGTCCATTTACAAATAGTAAAAATTTTTGTGACGTTGGCTCTTGGGGTATTACTGGTTGAGCAACACTGACAAAAAGGACTTCAGTCTCCAGAATAAGGGAATAAAAGTTGCTCCATCTTCCTCTAAAGCTACTTTGGATGAATTGCAAGCAAGTGTAGAAAGTTCAGTTTAGTATCTGGCTGGCTCTTCTTAGCCTCGTCCAGAGGTGGGCACTACAAGTAAAAGTAGCATAAGTTGTCCTTCAATTACATGCAGGGTTTGGCAAAGGATATCTGTAAAATATAAGTTCGAGTAAAAAAGACCCTTAACTAAAGTTTTTTTAGTATTTCAGGGTTCGGACTCATGGAAAACCTGGAAAACTCAGGAAATTTAGAAATCTTTTAAAAAAAACCTGGAAATATCAGGGAATTTTATAAATTGTACAAAAAATCAGGGAATTCTGCGTCTCGATATGGAAAATCATACAGTTCTTAAGAATTTTCACTGATTCAATTCAATGCAAGGAATTAATTTATGTCAAATAAAAAATTACTTCGCTAAAAAACATGGAAATTAATAATTTTGGTTATGGAAAACCTGGAAAATTCTCAGAGATTTTTTCAGTTTCGCAAAGTCTGAACCCTGTATTTTTATTTTATTCAACGATGTATTTTGATTTCCAATAGCTATCCTATTTTTCGAGATATGGCATCATCCACAGTTTCTATACATGGATAACCCTGTTTACTGGGTGATATTTTTAACCTGAAATTTTCAAATATCTCAAATAATAAGCACTACAAAAGAAATGTCCGTAATCAAAATCTAATTATTCTGCGGAGGAAATACATTAGCACTAGAATTAGTCACCCTCCCCCTCTCCTTGCAGGTTAGGCGGGGAGTAACTTTGAAATCTTAAATAGGACCCCTACTTTTATTGCAGATTCGGATTCTACGGCTAAAAATACGAAGGATCTGTCTGAAACATTTTTTTCGATTCATGACAGATGCCGCTGTAATCGATGAAATTCAATTTTTTTCAATTTCTTCTCCTACTGAGAACCTAAGCATACAATTAGCAACACGCCTGCGATGAAAAAAACATGTTTTCATTGTAAATAATCAAAATTCGTCGTCAAAAAAATTTATTCATTTTGCAAATTGCGAATAACTTAGAAATTCTTACCCGTAGAAGTGTAAAAGGGTCGGTGAATAAACTACTTTTAGCGTAACGTGGACGCACTAGTTTTCTATTCCCTTAGGGGTGCTTGATTAACGTGAGTCTCCTCACCTATCAGGATACTTGACAGTACACTACAGAATTAATTACAATTCCTATAGGTACATTAACAACTTCTACCTAATTACAAAAAAAACGATATCTAACACACAGATAGAGATTAATATGATATAATAAAAATGAAAAGGGCGCAAGGAGAAAAAAGCACAATTATTTATTTATTTTATTTATTTAAAAATTCCACACAGATCATTATACAATGACATGAGTTCGTCAATAAGTGGGTTAATGTAGAGAGTAAAATTGGTACACATAAAACTTACAACTACACATATCAATATATGACAAAGACTTAATAATTAGAGAAAGATATACAAAAGAGAGAAAAAAGAAAAAAATGAAAACCTGTATGGTGCCAGCACCGGGCAACCCTGGGCAGGGGTGGCGACCAGGGCAACCGCCCGGGGCCTCGTGCACTCGAGCAACAACAAGGCATCATTTCTGAATCCCTGATTTTTTAAAGACATTAATGTACCTTAGTTTATCATGATTAATAATTTGTTATCTTTGTGTTTATTAATTTTTGTTAATTTCCAATAAACAATTTTGAAGCTCTAAATTTATTTATTTATTTATAACTTTGCATTTCTCGTCAAGCATCATCATTAAAACTAATTCCACAAAGACAAGGGCCTCGCAATGGCTATAAGGCCGCCCCTGACCCTGGGAAGCACAAATAATGACAAAACTATTAGGAAGAATAGAGTTTAATTCAGATCACTGGTAAAATATGCATTCAGACCAGAAAAATATAGTTGGGAGCTGTAGTAAATATAAGTTCAGTTTTACTGAAATTTAGCAACAGGTTGTTCGCAAGGCTGTAATCAAGGACAGTATTTGTACAAACACTAGCTGCTGTACTAAGCATCTTTACATTGTCGGCTGAGACAATTGCTGACATATCGTCTGCAAACAAAGTTATTGTACTGTGGCAATGTTTATAAAATGGTTCAACTATGTCGTTTATAAAGATTAGAAAGAGTAGGGGGCCTAGGATACTCCTTTGTGGCACCCCAATCTTGATTAGTTGCAGGAGTTATGGTCTCTGCCACCTGCCCGTAGTACAACCATCTGCGAACGCTCGGACAAGTACGAAGAAATCCAGCTACAAGACAATTCCCCTACTCCATGATAATAAAGTTTCTGCTTGAGAGAGTCGTGGTTAACCATGTCGAAGGCGCACTTATGGTCAAAGTATAAACCGGCAAAACATTTTTTGTCATCAAAACTTTTAATAATGGAATTAATTGAATTTAGTATAGCATATCTGTCTCATTTTTCTTGTGTATCGGCTTAACAAAAGATTTTTTTAAGTCGGCAGGGAAGATGCCTTCTTCAAAGGACTTATTTATCAAGTAAGTGAATACCGGAGTTAGAATATCGGCGATACTACCAAGCAGGGACCAAGAACACCATCCAATCCTGCAGAATTTTTTACCGAAACAGCTTTTAACAATGCATAAATGTCTCATCGTTAGTAATTGGAGTTAAGTACTTAGAGTGGCAGCTAGCCCCAATGTTTGCATTCAATATTAATTTTGATTCAGTATCATAACTATTGGTGTTAATGTTAAAGCCAGAGGTAGTCTAGTTGGGCGGGTTTAGAAAAAGTGCATTAAATTTTTGAGCTGCAGTTTGGTAGTCCCGGATCATATTCCCTTGCTCATCTTTAAAAGATGTGGGATAGGATTCAGTTCAGATAGAGTTTAGATAATTTCTTATTATCCTCCACGCGCATTTTGTTTTATTTTTAGCATTAGCGTACAAGTTATCATTGTACGCTTTCTTACTGTTTTTAATAACTTGTCTATGGTCCTTTAATAGGGATCTATACTTATTATTTAAATCTATATCAGTGTTGTTGATTTTAACTATTGTGGATAACTGCATCTAAGTGTTTCACCATGCTTAACAATCTCGTCATTAATCCAAGGTTTATCGGTGAATTTCTTATTCCTATCGGCCTTTGAGGGTACTAAGGGAAAGGATATTACCAATATCTCAAGAAATCTAGTCAAGTATTTTATCAAACATGTCAGACGCATCCCTCCCTAAGAGAATATTCTCCCAGGATTCAGAGTCTAGATAATTTCTAAAATTAATATTATTCGCTGAATCCTTGAAGTTCCTGCTGTATTTAAATACAAATGTCTCATGACAGCTTTTTTAAAAATATATAAGCTGGTGCCAAACAGATCGTATGCACCGAAATTGTCATCAAAGTTGGCCGGCATTCTGTCGCAAAAAGCTTGTTGTCCGTAATTAGTCCTATGAGGTCTGATAAAAAATAGTCTCCTGTGGCGGGTGTTGTATGGGGTAGCATGAAAATTAATTTTATTCAAGAGAGATGGATAATCAATGGAACCATTGATTATTTAATGTAAAAAATAGAGAAGGGCAAGTTTCCTATGATCTAGCGATTTTAGATCCGTTATGTTTAATCTTATGTGAGAATTAAAAGCTTGGTATGGCAGACCCATTTTATAAACATAAAATTTAGTGAATCTATTTCGCAGTCTCTAAAAGATATGTATGAGACTATGAGAAGTATAGTGTGGAGGCCATATGACACTATTATATTCTAATATACTACGCACTAGTGTATGGTATAAAGTCATTACAGCATTTAGGCCGCTTATCTGTTGTGTATGTCTTTTAATGAAACCTAATAGTCTCAGAGCTTTGAGAGTAACATTGTTAATATGTTCAATAAAAGTGAGGTCTTTATCGAAGGTAACGCTGAGGTCACAAATTTTGCTAGAGGATTCTAAAGTAATGTTATTAATATTACAATTATAGATAATAGGATTCTGGTATTTATAGAAATGGACCGATTTACATTTGTTGCTATTCACACACATGTAGTTTTTCAGGTACCAGCTTAAAAAGTTATCTAGATCTGTTTGAATTTTGAAACAATCATCGAGAGATTTAATCACATAATAGAATTTTAGATCGTCTGCATACATGAGAACTTTACAGGTTGAAAATACATTAATTACATAATTAATAAAAAGCAAGAAGAGTACTGGACCAATGTGGGAGCCTTGAGGGACGCCTGATGTAACACTTATTGTGTTGGACACTTTATCACAGATTTTAACACGTTGTCTGGCTCTGGAAGATTGGAAGGATAATCTGGAGGGGGGCTTTCAAACGTGATTGTTTCAAGTAAAAAATTTGACATGGTGCAGTGTTAAAAATTTGCAGAATGATTGAAGACAGTATAGGTAAGTAGGAAAGAAATCGCCAGAAGAGTGGGTGGGCCCCAAAATTTCAAAAAATTTCGTTTACATGATCAAGTGCATTTCTGACAATTTGCGTACTTATTGTTTGTCTTAAAGAGAAATTATGTGCAAAACACCAAAAGGTTAAATGGAAGAAGAGAGATAACACCAATGCTAAGAGCATCAGCAAGTTATTCGACCGACCACTTTTCTCTGTATTTTCACATTTTACATCATCAAATAAATGTACTTATGGTGAATTAGATATATACGCAATCATCAAAATTGGATTCAAAATTATCTTCCGAACTTTCACTATCAAGGATAACGTCTTTGATAGATGGTGGTAATTGTGGTCCTTCAAATCATTTAAATTCGTATTCGGCTTCGTTTAATATCCATCCTGAATTTTCTGCTTTGAGTTCGAATGGATCGTATAAGGTAGCATTCCTCCATATATATACAATATAATAAGCTCTTTCTATCTGCTGACGCAGTTCGACATAGGAAGGTGGCAAGCAGGAAGCATTGAAGTTTTTCACATTTTCTCTTTGGAAAGAGTTCACAGTTTTTATTATGTAATTTCAAAGGAACATTTTGAATCTCAGCTTACACCGTTGCAGAATGGCGATGGGGTACCGTACATATTACAAACGAAAGATTCAATAATCGAGAAAGTATTTTCTTTATCTACAGAAGTATCGCCTAAAATCAGCGAATGCTTTTTGATATTGTTATGACTTCGAAAGTATTTTATACGGATGCTGTTTTCCTTTCCTATATGAATCCCTGGATTTGTTCAAAGTATTACCGAGATATCATGCATTCAAAGGATGCGATTACAACCCTGCATTCTTTAGGAAAGGAAAACAGGGATTATTCAACAATGCACGGTCTGAGTTCCTATATGCAGCGCCACTTGCTAGAGGAACTGAACCAACTATATGTGATCGGAATGCTAGAAAAGAGAATCATAATGACATATCTGCAGGGAGAAACATAGTTAGCTTTAGGATTATAGGAGGGCATCCTCGCCATTCTTGCTTCGTGGGAAGTTAAGACTTAAATTATTCCCATTAGAGGCAATTTGAAGAGGTACTATCTCATGCTAGATGTCTGCCAACCGCCACAAAATGGTAATAGTATTCTTATAGGAAGTATTTTATTAAATAGTATTCATATTCTATAGGTATTGTACTAGAAAAATCACTTAATTGTGACCTTATGTGGACATGTCAAAGGATCTTTGGAAAATGTTAAGGCATATTGGTCCTCAGCAAATGTATTCTATATACTTACAGTATGCTAGAAATGTATTATTTTATAGGAATATGTTTTTTTAAAAATCTAGAGATAGGTCGATTTTGTATTTAAATGCCCATCTCTTGATGTATATACGCACTTTGTTACACAAGCTATGTTGTTGTGACGAAGTCATCGATATTTTTTTTAAATAGAAACGTAGCTCGTTCAATATTTTTCCAGAATCTATCTGACTGAAAATTGACCTTTTGGGGGTACTGGATGTGGTGTTCTTGCATCCAGTGGGGATTTTCACTTGTCCAATATCGACAGGCCTAACAATTTACAGGACCATTTATATTAACTATGTCTTTGTTTGAAAAAACAATATTTTTTAACAAACAAGTAGTGCCTATTACAATACTTAATATATCTAATTTTCCACGCATTATTCTTTATAATGCACATAATTGTTTCCTAACAAACAAAGTAAGTGGATATATTTTATTCAGTCCTAATCGCTATGTTATTAAAAAAAAATGTATTCAATTTTAATATACAGTGACTCAAAAGAATGGAATAATGTCATTAAAATTGAAAAGTAAAGTGTTTAAAAAATCTGATATCTAAATTTTTGTTTTTATTGTTATGTTGTTTGTAATGTTTGACATTTTTTTCTTGATATTTTTCTATATAAGTTGACAAATACAACATAAAAAGCAAAATATGCCTTTTTGAAAAATAAATGGTGTGTCGAAGGCCTTCTTTTCCTAACACTTTTCCGTTCAACTTTAATGAATTTGTTTCATACTGTTATGAATTACACCCCCTTGGAACTGGAGATTGATACGCCTATGCCTACTAGTTGATTGACTGGAAACTTGTAGAAAGAGCCATGGACTTTTCTAGAGTGTGGTGGGAGAAGACTCTGGATCAATCTAGAGGTAATTTCAGATTATATAAGGCGCGATTGCCGGCGCAGAGGAGGAAGTTTATTAAAGTGACGTTCGGTAACAAAAGTGAGGTTAAATATCAAGTAAACAAAGTGTAAAGGTTATTTTGAAGTATTGTATAGTCAGTAAATTATTAAATAAAGTGTTGGTGTTTATCTCTTGTTGAAATTATTTTAGAACCCACGGATTCATACAGGGTGTTTCCTAAAAGGTGGAAAACACATAACAATACTTTTGGGACTCACTGTATATATTAATTTGTTGATTGAATACCCATTGCACTAATTTATTATATGTACTATGACACTGTCTCCTAATAAAGAGAATGCTCAACGAATGGCTCGTTTTATTCTTTCAATTTGATAAACTTAATACCTAAATATTGGACGTATGTTCCGCCACTGATATCTGTCGCTTGGTGCCAATCGCTGACACTGTCGTTGGTGGCGCTACGAGTCCTTATTTTCCTTAGACTAAGAAAGATAGATGGTATATCTTTCCTACTCTAAGTTATTTTCCATAGAAGATAAAGAATTATATTTGTTATTTTCTAACTCTATCTTTCTTATAAGGATACTTATATACAATAATAATTATGAACTTATTCTGATGATTAACAAGGTACGCCTTAGATTAGATCGCGCATCTATCTTGGGACTAGAAGTCATTTAATTTTCGGAAATTACTTATTACAGTTCCCTACTTTTCTGAGAATGCATGGCTCACAGTTTTCAATATTTTCACTGGAAACATTTACCCAATGCGAGAGAGGACAGTACGTACTACGTACGTATTTTGTTCATTAATGTGACGTCGCATAATTATGCAACCCACGTAAAACTTTCATGATATACTGGTTGCCTACCAACCACACTCTGATCTCTTCACAAAGCAAAGGTTACATTTTCAAGGGTTGAAACTCGAGAAAGTGTTGTATATTATTTCTTCCTTGGAGGAAATATTTAAGAACTTTTACTTTTGATTAGTCATACACAAAATATGCTAGAGTATATAAAAACATAAGTAACATATTAGAGAAACTTGAAACTTTGTTATTTATTAATAAAAAACGGATGAAAACCTGCAAGCCCGTCGAGAGGGGTCAGGGGTGTTTCCCCCTGGGCCCGGAGGTTTTTGAGGGGGCCTCGCGGTTTCGAGGGGGTCCGGGTTCCATGCGAAGTTTGAGAAGTATCTGCATTAGGCGAAATGGGAGAGGTATAGTTTTTTATAATGAGACAAATATGAGATTGTTATGTAAAGTATTCCCCCCCTGCCGCGCCGTTTAAAATTTGGACTGAGGTAAATATGCAATTTTAGGGAATATTAGCATCCGCTCTTTAGAATTTCGAAGTAAATAGGTAAACATTAAATTTGAAAGAATATCACTCCTCCTTCTTCGCTCTTCAAAATTTCTTCCATCGCGGTCGGGCTCCGATTTTCTCTCGATGGCCTTTAAAACCAGCTTTGAAGAATTGTTTTTATATCATGGTGCTTTCTTACAACTTAATTCTCTACCAGACCCAGTGGTTAGGTGTTTATTATCTCGTCCGCCCTTACAGAAGGGGTGGTAACCACATAAAAATAAAAATCCAATATTGTGAGTTTCTAAAATTAATTTCTTTCGTTCGAATACAAGAAACAGCACGCAAAATTGGCTTCACTGAAGTCATAAGTGAAACTATGAGAACAATTTTAGAATTTATTATTTACTTACCACACTTAAATATGTTATATTAATTATAATATATTATATAGAAATATATACTTAATAACAATAATATACTTAACAACAAGGCCGTCGAGAGAAAATCGGGGCCCGGGGGTAGTGCATACAGGCCCCCCGCTCCTCGGCATAATTTCGAAGAGCGGGGATGGCATCTTCTTACAATACAATATGTATCTCGGTTGAAATTTCGACGTTTCGACGAGCGAGGGATGATATTCCTTACGATAGAATACTTATCTCGATAGAAATTAACTTGATCAAGATCATTCCAGAAAATACAAATTACGATTTTCTACAATAAAAAGTCTATATATCGCCTCTTATAATTTGCAAGTATGCCTATCTTGCTTTAACCTATGCAAATGCAATCAAAATTTATTGCTGTATATCCACACTGTGGAACACTACCTAAGTGTCGTGTTTGAAATCATAAATAAAATTCACAAATTTGTATGTATTTTAGGAATTAATCATAACAGTTTTACTTTAACGGATCATACAGAAGCAGGAGTATCTGTGGTTTATTTAATTGATTCAAGTTCACTTATTCTCATCGAGTAGGATGCAGAGAATGAAACTTGATATTGAATACGAACAAAATATTTAAATAAACATAAAATGAAGTTATTTTAGTTTAACAAGGTTATTCTAAATAGTATATTATAATAAAACATGAACTGATAGAGAATCACAATCTCATTTAAAATGATTTAGAATGAAATTGGAAAACAAAAAAGTAAATTTTATAAAATCTGACATGCATGTCAAAACTTAGGGCTGAAAATCATATTTTGTGTAGAAACACTGTAAATCTACACAAAATGAATATTGAATGAAAGACTATCAACAGTAGTTGCAGTGCAGCGTAATTATTTTAGAAATAGTAAGTCCATATATTACAAAACACTGAATGACATTTTAAGTTTTCAGATATTTTCAAATATTGCAGAAAGGTGTTTTGTAAATGATATTTCACATCATGCAGAAAGAAAGGACTAATAGTATGATGTTAAATGTTTGTTGGCGTATCAATTTCTTGTTTTAGTTTATAATATAAGTATTCTGTCAGTATGGAAACTGCAGTACGTTTTAACTACTAGCATTTTGTGTTTATCATTGCTATTCATCTAAATGTATGAATTAGTATTTATTTGAGATTGGAATTGTTAATTGTAGTTATAAGTAGATTTTAAGAAAGTGTATGTAATATGTCAATATATTTCGAGTAATTATAATTATTCACTTAATCCTGAAAAGTAGAATAAGAAACTTATCAGGAAAAATAAAGAATTAAAAACAGTATTCACTTAAGGTAAAGAACAAACAAAGCTGAATAGTTTAAATTTTAAATTAAAATTAAATTTTGAAATATTAGATCAAAATAGAAAAAAACAATTGAAATATTGGAAATTAACCCATTGAAACGACTAAAAATAACAAATCAGTTGATCATACACCGCTGAACAGCGAGCTGCGAAAAATATTCATCCAAGAATAAATAAATAAATTGAAAAGAAAAGAAAACTGGTGAATAATTTGAAGGTTAGGATATTACAATCCAGATATATTGATATCAAGAAAAAATTGTAAAAGTTGATTAAATATAAGAAGTGAGTATACTTTGAAAGTATTAAGAAGTAGATTATCCGGAAAGCGGATTTAGAAGTATTTGTTAATTCAGTTAGCAAATTTATATGGTGAAGAAATTTCAAACGTCAATCAAGTGATAGAAATATTTCAAGGAAATCTTGAAAATAAATTGGAGGTTATAAACAAACGTCAATCCAGAAAAGAAGAAGAAGAAGCCTTGAGAGGTTTAAAAAGTCAGTCAAGTGACATTATATTTCAAGGATCATAATAACCAGTTAGAGGTTATAATATAACATTACTCGAGTCGAAAGAAAGACAAGGTAAAGCTTTACAGTATTCCAAATCCATGGTACATATTTATTTTAAATAAAGGCCATATTTATCATTTTAGTTAAGTTAGATTTTGTTATTTAAATTTGTTAATTACATTCCAAGTTCAAATTTGTTAATAAATTAATACTTTGTTCGTTCAATACTGAGTTTGATTTATTTAGATTGTTATCTTGATCGATGAGCATTTATTGAACCGACTTCGTTGGACCCTGAGTAAGAGTCATTCTATAGATTGTAGATGGTCATGCTAATGGTGTTCTATAGTCTATAATATTAACAGCTTTTAAGAAACTGTTTGGCGCTCAATAAAATCATTTCAATTTACTTTCAAAAAGTAATTTCGAACGTATAAAAATAAAATAGATAGTAGAATATAGAACATTTATGGCTTGTTAACGTGGAGCGATCAGGAAAGCGATTGAATAAATACAACTTGAGAATAGTTTATCATTTCAAGCATACATTTGAAACATAATATATCAAATAACTTATTTTGATAGTTTTGACAACAAGGCATTGTCAAATTAAAAACAAATATAATTTATATGAGGTTAAAGTCAGGTAAGACAACAATGAATCAAGAAGAAACTACACCAGGTACATCCACAGTTCCACAAACACAAGTTGGTGACACAAACACACAACCAGACACAAACATGTTCCAGAAACTCATGGAAATGATGGGTGGAATGAAGGTACAGATGAATCAAAATAACCAAACTTTAAAAGAAGACATTAGTCAAAATAACCAGCGACTGGAAGAAAAAATGGGCAACATAAATACACAAATGGTACAGAATAACCAAACTTTGGAAGCGAACATGGACAAAAATAACCAACGACTAGAAGAAAAAATTGGTAACATAAATACACAGATGGTACATAATAATCAAACTTTAGAAGAAAACATTAACAAAAAAATAGAAGAAAGCAATAAAGAAGTAAGAAATAAGATTGAAAATTTGGAGAGTAAATGGGAGAGAATGGGAGAGACAGTCAACGAAGAAATTGGTATTAAGGTAAATGAGGCAGTAAAAGAAATAAGAGAGGAAGTAGTAACTATGTTTGAAGATGGAATGACTGCAGTAGATAGTAGAATGAAGAAACAGGAGGATAAATATGATAGCAAAATAAAAGAACAGGATAGCAAGATAGAACAGAACACGAAGTTGTTGAAGGATACCACACGTACACAATTAACACAATTACCCACACATACTTACACATGCAACAAAACACCATTTTATTTTTACGGAGATAACCGTATACACCCTAAAATTTTCATTTCACGTTTGAAACAACACATGGAAACACAACACGTAAATGCAAACCTAAAAGCAAACATACAAGACATGTTAAAGGGAGAAGCGGAAATCTGGTACTCAGTTATAATGGACAGGTTTGAGACAATAGAGGAATTTGAAGCTCTAGTCTTAAAACAATATTGGAGTGACTACACTCAGTTAAAAATAAGACAAGACCTATTTAATGGTAATTATGTAGAAAATAAAGGTATTTCTAGGGAAAACTATGTACTTAGAAAAGTATATAATATTAGACATCTAGAACCAGAATTCACAGAAAGTGAAATAGTCAGATATTTAGCTAGACATTTTTCAGGTGGTATCCAGAATGTTATTATTACGCAAAGAATTGCAAAGTTAGATGATTTAATTGAGTATTTAAGAGAATTAGATGATTATCATCAGAGTTTTGATAGGAAATCTAGTCAGAATAGGGAAAATAATAGTAGATATTATAACAAGTGGGGTTATGATCAGAATAGGAATGAGAATGATAGAAGAGAAAGACAGGGTTATGAGAAACGTCAATATGACAATGATAGAAAGGAACGAGGGGGTTATGAGAAACGTCAATATGACAATGATAGGAATGAAAAGCAGGGTTATGAGAAACGTCAATATGACAATGATAGAAAGGAACGAGGAGGTTATGGTCAATATAAAAATGACAATTATAGGAATGAAAAGCAGGGTTTTGAGAAACGTCATTATGATAATGATTGCAGAGAGAGAGGGGGTTATGTTAAAAATAATGAGTCATATGCACAAGTTGCTAATATCAATATTCAAAGGGGAAATAGAGTAGATGAAAACACGCACTCTAATATGAATAAAATAGAAACAACAGCACAAATGAATGATAGAAATAGAAATCAGGATTTTTAGATAAACTTCTTTTAAATGTAGATAATAATTGTAAAAAAATAGACGACTGTATAGAAAATGATGTTATATTGGGAGACGACATCTTATCAGAAAAAAAGGCAAATATTGTATTAGGAGAAGGAATCCTAAAAATAGAAGGTGAAAGAATACCTTTCTGTAGTGTTAATGAATTGAATGGCAAAGGTGCCGAAATAGTTAATGAATTAAATGGCAAAGGTGCCGAAATAGTTAATGAATTGAATGGCAATGATGCCGAAATAATTAATGTATCAAATGGCATAGAGTCCAATAATGATAATGAATTTTGCGGTGAGCATATAGTGGGAACCACATGTGTTCAAATAAATAATGATAAGGAGCCTGAAACCTTTCTGATAAGTCGTTACTCCAAATATGATAAAATTTTTAAAAATTTGTCTCAAAAATACAAAAATTCAATTGATTATGAACCTGCAATAGCAAAGGGCTATGTGCAACAACTTGAAGTAGGAAATATTTTAAATGAAAACGAAAGCGTTTTAAACTATAATAATGAGGAATCATTACCGGGAAGTTGTCACATGGGGATAAATTATCCATATGATCCAGGATAGATTACTCTTAAGTTATCCAAATGATCCTGAGTAGATCACTTTTAAATTGTAAATAAACTTTGACAGTGTGAATGTCACATCATGTTGTTAAAACTAACAAAATTTTCACATGTCAAAATTCTATTAGTTTAGGGGGTTTTATGCTGTATATCCACACTGTGGAACACTACCTAAGTGTCGTGTTTGAAATCATAAATAAAATTCACAAATTTGTATGTATTTTAGGAATTAATCATAACAGTTTTACTTTAACGGATCATACAGAAGCAGGAGTATCTGTGGTTTATTTAATTGATTCAAGTTCACTTATTCTCATCGAGTAGGATGCAGAGAATGAAACTTGATATTGAATACGAACAAAATATTTAAATAAACATAAAATGAAGTTATTTTAGTTTAACAAGGTTATTCTAAATAGTATATAATAAAACATGAACTGATAGAGAATCACAATCTCATTTAAAATGATTTAGAATGAAATTGGAAAACAAAAAAGTAAATTTTATAAAATCTGACATGCATGTCAAAACTTAGGGCTGAAAATCATATTTTGTGTAGAAACACTGTAAATCTACACAAAATGAATATTGAATGAAAGACTATCAACAGTAGTTGCAGTGCAGCGTAATTATTTTAGAAATAGTAAGTCCATATATTACAAAACACTGAATGACATTTTAAGTTTTCAGATATTTTCAAATATTGCAGAAAGGTGTTTTGTAAATGATATTTCACATCATGCAGAAAGAAAGGACTAATAGTATGATGTTAAATGTTTGTTGGCGTATCAATTTCTTGTTTTAGTTTATAATATAAGTATTCTGTCAGTATGGAAACTGCAGTACGTTTTAACTACTAGCATTTTGTGTTTATCATTGCTATTCATCTAAATGTATGAATTAGTATTTATTTGAGATTGGAATTGTTAATTGTAGTTATAAGTAGATTTTAAGAAAGTGTATGTAATATGTCAATATATTTCGAGTAATTATAATTATTCACTTAATCCTGAAAAGTAGAATAAGAAACTTATCAGGAAAAATAAAGAATTAAAAACAGTATTCACTTAAGGTAAAGAACAAACAAAGCTGAATAGTTTAAATTTTAAATTAAAATTAAATTTTGAAATATTAGATCAAAATAGAAAAAAACAATTGAAATATTGGAAATTAACCCATTGAAACGACTAAAAATAACAAATCAGTTGATCATACACCGCTGAACAGCGAGCTGCGAAAAATATTCATCCAAGAATAAATAAATAAATTGAAAAGAAAAGAAAACTGGTGAATAATTTGAAGGTTAGGATATTACAATCCAGATATATTGATATCAAGAAAAAATTGTAAAAGTTGATTAAATATAAGAAGTGAGTATACTTTGAAAGTATTAAGAAGTAGATTATCCGGAAAGCGGATTTAGAAGTATTTGTTAATTCAGTTAGCAAATTTATATGGTGAAGAAATTTCAAACGTCAATCAAGTGATAGAAATATTTCAAGGAAATCTTGAAAATAAATTGGAGGTTATAAACAAACGTCAATCCAGAAAAGAAGAAGAAGAAGCCTTGAGAGGTTTAAAAAGTCAGTCAAGTGACATTATATTTCAAGGATCATAATAACCAGTTAGAGGTTATAATATAACATTACTCGAGTCGAAAGAAAGACAAGGTAAAGCTTTACAGTATTCCAAATCCATGGTACATATTTATTTTAAATAAAGGCCATATTTATCATTTTAGTTAAGTTAGATTTTGTTATTTAAATTTGTTAATTACATTCCAAGTTCAAATTTGTTAATAAATTAATACTTTGTTCGTTCAATACTGAGTTTGATTTATTTAGATTGTTATCTTGATCGATGAGCATTTATTGAACCGACTTCGTTGGACCCTGAGTAAGAGTCATTCTATAGATTGTAGATGGTCATGCTAATGGTGTTCTATAGTCTATAATATTAACAGCTTTTAAGAAACTGTTTGGCGCTCAATAAAATCATTTCAATTTACTTTCAAAAAGTAATTTCGAACGTATAAAAATAAAATAGATAGTAGAATATAGAACATTATATATGCATCTCTAACATTTCCAGAATTTCAAAAATTCAGAAAAAATCCGGGCTCCTCAAAATTTCCGGGCCCGGGGGGAAACACCCCCGACCCCCCCCACTCTCATCGGGCCTGCTTAACAATAATAATAACTTGTGGGATTTATTTTCTTTTTTCTATTGTGACTTTGTACTTATTCGCAGATTCGGAGGGACCAGATATTGACGGGAATAAGGGCCCTCAAGACCATTAGTTTCCCGGGCTCCAAAATTTCTGACACCGGGTCTGTTGCACTGACAATACCAGGTTTATAGCCTGCGTTCACATGTGTACCTATTAACTTTCATTTAACTATTTATGCACATTTATCATTAAAAAATGTGTTAGTTACATTTTTATTTGCACTTTCAATTTACTACAATGCATTGACGTATACCTGTTTGTAAGTCAGTCATCAGAGTAAAAATGGTAAAAGAAAAATGCGAAAGTTTTTATTCTTTGAGACAATATTGGAGGAGTGAAAAAAATGAATCCGGTTTTGCACCCTATTCCGCCCCCCAGAACATTGTTAAATTATAAAAAAAAGTAATTCGAAATAATTTAAAAAAAAACAAATCCTAAATTTATGAAAACCTTATTATAATACATACGCGCATCAATTTTCAAGTCAACGTACTGAACTGTTCTAGAGAATAAAACGTGACCATAAAAAAGGTTACACGACGGATCGACCGACACACAGACATACAGAAATTCTTTTTCCGGCAAATTTTAAATCTCCATGTTTATTGACATTCTAAACCTATTTTAACAAAAAAATGAAAATATATCATAATAAAGTTAATAAACAACTATTTGCAATTTTTCGGTCATCGCTTCAAGGTGCAAACTTGATAGAAGATGTCTAATAATTATTAAAATGTTCTCTAAAGTTTGCATTTTCAAAATTTTTTCAAAAAGTTATTGCAAATTTATGCTTTTTGTTAATTTAACGATGTTCCGGTGGCGGAAGAGGGTGCAAAACCGGATTCATTATTATTTTACCTTCTCCAATATTGTCTTGAAAATCAAAAACTTTCCCAATGTTTTTCTAATTTTTCACTATAAAAGTCCGTGGTGACTATGACCTATTGGGAGTTATTCCTAACCCGTTGTTAATATTTACAATTTTACGCAAGAAACTTACCCGTGGCCCTAGTATATTCTTATGTCAATTATTCTCTAGTACAGGGGTGAGCAAAAAGTAAAATTTAATTTAAAATTAAAGAAAAACCCGAAAGAATGTATCTCTGACATATTTTGAACCTCTATCAGAAATAATTTCATACGTAATGACGTAATGTCAAGTGATAACCTTCAAATACAATATGTACAAATCTAGCCAGAAGATGCCAAACAAAAGACACATAAAAATAAAAAATCAGGTGTTTGAATAACGAAGTAGCTGTTACTGTATCTGAACGTATCGCGGGTCTGAGGCACACAACAGAAATTAATAATGGTTAGGCGCCAGCCGTGTTTTCTCAACGATATCTAACAATCTCCACTCTCAAGGGGGATTCTAGTATATCTTAAGAATCCTCAAAGACGAAAATAAATAAAATTATACATACTGCGATTGCTACAGTTTGCTCTCTACGTCGTGATCTGATGTCTAACGATGCACTTCTGATTACCCTAATAGCACATGGACGTCCCGAAAACGTCCCAAGAACGTACTCACAGGACATGAAAACGTCCCGAGGACGTACTCTACCGACGTAAGACGTACCGAGGACGTTTGAGGGACGTTCCGTGTCAGCAAAACGGGGTGTCCCGAGGACGTCCCACCCAGGACTTATGTGGGACGAATGTAGGTCTAGAGAGGACGTCCTGAAAACGTTGTTGGGACATACTATGCAAAACATATAGGTACCTCCCCCTCCACCACTTTTAAGGTGTATTCACAGCAGAGGGTATTTATGTTCCTTTTTGGGTTTTCTAACCACATGCATTTCTTTCGAAATAGAATCCAGTGATTGGATTCTATTTCGAAGGGAATAAATGTGGTTAGAAAAGCCAAAAAGGAACATAAATACCCTCTGCTGTGAATACACCTTAAGATAAAAAAATGACAATATATAATTACCATGTAGAAAAATTATTCAATTAGATTGATTTTAATACTTAGTACTTTTATTTATCAACACCAAATGACAAATTTATGCGAACATTTTATTTCTATTGTGCTATTGAAAAATATGTTATGGCATTTGTATTTTTTTAAAATTAACTTCTTACTCTACAAATTCAAGTGTCAAGTGTCAAAAATACAATTTTTATGGGATTTAAAAGTTATATATTATAATACCTAGTACAGTATAATATAGTTATATATACATTAAGTCATATTGAATATTATAAGAAATTAGCCAAGTATGCAATAAAACGTAAGATGTATATATCTCACCTTCTCTTAACGTTTTGCACACTTCGTATTTTTATAATTATCTTAGTTTATATTATTTTCTAATATTCTCTCTTTTTTGACACCCTCCTCTGTTCTTTCTTTTGCCCTCTTCAATCACGATGTAATAGCCATTTCGGTGTCCTTCCAAGACTTTGAAGCGTTAGCGACTGCAGCAGCCCCTATGCAAATAAAAGAAAAATTAACATTTCAGATGAAATCTTGACAAAAAACATTAAGACTAATATATGCCACTTGATGGCAAGCTTATATTTAAAATAAATTGTTATAATTTTCTTGGTGTCCTATTTAAAAAAAAAATCAGTTTAAATGTGAACATTTTTTTGTTTAACTGACTTTTGCATTTGAAAGGTTCCCTTGTTCATTTAAAAATTTTAAGAACACCTCTTTATATGAATGACCGATTCTACAAATAATACCAAAGACCGAGAGAAGCAGAAATATATGTTGTGACTAATGCAGATTAATATAACATTATTATAAGTTTAACGTTATATTTTTTGCCAATATTATTACAGAATTCAAGTAAAGAAAATGGCTATGGGTTAAGATGCATCAGGATTTACGGTTAGAAGCAGGTTTATTAGGTTGAACATTGATGATGTATAAAAATTTTTGTACGTACGTACAGCATAATTTCAGAAAAATATAACAAATAGGGCATATAAGTTACAAATTTGTAAATTTTCCTCAAAAAGTACCTTTATTAGTTTTTTCCTTATATTAATTTACTGAAATCCCTAAATATACTTTACAAGTTTGTTGATGTTTTCTGGCAAATGTTTTTATTACTTGATGTATCAAACCTTACCTATTAAAAGTTTCATCACCTCCACTTGTTCATCAGAGATGTCGAACCATATATAACACTTCGTTTAACACACTGCATGAGTAGGTACTTCTTTTCAATTTTTACTTCCCTCGCACACCGAAGGGAAGTATTGTAGTTATAATGTTTAACCAACAATCTTCTTTTAAGTGAATAAGTTCGCTCCATGATAAACAACTAAAAACAGTAAAAACTACATACTCAGGTTCACAGGTGATCTCCCATAGAATTTTAACAGAGCCAAATAAGGTGGGTTATTGTAGTATATTTATTATAACCTACAAATAAGCCGCATCAAATTTATCTAGAATAAAATATCGATCTAAATACTTATATATTAATAAATCAATTAAATAGACTTACCTGTGTTTGGTACTTTTCTTTTGTAACCGTTAAAAGTGACTAGTGCCAGTGTGCGGAAGAAATAAAAATGCAAAGAATTTATATAAATTCTTTGTAAAAATGATGCAATGCCTGCCAAATTGAATTTCCCAGTTTGACAGCAACTGAGTCACATTTCACATTACATAAGCTCTGCTTAAATATTGCGGTGAAAATGGCTGTAATATAACCGAAACTCATGAAAAAAATAGTTGAAACGAATATAAGATTTCTGAAATCAGAAAAATCAAATTGGCAAAATTTAAATGGACCATGAAATATGAAAATATTTTGTTATCAAAAGAAATTTTATTAGTAAAACTTTTTAAGGATTGTAATTTCATTTTTACAGTTTTTAATTTCCTTTTTTAATCATATCCTCATCTGCCCAAAAAAACATCACTCCTAGAGGTTATTTCACAAATGTGTTTAGGTTTGTCTTGACTAGACTCTAGCAGGATGTCCTCAAAACGTTTTATTCAGAACGTTTTAGGGACGATAGCAAACGGACGTCCTTGGGACGTACCATGTAAACCCGGGACGTTCAGACCAAACGAGGACCTAAGTGAACGTCCTGGGGACGTTTGGTGTTATCAGGGTAGATCTTATAAATAAACCAACACATTTTAGAAACACTTCTTAGACTATTAAGACCGTCGATAGATTCTGTGAGTATTCGGATCGCCACACAAACTTGACGGGATCAAAGTTGGTAAGTAGTTATCCGATTCACGCCACAGAATCACACGTGGGTCACCAATCTTAGATCTAGTGGATCAATAAAGAATCGAATTCAAAATATATTTTATGTATTGATATAAAATTCAACAAATACAAAAAACAGAAATATTCAATATTTAGTTAATTGTATCCTAACTAGCACCAAACTTCCGGAGGATGTCCGTTTTAGGTCCTCTCTTAGTCCGAACGTCTGACGACGAGAAACGAAGGTTCATGAGATGTCTATTTTCGGATGTTTTTTGGATACACTATATTAACGTTCTGTGGACGTCCATTTTAGGTCGCACGTTGGCCTACCAAGATTTATTTTGTCACGAATGCAACAAATTAAAATGTGGTGGCGTTAAAAAATACAGAAGGAAAGGAATAATAAAACTTGAAAAATGGTTAAAGAATCATGTAATATAACTAAGTACACACAAATGTCCTGAGAATTTATATACACACAAGTTTTTGATATCACAATAGCTATTTTCTTTCGTGCTGAACCAACTGATTGCAATCACTAAACAGCCAATCAAATCCAGGTATTTTTAAAATTCTTAATCTCTGTTGGTTGCTTTCTGATTGTGTTCCCTTTGTTTAGCACGGAAGAAAATAGCTAATAAGAATAAGATATACTTATGGTAGTAAATGATGTATCAGCGACATAATTTTAACTACAGACTAAATAAAATTTTTATAAATATGAGTACAATATTTAATTACACAAATATTTCGTCATTTTTAAATAATTTAATAATAACAATAATCCTCCTTGGGTAAACACCTTTTCAAAGCTAATATTTTTTTTCCATGTGTTGATTTTTCCTAGCTCATCATTAAACTTATCATTTAGTACCAGAGAAAAATAATTAATAACTTATTTTGCTGCAATATTTCTATATTTTCTAATTATTTCTCAACTAAGCGATAGGTAAATTTAATAAAACCTATAGAAGCAAAATAATGAAAATAATAAAAATTGGTGTTCTTATTCCATGCTACTGAATGCAGTGTACAAAATATCATTGCAGCTTTAACAAAATGTGCAGCAATAACCACAGAGCTGGTGAACGATTTGTTCAAAGTACTTTAAGCCAACTGAAATTTTATAAAAAAGGAAAAAAAACCTGAAAAACCGAAGTGCACGTCTAATTTCAAAAAAATTAGGGGTAAACTTCAGACTGGAGTTGGTTAGCTAGATAGATAGTCGATACCTTTTTCAGGTACGAAAAAACTGTATAAAATTTCAGCCAATATAAAGTATCTTGAACAAATCATTTACCATCTCTTAAGATTATATAGGTCTGAATTGAAAAGCCTGTGTGTGTCCACTGAACATCCTCATCTGGACCTATAATGACCCTAAATCGGAAGTTCTGAGGAAGTCCAAATTTGTAACAAGGTACCTCCTCTGAACGTGCATCATACGTCTGACGACCTGAAATGGACATCCTTCGTCCGCCTTGAATGTCATCAACGGACATCCTCTGGACGTTTTGTGGATGTTTTGGTGCTATCTGGGATATAAGCAAACTTGGCAGAGAGCATCACGCTTGGCACGGCGTTACGTCTCGAAGGATCGCAACTCATCCAGCGGCGAGAGAACTATAATAATCGACTACAAAAAGATTCAGAATTCCAGTCAATTATGATACTAAAATTTAAGTCGAAATTTTTGAAAAATTATCCACATTTAATTTTGCACTGGAATTTTCGAATTGCTTGTAATCTTTGTCAGGATGCTTCGAGAACCTATATATATGAATTCAATGGTTTTCCAGGGCTGAGTCGCGTTCGAGCGACCTCTATGGCGATGCCTGCCTAAGCCTGTTTTAAGGATATTTTGGGTCCGCCAGAACCGATTTATCGACTTTGAATTTGGAGAATATTTTTAATGGACGTTCTTGTGGCTCGGAAATGGAGTATTCTCCACCACTTTCAGAATAATTAAATGTGAATTAGCTACTCGCTTCATTTTGACGGTGATTTCCGCCCTGTGCAAATTTCTTCGTTGTACCTTCGAAACGTTCGACGGGCGGAGCGGATTTCTGCACGTCGCAATTTGAAAAAGTCCAATTTTTGGTACTTCCGAAAAATTATTTTCGAACGACGGTGCCCAAAGGCGATTTTCCGTCGTCTTTAGTTATTTTCAATGATATTTTTAATGATTTAATTTGTTATTGGGATTTCTACGATGATGCCAAAGGCGTTTTTCGGTCTTTCGCGAAGTGACAATGTTTCAAAGTCGATTTTTTCTTAGGAATTTGGTCTGAATTGAATTTTTCTTAAATATTTTTATGTTTTATAATGGATCATTTTACAGTGTTCATTAACATATATCGGTTAAATAGGGATAGCATACCATTCCAGAACAGTAGGGGTGAAATTCGAGAGCGTGAAAGGTGACATTTGTAACAAAGTGTAATAATAATAACATAGAAAATGTAATGTTTTGATCTTTTATTTTATTTATTTTTATTGATACAAACATTCTGAATATAACGGCCCAAATAATTTTAGAAAGGCTGTATAAAAATATCTAATATTTCAAAAGTATTGTTACGTTTTTTCCAACTTTTTGGAAACACCCTGTATGAATCCGTGGGTTCTAAATAATTTCAACAAGAGATAAATACCACTAACACTTTATGCAATAATTTACTGACTATACAATACTTCAAACATTCAAAATAACCTTTACACTCTTATTTAACCTCACTTTTTACCGAACGTGTCACTTCTCAAATAAACTTCCTTCTTAATAAAACTTCCCCTTCTGCGCCGGTAATCGCGCCTTATATACTCTGAAATTACCTCTAGATTGAACCAGAATCTTCTTCCACCACATTCTAGACAAGTCCATGGCTCTTTCTAGAGTCTTTCCAGTCACTATTAGTAGGCATAGGCGTGTCATCTCCAGTTCCAAGGGGGTGTAATTCATAACAGTATTGATTGCCACCTGGAAAAATTATTCCGCTAAATGATTTCAAGAAAGAATTTTTTGCAGTCTTTTTGTTTAAACAAAACATTATTGGACCGAATTCGATAAAACCATCAGATCACATTGATGTTAATACGCCTCGATTGGCAGCACAACGAAGTCGAATCATTTCTTATTCGCGAGATTTCGTGCAGGAAGAAAATGTCTACGTACCTACGTACATAACGTACATGAAAATATGTTGAAAATTTTTATTCCGATTTTCGGGTTCATTATTATAACTTCCCTATAAGTATGCTGGGAGGTTAAATATTTTGCCATTAAAAATAGAAAACGCATTTGTTAATAGAATACAAATCTATCACTACTACAAAAAGCAAAAATAATGATAGAAATTATTTTAAAAACCTTAGTTTCGTAATATAAAGAGTATTTTAATTTGTTTCTTTCTAGCGCGTAAGACAAAAGCAACAGAACAGAATTGCTATTACAGCGTCCAGAATTACATAAATTGTGCCACCGTTAACTTTATTGTTTTATTGGATAATAAACTATTATTATTATTATTTTCAGTAATCACTGGTTTAGCGAATCGTGTGCTCTGAGCAGGCGCAACGAAACAAGAATGACGGCCGTCTGCATTTTTCAGGCTAAGATTTCTGCCAAGTCTCGGTTACTCTCAATTTATTATTATTATTGTTATTACTATTATTATAGTGCGGCCTTGGGAGTTTTAAGTGGAGGACCCTGTATATACATAATGAATAAGATTTAGACGTTTGTGTCTAGCAGGGCCTCTGATGGTCAATTTGACCTCCGTCTATGATGTTGTGGGTGAGATTGATAAAAACGTCCTCACCGGAAACACTTATCGAATAAAACACCGTCCCTTTGCTTCGATCTTCAGCTTAAATTTAGTTTAACACTGCATTTACATATAGAGGTCAGTAAAGAAAATGGCCCGCTTTAGGTCACTTTATGCGGTGTTTTTGTTTTGTGCCTGTGCCCCATACGTTGTTTATTCTGGATTTACTACAACAAGTAAGATTCGTTTTAATTTTGTGTAACTGAAGCTTTTCCTTTATAAATACTGCCACTGTTGCAGCAGAAGCTGGTTAACTAAATATTATGGTTAAGTATTTGTACAAATTCGAACTCAATATTCGTATTTATTTTAAGGATTCTTTACCTTCTTACATTTTTTCCGCACCTCATCAGATGTTTCATTTCTTACGAAATATTTTCGAAAGTACAACGAATTTATTTTCGAAAATACCACAAATTTATTTTCGAAAGTACCACGAATTTTTTTCGAAAGTACCACAAAATCTTTTCGAAAGTACCACGAATTATTTTCGAAAGTACCACGAATTATTTCCCAGAAAACAGTTGAATAGAATGAATGAGCAACATGCATGAATTTTAGAAATGCAATAATTTATTATTTTTTCGTTATATATGTTATATAAGTTGAGAATGTAATGAAGAAAAGGTATAAAAAAATGTGTAGCCTAAATAAACGACTTTGAAATTCAAAATTTTATGGAAACATATCCACGTGACTGAAAACATCACGCTATTGGTCTGACGTCATTCGGCATAATGTCTAATGGTCGTCTATCTGCCAAGGGGTTAAATCGTAAATTGTTTTGTGTTTTATAAATGTGTATTGATATTTTCATAAAAGAAATCATTCATTTATTTATTTATTTTAATTATTAAGTGGTAAAAATGACGGACAGTGGGTTTTTACGGGGCCAGAGTGACAATTTGCCCGTTGTTGATGTGTTTATGATGACAAACTTTTTTGCTACTAATACTGATTTTATTAGTGCAGAAATTGGAGGTACTAAAGCAACAAGGTATGTGCCATTCATTATTCTAAACATTAATTCAATTGTGCCCATTTTTATCCTTTAACTGTAGTTAAATATAACAAATTATTTATGTACCTAACCTCAAAATAGGTAAACAAGGCAATGTTTTAATGTTTAATGTACCTTCGAAAAGTTCGACGGGCGGAGCGGATTTCTGCACGTCGCAATTTGAAAAAATCCAATTTTTGGTACTTCCGAAAAATAATGTTCCTACGACGGTGCCCAAAGGCGATTTTCCGTCGTCTTTAGTTATTTTCAGAGATATTTTTAGTAATTTAATTTTTTATTGGGATTTGTACTGTTGCGTATTTTCACCCCTGACGCCACTCTTCAGGATCCATGGGTTCTAAATAATTTTAACAAGGGGTAACCACTAACACTTTAATAATTTACCGATTACACAATACTTCTTAATTAACCAAAATAACCTTTACACTTTGTTTACCACGAATTATTTCCCAGAAAACAGTTGAATAGAATGAATGAGCAACATGCATGAATTTTAGAAATGCAATAATTTATTATTTTTTCGTTATATATGTTATATAAGTTGAGAATGTAATGAAGTAAAGGTATAAAAAATGTGTAGCCTAAATAAACGACTTTGAAATTCAAAATTTTATGGGAACATATCCACGTGACTGAAAACATCACGCTATTGGTCTGACGTCATTCGGCATAATGTCTAATGGTCGTCTATCTGCCAAGGGGTTAAATCGTAAATTGTTTTGTGTTTTATAAATGTGTATTGATATTTTCTGTTGCATGAACCAACATTTTCTTATGCAAAAAATCGCATTACTGAATACCAGCACGGTTTCTTCAAGGGACGATCTACATCAACTAATCTCTTTTGTATAACTCAATATATATCTAATGCTATCGACACTAACTCACAGGTTGACGTAATTTACACAGACTTTACTAAAGCATTTGACAGACTAGATCACAGTATTTTATGTTATAAATTTCAAAAATTTGGCTTCTCAAGAAATTTGTTGTTATTTTTCAAATCATATCTTGAAAACAGACATCACCATGTTGAATACCGTGGACAACGATCTGCGGAATTCGTATCTACCTCCGGTGTACCTCAAGGCTCTGTTTTGGGCCCATTATTCTTCAACATTTTCATCAACGACATTGCAGAGGAATTGGGTGTCAATTCTCTTTTATATGCAGATGATATGAAGTTATACAATAAAATAAATGATGTGAGTGACTGTGTGGTATTACAAAGTGCCCTTGATAAAATTACTGAATGGTGTGATTTAAACAAATTACAGTTGAGTATAAGAAAGTGTAATGTCCTAACTTTTACTAATAAACACCAATATGTAGAATTTAATTACCGTATAGAAGATTCAGTGCTTACACGTCCATCAACATTCCGCGACCTAGGTGTAACATTTGACACCAAACTATCATTTAATTGTCATATAAATACCATCACTAATGAAAGTTTCAGAACGCTGGGATTCATAATACGATGTTCTCGCGATTTTGACGACATTAACACACTGAAACTACTATATCAATCGTTTGTTCGATCCAAATTGGAATATTCGTCAATTATTTGGTCGCCCCATTATAACACACATATACAGAGCATAGAGAGAATTCAGAGGCGTTTTTTAAAGACTTTGAGTCATAAGGAAGATGGTGTCTATCCTGCTATTGGCTTTCCTCAGACTGAACTGTTAAATAGATTCTCACTCTCGAGTCTGGAGGCTCGTAGAACTATTTCACAGCAAATTTTCCTTTTTAAAATAATACATAATATAACTGATTGCAGCGCTATCTTAAACTTACTAAATTTTCGAACTCCTAGACCTGGCTCTAGGCATAATTCATTGTTCTATTTACCAACTCCCCGAACCAACGTCCAGAAATTTTCGCCGCTATACAAAATGTGTGAAAATTATAATAAACTACAAGATCAGTTTGATATATTCCACTGCAATGTAGCTGCGATAAAAAGATTAGCTGCATAATTTAATTTTTTTTTGTTTTGTTTTATCTTTGTTTTAATTTGTTTACTTTGTAATCTACACTTATACGTTGTATGTTTGTAAATACTTACTATTTCCTACCCTGTAATTGGAATTTTCTGTTGGGTAGTGTATTGTTAAATAAATAAATAAATAAATAAATAAATAAATAAAAGAAATCATTCATTTATTTATTTATTTTAATTATTAAGTGGTAAAAATGACGGACAGTGGGTTTTTACGGGGCCAGAGTGACAATTTGCCCGTTGTTGATGTGTTTATGATGACAAACTTTTTTGCTACTAATACTGATTTTATTAGTGCAGAAATTGGAGGTACTAAAGCAACAAGGTATGTGTTATTCATTATTCTAAACATTAATTCAATTGTGCCCATTTTTATCCTTTAACTGTAGTTAAATATAACAAATTATTTATGTACCTAACCTCAAAATAGGTAAACAAGGCAATGTTTTAATGTTATATTAATTAATATTTTTCATCTTAGAATGCTTTACTTTTTTATATAATAAATACCTCCCGTCACTTACTAAGTACGTACTTTTAGGTAGGTAGGTACATTAATAGTAAAAATAACTGTTGACATACATAGGTATATATTGCTGTATATCCACACTGTGGAACACTACCTAAGTGTCGTATTTGAAATCATAAATAAAATTCACAAATTTGTATGTATTTTAGGAATTAATCATAACAGTTTTACTTTAACGGATCATACAGAAGCAGGAATATCTGTGGTTTATTTAATTGATTCAAGTTCACTTATTCTCATCGAGTAGGATGCAGAAAATGAAACTTGATATTGAATACGAACAAAATATTTAAATAAACATAAAATGAAGTTATTTTAGTTTAACAAGGTTATTCTAAATAGTATATAATAAAACATGAACTGATAGAGAATCACAATCTCATTTAAAATGATTTAGAATGAAATTGGAAAACAAAAAAGTAAATTTTATAAAATCTGACATGCATGTCAAAACTTAGGGCTGAAAATCATATTTTGTGTAGAAACACTGTAAATCTACACAAAATGAATATTGAATGAAAGACTATCAACAGTAGTTGCAGTGCAGCGTAATTATTTTAGAAATAGTAAGTCCATATATTACAAAACACTGAATGACATTTTAAGTTTTCAGATATTTTCAAATATCATTGCAGAAAGGTGTTTTGTAAATGATATTTCACATCATGCAGAAAGAAAGGACTAATAGTATGATGTTAAATGTTTGTTGGCGTATCAATTTTTTGTTTTAGTTTATAATATAAGTATTCTGTCAGTATGGAAACTGCAGTACGTTTTTAACTACTAGCATTTTGTGTTTATCATTGCTATTCATCTAAATGTATGAATTAGTATTTATTTGAGATAGGAATTGTTAATTGTAGTTATAAGTAGATTTTAAGAAAGTGTATGTAATATGTCAATATATTTCGAGTAATTATAATTATTCACTTAATCCTGAAAAGTAGAATAAGAAACTTATCAGGAAAAATAAAGAATTAAAAACAGTATTCACTTAAGGTAAAGAACAAACAAAACTGAATAGTTTAAATTTTAAATTAAAATTAAATTTTGAAATATTAGATCAAAATAGAAAAAAACAATTGAAATATTGGAAATTAACCCATTGAAACGACTAAAAATAACAAATCAGTTGATCAGACACCGCTGAACAGCGAGCTGCGAGAAATATTCATCCTCGAATAATTAATAAATTGAAAAGAGAAGAAAAGTGGTGAATTATTTAAAGGTTAGAAAATTACAATCCAGATATATTGATATCAAGAATAAATTGTAAAAGTTGATTAAATATAAGAAGTGAGTATACTTTGAAAGTATTACGAAGTAGATTCTCCGGAAAGCAGATTTAGAGGAGGGAAGTATTTGTTAATCCAGTTAGCAAATTTATATGGTGAAGAAATTTCAAACGTCAAGCAAGTGATAGAAATACTTCAAGGAAATCTTGAAAATAAATTGGAGGTTAGAAACAAACGTCAATCCAGTAAAGAAGAAGAAGAAGAAGCCTTGAGAGGTTAAAAAGTCAGTCAAGTGACATAATATTTCAAGGATCATAATAACCAGTTAGAGGTTATAATATAACATTACTCGAGTCGAAAGAAAGACAAGGTAAAGCTTTACTATATCAGAAATCCATGGTACATATTTATTTTAAATAAAGGCCATATTTATCATTTTATTTAAGTTAGATTTTGTTATTTAAATTTGTTAATTACATTCCAAGTTCAAATTTGTTAATAAATTAATACTTTGTTCGTTCAGATACTGAGTTTGATTTATTTAGATTGTTATCTTGATCGATGAGCATTTATTGAACCGACTTCGTTGGACCTTGAGTAAGAGTCATTCTATAGATTGTAGATGGTCATGCTAATGGTGTTCTATAGTCTATAATATTAACAGCTTTTAAGAAACTGTTTGGCGCTCAATAAAATCATTTCAATTTACTTTCAAAAAGTAATTTCGAATATATAAAAAATAAAATAAATATCAGAATATAGAACAATATAAATATATAACTGGATAATATGTACAACGTCGAGAAGTTACATTATTCCCACCGTTCTTATACATTTATACATTTTAATTCAAGGTTCCTATTAACAGAAGTTAGTAAACTTTTGTATTCCTATAAATAGGAAAGTGACCAAATTCACCATGATATGTAAACAAATTATCACAATAATATTAGGGTTAGGTACATATTTTCGTAATATTATTATAAAGTAATTAGTTTTAATGGGTAAATTTACATCAAAATGATCCTGGCAGCAATATAATCTTGAGGATGACGATAATTCTGCATTTCGGTCGTCTCGTCTCATAGCTCTGCACCATTTCTTCCTAACTTTATCGCGTCTAGGCACATTAAAAAATAACTTTTCTGGAGTTTTTATTGTAGTATTTGTACATTTGGGCACAATATTTATACGTACTTTCTTTGTATTTTCCATAACACAACATAAATAATGTGTACACATTCGCAATCACAATACGTTTTCCGTCGGTGCGATGTGCCCGATGACGTCACACACAAGTGGCGCGGAAACTTCTCCATTTAAACGCAGTTAAATTGACAGCTGCAGTAAATAATTTTTTTCACCTTTAATTGGAACATAAAATAAAAATAAAATACTGGAAAGATAATGTTTTTTAGTGATCTATTCATCTGTGATGTTTAAAAAAATTATGCATTTTGCTCATTGTAAATACCAAACAGTAGATTAAGCCGATATAACTTTATGCAGGGTGAATCATTAATAATAGGCCATAGTGCAGGGGTAGATTCTTTGGGCCAAAATATGAGGATATAACCAAATACGCTTTAGTAAAATGTTGCTGTGGAATAAGATACAGGGTATCAAAATTCAAATTATTTTCTCGTTTTCTTGAAATAACTCAACAGCCTCTTGACTGATCTTAGCCAAATTTTCTAGAGGAACTTTTTTTATTCTAAGAAACAATAATTCATGTATTACATCACGATAGATCATAGAGAGCGCCGCAGGACCTGTATCTGATGCTGAATTTTTTTCATATTTTTTTTGGACGAAATGTTGTGGTACTTCTGACCAGAAAATCTGATGAGGGCGTCATTTCCACATATATAAGGTACAATTGGTAGAATTTGATAACTCCAACCGTTTTTGAGAAAATTGCCTTTAAACATTTGAATAATTTTTTGAAAGACAAACTCAAATTTAATGAAACAAAGTACTTACAAAACGCAAGGGAAAACAAAATCGTAATAACAGCGTAAAGACTTTCTCACTTTCTTATGAACTAATGGAGTATTTTTATGGTATTGAGATAAATACATAAATCAAAAGATTGTGTAAAATAAGGATCTAATCTTATTAGAAAAGACCAAAAAATAACATAAAAGTTGACTTAATGACATTAGTATTTATTGTATAAGCTTTCCCCCCATGCAAAAACCCTATTGCTGCAAGTTAGAGTTAATTTTCGATATGGTCTCCACCTACTTCTATGCCTTTTCTAATTATTTTCATAAAAGATTTTCTTACATTGAAAAATACATGTTCCTGTCCTCTAATAAAATTGGCTGCGTTTTGCATTTTGTCCCACAGTTCTTCTCTTGAATTGATAGAATTTGCATAGAGGACTTCATATCTCCCCACACATAATAATCCAAAGGATTATAATCAGGACTCCTTGGTGGCCAAGCAAGCTCACTTCCTCGACAGATCCATCTGCGTGGTAAAGTCTCAAGATAATTCCTGTATTCAATGGAGAAATGAGGGGGAGCTCCATCTTGCATAAACCACAATCTGTTCCGTATGTCTAGCATGAAAGCATGTAATATATCAGTTCGAGTATTTTGAAGAAAAAGCAGATAAGACTGACCATTTAAATTTGGAGGAAGGACAAATGATCCCAATAACTGATCGCCGATAATAGCACACCAAACGTTAATCTTAAATTCGTGTTGAAAATGCCTTTCTTTAACGACATGGGGATTTTCTCCTTCCCAGTAATGGGTATTTCTCCAATTAAAAATGCCTCGGCGAGTAAAAGTTGCTTTGTCGGTAAATAAAATGTTGTTAACAAAATTTCGATCCCTGTAGTGTTTATTTTCTAAATAAACACAAATGGACAAAATTGTAACTTTTGTGGAAGATCCCTTCGAAGTAAGCTACAGAGGAGTGAAGTTCTTTGCATAAGACTCTTAGAACAGATTGTTTACTCACCCCTGTCGCCGCTGATAAACGACTTGAGCTGACTGAGTAAATACATTGCTTTTTTTTTTAACTAAAATTTGATATTGCCGATTTTAAGGTTATGTTTCATGTCGTGGCAGTTGTTTAGAATAATGTGACCACTATTTTACTTACGTTGTTGTCATAACATTAAATTTGTATGACTAGACAGCTTTTTCAAAAAAAATATATTAGACAATGTTTTAACTGTAAAATAGTCTCACAATCTTATTCGTTGTTATCAAACACTCACTAATACCGAATTTCAATAAGATGAGAAAATAGAACTTTCCTTTTTAAAGTACCATATATTAGTCATAACTTTATTTTCGGACGTAATTAAGCTGAAGGAAAACAGGAAACAGACCATAAGATTTTGAAAGATCTGTTTCGTCGTTTGGGAGAAACGGTGTAGATGAAGATCCTCAATCTTCATCCTCACCGTTTCTCCCAAACGACGCAACAGATCTTTCAAAATCTTATGGTCTGTCTGTATTCTATTTGGATATTGAAATGAGTATCTCCTCGCTGCAGCACGTCCGCTAAAATTTTTTTGTACGTAAACACATATCATATCCGTCATTTCCCTATTTGAAAAATTATTATGCCGAGGTATTTTAAACAAAGAAGTTAAAGAAATTAACTCGAGGAACACAAGAACAAAATAAAATGATTAAATGACGTACATGTTAGAACCAAAACGTAACCAAAGCACATTTTCAGTAAATACACTTTGTTTCATTAAATTTGAATTTGTCTTTCAAAAAATTATTCAAACGTTTAACGGCAATTTCCTCGAAAACGGTTGGATTTATCAAGTTCTACCAAGTGTACCTTTTATACGTGTAAATGACGCCCTCATCAGATTTTCTGGTCAGAAGTACCACAACGTTTCGTCAAAAAAAAAATGAAAAAAATTCATCATCAGATACAGGTCCTGCGGCGCCCTCTATGATCTAACGTGATGTAATACATAAATTATTGTTTCTTAGAAAAAAAGTTGTACTAGCAAATTTGGCGAAGATCGGTCAAGAGGCTGTTGAATTGCAAAAAACGAGAAAATAATTTGAATTTTGACACTATGTATCTTTTTCCACAGTAACATTTTACTAAAGCATATTTAGTGTGGCCTATTATTAATGGTCCACCCTGTACATAAAAAAGTACCCCTTAATAGTTGCAATATTTCCTTATTTTAATGAAAAAAGTATAAGATACATAAGTGACACTTGGTAGGTAGGTTTTCTCATGGTTTTATAGTTAAATGTAAAAATTCTAACGGAGTAATGGGGAATCAAAATTAATAAATAGTTTCATAGCAGTATTAATTGCTGATTGAAGTATAAATATAATCTAACCAGGTTTAAGTTAAATTTCACTAAATACCAAGAAGGAAATCGCGAGATAATACCCTGCAATTTCTTTAATGTTTAGCCACATATAAATCCGTTTAGTCTTATTAATAAAAGCCTGCCGAAATTGTTAAAAATGGGTGTAGTGGCTTCATTCTCTTTAAAATAAAATTTGTAATTTAAAAAAGAATGAGATAATCCATTCCTTACAATCACTCAATCAAACGTTACAAAGAGAGTCCCTATGGATTGGGCCACTGGGGACAAGCGCGGATCCACCGTTGTGGGCACGGTGGGCATGCCCACAACCCTAATTGAGGTCGATGTTATTTATATCCAATGCCTTTTGTTAGAATTAGAAAAGAAAAACAATGAACCGTGCGTAATTTGGAACGCAGCGCATTACACACACACATTGTGAGCGATTATATTAGTACATTTTCTTGCTAGTCGCTCAATCGCTGCGACCAGCGACAAATGAACCACGTGATCAAATTTTTGTCGTAGTAGTAGTAAAAATACATTGAAATGTAAGCGGAGTAGCCAGTGGCGGCTCGTGATATTGTCTGCAGAGGAGGCTTGATATTCTGAAAGACAACTGATGTGCAATATGACTACAATTTGTACATTTCCCCACCACCCCTGAGGTAACGGCGCGTTACATTTTTTTGCCGTGGGTTGTTCGCCAGGATACCGATTCACGACTTGAGAGAATAGAACTAATAAAAGAATAGAATGAAAGGGAAATAGAAAATATGATGAGATGAAAAAATCATTCTCATGAAATTCTCGTTCCTACGACTTGAGTATCGGTATCCAAAGGAGCCCTACTATCCCACTTGTAATTAAATTATATAACTTTTAACAAAAATAAAAATAGTTTTGGTAAAAAAATTAAAGTGTTTTATTCTACAAACAAGAAATAGTATTCAATATTACTGCCAGGAGTGTAAAATTATAACGTTTATTAAAAATTAAAATAGTTTTGAGAAAGAAGTTATATGAAAAAAATATAACCGTGGAACTCTATATTATGGAGAAAAAAAAAATATTTCCTAAAAAATAAATAACACGAATAAAGATTTTTTCTAAAATAACAACTACCTATATTAATCTCTGCTTTAAAGCCTAAATATTTTTATAAATGAGTGGTAACCTGCGATTTTCGGAACTAGCAAAATGGTTGATTACTTCATCATAAAATGAATCGCGTTTCTTCAATTCTGACAAAAGACGTTTTTCTATTGAAATAAGCGATACATTTGAGAGGCGGTCTTGACTCATTTTGTTTCTAGTAAAAATGTTTTTATGCGTTAAGGTGCTGAAAATTATCATTCTACAGAAGCTGAGATTACCGGAATTGTCTCAAAAAATAGTGGCGTTATTCAAAAAGTTCTCTAATTTTGGGTCATAAGTTTTTAAAAAATCTAACAGCTCTTTGAAATTTCCTTTATTGCACGATTCTCGTTTTTCGTCATGTCCTCGGAAAGAATTTTTTTGTGAAGATAAATATATAACGGCATCTATTAACCTCTTTAATATTTCCCTATTCTCACGGACCTTTTCGTTAAAATTTTCTATTTCTCTCTTATGTGCAGAATCCGAGAATTTTACAATATTTTGTTTACCAAACATTTCGAATTTAATGCAAGATGAAATATGCTCCTGGGATTTTTCGTGCCTTTCTAAACGTCGCGACAAATTTTGCAAATTATTAAACCCGGCCCTGCCCCAAATTGAGGATTGATCATTAGTAAATAATAAACATCTCCAACAATATAATTTGTTTCTAACTGTTGATGCCATTAACCACTCGACTTTTTTATAATTGTAAAACCCTCTGTTTTGTTTACCACTTTTAAAAACTAACGAAGGCATTGCTGGTGTAGGCCTAGCATTTCTTTTAATTCTTACCTTTTCGTCATAAGTAAGAGTAGTAAATCCATTTAATAACAAATAATCCACCACGTCTGGACAACAAGACATATTTTCACCTAGAGCACTTATTTTTAGCCCGCCTATCAAATGTTTTATGTATTTTTACTTCAACTTAACCGGCTAAAACGCAACTAACAGTTCGTTTTCTTTGTGAACCACCAGAACGAGCTGTGCACAATGTGCACATGCGCTGTAAAGAACTGACGTCGGAGGCTGGCTTCCTTTGGCTATTCGAAGTACTCTGCTGTTTTACACAGCGCAAAGAAATTCAAGGTCATTCATGTTATAAGTAAATGCATTAAAGTTGGAAGCTATTTCGTATTAGCCTCCAGCGAACCGCAGTGTTCGTTCAGTAAAAGACTGGCCGACCGGGAAATATGCATACAAAGACTATCCGGACTGTAACGTTATAGGTATGTTTGTGGAAAGGAAATGCAAAACTTTTATATATACACTGAAAATTAATTAATGAATTATAAACAATAAAAAATATTGAAAATTGAGATATACCTAATTGAAATTTCTTAAGATAGACTTTTGAAGATATGGTGGTTCTTCCAAGGGGAGGCTCAGCCTCCCCTGCTTCCCCTGACGAGCCGCCACTGGGAGTAGCGACAAATCGCTTAGAATTAAACACTTCTTTTTTTCTGATGATCACTGATCGTGATCATTTTGTTTATCGTAAATTATTTTATTCCTTCATTTAATAACAAAAAGTTAAAAATGAATCGCAATATTCTTAATTGTGAAAAAATGGATTTTAGTGAACTTGTAAATATTGATTATAATAAAAATTGCATTTATGTATGCATTAAAAATTTATGGCAATGTATCATTTATTGTAATAAATTAGAGGTTATACTTATAATTTTTTTTGAAAAGTAAGCACATATTGATTATTTTTCCCAAAGAATGTGCCTGAATATTTTGGGATCTTTCTGAAGTAGAAAAAAATAAAAATCTAGGGAAATTCTTGGTCGAAATTATTTTTATCTAAGAAATTCTGAAAACCGGCAGGCGTGTTCTTTGAACAAAAATAATCAACTTATGCCCCCCAACTGTTTCTTCAAAGTGCATCCTTTCCCCGTAAAAAAATTACAAAGAAAATATTTTTCTGTTTTTTGTTTTTTTTCCCGGAGAAGCAAGCACTAAAAAAAAACACGACAGACAAAAGATGCTTATTTTTCTCCAAAAAATGAGCCTGAATATTTTCAGAATATTTATGGAGCATTTAAGCAGACCTTCGCAGATGTTCACAGTTTCCATCGCCTCTAGATCAAAAAATCGAATTCGGGCGGACTGGTGGGGACCCAGGAGAACATTTTCCTCAAGTTTCAGAACAATCGACTGAAGCCCATTTTTACTACAAAAAACTGCGGGGTCTTTTCCTAGCTCTGTTGAAATTTAGAATAGATGCAGGCGACTCTGTTCTTGAGCACCATTTATCATCAACAAATTCTACAACAACTTACATAAACAAAACTATGCAAAACAAACTTATAGATATTTGTAATAAAAAGATTCAGGAAACCATTTTACAAAGCGTAAAAAAATCAACGTTTTTCGCTATTCTGTTTGACCGTTTGACGAGACTACAGATATTTCTCATACCGAATAGATGAGTCTATCATTCAGATATTTGAATAATAGTGTTATTACGGAAGATTTTGTATGCTTTTGCGACGCTTATAAAATGCTTCAATGTGAAGAAGGAGATAGCTCAAACGGCACAAAAGATTTACGATTAACAGGCATCGCATTATCGAAAATCGTGGAAAATCTTTGCCACAAATTTGATGTAGATTTATCTCTCTGTGTAGAGATAGCAACTGACAGCTGTTCAGTGATGGCATCCGACGTAAAAGGTGCTGTTCAGGAACTCTTTAAAAAAGCCATTTACGCAAAACGTTGTCTTGGCCGGGGCGTCATACATTTTGTAAATGTCTCCTTTGTAGGAATGCAAATATATCGTAAGCGAGTCCGTAGTCCGACTCGCACTTGGCCGATTTTCAGATGGCCGTGCCCACAATCCATTTTGAGGGCTGGATCCGCGCCTGACTGGGGATATATGAAGAATAGGTATTTCTTTGTTTTCTCATATTTATAGATATTGAGTGTATGGAAGTTATCTGCTAAATATAACATAAAACAGCATTTCTCATTTATTTACTAATTGCGTATTTCTAATATACAGGTGTGGAACAGTCAAATGAAATAAATTCAGTACTTCAATTATTGCGTATATTCATGAATAATTCCGAGAGACGTCGATTTTGGATTCTGAAATGACATCCTGCAACGTACAAATTTCATCCCTAAATTCAACCCCCTTTGACTGGCAGTTGCAACCCCTAAATTTTTAAATGGGAAGTAGGAGCTTGTGATATCTCATTTGAAAGATATTTTCACTCTCTATTCAAAAATACTATATGGTTTTAATATTTATTCAAAAAATTAACGGTAAAACAATTAATTCATGTGCTTGGTGTAATTCGCTACAGCAAACTAAAAAAAACTTAATTTCAATGTAGGAAATGTTCAAAATGAGTCTCTTAAACGTCTTGGCAGCATCCTAATCGTAAATAAAAATGTCTTCTAACGTTTTCCAACATCTGAGGCGTGACCGACCTAACTACATCCGTTATTATACTCTTCGCAAATACAGAACGACGAGTATATTTCGTTCGATCGGCACATTTCTAAAACCGGTAATATTGCACGTTGCCCTGTGTTGGTGATCGAATTCTGAACAATTTTCAAAATGTCCGTCCGTTCGCCTGTCTGTCTGTCTGTTCGTCTGTCCGTCCGTCACGTTTCTTGTAAGCACAATAACTTAAGAACGAAAAGTTCGATCGTATTGAAATTCGAACAGTAAGTTACTGTTAGCTAGAGGAAGAACCCTATTGCTTTTGAGCAAAATCTATAAAAAAAAATATCGGTAAAGGTATTTACACAGAACTTCCCTCTTTATTTGTGCATGGCGGTCACTCTTTAAAAAATTAATAATTACGAAATGACATTGAAAATAATAATCGGAATATAGTTATCACTATTATTACAAAGAAAACCTGATAAGTTTTGGTCAAAAAAATATACAGAGTGCTCATCCAACAACAATAGTTCAACACTAAATGACAGGTGCCAAATATGGAAGGCTTGTGTAAATACCTTTACAAATGTCCACCATGACTGAATTATTTCTTGGGATGACCACCATGTAAGGGTGGTGAGCAAAGAAAAAAATGTTTTCCATCTATTTTAGTGGTAAAAAATTTTCCAAAAATGTTGGTGAAAAAAATGTTCATTTTTTTTCCTTAAATAAGTTTAGCATGTCATGAAACGTGAAAATTTTAAATTTGAGCAAAACATATTTTTTTCCATCTATTCTAGTGGTAAAATATTTTTCCAAAATGGTAAAAAAATTTTACAATATTTTTTTTCCGAAATAGGTCTGGAGTGTCATGAAACGTGGAAATTTTAAATTTGAGCAAAATAAAATTTTTCATTTACTCTATAGTAGTGATAAATAGATTAAAAATTAAAAAAAAAAAAATTAAAATTTGTTTTTGTTGAAATAGCCATGAAAACGTGGAAATTTTAAATTTGAACAAAGGATAAAAAGTTTCCATCTATTTTAGTGGTAAAATTTTTTCAAAAATGGTAAAAAAATTGTTTCTTTAAATAGGTTTAAAACGCTATGAAACGTGGAAAGTTTAAATTTGAATAAAGAAAAAAAATGTCTAGTTTAGTGTTAAAAATTTGTTTAAAAATGTTGGTAAAAAAAATTTCAAATTTTTTTTTTTCTGAAATAGGTTTAGAGTGTCATGAAACGTGAAAATTTTAAATTTGAGCAAAACAATTTTTTTTTTCATTATTTATTCCCATTAGACGGTCCACCCTGTATATTTTCCAGTGAAAGATTAACCATTTCTTCGCTGACAGTAGCGTCAACTACCTACCAAATTTGACTGCTCTCCGTCAAGTAGTTTTTTTAGTTAATGCACCAACAGACAGACAGAGAGACAGACAGACAGAGAGATAGACACAGACTGATGGAATTGAAAAACCTATATTTTCGTAATCTACGTGATCTGTAACGTCAAAATCCGAAAAAATCTCGGAGGGTGATTTTTTCCCGAATACAATACGTCCCTTCGGTATACGGGGGAAGTAAAAGTTACTAATTTTTTAAATAATTTTTTTTTGTTTTGTAATAAAACTAAAAATGTCTAAAACTAATATTATTGACAAAAAAACTGCGAAGAGTATCCTATAGAATGTGCAACAATTATATAAAAAGTGAAGTAAATCTGCGAAGAGTATAATGGTTAGCTTGTTGTTATTTGTATTGGTATTATCGATGTTAGTATTGAGGTTGCTGGTGTCAAAAGTACAACTCTTGAGAAAGAAAATAAGCTCAACCATGTTACGACATGACATCCCTAAAAGCTACAGAAATTCATTTTCAAACAAAGTGCATTTTTAATAAAGAAATGCTTTTTTGCAAACATTTTACAAGCACTCATATCCAACAAAAAAGAAACACTCATTCTACACAGCAAAACCTATAATCTATCGAAGTTTGTGACGTCTACGTTCAATATTTTTAAAGCTAAAAATTAATTAAGAAACAGCGTTTTTTACCAGTATTTTGCATTTTATTAAAAAGCTAATTAACCGATTTTAATGCGGTTGGGCTCATTTTGTAGATATTTTGAATACTTATTCCGCGGAAGTATTTCCGTAAAATCTAAAGACACATTTATATCAGCCAAGAACTCTCTTAAGACAACTACATCTCGTGTTTTTTTGTATGCCATACCTGTCACCATAGAAAGAAATCTAAGGATATAAGATCAGGAGAACGTGCTGGTCATTATAGCGTTCCTCGGTTCCCATCCACCGATTTGGAAATGTTAAGTCAAGGTATTGCCGGACATCAATTCGATAATGTGGTGGTGCTCCATCTTGCTGGAACCATATTACATCCGCTGGACCTTACTTGAGCAGGATATAAGTTGCTAAAGTTAGCACGACATTATTTTGGAGCAGAGCTAAATAATTATCTCCATTCAAATTGCTATCAATGAAAATGGGACCAATGACATGACATCCTCGCTCAAACATGAACCTCGCCTAGTGAGGATTTTCATTAACCCATTAGCGACAGTTTTGACGATTAACATATCCATGAAGAGTAAAAGAGAACTCATCCGAAAACAAAACATTTTCTAGTTGGATAACATTGTTACCTAACCTTTGCATTAGTTGTTCACAAAAATACATTCTTCTATCAAAATCGTCTTCAATAAGCTCATGAGTTGGGGTTAGTTTATAGGGATGCATTATATTATTTTTTTTTAATAGGCAAATAATTGAGGAATGGAAACCATTCACTACTGAAATTGCTTGTCGACTTGAACTATGTGGGTTTTCTTCAAACTCAAGCCGTATATATATCTAAATTGGTATCGTTACTCACAAGCCCCAACTTTCCCTAAAATTTATACATTGCAGGATGTCATTTTAGAATTCAAAATCGACCTGTCTCGGTATTTGTTATAAATATGCACAATAATTGAGATACTGAATGTATTCCATTTATCTGTTCCACACTGTATGACATTTGTAAGGTAGTCGGAGAATGTGAAACAGAGAAAAGCTAAACGGGTGATTGAATTTATACATTTTTTCAAATACCTTTATTACTACCAAATAAACGAAGATTAAATTTTAAAAATGGCGGATGCGCCGACACCCTAGAAATATTTTGTTAATTTAAAGAGATATTTACTACTTTTTAACAATCCAATGTTTCAACGCAAATCATTGCTCTGTTCTGTAGAGACCCAAATGTTCTCCAAGAAGATCTCTTTGCATTTTGGCGACAAAGAGATAAGTTTTATTTCCACATACCTACAGCACTCCTCTCCCCAACAATTTTAAGTCTCATCAAAATGGCACCTCAAGGTATTCGTGGCATCTTTTTTTAAAGTGCGTCAAAAATTGTCACATGCAACTTTGCAGAAAATCCCAGCTGCTCCTTTTTTACGTTATTTTTCGATCAAAAAACTCCGAATTTGCGAATTATATGCATATATTCATATATTTCTCGATAATATTTATCTTTTAATATGTACTTATACTTGGTATACCTATGTCTAAGTATACATACATACATGTAGGGATATATGCATATGGTTATTTCCATAATACTGCCCCTTCCAGGACGTGATTCGTAATTTTGCTTGCAACTATGTTAATAACATCTTTGTCACGACAGAATCGAAATCTACGAAAAATTTTACACCAATTCTCGTTAACAGCATTTACAAATTACCCCAATTTCTGCCTAAAAATCAAAGTTGTTCTTAACATAGAAGCAAAATTACAAATCACGTCATGAAAACGAGAGTTTTGTAGAAATACCCATATACACATATCCCTATATGTATATATGTATGTCGGATAAGCGAGGAGCAAGGGGCGTTTCGGGGCGGATCTATTAGATTTAGGAAACATATTGGTAAACACAATAAAATAACTTAAATAATAGTCGCATAAATAACAAAATAACATGAGGTATGATTTATCTAAACAGGTAAGTGTCTTAGGATTGAAAATACAAACAATACCACCAAAATACTGGAGCTAGCAGTCCACCACTGCCAGTCCCGCGGTTTCAACTATTCTCTACCGAGTTTATCTTAAGACTAGTACTTATCTGCGGGATCATCAGGCATGTTGTTCCGCTCGCCGGGAAGAGGGCTGGCTCCCAGCGGCTCCAGACGTCCTCATGGTTCACACGACCACATCTTCGAGATGTTTACTCTTTACATTCCTTAATCGGTACTTGTTGACAACGTTATTTTGACTTCACTGAATTATGAGTTAGCAGGCGTCCACAAGACTGTCGAAAGGCGTCTACGAAAGCATCGGAAGGCGTCCGCACGGGGAACGTGAAGGGGACGTCTCCGACATGTATACCGAGACACACGTATGCAAAGTGTAAGTACATATTTAAACAAATAATATCGATAAATAAATGAATATATGCATACAATTCGCAAATTAGGATTTTTTTCATTGAAAAATAACGTTTTTGTCGATATCTTGAAAAAAGGAGCGGCTGGGATTTTCGTCGAGTCGCATTTGACTATGTACTTAAAAAGATGAGAGGAATATTTTGAGTCACCATTTTGATGACACTTAAGATTGTTGAGGAGAGGTGTGCCAGAGTGTGGAGTGGAGTACAGTAATAGTAAACAGAATTTCAATTTTCTTTTTGTTGAATTAGGTTTAGAATATCATGAAACGAGACTTTAATTTGAGCAGTAAAAAATTTCTCTGTAACGTTTTGGTGGGCACATTTTCTCTGGAACTGTTTGAGACTTGAAATTCGGTACACGTATGTATTATAATGAGATCTGACACTAGATTATATTTTAAGGGGAAAATAAGTAATAAATAAGGGATTTGGTGTATGTACAAGGAGTCATCGCCTCAAATTATTTTACAATATCTGCCACCGTAAAAAAAATAAAAAACAAAGAATAGATAGTAAAAATAACCAAAGAAAGGAAATGTAAAGCACTTGCTTCACAATCCGAGTATCAAAAACTTCCTTTATAAAACAAAGAATATTTCTAAATTGTAAAATAATGATTTTGTTGATATAAAATTATAATAAAATTAACATTTTCAAAAAATTATTAAAGATTTTTTAATTTAGTTTATGAATTCACAGCCTACAGACGACCCCTAAAAATAAAGAGTCAGAGCTTGCTTTGGTTTACTGCTTACACATTTATATTTTAATTCTGTCAAAATTGGCCGCCTTACAAGGGGTCCCACATGAAAGTACCCAGGGGCCTCTCAAACGTAAATCCGCCCTGCTCCCGAATAACACTCAAGCTCAAATTTATTCTAGACAATTTACAGGACAGTGGAACTTATGTCCACACTCGTGTTTTATATTTGCAATAAATTGTAGTATGCATTCAGCAAGCGCCGCTAAATTATCAACAAGCACATTTTTAAAATATTTAATTTAATAAAATATTCTATATTGTTATCTGTAAAGTTATTACTTTACATATGTATGTATTGTTATTGTTTGTTTATCATTTTCAGAGACGGGACCAAAGCCGATTTGGAATTCCACACACACTGATAAGTTGCGGCATGACCTTCTGCTCAATTATGATAAATTCGCAAGGCCGACACAGCACTATAACACAACATTTGTCCGGTTCGGAATGACCATACGGCATATTGAGGTTAATGAATTTAAATCTTCGTTAACAGTTCATAGCTGGATCCGTATGGTGAGTATTTATGCACATAATAGAAACGGTAGTCTTAGACAATTGCAATGGAGACAGTGGGTACGGTATGAGTTTTTTCGGCACCTCAACTCCACAGGATGCTATTTATTGGTTATTCTGTAACTATCTCAAAGAGACTAATTTTAGATGAGGGCCTGTCAACACTGTTCATCACAAACTAAAAACATCGTCAAATTTTTTTAGATTTCGCAGCCACGATATTCTTTTTCTTCCTATGCTCCCCTTTCCTTGTATTTTCCCCTGCATAATAAGTCGCAATAAGCCGTATTTTGCCCCTCTCGTTACGTCACCGAGATATTCTAGTTTTCTGCTTTTTATGTTATCAATTAGTTCTTTTGTTTTGCCCATTCTGCTTAATACGTCGGTATTGGTTAATCGATCTGTCCACGATATTCTTAGGATTCTTCTATATACCCACATTTCAAATGCCTCTAGTTTTTTAAGGGTAGCTACGTTTAGGGTCCATGCCTCCATCCCATAAAGAAGAGTGCTAAATATGTAGCATTTCACTAATCGAACCCTTAAATTTAAGTTCAAATCTCTTCCACAGAGCACTCTTTTCATTTTAGTAAAATTTGCTCGTCCTTTCTCTATTCTTATTTTAATTTCCTTGGTATAGTGATTATGGTTGTTGATCATTGTACCCAGATATGTATAATTGCTCACTTGTTCTATATTATTGCCATTGACAATGAGATTTTAGTTGTTTTGGTGGGTTTTTGAAATTATCATGAGTTTAGTTTTCTTGGTATTTAGGTTAATCCACGTTCAACCACTCTGTTCATCAGTCTCTGAAGATCTTCAATAGACTCTGCCAAGATTACCGTATCGTCAGCATATCTTATGTTGTTGATTGGTGTTCCATTGACTTTTATTCCCGCTGTTTCTTCTTCGAGGGCTCTTTTGCAAATTTCCTCAGAGTATACACTGAAGAGATAAGGCACATTCTTGTCTTAGTCCTCTCTTTATGTCTATCTCTTCCGATGATTGTTTGTCTATGTATAGTGTCTTTTGATTGTAATATAAATTTGAAACAATTTGAAGGTCTCTGTGATCTAGGTGTTTCATTTTAAGGATATTCATTAGTTGGTCGTGGCGGACTTTATCAAATGCTCTATTATAGTCGATGACGTCCAAGCATCTTTGAATGAGTACGTTAAATGAAGAGAGTGCTTCTCGTGTTCCCAAGCCGTTACGAAATTCGAACTGTGTTTCGCTTATGTCTATATCAGTCTTTTGATGTACTCGGCTGTGGATTATTTTAAGAAATAGTTTTAATGTGTGTGAGATGAGACTAATTGTACGGTAGTCGCTACATTCTTTTGCATTTGGTTTTTTTGGTAAGCAAACAAAGGTGGACAGTAACCATTCTCTGGGGATATTTCCAGATCTGTATATTTTATTGAACAATTCTGCCAAGATGTTAATGTGTTCCTCATCAATAAGTTTAATGACATCACTTCTTCCTCAGTAATGTCGGGTCCTATTTCTTCTTGGGTTATAGGTATCTGTTCTGGACCAATTCGTTCATCTGCGAATAATTCTTCAATGTATTTCTTCCATCGTTTTAGTTTTTTATTATTACTAGTTAGAATATGCCTATTTCTGTCTAAAGTGTAGTAGCTTGCCTTTTTTGTTGTAAGCCTGCAAGTTCTTTGACTCTTTTGTATAAGTTAAACATATCGTATTTGTTTTGGAGTTCTTCGATTTCTTTACACTTCTCTTCAAAATATCTTTCTTTGGCCTGCCTTATCCTTTTCCTTATTTCATTGTTGATTTACGTTTGTTCTGGTTCTTACACAGTTTTGGTTTGTTCACCATGCTGAGTATTGTATTAGTCATCCATTGGTTCTTCTTTGCTCTAGATTCAGTTAGTAATTCCTTACATGGGTCCAACACACAGTGTTTTAGTGATTCCCACTGTTCATTGATGTCTTCCGTATCTCTGTTGATTTTGTCTAGATTTTCGTGTGTCTTCTTTTGAACGTTTTCCCTAATAGTAGGTGTTTGTAGTTTCCTTACTTCTATTCTTGCGCTGATTTTTTGGATTTTTGATGTTCTTAAACTTAAGTTTTATATTTGCAATTAGAGGGCTGTGGTCTGAGCATACGTCGGCTCCTGGGTAAGTATTTACCGATTTGATAGAATTTCGGTATCTTTCGTTGATGTGGATATAGTCTATCTGGTTTCGGACTATATTATCTGGTTTGTCTGCAGGTGATCGCCATGAATACAATCGTCTTTCTGGTATCTTATAGAAAGTATTACTGACAACTAGGCCATTTTCTTGGCAGAATTGTAGCAGGCGGTCTCCTCTTTTGTTACGTTCTCCAAGTCCATAATTTCCTGCGAGTTTTCCAGCACCTCCCTTGCCTATTTTCGCCCTTAACTATTGTGATGTCCCTGTGTTTCACTGTTTTTAAGATATCATTCACTTGTTGGTAGAATGAATTGTATCTCCTCTTCGCTTCCATCTGTGGTTGAAGCATACACTTGGATTAGATTGAGTCTTCCATGAGAAGTTTTTAACTGGAGCAGCATTACTCTTTCTGAAATCGCAGCAAATCCTTCCACTGATCTGCTGGACTCTTTATCTAATGTCATTGCTACACCATGTCTGTGTTGGGCGTCGCTTCTTCCAGAGTAATAAATTGTGCCTTTGTTTTCTGAGTGATATCCAGAGTTGGGCCATCGTGTTTCGCTGATTCCTAGGATGTTCATCTATTGGATGATGTTATGCATCTTACCCGGTTGGTACATACTTCCATGTACTAATTCTCATAGCTAATTTTTCACTAGGGAGTAATATAGTAACCACATTTCATATTAAGTTGAAAATATAAAAGAATAAATATTTCGCACATGAACATGTAGGTATGATTTCCGACTGTTTGTTGTTTCCTGCACAATAATTTCGAGCTCTTATTTTCTGTTAGACTAAGTTAACAAATCAAGTTGATTTTAATTCAAAATGTTATTCTATGAACATACGTGTATACATATCACAGCATATTTCTAAGAGTTGATCACTATTCTTCTACTAGGTACTGAAAATAAATGAGTCAGGACTGTATATATTATCACTTGTAAGTCGTATGGTACCATTCAATTATCTGAAATTTCTGAATTTTCTTCACAGTTTCTGCAAATTAAGGTACAGAGAACATAATTGACGAGGCAACCGCAATTTCTATTGGAGCAACTTGTTTTACAGACACATTTCTTGAAGTTCTATCCACATAGAATTCAATTTCGTCCAATAGAACAATAGGAGTTTAGTAACTCTGATGCAATTCCTTACCCAATTCTGCAGAAGGGAGCATACGTAGATAAGTACATTTTTATAAAAAATTCTTCAAATCATAAGGCAGTTCCACTGTAGACTCCAAGGCTTTTTCCCAAAAATGTCCTTCAGCTTAGTAGGCAGCTCGTAATATATGTTGAAAGACCGTATCCGATGTAGAAGATTCACCTTGTCTATCAAAACCTATTCTCCACTTTCTTTCTATTTTCAACCCGGAGCTGAGGAAAGTATGAGGTGATCTTTTCACCTCTAGAAATAAGACTCCTTCTGAATGAAGTTTACAAGCTCCATTCCCACCCAAATGCATATTCCTTCGTTGTGGTCTTCACTAAAATTTTGTTTTCATTTGGAACTTAATATATCCATACATTGTTTATGATATTTTGCTTAATGAGAAGTTAGGTCCTTGCTAGATCAGTCAAAAGTTATAGACTAGCATTAGTTCGAACTTCCTTCTTGTCCTGGCTTTTTCCAATCTCAGTTACTTTATATAATTGATACATTCATTACTTTCCTTTTCTACATATAAAACAGATAGGGCGAAAGGTATTAGTGGTTTACTCTAGTTTCTAGAAGGACCAGCAGAGATAATAATTTGTTGTGATTCGGCTATATCAGAAGTTAACATAGCCTCTTTTCTAGCTCTATTACGCTCTCGTTCAATTTCACGATTATCAAGTTCTTGGTAATACGATTTATGCTATTTTGCATTGTGGCTAGTACACGTATCAATACCATCATCTAAATTTAATTAACCTAGCAATTCATCTATTGATTCAAGTTCGAAAATTTTTGTAGCCAGAGTTAAATACACTTCTCCAAGAAATTAACGCACTACCAAAAAATAACTAAAAGTTTGAAGTTAATTTTTGTCTAGACTTCTTGTCCGATTTCGATGAGGATTTTTTTTGTATGATAGCCTCTTTATTCAAGAATGTGAATGTATTGTTATGAATTACACCCCCTTGGAACTGGAGATGATACGCTTATGCCTACTAATTGTGACTGGGAGCTGTCAGAATGAAATGGACTTTTTCTGGAATATTGTTGGGGAAGATTCTTGATTGTTTCTAGATGGATCTAGAGAGTCAAATTCGGAGTATATAAGGCGCGATTACCAGCGCGGAAGGGGAAGTTTTATTAAGAAGGCAGTTTATTTTAGAAGTGACACGTTCGGGAAAAAGTGAGGTTAAAGTAAACAAAGAGTATTTTCAAGTATTGCATAGTCAGTAAATTGTTAAATAAAGTGTTAGTAGTGTTTATCTCTTGTTAAAATTATTTAGAACCCACGGATTCATACAGGGTGTTCCAAAAAGCCGAATAAATGCAACAGTATTTTGTTTTTTTAAATATACAGGAAATTATGCTTTTTAATGTTTCAAAAAGTTTTATTAAAACTCCGCCGAAACACGTGTAGAGTTTTAATAAAACTTTTTGAAACATTAAAAAGCATAATGTCCTGTATATTTAAATTATTGAAGAATGTTTCACAAGGAACCAACCGCAGAATCAACCCAACGTATTAAATTTTGTTTTATTCATTACAGGGTAACAATTGCGACGTGTTATTTCCATAAAATTTGTGGAGTTCAGCAGTTACATCAGCAAGTTAGAATTTAATTTCTACTCTTGCCGTATCTTTTCATAACATTCTCTTTTTCGATTTACTTTATTATCTGTATTAATACCAGAGAAACACAATTTTATAGCATAACATTTTACTTAAAGGTAATATCGAAACCAAAAATTAAATGGAAATAAACAAGATGCAAAGAAGGAATGTCAATAGCGAGTGTTTCCTACTCAGCCACGAATAACTTGGCAGCGCCAATTCATACTTAAATTAACCGACCTTATTTCATTTTGGTTCGGTTCTTCCCAAATTTGAACAAATTTCCGCCCAACGTCTGCTAAGGTGTCTAATTAATTACGTATCTCTTATAATTTTCTACCAAGTTTATCCCAGAGGTGTTCAATTGGATTTAAGTCCGGGATATTAGCTGGCCATGCCATTATGTCAATTCCGACTTCTTCCAGATAATGTTGCACAATTCGAGCAACATTATCATCCATTAACATAAAGTATTGCCCTATATATGGCGCATATGGAACCACGTAGTTGTCTAAAATGTCTTGTATGTACCGTTCAGCTATAAGGTTTCTATTAATGACAACAAGCTTTGTGCGACCCCAAATAATGTTGTATTGGAGAAATTGCACTGAGCATATCGTCCATTGGGACGTCTATATACACGGAGACGTTTATCATTATTATAAAGACGGAATCGGGACTCATCCGTAAATAACACACGTTTCCATTAAGCCTCGGTCCAGTTAACGAAAAATTTAGCCTAGCCCTCCGGTGATCTCTAGTTAAAGCTGGACCTCGAGCAGCAGCTCTAGGTCTCAAATTACATGCTCTAAGTCGCTGGCTAATGGCTTCCCCACTAATTTGTAAACCACTTATTTCTCAAACCTGTATATGCAAACTTCGTGCTGTTACAAAACGTTGCCGCACAGTTGAAAGTGTCAAATATCGGTCATTACTTGGGGTTGTTACTAGATTTCTTCCTTGTCACGGTCTGCGAACATGACTTCCAGGCTCTCTATATCTTTGCATCACTCTTGAAACAGTTGTATGCGCCACTTTAACTCGTCCAATTTTTCGATAACTCCAACCTAGTTCAACCAATATTAATGATTGAGCACATTCTTCACCACTAAGAAATCACGTTTCACGTTCCATATTGACAAAAACATTGAAAAAAAAAATACGGCTATTACCACAATGAACACACTCCTTTTAAATGCTTTTTGACATTTAATCTACACGTTTCTTCTTTTTTCCATATCATGCTACTTACTTTTGTCTCTCCAAAATGAAATGAATAAAAACATGTTATGCCATAAAATTGTGTTTCTCTGGTGGTAATACAGATAATAAAGTAAATCAAAAAAGTGAATGTTAAGAAAAGATAAGGCTAGAGTAGGATTTGAATTTTAACTTGCTAATGTAACTGTTGAACTCCACAGCGTGTTACAAATTTTATGGCAAAAACACGTCGCAATTATTACACCCTGTAATGAATAAAACAACATTTCTTTGAAAACATAATAGTACATTCACATTTTTGAATAAAGAGGATATCATACAAAAAAACCCTCATCGAAATCGGACAAGAGGCTAGACAAAAATTAATTTCAAACTTTTGGTTATTTTTTAGTGGTGCGTGAATTTCTTGGACAAATGTATTAACAGATTTTTTAAATTATTTTCTGAGTCGGCCAAAATCAAATCACATTTATGACATAAATAATAATTACTCGAGTCAAAAAACTTGAAAATGTCACAACCAAGTCGCTCAACATACACACGCCATCAATAATTACAAATAAAAACAGTAGTATAGACAGTAGTATACAATATATTAAGTGTGGCATAGTTATACTTTTGTAAATAGTCGATTTAGTATATCTAGATACGTTCTAACCTATTCTTCTTTTTTACATATTCCCTATATAATGAGCATGTGATGTAAAGGACAACACTGCACTGGATACACTGCACGATCACCGGTATGGTACATTATCTCGAAAACCAAACATTTATCTATATTTCTTATATCTTCATTCATTTTTATAGTAATAAATTCTGCACCCTTGCCAATTACACTAATCAGAGCAAATAAATACAATTTACATGTTCTTAATACTGATATTATTTATGTGCAATAAGAATAAAACAGCCCCCAGAACACTACCCTGGGGTACACCAATATCATTAATTATTTCGTGTAAATCATGATTATTAATTGTAACTTTCTGTTTACGGTTGAATGGATATGACTGAAACCACTCACATACAACACCATCTCCCTCAGATAATTTTAGTTTTTGCCTCAAAGTGCTTCTGCTTACGGTCTCGAGTGCCCTCTTAAGACCTAAAAAGACAGCTAAAATTATTTCGCCTCTGTCTAAAGCCTAATGCCAATATGTTATTATGGACTGCACTACAGTTTCACATGAATGAAGATTAGATCTTTTTCAAGATTTAGCCGATCTAATTTGTGCTAATGGCAATCGATGAGCCTCTCCAAAATTATTTGGGACATTACACATAACATATTTATATAAACAGAATGGAATAAAATAAAATAAAATGCCTAGTTCTCTGTCATTATTATTATTGACATTCATATCACGGCGGGAAGTTTGTCGTGTGCACCTTAAGAGTTAGTTACAAATGCCATCTGTGTAGAGACCTAATGCACGGCCCACTAATGTGACACCCAGAGTCGCGCCCACCCCACAGTTTAATAAAAATGTTCTAACTCAGGTTTTTATCTTTGTACCTGACTGGTGCAAACAATATTATACTAAGAGAGCTGCTCAAAATACCCAATAAAAGTATTTCAAATATCAAATACCAAATACCATCTGAAGTATTTGCAGTTCAAATATCAAATACTCTGCTTTACAAAAAAGATTTAATATACCAAATACTCAAGAAAAGTAATTGAAACTTCTAGGAAATAAAATATTTCAAATATTTTCTAATATTTGAAATACCTCAAGTTGTATTTGAAATATTCTCTAATATTTGAAATACTTCAAGTTGTATTTCTAATATTTGAAATATCTCAAGTTGTATTTCAAATACCAAAAAAATATTAAAAATTATTTCCATATTTTAATTATTCAAGGGTCCTTTATAGATGTTTGAAATTATCACTTTGAACTTCTAATAATGTGATAAATTATATTTATTTATACCTGCTGAAATGTTACGCCCCGCATAATATTGTAATAACTAATAACACAAAACAAACATAACTTTTATTTTACTGTGAAAAAGGCAACAAAATATTCATATTCAACAAAAATAAATGGGGCATATACAAGAATTAATTATTATCAATAGCCCATAACAAAAATAAAATATAATATAAAAATAAAAACAAAAATAGCTCTCTTTGTCAGTTTAATTGTAATTAGCAATAAATTAGGTACTCTTCTTGGAATTACAAATTTGATGAACAAATTAACTTTCTTATTTGACTGTCTTTTACCGTTTGCTTTCATAAGTACCAAATTCACAAAATGTATGTAGGTACTTTAGTGCATTCCTTCATGGCGCATTTATAATTTCCACAAAGGAAGACAATCTTTCGACTGGAGCCGATGAAGATAGATACGTATTATAGCGATAGAAGAGGTTTCTGATGGACGGGTATTTATTGAAGACATTTATTTGAGTATCAGCTTTAACTAAATATTGAAGTAATTTGAGTTATAATCCTTTTGTCGCACTGCTTTTTGTAGTTTCAGTATTTGTAATACCTGCTGGAAAAAGCAACTAGATTAAAACATTGTTCTTCAGTTGGAGTCGTCTTACAGCGTTCGCTGACGCCGCTCAGTACATCGTCATTATTATTAGATTCTGATTCTTCTTGACAAACAATTTCCATAATCATTTTTGGAATCGATTAGCTTAAATCGTCTGTTGTGTAATTTTTGAACTGTGGCAATGTGGAAGACGCAATAATAGCTTCTTTAGCTTCTGGGCTAGTTAAATCAAAACCTGTTTTAAATCTCTTAAGGAACCCACTTTTACAGGCATGTAGTATTGCATTCCCATAGTTCAGTCTTTCTCTTTCCAACTTTTCAAACTTTTTAAGAACTGAACCTAAACACAGCAATGGATACCCATACAAAGTGTTATGTTCTCCTTGCAAAATATCCAACGCAGTCGGAAGTGTCCTCAGAATTATACAGTATTCAGATAAATACGATTCACAGTTCTTTAAAAACTGTTGGCAGTTTTTCTTTATCTTTTATTATTTGGAAAATTGCATCATAGAATGAATTCCACCGCGTAGCTCCAGGATAGCTAAGAGTATGTTAAAGAACTTTATGTATAATTTCTGCTGATTTGAGTCGTCCTGACTTTTCCCAAATAATGGAATATTTATTAATACAATTTGTATGTTTCTCTCGTAGTGTACGGTTTTATTATAATAATATTTTTCACACCAGCTGTAGCTATTAAATTTAAAGTGTGACTAGCACAACGGACATGTTTTGGTAAATTAGGACGATCCAAAATTTCTCCCGAGTAATCGTCGATATCCATGAACGAAATGTTTTCATCATCTGAGTACTCGTCGTCGTGATAGGAATTGTTTTTATTACTGATATTACTGCCTAAATCAAATCGTCCAAAAGCCTTTACGAAATCGGATCCATTATCTGTAATAGTGGCAACTCATTTATCATGATTGTTGTGAAATGTAGAATCTGCAAAAAATCTGGTGTAAGTGATAACAATCCAATGGACTGTTACGACAAACAAACTTCTTCGTTTTTCCTACCAAATATCTGCTGTCTTGCATACACATTTCGCGAAATTTATTCCCTGTTGAAAGGATACCATTATTTCTTTAGAGAGATCGTTAATTTTTCTCATTGCAGTAGCCCTGCCCGTAACTATCAATGAAGAAGCCTTCTTGTTGGTTAAGAAAAGCCTTACTAGCGAATGTATCTGAAATTTTGGATTGTTTTTTAAATGTTTTATTATTTGTCTTTTCTTGGATACCGTGCTTTGTCTTACTGTTATTTCCTTTAACTTCTAGATTTATATTTTGTTTTTTGATTGTTTTATAAGTTTCATATTCCTTAAAAGAACTGGGATGTATTTTTTTAATATGTTGGGTATAATTGGTTGATACCCCTAGTTTTCATTTTATACACTTTTTTTGGATTAACCTTTCTTACCTACTTCTTAAGAACTAATAGCGCTATTAATAAATAATAAATAAGAAAGAAGTAGATCGATTAATAATAATCAATGCGTTACTTATTTTGAATAGTCAATACTTTAAACAGTATTAGAAATAACGTCTGCTACTTCAAATACTGGGACAGTACTTGAAATACGTTGATAGTACTTGAAATACCGGAGAATATTTGAAATACTAAGCAAAGTAATTCAAATACCAAGTACCAAATACTGAGAATTAAGAGTAGATATGCCTCGACAAGCTGCTAAAATTTGCAACAGGGGAGGTGAAAGGGAAACTCCAGTGGGCGGTCCTTTAAAAACGATAAAATATTATTTTATGTATTTATAATACTATGTAGTAGTAAATAGAAATGAATGACCGCGATTCCACTTACGTATAAGCTCGAAATTAGTTCATGATTGTATATAAATTCTACCTGCCAAAGCTCAAAGGTACGAAGCTCTGGAAGGGACACCTAAAATAAAATAATTTCTATTTTTAAAATTCCGTGTTATAACTGGGAATTTTACATAAAAATTCCGAATTATATCTCAGAATTTTAAAATTCCGACTTATAAGTCGAAATTTTATTTCAAAATTCCGAATTAGAAATCGGAATTTTAAAATTCCGAGATATAACGCAGAATTTTAAAGTAAAATTCTTAGTTATAACTCGAAATTTTAAAATTCCGACTTATAACTCGGAATTTTAAAAATTCCGACTTATAACTCGGAATTTTAAAATTCCGACTTATAACTCGGAATTTTAATATTCTGAGTTATACAGTGTCCGCCAAAAAGTCTGTACCATATGGAAAACTTTTTAATTCAATTGTTTTTTAAACTGGTTTTAACATAATTAATAACCTTAAAAGTGAATAATACGAATTTATTTAATAACTTTCCAAAGGTAATCAAATACGTTTTGAAAACAAATGCTAGGCTTTTGACGTGTCGATGCCTTATTAATGTCTCTAATAAAATCAATTTTTTTCTATTTGTTGATCGTTTAAAAAATTCAAACTAAAGAAAAAATTGAAATTATTTTAATTCGAATATACAGGGGACGCCTGATATTTTTATCCAAAAATAAATATCCCCAAAAATCTGTTTCCCATTCAGCAGTTGGGCGTACTTACTAAAAATTCAAAACAATCGGCTCAATTGAAAATCTTTACAAAAAGCTACACACGAATTATTGTAAAGTTGGTAAATATAAAGAAAACGTTTTGCTTGAAGTAATAGAACATAAACAAACTTTGATTGCCACAATTTCCGACCGAACTGACGCAGGAGAAACTACTAATAGTGTAAGGAGAATTTTGAAGAAACCCAAATTTCGTCCGTACAGCCAAAGTTTATTAACAAGCTTAAAGGACGACATCTATCTGTTGCTACACAGATTCTATTCACAGACGAAGCAACTTTGTCCTCAAATGGGGTAGTAAGTTCCCAAAATTGCAGGTGGTGGGCTGACGAAAACCCAGGATTTATGATTAAATGTAAAGACCAGTACTTTTTAAAAACCAATGTTTGGTGCGGTATTTTTAACGGCAGACTAATTAGCCCCTTTTTTCGACATAATCTCAATTTGGAATTTGAACTTTCTATGAATGAAATTACTGAACTAATTGACGACATGTGGTTGGAGGAAAGAGCCGTTTTGTGGTTTCAACAAGACAGTGCTTCAATTTACAGTGCTATTAATGTAAGGAATTATCTGGACAACTTGTTTAGAGGTAAATGGATTGGCAGATATTCAAAATACCCATGGCCAGCAAGATCCCCGGATATAACGCCTCTAATTTATTTTTATGGGGTTACTTAAAAAATAAAGTTTACCATATAGATGACCCTTCCAAAATATCGATCATTTAGAATACACCATCAGGGACATCTGCCTTGAAATACCCCCAAGAATTTTGAGAATTTTGCAATACGATAATAATGTGTATGGAAAGAGAAGGAAGACATAAACATGGTTTAAAGTTAATTGTATTATTCACCTTTTAGATTATTGAAGTATATTTAATTTGGATTTTTGGTTTTATTTATCTGATCTAAATTTGATTTAAATTAACAATCGTTGCTTTCGTGTTATCATGCAAAATTCACACACACAGTAAGTGTTCAAAATTACTGAAAATAGTTCACAATTATCCTATTGTTCTTTGTAAAAAAAAATTTTTGTCATTATTAATTACATTTAAAATAGAAATGCAACATTTAATTTAATTAATTTTTCTAAGACGATACTATCGGCAATAAAACGCCAGATGAAGATAAATGAATATCTCACCTTCTCTCGTGCCTATTCGAGCAGAGAACGATTACAACCCCGCCACTAAGTTTGTAGATACACGTGGTTTCATTTCTTGTCTTACTCTTGCTCAAGGATTCGATAAGGATAACTTCTGAAAGTGTAAATAAAAAATTGGTGCAAGTACAGATCGGGATTTAAAGTTATCCTTATTTAATTCTTGAGCAAGAGCAAGACAAGAAATGAAACCACGTGTATCTACAAACTTAAGGGCGGGGCTGCAATCGAATAGGCGCGAGTAAAGGTGAGATAAGCATTTCTCTTCATCTGGCGTTTTATTGCCGATAGTGTCATCTTAGAAAAATTATACTATATACATATTTTTTGCATTGAAATATTTCATATTAACTCAACTGCAACCAAAAATTTAAAAAAATCATTTTACATATTTTTGGAAAAAAATTTAAAAATCAAAAAACTAACACATTGAAATCTTCAAATTAAGATTCTTAATGTAATTAAAAACAACTTTTCCATATGGCATTTTTTAATACTTTGATAAATATGGGCATTTCAGGCAATTTTAAAATTCTAATGACATTTTGGAGGTGATATAGTTGGAGATATTAATCATGCTGAAACTAATGCTGCAACCCGTTAACGCGAAATTTTAAAATTTTGATTTATAATTCGGAATTTTAAAATTCCGAGTTATAAGTCGGAATTTTAAAATTTCGAGTTATAACTAAGAATTTTACTTTAAAATTCTGAATTATATCTCGGAATTTTAAAATTCCGATTTCTAATTCGGAATTTTGAAATAAAATTTCGACTTATAAGTCGGAATTTTAAAATTCTGAGATATAATTCGGAATTTTTATGTAAAATTCCCAGTTATAACACGGAATTTTAAAAATAGAAATTATTTTATTTTAGGTGTCCCTTCCAGAGCTTCGTACAAAGGTTATGCCGACACATATATCCTATCATTCTAACCTAAATGCGTTTTTAACATATTATTCCTTCAATAAATACAGTATTTATAATTTAAACGGCTGGGTAATATGCTTCCCTAGAATTTTAATTTGTAATATGGAGTATACGAGTATATCTATATTTTTGCATAATGTAAAAAATATTCAATAATTAGTAATCTGCATTAATTAATAATAATCGTCAATAAGGAAATAATAATATTAAATACAAAGAATAAGAGTTGATGAGGTCCGATAAAAATTATAAACAAAAATTAGTGGTATGCAATATATTGTAGCTACGGACACACGTTTCAGAGTTATTGCTCCTCATCAGCGTAGCATGGCATAAATGATATTGTTATATTGTTAAAAGCAAGACCAACAAAGATAGGAAAGCACAGTATATTGTAGGTACTCTATTTTGTACCTTCGTACCTCATGTGCCATATATAAAGAGCAATAACTCCGAAATACGTGTCCGTAGCTGCAGTCTTGTTTGTTATTATAGTACTAATTCTTGTTTATAACTAAATGGAAAACTTAACATTTTAATGTTGTTTAGTTTTCGTATGTGTAAAGCTTTAGCTGTCACATCATTCAACAAATCAAAATTTAAACTCTTGGATCCTCAGGGGATTCCTCAGGACTTCTTGAATTTTTATTTTGTAGTCTCCCTCAAATAATGGTAGTTTACCAATAAACAAAAATTAGCAACTATTGTTAAAATCAAAAATATACACCACGCAAGTTGTTTTATCCCATAAGTGTTAGGCGTATAGTATTAGTTATTTATTGGTCTAATTTGTCTATACGCGATATTCTTAGAAACTGTTAAACAGAAAAAAGTTTCAAATAAAAAAGGCGTCTCCATCTTTATTTCTTCTCAGCATAGACTTAAAGGGTTTTCCGTTCGTTAACTGATCCTTGCAAATACTCACATTTTATAGACAAAAAAACGTACTTTTTACAATTATTAAAATTTGACCTTCATATTCATTAATAAATATGTAGTGATGACATAGTAAAATTGAGATCCATTAATGTTTTCGTTTTTTGAATTATGGCAAGTTAAACAAAAAAATAATTTTAATTATTATTGTTATACATCCAATAGACGCCGAGAATAAGAGAAATCATTCGCAGAAAGTCAGTGATAAGTAATTATTTATAAGCATTAAACTATTCAACGGATCATTATGAAATTCAGTAGTTGTCTATCGAGAGGTAAACCACCGTCGGCACTCGTTCTCCGAATTTTAGGCAGGCTGTCGGCAGCCATGGCAGTGGCGGTCATATAATTGAAAGCCCCGCAAGTGCGGCTGGTTGGAGTTACGCAGGCGCCGCCGACAAGGCAGTCTCGGCAGTTCGTGTAATTTCTACAAGTGGTTGACCTCTCAGGTACTGTTTTGATAGTATATAGTATAAAATAAGAATTTCTTTACAACCCTAACCTGAAATTTGCAGACGTAAATGTAGCAAGCAAATGCCAATTTTTCGAAGTCAGTAACAAGTAAATATATCGAGAATAAATAAAGATTAAGGATAGAGGCAACCTTTTATTTGAAATTTTACTTTCTAGGAGTAGTAGTTCTCGATTTGACCAAGGAACTAGTGTTATATATTTAGCACATATCACATATTATATAAAATAACTTGCCTGGTGTACACTTAGTTTTACGAATTATTATTCATATTTTCTTTAAAAATATATGGATGGGGAGAACTTACAAATTTGCTTTTATAGTAGACAAAAGTTTAATGATAGATGTTTTAAACTAAACCCCGCATCAAAATATCATTAATAACTTTAGACATAGTAGGTTATTTCTCAAAAATATGGATATCTCTGGTTTTACTGGTTAGATTTTAAAAATCCAAAGCATCAATTATTTGTATCAACGAAATTTAATAGTGCATTTTTTTAAAATACGAATGTCAGAGCGATTCTAAAAATTTACAAAATTTTGAAAGTAAAGAAGATGGCTAAAATTTGTATTCCAAAATGTTTTCTCTACAAATTTTGAAAGCAGAGATAAAAACCTGCAACTTGAGTCTTAGAATGTCTACATTGGTGCGCGATCTCAAGAAGAAAATATTTTCAACATCGGTCCACATCACCTTCTGGACAATACTTTTAGCTCTGATTTGTTAAATTTTCACGAAAGTTGATTTTTTCTGGAAAATATTTTCGGGTTTAAAGGAGTAAGTTGGTTTCTCTGTTTCTTTTTACATTTTGAGCCTAAATTTCATTATTTTGACAGATCGATAGATAACTTTACTGCCGACAGTTTTTATCCCAAACATTTCTTTCTATTTTTCCCAGAAATAAAAGTTATCATGAAAAAAATCCTATTGCTTGGTCTAATGCAACAAACTGATGCGTGTGACTTGATGAGAAAATGGGAAAATGTGCGCTTTACTCTTGTGTTTCTAACTCCTTTCATTGCAAATCGCATCGCCCCTTATAATTCTATATTCATGTGTTTACGACAAGAACACATCTTTAAAATTTAGTATCAATTGTATTGTCCAATAAATGTTTTCAAATATACCAGCATACCACCATTTTATAAAGAAGAATTGAAACACAATTACACATTATTGTTAGTGCATGGGTGGCTACATATATCTAGTTACTATATTGTTATAATTCCGTACTTGTAGTATAATCAAAGAGTAGAGTACCTGTTAAGTATAATAGTAAATTAATGGAATTTGATATTTTATTGGGCGTCCCGTGTTATTAGAAATGATTTGGTTTAATTTCTTATTTCGTTCCCTCGTTATATTTTCTCATTCATAAAATAATTCTGGGTGAAGGGCGGAGCTTAAACAATAATAAATCCAGAGGGAGCTCGTATCAGTGTAACATTTGTTGCAAAATGTGCCTTCGCACGGTTCCGTGCTATACATGTTTTTGCAAAAAGTATTATGTTTTTTGGAAAAATAAAAATAGTACGATACACAGAAAACATGAATGAAGGTTTGTATCGAGTCCTTTTTCTCATATTTTGATTCTAAATATTTTTAAAAAAATCATAAAGTTACTGCTAATTAAAACAAATCTTATTAATTAATACCATTTTTTTCAAAATATTAAAAAGATACAAACCTAGATTGATATGTTTTCTTCTATTTTTCGCCTGTACAAATTTCGTAATTGCAATGGTCTAATTATAATTTGTCGCGGACGGGGCGGCGTTTGAGAGTAATTTATTTCTGATTTTTAGACGGCATACCCACTCTTAAAAGGATTTGAAGCAAAGTGCTTCAACTATTTAAAGTATTTGAAATACTTTTTTCAATTACCTTTATTTGAAATACTCCAGCCACACACAATAATTTACTCTATTATACTTTATACGTTTCATTTATTTAGATATCGCTATTTGTTTTAGATATGGACAGATGAAAAGTTACAGTGGAATGAATCAGATTATGGTGGATTGAACATATTAAATTTAGCTGAACATGAACTATGGCAACCGGATATTTATTTATATAACGGGTATTTTTACCATTCTTACCTATAATATATTTTAGAAACGCCTATTTTATTTATGATCTAATGGAAAATTAGAAGCAAAAAGAGGATAAAGGTTTATTCATGTGACGCAATATTAAGAATATCTACATTTGTGTTGGTAGTAATGTAAAAATATAGTTATTACATTTAAAATTTCAAAACAAACACAAGATAATATTTACAGGTACAACATTATTCAACTAGTGGTAGTGTAGTTAATAACTCACGCAGATGAAGTTTACATCATGAGCCGCAGACGAGTATAGTCACTATAATAGAGATAAAGACAAAATAATTTTAACACTGCGCATCTTGAAAACGGGGACGTGGTTTTCGCAAACACCAAAACTCTTGAACATACCACCCAAATAATACGCGTGTTTCGCTAATCACGTTATCATCATCGGGAGATAATTAAATCTCAAAAAGCGAGTCGGGTGTAGGTATTTGAGTGCTGTGTTCAAAACTTTTGATATTTGTGAAAACCACGCCTCCAGAAGTAAACGCCACACCGAAAGTTTCAGCGCCCTGCAAGAGATAGATTCCTGATTTTTAAATTACATCATTTTGGCTTAACGTTGAGAAACCTACAGCGAATTGGTATCCTGATTTTTTTCAAAACACCCTGTATGGATAATTCAAAACGTCATTTGTTAAAATCTAACTTCAACTTCACACCTCGGTAATTACACGTGCACAGGTTGATTCTTAACCTATATGCATAAACTTAGGGAACGTTAGCTTATGATGAATAATGACTAATATTGAAAAAAAATTGTAGAAATAGTTTTTTAGTTACCAAGATAATTCCGTGACGTTTAAAAGAAAAATTTTGACAATTAAGAATTTCAATTTTATGTACTTGTCATAAAGAATGAGCTATAAATAAGTCAAAATAATACATATATTTGGTATTATTAGTTATTTATTAGCAGTTGTTGTGGTTCGTATACGAGATTTATTTTTACGAATAAATTAAAAATCATGGCGCATAATTTTCCCAATGAAGAATATATGGATATGATACTGACATACGGTGAAACAAGTCAAAATAGAGTGAGAAGATTTCCCCAAAGGTGCGATAACATTTTGATAATGTATTTCTCGGAAGGTGGATAGGCCGAGATGGTCCCATTGCCTGGCCTCCTCGTTTGCCCTACCGCATTTCCCTTGATTTTTATTTTTGGGGGTACAAAAAGTATGATGTACGTTACGGAGGTCAACAATAAGGAAGTGTTGGTAAATCGCATACGTGCTGCAGCCGCGGCAATTCAACAACTGCCAGGTTTAGGCCGTGCCTGTGGGAGGCAATGAATCGGAGAACTTAAAAGTGCATTGAAAATGGCGGAAATAACTTTGATCAGTTGATGTGTATCTCCCAATTTTTGATTTTTTTAAATTTACTGAATTAAATAAAACAAAATTTACTAAACTTTTTTTGAATTTTTAGTCATTATTCACCATAAGCTATCGTTCCCTAAGTTTATGCGTATAGTTTAAGAATCACCCTGTATATATTACAATTATGAACTGTTTTACATATTACGGTTTAAGATATCGAAACAATCAGTTCAGTTTATAAACAACGTAACTTTTTAACGTCTTCAGAAGCAGACAAGCAGTTGTATGGATATAAACAAATTGGCCCAATTCAGTTGTGTTAAGTTTATTTATATTAACTGCTGTGTTTAATTCGATTAAACCAGTTTCATCTGTTACAATGATATTATTGTTGTTTACTACCTACGACAAATTCTTAATTTACTCTTGTAACGTAAAATGTTAAAAATGATATTTTGATTAGTGACTATTTAAAAATAAGTTCGCTTTTAGGGGGCTGCCAAAACTGTGGCAAAGTGAACGATGTTGGGGGAGGGGGCTCACAAAAAATGAATGTGTTCACAAAAAAAATCATTAGTAAATAGCTACACTACACAATTTAAGTTCTTTCTCATGGCAAACTAAACAATGCTTTTAAAAGTGTGATTCTTTATCTTTAAATGTTAGGGGGGGGGGGGGGGGAAGGCGGGTCTCAAATATGTTACAAAGGGGGGAAGGGGTTAAAAATAGCCAACTTTCGCGAACGTATATGTTGTTTATTAAAAGCTTTTAACTTTCGACGTTCGTAAGTATGTCTTGCCGGTTCAAAATTTATACTCAAATTTTAAGTCACTACTCCGATCGAGCTGAAATTTGGTACAGTTGCGTTGACAATAGATGTGTCCGGTGTTAAATACAAATTAAAGATGGCGACTGCAATATGGCGTATGAGCTTTGTAATAAATGATCGGACTAGCATGAAAATGAGTACACTGAACTTTTAGGTGGCGTAGTTTACGATTTCCACGGTTTAAATTTCCGCTGAAAACACGATTTTTAAATCCCTAGTATTAATTTGTTCATTCTAATATGCAAAAATTTAAAGTACGGCTCTGTAGTACCTTGTTAGCGCAGACTTTGATGTTTTAATGACCGGTTTTTATGGTCTTCTCTATACAATGTGAACCTAAAGAAACGCACAAAATTCATATCTTTGGTATGTGTCATTTTTCAAAAAAATCCTCTAACAGGTAGATTTTAGTTTTGTAAATGCTACATTTTGTCACTATGTCAAAATTTATGACGTCATTTGTTTTTGAGTTATGATACCATCATAAATTTTTTTTAATGAAAACAGGCATTTTTGTTTACTGTTTTTGTTGGTATATTCCTTTAGCTTTCTGGGGATATAAAAAAACTGATATTACCTGAGCCATTCTTTTGGAAAAACGACAGTTTATGTAAAAATAGCTTACCTTTCGCAAATTCACGAGTAATGTTCCACTTTCTAATGGACTGATAAATCCTGTTGCCTACATTTTTGTTTTAATTAGCATGAAAACATTTGACATAAAAACAAAACAAAGAAAATAACAAAAAACAATCACCTTAACAACAGAGAGATACAGGCCTTTTTGTGTAAAGTATCGATAACTTTTTATTCCTGGCACGTGTGGAACCTCCGTTTTGTGACACTTCTGAGACAGTGTAAAACTAGTGAATACAATGCCACGTTTAAGTGAAAGAGAACGCGTAGAACTTTTGATGATGGTTGGATATGGTGATAGGCTGAGTACTCACCAGGAAGCATGTGATGTTTTCAATGCCAAGTATCCCAAAAATCAAATTTCTAGATCCACTGTAAGTAGATTGGTGGCTATATATTATGAATCTGGCAGTGTAGCTGACCTCCCTCGATCTGGTCGCCCTAGCACAAGCAACGAAACCAAATTAAATATTCTTCTAGAAAGTGAGGAAAACCACCATCTTTCGACAAGGCAGCTGGCTTTAAATCATAACGTGAGTCAAACTTCTGTTGTACGTCTATTGAAAAAAGAAAAATACCATCCACACAAAGTGCAATTAATCCACGAATTAAATGAGGACGATCCAGATCGGCGCTTACAGTTTTGTGAACAGTTGAGGAATTGAGGAGGAATTTTTGAAAGAACATTGTTTTTTCTGACGAAGCTACATTTTCTTTCAAGGGAACTGTACATCGCCATAATTGTAGGTATTGGTTACGCGAAAATCCTCATTGGACTCAAGAAGTCCATACACAGCGACGAGGCAAAGTAAACGTGTGGGCAGGTATAATTGGTGATCGTTTATTGGGACTTTTCTTTTTGAAGAAAATCTTACGGCCGCAAGATATTTACAGTGTTTGCGAGTTGAGTTAGTTCCAGCCTTAGCAGTTATGTTTCCGAAGAATGAAGATGAAGATATTCCTACTGAAAACGTCTGGTTTCAGCAAGACGGGACCCCACCTCATTTTGGGATAGCAGTGCGTCAGTTTTTAGACGACACTTTTGCTGGAAAGTGGATAGGTCGGCGAGGTCCGATTGAGTGGCCCCCGTGTTCACCGGATTTCACCACCTTAGACTCATTTCTTTGGGGTTACTTAAAGTAAAGGGTGTTTTAACAGTTCGGATACCATAGAAGAATTGATACACAGAATTGGCTTGGAGATGAGACGAATTGCCCATGAGATGATTCAGAACAGCGTGCAAAGTTGGAGGGCCGCAATTTGAGCAATGGAAATGATTTTTTTCTTACAATTACTTATGTAAGGTATCAATTAATAAAAATATTTTTTTCCAAAAGAATGGCTTAGGTAATATCAATTTTTTTCATATCATCAGAAAGCTAAAGGAATATACCACCAAAAACAGTAAAGAAAAATGTCTGTTTCCATTAAAAAAAAAGTACGATGACGTCATAACTCAAAAACCAATGACGTCATATATTTTGGCATAGTGACAAAATGTAGCATTTACAAAACTAAAATCCTGTTCGAGGATTCTTTTGACAAATGACACATATCAAAGATATGAATTTTGTGCGTTTCTTTAAGTTCAGACTGTGTGTACTAAACAAACGCAGATAAGTATACTATTATATAAAAAATACATGTTACATAGGACGCCATTCAACAAATACCTCTGCTTTGGGGTAGCAGAAAATGTGACAAAGTGAACGATGGGGAGGGACGGGGTTTAAAAAAAAGCAAACGTTCTCAGAAAAATCACAGAATATATATTTTTAGGTGCAATTCCTTTATTCTCAAAATGTAGAGGGAGGGGGGGCGGGGTTGCAAATGAACGTTCGTGTATGTTACAAGCGGAGAGAGGTACAAAATCTTTAGCGAATGTATTTGTCGAATGGCACCTAAGAAGTCCCTATTGAAATTTACCAGTAGTCCTAATATTTTTTCCTTTCATTTTCATTATTTATCACACCATAGTCACTTGTATTACATATGAATTGTGGTTTTTCGGATGGTTATTTTTGGTTTTTAAATTATTTTTACTGTATCGTTTCTATTTTTTGTGATTTAAAAAAAAAAAATAATATGCATTTTGCCTTTGTCAATGAGAAGTAGATTTATTCTGGGCTATAAAGTATATTTTGATTTGAATAAGAGATATTAAATGCGGGGTCTTTAATATAAATAAGTTTTGTTTAAAGTCTTACTCTTTACAATAATTCTCTGAGCACCTAAACATAAGCCTAAAATTATAAATTTCAGGGCTCCAAGTACAGCGATAAACCATTATGGCAACACGCATTGTCTTGTTTATTCCAATGGACAAGTGATATGGGTCCCTCCAGCTCAATTCACTGTCTTGTGTACTTTGAACTTAAAGTACTGGCCTTTTGACACACAGGAATGTTATTTGAAATTTGGATCATGGACATATAACGGTGATGCAATTGATATTGCTCTTTACAATAATGACACAAATATAGAGGTAAGTAGATGTATAACAGAGCATTCCATAAAATTATTTTCTAAATGTGTGGAATCCGTCGATAAAAGTTGAACAACTTTAAAAATCTATAATTTGGGGATTGTAAAAATATTTATTCTGGCGTACCTCAAGGTACAATTATCAGCCCAATTTCATTTTCGGTATGTAACTGTCTTATACTAAATTTGAAATTGAAATATTTCATCGTTAGCAGATGACACCGTTATTCAATATTCAGCTAACTCTTGGAATTAAGTAAAATAAATTGCAGAAACAGAAACAACTAATTTCGTCAAATATATTTTAGTCAACTGCAAAGTTGACTAAAATATATTTGATGAAATTAGTCTAACAATAAATTTTGATAAAACGAAATCTTTACCCTCCAGCTGCACCGGCGCAACTACGGCCAAGGGGGCTAAAGCCCCCCCCCCCCCCTCCAAGAACACACATTACTGAACATATTTTGTACCTTGCCAGTTTCTACCAGCTCAGCGGATCGCTCATTTTCAACTTTAAAAAGAACTAAAACCTACTTAAGAAATCCACTCGATGAAATGATTCACGAACTCCGAGGTCCACGTCGAATTGAATTCAATTTATGAAATTTGTAAGTCTGTATATACCGGATGACACAGAAGACATGTAACACCCCGTAGCATGTTTATTTAAAAAGATATTATTTTGAAATTTGGTACACTTATATAATGCCTGATTGTCCTCTTTTAAGTACAAAAAATTTTCGTCCACCACTTTCGGTTTCACCGGAAGTGACATCTACTCTGTTATTTTAAATGGCACCCTGTATATTTTTTTTACCTATATGATTCGTCCCTATATTCTCTTTTCAACCATATATCGGAACACGGCATTGATGTGTAGTGTGCCGCGATATCGAAAGACCTCTGGCATACAACTTTGTGCCTCATATTTTTTTGGGAATAACCAGTAGCTGAACAGACTAATAAGATCTAACTTATTTAAGAAAAATATCTTTAAACAACCCACGATATCTTAAAAACCAAGATAGGAACCCCATTTTTTTTTACTTCACCTAGTTAAAAAATAAAATAAAATATTTTGCTTTCTTCATTAAAATCAGTATCGAATGTTATTGCATAGTAATTAATATTGTACTATTTGTACTGCAACAAAAATATTTACTAAGCAGGCGGTGGAAATAAAAGAAGGTAAAACGACGCGTCATTTTGATTTGACCATTAAGAATTGTTTACTTGGCAGCAATTTAAGTATTTTTCATTAAATTATACCTAAATTATTACGTTTTTAACTCTATTTTGCCATGTATTCACGAAATGAAAAAGTAGATATGCTACTAATCTATGGCGAATGTAAAAAAAATAGCAGGCAAGCTGCTGACTTATATGAAGAAAGATTTCCCGAAATAATTCATCTACCAAACAACTATTTTGTAAGAGTTGAACGCCAATTCAGAAGTGAACCAGAAGTACCGGAAAATAATTTCATTATCGATGAAGTGTCGGAAATCAATACTTGCAATTGTCGAGGTAGATCCCATGATTTCGATAAGACAGATTGAGGACCAAACCGGTGTAAATCGGGAATCAGCTCGACGCATTTTGAAAAAACATAAATTTAAATCATACAAGTACCAAATACACCAGCATTTATACGAAAATAATTTTCAAATCAATTGGTTTCTGAACAGACACAATTTGGATAATAATTTTCATGAACAAATTTTATTTTCCGACGAGTCCAGGTTCACTAATTTGGGATTATTTAATCGTAACAACACCCGTTATTGGGCACAAGAAAATCCCAGAAATATGAGAAATATGAGAGAAAGTGCATATCAGGAGTGATTTAGTTTTAATGTATGGTTAGGAGTAATTGGCAGAAGAATTATTGGGCCAATAATTTTTGATGCTCCATTAAATGGAGAAAGATATTTGGGATTTTTGCAAAACCAGATACAAGATTTTTTGGAAGAACTGCCACCTAATGTTAACCCAATAATTTTTCAACACGATGGGGCTCCACCACATAACAGCAGAGTTGTGGTGAATTATTTAAATGAAAGGTTTGGAGACAACTGGATGGGAACAAATGGGCCCGTTCGATGGCCTACAAAGTCACCAAACCTTACGCCGCTTGATTTTTTTGTGTGGTGCCACCTCAAGGAAAACGTTTATAGGACTCCACCAACAAACAGAGAAGACATGGAAATGAGAGTCAGAAGACCAATCGCTGGGATTACTGAATTACAGTTAGATAACGTGCTTAGGGCTACCGTGACAAAAACACGATTGTGCAGAGATAGTAACGGACAACATTTTGAACATCTGTAGTAAAAAAATGTTTTTTGTATGTAGTACTTCAGTAAATATTTTATTTTAATTTAATTCATTCGTTGTAAAAATGTATTACATAGTGTAATCGTTTTTTCGTCAATTTTCTTCAAATATGTTTTACTGATGTTTCTTATTTATTAAAAAAATCGTTTTACCTACTTTTATTTTGTTTCCACAGCCTGCTTAGTAAATATTTTTGTTGCGGTACAATATTCATTACTATGCAATAACATTCGATACTAATTTTAAAGAAGAAAGCAAAATTTGATAGGCACAGCAATTGTATTGGACAAAAATAAAAGATAAATAAGTATTTTTTAACTAGGTGAAGTAAAAAAATGGGGTTCCTATCTTGGTTTTTAAGATATCGTGGGTTGTTTAAAGATATTTTTTTTTTAAATAAGTTAGATCTTATTAGTCTGTTCAGCTACTGGTTATTCCCAACAAAATATGAGGCACAAAGTTGCATGCCAGAGGTCTTTCGATATCACGGCACACTACGCATCAATATCTGCCAAGGTTCATATCAGGGCCACCTAGACTTAACAAACTAAAATTGATATTAACTGTCATTTTAAAAACAAATGCCGTGTTCCGATACATGGTTGAAAAGAGAATCTAGGGACGAATCAGATAGCTAAAAAAAATATACAGGGTGCCATTTAAAATACCAGAGTAGATGTCACTTCCGATGAAACCGGAAGTAGTGGACATAAATTTTTTGTACTTAAGTACAAGATTTTTAAAAAAGGACAATCACTCATTATATAAGTGTACCAAATTTCAAAATATTGCATTATTAAATAAACATGCTACGGTGTGTTAAATGTCTCCTGTGTCACCCGGTAGATTGAATTCAAATAAATAACTCAAGTTTTTAGTTATAGGCGACTCTGCCTGGGATTTTACCCAAAAATTTTCTATGCCATTTTAGTTAGCTACGGATTCTTATAGGAAAAATTCCGCCGAACAAGATTTTCTTATGAAAAAAATGTTCCTAAACCGCGAGCATCATGGTCGAATAATTTATTAAACAATTATTTCTTCGTTTTTCTGTAATAAAATGAAAACGGTTTGGCGTATTCGAAAAAAATCTTGATTCAATCGAAAGATATTTTCATACGCGTCGTTTGGCGCCAGGCACAACTCATTTTGTCAACACGTTAATTTGTTATAGCCAAAAAAAATTCTTAATTAACATGAGCAAATGTGTATAGCTGTGTATCAATCACCAATATGGTATTGTTTATATTTCAGTGACCGGCCATATGTAATAAATAAAGACAAACAAGCTAACCATTATACTACGCTTTGTTGCACATTATAGGATATTCTTCGCAGTTTGGTTTACAAATAAGATATTTTTTTTGTTTAATTACAAAACACATTTTTTAAAAAATTTAAACTATTAGTAACTTTTTTATTTATTGGTCGATTTTGTTTAAAAACTTTTCAAATTTCAATGCAATCGGAATAAGTGAGTGTGTAAAAATATTTTTACTCACTGCCTTTGAAAACCCGTTGTTATAGAAGTGATTTAAGTGTACAAAAAGAAAAGTTTCAAATTGTGTGTCCAAGGAAGAAATAACCTGTTAATAAATTGCTTTATTATTCCCTTCGCAAATACTCTATGTTTTGTGTATATTGCATTTGATCGGTACATTTCTAAAATCGGTAATATCGCTCGTAGAGAAAAAAAATTCATATCACTGTGTTGGTTGTCGAACTCTGAACAACTTTCAAAATGTCAATCTGTATGTCTATCTGTGTGTCCGTCTGTGTGTCTGGTTGTCTCCCATACAGCACAAGGACATCCTCAGAATATACTGGGGACAACTTTTCAGGACATATGGGATATCCTGGGAAGATCCCATTATCACCTTATGATGTCCGTAGGATATCCAAATGGGACAGTTCGGGCTTTGCTGATGACGTCCTCAGGACATCAGTATGGGTGTGTACAGGACATCATCAGCTCTTATATGGGTTATGCCTGGCTTTACTATGAACAACCTGAGGACATTGATCGGACTTTATATAGGACATCCCCATGTTTATTGAATATTTCTAAAGACAGCAAAAAATACATATTTTATAGGATCATTGCTTTTAAACTGAGCCAATAAGCGAAGACAAAGGAATTCAAGTTTATATAATGGCAGAGGTAAAATGTGATACATATGTGTACAACTCCATACACATATTTGTATCTATCAAAATTGGCTTATATCACTTTAAAAGTAAATGTACCAAACTAATAGAGGTTACTTATAGTCCAATGAAATAGGTCGACAAATCAAAATTTTAAGGTAAATGCTTGAATTCTTGATGTTACTTTGAAGTATTTGAACACGATTAATGAAAGAATTTTTTTTTCAATCCCGAGAAGGGGTGAAAAAAAATATAACAAAGTGTTTTTTCAAAAGTACTCAAAATGTGTACAGGATAGTAAAAAAAGTTTCAAATAAAAATTGTAAAAGCATGAAATATTACATAAAAATTGATCTCTTACCTGTTTTTGGTATTATTAAAATCAACAGATTTTAGGGTGGTTAGAAGTTATAAGGGATGATATGTACAACTTTAAAAAATCATAGCGCGTTGAAAAGTTATAATGAATTTAAAAAAATTCTATTCACTCAGAAAAATATAAAGGATTACGTATCTGACAATAACATCTGCGGATAATAACCAATCACATTTTCCCCTTTTAGATAATATAATAAATACAAAGTTATAACATAGCAGCATTATATTTATGAAATATTTAACGTATCTTATTTGTCGAAAGAACTTAAAATGATCGTGGAAAAGACGCTAATTCAAAACACGGTAAATGTATTAAAACCAAATTATAACTGCTATTTAAATAAGATATACATTTTTAATGAATTATTTGGACTGGAGGGGATTATCAAATAGAACAAACAAATAAGTTTTTAGAAGCAAATTTTACAAACCAATAAAAGACACTATAAATAAATAGCCTCAAAATAATATATATACTTTTCATTATTTTTGTTGTTGAAATCTCCTAAATAATAATACCTATAATAGGACGACTCTAGGACTTGCCCAAGATATTCATACAGTGGATATTTGGTTAGGCTTTTAATAGCTTTGCGGGATATTACTAGGACATCCTGCCAGGATTTGTCTAGGATATCCCCATTTGGGATATTCTCAGGTTGTATGTATTTTATTGGGATATCCTAAGGATATCCTGAGGAATGTTGTCCTCGATTGGGATATACAGGACTAAATGAGGATATTCTAGGGATGTCATGTGCTGTGTGGGCTGTCTGTCTGTCTACCGTCACTTTTTTTTTAAGTACGATAACTTAAAAATGAATGGTCCGTATATTGAAATTTGGAGGGTAAGTTCATGTTAGCTAAAGAAAGAACCCTATTGTTTTTGAACAAAATTGATCAATAAACAATACAGTTACTAATTATTTAAATTTAAAAAAAAAAATCAATTTTCTCATGTTTTGTAATTAAATAAAAACTATCTGAAACTATTAACTATAAAGTTTCTAATTATTCGATACAACGTTGCAACTCTTTTGTCGGAGTCCGCTGTAAATAGTGAACAAGCTTCTGCACTAAAGAATAATAATGATATTATTTTTGTTTCAGTTAGAACTTTTAATTGACAATTGGGAGTGGAAAATTACTAGCGCCACTCAGGAGGTGATACTCACTCACTATCCATGTTGTAAGGAACCATATCCTCATGTGAGAGTTGATTTAGGATTGGCCAGGATATCTCTCTCATATAAAGCTATTATAATCACTCCGGCATTTGGTAATATTGTTAATATTTCATTATTTCCTATTACAAGGTTTTAATTATTATAATGATTAATAAGAATAATCTAGAGGAAGCCCAAAATGTGGCTACGCCTAAAACTCAATGGTACAGATATTTTAGGTTTGATGCTATATTTGCATTCCATTTATGTACGTACAGCTTATAGAACGAGCTCCCATGGCAAAAAAGGTACCCCATGGAACACCACAAATTCAAAAGATGAAAATGGTTGCAAAACATGTAAATATTATGTTACGCCCGCCAGACCATACAGAAATTGTGAATTGTTATTTTTATGAATTTGCCTAAAAAAGATGATTTTTCATTTCAAAACACCAGCTTGAAATGTTCTCAATTTGTGGCAAATAATGAATCATTTTAAAAAACATTGGTGTGTCTGACAATTTTTGTTAATTAATGTGGCAAACTTAATTTTTTACAAAGTATTTTGTTTGATGAAAATACACAACACTTCCTTGATTTTAGTTTTAAAATGAAGTTTAACATCTCTCGTATCTATTACAACTTGGTCTGTCTGATAACTTTTGTTAATTAATGTGACATACTTAATTTTCTATAGAGCATTTTTTTACTTCCCTCGCATACCGAAGGGGAGTATTGTATTCGAGAAAAAATCACCCTCCCAGATTTTTACGGATTTTCACGTTTCAGATCACGTAGATTACGAAAATATGGGTTTTCAATTCCGTCAGTCTGTCTGTCTGTCTATCTGTCGGCCTGCCTGCCTGTCTATCTGCCTGTCTGTTTGTTGGTGCATTAACTAAAAAAAACGAAACTGAATTTTTGAAATTTTTTTTATCATAGAATAAACGAAACATTTTTTTTCTCAAATTTAAAATTTCCACGTTTCATGGCATTCTACACCTATTTAAAAAAATGAAAATTTTTTAAAAAAATTTTACCACTAGAGTAGATTGTAAAAACATTTTTTTTCCTCAAATTTAAAATTTCCACGGGTCATGGCATTCTAAACCTATTAAAAAAAACATTTTTGAAAATTTTTTTACCACAAGAATAGATGGAAAGAAAAATCTTTTTTGCTCTAAAATATCCACGTTTCATGGCATTCTAAACCTATTAAAAAAAAAAAAAATGTTCACCATTTTTGAAAAAAAATTTACCACTAGAGTAGATTGTAAAAACATTTTTTTTCTTCAAATTTAAAATTTCCACGGGTCATGGCATTCTAAATCTATTAAAATAAAATGGAAAATTTTTTCAAAAAAATTTGTAATCTCATTTTACCACTATTGTAGATGGAAATGTTTGTTTTGCCCAAATTTAAAACTTCCACTCCACGTTTCATGGCATTCTAAGCCTATTTCAGAAGAAACACATTTTGGAAATTTTTTTACCAATATTTTTGAAAAAATTGTACCACTAGAATAGAAGGAAACAAATTTTTTTGCTCAAATTTAAAATTTCCAAGTTTCATGGCATTCTTCTTTTTTACCACTACCATAGAATTGATGGAAAAATGATTTTCTCGCTCAAATTTAAAATTTCTGCGTCTCGTGTCATTCTAAGCCTATTCCAAAAACTTTTGAAAATAGAAAAGAAATAAAAAATTTGCACATTTTTGCCCACGACAAAATACAAAATAGATGGAAATAATTTGTTTTTGCTAAAATTTAAAATTTTCACGTTTCATGACATTCTAAAACTATTTAAAAAAAGATTCTAAAAAAAAAAGTTGAAAATATTTTAACCACTGCTATAGAATAGATGACGAAATTTTTTTTTATCACTAGATTACATGAAAAAATATTTTGTTTGCTCAAATTACAATTTCCACGATTCATAACATTCTAAACCTATTTAAAAAAAAATGAAATTTCTTAACCACTTGTATATTTCCATAAATGTGACAGACTTAATTCTATATAAAGCATTTTTTACTCAGGTGGTGTTTCGACGCGTCCATTGTAAATCCTAATTTGACAAAAAAAGGAATCTACAATATTAATTTAGAATAGAGAAAATAAATATTTCTTAGTTAGTAACGGCCATAGCACATTCTTTAATTACAAAATTTGGTCGCGGCACTTTAAAAATTCAGTTTGTCGCATGTCGTAGTTAAAAGCATTTTTTCGCTGACAGACCAATTAATATGCATAAAAGGAACCTCAAAGTTAATTAGAGAAAAATATGAGGGTAGTGTTTTGACGCGGCCATTGTAAAAGGTTCTTTAAAAGACAAGAAAAGTTGTCGCGGCGCTTAAAAATGAAGTCTGTCATAGTAAAAAACATTTTTTCGATAAAAAAGGTATTTGAATATATAAAAGGAATCTACTATATTAATTTAGAATTGAAAAATAATAAAATTTCTTAGTTAGCAACGGTCATAGCACATTTTTTAATTAAAGAACTGTGGTAGCTGCACTTTAAAAATTAAGTCTGTCGTAGTTAAAAGCATTTTTTCGCTGCAAACCAATTCATATTCATAACAGGGACCTCAAACTCTATTAGTGAAAAATATGAAGGTAGATGACGCGGCCATTGTAGAAGCTTATTTAAAAAAAAAAAACGTTGTCGCGGTGCTTAAAGATTAAGTCTGACATGGTAACACATTTTTTCAATTTTTATGCATAGGGGAGATCTTAAACTTCTTTTGTTTTTTTTAAGGAGGTGTTATGAGATGTCAGTGATTAATCCTAATGCATTGATGCTGTGCATTCTAAATTAATCCTGTCACATTAGCTAACAAAAATTGTCAGACAGACCAATTTTTTTAAATGATTCATTATTTAACACAAATTGAGAAAATTTGAAGCAGGTGTTTTGAAATGTAAAATTTTTTTTTTAGGCAAATTCAAAAATTCATAAAAAATAGCAATTAACAATTTTTGTATGGTCTGGTGGGCGTAACATAATATTTACATGTTTTGCAACCATTTTAGTCTTTTAAATTTGTGGTGTTCGATGGGGTACCTTTTTTGTCATGGGTGCTTGATCTATTAGCGCGAATGGACGCGACTATTAATGGCTGTAACTTTGTTAATGATTTGAATTTCTTCATGAAACTTTGTAAGGATATCCGTTAGACACGGTTCTTTGAATTTTCATTTAAAAAAGAAACAACGGCTTTTCAAAAAAGTTACCTATGTCATCCCTTAATAAATAAAAATAAAATACTTGCATAAATGAATATTTTGTGCTTTGTAGTTATGATGATTAATATCGTAACTTACTTGTTGAATAAAATTAACAGAAATTAAAGAACTACCATTGTCTTTTTCAGTCGTAAAATATATTAAATTAACGATTACACGGATACTTTTATACGAGAAACACCCAAAACACGATAAGTGTGGCTAAAGAAAAACGAAAATTGTAAAAATATTACGACGTCACTGAGATATACAGTAAGTGTCCCTTTTCATGACTCCCACATCACAACTCCTTTATTAACAATGCGATTTTTTAAAAATTAGGATGGAAGGTACTTACCCATCAGAACATTGTGCCACGGTAAAATATTAAAAAATCCACCAGCGGCGTTCGTCGGTATGAAGAAAAATGAACCTAATTTTCCAGAAAAAGATATTAGGCAATGTTTTAACTGTAAAGCAATCTCATAATCTTATTCCTTGTTATCAAAAAGTCACTAATACCGAATTTCAATAAGATGAGAAAATTAAATTTTCCTTTTTAAAGTACCTTATTAGTCATAACTTTATTTTCGGACGTATTTAAGAGTTAATTAAGCTGAAGGAAGACAGTCGTTCCATTAGAATTAATCATGTGATATGTTGAGCAAAGTGTGATTTAGTTATCTTGAAACGTTAAAATTCTTAAGGGAAAATAAAACGAATCATTGAATTTAACTTACTTTAATGATTTACTAAAAAAATACACAAACAAAAGCAGAGCAATTGACATCAGGGTTGTGAGAAAACTTTTCAAAAACTTTCATCAGAATAATCATGTAAACAAACCATTAAAAGTAAAATCTGTACACATAATAAGAAGCCGTATACAGTAAATAATGAAACTAAACTAAACGCGGTCTGGCCAGCGCGTTGTAAATAAATAATTTTTACGATAACATAATTAAGCTTAGCTGGATAACAAATAGACACACAAAAGGAAAATATTACTAACTGTACGTAAAATTAATGACAAAAATGGCCCGACAATTAATAATTTCGACACTTGAACACTATGCTTTTATGCCTAAAACACACGGGATATGTCGAAATAACGGAATGGTATAGCTACTCCACCAAAACGAGGTTATTCACGCACTATTATCTTCTCATGGGATACCAGAAGTCTTTATCGGACGGTAATACTGGATACAATCAAGAATATTACTAGCCAAACGTGGAATGAGGTATTGAAGCCATCAATAATTCTGTATTTCCGCAATCGGTTTCAAACAGCAACATTAGCATCACGAGAGGCATACATAATATGAAAGTCTGTTGTACTTACAGTTGATTCGACCACAACATTGCCTTGATGTAACTATGGGCAATGTTACACTATATCACAGAACATAGAAACTAAAATAACTACTTTACTGATTCTATTCGCAGTTATTATTCACTACAAATATACAGATATTTACAAATATATGGCAGCTTTTTAATTCTTACGGCCGGCTGGCCAACCGCCACTACGCCATCTTTTCCGCGTCTCCCCTAGTAGTGATGCACGATATATAATATCGATGTATCGAAAACATCGATGTTGAAATGACCGATGTTCGATATTTTCACATCGATAAATCACATTCTTAAACATAGATAATATATCGATATTACAGTAAAATTGAAAAATATCGAACAGTATATTAAAATTAAACTGAAACAAACATTATTTGGATTATTTATGAGTTTAATACGATAGTCGATAATACTTTATTAGTTCAGCCATCTATCGATTACTAGGAATGGCAACGATGTATCCATATAAAATAAATATCGATATATTAATCTTTGTTGCAATATATCGGTTGCAAATATCGATATTTTTCTAAATATATCGATACATAGAAATATCGTGATATATCGATCTGAGGCTTGTGATGTATCAGATGATTCGTATATCGATATATTACATTTTTTTGTCATCCATATCCATTACTGACTATACTACTGAAAGCTGCATGCACGTTTCAAATAAAGACATCTATGCGTTGAATAGAACAAATAAATATGAAATGATCAATCGCCACTGCCCTGTAGCACCGTAGCAGATGACTAGTAGAGACTGCTACTTGGGTGTTAAAAAAATTTCAGTCTTTACTATTTGCTAAAAAAAAATCTAATTGCAGATGACAGTTCTGCTAGATAAAATATTACATGAAATTCAATTTTTTTTCCATTCGTTGGATTAATCAATCTTCCCATTTGCGAAAAAAATCTTGCTTCATGTACCTATTAATTGTTGCATAAATAACTATGGATTAAGCTTAAATATAAAAATAGCTGGCGCCACGCTCGCCAAAGGTGTTCTCTTTTAGAGAGGGTAAGAAATGTAATATATCGATATATGAATCATTTGATACGTCACAAGACTCAGATCGTTATATCAACAAAAAAATATCGATAAGTATGTCTATACTGACATATTTTTTTAGATTAACATTTAATGTCAAAAATGGATGAATATTACTTAAAAACTATATAGTATACCAAGGACGCATTAAAGAATTTGCCACTTTACGCAATAATGTTATTTGAAAATCGGGACCCGGAGGTAGTAACATACGGACCCCCACCCTCCGCTCTTCGGTATAACTTCGAAAAGCGCGGGGGGGGGGGTATGAATATATTCATGTTAATATATCGATATTTGTTTTAAATCGATACATCGTTGCAATCCCTACGACAAAAATGCAACGTTACGGAGAAGAAACTCGAGTGCAGAAAATAGCGCCTGAATTCTTTTATTCTCAACTTGTCGAACATCGATAATTGGCAAATATCGATATTTTTAACTCGATAATTATCATATATCGATAGTTTGGTTCCATGTTACCATCGATATAAAACATCGATATTTTCAGTTCGATGTCGCATCACTATCCCCTAGCCAGAGTCGGCGCGTATATCGTCTACTATTCTCTAAACTTGGTCGTACAAGCTACTACACTATTGGTCAAGCATTTGTCATGATTAGCCGATAAGATTTAAATGCGTATAATTTAAATTTAAATAATACATAGAATAATCGCGCGCTTTATCTAATTTATGGGAAGTGTTCTTACAAAACGTGACCTTTACAATCTATGTAAATTTTGTATTATTTATTGAATTGTTCATGAACCAAATTTGTCTAAAATTGAACTTTTTTAATTTCCAAGTCAATTATTGTTTGATTTTAACCGTTAAGTAAACTGACTGACGTCACTTGATTAATTTTAAATGGAAAGCCTGTCTTCCTCCAGTTTAATTAGAGGTGTTTTAAAATCTCATGAGCTGTGACCTTCATATGCGCACAGACATAATCCCTCCTGTCGACTCAGTTACACTTCTTAAAATTATTATATTTATTGTTTACAATTTATCCCAAGCTCTTGTTTATGTATACAACAATTCAACCGCCAGTGTCTTCAAAAAAATACTTATAAAGCAGAATGAACTTTGGCTTTTGCGCATTTCGCGGCTCATAAGATTCTGAAACACCTCTAACTCCTAATTACGTTCGAAAATAAAGTTATGACTGTAATAATTGGTACTTTAAAAAGGGAAATGTTATTTTCCTATTAAGCGAACACCAAGTATACTATCTTATTAAAATTCGATTTTAGTGAGTTTTTGATAACAACAAATAAGATTATGAGATTGTTTTACAGTTAAAACTTTACGTAATATCTTTTTATGGACAATTAGGTGCACTTTTCCTCATAGCGATCGACGCCACTGGTAATTTTTTAAATATTTTGACATAATCTCCTGATGGGTAAGTAAGTACCTTCCACCCAAATTTTAGAGAAAACACATTGTTAATAAGAGAGTTGTGATATGGGAGTCATACTGAACACACACTGTATAAACAAGCCATAATGTATTAATGCTAAGACGTGCGTTCTGAAACTACTGCTTCAATTTAGACATATGTACAAAATTGTGGTTATGGAAGATAACAGCAAGAACAATGGGTAGGTCGTAGCTACTTTCAAAAACACACAAAGAGTCACTGGGCAAACTTGTAGGTCATGGTCTCTATGTTTATCGATTTATCGTTATTATATTCCACTAATAAGAAGGATTATTGTTTATGTTTTAGTTATCATAGTATTGACTCTGTTGAACTTCTGGTTACCGCCCCAAGCTGGAGAGAAGATTTTGCTCAACGCAAGTACAGCTATCATAATTTGTTTATTCATGTTGTATTTTACACAGAAAATGCCAGCAATGGGTACACATACTCCACTAATAGGTCAGTATCAGACAAAAGTTTAATTCAAGCATCACTTTGCAAACAGCAATGCGATTTACAATTAGATCGCAAAAATACATTTTGGAACAAAATACTTTAAAGTGAATCTCATGGATCCTTGAAACACTCAAGAAGGCCTTCTTTAAGACATATTTTGAATACATTCTGGTAATTTTGTCGCGAAAATTTATCCTCGAAGTGCTGTACCTCAGTGTATCCCAAATTGAGGCCTCGTGTATTGCTGTCTGCGTTATTTTAGAAGGTAGAAAGTTAAGTATGGGGAAATAATTTGTTTAGCTTTTGAAGCAATTGAGAAAAATTATATTCGTGCATTTTTGAAACACTCTGTTATTTCCTTTATTTGAAGTTACGGCATTTTAACTTACAAGTTCTGGAGACACTTTTTAAAAATCTTCACAGTACGAATAATAATAAAAAGTCTTTTGTTTTTGAGATATTGTAAAAACAAACAACACCATTTTTTTCTTAGAAGTTTATGATTTATTGTTTATACCAAAATGCAGGAATTAATTTTTAGATGTCACACAGAATTTTACATATTGTAAAAAATATTAGTAAATCGTCTAAAATGATATATTCAGACAGGCCACAATGCCAGAACACAATGATTTATTATCAAAGGTGCGATGCAACGCGCCTTAAATCAAGACAATTCATAATAAAGGCGTATTGCGGCCAACAAGGTCTTTGGACTTAGGTCCTCTTAATTTTTTTCTAGGAAAGTCATGTCTAAAACGAAGGTTATATATAGGAAGCTCCAGACACAACTCAAATATTGGAAGAAAGAGTGAGTGATACTTTTCGTTCTATAAACACGAATACTCAAACACCAGTACTAAATGTCGACTAGATACTCCGTGAGAAATGTATGGAGCAAGACAATCGACACATAGAACAATTTCTTTAAATATTTATTTCTAGCTATGTCAGCGTAATTTGTTTCAGTTTTTAGTTTTCGCCTATGTTTATGTTAGACATTCGTACAAATTATTATTATTAATTATATGTCTTGTTATCTATTTATCTGTCTATCTATTTTCTTTTAGTAGATTTGAAAAAAAAAATACAGTTTAAGGCAGGTTCTGAAAGTAATCTAGTAGACATTGAATTTAGTACGGCATGAACTGAGCATAGGGTACGTTGCTAATAATTTCTATACGGAAAGAGACCACTGTCTCGTCAAAAGCCAAAAAGTTATTTGTCACAATTTTGACAAAAAATTTCTTCTATTAAAAGTATTTCTGCAGATTCTTTTTTAGTCATGAAGGCTATGGGAATAAAATAATAATTCTGATTAAAAACGAAATAAAAATAGAGCATTAAAACCATAGACTCCCGGGTTTGCATCCTGGCCAGGGTATGGATGTTTAGTACCTAGCGTTTTTAATGTGTTACCGAGATGATAGTGAACTAGACCGCTGTTGGGTGACTTACCTCTTTTATCATCCACTTATACGCACCGGGTACACCTTCTGGGCCACGGCCTTGCCCTCCCAAACAATGGTACGTCTACTATTGACCGTTGAGGAGTCGCATAATTACTGGCACAACATGTGTAGTCGCTGTTATCTATTCAGAGTTCGAGTCTCAGCTGCAGTAAATGGCAATATCGGGAATGGTTGTTGTGTCAATGTCTATGTGTAAGGTCCTGGTTGAATGGTGGAATAGCATTAGCTAAACTCTGCCAGGACGTTAATATAAATAAGACGATTAAATAAATAAAATAAAAATAAATAGAAATAAATAAAAATAAATAAAGTTAAATAACTCTCAGAAATTAAAATCAAACAATAATTATCAACAAATAAACAAATCACCTTCGTGTGCCAAACAATAGCCAAATCGATTATACAATGAATCTCTAATATCATTGAGTTGATTTGGGGTAATGTTTGCACAAAGTTGAACTGGCCCCCAAAGTACTACTTCACAATTTGCACTTTTTCTGCACTTGCATAAACAGCCGACATTTTAACGAAATTGATATTAATTTATTTTATTGCCACGTCTTTACGGCTAGGCTACTTAAAGCAGAATGCTCGACCCGTCGACGAGGTCAAGGGGTCGTGCTATGAACGAATACCAATGCCTTACGTTGATTACGACAAGGCGTAGTTTATCTGCGCAGATACACGTTTACATATCACGAACTAATATTTCCGAATCAGTATATACAAAAATATGGTAATATTACTAAACTGTAAATTTCGGTAGAGCTCTGAAGATGACACTTTTATGAAAAACAAAAACACTGTATTAAATGGCTATGTGAGAGACAACTTCTCGGCACTATTACCAATTTAAAATCAAAAAACAAAAGAATCACAAGCGTTTCACCCCACCCTAAGGAACATGTCACTCACCGACACAACAGAGTGGCCAGTTTTCTCCACTGGGTCATATGTAAGCAGTACGGTACATTAATAAGGGCCATGGCCGGAGTTTGTAACAACTGCCTGATCAACCGAGTGCGCACGAAGTGCAGGAGAACACACTATTGGGAAAGGCGCACATTGTAGGTTTGTTTTGGTTTTGAGAAATACCCTGTCCTCGGATCTCCTCGGATTTCAGGCACATGCGCAGTTAGTAAAACGCGTTCTGGACTTACTAACTGCGCATGTGCCTGACATCCGAGGACTGGTATTTCTTAAAAGCAGAACAAACCTTGTAAGAAAAATCCTGGTGTAGGAATCTCTGTGATCCTTTGTTGAGTTCTGGACTCTGATGTGTTGGAGGAGACATGACCAATGTCGCCATAGGGGCTCAATAATCTGGCACGGGCTCCAACAGAGCTATATCCCTTATAGTGCAGTAAAAAAAGGCCAAAAAAATTAGGAGATAGGTATAGTCTGGATACAGCAAGATTATGATTTTATCCTGTTTGGGGTATCACTGGGAGTATATTACTAAGTTTTGGACCTCGAAAACCTTGTGCTACTTTTTTTATAAACAATTAATTTTTTTTACTGCGTTTTTCGAGCTTAAAATGTGAATAACTCCGGCTCTATAAGTCGGATCGGGGCAAATGAAAAATCAGTCTCTTTGTAATAAAATTGCCAATAAATTGTCGTTAGTTTCAATTCTCTGAAATACGTACATAACCTACAAAACTGAACAAACGAAAAAAAAACAGTGTTTTTTTCATTTTGGTGCCCAAGACCATCAACTAGACCAATTTGCATCAAACTTTCAGAAAATATACTTTTTGATGTAATAAAAAGACTCTGAAAAGTTGTTCTCAAAATATTGAACCTATTGGTCAAAATTGCATTTGTTATCTATAATTTTAAATGCCCGCCATTTTATGCTATTAAGTTCAAAATGAATTTTTTTTTACAAAATGTTGATCTCGACGCCAGCTTTCTAATGCAATTAAAAAGAAATTTTTTTATGTAATTTTCGTTACTTTTTTTACATTTGTTTATAACTCAAATAACAACAATTGCATTTTTTCGGCCATTTTGAAAAACAAATTAAAGTTTTTTATCAGATCTGGTAGAAAATTTTGGGTCCTTTAATTAAAAAAAAAGAAAGTTCATTCTTGTTAACGTGAACTCGAGATATTTAACTTCTTGTATTTTGGTCAATTTTTAATTAACAAATGCATATTTTGTGCTAAAATTTGGACTGTATCATTTTGAAACCTATTCATTTCATACGATAAATTAAAAAAAAAAAAGAGTTTTATAGAAACTTATTTCCAAGCATTATAATGTAAGTATTGTTAATTGAACTAAAAAGTGATTTTTTAAATTTTTCCATAAAGCTTAGTTGCAAAATGCAATAACTTCCTTGTTTCTTAAAATTCTGAGGACATTTTTTTAAATACGTTATTTTTTCCCTCGCAGTGCGATCATCAACTTAGCTTTTTGTTAATAATAATAATAATAATAATAATAATAAATATTTTAAATTTTTAAATTTATATACAACCAACGTTTGCTAATGTACAAACCTATTTTACCTGCGGAGCGAATAGTTGCTTATAAATGAGGAGAAATGTTTACATTTTCTTTCTCTTTCTTATTCCCCACCAGTTCCATTCCTTACAGCTTAGATCGGTTGCCGTGCAATATTGTCTGTTTACATTTTTATGTTTGAGAAGCTGTAAATTAATTTAATACATGTGTGATATTAAGGGGGCACGTTTAGGGTTAGACCGCTTGGACATGTCAACACTTAATACAAATTTAATAACAAAGTCTAATTGTCCACACGAATGATGCAAGTAAATAATACAGTCTTAATATCACCGAATAAATTTAGTAAAATAAAGGAACTAACGATCCGCTACCCGCTAGCCCGCAATAATCAAATCTTAACTCTTTCACAGGTAATCATAGAATGCCTTTCTGCCCCGGGTTAGCTGATTTCGTTTCGTTCGCCCTAAGCGAGTTCCTATGCCCATATAAGGAAATACATAGAATCTTAAACTATTATTGGTTGGGATAAGTCAACCTAAATGTTTACATTAACAAAAATAATAAACCGTCATAAGTACTAGTGAAGGGTTCCTAAGAATCATAGGCGTGGAGAAATTATTTTCGGTGCCGCCGGCATATAAATTAAAAATGTCTTCAAGTGAAAGTGAGATTATTAGGTGTTTAAAATATCATGAAAGTTTTGTATGGGTGTAGTCTAATAAAACCTATGGATTTAGGTGATTTAAGATTTCATTGTTTCCAAAAACTTACATTGAAAACCTCACCGATCGAAGAAGCTACAAATGAACATTTATTGAGAGTGTATCTTCAAATACACAAATGGCTGGAATATGAAGAAATTGATCCACGATTGTTTGGTTGGGAGGATACAATTAATGGTTTAATGCCTATTACAATGAGAAAACAGCCAATACCACAAGAAATTCGTGAAATTCTCGCTTGTGAATGTAAAGCCGGCTGTAAAGACCTGAGATGTCGATGCAGGAAGTTCGGACTACAATGTACAAGTTTGTGTGAATATTGTGGAGACATTAATTGCAGGAATTGTACAGAATGCACTGTAGTCAGTGAAGAAGAAAATCGTGAAGTTGAATAAGACAATATAGATGAATCAGACATACATTCAAGCTGCACCGATATATCAGAATCGGAACCCCAAAGCGACTGCGAACGCTTGCAAGTTAATGTACCCGATCTTCGCGTTCAAATTCGTGATAAAGAGGAAAATGGTGAAAATTTTTTATTTGAAACAGATTCAGAGAGTGAAACTGAATTGTACACATTACCAAGCAAGAGATATAAAATACATTAATTACGATTTTGTAAATTTATAAGAATAAAAATGTTTATTTTTAAATCAAATGTTTTTACCGTATTATTAATCCTCGCCTTTAAAACTTTTTCTAACAAGTATTTATATTACAATATTTACTATTTCCTTTTTTAAATAAAACTTAAAACATTATATTACATAATATTAGGAGACAATATAAATTTAATCTAAGTATTCATATTTATATAGAAAGATTTAAAAACAATTATACAGGTTTATACGTTAGCAATCGTTGGTACATGTGTGCATATGAATTTGGAAATAAAAAATACTCATTTGCATTATTAACAAAAAACTAAGTTGATGATCGCATTGCGAAGGAAAATATAACGTATTTAAAAAAATAAAGTCAGTCGAATTTTAAGAAGTTTAACTTATTGCATTTTGCAATTGAGCTTTAAGAAAAAATCACTTTTGGCTCAATTAACAATACTTACATTATAATGTTTGTAAATAAATTTCTATAAAACCTAATTTTTTTTAATTTATCGTATGAAATGAATACGTTTCAGAATGATACAGTCCAAATTTTAGCTCAAAATATGCATTTGATAATTAACAATTGGCCAAAATGCAAAAAGTTAAATATCTCGAGTTCACGTTAACAAAAATGAGCTTTCTTTTTTTTAAATTAAAGTACCCAAAATTCTCTATCAGATCTGATAAAAAAAACTATAATTCGTTTTTCAACATGGCCGAAAAAATGTAATTGTTGTTATTTGAGTTATAAACAAATGTAAAAAAAGTAGCCAAAATTACATTACAAAAAAATATTTTTAATTGCATTCGAAAGCTGACGTAGTGATCTACATTTTGAAATTAAAAAAATTCATTTCGGACTTAATGGCATAAAATGGCGGGCATTTCAAATTTTAGATAACAAATGCAATTTTGGCCAATGGGTTCAATATTTTGACACCAACTTTTCAGCGTCTTTTTATTACATCAAAAGGTATATTTTCTGAAAGTTTGATGCAAATTGGTCTAGTTGCCGGTCTTGGGCAATAAAATGAAAAAAATACTGTTTTTTCCCGTTTTTTCAGTTCTGTAGGTTATGTACGTATTTCAGAGAATTAAAACCAACGACAATTTATTGGCAATTTTATTATGAAGAGACTGGTTTTTAGTTTGCCCCGATCCGACTTATAGAACCGGAGTTATTCACATTTTAAGCTCAAAAAACGCAGTAAAAAAAATTCAATTGTTTATAAAAAAAGTAGCACAAGGATTTCGAGGTCCAAAACTTAGGAATATACTCCCGGTGATACCCGAAACAGGATAAAATCATAATCTTCCTGTATCCAGACTGTGCAAATTAAAATGCTTTTTTTACTGCACTATTAGTGTAATGCCAGAAAGTCAGTGATATTTTCTCCACAAAGAGAAACGCGAAATTCTCTAATAATATGCAAGGAAAAAACACAAGTTGTAGTCAACATCTCAAAAGCAGAAGACAATATTTCTATCCCTTACACATACTATGAAGATCTTAAAAAAGAATTTGTACATGACGTAAGTAAGGTTGTACAAGGGGTTTTCAAAAATGCGCGATTTTTGTTTTTACCAATTATTTCAAGGATTAAAAAAGATAAAATTCAAGAGCATCATATTAATTCTCCAATTCCCCATTTAACTGCGACTTTTTATCTTTTATAATAACCCAAATCGCAATACATAGAGCCTCAATTTAGTATATAGTGTATACACATTTTTTATTATACCTATTCGTTTTTGTTCATGTTTTCTTGTTTCTTGTACAACTTTTAACTTACTTTCGAAATTTCATAATCATGATAACCGATTTATATGCACATCTTAATAATGTTAATGCAGCATTTTTCATTTTCAGTATTATTTTATAGTAGCTGCTTATATGTTGTAACATTTTCCATGATTGGATCAGTGTTGGTAATAACACTATCAAGAACTAAGCATTCAAATTCACTTCCTTGGATAATCAAACAACCATTGACAGGCACAATGGGACGATTATTGGGATTAGATACGTACATTCAACAGGTAAAACTTTCTTTTTGCTCAATGGACATATATATACGTAATTACTAGACATACGCATGAAAGCGGTGCAACAAATCAGTGCATAGTTTACTGCAGACTTATTCTGGGCATGGGGTTTTTAATCTTTACGCCATCATAAAAGGCACAGACACTTTTTATACCCGTTAGATAGATGAGAAGAAGTATAATAACTATAGGTCGTAGGCGGTTGTCATTTTTACTTCTGATTCAGTGGCATGGAGCGGTCCATATGTATGAAATAAATTCATAAACTTTTAAGAAATATCCTGAAACAGATCAAATTTTAATTTAAAATTGCCGCATGAAAATAGCACCTCTCGCGTTCAACCCCTCTAAATTAAAACTACCCCCGAAACTTTTAAATTAGAACAGGCGTCTCACAGTGGGTTAGAATCCAAAATTTCTAGCCAAAATTCTGATACTCTGCAAATGTACTTATTGAGCATAGGTTATAAAGAAAAAATAGTAAACAAAATTGACACCCTCTGGGGGTGAAATATAGGGGTTGAAAGTATAAACAACTTTCGATATTTTTGAAACTCAGTTTGCGTACTTTTGGTAACTAAATTTCTATGAGGAAAATAAGAAAAAAAATTATCAAGGGGTGACTTATAAGGGTTGAAAATATAAATACTGCACGAATTTTTCAAACTTGGCAGACGTGTTGATTGCGTTTAGTTATTTATGAGGAAAATATTTTTAAAATACCTTCTCGTCCTGCCTCTTCCGGCGTGTATGAGACGGGCTTATGCATTTCATGATGAATTCACTCTTCCCTGATTCTGAAATATACTTCACGAAAAATTGAGACACTCTATATATAATTTCCCTTCCACTGGTCATTAGTGTAGACAGGTATATACATTTTCCCTCTTGATTGGGACTTACTGTTGTATCGGGAATAAATACCTGCTGTGAGGCAGGCACAATTAGAATTACTTCGAGAACGCGTCGTCTTTCTATTTTTGCATATTTCACTAAAATAAGCAGTTTCTAGCAGCTAATTTTTATGAATTTCCTATTCCACAAACATTTCCCACATGCTAAATTGTGAATTAGAGTAATACCTCTTGTACATACAAACTGTTTTCATACTTTTGTTTTGCTACCTTAACACGCGTGTTTGCATTAGAAGCGGATAGTTAACATTCATTTTCCATAATAAGAAATAAAAAAATATTGAATTTCAATGCATATGTAATATTTTACATACCTTCAGGAGCAGCTTCCATTTTTCTTCGGCAAAAGCATACCCTGTGATAACAAAAATTCACAACATTCGCACGTTTAGTATTTCGGGACTGATTCTCGTAAGCACTCGAAGATAAGTTCCGACTAAGGTACAACAGCAGGTAGAAAACCTAGGTAGCTGTCCTTTTAGTCTTACACGCAGGGAACCCTGCTTTAGCAGACTATGTGAATTAAAAAACAGAATATAACGAACTCGGTTTTTCGATTTTTGGCCAGGATTTTGGGATTCTAGACCAGTTGCGTCGTGCGGCACCTCGTTCGAAAAGGATTTTGATTCTCTATTCAGCAGTATAAAGTTTTTTAAGGTTGGTGCATTAATTACCGAGCAAATCAATTTTGAAAATATAAAGTTTTGTTACTCACTTGAAGTATTTTTTGCTAAATTATTGGTTTTGAAGAAAAGTTGAAACTGATCTATTATTACTTTTAATGTTTTAACACAAAATTCCAGGTACCCACCAAACCTTTACATAAAATGAAACGCGGAGTCACAGATATATTATGAATGTATGTCCAATTTATTTGAATGTATTTCTAACTTGTCTTATAATTAAACTAAATGTCCAAAATGACCAGTCGCCTCTTAACAATAAGCAAGGCGATCTATGAATTCTCGGATGACATTTTATATGACCTTAGGGTTTATTTTGTGAATTTCTTACATTTATCCTATTTTTTAAATCAGCAATATTGTCGATGATTAACATACACATTTGATTTTTAATATCTCCATAAAAAGTAATCAAGAAGAGTCAGACCGGGAGACCGAGGTGGCAATTCAACAGTTCCACGTCTTCTAATCCGCCTGTTAGAGAAAACCTCGTTTAAATAATTTCTCACTGTACGTGAATAATGGTGGAGCTCCATCTTATTGCTACCAAATACAACGGTCTATTTCATTAGGATAATTACCATCAGCAAAAAATTGTTTTAATGCAGGCAGTAAAAAATTGGTTAAAAAATCTAGACAAAAATCACCGTTAGGTATGCCTTCAAACAAATCTGGCTCTATCATCCAGTGAGGATTATCTCTCCTCCACTATCGACAGTTTTGGCGGTTTACCGTTCCTTTTAATTGAAATGCTGCTTCCTCAGAAAAAACAATTTTGTTTATAAATTGCAAATCTGCTATACTCCGTTCGCCAAAGAGATGCAGTAAGGCCACTCCCCATTTTGCTTAGACCATTGAGGGCAACAACCAGCTTCACACGCTACAAATTTATAAAAGCGGCAAAATTCAAAAATTATTGAATGGTATAATAGATTGTATGTATTCTTTTATATTATTACAAGTGAAACTAACTTTTTAAACTAAGAAAGTACTTTGAGCATGCCTGTATAATACAAAAAAGAAAATTACCTGCTGCTTTTGGAGTAAATTTGACGATTTGTGTCTTAAGGTTGTCTGGGTTCTCTGCAGCAGAAGCCTTAAAGATATTCATCAATAATTCACGGAATTCTTGCCTTCCATCAGGATCATCCTCATTTAACTCCCGAACCAACTGAACTTTATAAGGATGGTATTCTGTTTTAAAATCTTTTATCTATCTGTCTGCCTGCCACAAATCTTGCAATCAAAATTTTGAGCAGTTCTAATTAATCAAGCTTTGAATTTTGCGCACGTATGTAGGTCCGGTGACAATGCAATATAGTGTATACTAATATCGTCCTAAATCCAATATGAAGGACGTCTCAAGCGCATTACCTTTATTTTCACAACCTCCCTGATATGGCTATCAGATGATGCGTAAAATACGAAACTATGTGACGTCATTCTAGATCCAATATGGCGGACGCCCCAGAATATCGTATATCAAAAAATATCAAATGAAAGGGTTTTGTCTGTTTGTCTGTAAAGTAAGTTAAGACTAAAAATTAAATACAGACTGTCTATTTTACGAGGGCCACACCAAATATCTCGCTTAATATCTATTGTAGAAGAATAAAGTTTTAGAAACAGTTATCCCAATTTTTGTGAGCTATATTTCAGTAAAAAGAAATTTGAAATCCATAGCCTACTTTATGAGATATATTACAAAAACCTGAAAAATAGGAAAACCACAAACGGTTATAGCTTCCTTATTTGAGGAGATACGAAAAAAGTTAAACGAATGAAAGTTGACGGCAAAGACAATAAGAATAATAACGTGTAACAAAAAAATCGAAAAATGCAGTTGGCTTTGACATACGCTATTGTGCAAAAATGAAAAATACATATCTCAAAGTAGACCATGACGCCATTAATTCCGTTATTTTTTTCTCATTCCAACGATATAAAACATGTCACAGAAATTTTAACAGATAGTGTCAATATTTAATATTTTACGAATACCACAATTCATATAATTGAATCGTAACAATCAGCTGTGCCATAATAGTAAAAATTCACTTTATAATAATTATAATTCCGTAATTATTTATTACAATTTAATACAAACCAAAAATATCTCATAAATAAAAATACAAGTACAAAACGAACATCCAAAGAAAAAAACGAAAAACTATGTATAACAGTACTACCTACTACTATATTAAAAAGAAATTGTGTGTATTTATTTTTCTAACTACAAATGCTCAAATTGTGCACCATGCATTCTGGCACATAAACGTGCTCTACGAGACACGTCACGCACTACATTTTGGAGCATTTCAGGAGTACCTCACATGCGTTTCGAATTCTGGTTTTGATGTCCTCAATATTTTCAGGGGCAGTTTGAAATACCTTGTCTTTAATGTAACCCCAGACGAAATAAACCAAGGGAGTAATATCTGGTGATCGAGCTGGCCATAGAATGGGTCCATAGGTGCCTATCCAGCTATCTGGCATAACTTGATTTAAATAATTTGTACATATTACAGCAGTGTGAGGTGGAGCCCCATCTTGTTGAAAATATGAATAATTTAATCTTTCTGCCACTGTTAATTCATAAAGAAAATCTTGAAATTCGTTTTGCAGGAAATTAAGGTATCTACGAGCGGTTAATTTGCCATCATAAAAATAAGGTCCAATTACTTGAGTCCCTAAAAGACCCAACCAAACATTCGTAGAAAATCTTTCTTGGAAAGCAGTCTCTCTGCACCAATGTGTATTTTTTCGTGTCCACTTATAATGCATATTTCTATTGAAAAATCCATTATTAGAAAAATTTGATTCGTCCGACCAAAGAATTTTGCTACATATCAGCGCGTCATTCCTTTTCTTATTTAATAACCATCTACAAAATCTTACTCTCCTTGGCTTATCTCCTTCATTTAAATGTTGAACTTTCCTCATTTTGTAGCATCGAAATCCGTTTTTTTTCAATATTTTTCTTGCACTGTCTTTTTTTATGCGACAGTTTCTTTGAATTTGTCTCAAAGAGGTTTCCTCATTTTGGTTAACATAATTCATTACCCTATTCACTTTTCTTACATTATCCGCAACATGCGCTCGCCTTACTACTTTTTTTGAAAATGAACCGTGCGTTTTTAGATTTTGAACTAACTTCCTAAACATAGTTCGATTTGGCTGCGGAGCATCTGGAAATCTATCTCCGTAAACCGTGTCTGCCATCTCAGCGTCAAAATTGCACTGACAATAAATGCTAATCATATCAAATTTGTTATTATTGGTGTACACCATAATTACTGATATAAAATTTGTCTTAGAACTCGACAACGCAACATACAACATACAACAGTGACAATCTGTCAAATTTATTAATAACTGTATACATTGTTTTTCACTAATTATGGCACAGCTGATTGTTACGATTCAATTATATGAATTGTGGTATTCGTAAAATATTAAATATTGACACTATCGGTTAAAATTTCTGTGACATGTTTTATATCGTTGGAATGAGAAAAAAATAACGGAATTAATGGCGTCATGGCCTACTTTGAGATATGTATTTTTCATTTTTGCACAATAGCGTATGTCAAAGCCAACGGCATTTTTCGATTTTTTTGTTACACGTTATTATTCTTATTGTCTTTGCCGTCAACTTTCATTCCTTTAACAACTTTTTTCGTATCTCCTCAAATAAGGAAGCTATAACCGTTTGTGGTTTTCCTATTTTTCAGGTTTTTGTAATATATCTCATAAAGTAGGCTATTGATTTCAAATTTCTTTTTACTGAAACATAGCTCACAAAAAATGGGATAACTGTTTCTAAAACTTTATTCTTCTACAATAGATATTAAGCGAGATATTTGGTGTGGCCCTCGTAAAATAGACAGTCTGTATATAAAAAAATATTTTTAAAACAAAGCTCTTATTTGAAAGTATACCAAGAAATAAAAAATACATTTTAAATTCATTCATCTGAAAATAGAAAGCTATGGGTGCAGCCAATTGAGCAAAGTAACTCTACAATAGCATTATATGGCCGCCTCCAAATCTTTTACTTTCCAGATGTATGAATTTAAAAATTATTTTTTACTTTTTAGTACATATTTTTAAACAAAAGCCTAGATTTAAAAATAATTGTTTATATTTAATTTTATACCCTAAACCTCGCAGAATCGCTGAATTAATTTCATCTTGATTTATCACTTTATCAGTAAATGTTTAAAACAAGTCAAAATATATGATTAATTTTTTGCGGAAACGCTATTTTTGTACTGTATTTTTTAAACAGGCTACGAAATAGCATGAAGCTTTGCAACACAAACTGTAGTTAGCTAGCAGTGTTGAACTGGACAGGGGGACAGGAATCCAGAGATTCCGGGGCGAAACCAAATTAGTCAAGCTGTCTGTTTTATAATGAGCAATGTTCTTATATCTTCAACGGTTAACGAGTTACCAGTAAAATAAGGCTTTCTTTACCGAAGGGGTGGTTTTTTAGTATTGAAAATACTACTAGGCGCATGGTATAGGACCCATCTTACAAAAAACGTATCGAGAGCGACAGATCTGTCTAGGCCGCTGCGCCGGTCTTGTAACCGTACCGTTCACTCAACGCCATGCTATTAGCGGTATCACTGTAACATATTTTGATACCTAAATATTAAAACATGTTATTCCGATGCGAACGGCAGCCGATTTTTGGTGGAGAGCATAGGGCCATGGGTTAGGATTGTGTGTGGACACTCAAAAGGGCGCCACCGGCTGTATGTTACGTAATATGATTTAAATCATTTTGCCAGCACGGAACAAAATTAAGTTACTAGCAACCATGCGATGGAATTTTCAAAATATCTCTACAATATCAAAACTTACTTTACTCTCTCAAATCTCAAAATTTAAGCAAATATCAGGAGCACCAGTACAAATAATAAGAACATGTAGACATTAGACATTTTTTACAACACACGTGAGATATACAACAATAAAAACAAGTAGTTTCACAGTTATCCCCTAAACATAATCCATATGTGCAAAAGAAATTCAAGATGTGTATATGACCCCATCTAAAATTGTTTCAGTGATTTGACCTTTTTTTTTATAGAAATGCAACTACGGCTTCAAGTGTATTCTATTAAAAGTGCTTCATATGTGACATAGTAGAAGGTAAATTAGTATCACGTGGTACCATGCGCTACTTACAGTAAAAAAGTCTTAAGATACTTCATCATGCTCAGTATGTAGTTGCAAAATCGTTGTGCAATTTACTATAATAATTCACAAAAAAATCACTGAATGAAACTATAATAATTTCTATAAAATTATGTAACTAAAATGAAGCAATAAAACCTGGTTAGAGCCTTGGCGTTTTCTTTGACGACTGCAACGGGACTCGTCACCACTTTTCTAGATGTTCTCGACGTTGCTGCAACTGCGACTCCGTGTCACTCCCAAAACTCTGCTAGATCTCTTGGAGACTGCTGCGGACAACTCTCCAACCCAAAACTTCTTAAGGTGTCAGCAGGACCCTCATAAAACCAACATCTGAGTAATAGACTTCCTCCCATTACTCCTCTAACTACTGGGCCCCCTTACATAACCAAAATGGCAGCACCATTCATTCTGAACATAAGCCTCTCCAAAATATATGCCTATACCAAGTACAAGCCTCTCCAAACATATGCTTATACCAAACATAAGCCTCTCCAAAACACTCTGTAATAATTACAATAAATAAGAACTAAATAAACACCAAACTAAGTAAAATAAAAGTTCACCTCATATAGAGAGTATGGTATAACCTGACGAAACACGTGGCGATCGGATTACGACAAGCAACAGAATTCCCTCCTGGAATTTACAAAATACTTCTGGCAGGACGGTAAAGAAACACTGGGTACATCAAATCAAATCCCTTTTCAGTGTTAGCGATGTAAAACCCAAATTCTTCACTACAAAGCCGTGACCGCCGCCTTCAGCTCTCTCGTCGCTGTCGACTCGTGGCTGTCTCAAAGACCAATCCCCGATGGAAATCTACTTGACAGTTCTCCGCGTTGCCAACTTGAACATCTAGAGAACACTTTCTCTAGCCAATAAAATGCGCCAACAAAAGGGCTTGTAATTTAAAGACTGAACTATACCATTGTGTAATATCCCAACAACAAGAACATGTGAGTAACCCCTCTAACTCGAAATCATACTTAAAGAAAGCATGTTTACTACACATAATTCCTCATCAAGATAGGCAACTATTTACTATCGGATTCTAGATCGTGGGTTGCATACTCAAACAAATGAATTAATCAGGGTCAATTTACTGTATTCAAACTGAAATTATTAATGTAGCTTTTTCAAATGCTACATCACGTTTCAATAACAATCCCAGCAGTATCTCGAAACTAAAATATAAACATGAACACTCCTAAACTTAATGGTCTCTTGCGATGCATGCCGACATTGCCATATCGTATGTCACTTAGTTTGCATAACTTGCGTTATTTCTTATAGAACACCATCACTTTCAAATTAACATTAAAAAAAACAAAATGACCCAATAAAACATGGACGAGCTTAATTCGATCGTCTGGACAAACATATTTAAAATTATGTAAATAAAATTATCAAACACATCTAAGTATGATATAAAAAAGTACTGTAGAAAAGCACTATACAGAGTGTTCTACAAGCTTTATAACAAAATTTGACAGATGATAGCTGGGTTAATCTAAAAAACATCAATGAACATGGGTTCAATTACAATGAACCCAAGTGGCATTATTAAATTTGATAAAAGTTTTAATTTTTTTTTATTTTATCACTAATCGCTAATGGTACCTAATGCAAATGCTGAAAATATCTATCATCCTAGCCATCCCTCTTTGGACTCCAAGAGCAGTATAGTTGCATCTGGTATTTTCAATACGCTTACGATACTTGCGAAAGATGGAAGATCTGTGAATTTTTTCAGAGGGGGTTGCTCGGCACCTCCAGAACTGATTTTTGTATATCTCCTCAACTAAGAGCTACTGAAGGAAAATTTCAGACAACATTTTTTGCGAGCTTCTGGTGTATTTTTTACTTTATGGACTGGACTATAATTAAGTGCTATGAAACACGGCTGGTAGTTTCAGACAAGACGAAAACCTCGCTCTCGTATGAAAAAAATGTCCCAAACGATTTTTTTGCATACTCACGTTCGGAACATGCCTCTGAATAAGGATCAAAGTCTTGCCGGACGAAAATCTGGTTCCAATTTGCTTGAACTAATTTTTATTAAACAAATGGCAAACATTGCTTCTCTTGAGTTTTTTGGGCCATTTTAAACAAAAAGGGTCTCTTGTCATTTTTTCGTATAGTCGACCGTTTCCGACTTATAAACAATTAAAAGAGCGCACAAGAAATCTGCACTTACTCTTCAGGATTTTATTTATGAGTGTTCAAAGATTGCATAAGAATTTTGGTGAACTCAAATAATTCATTTTATAATATTGTATTTCAACCTTGAAAATGACCGTTTTTGTGTTTTTTCAAACATTAAATTACTTAGTTAGTCAAAAACGGCAGACTTTACAAAAAAATGACAAGAGACTTTTTTTGTTTAAAATGACCCAGAAAAACCTAAAAAAAAAATTAGTCGGGTCATAATAAGCGATTTTTGTAATTTGTTAATAAGAATTAGTTTAAACAAATTACAAAAATTGCTTGTCTTCACCCGAATGGACTTTTTTTATTTTTTTGGTCATTTTAAACAAAAAAGGTTTCTTGTCATTTTGTCCAAGGGTCTTTGGCCCGAGGAACGCATGTTGCGTGTTGCCTGATGGGCGTTATAATCTAATAATGCTCATGGTGCATACAATATTTTATTTTTCACCAAAAATATATTTTTTTAATGAAAAATTAACTTTTCATTTCTTAAATACATTTTTTTAGTAGTCTATGACATTTGTTGATATTCTGACGTTTATTAATTGTATATCTGTCAGGATGTTGTGTTCTTTCAAATTTAGTAACCTAGTTCAATGCTGCTAGCTTTTTCTTTTTACCCGTTTTACCAAGTAGTCTATGACAGTTGTTGATATTTTGACGTTTGTTGATGTTGCTTTGCTTTGTATGTAGATAACACGTTTAACAAAATAAAAGGAAAATTAATATGGAAATACTACAAAATATTCGAAACAATGTGAGAAAACACACAGAAAATGTATTGCTGGTCAAATCCAAACCATTATACGATAAGGAATATGAAACATTTATTCTTCTTTTGTTTCTCATATAACAGGGCGTTATGGCCATAACGCTCGCTCATTATGTCCGTGGTCATTATGAGCGTCTTTACGGTAACCGTATCCAAAGTATAATAAACAAACAAGCTAACTGTTATACTCTTCGCCGATCTACAGCACTCTTTGTATAATTATTGCACATTCTATAGGATACTCTTCGCAATTTTTTTTTGTAAATAGTATTAGTTTTAGACATTTTTAGTTTAATTACAAAACACAAAAAAATAGTATTAGTTTTAGACATTTTTAGTTTAATTACAAAACACAAAAAAAAATATTTTATGTAATTTTTTTTATTTCAAAAATTGATAACTTCTTTATTTATTGATATATTTTGTTCAAAAACAATATGGTTCGTCCTCTAGCTAACACTAACTTACTGTACAAGTTTCAATACAATCGGGCTTTTCGTTCTTAAGTTATCGTGCTTACAAGAAACGTGACGAACGGACAGGCAGACGGACGGACGGACATTTTGAAAGTTGTTCAGAATTCGTTCACCAACACGGTGATATGAAATTTTCTTCTCTACAAGCAATATTACCGGTTTTAGAAATGTACCGATCGAATGCAATATACCCTTCGTTTTGTATTTGCGAAGAGTATGGCGAAAAATAAAAAAAGTAAAAATCAATGAATAACTTTATAATTTCGAGGTTGCCAAATTCAAAGCTGATGTCAAATAGACGATATTGATAGTTGGCAGCTGTCAACTAGCTGTCAAATAATAAAGAACAATAAAACGTTAATACAATATCTATTTAACTTTATGTTTTCGAGGTTGCTGAATTCAGATTTTGATAGTTGGCAGCTGTCAACTGGTTGTCAAATAGCAATAGCGCTACATATATATTCCTTGCTATTTGGCAGCTAGCTGACAGCTGCCAACTGTCAATATCGTCTATTTGATATCAAATTTGAATTCAGTAATCTCAAATACATAAAGCTATACTTGTCCGGAAAATTTTAAAGCGTCTATTGTAAAACCTATTTATAAGGCAGGAGACAAGTTGATGCCTTTAAATTACAGACCTATATCGCTAATAACAGCTATAGCAAAAATATTTGAAATGACATTGAAAACAAGAATTATAAAATTTTTAAATAAACACAATATTTTGTCAGCACAACAATTTGGTTTTAGAGAAGGTAAGTCGACTGAACATGCAATCACCCTACTTACAAAAAAAATTTACGAAGCTGTTGATAACTCTAAACCTTCGCTATGTTTATTCTTAGACTTAGCGAAGGCATTCGATACAATTAGCCACACGCTATTACTGCAAAACTTAGATGACATCGGTATTAGAGACACAGCACTCAAATTAATGCTTAGTTTCCTATCAAATAGGAAACAATGTGTAGAAATCGGTAACTATAGAAGTAATTTCACAACAATTGAATTTGGTGTACCACAAGGAACCATATTGGGCCCCATTTTGTTCATCATTTACCTTTACAATTTGTTTGAAATTAACTCGGAGGGTACCATCATTAGCTTTGCTGATGATACAGCAATTTTCTATGAAAGTGATACCTGGAACAACTTGCGGGAAAAGGTGCAGAATGACTTTGAAAATATAAAAGCATGGTTCGATAATAAGCTTCTCTCGCTGAATTTTGAAAAAACAGTGTTTGTACATTTTATCTCGTATAGTTGCTTCCTACCACACTTCAAATCCCTAGAAATAAAAGATGATCAACAGAATAGGTTTTTAATATCTTCTCAAACATGCCATAAATACCTAGGATTAATTATCGACTGTCATCTAAGATGGGACAAACAAGTAAACTATGTTACAGAGAAACTAAGAATACATATCTATCTTTTAAATTTCTGAAACAAGTACTAGATATTAAACACTTAAAAATAATTTACACGGCCCTTGTAGAGCCACACATTAAATATGGCATAATAGGATGGGGAGGCGTAATGAATGTACATTTAAATAAGTTAGAAATGACACAAAAAAGAATCCTTAAAATTATGTACAACAAAGATCATACCTATTTCACTGATAATTTATATAGAGAAGTGTCAATTATGGATCCACGTCAGCTATTCTTCTTCAGTCTGACCGTTGTTCAGTACTCTGAAAGTAAAAATATTCTACAACATGAATATAACACCAGACATAGAGGCAACCTAATACCTGTTAAACAAATATATAAAACAATTGGACAACGAGCCCATGTATTCTCAGCACCTAAGGCATTTAATTTTATACCTGAAACATTATAAAAATTATTAAATAAAAAATTATTTAGGAAATATGTAAAAAAATTTATAACAGAAACTCCCAGAATTGAAATACGCAAATTACTAGACTTAAAAAACACTTAAAAAAATGAATAAATGTGATACTTACCAAATTTTAGAAAACTATATGCCCTATCAACCGACCATATACTTCGAACATAAAACTGTAAATGAAAAAAAAAAAAAAAGATGCTACGAAATTGTTAGAAATTGAAAAATTAAACAGTACCTAAGATATGAAACAGAGTAGGATTGTCTATATTGCATTCTTATTATTTTATTTCTCAAATAGGATATCTTAAATGTATATTAATCTTTTTTTAATTATTGCATTAATTTGTAAAATTTTTTTTATGCCCCTTGTTACCGTCACATACAAGGTTAAATTGAACCTTCTGTGATTTGTTGTCATGTTTATTTGTATTTAGATGTAAGTGTTGTCTTATATTTATATTCTTATCTCAAATAAACAATATTATTATTATTATTATTATATACATTGATTTTAACTTTTTATAGTTCCTTGTTATTTGACAGCTAGTTGACAGCTACCAACTGTCAATATTGTCTATTTGACATTAGATCTGAATCCAGCAACCTCAAAAATATAAAGTTATGTATTTCAATAATGAAAATATGCGTTATAAAAATGTTATAAAATTACTCATATTAGTAACTTTTGATGGAGCTATGGAGCTAGGTAAGAACTAATTTTGAAAATATTTGTTTACTTGACAACCTCAAAAGAGTGAAAATCCGGAAAGTTGCATAACTCTTAGGATCGAGCATTAATGTAGACGTTTTTGGGTGCAAATTGTAGATTTTTATCTCCACTTATAACCCGAAAAGAAAATATTTGTTCTTTTTTTTAACTTTTTCTCTACTTTGATGTGAAATATTGCCATAAGTCTCATTCATTTGGTATGTACGCACGGAATCACTCTATGGAGTAATTCTTAATGGATTGTCTTAATTTCTTTTATCGTTTCATCTACTATCTGAATAGAGCCCTATTAGATTTCATAAGGATTTCTTGAATAGTTTAATTATTATACATAATTATCTAATATCCATTTTGGGATTATCTCCTTCGTTTTCGGCTGCTGCTGAATAAATGATAATGACATTAATTAAAATTAAAATAAGAAATCATTTGCTTATTTGTTTAACTTACTCTAAAAAACAGAATAATGAATTAGTCTAAAACTTTTACCCTGTTATTATTACGTATTTGTTAACTGAATATATTAATATGAAGCGCAAATATTAATAAATAAATAGTGTAGAAAATTAAAGTAGAAATTCTGAGATGTAGGTCAGTTTTCCATTCCTCAATGGATAATACTTTGCATTAAGTGACCATCTCTTCTGTCTTCAGTTTCATATACAGTATGTACGTACACATACATGGAATAGAATGCCGGTGGTAAGTCGAGATAAAAACCCTATCTGACATAATGAAACAATGGCATCCACAGCAGCATCAGGGTAAAAGAGTAATATATGTTTTTGTTAGGCTCAGTTGCTTATCAATATAGTTAAAATGAATTTTACTTTCTTAAAAGGATGTGGTTTATATTCCAAGTATATAGGGAAATCAAAACCAAGACCCTGCTACAGATAATGTGTTAATCAGTAAAATTGTGTGCTTATAAGTGAGTAGAGTTTAGTGGAAAGCGTAACCGCCCACCGTTGCTATAATTTATTTGTGTTTATATCTGTCTTTAACTCTCAGTGTAATTTTTGGTGTTCTATTCCGTGCCGGTTGCAATTAACCTGTGCACCACTGAACAAGCTTCTCTTTGAATACAGCAATACCTTGTATTTACTCATTTGTTTGTACACATGTTACATGTACAATATTACTTCTGATGAAATCTTATATATACAGAATATAGATAAAAAGGTCGAATTCTTAACAAGTAATATACCTAATTAATTTATTTTCGATTCATGCTCCTATAAAAACTGCTCGAGTTAATAAACTTCATGCCCCGTGGATGACAGATACGTTAAAATTATTTTGAAAGAACGCGACAGAGCTTTAAGAAAGTATGAACGCCACAAAAATGAGGAAAACTGGAGTAATTATAAAAATTTACGCAATTATGCTTTAGCGTCAATAAGGAGAGAGAAACTAGCATATTTAAACTTTCTTCAAAAGCAGAAAAACCAGAAGGAAATTTGGAGAGGTCTGAAAGTCCTAAATATTCGTTTTAAAAATGGTATAGAATTGCCACCTAACTTACAAAACCCCTCGGAGATTAATGAATTTTTATTTCAGTATTTACTAGAAATAACTCTACTCAGGCTGCAGATTTTTACAAAAATTCTAAGTTTAGCGAGAATTTAGTGTTTTCATTTATACCAACCGATATTAAAGAAATAAATGAGACCATGTCAACTTTCAAATCTAATGCCAGTGGTGTCGATAAAATGTCTCTAGAAATGGTTAAATTATGCTTTCCCGTTAATGCTCCATATTTAGTTCACATTTTTAACACATGTTTAGAAGAAGGGTATTTCCCGGCGAAGTGGAAAAACGCTCTTATTCGTCCGCTACCCAAAATAAATGATCCTAAAATAGTTTCTGATTTACGTCCCATTTAGTCTTTTACCTGTCTTGTCAAAAATGTTAGAGAAGGTTGTTCAACGTCAGATTACGACGTATTTGTCAGCAAACATGATGCTCTCCATGCATCAGTCTGATTTTCGCGCAGGACATAGTACAACCACAGTGTTATTAAACTTGCTTGAAAATATTTACAAGCCCGAGATAAAAAACTTGCGACAGTTCTCAAATCATTAGATTTCTCAAAAGCATTCGATACCATTGATCATAATTTACTATGCGATAAATTACAATATTACAGTTTTGATGAAAGAGCCATAAGAATTTTTAAGTCGTATTTATACGATCGCTATCAACGAGTAACTATCGCTCAACGAACATCCACTGCAAAACACGTTATTTCGGGCATACCACAAGGCTCAATTCTCGGTCCACTAGTATTTTTACTGTACACTGCAGATATTTCAAGTCAAATTCAGCATTCACATCTTCAATCGTATGCAGACGATACACAGGTGTTATACTCCTTTCATCCTTCTGAAACCCAATCTGCATCTCGTAAAATTAATGAAGACCTTCAGTCAATCAATACGTATGCTGCGAACACAAATTAAAATTAAATCCAAATAAAAGTGTAGCTATGCTATTTTGTTCTGATAATGATAGATAACTAAAGATTCAAAATACTAGGTATTGATTGTATTTGATGAAAAACTCAGAATTTATTCACACGTATCTAAGCTAATTCAAGGGCCTACATCAAAATCAAAGTTTTATATTCGAACAGATATATAATGAATTATAAACTAAGGAAAAATCTTTGTTAGTCACTGGTAATACCTATTTTTCATTATTACGACATTTTATATTTTCCATGTCTGGATACATTTACGCAAAATCGCATACAACGAGTACAAAATCTTTGCTGTCGGTTTGTATGCAACCTGAGGAAATTTTATCACGTATCTGACAAATTCTCACAACTTAAATGGGTTAAAAATGACGGAACAAACAAACCATCACTATTTAACTTTTATTCACAAACTTTTATTGACCTCCGTTCCAGTTTACCTTAGACAAAAACTTATACCTAGAAATTCTATACACAATATTAGTACTAGATTTCACACCAAACTTACATTCTCCAGCATACAACAACCATCTTTCAAAGGTCGTTTTCTTATAACGCTGTAAAATTTTACAATGGTATATCCGAAAATTTCAAATCGCTGTCACAGCATCAGTTTCGTATATCTATAAAAACATGTATTTTAATAGATAAGTAAATATAAATTGTAGCTACATATCAAATTAATTTAAGTACTAACTTCATATAAATTTCACATTAAAACTACCTAATTAACGTTTTTTTTTCTAATTTCTTTCAGTTATAAGATTAGTATAATATGTAGAATAAGTTTATTACTTACCGTCGTCCTCAAAATGCTCGGTTAAGTATAAGAGTAGCCTTTGGCTAAACTTCGCCGAGCAACCCCCCACCCCCCACCCCCCCAACATCTCTAAGATATTGTAAATACATTTTCTTTGTATTTCACTTACAAAAATAAAGACGATGTATTATTATTATTATTGTACGAGTTATTTTTTCGGATAATTCTTTATTTTAAAGTAACTTAAACTTGTGCATAAATTTATTGTTACAAAAATCTGTGCTGTAAAACTTTGGAGAATTGAATAATTACGTGGCTATTTATATTACTATTTCTTTATATTTTCTGTTTTAGTCCACTATGCCAACTCACCGCGTCACAGCTGAAGAAATGAGAGACCATCAAGTGACAGATTTTGATGAGATTAATAGTGGAGACGAACATCACATCATGAGATCCTCGTTAAGTCTAACCAAACCTTCTCTTCAACAAGACTGGATATTACTGGCTGCGGCCATAGACAGAATATCTTTTGTTTTTTATTGTTTATTATTTAGCATTCTTGCTATTGTGTATTCTCTGTAAGAACAAATCGTAAGCGTGTAACTATTTTCAGATGCTCTTCTAAGCAGGTAGTTCCTTTTTTGCACATATATGTATTGGTCGAACAGGCCAAAAACTTTACCTTATAAATTCTGTGTTAAGTGTAATTATTAATTTTTTGTTTTAATAAAACTCGTACCTACAGTTGAAATATTAATTCTGCAGAGATATCCAGAAACCTTTATCTAGACCAAACATGTTTTTAACTAACAAGTAAGTGTATATTGCCTTCAGTATCTTCAATAATGCAAAAGACAACATGCATCCAATTTCTATGTGTATAATAGGTTGAGCTCCCACGGCGCAAGTCTACTAGATAAATATACAGAGAGTAACAAATACATTGGGACAGTGGAATATCTCGAGAAATACATTTCTGACGAAAAAATAGGAAAACGCGTGTTCGATATTTTCAAATTCTAATCATTATCCATTGTTATAAATTTAAAAACCTAAATTGTAAAATCTACTCGAATGTAATGGCCATTGGCCAACCTTTCCGAACAAGAGGAGTATGCGATCGCCAAAGTTCGTACGCTGAAATAAGGACACTATTTAACGAAAATTATCGTGGTTCAAGCAATTCCATTTCAAAATCCACTGTCGAGCGTATGTGAGACGGAAATAGTGTAAAGCATCGTGATATTCCTAGTTCCATGCCCGCAGCAGTTATTTTTTGTAGTGGAAGCGTCACCTTAGCTCTAAGCTATATTTCGGTTATATTCGGTTTTTCTCGAGCGCCACCTTTACAATTTTTACTTGAGGTAAAGTTCTCACATTAGCCTTTTAACACAGCCTGTTGCAGTAGGGTTAGGATAGCTACAGCGAAGAAACGGTTATGTCCAGATTAGATTTTCACTCACGTTCAACAGTTAAACGCACATGTCGGTAAATAACAAAGTTTATTAAATATAATACAATTTACAAAACTATAAAGAAAATGGTCATGTACCAAAATGCTCCGGTGGAGTTCAATATAAATAATATCAAACTTAAAATATTTAATTTTATTTTATTTTACATAAAAAGAACTACGAAAACAAGGAACCAGGCAGTGAGAAGGTAGAAGGCTACTAATTACTACTATTATTTCGCAGAGCTTAAGCTGTGCGGACGTTGAAAGTAAGCAGTGGGCGGTAAAGCAGGCAGTGCAAATACCATAGTAAGCAAATATTTACAGTAATAAACATGCAAGTCTTCTTAATATTCTTACTTCGGTTCAACTATGAAATAGTAAAATTATTTTAAACACGATTACTACAAGTTTGCCCACCATTAAATTATTTAAAGTTATTTACTATCTACTGGTTGTTGTGCACACGGCTGAATCGGTAGGTGGTCGGATTGGTAATACTCAGGGAATGAATGATCCAAAATGTGTCTCTCATGAAAATTGCTTTGCTCTGCGTGATCAGCGCAGCGCCATTAGTGTTAATTTTTGTAATTATCTAAGTATTATAATTTCAAGAAATCTTTTCACAGCCTGATTTGTATATTCCCTGAATAAGGTAGAATCCTATATCGGTTAAGATATTTTAGTCTATGAGAAATATACTATTGTCAAAGATTAGGGAATTAAAACCTTTTATCTTTTAGCAATGGCGTCATTGACCGCAACATTTAAATTGGAGTTCTCGCGCAGTTGCCACAATGTGGCAATCAGGCGGAGAAGGTAACATTAGAAAGAGCGGCCAATAGTGATAAATGGACAACACTGTCCTGATAGAACGACCGAACTCAGCTGACTGTCAGTAGCCAAGGTCACTAAAAAACAGGTTGTTTTTTTAATATATGTCACATGAAGTATTTCTGTGTTTATATGTAAGGTGTTTATTTGGATATGATAGAATTGTACATTGAAAGAATAATTTTGAAACTTTTTTTTAGAAAATGAGGAAAAAACAGCCACACGCATCTGTCATCGAGGTCTATACGTGACGTAGCATTTCTCGATTTTAATGAGCCAACCGATCTTTTAGTAAGCTTGGTCAAATTCGTTTAATGCGTAACCGACAAATCTGGAAACCGTATCCGATGGATATCGTGTCCCTTTAAATTGGAGTAAACAACTGTCTTCGCCTATTTCGTCTTCTCCGTCTGACTGTCCTATCTTGTTAGTTCTCAAATCTTTGCTATTGTTGTTTACAGTACATTTAGGTTTCCCTAGATGTCGGCAATAATATAAAAATGAATTATTTGTTGGCCTTGTACCTAAAATATTTATCCAGGACACGGTTCTATCCTGTAAAACAAAATATTTGACGGTAAGCGGAGCAAGTAACGGAGGATAATACTTATTTAAATTACATTTCAGCATTGACAAAAAATACCGCTGCGTTATAATACTTACATATTTTTTCCCGTAGAATCCGAATATGCTACCCCACCCACACGGGAGGGATAGAGGCGGGTTCAGTTTAGCATAATTGGATTTCTCTCTTGAAAATATTAAACATATTTCTTCCTATTTTATTATAGGAAGTGTATTTCTCGAGATATTTCACCGTCCTGATATTTTTGTTACACGCTGTATATATTCCTGTAATGGACTGTACAAACTTTAAATTGAAAACAAAAGTTTGTTTGATTGTCCAGTAACCTTGTTATCAAAAAGGAGTTTACTACTTCTGCAGACCTCCAGGCCTTGGTAAAAAATCCAAAAAAACTACGAGATTTTTGCCTGTTTTCAGTTTTTGTCGATTTTGACCCCTAAGGCCTAGTTTGAAACTTTTTTAAAGTAGACTGAATTTACCAGATCTCTGTAGATCTAATAGTCTCTGAGACACAGCTTTCAAAGTTTGGCAAGTTACTCATATTTTTATTTTTTAATGTGAGGGTACAGAGCTCACTGCTTATCCTTGTGCCGATTCGCCGGTTGTATTGTCCTCACTCCCCAGTCTTTGAAGAAGAATCAGACGAAGAGGCGTTGGACAATCTCTTCTGGACTCAAGAAGAAGAAAAGAATATAACAAAGAGCAGCGACACAGACGACACGGATGACACGGACGACATTCCCGGACCCTCCAAGAGAGCTGAAGTTGTTTGAAAAATATGAGATCTGTTTATAACTAATTTTTAAAAATAATTTTCCTTCCTGTTTTCTGATATACTCAATATAATAGTACTATTTGCTTTTATTTTTTTAATTTTATTTCGCCCGGGTAAAATGAATTTTCTGAACCCCTATACCAACTACTAGTATAGTAGTAGTAGGTATTTCACAGATTTTTAAGTTAAAAATTGCTAAAAAAATAAATAAATAAAAAATATTTTTAAAAACAATGGTTTTCTTTTAAAACTTAACATTGTTACAGTCTATTTTCGTATCTGCACATTTACAATTTGAATATAGTAATATGTTAATATAGTATAACTGGTTGCCTACCGTTCGTGCTCCATGTGAGTCACGCACAGTGATGTTAGCAGCGAGTTGCTCGCAACGCATTGCTAGCAACGCACTGTAACTGTACCTAATTAGGAAGCGAGTTTCGAACGTCTCGATTATAACCTTTCAAGACCGTTATTATCAATTAAACCTATTGTTTTGTTAATGGAATTATGAAATACTGTATTATGTGTGGAATATAAACGTCATTAAGGGAGGTTTATCAGATTTGTGGGTTATGTTGTATAGTGTTCATTCGGAACGTACCCATGGACAAAGTTTTAGTCATTCTCAGATTTTGACAGAGGTTTCCGTCTGGGCCATTTTTGGGGATTTTTCCCGTTTGCCGGCTCGAAGAGAAGTTGTGTCACTGAGCACGTAGATAGCATTTTGTTAATTTGCTCCTTTAATGGGATTTAATGCTGTAGTGACAAATTAGCAGTATTTTATTTTGATATTTTTATTATTTTCTGTTGGGAAATACTGCTACGGAATTTTTTGGATAAATCAACTTGCTGGAAGCACGTGGCAAAGGAATTCTGAAAGCCCACTCAACATCTAAGGTATACCTCTGAAATCTCTTTAGAAAATAGATTTGTAATATTCGTTATTTCTTTATTGCATGGCTTTTTGTTCTTTTGGTTTTCTTGTTCTATTTGTACCTTTGTTCTTTTGGTCTCATTTTATCTTGGACTTTTACTGGCATCGCATCATGTATGTTTGACCCCACATCTTACCTGTTGGATTTGTACATCTGTATGTGAATTTGGTTTACTGAAACTTGGTTGGCAAGATATTTTGTGAATTTGGAATCCTGTGTGTACCGGTGAGACTCTCCTGCCTGGTTCCCTTGGAAGCTACGCTCCCCTGGTAGGCCTAGTGGTTACATTTTGAAACCTGCTGGAGGTAAGCGTCTTTGAATTACCTAACGAGGGACCTTATATCACATACCACCTTCTACGTGAGGCGTAGAGCCCGTCAGCTTTCTTACGGTAGACATTAAATGTAAATTATCAGTACATATTTTGCATATGACTAATTAAGTTTTAGTAGTTTTGAACACCACTCTTACAATTTTTTCAGTCAATTTAACCTATTGTCACTAAATAGTTCACATTATTTTGTTCATTTCGTGGTATTTTTAAGTATTTTAATGTAACCGTCTAAGCTAATATATTTTGGGGGTCATATTCTGCCTATTATTAGTTAAGATTTTATTAGTTTTAAGTTATCATATGTTTTGTGTTAGGTTAAGTGTGGGCCACACATCTAAGAATATCGATTGTGTGTAATGTTATCTCTGTGGTATTTGGCTGTAAGCGTACCTATATATAATTATTAAATCTGATATAGTAAGAAGCGTATTTGTTTTCACCAGCGTACATTTAAAGCCCCAATTTTGTCGAAGCCACTCCCCAGGTACTTGTCTAGTCGGCTGTGTGAGCCTCTTTAGCCACCAATTAAATGCAGAGAGGGGACTGCACGTAAAACATAAAAATTTTGTTCAGGGCACAGAGTGACCACCCTACCCTGCGATATTGCTGATATATCAGCCTCTAAAGTTAAATTTTTTTACATATTCCCCTTTTATCTGGGAGCCCTGCAACAACATTAAATGCCACACTCTTTGAGTTATTTACGAAAACAAGTGTCGAGGTACTAATTTTTCAATGCTATAATCGCAATTTTCAAATTGCCATAATTTGGAAATCATCAATTTCAATGAAGAATTATATACCATCTTGTTTTCTTACAATTTAATTTTCTATCAGATCCAGTGGTTAGGTGTTTATTTTCTCATCCGCCCTTCTAGAAGGGGTGGAAACCACATCAAAATAAAAATCTGACTTTGTGCGTTTCTAAAATTAATTTAAATTGAAAATACATTACAGAAGAAATCATGAAAATTCATTCACTGCGCGATAAAGCAAGATAAAAAGCTTCATTGATGCCACTATTGGCCATACCTTCGAACTAATACGAAATGGTACCCAACATTGGTTTCACTGAAGCCATAAGTAACTTGAAACTGAGAAAAGTTTTAGGTTACTATTGAGCTTATCTCATCTAAATATATTATATAGAAATGTACAGTTAATAATAATAATATACTTAGCAATAATAATAATTTGTGTGATTTATTTTCTTCCTATTACGACTTTCTACTTATCCGGAGATTTGGAAGGACCAGATATTGACGGTAATAGGGACCCCCCAAGACCATCAATTTACCGGACCCCAAAGAATTGAAAGTACCAAAAAATTGACTTACAAAAAATTTCAAGATGCACGGGACGGAAAACCGCTCCGCCCTACAAAATTTTCGAAAGTACCGCGAATTCGGTTCTTCGAAAGTACAACTAAGAGAATTGCACAGGGCGGAAAACCGCTCCTCCCGACAAAAATTTCGAAAGTACCACGAATTTATTTTTTCGAAAGTGCCATGAAGAGGATTGTACAAGACGGAATCCTCAGTCAGGATGTAGCGAGTAGCTATTTTAAATGTCAATGTTTAAGAAAAAATCAATGGGACGATTTTTCCAATAAAAATCAAAATCCACATTTAATTATTCTGAAAATGGTGGAGAATACTCCATGTTCGAACCACAAGAATGTCAGTAAAAAATAGTATTAAAAAATTCAAAATCGGAGATTCGATTCCGATGAACCCAAAATATCATTAATACAGGCCCAGACGGGAATCGCCATAGTATTCGCTCGACTAAATAGCTTCTTTAAGCATTCTGACAAAGATTACAAGCAATTCGAAAATTTCAGTGCAAAATTAAAAGCGAATAATTTTCAAAAAATTCGACATATATCTTACCAACATAACTAACTGGAAGTCTGAATCTTTTTGTACAGTCGATTGTTATAATTCTCTCGACGCTGGATGAGTTACGATCCTACGGAACGTAACAGCTTGCCAAGTGGTAGTGCTCTTTGATGTTTGCCTAATTCGATTTCTTATTGATCCACTACTTATAAGATTGGCGACCGACATGCGATTCTGTGGCGTGAGTCGGATAACTACTTACTACGGGTCACCTTTGATCCCGTCACGTTGTTGTACCTATCCGAATACTCATAGAATCCATCGACGGTCTTACTTATTAAGAGATGTTTCTGAGAAAGTGCTAATTATAAGATGTATTCAGTAGAAGTGCACCGCTCGGCATCAGATTACCACGGAGGGAGCCGACTGTAGCAATCACAGTAAGTATAATTTTGTCTATTTTCGTCTTGGGGTGTCTGAAGGGTAACTTGAAACCCCCTTGTGTGTTGATAGATATCGTAACGGCGACACGGCTCCGGTCTAATTAATATAAAATCCTTGTCGTGTCCATCAGACGCGCGATACTAGGTTTATCTACAGGTACAAGATCGGAAAATGAACAGACTTCCAGATATGGGCGGTTGCAAAGTCGACTTTGCACCCCCGATATCTGGAAAACTGTTAATTTGTCGACCTTGTGCCTATGAGAACTTTTGATCAACAAGGAATTGTCTACAATATACTGCGATTTCAGACGACTTAGCTAGGGGCCATTTTCCATAAGAATTGTGCGGAGTCCTTAAGGTTTGTTGTTAATTTAACGATGTTCCGGGTGGCGGAAAAGGGTGCAAACCCGGATTAATTATTTTTTTACCTCTACCAATATTTCCTCTAAAATTAAAAACTCGCAATTTTTTTCTAACTTTTCACTATAAAAGCCCTTGGTGACTATGACCTATTGGGATTTATTCCTAACTCTAAAACTCTTTGTTAAATATTTACAATTTTATGCAAGTAACTTTACCGAGGCCCTAGTATATTCTAATGTTAATTATTCTCTAGTACAGGTTTCAGCAAAAAGTGACATTTACCTTAAAATTAAAGAAATCCCCGAAAGAATGTTTCTCTAACATATTTTGAAGCTTTGTCAGAAATAATTTAATACATAATGTCAAGGGATAACCTTGAAGTACATTCTGGGTGTAAAGATTCTTATCATTTTGGAAAGGGTGTATAAAAATATCAGATATTTCAAAATATTGATTGCCACCAGAACAAATGTCCACGTACGTACATACATACATACACAAACACATACCTATTTTAAAAAATAGTTGAAAAATACTTTAGTGACCTTGAAACATAAAAATATGTTGAAAATGTTTATTTCGATTTTGGGGTCCATTACAATAACTTCCCTCTGTTAATAGCAATACAAATCTATCACTACTAAAGAATAAAAATAATAAAAGAAACTATTTTAAAGACTTGAGTTCCGTTGTGTAAAGAGTGTTTTAGTTTGTTTCTTTCCAGCGTAAGATAAAAACAACAGAACAGAATTGCTGTTACAGCGTCCTGGATTACGTAAACTGTGCCACAGTTAATTTTATTATTTTCTTGGATAATAAACTATTATTATTTTCTTTATCTTTATTATTATAATTATCATTATCATTACCATTATCATAATCATTATCATTATCATGTTCATTATCATTATTATTATTATTATAATTATGAATCTTTAATCACCGTTGTCTTTGTCAACTGGTTTCTCCGGGATAGACCGGGAGCATACCCTGCTCCATAGATCTATTCCATTTCGTGTTTCGCTAACCCTTTGCATGTAGTAACCTACGGATAATATATGCTGTTCCTAGGAGCTCACTTTTCTGCAAACTCGTTTTATAGTTTTGACCTGGTACCTTATTTAAATATTTCTCCAGTTTGTTTGTGACAGTTTCAGTGGCCCCGATTGCTCTCGGTATTACTGTAGATGAAACTCCCCACATTTGTCCTATTTCCATATTAAGGTCAACCACTTGGCATAGCCACGTCGATAATCAGCGCTATTTTTTCTGCTCTGTTTTTTATCAGGATCTCCGGTTTATTCGCCCTTATCTCTCTGTCAGTTATAATCGGTTGATTTCACATCAGTACTATAACATTTTTTTTTCGGTGACTGATTTGGGATCATGTTCATTCCAGCGTTCACCTACTGGGAGGCCCATTTCTTTGCAAATGTTGTAGTGCAAGTTTTTGCAGACTTGATCTTACATATTCGTTCTTTGCCAATATTGGACAGCCAGATATTACATGTTCGATAGTTTCCTCGAATAACCCGCATAGTCTGTAAGCACTGTATCTATTTTGCTTTTGTATGTTTCTTATGTGATATATTGTAGTTAATGCTTGATCCTGTGTGGCGGTAATTAATTGTACTTTCAGTTGCATCTTTCAAATCCCGTTTTCTTAACCATTCATAGCTGCCTTCTTTATTAATAAGAGGGTTATCAATCAGTTTTGGGTATCGACCATCTTTCCAACAATTTTCAATTTTGGTTCACAGTAGGTTTTTGATTTTAGAGCAAAATTTGTCATTGTCTTGTAAATCATTTACATTTACCTCTCTTAGGGTTCGCGTTCCTATTTTGATAATTGAAAATATTATTATAGTAATAGTAATAGTAATAGTAATTTATTAACCATTCCAGATACATAGTATATATGGCAAGTCAAATGGTACAATTTTATACAATAATATAAAACAATATTACACATAAAAAACAATATAAAAAAATATTATATATATATAAGAATATTACACATAAAGTACATAGATACACATATATTATATATCACACATGCATTTGTACTATATAGATCAAACGTAATAAAACAAACAAATTTCCTTTAAACATATATTATGATCCTTTCAGTTCCCTATTTAAAAAATCCTGTATACTATAAAAACCGCCCTTGAGTAGCAAGTTTTTTGTCTCGGTTTTATAATTTTTGTATATTTTTATTTTTCTTATGTTTTCAGGTAGACTATTATATAGAGTAATGCAATTATAATGAGGGGAGTGTTTAAATTTAGTTGTATTATGTCTAGGTATGTCAAGCAGTTCCACATGACGCGTGTCATATGTATGGTATTGATTCCTTTTAATGAATAAGCTCATATTTTTCCTAACATACATCAGGCACTTGTATATAAATATAGAGGGCGTGGTTAGTATTTTTTCTTTTTTAAATATTTCTCTACAGCTTTCGTTATAGTTAAGCTTATATATTAGTCTTATTAATCGCTTTTGGCATATGAAGACTCTATCTTTATCTTTAGCATTCCCCCAACATATTATGTTGTAAGATATGTTGGAGTATGCTAGTGCATAATAAATGTTTAGCAGACCGGATTGATCTAGGCTATTTCTCATTTGTAATATTGCGAAGTAAGCTTTATTTAGTTGTCCACACACATAATGTATATGCTCCTCCCATGTTAATTTAGAGTCTAAATAAATGCCTAGTAGTTTGGTGGTTTTTGAGAGAGTAATCCCATCATCTGTGATCGCATCATGAGGTAAAGGCTTTTGGATATGAAAATGGATAAAAACTGTTTTTGCGTCATTTAGTATCAGTCTGTCCCTTTGGGACCATATGCTGATTTCTTGCATGTTTAGGTTTATTTGTGCATGGAGCTCCTCAAGGCTACCCGCATTTAGAGTAACCGTTAAGTCATCTGCAAATAAGGTTGCGTGGCCCACTGTTAGGTAGTTAGGTAAGTTGTTAATGTACAGTAAAAATAGAAGTGGTCCAAGTACTGAACCTTGAGGTACCCCAATATTTACATTATGTTCGTTGGAATTATAACCATTTATTTTAACTTTTATTGACCTGTTTTCCATATACGATATTATCCACGCCAGTATAGTCCCCCTTATACCAATACTGCTGAGTTTTTTTCCTAGTAAATTCTTATCAATAGTATCGAATGCTTGCGATAAATCAAACAAAAGAGAAATAACATACTTGCCTGTGTCTAGAGATTTATATACATGTTCAAGCAGATGACAACATGCAGTTTCAGTGGATTTGCCAGCTCGAAATCCATGTTGGGATATTGTTAATATTTTGTTTATTTCACAGAATGACACTATTCTGTTATACATGATTCTTTCAAACAGCTTTGATATGACACTTAATAGTGATATCTGCCTATAATTCTCAATGTCTTCGCCAGCACCTTTTTTGTGAACTGGTATGACAATAGCTAGTTTTAATGTATTGGGAAAATGTCCCTGTTCAATCGAGATATTAAATAAATATGTCAACTGATCAACAACATCCTCTCTTATGGCTTTTAACAAATCTGCGGTTAAGTTATCGAATCCAACTGATTTCTTATTTTTTAGGTGAATAATAGCTTCATTTACTTCCTCGGTGGTGATAGGTGGAAGAAGCATTTCGTTCTCCCTATATATAGAAGTGGTACATGGTAATGACAAATTGGAACCAAAGTGGTGATGTAATTTTTGTTGAGTATTTGTGGAAAAATGTTTTGCGAATTTATTGGTTAGGATATTATTATCTGAAATTAGCTCGTTATTGTCATATACTTTTATATTTTTATTACAGGTTTTTTCCCTGCCCAATTTGTCATTAATTATGTCCCATACTGCTTTTGTTTTATTGGATGCGTTATTTATTTTGTTTCTATTAAAATTTTGTATACTGGTTTCAATATTTTTTTTGTAATTGATTTTTTCAGATTTGTATAGCAATATAGACTCAGTACTTTGCAGGTTTGTCATCAACCAGTAGAGATTTTTTAAGTTGTTACTCTGTTGAATAAGTTCATTAGTTAGCCAACCTTTTTTGCAGTTTTTATTGTCATTGTCCTTTACTGTTATTTTTTTAATAGGACAACTAATATCGTAGCACCAGATAATGCTATCTATGAAGAAATCATAAGCATCATCCACATTTAATTGATACATTTCCTTCCAGTCCACCCGACTTACGTAGAAAACAAAATTTCTAATATTGTTGGTATTTAAGTTCCTTGTTTGAAATGTTGAATTTTTATTATTTTGTGTTGGTTCATTTTCATTTATATTTAATATGTGTGCAAAATGGTCCGCTATATTTGGGTTGGTGGTTGCTATAGTGTAAGTGTTAGAGGGTAGGTTAGTAACCATATAATCTATGGACGTAGAGCTGGTATGTCCATGAATATTGGTAAATATCCGTGTAGGATCAGTAGATGTTGTATTTAATTCGAAAGACGCAAATATATCTAATAATGTCTTAGTATCAAGGCATGTTTTCATTGAATCAATGTTGAAGTCACCACATAGTATCACCTTACTCGACATGTTATAGGCAATATTTAGAGCGAGTGTTATATTTAAAAAAAATATTTTTATATCACCATTTGGCGGTCTATAGGCAACAATTACCATATATTTTTTTTCGTTTATAGCAGTGATCGCTGCACATATTTCAATGTGCTGCTCAACTGATAATCGTTGTATTGTATCAACCTCATTATTATTTTTGTTACGGATGTTTTCTGGTGTGTCAGCAACAATCGGTTGAGTGAACAAGATTGATGTTGTTGATGCCTATGCTTCCAAGAACAATCTCACGATGTACGTCGCATCAACAATAACAGATTTCTGCATGTTCCGATATAGATACTCCGAGAGGGATTCTTTCAATTCTTTGGGTATCAATCCCATAGTTGATAAGATTACTGGGATGATCTTAATGGTGCGCATGTTCAACATCTGTGCTATCTCCCTCTTCAGGTTATCATATTTGTCTACCTTTTCCGCGTGGTTGAGTTCCAAATTATTGTTGCTAGCTATGGACACATCAATGAATGTAGTAGCTTTATGTATCTTATCTACAACTGTAATGTCAGGTCTATTGTGTCGGACTGTGATATCTGTTACTATTCCCAGTATACTTTAGCATAGTCATTTTCTACTACAGGCGGCCGTATATAGGCATAGTATCGCCGTTCATCTTCAAGTGGGATCTTGAGCATCCTAAGAATTTCCATGTACACTAACGCAGCTACCTTGTTGTGTCTCTCGAGATACTTAGTACTAGCTAGGGACGGACAGCTGTTCGATTGTTTCTTGGTGCTGGTTACACTTCCTGCAGTTGTCAGTTGGGATATCCTCTTTAATTATGTACTCTCTGTAGTTTCTGGTGATCACTACCTGATCCTGTATACTGACCATGAATCCTTCCGTCCGGGAACAGTTGGCCGCTCTTCAACCATTCTATCGAAGATGCCATATCTACGACCTGGTTTTGGAGGTCATATAAATCTTCCGTGGAGCTCCTTCGAACCCCACTTCTGTATTCGTTCGTCAGTTGTTATAACTGCAAATGGTTGGTGTACTCTAGCGTCTAAGTTTGAGAGGAGTGTAACCTAAGTCGGCTTGTAATATCATCCTATGTAGATCGGTGGTTCTGGAGTAGACGTATTCCCTAAGGCTGTCAATCTATTGGTGCCGTTACCACGTCTATAATTCCTCTACCTTCGTTCTCCCTAGGAAGCGTGACCCTTTCCATTGATGACCTTGGATGGTGCATACAGACTTTTGTAACTCTGTTCTGATCTGTCGGTTGATTGCTTCCAGATCAGGGCTTGGCCACTTTACAATGCCAAAGGAGTATTGCAGAACAGGCAGGGCATTGCTGTTGATTGCCTTTACTATATTTCTAGAGTTGAGCTTGGTCTTCAAGACGAAGCCTTTTGCGAAATTGATCTCTTAGTATTTGTCTAATTTTCCTACGCTCAACTTTATTAGTTTGGAGGATTCCTAGATATTTATACGGATTATCAGACATAACCTCGACGATAGTAGAGTCATCTAACTGTACAGGCTGTGATTCTCTCAGCTTTCCTCTATGGTGACTGTTTGGCATTTCTTGAAACCAAAGGTCATAGCAATATCTGAACTAAGTTCATGAGTCAGTTTCAGTACAGACTCCCGCTGATTTTTATTTGCAGCATATATTTTTAGGTCATCCATATAGAAGAGGTGGCTGATTACTTCCGTTTCTCTGCCTGATTTTATTGAAAATCCATATCCTGTTTCATTCAGGATTCGTGATATTGGGTTGAACGCTAGACAGAATCATACAGCAGATAGCGAGTCGCCCTGGAAAATGCCTCGCTTTATGTCAATGCGCTTAGTTATTATTATTACATAACATAACACGGAAAGAGCGCCAGCAAAATATCCACAGTCTCTCCTCGCATCCCGCGGGGTTACTGACTGTAGATTCCAGAATCATGTGTTCTAAGTAGACAAAGAGACCCCAAGATGACTGCCTTCTGCATTTGACCTGCCAACCAATCAGCAGATTTTTGACAGGCCGGTATGGTCTTCAATCCCGACAGCACCGTAGGCTTCGTACCACCGAGTACACCGATTATGAGGACGACCATTTTGATCGAGTAGCCTGGGTACAGCACTTGGAGCTCGCACCGGAGGTCACGGTATTTGGCCCGTTTTTCCTCCTCTTTCAAAGCGATGTTTGACTCAGCAGGTGCCGAGAACTCGATCACGAACATCACCTTGTTTTAATGGTAGAGGAGGACTATGCCAGGCTTGTTGGCTTGAATTATTATTACTATTATTATTATTTTTTCACAACTTACGTTGGTGGTGTAACTTCTGACTGATCCGGGGCCTCTAGAGGTCAACGTTTCCGTCAGTGGTTAGCATACGGCGAATAGTGGGGCACGTCGATAATATGACTTTTATGATTTTTGTGCCAAGGTAATTTTATTTTTATTATTATTATCATTATTTTTATTATGCAGTCTTAGGAGTTTTAAGTGGCGGACCCTTTATATACATAATGAATAAAAGATTTATACGTTTGTTTCTAATAGGGCTTCTGTTGGTCAATTGACCTTTGTCCATGATGTTGCGAGTGAGATTGACAAGAATGTCCACACCGGAAACATTTATCGAATAAAACACCGTCCCTTTACTTCGATCTTCAGGTTAATTTTAATTTAACACTGCATTTGTATATAGAGGTCAATAAAGAAAATGGCCCGCTTTAGGTCACTTTATGCGGTGTTTTTGTTTTGTGCCTGTGCCCCATACGTTGTCTATTCTGGATTTACTACAACAAGTAAGATTTGTTTAAATTTTATGCAACTGAAGCTTTTTCTTTACAAATGCAGCAGAAGTTGGTTAACTAGTATTTGTACAAATTCGAACTCAATATTCGTACCTACTTATTTTAAAGATTCCTTTACCTTCTTACACTTTAACACAACAGAAAACAGCTAAATAGAACGCATTGTAAATATCGGACAGTAGATTAAGCCGACTTAACTTTATGTATATTAAAACTTACTAATTAATAGTTGCATCTCTTTTATTTTAATGAAAATAATATAAGATACACAAGTGACACTTGGTAGGTAGGTTTTCTCATACTTTTATAATTAAATGTAAACATTCTAATGGAGTAATGGGGAACCAGTCCTTCACTTCGCACCTAGTGTATTCTAAATTAATAAACAATTTCATAGAATATTAATTGCTGATTGAAATATAAACATAATCTAACTAGATCTAAATTAAATTCCACTAAATACAAAGAAAGAAAGAGTGGGAAACTACGCTGTAATTTATAACAAATTTCTAGTCTTATTCATAAATGCTCGCCGAAATTGTTAAAAATGGGCGTAGCGGCTACCTTTTATTTAAAATATAATTTGTAATTAAAAAAATGTTTAGATGATCTACTTTTCCCAATGATTATTAAGAATAAGTTGATCCTACTACTTAATTAATTGTAATTCGTATTTAATCTGTATCTATTTGAGTAGATAATATTTTACAAGTGCCTGCAGACCGATTTTTAATAAATTTTAACCAAGTCGCGGCCTTTATGATTAAAATTAAAAATAAAAACTACCCTGACGATCAAAATTAACGCACCGCTCAATACTTACCATGGTTAAAGTTTAATTTTTTTCAGAATCATTGAATCGATTTTAATAATTCTTGTTTTGTTTTATTGTTAGCTCTTCTGGAATGTAAAACCATGCAGATTTTATGTATAAGTTATTTTTTCTTTAAATGCAAGGCCTGACAATAAAGCTATCTGGAACACTTCACGTTTCGCCAACCATGTTAGCATCTTCGGGAGATTACTGAATCATGTCACGATGATGCTAAGTAGTTGGTGAAACGTGCGTTGAGTGTGGGTATATACCCGCGTCTCACCAATCACGTTAGCATCGTAGAGAGATTATTAAAATTTAGTCATCTTCTGATGATGCTGAGGAGATTAGCGCAACGCACGTCGTTTGTTGGTATTCGAGTATTGTATTCAAAAGTGTTGGTGTTTATGTGTGTGGAACTACGTCTCCGGAGGTAAAGTTATGTTCCTATTTCAAGAATTGAAAACACCCTGTGGAAATCGTCAGCAGAAATATTTAAATTCATTAAATTCAGAGTATAATTGGTGTGTTCGTTGACAATTGTTTTATTTATATCCCAAATATTATTGTCATCTATCACAACTGTTTCATTATTTATTCTTCTTAGGTGTCCCACCTGCATATTTTTCACATAAATTACACTCATTTCTTCCTTTGCAGTAGCGTCAACTACCTACTAAATTTTACTGATCTCCGTGATATAGTTGTTTTTTTATAGCGCCGATAAAGAGATAGACAGACTGACGGACTCCAATTTTCATAATCTAGATAGTCTGAACTATGCAAATCTAAGGGAAATATCGGAGAGTGATTTTTTCACGATTATAATACTTCCCTTCGATAAAGCGAAGGAAGTAAAAAGTGCATAAAAAATCGGTAAAGGAATTTACACAGCTTTCCCCTTTATTTATACAGGAAGGTCACTCTACAAAATTATTAATTAAGAAACCCCATAGGAGAATAATAATCAGAATGTAGTTATCACCATTGCTACAAATAAAACCTGATAACTTAAAGAAATATACAGAGTGGTCGTCCGACAGAAAAAATAAATAATAAATGAATGGTGCTAAATGTGGAAAGTTTGCGTAAAAACCTTTATAAATTTCCATCATAGTTTATTCATTTCCTAGGATGACCACTCTGTACATTTTTCATTAAAAGAATAATATATGTCTTCCTTGCCAATTGTGTTAACTATATGACAAATGTTATTGCCATTTGTCACATTTTTCTCATTATTTGGTCAACCCTGTATATTATCTCCTTTTAAGGAAATTGTTTAAGGAATGTAGAAATGCCACAGTAAGTTTCAAACTTTAATTTATGTCCAAAATTTATTGATTGAAAGCATTAGGGCTTCCTAGAAAAGATACGAAAGGCTCCATACATAAATTAGTTTCCAAGCTATCAGCAAAAAACCATTTCAATTTTTAACCTTTAAGGGTGAATAGCTCCGAAAGGGAGCGCCTAGACAAAATATTATACTTTTAGTACATTTAGTATCATTTTAACCCAAACTACGTAGTATTGGGAGAAATAAAGGAACACCCTGTATTTTTTCGAAATCAAAATAATATATGAGTCATACTTCGGTATGCAGAATCCAAATATACAGGGTGATTCACGTAGGCCATTCATTAGAAGTTTTTCAACTTGCAGTTGGATTAAAAACTTGAAATTTGGTATGCAGCCATAATCGATCATGCCCGTTCTATCTAAAATATTTTCAGTCCTCCAACTATACAGGGTGTGCCAAAAATTGGTACCAACTTTCTTATTTTAAATGGAAACCTATATTTTTCTTTACATGGTTCGATTGGTCTTCTAATTCTGAGTTTAAAGAACCTAATTTATGTTAACTTATCTATTACAATTTTTGACATATGTCCAATTTTTTGAAAAAAATTGCCGCTGTAGTAGTTTACGAACAAATTTGTATCTCGCAAACCTTTCAAAATTATGAAACCAAATTTATGAAGCAGTTAGCTGGAAGTCCAGGCTAACTTTTGATGTCCCATCGGTGGTCCCATTTTGTACCATATGGGCGCAGTCGATTTTCAAATGTCGCAATTAAAAATTGTCAAAAAGTCAATTTTTTCAAATGGCACCTACTATTTTTTTTTACACCATTCGAAAGAAAATTGAATTTTAGGGTGAGTTACTTAAGCATTCCCTATACCTAACTTCACCCCATATCGAGTTATTCAATAAAAATCAAGAAATACCTTATCTTGCCGAGAGATTCCTTACTTCATCAAGTATGCCATGGAAACAAAAGACAGTTTTAATAATTTTTAAAGAAAAATATGGATTCTTATTTAATTACACACAACACCAACAAATTATTATAAACGAACAAGAACAATGTTGACGAAATTCTGACGTAAATGTTCAATGTGACCACCATATTTTTGTTCAAATATTCTATTATTCTACTTTCAACAGATTGCGTAGCACATCTTTGCGCCTACCATTTCTGACGCCAGAAATCAATGCAAAATTGAATTTTAGGGCCACTTTTATTAACATTGTATATGTCTATCTACAGTCGTTTTTGAGTTATTGGCATTTTTTGAAAAAAATATTGTTTTTTTTTCTCAATGCGTCAGAAATAGTAGACGCAAAGATGTGCTACGCAATCTGTTGAAAGTAGAATAATAGAATATTTGAACAAAAATATGGTGGTCACATTGAACATTTACGTCAGAATTTCGTCAACTTTGTTCTTGTTCGTTAATAATAATTTGTTGCTGGAAATTTTAGATAGAACGGGCATGATCGATTATGGCTGCATACCAAATTTCAAGTTTTTGATCCAACTGCAAGTTGAAAAACTTCTAATGAATGGCCCACGTGAATCACCCTGTATAGATTATCCCATTTAAAAATTTGATTTTCATGTAAGTTACATCGGTAATATTGGAAATTTTATCTCATATTACTACACCAAATTTGAAAATATTCATTTCGTTCATACAAAGGTTAACAAAGAAAGTCCCCATAGACTAGGCCATTCGGTATTCGAAGAATAGGTATTTTTTTGTTGTCTCAACTTTTTAGATATTGAGTATATGAAAGTTATTTGCTAAATAGATAAAATAGCATTTTTCATTTATTTACTAATTGCGTATTTTTAATATATGTCATTTATAAGGTAGTCGGAGAATGTGCAACAGAGAAAAGCTAAAGGGATGATTGAATCTATAGTTATTTCAAATACTTTTATTATATTTATATACTACTCGTAAATAAATGAAAATAATTCATTTTGGAAATGGCGGATGCGCCGACATTAATACCCTAGAAATTCTAATATATTGTTAATTTAAAAAGATATTTACTACATTTTAACAATCCAATCTTTCAATGTAAATTACTGGCTCTGTTCTCTAGACACCCACATTTTCTGCAAGAAAGATCTCTTCACATTTTGTTGATAGAGCTAGTTTTACTTCCACATGCACACACTGGAAGTGGAAATAGTACAGTGTGAACCTAAAGAAACGCACAGAATTCATATCTTTGGTATGTGTCAGTTTTCAAAAAAATCCTCGAACAGGTCGATTTTAATTTTGTAAATGCCACATTTTGTCACTATATCAAAATTTATGACGTCATTGGTTTTTGAGTTATGACGCCATTTTTTTTTAATGGAAACAGACATTTTTGTTTACTGTTTTTGGTGGTATATTCCTTTAGCTTTCTGGTGATATAAAAAAAAATATATTACCTGAGCCATTCTCTTGGAAAAATGACATTTTATGTAAAAATAACTTACCTTTCGCAAATTCACGAATAATGTTCCACTTTCTTATGGACTGATAAATCTTGTTGCCTACATTTTTGTTTTAACTAGCATGAAAACATTTGACATAAAAACAAAACAAAGAAAATGATAAAAAGACAATCACCTTAACAACAGAGAGATACAGGCCTTTTTGTGTAAAGTATCGATAACTTTTTTATTCCGTGTGGAACCTCAGTTTTGTGACACTTCTGAGACAGTGTAAAACTAGTGAATACAATAATACCACGTTTTAGTGAAAGAGAACGCGTGGAACTTTTGATGATGGTTGGATATGGTGGTGATAGGCTGAGAACTCATCAGGAAGCATGTGATGTATCCCGAAAAGCAAAGCAAATTTTTAGATCTACTGTAAGTAGATTGGTGGCTAGATATAATGAATCTGGCAGTGTAGCTGACCTCCCTCGATCTGGTCACCCTAGCACAAGCAACGTAACCAAATGAAATACTCTTCTAGAAAGTGAGGAAAACCACCATCTTTCGACAAGGCAGCTGGCTTTAAATCATAGTGTGAGTCAAACTTCTGTTGTACGTCTATTAGAAAAGAAAAATAACATCCATACAAAGTGCAATTAATCCATGAATTGAATGAGGACGGTCCAGATAGGCGCTTACAGTTTTGTGAACAGTTGATGACCTTGTGCGATGAAAACTCAAATTTTTTAAAGAACATTGTTTTTTCTGATGAAGCTACATTTTCTTTAAAGGGGACTGTACGTGTACATCGGCATAACTGTAGGTATTGGTTACGCGAAAATCCTCATTGGACTCAAGAAGCCCATACACAGCGACGAGGCAAAGTAGACGTGTTGGCAGGTATGATTGGTGATGGTTTATTGGGACCTTTTTTTTGAAAAAAATTTTACGGCCGCAAGATATTTACAGTTTTTGCTTGTTGAGTTAGTGCCAGCCTTAGCAGTTATGTTTCCAAACAATGAAAATGAAGATATTCCTGCTTAAAACGTCATTTTGGGATAGCAGTGCGTCAGTTTTTAGGCGACACTTTTACTGGAAGGTGGATAGGTTGCCGAGGCACGATTGAGTGGCCCCCGCGTTCATCGGATTTAACGCCCTTAGACTTTTTTATTTAGGGTTACTTAAAGTCAAGGGTGTATTTTAAGAGACCGGATACCATAGAAGAATTGAAAGACAGAGTTGGCTTGGAGATGAGACGAATTGCCCATAAGATGATTCAGAACAGCGTGCAAAGTTCTACACCCGTCTTCCAAATCGTTGGAGGGTTGCAAATTGAGCAATGGATATAATTTTTTTCTCACAATTACTTATGTAAGGTAAGGTATCAATTAATGAATTTTTTTTCCCAAAAGAATGGCTTAGGTAATATCAATTTTTTTCATATCACCAGAAAGCTAAAGGAATATACCACCAAAAACAGTAAACAAAAATGTCTGTTTCCGTTAAAAAATGTGATGACGTCATAACTCTTAACCAATGACGTCATAAATTTCGGTATAGTGACAAAATGTAGCATTTACAAAACTAAATTCGACCTGTTCGAGGATTTTATTGACAAATGACACATACCAAAGATACGAATTTTGTGCGTTTCTTTAAGTTCACACTGTATAGTAATGGTAAACAAAATTTAATTTTTTTGTTGTAGAAATCGGTTTAGAATATCATGAAACGTCGAGATTTTAAAATTGAGCGGAAAAAAAATTCTGTCTGTCGATCGGTCGGTCCTAACCTTTTTGTGCGCACATTTTCTCTAGAGCTGTTTGAGATATTGATTAGAGAGAACAATGTTAGAAAAGGACTTTTTCGGCCCACCCGTGGTAAAATGTGGAAGCCATTTCTTTTGTGTTGAGGTGCTGAAAATGAATCCATCACCCGCTTTAGCGAAAAATCTCGGGAACACACTAAGAAACACCTTTATTTGGGGGTGATATTGAAATTGATATTAGAACTTGCCACTAGAATTAGAACTATGACAGGTTTGGTGACGAGGTATTTCTTTTGCAATTAAGACGAACAGAAACTCTAAAAAGATGAAATCCACCATCTTTATTGGTGGGGATGGTTGTAAGAATATTTGGAAGTAATTACATTATAACCTGATAATAGTCATTTAACGAGGTAATGATTTATTAAAACACTTAGTTTGTTTCTACCACTGTATTTTACTATAAATTAACGCTACTATAGTTACGATACTTCAACATATCATCTTCAAAGCAACTCAAGTAAATAAAAAATGAATTCATTTACTTGAGTCGCTTTGAAGATGATACGTTGAAGTATCGAAACTATAGTAGCGTTAAGTTATAGTAAAATACAGTGGTAGAAACAAAATAAGTGTTTTTTAATAAATCATTATGATCGACTACCACAAAGTAACGGCTAAATCCATCAATTATTTAACGAGGTGTTTTGTTTTTTTTTTTAATAAATAAATAACCGTATATTAGATATTGTAACACACCGTTCTTATAGGTGGTGAAGGGTGAGAGGCGTTTCTCTCGCTTAAATAAAAAATTTTGCTTCTCTCTCTACATACCTAACAAAACTGAGTATTTTGTAAAAATTTCCTGCACCAAAGAAAAACTTTTTGTGGCAAGTTCTAATATCAATTTCTATGCCACCTCCTTACTGTCTTCTCGATGTTTTTAGCCAATTCGGATGATAGATTATAATAATAAAAAGGGGCTTTTCTGTCTGTCCGTGGAGACCATCTTTTTACTAATTTTGGAGTGCTGAACACGAATCTGTCAATATCACCCCTCAATAAGAGTTGTTTTTTAATGTGTTCCCGAGATTTTTTGCCTAACGAGTGACAGATTCGTTTTCACCACCTCAAAATTAGTCAAAATGACGGCTTCCGCACTATACCATAGATAGGCCAAAAAAGCCCTTTTTTAAAAAATTTTCTTTGTACACGTACTAGTTCAGGAATATTACGTTTTTATTCCGACAAAATTCATAAAGATTTGAAAATTGGTGGGTATGTTGGGAATAGCATAAGGATTACTAAACCAAAAAGTTCCCATCGCTAAATAGTGTGCTTCATCCCCCAGGACGTCCTTTCTACCCCCATTTTGAGTTTTTCTAGATTATCTCGGCAACGGTGTAATTTTCGACAAAAATTGTTTCTTGAAGAATTCTCTATCAAAAAGGTTTTTACCACTTTTTTCCTAAAATTAATAATAACGTGGGAAATATGGCGCAAACATAAGGGTTGGTTCCGACTAGCACTCTCTACAGTACGATCTACCTTAAAGTTAAACGTTTAACGCTTAAAATAGCAGTAGGCACTAATATTTACTTACAATTTTAATAAATATACAACTTCCACCCCCTCACCTCTATAAAAAGACCGTGTTGTACTTATTTCCACACCACCCTAGAGGTAAAGTATTTGGCGAGTTTTTTTTAAAGTGGTATCCCCTGTAGGCCTAATCCACTAATTATCAAATGTTAATTATAAATCTTGGTCGTCTTCCACAGATTCAACATTCAAGCATGATTGTCCATGGCAATGATAACACATTGTAGAGCAACGCAAGCCTGCTCTTCTGCAACTACACCTGTATTCGCACCCTAGTTTACATGAACATGAAATAAGCGTTAAAACAGATTCGGGAGCTGGTTCTTTTATAGTCATTATTGGGATTAATATAACGCCAACTTTTTTCCACCCCCAATCGGTAGCTTTGAGCGTCACGTTTTTCCATGTTTGAATTTGGTGAAAAACTCGATAACAGTGTTGCCGAGCGGCAGCAGAAGTTGGTGGAAGTTTTGACAACATAACAGTGTTGCTGGCTTTACCAACTAGTCTGTTAAAAGATATAAATCTGTATTCATCTAGACCTTTTTCGCTCTCCCATGTTTGCAATTTCTTCATGAGTAGCTTCCTCATTGTTGAAAGTTTGTACAATATGTTGTAAATCACTTCTTTTATTAAATACATTGGTTGCATTCACTTTCCCTTTGGAAAAAAACGCCGAGGTTGTGTCACAACCGCTGATGGCATGTACAAATAAAATAACGAATTATATGACTTGCGCTAATTACGGCCCTGATTTACCAACGTACTATTCGTTTGAGGAGAAATGGTCTAAAAACCTTTTTTGTATTGGGGTGAATACTATGTCGTAGGGGATGAAGCACACAATTTAGGGGTGGGAACTTTTCGGTTTATTATTACATATGCTAACTTTATGAATTTGGTCGGATATATCGCAATTTGGACCGTAATATTACTGAATTATACATATAATAACGAGATCTGGAGGTGGATTGCCTGGATTATATTTTGAGCTTAATCCGGTGAAGGGTTGGGGGATAAACAGAGGTAAATATGGAGAAATAAGCAAAAGCAAGCTGGTAAGATTCCAAAAACTTGGAATTTGGTGTACATACTAGAAACCAATGTGTCAATTTTTTTTACAATATTTACCAACCCCTACCATCACCCCCACTCCATTATTGAAGGGGTTAATAAAATAAAATTGAGATATTCACTTGAAATTTGACTTCTAGTAGTGACGGCGTGGGGCTAGCCATGCAGTGTGTGTCACTGGCTTGAGGCCGAAAGTGGAGCGCTCGACGGCTGCTATGAAAAATTAAAAACACTGAGAAATCATTGAAATAATAATGTGTTAACCATTTGAGGATTGGTGGGGGGATTAAAATTGGCAAATTGGCAAGCCAAGGTTGGAGTTTTTTAGTGTCTTGTGAGCCATAAGTTGGCTTGGCAGACGTATTTTTCAATTTTAACTATTTTTTGTGAAAATTTCAAGTTTTGGTTAATTTTTCGTCACTTTGATGGCAAATTTCTCAAGAACCGACCGATAAAAGTGTCTGCCACTACAGTACAGTACTGTACACAGTGTACACGCCAAAACAAACATTTTGCGCTAGATTTGGTTCAGTAAAAACTTTATTCCGATTCCGGCTACCTCGCATCGACCGGAAGTTTCGTCTGCCGGCGTAACTGGGATATGTGAAGTACATATACCAACTATACGGACAGATATAGGTAGCCATTTGATTAAAAAATAAATGTGACCCCCCCCCTATCCGCACACCACACCACACCAAAAATTTGTAGAGAGAAAAAAGTTGGCGACTAGCAGACGGTAACCTTTCATCGTCGAATTTGCACGCTATTTCACTGAGTATTGTGGAAAATGGATGAAAATTGGTATGTGTCGGAAGAAATTAGACAAGAAGCAAATGGAGTGTGTTTAAACTTTCCACCTAAGAAGTCCCAAGCTTTTTACGACAAGGAATTCAGCGAATAACGATTGAGCAAAACGCAGAGGTGTTACTGGTGTAAATGAAGAGTAATGCTGGCTTATTTTCTTAGCGTACAGAAAACGTGTGCAGCTTCTTCAGTGTGAGAAGCCAATGTCAGGATCAAGGTCAAGGGGGAGTCAATGCCTAAATGAACAAAGTCAAATTTTAAAAGTTAGTTAGAAATAGTTTGAAAAACATTTTTTCTAATTCTTTAGGACTTCCTGCCACATGTATTTTTTCCATTTTTTTAACCGGTGGTCGGGGCATCTGCAAAATATCACAATTAACTAGTATGTTACTGGAAATAACCTCTTCGCTATGACCTTTACGTCAAAGGATCAGTTAGAGGTTGCTTTTTTGACAGATAACACAAATAAGTATAAAAAATTGAAATTAAATATTTCACCGACATTTCGAAAATCTATCTGTTTACTTTTTAAGGCTTTTTTGAAAAACATTTTTTTCTGTGTATGATAAATACATATTGACAACCAAGTTGTACAGACATCTACGGAACAATTCGACAAGCATCTATCCTCACTCAATAATATTATCGCTGATTCTTTAATTTTTTCTTTTTTGCTATCCGCTTCTTTTGTTAAAATTATTGCCGAGTCCCAGTTTATTTTATGTCCGTTCTCTCAAGCGTGTTCGCAGATCTTGGACCTTTGAATTTAATTTTTTCTGATATAATTTTTGTGTTCACCCAATCTTACACTAAACGGTCTGGATGACTCACACACGTAATGTTTATTGCACTCACACGGAATACTATAGATGCAGTTTTTTGAATTTTGCTCGTGGCTCTTCGGTATCGTCTTTGTCAGAATAGATCTTAAAGTGTTGATTGTTTAAAATACCGTCCTAATATCAAATCTATCACCGATCCGGCGCAACTTTTCAGATAATCCGTATACATAAGGAATTAACGTTGTGTAACGTTTTTGTCGTACCTGATTGTTATTTTCAATACTGAATGAAGGTTTTATCGACAAAATCCTCAGGGTATTGGTTATTTATAAGAACTTCTTTTATAAACCGCTTCTCATTGTTTAGTATTTCATCATTAGAAGAAATGATTATGGCCCTATCATACAAACATTTTATAACACCCCTCTTAACGTGCATCGACTGATTTGAGTTGAAATTTAAATATCTGTTGGTATGTTTTCTATAAACACTTATTTCAATTGTACCATTGATCTTTTAATTAAAACACCTAAAAATGGTAACTCATTTTTAGTTTAATTTTCTAAAGTAAATTTAATAGAAGGTTCCTTATAATTTAAATGTTTTAAAAAATTATGTAGTAACTTAATACCGTGAAGCCAAATTGCAAAGATATCATCTACATATCTCCACCAGATAACTGGTTTGCATGCAGAATTTTGAACATGTCTAGTCTTAAAATCCTCCATAAACATATTGCTTAAAATCGGTAACAATGGAGAGCCCATTGCCATACCGAGATCCTGCTGATAGAAATCATTTTCCAATTGAAATTAAGTTGTTTTTCGACACATGGTTAAAAGTTCCATTATGGTATTTACACTCAATTTAGTTCTAGCTTCCAAATTATTTTCGTTTAGCAATTTGTCTTTGATTATTTTTAAAATTTGGTCTACTGGGACGTTAGTTAACAGACTAACTACGTCAAAACTAACCATCAGCTGTGTATTATGAATACTATTTTCATAAATTTTTTCGACAAAATGTTTACTATTTTTTATATACGAGTCAGTATTTCCAGGTAATGAATTAACAATTTTAAGAAAAAATTTTGCCAGATTGTGGCATGGTGAATTAATGGAACTACCAATTGGTCTTAACGGGACATTCTGTTTATGTATTTTTGGTAAGCCATAAAAATGAGGAGGCTTGCTATAGTACGGTGTAAGCTTCCGTCGTTTAAAATCATTAAATTTATTTTTGTATTTAAATAAAGTCTTATAAAGTTTGCCTAGTTGAGGGTTTTGTCGGTAAAACCTTCATAAATATTGAAAATAACAATCAGGTACGACAAAAACTTGAAGAATGTTACACAGCGTTAATTCCTTATGTATGCGGATTATCTGAAAAGTTGTGCTATATCGGTGTTAGATTTGATATTAGGATAACAATCAGGTACGACAAAAACCTGAAGAACGTTACACAGCGTTAATTCCTTATGTATGCGGATTATCTGAAAAGTTGTGCTATATCGGTGTTAGATTTGATATTAGGACGGTATCTTAAATAAGCAACACTTTAAGATCTAAGAAAAATTATATCAGAAAAACTGAAATGCGAACACGTCTGGGAGAACGGACACAGAGTAAACTGGGACTCGAAAAAAAATTTAACAAAAGAGGCGGATAGCAGTAAAATAAAAATTGAAGAATCAGAGATAATATTATTAAATATGGATAGATGCATCTCGAATTATTTCGTAGATGTATGTACAACCTGGTTGCCAATGTTAAAAGATGAACTTCACAAACTTAACGTTGTATAAAATTAGAAAACTGTTAACTATACCAACAGTTCTATGTAAATAGTAAGTAACTATGGATATTGAATATAACAAACAGAGCTGTGTATTTATCATATACAGCAAAAAAGATTTTTCAAAAAAGCCTTGAAAAATTAAACAGGTATTAGATTTTCGAAACGTCGAAATATTTAATTTCAATTTTTTATACTTATCTGTGTTATTTGTCAAAAAAGCAACCTCTAACCGATCCTTTGACGTAAAAGTCACAGGCGTAGAGGTTATTTCCTAGTACCATACTGGTTAATTGTGATACTTTGTAGATTCTCCGAGCAACGGTTAAAAAGAAAAAAAATACATGTGGCAGGAAGTCCCAAAGAATTAGAAACAATTAATGCCACAAATAACATTTAGACATTAGTTTAGCAAACAGTTAAGTAATAATTATGTGAATATAGTGTTGTGTTATTTGGATTTGCTCTATTTTAGTTATCAACCCCCAAATAACCTTGAAGTCCCACACCAACTTTAAAGGTATTATAAAAGTATTGATATTTGTAAATATGAAAAACTGATTACTTATTAAAATAGTGAATCAAGAACATACAAATTAATAAAAACTATTTTTAAATTCTTTCACCAGTGTATAATACATTCTATTTCTAAAATCATCCATACTATAAGTTAAAAAGTACATAATTATACCTATTAACATTAGCCCTCGTGTTTTATATTTGCAACAAATTGGCAGTTTGCTAAAATATCAGCAAGCACATTTTGAAAATATTTAATTTAATGAAATGATAACTTCTATGTTGTTATCTGCAAAATTCTTACTTTACATATGTATGGATTGTTATTGTATGTTATCATTTTTAGAGACGGGACCAAAGCCGATTTGGAATTCCACACATACTGATAAGTTGCGGCATGATCTTCTGCTCAATTATGATAAATTCGCAAGGCCGACACAGCACTATAACACAACATTTGTCCAATTCGAAATGACCATACGACATATTGAAGTTAATGAATTTAAATCTTCGTTAACAGTTAATAGCTGGATCCATTTGGTGAGTATCTATGCACATAATAGAAACGGTGAACTTAGATAATAGAGTCATAGTGGTAGACATTTATCGTGGTAATTCTGTACCGCAAAAAGACTAATTGTCGTGAGTGCGCTCATCAAAATTGTTACTCATGAATCAAAAACATCGTACAAATGTAGGTGAGATTTAATTTCTAGTTAACTTTGACTTCCTGAATACGAAAATAAAATTTATTTTTCACTAGTGACCAATACAGTGGCCAAATTTCATATTGTCACGACCACTGGAATGGTCATTACAGGGGCCATTTGGTTTTACTAGAGGTTAGGTTGTCAGAAATTAACAAAGGCGGATGAAAAACAATGTGATATTTATTTTTGGCACACACAACATAACAATAATGGTTACAGTAGGAATCCCGTTGTACTGATTATTCAATTTATATAACTAGCAACTGTTTATTTTGCAAAGATTTAAACAATGTCAATGTCTTGTTTATATATACTTGTGTTCTGTTATTAAACAATTCTAATAATCGACATTGACTTTGTTTTTTGTTTTCAAATCTTATAGATGGACTAGGGCCTAACATGCTTGTTTATATAAGCATTTGCTACGTTCCGGGATTTAAATGATTAATAATATTTCTTACGTGACAATATTAATATGGAACAATAAATATTTCGTACATAATCATGTAGAGTATGGTTTCCTACTATTTGTTGTTGCCTGAACAACAATTTGGATCTGCTATCTTCTGCTAGACTAAGTTAACAAATCGAGTTGATTTTAATTAAAAATATAATCTATATACATATATTGCTTATGACACTTTGCTTAATGCGAAGCTAGGTCCATGTGTCCTAGATCTGACAAAAATTATCTACTAGTACTATCTCGAAATTCCTTCTTGTCCTGTCCTCGTCTTTTCCAATGTTAGTTACCTTATGCTTCTATACTTTCATTTTCTACATATAAAACAAGTAGGGTGAAAAGTATTAGAGGTTCAGTCTAGTTTCTAGAAGTACCAGGAGAGATAATAATTTGCTGTGATTCGGCTACATCAGAAGTTAGGTGCGGCCTCTTTTCTAGCTCTATTGATAACATGATTTATGCTATTTGGCATTGTTACGTTGAGTCAATACCATCACTATCATTAAGAGTATCTAGATTTCATTGACCTAGAAACTCATCTATAGATTCAAGCTACAACATTTTTGTAGCCAGAGTTGAGTATTAGTAGATTTTTTAAATTATTTTCTGGGCCGGCTAAAATCACATTAATAGCACAAATAATAATTACACGAGCAAAAAACTTGAAAGTGGTACAACCAAGTCGCTTAATATACACATACCACCAATATCTACAAATAAAAAGAAATTACAATGCCATAAAATGAAAAAATAATTTGTTAAAATTGTCTCCAAAACCATTTGATAGCAAAATGTTGTTTAGCATTTCTCAAAGAAATAATGGAGTACGCTAAGTATTGGTATATAGATAGATGTCACGCTAAATAATTCATTTTTCAAGGTGATAATGATGATACCTTAAAATTGTTGAATTATCCATTTGTTACCGATGGCGGCCACTGCTAGCGTCCCGTGACATCCTCACTTACCTCAAGGTGCCACGATATATGTTGCTCTATATTTCTTATATTTTCATTCACTTTTATAGTAATAAATTCAGCATCCTTGCCAGTTATATTATCAGAGCATCATTAGCAAATAAATACAATTTACATGTTCTTATCATATTATTTATGTACAATAGGAATAAAACAGGCCCCAGAATATTATCCTGGGGTACACCAATTTCATTAATTAATCAATTAATTCTTGTAACGTATGATTATTCATTTTAACTTTTTGTTTTCGGTTGAATGGATATGACTGAAATCACTCATGTACAGCACCACCTACCCTATATAATTTTAGTTTTTGCTTACGATCTCGAACGCCCTCTTGTGATCGATCTAAAAAGACTGCTAAAATTATTTCGCCTCTGTCTAAAACCGCATGCAAAGATATAATTATGGAGTGCACTGCAGTTTCACATGAATGAAGATTAGAAAATTTTTCAAGATTTAGCCGATCTAATTTGTTCTAGTGGCAATCGATACTTTGAAATATCAGATGTTTTTATTGAGCCTTCCCAAATTTGTTTAGGACATTACACTCGGCATATTTATATAAATAGAATGGAATAAAATAAAATAAAATGCCTTCTTATCTGTGTCATTATTATTATAATAATAATAATAATAATAATAATTTATTAACCATCTTTTTGATACATAATATGTATATATGGTACGTCAGCTGATAAGTAATATGTATATATATAATTTAATAAAGATAAAAAACAGAATGCATATTGGTACACGCACAGTTAAATAAATTAGACTATCACAATAACAATAATAAAAATACAAGTTTAACCTGATATTAAAAAGAAGAAATCTATATGACATAATATGCTAAAAAAAAAATGTTTAACATATAAGGTCTAAGAAAAAAGAAGGGAAAAAAAATGTAATTACAATGTGTCATCAAGATATTCTTTTAGTGAGTAGTAAGATTTGTCTAACAGTAAACATTTTATAGTTGCTTTATATTTATTTTTATTTAGCGTTTTATAACTATTAGGCAACTTGTTGTAAACAATTATTGCTAGATATTTTGGACTCCTCTCATATACAGTTAAATTATGTATGGGTATTTCTAGGGTCAAATTATTTCTAGTATTGTAGGAGTGATTGTTATTTAATGTATTGACACTACTTAATTCAGACTTAGCGTAAAGTAGTAACTGATAAATTAGCACACAGGGTAGAGGTAGTACACCAAGTTCTTTAAAAATTTCTCTACAACTTGTCCTTTTACTTACTCCTACAATGTACCTAATAGCTTTTTTTTGAAATCGGAAAACCCGTATACTTTCATGTGAAACACCCCATGCTATAATGCCGTAAGATATCACTGAATGAAAATGAGCAAAATAATACATTAACAATACAGACCTGTCAATTACTTTTTGTAACTGATGTATAACATAACATACTGGTGCAATTTTTTTACATGTTGCATCTATATGGGAGGACCAAGTACAATTGTCAGATAAGTGGATACCTAAAAATTTTATATTATTATCTTGCCTAAGCGTGCCGCTATTTGTTCTAATTAACAAACTATGATCGAGTGTTTTATTTTTTGACAGGTTAAATCTTAAAACTGATGATTTTTTATTATTTAGTATTAAATCATTTTGTGTAAACCAGGTGTGTGCTTCTTGAAGTTGTTGACTGGCTCTATTAACAAGTGAATACACATTTTTTTCACTAACAAGAATGGTGGTATCATCAGCATACATAATGGAGTTTGGTAGACAAAAATCATTTACATAAATTATGTATAGCAAAGGACCTAAAATGGACCCTTGTGGTACTCCAATGGTTGAAGATAATATTTTAGATTTATGATTGCTGATTTCAACATATTGCATCCGATTTTGCAGATAACTAGTAAACCACATATGAGGTATTCCTCGTACACCATATTTTTCTAGTTTCTCTAGAAGAATTCTATGATTTACGAGGTCAAATGCTTTGCTTAAATCAACAAAGATACCGGCTGTTTTTTTCTTTTCATCCAGATTTTTGTATAAACCATTAAGAAACTGAATAATGGCATTTACGGTTGACAAACCTTTACGAAAACCGAATTGCGAGTAGTTAAATAAACCACATTTGTCAAAAAAGTTATAATACGTAGCGATACGTATTTTTCAAAAATTTTTGAAAAGGAGCTTAATAACGATATGGGCCTATAATTTTCAATATTTGTCTTGTCACCGGACTTATACAATGGTATAACCTTTGCGATTTTTAATTTTTCGGGAAAGATGCCTTCATTAAGTGAGCAATTTATTAATTCAGTTAATGGTTTACTAATTAGATGCATACACTTTTTTAGTAGGTTTGTGCTTATACTGTCATCTCCCGATGTATTGGAATTTTTCAGATTTTTTATGATATCCAGAATATCATGTTCATTGGCAGGTTCGAAGTAAAGTGAATTAGGGTTATTTCTGAAGGACAAATTCGGTTGATTATTTTTTAGTATGTTTGTGTTTGACAGAGCTGTTGGTGTTTTATTAAAGAAGTTGTTGTACTGATTAGAAATGTATTCAGGATTACTAACTATTGAATTTTCAGAGTTTTTGAGATTATATTCTCTAATAATGTTGTGCTTTGTTGGATTAATAATGCTCCAAGCCGTCTTTGATTTGTTATTAGAGTTTATTAGAAGTGAGTCATTGTACATTTTTTTTGCCCTAATTAACAATTTTTTGTAAATATTCTTGTATCTTTTATAAAATACTTTTACTTCATCATCTCCTGTTAATGTAAGTTTATACAGTTTTTTTAACCGCCGTCCAGAGATTACCAGACCAGGTGTGATCCATTTGTTCTTCCTTTGTTGTTTTACTTTTAAATGACTAATACTTTTGAGTGGGAAGGCTATCTCAAAATGGTGCAGAAAAGTATCCATGAAGATATTAAATTTTTCATTAGCATTATGTGTGTGCATTATGTATTGATATTCATATCATGGCGGGAAGTTGGCCGTGTACACCTCAAATTGCACTTAATTACTAATGCCATCTGAGTCTCAACACACGGCCGACTAATGTGACACTCAGAGTCACACCCACCCCACAGTTAATTAAAAATGTTGTAACTAAGCTTGTTATCTTTGTACCTGACTTATGCAAACAATAGGGAATTATTGGACGCGCAATAAGGACAAGCAGTATTAAAGTAAGCGTTATTTTGATATGTACGCCTGCGCAGTTTGAACCGCAAATAAGGGATCCCTGATCCTTTATTAAGGATAGTGCTTGTCCTTATTTGTGAAGAAATACTGCAATGCTTTAAATTTACAGTATTTTGACATTTGGCAACTTTCAATAACACATAGCTAATATAACCTGTAAGTATCTGATCTGATTCCATATTGAATTTTAATACAACAGTACACACGCACCAGAGCACAAAAGATAGAAAAAAAAAATATATTAAAATCATTTATTTATTAATTTTGTAAGGTTAGGGAATGAGCATGAGAATTGCACAGAAATAATGATACGAAAACGAAGCAGGTGTTCCAATAACTAACATTTCGCTGAAAAAAACCGCTGCCTAAGGAATCACTACTTCCACATCCAGATTATTCGTCCAAGTCACTTTAAAGGAAACATCTTGACTATATTTGCACTCTAGTATGTGGAAATTATTGGTCATAGAATTTTAATAATATTTGGGGTAGATGTCATAGAAAAGTTTGAGGAGTTGGTTTCTACCATATACGTTAAAAATGAAGTTTCTAGTTTACCGTACTTATTTTCCACTGTTTAAAAATGAATTATTATTTGTTTGCTTATAATTGTATTGAAACATTCTTTATAGGATTTTGCAAACAGCAGAAAAATTAACTATCTATAAAAGAAAAACTTTGTGTAGAAATATTAATGAAATCATTGCTTTCTTTCGATAACCTGAATTCTGGTTATGCTAGCAAGTTAAAATCCTAAAATGAATTTGTCTAATTTCTTATTTGACAATTCTCATTCTAACACTAGCATCCACACAGTCCCCTACGGCCATGCAGATTAAACTAGTATCCACATAACCCCCTACGATTATGAAGATTCAGTTAAAAATGAGAACAAAGACCTAAAATGAATTTATTTATCTACCTTGTCTTAAAAAAATTTTTTTCATTCCAATGGATTAGTTAATTTTTCTGCTGTTTGCAAAATCCTATAAAGAATGTTTCAATACAATTATAAGCAAACAAATAATAATTCATTTTTAAACATGCATAGAGTATATAGGCTCCAATACTAGTTAGCTAATAGATAGGTGAGGTTGTTTTTATCAGTCAATGTCAAATATAATCATTTCACACTTATTCATAGAAATTGTCTTGGTTTTGCATGAAACATCTTTATGAATGGCTTTATGTCTTTCTGATGAGCTCCAGAATAAGGGCGAAAAACGTTTCAAAGGCTAAGCATTTCCAGGAAACAGAATGATAGATTTCATGAAAATGTAATCCATTGGAATGAAAAAAATTTTTTTTAAGACAAGGTAGATAAATAAATTCATTTTAGGTCTTTGTTCTCATTTTTAACTGAATCTTCATAATCGTAGGGGGTTATGTGGATACTAGTTTAATCTGCATGGCCGTAGGGGACTGTGTGGATGCTAGTGTTAGAATGAGAATTGTCAAATAAGAAATTAGACAAATTCATTTTAGGATTTTAACTTGCTAGCATAACCAGAATTCAGGTTATTGAAAGAAAGCAATGATTTCATTAATATTTCTACACAAAGTTTTTCTTTTATAGATAGTTAATTTTTCTGCTGTTTGCAAAATCCTATAAAGAATGTTTCAATACAATTATTTTCCACTATTTACAACCTACCACCTCAATGGAGTCATCTCAATCAGATGTCACTACAATACATACGTGTACTAACTTTCAAGTGAATATCTCAATTTGATGTTATCAATCCCATTAATAATGAAGCGGAGGTGGTAGAGTTTGAAAAATATTAGAAAGAAATCTGAGGCCTTGGTTTCTAGTATATACACCGAATCCCAAATTTCTGTAGTCTTACCAGCTTGCTTTACTGATTTTCCCCTATTTGCCCCTATTTAACCCCCAACCCTTCAACGGCATCATCTCAAATTATGATCTAGTTTCAGACGTCGTTATAATACATACGTGTACCAAATTTCAAATGAATATCTCAATTTTATTTTATCAACCCTTTTCATATTGGAGTAGGGGTGGTTGGGTTGAAAAATATTATAAGAAAATCTGACGCTGTGGCTTCTAGTACATACACCGAATTTCAAGTTTCTGTTGTCTTACCAACTTTTTACTTATATTCCTCTATTTACCCCAAATTAACCCCCAACCCTTCAACGGAATCATCTCAAAATATAAACTAATTCCAGACGTCGTTATAATACATACGTGTACGAAATTTCAAATGAATATCTCAACTTTATTTTGTCAACCCCATTAATGGGGTAGGGGTGGTGGGGGGGGGGGGTTGAAAAATATTATAAAAAAATCTGAGGCCTTAACTTCTTGTACATACACCGAATTTCAAGTTTCTGTACTCATACCAGCTTGCTTTACTTATTTCCCCCTATTGACCCCTAAATAACCCCCAACCCTTCAACGGAATCATCTCAAAGTATAATCTAGTTCCAGATGTCGTTATAATTCATACGTGTACCAAATTTCAAATGAATATCTCGATTTTATTTTATCAACCCTTTTAATAATGAAGTAGGGGTGGTGGGGGTTGAAAAATATTATAAATAATCTGAGACCTTGGCTTCTAGTACATACACCGAATTTCAAGTTTCTGTAGTCTTACCAGCTTGCTTTATTTATTTTCCCCTATTTACCCCTATTTAACCCCCAACCCTTCAACGGAATTATATCAAAATATAATCTAGTTCCAGATACATACGTGTAGAAAATTTCAAATGAATGTCTCAATTTTATTTTATCAACCCTTTTCAAATTGGAGTAGGGGTGGTGGGGGTTGAAAAATATTATTAAAAAATTTGACGCTTTGGCTTCTAGTACATACACCGAATTTCAAGTTTCTGTACTCTTACCAACTTGTTTTACGTATATTCCTCTATTTACCCCAAATTAACCCCCAACCCTTCAACGGAATCATCCCAAAATATAATCTAATTCTAGACATCGTTATAATACATACGTGTACGAAATTTCAAATGAATATCTCAACTTTATTTTTTCAACCCCTTTAATGGGGTAGGGGTGGTGGGGGGTTGAAAAATATTATAAAAAAATCTGAGGCCTTAACTTCTAGTACATACACCGAATTTCAAGTTTCTGTACTCTTACAAGCTTGCTTTACTTATTTACCCCTATTTAACCCCCAACCCTTCACCGGATTTCCTCAAAAAACAATCCAGTTCCAGATCTCGTTATAATATATACGTGTACAAAATTTCAAGTCAATATCTTAAACCGTTCCGGAGAAAGCGTGCGGACAAAAAAAAAAGTTACAGACAGACAGACCGACAGACAGACCGACAGACCGACAGACAGACCGACAGACAGACAGAAAATTTTTTTTTCGCTCAAATTTAAAATCTTGACGTTTCATGACATTCTAAACCTATTTCACGAATAAAAATTTTTGAAAATTTTTTTGCGATTACTATACTTCCAATCCACTACGTGGATGTTGAAGTAATAAGGATGATGTACTAATAAAATAAGGTAGCCCCTTAATACTGCATGGCAGTATTTGAAACTTCCAATAATTCTCTATTATTATATTATCACACACAATAGTTTACTCTATTATACTTTATAAGTTTCACTTATTCAGGTATCGATGTTTGTTTTAGGAATGGACAGATGAAAAGTTAAAGTGGAATGAATCAGATTATGGTGGATTGAATATATTGCATTTAGCTGAACATGAATTATGGCAACCGGATATTTATTTATATAACGGGTATTTTTACCATTTTTACTAAAAATATGTTTTAGAAACGCCTATTTTATTAATGATCTAATCATAGATTAGAAGCAAAAAGAGAATGAATTTGTGTGTTTGTAATAATGGCAAAATTTGCTTATACCGTTGATTACATTTGAACGCCGATTGCGATAATAGGCTGAGAATTATCCGAGTCCATGGGACACTTTTTACATAAAATATTATGGGTGCCATTCTTATTCCCTTCTTTCCCTCGAATGACGGTTTGAAAGAAAAATGAGAGAAACTTTAATCAAGTCTAGAGGTTCTATCCACCAATCAGGTGAGAACTCTGCTGAACCTTATTTCTAGAAAAGTGTGCATTGTATCTCATTTCATCAAGTATTTTTGTAGATAATTCCGCTTCAATCGTAATAGAAGATAATGCATAAAATCTGAAATTAAAGAACGTTATGATTTAAAATATTAAAAAAAGTACTGTAACTATGGACCCTTTACAAGATGGAGTCTGAGCATTTGCACCAATATTTAATATTGTAATAGTAAACTTACCCTTACTAAATTTGAAGTCAAGACGTATTATAGTCACTATATTAGAGACAAAAATAAAATAATCTTATCTTATTTTTTTCACTCTACATCTTGAAAACGAAACAGTTAGACTGTTCCCTCTGGGGACGTACTTTTTCACGAACACCAAAACTCATGAATAAACTACCTGAATACGAACACTCGACGCGTATTTCGCTAACCACGTTATCATCATCAGGAGATTTCAGTGTTGTTAGAGACTTTTGGTGTTTGTGAAAACTACGCACAGTCGAGCAAAAAGCTATACTTGCGGACAAAAATCGCCTGCTAGTTCAAATTTTGACCAAATTTATTTAAAAAAAAAATTAAATACTCGTGAGGAATCGAACTTCAACGTCCGACTGCTACAATTTTGAAATAAATAAAACATAACTCAAAAAAAAAACAATAATGCTCGAACAATTTTTATTAAAAAAATGTATCTATTATCGCAAAAAATGTAACTGAATCTCAAGGTAGAAAATAGCGAAAAATACTTTTGGAACAATTTACATTCAAACATGTGTTACATAATCGAAAAAAAAAAATTATGAATCAATTTTATTAGCTAACATCGCCTCTCAGCTTTATATTTAGCCATTTTACTTCCCTCGCATACCGAAGGGAAGTATTGTATTCGAGAAAAAATCACCCTCCGAGATTTTTTCGGATTCTGACGTTTCAGAACACGTAGATTCCGAAAATATAGGTTTTTCAATTCCGTCAGTCTGTCTGTCTGTCTGTCTGTCTGTCGGTCTGTCTGTCTGTCTGTCTGTCTGTCTGTCTGTTGGTGCATTTACTAAAAAACTACTTGACGGAGAGCAGTCAAATTTGGTAGGTAGTTAACCCTACTGTCAGCGAAGAACTGGTAGAATTTTCACTGAAAAATATACAGGGTGGACCGTCTAAACGGAATAAATAGTAAAAAAAATTTTTTTTTGCTCAAATTTAAAATTTCCACGTTTCATGACGCGCTAAACGTGTTTCAGGAAAAAAATTTTAAAATTTTTTTCAAACATTTTTGAAAAAATGTTTACCAAGTTGAAAAAAATTTTTTTTTGCTCAAATTTAAAATTTCCACGTTTCATGACGCGCTAACCTATTTCAGGTAAAAAAAAATTTTAAAATTTTTTTCAAACATTTTTGAAAAAATTTTTACCAAGATGAAAAAAATTTGTTTTTGCTCAAATTTAAAATTTCTACGTTTCATGACACGCTTAACCTATTTCTGGAAAAAAAAATTTGAAAATTTTTTTCACCAATATTTTTGAAAAAATTTTTACTACTAAAATGATTTTTTTTTTCTTTCTTCAAATTTAAAATTTTCACGTTTCATGGCATTCTAAGCCTGATTAAAAAAAAAGTTTTTTGAAATTTTATCATTAAGATAGAATTTTTCTTTCTTTGTGCAGATTTTAACTATCCACGTTTCCATGACATTCTAAAACTATTCAAACAAATTTAAAAATGTTTTTGAAGAATTTTTTAAAAAATTTGAAAACATTTTTAATCCATTTATGTATCACTACTATAGAACAGACGAAAAAATTTTTTTTGCTCAAATTTAAAATTTCCACGTTTCATGATATTCCAAACCAATTTCGGAAAAAAAAATTTGCAACATTTTGTTATCAGTTTGGAAAAAAATTTAACACCAGAATGCTCAAATTTAAATGACATTCTAAACCTAGGTATTTCAGAAAAAAAATTTTTTCACCAACATTTTTCAAAAAGTTTTTACCACCAAAATAGATCGAAGTTTTTTTTATTTGCTCAAATTTAAAATTTTCACGTTTCATAGCATTCTAAACCTATTTTAAAAATACATCATTTTTAATTTTTAAACTTTTTTTTGCACTACTATAGAACAGAAGGAAACTTTCCTTTTTGCTCTAATTTAAAATTTCTACCTTTGACATTTTAAACCTATTTCAGAAGAAAAAAAATTGAAAATTATTTTACCATCTTTTGAAAAATTTTAAAAAATTTAAATTTTTTAACCACCACTATACTTCCACTCCATTACGTGAATGTTGGATTGAAAATGTGACAGATGGCAATAACATCTGGCATATGCACCTATTATACTTTTATTGAAAAATGTACAGGGTGGTCATCCCAAGAAATAATTCAGTCATGGTGGACATTTGTAAAGGTATTTGCGCAAGCCTGCCATATGTGGCACCTGCTATTTAGTATTGAACTTTTGCTGTTGGATGAGCAATCTGTATATTTTTTTGACCAAAACTTATCAAGTTTTCTTTGTAATAATAGCAATAACTCTACTCCGATTATTATTCTCAATGTCATTTCCTAATTATTATTTTTTTAGAGAGACTGCCATGAACGAGGGAAGTTCTGTGTAAATACCTTTACCGATTTTTTTTTTAATGTTCATGATGAGCGCAATACCAATGAACATCTGCTACAAATGTGATAACAGTAAAACATAACCTAAAAAATCCAAAATAATAGCAGAACATTTTTAAATAAAAATTTGTATCTATATAAAAAATGAGCCTATTATAGCAAAAAATGTTCTAGAATGGAATAATGGACATGTAAATTGGGCAAATTTCCCCACTCGGACGATGAAAATTCGGAAAAATGTCCCGATTTCTAGAATATGAGCTTAAGACAGCAAATTTCTGTCATCCGAGTTCGGAAATTGATAAAATTGGCCAATTTGATCGTTTTCCTAAATGTGCTTAAACGAGCGAATTTTCTAGATATCGGGACACTTTTCGAATTTTCATCATTCGAGTGGGGAAATTTGCCCAATTTACATCCCCCCCCCCCCCGTTAGACATTCCTGTAAAGTATCCTCTCAATAAACATGCTTCATGTTAATTTTTTTTAGTCAGGGGCTACAATCAATTCATAGATTTTTTTGTTTGTTTTAGGTTAGGTTTATTGTCGTGTAAAGTTCTTTCATGGTTTGACCAATTATGTTATTTTAAGTTTAGAGCTTGTCGTTTTTGGTCATTAACGATTTGACCTATTATAATATATTAGGTTTAGAGCTTATTGTGTAAAACATTCTGCTCGTTTGTAGTAAGACCAATTAATTATGTTTTGTTAGGTTTTGCGCTTCTCGTGTATACCTTTCTGCTCGTTCATGGTTTGATCCATTAGCTTATATTAGATTTTAGAAATTGTCATGCATACCATTCTGCATTCTGCTTGATTATAATTCAGTCCATTAAGTTATGTTAGGTTTAGGACTTGTGTATACCTTTTTGCTCGTTCGTGGATTGATCCATTAGGTTATGGTAAGTTTTTACAGCTTATAGGGTGTACCTTTCTGTTCGTTTATATTTCTATCTATTTCGTAGGTAAGATGTAAGACAAATTTGTATGTATTTTGCTACGAAAAGTATTATTCTTCATTTGCTACTTTGTAATTCCATTACAGAACATTTTTTGCTATTATAGACTTATTTGATATAGATGAATTTTTTTAACAAAATTTGGATTTTTTAGGTTATGTTTTACTGTTAACAAATTTGTAACAGATGTCCATTCAACATGCATTCATTCTAGATAGTAAAAAAAGTTATTTGGCTAAATATAAAGCTGGCAGGCGATGTTAGTCAATAAAATTAATTTACTAATTTTTCTTAGGTTATGTAACACATATTCGAATGTATGTTCGCCAAAGTATTTCTGTCTATTTTCTACCTTGAGATTGCCTTACATTACTTTTTGCGATAATAGATTCATTTGATCTAGATAAAAATACTTACAAAAATTGTCTAATATTATTTTTGATTTTTTGGGCTTTATTTAATTCAAAATTGTAGCAGTCAAGCGTGAAGCTACGTTCCTTACGAGCATTTTAAAAGAAGAAATTTAAATTTGGTCAAAATTTGAGCTGGTAGGCGATGTTTGTCCACAAATGTAGCTTTTTGCCCCACTGTGCTACGTCTTCAGAGGCAACGTCACATCGAAAGTTCCAGCCCCCTACAAGAGAAAGTTTCCTACTTTTTGAGTTTTAGTTTAACGTTGAGAAACCTTTATTATTACCAGAGATCGTAAAATTTATCTCGGTGCCAGAAACGGCTCTCATATAGTGGTGAAATATTTTTTATTGCCCGCTGCATAGTATTGGTAATAAATTTAACTTAGAAACGGTAATAGTTCTTACAAAAACATGTAAAACATGTCTAGCAACTAAAAAGACAAACACGCATTTCCTGTTCTGTTTAATGTGTGGTGTTTATTTTGTTTATTTTCATAATAATTAAATATGAAAACCCAATTAATTGCTGGCAATATAAAACATTTTTCCCAATAAAATAAATCATTTCTATTTAATATTAAATCATATATAACAAACAAAGTTAAGGATTAATGGCATAAACTGCCATGTATCGTGTGCATCAAGTGATACAGCGAATTTTATTTCATTTTAAAATGTTAATACGTATAACCTACTTTTATCGGAAATCTACTACATTTGTGAAACATACTGACAATTACCTGAAAACATAGTTGATATTTTATATTTGCAGTATTAAAGGCATTTGACCCTGACCGAGTGTCAACATTAAATTCCAGTGTACGAAGGCACTTTCATGTTTTTTACATGTGCGGTTTTACCTCCTTCAATTATGCGAAAAATTATCATGTAACGTGTTTTGCTCCGGTAACTGGTTTAGAGATGTTATCCTAGTCTTCAGTTTAGTAAATACAATAGCCCAAATATAATAAACGGTTTATTTCTCATCAACAGATAAATAAAGGAGGCGTCAGAAATATATTTTCGTTTTACAAGTTTCCGCATCTTTCACAGTCTTTAATCATTACATAAACGGTTGCGAAGCGGACGAGAGTGTAACGATGACAACGCAGCGGCGATTTATCGTGGCGTCGATGTCGGCGGTGTCACCGAGAGCCTGATAGAAATAATCATAAAAACCCCAGCTCAACACGTTGCAGAGTTCCTATCGGTAGGTTTATATCTCCTCTTTCAGATTGGTAACGGCATCGGATAAATAACTTGCCAACGCAAAGGATCCCAGCGCAACACGCTGCAGAATCTAGCGGTCAACTTATATTATGTTTGTCGTGTTAACGTCGCAATAGAGTACTACGGCTTTTATTAGCCCAGCTCACCACCAATGCCAGAAGAGCACTCGTTTCAAGTTTCAATTGAATTTTGTTGTGCTTTTATATCCGAAATTCCCACATGTGACTTACTTTGGGAGCGTGTGCAACCTTGGGTCCGTGGGCAGATTTCTACGTATGCGACCTATTGGGTACGTGTGCAGATTTTAGGTCCATGTGCAAACGTTGGATAAACGGAAATCTAGTCATGTGATATGAATTCATGAATGCCTCGTTATAATCAGATTGGCATGAAAATGAGTACACATGAGTTTTAGGTAAAGAATCTGATGTTAAAAAAAGTATTAGTAACAGTGATAATTAAGTAACAAAATAATTATAAATATGAATAAAAATTGTCCAGATTTAAAAGTGTAAAATAAATATAAGTAAAAAAATATTTTTAAACCAAGTTTTTATTTAAATAAATTAGAATCAAAATGAGAAAATTATAATAAGAATTAAAAAAAAACATTTAAAAGCTTGTCGCGACATAAAGATGATGTAATTAAGTATTGCCACAAATTTTTAAATACATATTTTTTAAATTAATTTTCGTTTTTCTCTTTTTAGTCCTAACTTATTTAGGTAAAAGCTTGATTTAAAAATATTGTTTTACTTATATTTATATATTTTACTATCTCGTTTACTTACATGTGCACTCAAAACTAAATGCAAGTCCGATCACTCATTAGAAATGCTTATAAAAATTTATGTTTGCATCAAAAATTTGATGTGAGTACGAAGCAGATCCCGGGTCAGGAGTGACCATTACAGAGAAAAAATCACTTTTGTTTCATATATATCGAAATAAATAAATTCTTCATATAAAACAAATACATTTTGTCAAGAAGTAAAAAATAGAAACAATAAGTTCTTGATGAATACATTTATTTATGACACATAAATAAATGTATTTATCAAGAACTTATTATTTTTATTGGAAATATAATTTGTAAAGCAACAAAGCTCGACCGGTACTTTCGTTTCATTTCACTTCATTTAGAGTCTCTATTATTAAATTATGTATATGGGTCATTTCCCATTTTCACTTAATTTAGTTATTCTTTACAACCACATTACATTACAATACATTACAATAGTTCTTGGCGTAATTATTACGAATGGACTTGAAATATGTTGACAAAATATGTACAGCTTATAGTCCAGTCAGTAAAGACAAGAAAAGTGCAAACCACGAACTCCGGTTAAGATAGATCGATTTTTATGAAATAAACGGCATTCCATATTGCAAAATCTACATAATCCGAAGGTGTGCTTTTACCCTGGGAGTGGATGCTACCTCATCTTGTGGCTGGAAATTAGTGAAGTCAAAGCAACCACAGAAATCAATAGGGGGATGAATTCTATGCAAAAAATGTTCCAAGTTTCTTCGATAAATCAATATTTTTCGTGTTATTCGCGATTGAAAATGTTGATTTTTCATCTAAGAAATGCATGTTAGAGGGATTTTTCACAAATAACTCGAAAGCCTTACGTTTTATTTCTGTAGATACAGTGCGAACCGAATTATGGCTCGTTGAAGTCGTTAGCGTAAAAATTTACGGAGTTATGATGAAAATAGAGTTTTCGCGGATGTAAAATCAGAAATGAAACCAATGATTTTACCACAAGAATTGAAATTAAACGTAATCCATTTACAATTTACTTTATTTAGGTACTAACAATATGTTCTAGAAGTTTGAATGGTTTAGAATGCCTGATATTGAAAAAAGTTTGATTCAATTTTGCATGGTAGCAATTATTTTTTCCATAAAATTATAAAGTAATAATATGTAACTATAGTTCTTAAAACGACAAAACTTAAATCAAGATAAATAAAACTATACAGCTGCAAGAATTTGCAGATATTCACAAAATTACAATTCCCTACTTTTACATCTCTCTACTTAGAGAAATTAATTTTAAAAATAAGTTAATTTACAACATAACTTAACATTATTTCAAGAACAACCTTATTATAAAGTTATTAAAAATTGTCCGCTGCACCGCTCCAAAAACCATCCATTAATTCTAATTAATGTGATTCAAAAATTACGTAATTTTAAAATAATATTTAATTTTCAACCCCCTAAAAAACAACACTTTGCTTCCTAGAATTTTTTTACTATTTTTGATGTTTGTACATAATATTATCGTATTGAAACATACTCTTTATTGGATTTGGCAACCAGAAGGAAAAATAACTATCTATGAGAACTAAAAGAAAAACTGTGTATAAAAATGTTATTGAAATCTTTGCATTCTTTCGATAACCTGAATTCTGGTTATGCTAGCGAATTAAAATCCTAAAATAAATTTGTATAAGTTCTTATCTGAAAATTATCATTCAATAACTACCATCCACACAGTCCCCTACGGCCATGCAGATTAAACTAGTATCTACATAACCCCCTACGGTCATGACGATTCAGATCAAAATGAATTTTTTTACCTACCTTGTCTTTAAAAAAAATTCATTCTAATGGATTACATTTTCATGAAATCTGTCAATCTGTTTTTGGAAATGCTTAGCCCTTGAAACGTTTTTCGCCCTTATTCTGGAGCTCACCAGAAAGGCACAAAGCTACTCATAAAGATGTTTCATGCAAAACAAAGACAATTTATATGAATAAGTATGAAATAATTATATTTTACATTGACTGATGATATCCTATAAAGAATGTGTTCCAATACAATTAAGAGCAAACAATTAATAATTCACTTTTAAACATGCATAGAGTATATAGGCTCCAATACTAGTTAGCTAATAGATAGGTGAAGATCTGTTGCTCTTATCAGTCAATGTCAAATATAATTATTTCACACTTATTCATAGATTAGATTGAAATTAGAATAGAAATTAGATCGAAATTGTTTTAAGACAAGGTAGGTAAATAAATTCAATTTAGTCCTTTGTTCTCATTTTTAACTGAATCTTTATGACTGTAGATGGTTATGTAGATACTAGTTTAATCTGCATGTCCGTAGGGGTCTGTGTGGATGCTACTTGTTGAACGAGAATTTTCAAATAAGAAATTATACAAACTCATTTTAGGATTTTAATTTTCTAGCATAACCAGAATTTAGGTTATCCAAAGAATGCAAAGATTTCATTATAGTTCTCATATATAGTTATTTTCTCTGCTGTTTGCAATATCCTACAAAGAATATGTTTCAATACAGTTAAGAGCAAACAAATAATAATTCACTTTTAAACAATATTATCGTATACACAAAGTTTCAAAATTTTAAAACTAAATAATTTTTTAAAACCACCTCAAAAACCACCCCTTTAGTGTTTAAATTTTTTTCAATATTTTCCCACTTTTCTAACCAGTATTTTCTATTCATTTGCAACTTTGGACAATTTTGTCCGCTTAGAACTTGAGAATTGACTACTGTGCGTCGCCTGGTTAACTGAGCATCTTATTACCCAATGTCGATGTAAAGATAAACAAATAACAAACTCGAACGTATTTTTATCTGGTGGTTGTATAGGGTGTTGCATAAGTAGACGATCAAACGAAGAGGGGTTATAGGGGAGGTTATTTACAAATAAAATAAAAATATACGTGATTATCAAATTGTTGATGGTTTAAAAGTTATTTCAATTCTTGTTTTATTCCCTGAAATCGCGTACTGCACCATTAAAAGAATTTTTTTTTAATATATGACTTGTTCTGTTGTTTTTTTATAAGTAGGCTTTAAGTGGGTACTCGTTTTCAATAGAAGGATTTTTACGAACTCTGATATCTTCTGTCAAATAAAAATGACGGTATTGTGGAAATATTTTTTTCATAAAATGTAGTTCATTTCTAAAGGGTGTGATTTTATCGCTCACCAATTTATTTCATTTTCATTTCATTTTCATAGTAGGTACTTAATCGTAAAAAAAATTCAATTTTTTTTTTTACCTGAAATAGGTTTAGAATGTCATGAAACGTCGAGATTTTAAATTTGAGCGAAAAAAAAAAAATTCTGCCGTCTGTCTGTCTGTCTGTCGGTCTGTAACTTTTTGTTTGTCCGCACGTTTTCTCCGGAACTGTTTAAGATATTGACTTGAAATTTTGTTCACATACGTGTACAATATATACATATTGTATCGAGATCTGGAACTGGATTGTTTTTTGAACATATCCGGTGAAGGGTAAATAGGGGTAAATAGGGGGAAATAAGTAAAACAAGCTGGTAAGAGGTCAGAAACTTGAAATTTGATGTATATGTACTAAAAGTCCAGGCCTCAAATTTTTTTGTGATATTTTCCATCCCCGCACCACCCCCCACTCCATTACTAAAGGTGTTGATTAATTAAAATTGAGATATTCACTTGAAATTTAGTACACGCATATATTATAATGAAATCAGGAACTAGATTATATTTTGGGATTTTTCTGATGAAGGGTTGGGGGTTAAATAGGGGTAAATAGGGGAAAATAAGTAAAGCAAGCTGGTAAGAGTACAAAACCTTGAAATTCGGTGTATGTACTAGAAGTCAAGGCCTCAGATTTTTTTATAATATTTTTGAACCCATCACTACCCCTACTCAATTATTGAAGGGGTTGGGAAGATAAAATGGAGATATTCACTTGAAATTTGGTACACGTATGTATTATAACGACATCTGGAACTAAATTATATTTTGAGATGGTTCCGTTGAAGGGTTGGGAGGTAAATGGGGGAATATAAGTAAAGCAAGCTGATAAGAGTACAGAAAGTTGAAATTCGGTGTATGCCCTAGAAGCCAAGGCCTCAGTTTTTTTAATAATATTTTTCAACCCCCCACCACCTTTACTCCATTATTAAAGGGGTTGATAAAATGAAATTGAGATATTCACTTGAAATTTGGTGGATGTATGTATTATAACGACATCTGGAACTAGATTATATTTTGAGATGATTCCGTTGAAGGGTTGGATGTTAAATAGGAGTAAATAGAGGAAAATAATCAAGCTGGTAAGAGTACAGAAATTTGGGATTTGGTGTACATACTAGAAACCAAGACCTCAGATTTTTTGTAATATTTTTCAAACCACACCACCTCCTCTCCATTATAAATGGGATTAATAACATAAAATTGAGATATTCACTTGAAAGTTAGTACACGTATGTATTGTAATGACATCTGATTGAGATGAAAAATCTGGATCTGGAAGTAGCGATTCCTTACGCAGCGGTTTTTAGTTACCAAGTAATTAGATTTGTTCTCAGAATGATAGACCTGCCATCAACCTGTTAACACCATGCTATTTCAAAGGGATTATCGGTAAAATGCAAATCACCGGAAAATTGAATCAATCATCAAAGAATAAAAATTGTGTTTAGAACTGTAGATTTATCCTTAAATTCTTATCATCAATATATTTCAAAACGATTACCTATACATTTATGACAATCACCTGATGTAATTAGTTATAATACAATAATGTGTTTAGAAATAGATTTATTCTCACATTGTTATCGTCAAACTATCACATGATGATCGGTAATTATTGTAACAACCAGGCATATGTGTCCTAATTACGAATTTATTGAAGTCACTTGTATTTATTAAAAATTAAAATATGAAGAAAATATGAAAATAATTTTATACATTACGTATGTACCTACATAACTAATGGTAAAAAACTTAATAATTAACATAATAATTGAACACTTTGACCTCGCCTCCTATTGGATCCTTCTCCGTTATTTTTTATTTTACATCCATTATTGATTTTAATTTTAACATTGACAACTTAAATGAGGATAGCACTAGTTCCATTAAAGAAGCTGGTTCTATTCAAATAATCTAAAATTAAATAATAGGCTAGTCTGCCTGGGGTAAAAAAGAGGTGATTTTACAAATTTTGTATACCATTTGAGTTAGCAACGGATTCTTATAGGAAAAATTTCGCTGAACAAGATTTTCTTATGAAAAATTTTCCTAAACCGCGAGCTTCATGGTCAAATAATAGTTTAAAGAATTTTAACACACTAGAAACGTCATTAAATTTCTGCCGAAAACACGATTTTTAAATCTCTAATATTATTTTATTCATTTTAATACGGCTCTGTAGTATCTTGTTAACGCCGACTTTGATGTTTTGATTGCCGGTCTTTTTTGTATTCTCTAACCAAATGGAGACAAGTGGATACAATTATATGATACATGTTACACGCAATACTGCCAAAGGGGGCCATTTAACAAATACCTCTGCTTTTAGGGTGGAGAGAGGCTAGCAAGAAATGTGACAAAGTGAGCGATGCGGAGGGAGGGGGTTCACAAAAAGCGAACGTTCTAAGAGAAATCACAGAATATATTTGATAAAAGTGTAATTGTTGTATCCTCAAAATGTAGAAGGAGGAGGTTTGCATACAAATGAACGTTCGTGTATGTTACCAACGGGTGGGATAAAAAATATCTCATTTTAGCAAACGTATTTGTTAATTGGTCCCTAAGAATTCCTATTGAAGCTTAGCAGTAGTCCTAATGTTTTTCCCTTTCATTTTCACTATTTATCACACAATAGTCTTTTGTCATATAAATTCTTCCATGAAATCTGGTGTGTTTACAAAACCATTTAATGAAGTACTTATGATACCTTTGTTCAAGTCTGGAGATAAAAGTATCAAATTACAGGCCGATCTCCCTATTGAGTAATATATCTAAAATATATGAAAAAATATTGAAAATATAACATCTTGTCCGAAAATCAATATGGTTTCAAAGAGGCTACGCCAACTGAGGATGAAATGGCTGATTTGATCTCAGCAATACATAAATCATTGGATGAAAAGAAAAAAATCACTTTGCATCTTTGTTGACTTAGCCAAAGCATTTGATACAGTCTGCCATGCTAAATTCTTAAAAACGCTTGAAAATATTGATTTTCGGGACATATTAAAACTTATGACAAGTAATTTAATAGATAGAGTACAACTGGTTAAAGTTGATAGTATTATAAGTTCTGAAAAAACAGTACAGTGTGGAGTACCACAAGGAACGGTACTAGGCCCCACACTTTTTAATATTCATATAAATGAGTTATTTAGTGGAAAAAATCATAAGTTTCGTGGACGATACTGCGATGTTAAAAGTATAAAGCCGAGAGCTGGTCAAAATTGAGACAAGTAGTAGAGCATGACTTTTTAAACACAATACAGTTTTTTTAATAATCAGCTATTAACTATTAATTTTTCAAAAACATAGTTTTTACCGTTTAGCTGTTATAATAATGCTGTCCCAAATTATAATATACTACAATTTAAAACGAGCCAAAGCATAATAAAAACAGAAATAGCCGATAAAGTTAAGTACCTAGGCATATTTATTGACAAGCATCTAAGATGGAACTAGCAAATTGAATTTATTGTTAAAAAATAAGAAGTATGTTAGGTAGATTCAAATATTATCGAGATATATTTGAAGTACAACACCTGAGAATATTATATTATGCCTTCGTACAATCCCACATCAATTATGGAATTATAACATGGGGAGGAGTAACGAATAATTACTTTAAACAATTGGAATGCGTGCAAAAGCGGATTATTAAAAACATATATAGGAAGGATTATCGTTAGTCAACAGATCAGCTTTTGAGTGAAACGCGTTTATTAGATACAAGGCAATTATTCCTTCAAAATTTGCTTATGCGACAATTTAAACATAAAGGGGCTTTGACATAGATTACACATCCGTATGACACCAGATATAAAAGTAAATCCGTTGTAGTTCTCAAAGTTGAAAAAAGTATAGGTCAAAGATGTTACACCTATCTTAGTCCCATCATTTTTGCTGAAACTCCATCATTCTTTAAGAAAATAAACTCTATTGGATTGCTAAAAAAAGAAATAAAAAAATGGCTAGACGCCACACCAAGATTAAAAATACATCAATTAATAGATAGAAAAAATACTTACTAAATATAAAACATAAAATAGAAACACTATATTTTCTGCCTTTTCATCACTAATACGGTTTGTTCTTGTGCAGCCATTTCCAAGATTATTTTCGTTCCTATTTCTAAGTTATGAATGTACATATAAACAATTAAATTAAATTATTTATTAATTATGTTTGTACTAAGTCCTTAAAGAAGCTGTACCTAGATTTTAGGCATATTATTCAGATTTATTATTTAAGCTATACGTAGATTTTAGATATATTGTTTAGCTTTATTATTTAATTATTATGTCAACACTTCAATGTTAATTTTAGATCAAAATTCTTCACGAGCTTATTTAGAAGGTTACTTTTGTGAGCCCTTGTTTCGTTTATTTACCCATAAAATTATTATTAAAACATGTTTTTGTTACATCCGTCATTTACATATTATACAAGAAACAGATATTTTGGATATATTGTCATTATGAAGTAATAACTGTAATAACTATCATATGTATCATTTGGGAAACAAATTTTATTAATGTTGTTATTATTATAATATGACTCGTGGTTTTTCATCTGGTTTTTTTTTTTGCTTTTTAAGATTATTTTCGTTGTACTTTCTATTTTTTGTGATATTTTTTAAATTCAATTTATATGTTTGCGTTTATTTTGTCAATGAGAAGTAGATTTCTTCTGGACTATAAAGTATATTTTGATTTGAATGAGAGATTTATTGAATGCGGTATTTAATATAAGTACATAAGTTTTGTGTACAGTCTCAAAAATGCTCTAAGGACCTATACATAAGCCAAAAATTATAAATTTCAGGGCTCCAAGTATAGCGATAAACCACTATGGCAACGCGCAATGTCTTGTTTATCCCAATGGACAAGTAGTATGGGTCCCTCCAGCCCAATTTACTGTCTTGTGTACTTTGAACTTAAAGTACTGGCCTTTTGACACACAGGAATGTTATTTGAAATTTGGATCATGGACATATCACGGTGATGCAATTGATATTGCTCTTTACAATAATGACACAAATATAGAGGTAAGTAGATGTATAACAGAGCATTCCATAAAATTATTTTCTAAATGTGTGGAATCCGTTGATCAAAGTTGTACAACTTTAAGAATCTATTATTTGAAGATTCTAAGCATATTTATTCTGGTGTACCTACCTCAAGGTACCGTTCTTGGAATAATTTTATTTTCGATCTATGTATACGGTCTTCTCAAACTAAATTTGAAATTGAAATATCTCATTGTTAGCAGATGCCACAGTTATTCAATATTCAGCTAACTTTTGGAGTTAAGTAAAATACACTGAAGAAAAAGAATTGCAGGTGAATAATAGTTAATTGTTGCATGAGTGTTTTAGAACGCATTTTATCCACGCAAGAAAGTTTAAATTCGAGAATGAAGTTCGAAAGTTTAATTTTCTTGAGTGGATAAAACGCGACTAAAACACGAAAGCTATACAACGTTTTATCCACAATCACGGTCATTTAGAATCAGATTTCATCAAAAAATGATTTGACATTTCGCTGTCAGCGGCTGTAACGTCAGAAATTATTGAAATTAATTAAAAAAAACTTGGAAGGTGTTGAATGGTTGCTATTTAGTTTTAATTGTTTATCAATTCCATTTGTAAAAATTTGTGAAGTGGGCGAAAAATGCAAGAAAGCAATTTTGTTCCTGAGAAAATCCTTCGGTAAGCTGAAGAAGTAACTCTCCAATTATTGCCTGTGAAGTCCAGGGAACATTATGAAAAAGTATTTTCCGAATTTAATGAATGGAAAGAAAAACGGGGGGTAATGACAATAAATGAGGAGGTTCTGCTATCGTATTTCTTAAATTTGAAGAAGAATGCAATTTCATCCATGTGGTCGAAGTATTCGATGCTGAAGGCCGCTGAAGGTTCATAAAAACATAGACATTGGAAAATATAGTAAGCTCACTGCCTATCTGAAGAGTGAGTCGAGAAGGTACAAAGCGAAGAAAGCTGCGGTATTGGAAAGTGCACACGTGGAAGAATTTTGACAATTGCTTGCGATAAAGAATATCTTATGATTAAAGTAATATCTCATAACCTTTTAGACATTGTAGATAATAAACTTTGAAATATTTTAGGTTGCACTAGTAATGGGGGTGTTTGGTGCCTGTCGTTGCTGTGAATTCACGAATTTGAAAATCAATGATGTAGATGACAGGGGCGCATATCTGCTTGTTTCTATACCAGATACTAAGACCGGCGTCTCACGAGAATTCATAATTATGGAAGAAGGATTATCTATCAATACTGTGGAGACGTGTAGAAAATACATGTCCTTACGTCCGAAGAAGTTAACCAACGACAGATTCCTTTTACGATATACTAAACAAAAATGTACTTCACAACCTGTTGGAATCAACACTTTGTCGAAAGTTCCTTCAAGAGTTGCTTAATTTTTGAATCTGGCAAACGCAGAAGCTTATAACGTCCATTGCATGAGGCGCACTTCAACAACTTTACTGGCTAAATAAAGGTGCTGACCTCACAACAATTAAACGACATGGTGAGTGGAGAAGTTCCGCTGTAGCAGAAAGTTATATCGAGGATTCTATATCCAATAAGCTTGATATCCATTGTTTCTATAGATTTATTAAAAACTTCGACAAGCACTATGTGTTCTGAAACCGAAGACAACTACAAGTTTGTTAGGGAATGTCTATTAATATAAATGTTAATATTAATATTAATAACAAATAAAATAGAATTGATTTAAGATTGTATTTTTCATTATTCCGCTAGTGGATAAAGTGGTACTTTATATAAGTACTTCATAAGTGTGGATAAAACTCCAATTATAATGTGATTGTGAATAAAATATATTTTGATGAAATTAGTCTTACAATAAATTTTGATAAAACGAAATATTTACCGTTCTGGTGTAATAAAAGCAGTGAATCTCAATATCACTCGATGGAATTCAGCACTTCACATAATCAAATCGCTTATATATTGACCAAGTAGATCAAATTCGCTATTTAGGAATTGAACTTAATAAATATCTAAAATGGGATAAGCATGTAGCAACTTTAGTGAAACAATTACGTTCTACCATTTTTAAATTCCGACAATTGAACAATATATTAGATATTAATCATTTAAAAGTGATATAGACACTATTCACTTGTTGAATTATTACTACAATACGGCATTGCAGACTGGGTAGAATTATAAAATATTTCTTAAAACAGCTTAATGTTGTTCAAACAATTTTCACTAAAAAATATTTAATAAAAATCGGTAAAGGTATTATTTGTGCATGGCGGTCACTCTAAAAATTATTAATTACGAAATGACATTGAGAATAATAACCGGAATATAGTTGTACTATTTACAAAAAACCTAATAACTTTTGGTCAAAAAAATATACGGAGTGGTCATCAAACAGCAAAAATTCAATAATAAATAACAAGTGTAAATATGGTAGGCTCGCGCAAATACCTTTACAAATGCCCACCATGGTTAAATTATTTCTTGGGATGACCACTCTGTTACATTTTTCAATAAAACTATGATAGGTACACTGGTAGGTGCATATGTCAAATATTATTGCCATCTGTCACATTTTCAGTTCCACATTCACGCAGTGGTGTGGAAGTATAGCAGTGGTTAAATAATTTCATAGGTTTAGAATGTTATGAAATGTGGAAATTTGAAATTTGAGCAAACAAAATTTTTTTGTATGTGTTCTAGTGGAAAAAATATTTTCTTAAAATAGGTTTATAATAGTCATGAAACGTGAACATTTTAAATTTAAGCAAAAACATTTCTTTTCCGTCATCTATTTTGTATTTTGCAGTGGGTAGAAATTTGCAAATTTTTTATTTTTGATTTTTTCATTTTTTTTTTAATTTATAGGTTTAGAATGCCATGAAACGCAGACATTTTAAATTTGAGCAACATTTTTTTCCATCTATTCCAGTGGTAAAAATGTTTACAAAAATGTTGATAAAAAAAAATTCCAGAATTTTTTTTTTCTGACAAGCTTAGAATGTCATGAAACGTGGAAATTTTAAATTTGAGAAATTTTTTTTTTCATCTATTCTACGGGAGTGGTAAATTTTCAAATTCTTTTAAAAATTTTCAATTTTTTTAAAAATAGGTTTAGAATGCCGTAAAAGTTTTAAAATTGAGCAAAAAACAAATTTTTTCTCATCTATTCTAGTGGTAATTTTTTTTTAAACGTAGAAATTTAAAATTTGAGTAAAATAATTTTTTTTCATTATTTATTCCCTATATATTTTCCAGTGAAATTTGAACCATTTCTTCGCTGACAGTAGAGTCAGCTACTTACCAAACTTGACAGTCAAGTAGTTTTTTAGTTAATGCACCAACAGACAGACAGACAGACTGACGGAAATGAAAAACCTATATTTCATAATCCACATAATCTGAAACGTGTAAATCCGAAAAAATCTCGGATGATGATTTTTTCTCGAATACAATACTCCCTCGGTATGCGAGGGAAGTAAAAATAAAACTTATTCGAGTGATCTTCTCTATGAAAAGAGTAAATTACTGGAATTAGACAGATATAAACAAATAAAACCAATTCAATAAAAATTCAACACAAACACGACACTCGGTATAAAAAATAACAAAAATTGTAACTCTAAGAGCTGCTAAAAAATAGGACAGCGTTCATTTAATTTCATAGCTCTTCGAATTTGGTCTAGGGTGCCTTAAAAGATACAATGTATTAAAAAACATGTAATTTAAAAAAAATTGGTACATCTGTTGATTCAAATTATTTATGGATTGTTTTTACCTTTTTAGTTCTAAATAGTATGTACAATTAAAGTTTTAGTAACATAAGTTTTAGTAACATAAGTAAAAATAAATAAAATGAATATAACTTCATTACTATAAATAAAATGGGCACAATTTTTTTGTTAGTTATTCTTTAACTTTTTTGATAATTTTTGTTACGGAATATAGATGTGTCGCAGACTCACGCACAAATCGTTTCGGTGGTGTCAGTGGATATCCTCCTATTTATTTATTTCATTGGTTCAAAGTTTAAAATTTATTATTATTAAACACCCCTTTGAAAAGAAATAAATATGGTTATTATTAATTATATTATTATATTAGTTCAAACACTACTATATTACATATAGAGGAATATACAAAAAACTAATAAGAAAAGCAAAACAATTATTGTATTATAAAATATGAATAAATACTGTTGACAATAAAACAAAAGGTATATGGAACTTTATTCACCAAGAAACAAAGATTAAAAAACAAAATTGTAGCATTAAAAATATAAATAGAAATGGAGTTATATACTCTAATCCGGTAGATATAGTACAGAACTTTAACGATCATTTTGTAAATGCAGCTAATGCTGATATAAAAATAAGCTGCATGGTGGAGGATAACTTAAATATTAACACCATGTACCTAGAACTAACAAATGAAACAGGGGTATACAACACCATTATGGCTTTAAAAACACCAGTTCATGTGGTATTGATGATTTTCCCTGTGAACTAATAAAACTTATTGCCCCTGAAATTAGATCCCTATTGCTCACATTATTAATTTAAGCTTTGCTACAGGAATTTTTCCAGATTCCTTAAAAATAGCAACAGTAAAGAGGATTAAAAAAGAGAGTAAAGAAGATTGTCAAATGATGGACCCATTTCTATTCTTCGGATAATTTCCAAGATATTCGAAAAAATCGTTGCAAAACGATTAATTTCCTTTTGAAATAAGTACGAAATAATTCTTTAAAATCAACACGGTTTTCGCACGGGAAGATCTACTGAAACTGCTCTCTTATCTCTAGCAGAGGATATATTGAGCGCTAATAACCAGAAATTAAGGGTTGTGGGATTATTTTGTGATTTGAGCAAAGCTTTCGACCTTGTGGATCATGATCTCTTAATCAAAAAATTTAAATCATATGGTGTAAGAGGACTGGCAGGACAACGGATCAAGCCCTATCTTGAAAATCGGGCACAGGTCGTTGAAATCAGCACTGATCAGGGTAGAGGTACATCCAATCAACAATTTAAAAAAGGTGTACCGCAGGGATCGATACTGGGTCCACTATTGTTCACAATATACAACAACGACCTAGTGCAACAACTGCACATTACTACAGGTACAGTTATGTATGCTGATGATACTAGCCTAATTACAATCTCCAGTACTGAGTAAAATCTAGAAGAGTGAGACACCCTTGATTAAAGTATTTTCTTAAGTCATCGAATACATGGATGACTTTTTTTAAGTTAAAGTACAAGCCTTCTAGTTATTAAAAAAATAGGGTGCCTCTTCTTATTTGTTCGCATCCTCCCATTTTGACGTCACTTCCGGTTAAATTCCATGACGTGGGCAAAATTTGCTTATATGAAAAGTGGCCCCCTGTAGGTCTGTGGTAATACTTACTCACTCATACAAAGTTTAACACGTATCTTATTCATAGGAAATCTATACAGCCGGCTCTCTACCTATGTTTGAATAACAGAATTAAAAATGTTAATTGTTTTTGCTTCACTTTCTTTGAAGATTCGTCCATTATTTATATTTATAGATGTTTACAACGCATCGGCGTGCTCCGAATATTCCGTGATGCACTCATTTTTATAACAAACTTGACTCTGTATTTGAATCTTGTGTACCTAAGAAATCGACTTCTCGTAGCGGCAGATATCCTCCGTGGTTTAATGGCAGTATCATAAAGAAAATTAGCCTTAAAGAACGTCTTAGTAGACAGTATGCAAGAACCAGTGATCCACTTATACACAATAACCTCAAAAACATCAGAAGGGAAATAAAATATGATACCAATTTAGCCTACAGAAATTTCGTGCAGAATTCTGAAGACAATATAAAAAATGATCCCAATAAATTTTGGGCTTTCATCAAAAGTAGAAAAGGGTCGGCCAGTGTATCTGAAGAGATGTTCTTCGAGAGATCTTCGCCAAACAATCCCTCTGATATACTAAATGCATTTGCCAATTATTTCGGTCAATCTTATAATGAGTCTTCATTAGATATCGAGGAACATCACATTGAGACCGATATACCTAACAATAACCCTATTGTTAGCATAAATTCTTTCAGTGAAGATGAGGTTATTCGGGCTCTAAAACGAATTAAACCCAAAATGACGACCTGTCCTGATTCCATTCCAGCTTTTTTATTAAAGGATTGCGCTATCATCTTTGCATATCCTCTAACTCTAATTTTTAACTTAATCTTAAAAAACTGCCTATTTCCTGACCTATGGAAATATTCGAAAGTACGTCCCATCTTCAAAAAGGGAAACAAACTAGATATTGAGAACTTTAGACCAATCTCTGTAATTTGTAACTTCTGTAAAGTCTTAGAAATATTACTTCATGATAGAATATATCATTCGATTAACACCAAAATCTCTATTAATCAACATGGATTTATGAAAGGGCGTTCAACAACAACAAATTTATTCTGTGTAACTCAATATATTTCTGAATCTTTAGATGAACGTGGGCAGGTAGATGTCATATATACCGATTTCTCCAAAGCGTTTGATAGACTTGATCACCAGTTGTTACTTAATAAATTAGAAAAAATCGGCTTCTCATATTCTTTGCTCCTTTTGTTTAAATCTTATTTAGTAAATAGGAGTCAGTACGTTGCATTAAATGGGTTCAAATCGATCGAATTTGCTGCCACATCTGGAGTTCCCCAGGGATCTATTCTGGGGCCCTTGTTTTTTAACATATTTATTAACGACATAGTGAACGAAATTAATTTGCCTCACCTTTTATATGCCGACGATCTAAAAATTTTCACAGTAATTGATGAAATCGATGACTGTTTTCAACTTCAGACTTCTCTTGACAAAATAAACACCTGGTGTATAGTAAATAAATTATTCATGAATCCTAGTAAATGTAACGTAATGCCCTTTTCTTTAAAAACATCACCTTTTATTTTTGATTACAGGTTAGATAATGTCATACTTCAAAGACCTATACCATTTCGCGACCTCGGCGTAACTTTTGATGGTAAATTATCCTTCACTGATCATATCGATACCATTGTGTCCGAAGCCTCCAAAGCCCTTGGATTCATCGTTCGTACTAGTCGAGAGTTCACTAATACTGATACTCTGAAAATTCTTTATCAATCCTTCGTCAGATCGAAACTCGAGTACGCATCGCTAATTTGGAGTTCCAGTTATGATGTTCACAAGAATAACTTGGAGGCAGTTCAACGTAGATTTCTTAAATTACTGTGGTTCAAATCCGACGGTACCTATCCAGTGATTGGTTTTCCGCAAAGTAACTTACTTGAAAGATATTCTATGACTACTCTTGAGGATAGGTGTATGTACGTTTCTCAAGTATTTTTGTTTAAATTACTACACAATGATTTTGACGAACCCGAAATAATTAGTAAGCTTAATTTTCACATTCCCAGATTAACCTCTCGTAATCACCAAGTTTTCTATTTACTTACGCCGCGTACCAACGTACTAAATAATTCACCTTTATATACGATTTGCAGTACTTCTAACAAATTATGTAACGACTTCGATATTTTTAATTGCAGCCTTAGTGACATAAGACAAAATGTTCTAAATTAAATAACCAGTGAGTGTCTTTGTTTTTCTTAATTTGCTTTGAATCACATATGTGTTTATATGTATATATAGTTTTTATATTTAAACATTTCCCATGTTATTTTTTTCTCTTTCTTCGTATCATTAGTTATTCATAGTTCGTACATTTAAGTAATTTTTTTCTTCATTTTATTAATGCTTTGTATGCCTTTATTCCTGTTCTGTAATTGGGTATCTTACCTGTTGAACAGTGTATGCAATAAATAAAATAAATAAATAAATAAATAAATAAAGTTTCTAATTATTCGATATAACGTTGCAACTTCTTTGTCGGACTCCGCTATTTATTGAATCAACATCTGCAGTAAGAAATAATAATGATATTATTTTTGTTTCAGCTAGAACTTTTAGTTGACAATTGGGAATGGAAAATTACTAGGGCCACTCAGAAGGTGATACTAACTCACTACCCATGTTGTAAGGAACCATATCCTCATGTGAGAGTTGATTTAGCGTTGGCCAGAATATCTCTCTCATATAAAGCTATTATAATCACTCCAGCATTTGGTAATATTGTAAATGTTTCATTATTTCCTACTACACGGTTATAATTATTGTAATGATTAATAAGAATATTCTAGAGTAAGTCCAAAATATGCCTACACGATGTTTTAGGTTTGATAGTGTATTTGCATTCCATTAAGTGGAAGTAGTTGCTCATAAAATTTTAATAATATAGTATTTAATATCTCTACCCCAAGGTAACAATGGGAGTGGCTGACGCAAAAAAATTTTTTGAGAACTTTTGTTCTCGTACACACACTAAATCACAGTTGTGGGAGTACTGGTAGGGGTGGCAGATGTCATAAAAAAAATCGAGACCTTTACTCCTAGTATATACACCAAATCTCAAGTTTCTCGACTTTTATTAGCTTGCTTTACTTGTTTACCCCTATTTCCCCTCACCCCTTCAACGGAACAAGCTGGAAATATAAGGGAGTGGTGTGAGGGTGGAAGAGGTCATAAAAAATTAAGTATTTGGCTTACACACCACATCCACAAGTTTCTGAACTTTATTGACTTACCGTTCAAGTCGTTAAGTACTTGGTTACGTACAAACCGTACTTACTTGTTCGTTCTATCTGTGTTGCTTCTTGGAAATTGCACCAAGTTTTTGTTTTTCTTTCTTTATTCAGAACGTTAGTTGATAGTTTAGTGTGGTAATTACCAAATGTGTTAAACGGAATGCGTATCTCCTAAGTTCGACGTGCCGAAATGTGTTTTGATGCAGATGCAGGTCATTTTGAACTCTTTTTGCGACAAACTCAAAAGAATTGTTTTGCTATTGGGTGTTACCTGTTGGGTAATAAAGGTATTATTGTTACTATTATTGTTATTCGTTGTTTTGTTCTGATCTGTTTATTTTTGTTTACATTGATTTCCATAGAGACCAAAAACTCGATTTCGATACCTGAATGGAAAAAATTATTCGTTGGGCCAGTTAGATATGATAGTAAAATGTATGTTGACTTTTGAAAATTATTCACTGTCCAGCTTTTGGTACTTTCGACAAATTATGTTCGAACGACGGCGCTCAAAGGCGGTTTTCCGTTGTTCGCGATCAGAAAAGTTAATTTTAAGTGCATTTTCAGTAAAAATATTTTTATCGTTCTTTCGCGTAGTGGGAATTTTCTTAAGTTAATTTTTTATGTAATTTTCGGCTAAATTTAATTTTTCTTAAATATTTATCTTTTGGATTGAAGCATTTTACTAGGTTCATTAACAATAATAGCAGTGGAAATTCCATTTGCCAGTGAGGTAAAATACCTGGGAGTCATTTTTTACCAAAAACTGACATGGAATTCCCACATCGAAAAAGTCACACAGAAAGCAATCATAGCCCTCGGAAGGTGCAGGCAGATGTGTGGAAAAAATTGGGGTTAAATCCCAAAATTACTCTATGGTTATATACCAGGGGAGGAAGACCCATGATAACCTATGGATCAGTAGCATAGTGGACTAAGACAGTGCAGGTGGGGGCAATAAGGCCGTTAAGTGGCGTACAAAGGCTTGCTTGCCTGTGCGCCATGGGAGCCATAAAAAGACTTGCCACCACTACACATATTTATCCAAGGAGACGCTCGTTCCGTGCTGCATAGGACAATGCAACGCCCTATGCCAATAAGGCAGCATCACGGAATAGAGCACCAGAAGTTATACTTACAGCTGAAGGCGGATCCCATTCTGGGAATGCCCACGGACACTACGTTCCCAAAGTATAACTTTAATAAGAATTTCAAAATTAAAATACTAAACAGGGAAGACTGAACTCCAATACCGGCACAAACAGTCTTGTACACAGATGGCTCTAAGACAGAACAGGGAGCCGGAGCTGGGATTTATGGGATAAGGTCAAAAACGAAAATCTAAATAAGTCTAGGAAAACATGCCACAGTGTTTCAGGCTGAAGTGGTCGGCAATACAGTGGCACGCAAAGGAAATTATAAGGCAAGGAATTGTTAATCAGCCGATTACCATTTATTTCGATAGTCAGGCTACGCTAAAAGCAATCGATTCCATGCAAGTCGAATCGAAACTTGTATGGGACTACATAAATGCTCTTATAGACCTAGAAAGTCAGAATACAGTGGCCGTGGCTTGGGTACCAGGACACAAGGGACACAAGGGAAATGAAAAGCCCGATGAACTGGCCAGAGAAGGTGCGTGTAACGCCCTTTAGGATCCGAGCTCTTTTACGGTGTGGCCAAGCCATGCATACGAGCATCCATTAACAACTGAATCTCTGGAATGGTGGAAACATTTCCCACGACAGAGACGGCAAAGAACGATGGGCCAAATTTACGGAGGACCTGTTGTGCCAAAACAGAAAGGCCATTAGAATAATAGTGGGTCTAATGGGTCTGGCAGAGGACGCAACATACATATTCTGCCAAGAGGCAGAGGAAAGCTCAGTCCATGTATTGTGCCATTGTGAAGGCCTTGCTAGACTGAGATTCCAACAGTTCGGCGAAGAAGAACCAAGAGCTGATAGTGAAGGGGCCCTTATCAAGGCTGTGGAGTGTGATATAAAGGACAAAGCTGGATAAGGAGCTGTAAGGAAAATAAACAGGAGCACTACAATAGATCCATGGGGGTCGCGGTGGTGAAAGTCAATCAGCCAGCTCCTTCTTCCTAATCTAATCTGATCTAACAATAATAGCGAAGAACAATGGATAGGTCGTAGCTACTTTCATACACACGCAGAGAGTCACTGTACAAACTTGTAGGCCATGGTCTTTAAGTTTGTCGATTTGTCGTTATTATATCCCACTAATAATTTAGAACGATTATTGTTTTTGTTTTAGTTATCATAATATTGACTCTGTTGAACTTCTGGTTACCGCCCCAAGCTGGAGAGAAGATTTTGCTCAACGCAAGTACAGCTATCATAATATGTTTATTCATGTTGTATTTTACACAGAAAATGCCAGCAATGGGTACACATACTCCACTAATAGGTCAGTATCATACAAAAGTTTAATTCAAGCATCATATTGCAAACAGCAAAGCGATTTGCAATTAGATCGCAAAAATATATTATTTCCGAAAAGATGCGCGGTCACTGTATACGTCTGAACGTCTGAAACATTTTGCAACAAAATAGTTCCAAGTTCATCCATTAAAGACGCTTGCTCTTTTTGGATCCTTGAAATACTCAAGAAGTCATTTTTTCAGACATATTTTGAATATGATTTAGTCGGATAATTATGTCGCGAAAATTTATCCTTGAGGGTTTTTGAGGTTCAATGCATGATTGTTGTTTTTATTAATTACTTCAAGGATTAAAAAGTTAGATTAAATTCAAAAGCACCATATAAATTCATCAATTCTCCATTTAACTGTGATATTTTATCTTTTATAAGAACGCAGATAACAATACATACAGCCTCAATTTAGTACATACTATATACATACTTTTTCTTAAAACAGTTCGTTTTTGTCCATGGTTTCTTGTACAACTTCTAACTTATTTTCGAAAATAATCATGATAAGTAACCGATTTAAATGTACATCTTAGTAATGTTAATGTTACATTTTTCTTTTTCAGTATTATTTTATAATAGCTGTTTATACGTTGTAACATTTTCCATGGTTGGATCGGTGTTGGTAATAACGCTATCAAGAACTAAGCATTCAAATTCACTTCCTTGGATAATCAAACAACCATTGACGGGCACAATGGGACGATTATTGGGATTAGACACGTACATTCAACAGGTAAAACTTAAGTTAAAATTTCTTTTTGTTCAATGGACTCATCCATATCTACTAGACACACACCTGAAAGTGGTGTAAAAAGTCAGTGTAGTAACCATAGATCGCAAGATTCGCAAGAGGTCGTTATTTTTACTTCTGATTCAGTGGAATGGAGCGGTCCATATGTATGGAATAAATTCATCTTAATCGTAATTATTAACTTTTAGGAAAAATTCTTAAACAGGTCGAATTTTAATTTAAAACTGCCATTTTTAGCAAGAAAATAGTATCTCTCTAACACTCAAGTGGCCCAGATGAAGTAACAACTTAAACTAGTCAAAGATCTTATGGCAGATGTACTTGCGTATATCATAAATAACAGTTTTGAATTTGGAACTTTTCCTGAGTTGGTGATAAAATTCTAATAGATAACTATAGGCCAATATCCTTAATATCAGTTTTCTACAAAATAATTGAGAAAGCCATGTTAAATCTTATTCCTAAACAAAAACAAGTTAATGTCTACCAAACAACATGGTTTCACGAAAGGAAAATTCACGATGTCTGCCCTAGTGGAGTTTATGATGGAGATTTATTAAAATCTTGACAATGGCAATACCATCTTAGCAAGCTGTATTGACCTATCGAAGGCTTTTGATTGTGTCAATCACAACATGCTACACAAGTTGAATAATCTCGGTATCAGAGGAACCTGCAATCAATGGTCTAAATCTTATCTTATAAACCACACACTCTGTATAGGTACCGGAAGAGAATAAAGCATCAACTACGGTACATAAATTAGACTTAATTTACGTTGATGATTATCCTTAGAAAATATGCGTTTTTAACATTTGTAAAGGTTAACAATCCATTTCTCACTCTTAATTAAGTGCTTTATCGACGTAATACGACTGGTAGTTTCCTTAATAACGGAAGTAAGTCGCCCACCTACAAATATCTATTAAGTAACGGAGACACGACGCCACTTCGGTTGTTAAAGGTGTTTGGTTGTAGTTATTTTCATCCCTAGATTTCGTGAAAAATGTACCTAGATGGAAAAATATGAATCTTTTCTGCTTAATTTATTACAGTCGGGAGAATTACGAATTGTGAAAAAATTGTTATTATTTGTGCGATTGAATATCGCAATTTCATCGTAAAGTGCATTTTATTGAAACATATTCTTTATAGGATTTTGCAAACAGCAGAAAAAATAACTATCTATAACTAAAAGAAAAACTATGTGTAAAAATATTAATGAAATCTTTGCATTCTTGCGCTAACCTAAATTCTGGTTATGCTAGCAAATTAAAATCCTAAAATGAATTTGTCTAATTTCTTATTTGACAATTCTCATTCTAACACTAGCATCCACACAGTCCCCTACGGTCAAATAAGAAATTAGACAAATTCATTTTAGGATTTTAATTTGCTAACATAACCAGAATTCAGGTTAGCGCAAGAATGCAAAGATTTCATTAATATTTTTACACATACTTTTTCTTTTAGTTATATAGTTATTTTTTCTGTTGTTTGCAAAATCCTATAAAGAATATGTTTCAATACAATTATAAGCAGACAGATAATAATTCATTGTTTAGTGCATTTATCTCGAAAACGGTTCATATTACCGACATCAAACAAGTATACGTTTTTTACGTAAAAAGGGCTCAAAAAGTTGAAAATGACTAGAAATAAAACAAAACAGGCTGAACATTTTTTTACAATGTATTAAGACAATGGGTACTCTGCCCCCGAGCCCCCAAGAAAATGATCCAAGATTCTAATACATTGACCTAACTGGATTTAAATAATATGATACTGACCCAAAACTGATTAAAATCGATTGAAGGATAAAAAAGTTATCGCGAAAAATCGATTTTTAACCCTCAACTTTAAGAGCGAATATCTTCTTAGGGGTACCTCGGGGGAAAAAAATATACGAACTTATGACCTTATTTTCACTAGTTCTACCCGAATCCGAGAGATTGTCCACCATTTTCGGGACACCCTGTATGTACGCACGGAAACACACTCATCGAGCATTCCTTAACGGATTCTCTTAATTTTTTACCGATTCGCCTGATATCCGAATAGAACTCTATTGAATTTCTTAATGAGTTTAATTATTATACATAATTATTTAACACCGATTTTGGGGACAATTTATCTCGTTTTCGACTGCTGAAAATTTACTTTTTCATCTTTTGTATTCTCCAAAATAGAATAATGAATTAGTCTTCCTAAGTTTTTACTGTGTTTTCATTTGTTAACTGAATGTGTTAACATTAAATTCAAATAAATAGTGCAGAAAATCAAAGTAGAAATGTAAGTCAGAATTCTAATTCTCAATGGATAGGTCGTGTGCACTCTCCAGTCTTTCTTGTCTGATAATTTAATGGAATAGTTTATTGAAGTTATACTTTGGGATTACAGAGTCCGTGGGCATTCCCAGAACTGTATTGTAATCGCCAAAATATGATGAAGCCGCCTGACGCAGATGCCTCACCAGTTCTTGCTATAATTTATTTGTGTTTCTATATGTCGAAGACGGCAAGGAGAGGGGCGTTTCAGGGCGGATCTATTAGATTTAGGCCGCACATTGGTAAACACAATAAAATCACTTAAATAATTGTCACATAAATAACAAAATAACATGATTTATGATTTATCGAAACAGGTAAATGTCTCAAGATTGAAAATACAAACAATATCACCAAAATACTGGAGCTAGCAGTCCACCACTGCCAGTACCGCGATTTCAACTACTCTCTACCGAGTTTATCTTAAGACTAGGTACTTATCTACGGGACTTTCAGGCATGTTGTTCCGCTCGCCGGGAAGAGGGTTCCAGGGACTCTAGACTGATGGTTCACACGACTACATATCAAGATGTTTACATTAATGCAATCGGTACTTGTTGACAACGTTCTCTTGACTTCAATGAAATATGAGTTAGCAGGCGTTCACAAGACTATCGAAAGGCGTCTACGAAAGTATCGGAAGGCGTCCGCACGGGGAACGTGGAGGGGACGTCTCCGACATATATATGTTCAGGAGAAGTCGTCTTCCACGCAGCTTCACAATATTTGGCGATTATAGTATCTGCCTTCAACTCTTAGTGTAATTTCAGGTGTTATTCCGTGTTGTGTACCACTGAACAAGCTTCTCCTTGAATATAGCAATACTATGTATTAACTAATTTGTTTGTACACATGTACAAGTTAACATTTTTTCGGATAATTCTTTATTTTAAAACCACTTAAACTTGAGTCTAAAATTGCTACTAAAACTTTTGGAGAATTAAATAATTTATCTGTTTTAGTCCACCATGCCAACTCACCGGGTTAGAGCTGAAGAAATGAGAGACCATCAAGTGACAGATTTTGATGAGATTAATAGTGCAGACGAACATCACATCATGAGATCCTCGTTAAGTCTAACCAAACTTTCGCTTCAACAAGACTGGATATTACTGGCTGCGGCCATAGACAGAATATCTTTTGTTTTTTACAGTTTATTATTTAGTATTCTTGCTATTATGTATTCTCTGTAACAACAAACAGTGTGTACCTATTTTTAGATGCTCTTCTAAGCAGGTAGTTCCTCTTTTGCACATTGTAACGTGCGGAATGCACAAAAGCATCCTTCGTTACATTTTCTAAAATTTATTAGAAAAATTTTGATAATCAAACAGTTTATTATCCTATGCTCTGGTACTATATCGAACTTTCCTAAACAGATGAGAAGTTGGTAGTAGCTTATGCTTACGCATCGAGGTGTTGGACGGCGCACGCACGATAATATTAAAATTAAATTAAATAAATAAATCAAACTAACTGGAAAATGAAGTTGAGTCGAGTATTTATAATAAAGTCGGATAGTCAGATGAAACGTAGAATTATCAGTAACGATATAGATCCTTTATTTAACTTAATATTTCATAATTTAAAGAGAACTACTTTTTGGGCGGAGCCACGTTACTGTCGGTCCGGGACATATGTCACAATACGCCGCGGTAGACTAGATTCCTTCTCTTTCACTCGAGCCGTCCTTCGAGGTGGACGTAATAGAAATTTTGTAAGACCCTAATGAGGATATTAATAGAAAGGAACCTTAACATTTAAAAATATTGTTTTAGGTTCTTTTATTTTTTCTATATAATTACAATAGTACTATATTACAAAAATATTATATTACAAAAAAAATGAACTATCACAGCATCAACGATACTATATAGCAAAATATTAGACAGAAATATATACAAAAGAAACTATATTACAAAATTTACTATATTACAAGATACTCTATATTACAATGTGCACAACGGCAAGGCAAATCTGAAGCGTGTACGAGAACCAAAAATATATTACAAAAGATACGTCTCGTAACCTTCACCTCGATACTAAAATCATATATTACACAAATTAGATAAATTTGAGATCTTTTACGAGAGACAAAATAACTATATTGCAGAAGATAAGTCTCGTAAATTTATCTCAATATCAAAAATCATACATTACAACAAAATTAGGAACTTGAGATCCCTTACGAGAGACAAAATACTATATTACAACAAATATGTCTCGTAACATTATCTCAAAGTTCATAAACCTCAAACACTCTCGTTACAACAAAAATTGAACCACGACTTACGATATCACTAACAAACGTGCATTATAATACTACAATAAGATATTAATCATGAAGAATCAACTAAAAGCAACTACAAAACAATACTACGGCGAAGTATTTGCGACAACGAATTCAAGATATAAGGAACAACGAATTAATATACAAATATAATATGTAAATAGCCAAAAATATAATAGATTTCACTTGAATTTAATATGTTAAATTTAGACACTTTTGGCTCTAATAGCTCAACAATCATGTGAAAGTAATCCCTTTTATTGGTAACAATTAAAAGTACTTATCTTTTATTTTGTTATCCTGATGGAGAGAACTCCTAGATACGGTCCTGTTCTCCGATGATTATGGATTTAAATTCACATGTGGCTGCCTTAATCCCATTGTGAGGTTATGAAATCGTAGAAGATTATCGCCAAGACAAAATGAAGAAAATCTCTTCGCCCAGAATGTTTTCATATATTCCAATTCAAAATGTAGTATAGCAAGGTTCACTTCATATGAAAATTGCTCGCTTAGTGGAAAACGTAGCATGGTAGAATTCATTTACTGATTAAGAAAAGCTGAATATAGGTAATTGTTCACGAAGCAAAGGTGTAACATCGAGATCACTTCGAAGTTAAAATGAAACTAGTAATTATATAGAAAAAATAAAAGAACCTAAAACAATATTTTTAAATGTTAGATGGTATTTAACAATATATAATTATTATACGTCTATAAGGCTCCTTTCTATTAATATCCCCATTAGGGTCTTACAAAATTTCTATTACGTCCACCTCGAAGGACGGCTCGAGTGAAAGAGAAGGAATCTAGTCTACCGCGTCTACCGTAACGTGGCTCCGCCCAAAAAGTAGTTCTCTTTAAATTACGAAATATTAAGTTAAATAAAGGATCTATATTGTTACTGATAGTTCTACGTTTCATGTGACTATCCGACTTTATTATAAATACTCGACTCAACTTCATTTTCCAGTTAGTTTGATTTATTTATTTAATTTAATTTTAATATTATCGTGCGTGCGCCGTTCAACACCCCGATGCGTAAACATAAGCTACTACCAACTTCTCATCTGTTTAGGAAAGTTCGATATAGTACCAGAGCATAGGATAATAAACTGTTTGATTATTAAAATTTTTCTAATAAATTTTAGAAAATGTAACGAAGGATGCTTTTGTGCATTCCGCACGTTACAACATATATGTATTGGTCCAACAAACCAAAAACTTTACCTAATAAATTCTGTGTTAAGTGTAATTATTATTCTTTTTTTGTTTTAATAAAACTCGTACCTACAGTTGAAATATTAATTCCGCAGAGATATCCAGAAACCTTCATCTAGACCAACAAATAAGTGTATATTGTGTACAATAAGTCTATAATAGAAATATGCAGGTGTATTAAATGTCTGTGAGATTTCTAATAAAGTTTTATTAACACAATAACTATATAACATACAAAAAACAAGAAAATTTATTTTTATGTACAAAACACTAACCGGAACTTATCAATAAGAAAATGTTTCTAATTATAATCATTCAAGGAATTACATTTTAGGACATTATTTATATTAGAAAGGAAATATTATTTACACATTACTTGGAGCTGGTGATTTAACAGTGGGTTTGGCTCCTATTATCACTAGAAATACCCTCGGATTATTTTGGCGTACCGTGAATATTTGTGAATGTATAATTACTATAAGTTTAGTAGACCAAAAATGTCTGTTGCTGGTAAGCTGTGTATCTTGAATTTTTTCTTGCACATAACAGAACATCAGATATATTAATATTTATAATAATCGCTTTCAGTACACTGCGTCTCTTTAGAAGAATTGAGTGAAAGAAAATGACAAACCCGTTGTCTTAAACTTTGTCTTAACTATCGAAAAACTTAGCTTTAACTGCTATATCGTTATTTAATGACTCACATAGATTTAAGGAAACCGTCCGGAACTTCTTAATCTTTCAAACTGAACGGGTGAATCCCAAATGTATCAATTCCATGTAAACCCTGGTTCTCCCGTGGCCTACGTAGGATTTTTAAATATTAAAATTTGACATTTGTTTTTCCATTGGAAAATAAATTATAACAGTAATGAAACATATTCTTTATAGGATTTTGCAAACAGCAGAAAAAACCATCTATGAGAATTAAAAGAAAAACTGTCTGTAAAATTATTGATTCACAATCTTTGCATTCTTTTGATAACCTGAATTCTATTAGGCTAGCAATTAAAATCCTGAAACGAATTTGTCTTTCTTATGTGACAATTCTCATTCTAACATAGTCCCCTACGGCTATGCAGAGTAAACCAATATCCACATAACTCCCTACGGCCATTAAGAGTCAGTTAAAAATGAGAACAAGGGCCTAAAGTGAATGTATTTACATATCTCGGCTTTTGGAATGGATTACATTTTCGTGAAATCTATCATTCTGTTTCTTGGAAATGCTTAGCCTTTGAAACGTTTTTCGCCCGTATTCTGGAGCTCACCAGAAAGGCACAAAGCCACTCACGCAATGTTTCATGCAAGAAACAAGACAATTACCAAGTTTTTGACATTCACTGAATAAAAATACAGATTTTCACCTATGTAAGTATTACCTAACTAGTAATGGGCCTATATGGATACATGTTTAAAACTGAATTATTTTTTGTTTGCTTATAATATTATAAGGCTAAGCATTTCCAAGAAACAAAATGATAGATCTCATGAATATTAATGAAAATTTTTCCAAAAGACGAGGTTTCATTTTAGGGCTTTGCTCTCATTTTTAACTGAATCTTCATGACAGTAGGGGGTTATTGAGATATTGGTTTACTCTGCATAGCCGTAGGGGACTATGTGGAAACTAGTGTTAGAATGAGAATTGCTGCATAAGAAAGACACATTCATTTTAGGATTTGAATTGCTAGCAGAACCAGAATTCAGGTTATCGAAAGAAAACAAATATTGCAAATTAACAATTTTACAGATAGTTTTTCTTTTAGTTCTCATAGATAGTTTCTTCTGCTGTTTGCAAAATCTTATAAAGAATGTTTCATTACAATTACAAGCAAACAAAAAATAAGTCACTTTTAAATTATAACAGTATTTAGACAACCCAAAGGATAAAATTTGATTAAACTAAAGTTCCAGGCTTTACGAACTCAGCCGTAAAGATTAAAATTTGAAGTATGTTGGATAAACAAAGCGTTCGATATAACCAGATTCAAGCAACATTCAGCCCATCTCAAATATGGAAGAACAGAAATGTTTATATAGTGTTGACCAACACGCATTCGGTAACAGTTTTAGAATAGAAATTAATTAATGTTAAATACGAATGTGACAAATAATACAAATCTGAATACTTTTATTAAAATAGTATGAATATTGTGCCAAGGATCCTATAGCCCACTTTGTTGGTTTAGGTAGAAATGATAGGAATCATTGAATTTGTTAAACCATGACATTAGTTTTTCCCTATTGGATTTCCTGTGGCATGAAGAGTTATTGGGTGATGGAGCATGTAAGAGCGATAGACAAGGTGATTGAATGTATCGAACACGGAAAAGAAAATTATTACGGGTTATTAGGAGACAATGGTAAATTTCTCCATATTATTAAGCTCTTCTTGTGTAATTTACTTAAGCACTGAAAGTCCTACACATTTAATATAAATTCGTTTGAAAAAATATATTCGACTTGGTTAAACAGACAGTTTATGTGAATCTAATACGAGTTTTAGTAATAGTGGACAAAGATCGAAAAAAAAGTGCAACCAATCACTACTTGAACATTTTCCAGAAGAGTTAAATTTAGCAACTCAAGCCGTGTATCATGCAAGCGGAAAATACATTGATGCTTGCGTAATAAGAAAACTTAGAAAGAGCCCTCCTCGTACGGTACAGCAAATTAACATCCTATTATGAGTAATATTTGGCATTTACCAAAGAGAAAATGCAGATGCGGTAAGATATGTTCTTGAAACTCTCAAAATCTCAAGAAAATATACAAGCGATTGATATAACAATGTAATATACTGTGTAACAGTTTATTTATGATACATAAATGTACTTTACATAAAATCGGTCATAGAAAATATACATAAACTACTTCAAAACTCTTTTTTTTTATTTCAGAAGAATGGACCTATTTTGGAAGTAAATTTTCAGAAAGTAACAAAAGAATTTGCATGCAAGATATGTTAACTGCAATAGGTATTATCAAATACTAAATGATAATAACAGATTTAAATCAAAAATATATGCCAGTTCTTAAAAGTATAGTTAAATATAATATTTTCCTCCTAAATATGCGAAACTGACCACAGTGCACCCGCCCCAGACTAACATGTGTTAGATAGATAGCGTGCTTAGCATTTGGAAGAACACAATAGACTTAATGTCAGGCTTTCGCAACGGGCAAAAGATTGATGGAAAATAATGCATAAGACTATTTAGAAGAATTTGGAAATGAATTTCCTATAATGCTATTTTTGATTACAATAAATTTTTATATGCTTTGGCCTGTTCTGTTAGATTTTTCTGTGATGTGTGAAGTGAAAAGAAGGAAACAGTGGTCCGCCAAAAAACTCATACCTCAATTTACTCGAGTGTCAGTTGCATAAGCCATGTTATCTAAGACCTACCTATTTCCGCACCGCCTTACTTACGTTCTAAAATTCTTTACTGACTTTAAGAAACCTTCATTTTTATCCAGATTTCATCCCAATGATTGTTACTGAAAAACCATAAAATATAAAAATTTTATAGTTCATCATCAAAGCCTCTCCTTTCTTATTATATGGAAAGTTTATGTCTGTGTGCCATTAATAAGACAACTATTGTTTTACTTTTTTATGTTACCTTAATTAGACACATATATTCTAATTCCCGTCATTATTTAATTTAATGTCAATGAAATGGCTTTTGGTTATTGCCAACAAGGCAATAGACTTGGAAGTTAGTGAACACATAGTCAGAACCTAAGGTACAAAAGTTTTGATTTGACCCAAGAAAAACTATTTATACAGGGTGTAATCAGTTTCATGTCATTAAAAAAACTGGTAATGGGGACCGACTAGACAAACAAAAAACCCTTATGACTTTTCCCTCTAGGGGCACTTTGAAAAAAACTGACCTAGGTCAACCTCTTTAATATATTCTTTTTAGATATTAATGTAGAAAACAATTGAGAACCACTGCTTTTCTTGGTCAATGAACATGTAGTTCCCAATTATACAACTTTTAAATTGTCATAAAAAAGTGCAAAGTCCTTGGATCATCGACCGCCTTCGATGGACCGCCTCAACCGAACTGAGGCAATTATAAAGAGGTAAATAATTCGTTATCTTTTCCTGCACAACTGCAAGCAAATAATGGCCGTAGAAGTTTAAACAGAGCATTTCTTTACATGTGTATCTTTTAATTTGGAACAAAATATTGGATTAATGTTTATAATTTAGAATATTTAAATGTGGTTTATTAACGTTTGTAACATAAATGAGTGTCCTGGGTTAAAAGCTTACCACCTAAGTCGAAATCTGCATCTGCATCAATACACAGTTCGGTACGTCGAATTAAAGACATACGTACTCCGTTCAACACTAAACAATAAACAATCAACTAACGTTGTCAATAAAGAAAAATAAAAGAAAAACTTGGTCCAAAATCCAAAACTGAATACAAAAACAACGAACAAGTAAGTTGTGTCTGTACGTAATCAAGAATTTAACGACTTGAACGGTAAAGTCAATAATCTTCACTATAAATACACAGCGACCCGAAATTCAAAAATAACAAAAACAACGAACGGCGGGTTGGACGTGTGTACATAACGAAACACCCACAGAAACTAAAATATTGCGCAAGGGAGAGTCAGAGTATAGCTTTCTTCAGGTCTGATCTACTAAACACTCAGAAAACGTCGACGTCTTTCATCTTATTTACCGATGATACTGATAAAAAGACCGCCGACATTTTATAGCTATCTACACAAATATTGAGTATCATAGGCAAAGACACGCGCGACGATCTAAGCCTACCTCAGTATTCCAGCAGTTCTCAAAAGATTTTATTGAAAATTTGCGAAATTTTTGTTTATTTATTTTTCTCCAAAACTATGACCTTTAGACCCCATGTTATATAAGGTTTTTTTGTTTGTCTTGTCGTTCCCTGCCACCAGTTTTTTTAATGACATGAAACTAATTACACCCTGTATAAGAATGCTTATACTGCACGTCTGTCTAAACTAAGTACCACCGTTATTGTGGGGGCGGTGTGAAAAACTTATGTAAATGATCCAAATCCGAATTACAAGGTACAAGAAAACGACTCGCATCGTTTGATAGAGGAAACTCTGAATTAAATTTATTTATAACAGAAGGTGTGATTGGTAGGTTAACCACGGCAGAAGGAAATTAATCTAACAAAAAATTACCTTTATCCGAACTACAAGATACATGAAATCGATTAGTTTATTCCTGCACTTTTAAAATTTGCTAGGACAGACAAAAAATTCGACAGCATAAACCCAGCATATGCTTAAGAAAGGAGCACAGGAGTGCATGAGTGAGATGAATAGACTCGGAAGGCGTGGGCAAAGATTAAGGAATTAACAAAACAGGACAGCCGGCGGAAAATCTTTTACCTTTTAGCAAAGGCGCCATTGACCTCGACATTTAAATTGGAGTTCTCGTGCAACTGCCACAATGTGAAAATCAGACGGTGAAGGTAACATCAGAAAGAGATGCCCATAGTGAAAAATGGACAACACTATCCTGATAGAACGACCGAACTCAGCTGACTGTCAGTAGCCAAGGTCACTAAAAAACAGATTGCTTTGTAATATTTGTCACATGAAGTATTTCTATGTTTATATGTAAGGTATGTATTTGGTTAGGATAGAATTGTACATTGAAAGAATAATTTTGAAGCTTTTTTCTATAAAATGAGGAAAACAGTCCCACGCAGCTGTCATCGAGGTCTATACGTGACGTAGCACTTGTCAATTTGAATGAACCAACCTATCTTTTAGTAAGCTTGGGCAAATTCGTTTAATGCGTAACCGACAAATCCCGAAACCCTTTCCGCTGGATGTCGCGTCCCTTTAAATTGGAGTACACAACTGTCTTCGTCTATTTTGTCTTCTCCGTCTGACTATCCTATCTTGTTAGTGCTCTAATCTTTGGCGTGGGAGTGAAACAGACAGTTTAAAATATGGCGTTAAGACAAAGATTAGAGAATTAACAAGGTAGGACAGCCGGCGGAAAACCTTTTAATCTTTTATCTTTTAACAATGCCGCCATTGACCTCGACATTTAAATTGGAGTTCTCGCGCAGTTGCCACAATGTGACAATCTGAAGGTAACATTAGAAAGAGAGACCAATAGTGAAAAATAGACAACGCTGTCCTGATAGAACGACCGAACTTAGCTGACTGTCAGTACCCAAGGTCACTAAAAAAACAGGTTGCTTTGTAATATGTCACATGAAGTGTTTCTAGGTTTATATGTAAGGTATCTATTTTGTTAGGCTAGAATCGTACATTGAAAGAACAATTGTGAAACATTTTTTCTATAAAATGAGAAAAAAACAACCACACGCAGCTGTCATCGAGGTCTATACGTGACGTAGTACTTGTCGATTCTAATCAGCTAACCTATCTGTTAGTAAGCTTGGTCAAATTCGTTTAATGCGTCCCGACAAATCCCGAAACCGTTTCCGCTGGATGTCGTGTCCCTTTAAATTGGAGTTCACAACTGTCTTCGTCTATTTCGTCTTCTCTGTCTGACTGTCCTATCTTGTTAGTTCCTAATGTTTGGCTAAGTTGAATTTCTTGATTATTGTAATTTTGAATAATTTTAAAGTAATATCAACGTAATAAGTATAGGATTTTAACATGAACATCAACATTAGAAAGAATTTTTAAAATTCCCAGTAAAATTATGCTAGAAAATTATCCAATTCAATGGCATTCTTTGATTTTTATATTGATTATTATTCATTCTAAGTAAAAAGTCCAACTCGTACAACACTGAAATCAGAATAGGTTTCCAATTCAGTCCTTTGAGAAAGGTATGAAACTGCCATTTGAAATTTTAGCAAATTATAAGATCAGAAGTTCCAAAAGGTACTTTTTTGAGTATTTGTTTAATTGAAATCAATAAAAAAATGTAGCTAGATTACTTGGGCTAGGAAAACCATACGTTTCCAAATTTAAAAAAAAAACCTCTCGATTACATCTCTCAAATTCTTAAACAACATACTTTGTACTGCTTTACAAAACTCTTTAAGATGAATATTTTTGGAACATTGTTAATTAAAAGGTCCTCTTGGATCAAAAGTTCCAGGAGAATAGGGCCAGTAACTCGGCGGTGGAAAGAGTCCAGGTTGCGAATGTTGGGTAGTTGCAGGAAGTATGCTAGGTAATCTAGGATTCGTAGGGTGGCCCGTGGGGTAGAGTGCAGCACCAAGTTCGCTCTGGTGAGGCTGATATTTGTGGTAGGTTGGCATAAGTTCTCCTTGGCCTTGAGCCTGAGCCTGACAGGCCGCCATGAGGCCATGGAAGTCGAATTTGTAGGCATACCTTTTTCCGTGAACTTTGGACATTATGTTTTTGTCGTAGTAGTACCTGGAACGGAAAACCTATAATTAGCTAAACTGTACGTACACAAGTATTATTTGTAAATTAGACTGCATTGAAAATGAGTACTAAGAAAATTATGTGTTTCTAAAACATAACCTGTTTGCCTTTCGAAAACTTAATACAGATGTTTTCTGGATCAGCTATAATTTGATGTAGAAAAATATCTTTTGGCGTTGGTTCTTTTCAAAAAGGGCCTCAAAAAAATGGTTTCACATTTAGTAATCATTTTTATTTTATGTACTGTATAATCGTATATATTAAATTCCTTAAAAACCAGTATAAATGTAAAAGGAGTGGCCGCAAAATTAGCCCGTTTTTGCGTACATCATAACTTCGCACCGAAAAAATATAATTGATAAAATCTAAGGTCTCAAATTAAAGCTCGAATTAAAGCTAATCAAAAATATAGATGACGGTATTTTTTTTATTTTTAACATGGGGGTTCCTTCCCCCCTGAATGGGGATTGAATTAGATATAAATATTTTTGAATTTTTTAAAAAAATTATTGGTTTAAATTATTTTTATAATTGGGTACTTGCTTAGTTCCAATAAATAAATATCACTTGTGATATATCGTTAAAAAGGAGGAAAATGATCTATTTAGTGCCGCCATTTCCCGCTCGTTTCAAAAAAATTTCTTAACAGCCTGAAGAGCAAAGACAAAATGTAGATATAACCTCGTTGAAATACTCTGTTTTACAAAAAATTGTCGACTTAAAATTTTCGTCATATCTCTTCAAATAACGGAGATATTTAGCTTGAACATATTCCACATTTTCGATATTTTTCGGCATATAACTCTTAAAGAAGGCCATGGGTTTCAAATATCTTTAAAACATTTTATAGCTTCTAGTACAGGCAATGAAGGTAAAATGTTGTAAAAACCTCGCAAAAATTAATAACAGAATCATCTCTGGGATTTAAGTAGTTAATAACCTGTAGAACGGAATGATGCATTCTTTGCATTTCCTAGTTCCTGGAAATTTCAAAAAAATTTGGAAAAACTTTTTGATTTTCGGTTTCTTTGCTCTAACGGCTAAAATAATGAAAATACAGAAAATAGTTTTCAACAAAATTTGTAGCTCGTCTCTTTCTCTACAAAATAGATCTTTACAAATTTTTGTCTTACTTAAGCCGTTTAAGAGATAAATCCAGTTTTCCGCTTATAGTTTTGAGCCGCTCCGAAATGCGCGGAAGACGAAAATTCTCTGGGAGTAAAAAAATGAAAACAACGTAAAATGTAGAGAAAAGTCTCAGCTTTAATGTGGAACTAATCACAAAATTCATACAAATTTTTATCATAGAGAAAAAAGTGTTAGAAGATGGCTTAGTAAACTTTATTCACATCTTTATTTTTATGCATCCTGCCTATTTCTCCCGTAACAATGGGTGCTTTTCACTGCATGGATTCGATTCCACGCACTTTAATCTATATTTCGTGAAAATTTCATTGAAGAATGTTAAGAAACAAATAAGTTTTATATGTATTACTGCATAATTGTGAATTTTCTGAGCGGGTATGAATAATGTAGACAAATTCAAAAAGTACTGCGCGCATTTAAAAAACTCTAAAGTCATTCGAAACAATATGTTTTGTTGTACTTATAATCAAAAAATTAAATATGTGCTATTAATATTACTTAAGATATAGCGAATCGAACTTCAAAATTTGAAGGTGATTGATCGATGGAATATTTCTCCAACAAAAGTAATTGCAATAAAATGTTAATTGGATTAATATATCATTATATAAGAATATCTAAGCAAAATGAATTATCATTCTAACGACTCTCGGCAAAGATATGAATAAATCTGTGGATCAACTGTACAAAGTTTACTAAGCCATCTTCTGACACCTTCTCTCTTTGATAAATTTTTTATGAATTTTGTGATTGGTTAAACATTAAAGCTGAGACTTTTCTCTACATTTTGTGTTATTTTCATTTTTTTAGGGGCTCTGAATAGTAAGAATTATCGATCGAAGAGCCCGGTCGTACGAAACTCCTGGAGATTTCTCATTTTTCGCGCATTTCGATGCGGCTTAAAACTGTAAGAGGAAAACTCGATTTATCTTCTAAACGGCTTAAGTAAGACAAAAATTTGTAAAGACCTTTTTTGTAGAGAAAAAGACGAGCTACAACTGGGAACTCTTTCTCTTTCTCTATTTTCATTATTTTGGCCGCTAGAGCAAAAAAATCGAAAATCTAAAAGTTTTTCCAAATTTTTTAAAATTTTCCAGGAACTTGGAAGTGCAAAGAATGCATCATCTCATTCTCCAAGTTATTACCTACTTAAATCCCAAAGACGATCCTTTTATAAATTTTTGTTACCCTAAATTGTTAATTTGCTTGTACTATTATAAAAATCGGCACAATTTTCGTAGATATTTTTTTTGCACGACTGATATTAAGTGAGATATTCTCGAGGGCCATGATAAAATGGTCGGCATCTACATTGTAACAAAGTTTGTAAAATTCTCTACAGGAAATGTTACATATACAGTTTTTGCCGTATCTATTGTTGTAATCGTAAATATCGCTCACAGAGAATAATTTTCATTTCGTTGTATTAACCATGCAATGTCAAATTGTCCGTCATCCGTTCATTGTCCCACCGGTTTATCCGTATGTCCGTTCACCTCCCCATCCACCATGTCTCTTGTAACAACATTCATTTAAGAACGAATAGTTCGATTTTATTAAAACTTGAACGTAAATCAATGTTAGAGAGAGGAAGAACTCTAGTATATTAAAACAAAGATCGATAAATGTGAAGGTTATAAAACATTTTATTTTAAAAAAATGCACGCAAAAAGTGTTGTAGTCGTTGATAACTTAATATTTTAGGTAATTTCTTGTGACTTTAATTATATCCCGATGGTGATCTTGACTGGCGAAACGTTCACTAGTATAATACATGTATAGTATTTTTGTATTTATAAAATCTCATCAACGATTATAATACTCTTCATGTGTACTTTTTAACATTGGAAATGTTTATGTTCGTATATGGGGTAGAGTTACCAGTTTTCGTTCAACGTCAAAAGACAGGTGTCGCGGTCGAGTGAGACTATCGTATATGCAACGGCTGATATACGCAAATGTAATATTAGTTGCATATATCACAGGGGGTCAACTTATCAGTTTTCATTTAAGGTGGAAATGCAGCGGTGTAGTGGATCGGCTTCGCCTCGTCCGGAAAAAGTTGATGTTTTATGTATGGTGTTAACATTTCCAATGTCCCGATGGTTGCAAGGATTGCGAAATCTGTGAATTTCTTTATTAAAATGTTTCATAATCTTCACATTTATAAATCTTTTCAAAATTGAAAGGGTTTTCTTTCTCTATCTAATACTGATTTGCGGTCAAAGTTGTAATAAAATCGGATTTCTCGTTCTCAAGTTATCGTGTTTACAATAACATGACGGATGGAGAGACGAACGTACAGACGGACAAACCGACAGATGATGGGTATTTTTAAAGTTATTGAGAATTACAAGCCCTTGTACAATGATATGAATTTTTTTTTTTTAAGAACAATGGAAACTAAAAAGAACACTTCCCATTCGATGATGACAGATGGAAATTAAACAAGAAGCACGGAAACTTAAAAGAAGCATCTCACAAACACCTACATTTCCCATCCTATATTCCTACCCCATGCGCAATGTGGCTGTCGCTGCTGAAAACAAGCATGCCCAATGTCCAACCCAGCGTATGCAGCCGGTCCGGCGGTATATAAAACGTCCAAGACTGGATGCCAGGAATTGACAGCAATGCTCACCTTACGCTGGCAAATCAACCAATCAATCAATGAGCGATATTTACGATTTCAGAAATGTGTCGATCAAGTTCTTATTTTTGTATTTTCGAACGGTATAACTAACTGATGATAGCATAAAATCATCTCAAATGTTCATCCCAATTTAAAAACTGATTAATATTTATACCAAAGAATTTTACAGTGCCTGCTTGTTTTATAGATGTTCCATCAATTTTTTTCAGTTGCCTCTCGGTTTAAATAATATAAACTCTGTCTTTGATATATTCAGTTTATCTTTATTAAATCACTCAACAAAAACATTTAAATATTTTGGCAATTTAAAATAACATCATTTTTAGATGGACCTAAACAAAGAAAAGAAATGTCATCAACGATATTTGCTAAATTATTTATGCAGAAAATGAATAACAGGGGTCCAAGGATTGAACCTTGAGGTACAACGCATTCAGTATTTAGCTTATTTGATCTGTGATCATGAATCTCAACAACCTGACTCTTTTGAAAAAGGTATGAACTGATCCATTCATCTACTTTACCTCGTAAACCATAATCGGGATATTGCTGATAGTTTGCGAGATATGAGCAAAACACTGAATTTAAGCATAATTTTTTCAAGATGACTACTCGAACACGACAGAAAAAAGATGGGGACTTTTAGTATGTTTAATAGGACACCTTAGTGAACAACGTTTGCAAAGTTTCAAAACTTTATCAATTATTATTTTCCTCTAATTTTTCCTGTAGTGCCTACATTCATTCTTTTAAAGTGGGTTCAATTAAAAAAAGCACCCTTTTTAGTGGCCTTCTATGTAGTCCCTACAAAGTAAAAGAAAATATTTGTTCCTTTGACTTTTTAAGCTTTAATATAGAATTCTCATATCCTCGTATGTTAAATTTCATGTCAAGCTGCAAAGGTTTTGCAATAACGGAAGACCTATTTTTTACCTAAAAAATTCTACGCCTAATACGAAAGAAAAACACTTTTGACAACTTGGCACACAAATAGCTATTGCATACATTTCAATCAAAGCACCGTAGACTAAACGGAACTTTAACAAACAATAGTAAAATGCATATCACGTATTTTTTTTAATCTGAATTTTTCACGTCAGTATTTAAACAAATAGAAGACAAATTAAAAAAATATATAATTATTATTGTTATTAATTTTATCTGCCTTAGTGCAACTAGTTTAACTATTACACGCAAATGGCAGATTTAATTTTATAAATTAGTTACCTTTTCAACTACAATGAGTATTGGACTCCAGTGAAAAATTGAAAGAATTACATAAAATTTACATTGCTCACTATACTGTCCAAAATTTGTTCAATTCATTTTAATTCTTTTTTAAATTTCAGTAATTCCCAGTCTAACATTTTTTGTGATGGTGGATAGATGTCAAATTGTATATTTCAATTTTTTTATTTTTTTTCTTACCTGAGAGCTCTGCTAAGCTTATCGTAGTTCATATTCGGTTTGGATTTCCGTTCTCCCCATCTTCTTGCCACCTCGTCGGGGTCAGTGAGTTTGAACTCTCCATTGGTGCCTTCCCACGTGATACAGGCCGCATTCGACGAATCGTTGAGGAGTTCGAGGAGGAATTGCCACAGTTGGATCTGGCCGGAGCCCTGTGCTACCAATCGACTAGTTGCGGCGTTCAGCAGCTGGTAGGGGTCTGCTGGAAATAACAAGAAACCATCTTTATTAATTCTTAGCAGTGTGGCTTTTTAACACCACAGAAGACAAGCAATCGGATTACATTAAAAAACCTACTTCTAAATTTTTACTGTACGTTGTACAATTTTATAATCTAAGAAAAACTACCTATATCTTAAAAACTATTTCTATAGCTACATTGTAGCATATTTTTGAATTATAATATAGAAACTATAAATACCTAGTTGTCTCATTTTCGATAAAAATACATCAGATGTTAATGTACTATCGATGTCTTAGATTTATAAACAAAAAAACGACATTTTTTTTTCTAAATAGCTATTTGTGCAACAAGTTAGGAAAGGTTATTTTCGTATTAGACGTAGGCGCATAGGAAAAAAACACTTATTTTTTGAATTTTATATTTGACATTTATATACCTACTTATTACTTTTCCTTGGCAATAAAAGTTGAATCAAGAAATCTAATTTTATTATTAGGGCATGTTGGCATAGAAGCCAATGTTTTTAGTGCAGAAATATCATTTTCGCTATAGTCAGAGGAAAAGTTCGACTTTTCCACTCTAGTTTGGAAAAATTCAACTTTTTATAACGCAAATAGAACTTAAATATAGAACATTTCCACACGTCAGTAGAAAAGCTTCTTCTTGATTTGAGTGTCAAATCAAATTTTGACAGCCAAGGAGAATTATGGAAGATTCCAGATAAATATCATAATTCATAATAAATAAAAACAATAATATCAATTTCATGTGTATGAAAATAGCCATTATCTTTTCAATGTTTTTATTTTTCATTGGGTGTGCAATGTGCATCCACGTAGTGGAGAAGAATTATGGCAATCGTAAAAGAAATTACGTTTTTTTTTCTATTGATTAACGGAAAGAATTTTCCGTTAAGGTGGCCATTCTTTAGAAAGAGACATCTGATAGGGAAATATTTATTATTTTTAGCCATAACTTTTTTTTCTTAGTACGTTTATTTAAAAAACTATAAGAGTACCTAAGTAGAACCATAACAAGACTATTACTATGAATTTTCACTCAATAATTTTAGTGGTTTGCAAAGTAGCTCGATTTAAATTTAAAAATTATGTTAATCTTTCCATTTCGTAGTTTTAAATCGAGCTATTTTGCAAACCACTGAAATATTGAGTGAAAATTCATAGTAATAGTCTTGTTACAGTTTTACTTAGGTAGTCTTATAGTTTTTTTAAATATATGTATTAAGAAAAAAAAGTAAAGGACAAAAATAATAAATATTTCCCTATCGGATGTCTCTTTCTAGGGAATGGCCACCTTAAGATATTGACTATACTAATTATGAATGTGGTCATTCACGTCATCAATTTATATTTTTTCCAAAGTCGTGAGATTTTTTTCTCAGCTTAAATACTGCCATATTAGAATGTAAATAATCTCAAATTTTTGTACTCTTACCAGCTTGCTTTACTTATTTTCCTCTATTTACCACCCAACACTTCGCCGGACAATCCAGTTCCAGATCTCGTTATAATACATACATGTACAAAATTTCAAATCAATCTTAAACCATTCCAGGGAAAACGTGCGCACAAAAATGTTACAGACCAACAGACAGTCAGACAAAATCATGCAACAACAGATACATTAAGAAATCGACGATTTTCAAAATTAAATATACTTCAAGTTTTGCAACAGATATTTTTTACACAGACCATTTTCATGCAGATCGACTATAATGGCAGCTTATGTGAGTGACTGTAGTTACAGTTTATCGCGCTTGAAAGTCAACTCAAACTGGTATAATTTTAATTCAAACGAAAGAAGAAAAAGAAACGAACAAAATGCGTTTTTACGATGAATATTAAGGCGGCTACAGACGTAACTACATACTTGAATGGCATACATGCGCAAGTTTATTGTACAAGTATACTGGAACGTGTGTATTATAACACTTACACAATTTTTATAATACACACGTTTCAGTATACTTGTACAATAAACATTTAGCTATTGGTATTCCACCACTCAATCAGAATGAGTCTCTTTAAGTTTCAACTTGTTGGAGTATAAGTGTTAACTCAACAAAAATCAATCAAAGTGTTTATAAACATTCATCTTAATTTAAATATTATGAAGTTCAAAATGACTAAGAGCACGAGGCAGCTTTATGAACGATATACGTATAAAAATGCTAAGTAAGATTATTACTAATAAGAAATACTTTTTAAGTTAGTTGATTCTGTGCATTTGCTAATATTAGGCGTACCTTCCAAGTGCTTAATATGTTATGAATTAAAGAGTGAATTTAAAGTAAAATAACAAGTGTTTTAATTAGGCCCTTTCTATAGGTTATGGGCCCAGATATCGCAGTGACTTGAATAAATCTTTTCGGATATACCGTGCGTGTAATTAGTGACTGAGTGTTCAAAGAAAATTCTTCTAAGTGACTCAAATCAAAGACAATGGAAAACAAAGGTGCAAAGAGACATATTAAACCATTTGATGGTGAAAAATATAGTGTCTGGAAATTTAGAATAAGGGCAATTTTATCTGAATTTGACGTGCTACAAGTGATAGATAATGACATTCCTGATCCTCTAACCGATGAATGGAGAAAATCTGAACGAATTGCAAAAAGTGTGATAGTGGACTATTTGTCAGACTCATTTCTTGGTTTTGCAAAAGCGGAAAAAACTGCAAAAGAAATTATGCAAGATTTGGACACAATATATGAGCGGAAAAGTCTAGCCTCTCAGTTAGCACTAAGAAAAAAAATTACTAAGCCTAAAACTACAGGGTGATACGCCATTAATACAGCATTTTACAACATTTGATGATCTGATTGGTGAATTGTTAGCAGCAGGAGCCAAACTGGAGGAAACAGACAAAGTGTCACATTTACTCCTAACCCTACCTAACTCTTACGATGGTGTGATAACAGCAATTGAAACACTATCAGAGGACAATCTGAGTTTAGCCTTTGTAAAAACGAGGCTACTTGATCAAGAGGTCAAACTGTCACATGAAAGTCTCGACACAAGTAAAAAGGTGCTTCTAAGTGAAAAGAAACATCACATACCAGAAGAAAATAATCATTTTAAATTGTCAAATATCCCAAAACGACACAAGTATTCAAAATATCACCAAAATAATAAATTCAAGATAAATAAAAAGACAAATGGCATAAAGTGCCACCACTGTGGTAGAAAAGGACATTTTAAAAGGGATTGTATTTACTACAAGCGAGCACTCGAATTTAAATCACCACAAAGGAAAAGAACTGTGCAAACAATACAGACAAATCAACTTGCAAATGATAACCCAAGTTTTGCATTTATGCTTGGGATTCAGCAATGTACTAACGAAACAAAGAATAAAATTACATTTATTTTGGATTCTGGTGCTTCAGATCATATAATTAACAGACATGATCTAAGCACACATTTTTCTACCTTGAAGACACCAACAAAAATTTCCGTGCCTAAAAATGGGGAATATATAACCGCAACAAAGATGGGTTCACTAAAAGTTACCAGCAACTTGGGAATCCAAGGAACACTGGAAAATGTCCTCTACTGTCCTGAAATCCCCTATAATTTGCTCTCAGTGACAAAGATGCAAACCGCTGGGATGATGGTGGTCTTTAATGAGAGAGGTGTTGAAATCAGTAAAAATGGTAAGATGGTAATACGAGGTAAGCCATCAAACAATTTAATTTCCATTGATTTTATTGTAAATAATAATTCAATAAACAGTACATATATGTCCAGTACAGTAAAAATAAACTATGAATTATGGCATCAAAGATTAGGGCATATTGGTAAAAATAAATTCATAGATTTGAAAAATAAACAAATGATCGGAGATATAGGTCTTCTAGATCAAATTACGCCTACTGATAATTTGTGTGAGGCCTGTATAAAAGGTAAACAAACGCGGTCACGTTTTAATAAACAGAAAGACAAAAATTTTGTAACAAGGCCGTTGTTTATTATACATTCTGATGTTTGTGGCCCTATTACTCCATCAACAGTAAACGATAAAAATTATTTTGTTTTATTTGTCGATCAGTTTACTCATTACTGTGCAACATATTTAATTAAAAATAAATCTGATGTCTTTTCAATGTTTAAAGATTATGTGGCAAAAAGCGAGGCTCATTTTAATTTAAAAATTGTTCGTTTATATTGCGACAATGGAGGAGAATATTTGTCTACTGAGATGAGGGTTTATTGTATGGAGAAAGGCATAAGTTATCATTTGACAGTTCCACGAACCCCACAGTTAAATGGTGTAGCTGAACGAATGGTTAGAACAATAACTGAAAAGGCTCGCACAATGTTACATGGTGCTAACCTAGATAAAGCTTTTTGGGGGAAGGCAGTGTTAACTGCTACTTATTTAATAAATATCACGCCAACCAGGGCAATAGAACAAAATAAAACACCATATGAATTGTGGCATAATAAAAAGCCACAAATAAAATATCTAAAAGTTTTTGGCTCTACTGTCTATGTGCATAACAAAACAAGAACAACAAAATTTCAAGAAAAAACTTGGAAAGGTATCCTGGTAGGATATGAGCCAAATGGGTTGAAAGTGTGGGGAGTGGAATCGCAAAAATTTGTTGTTGTCAGAGATGTTATTGTTGATGAGACTAATTATATGAAATCCAGGCCTGCAGCTCAGGTAGAAGGGGTTAACTTTCAAAAACCTCAAAATGAAACTGATATTTCTGACATGTCAAAATCAGTAATAAATTCTCATAACTCTGACAGAGCGAAACCAGATATTACTAAATCTGGTGATCAAACTGATATTTCTGACCAAACGTCAAAATCAGTAATATGTCCAAATGAATCTCATACAAATGAATGTTCATCTCAAGAAAAAAGACAATCAGACCCTAATCTAAGAAAAAGTGAGAGAATTAAACAATTACCAATTATTTCTTATAATGAAGATAGTGAATCCGACTATCTTCTGTGTGCGCAATCAATTATATGTAGCATTCCAACTTCTTATCAAGAAATTCAAACTAGGGATGACAGGTTGGAATGGGAGCGTGCCATAAATGACGAAATCAATTCCCTTTTAATCAATAATACCTGGGATTTAGTGCAAAAGCCTGAAAATAAAAATATTGTTAACTGTAAGTGGGTATTTTCTCTTAAAAATGATGAATTTGGAAATCCAATAAAATATAAGGCTCGCCTAGTAGCGAAGGGTTTTAGTCAAAAATACCTCATAGACTATAATGAAACTTTTGCCCCTGTAGCAAGAATATCAAGTTTCAGGTTCATTATAGCTTTTGCAAATCAATTTTGTTTACTGGTTCACCATATGGATGTCAAGACCGCTTTTCTAAATGGTAAATTAAAGGAAGAAATTTATATGAAGCTTCCTGAAGGAATCAAAAATGAGGGTAACAAAGTTTGTAAACTGAATAAGGCCTTATATGGTTTAAAACAGGCAGCAAGATGCTGGTTTGAACAGTTTGAAAAGGCACTTACAGAAAAAGGGTTTAAAAACTCACCTGTAGACAGATGTATTTATATTTTGGATAGGGGTGATATTTCTAAAAATATTTATGTAGTTCTTTATGTTGATGATCTGGTAATAGTAACAGAAAATATTGAGACAATGGATAATTTCAAAAATTACCTAATGAATAAGTTTTTAATGGTAGATTTAAAAGAAATTAAACTATTCCTCGGAATTAAAATTATACGAGAACATAATCGAATTTGTTTAGATCAAAGTGCATATATAAAAACAATCTTAAGAAAGTTTAATATGCAGGATAGTAAACCTGTCAGTAGTCCTCTTGAAAGTAAATTAGACTACGTTGCGTTAAATTCTGATGAATCAGTGGATGCCCCTTGCCGAAGCGCTATCGGATGTCTAATGTATTTAATGATATGCACGAGACCTGACCTAAGTGTAGCAGTAAACATATTGAGTAGATTTATGAATAAGAATAACAAAGAGCTTTGGAAATGTATTAAAAGAATATTACGATACTTGAAAGGGTCAATTGATATTAAATTAAACTACACAAGGCAGGACTATAAAGAGTTTTTAGTAGGTTTTGTTGATTCCGATTGGGGTGGCTGTGCAGGCAGCGATAGAAAAAGTACAACAGGTTATTTGTTTCAATTATTTGAAAACTGCACTATCTGCTGGAATACAAAAAGGCAAGTCTCAGTGGCAGTTTCGTCAACAGAAGCTGAATATATGGCTTTATTTGAAGCTGTTAAAGAGGCATTGTGGTTAAAATCTTTAGCAACCAGTATAAATATAAATATAATAAAACCAATTATTATATATGAAGATAATAATGGTTGTATAAGCATTGTAAATAATCCAACAAGTCATAAAAGATCAAAACACATAGACATCAAGTATCATTTTTCTAGAGAGCAAGTTGAGAAAAATGTAATTAAAGTAAATTATGTTCCTACAGGTAGCCAAGTAGCTGATGTGCTTACCAAGCCGTTGTCACCACTAAAATTCCTGGAGTTTAGAACTAGAATGGGTTTAGAGTAAGTTAAATGGTCTGATTAGGTTTTTCTGGGTTTTCCCTAATCCTAGCAACAAATGTTGGACCAAATTGTAGTATCGCCCAGAATGCACAAGGAAGGTATAATAAATAATTTAGTATAATAAATAATATTACTGTAGTTAATTTTTTTATATAGATTAACTTTTTTTTTGATTAATTTTTGAGGGGGGCGTGTTGGAGTATAAGTGTTAACTCAACAAAAATCAATCAAAGTGTTTATAAACATTCATCTTAATTTAAATATTATGAAGTTCAAAATGACTAAGAGCACGAGGCAGCTTTATGAACGATATACGTATAAAAATGCTAAGTAAGATTATTACTAATAAGAAATACTTTTTAAGTTAGTTGATTCTGTGCATTTGCTAATATTAGGCGTACCTTCCAAGTACTTAATATGTTATGAATTAAAGAGTGAATTTAAAGTAAAATAACAAGTGTTTTAATTAGGCCCTTTCTATACAACTTTCAACCACTTATCATTTATAATAATTTGTTGAACTTTTTGCTTATTTTAGTGTGTTCACCCAAATAACTCAAAGCTCACAATATGTATCTCACTGCACTTTGAATTTCATCCAAAGCCATTCACCATCGCCTAAAGCTTCAACGTTCAATTGGTTTTATCATATAGTCTCGTGTTGAATCAAATTTTGACAACAGTTTGTAAGGTTCAATTTAAGTCCTAATGAAACCATCTCTAGTTTCTTTACCAATTACTGATGACGCCTCTGTGACCATTTTTACACATCGCTCAACATCTAATTTATAGCACAGAAATAAAGCTGGAATATCTATAGTAGAGACTCAGAATATGAAAAAGTCGTCTAGAAACATGTTCCGTGGAACATTGAAAGGTAAAAATGTACTGAGTATTTTATTATATAGTACTTAACATGTATATACACCCCCTAAATTTGTCTGGCGGTACCGGTGTCCAAGCACCCCCCAGGGGTGAAAAACCGAAAAAAACGAAAAATTAGATATTTGTCTCGTCTTTCTGCAAAATTTTTTATTTTTGATAAATTATATATGGTAACAAAGTTATGGCTATTTATAGGTAAGAGAAATGTATTGTTTGAAGCGTACACTGTTTCCTAAAATCTAGCATAGTTCTCTTATCGTGCAAATATTTATTTTGCTATTTTGGTAAATTCATCCCACTTATGATTGTAGGTAGACGAACGAAAATTTGAAAAAAATTACAAGAATAAAAGTTGTAGTCTATACTATCTGGATTAGACTAGTCTTTTCGGTTTTAGTTTTGGATTATAAATAAGCGAATTATGAGGAAAATAGTTAGTTGTTAAAAATGGAATTCAACCCCCAGTTGCAACTATCTCTACGCTGTCGTTTTCCCTCGCACTTTAACACGTCTTCCCGCTCGTCACCTCGGCCCGCAAAGCTCTATATGCTCACATATGAATGCATACTCCTGTATAGAATATTGTTTCATTACGTGTTTTTAGTGGTGTTTAATTAGATATTGTTACATATTTCTAACATTATTGTGAAATATGGAGTCTTCATCAAGTAATACCGAAAATGAATTAAATGTGGAATTTCAATTGCCAATTAAAAGTCGAAAATCACTTTCTTATCTTCTAATCATGAAGAAGCAGATACTAGTAGTAGGGAATCTAAGACCTCCAATTCAGCAAGGGGGGGGTCAACTGTGACATATACAAAAACCAAAAACGGATTCCCATGTAAAATTTCATGACGGATACGAATTTTGAGTTCACCCCTTCATCCAGAATTGCGAAATGGGAAAAAAATGCAATTTTGGGCAAATTTCTAAAAACTACGGGAAACATTTATTTTTTTGTTTCTCAATCAATACCTCGTTAACTGTTCGAGATATCTGTTTCAAATTTTGACACCAATATCTTTGGAGATTGGCCTCACTTACAGTTTATGTGAAACTTTTTTCGGCAACGTCGTTTTTTGGCAAAAAAAATAAAAATCTTCGCTTAACGCACAAAAACACCCAAATGCATTGCAAAATATAACATGCTAGAAACTTTTTTATTACTAAAGATACATGGTCATATGATCGAGAGAAAATAAAGCTTATGAATTATAGAAACTTTTTTACTTGAAGAATTTTTTTCTAGAATGCTTAGTTTGGCTGTTATGACTGTTGTAAATAAATAGTAGTGTAACGACTCATATATTGCCCGTTCTCCTCGGCCGGCGCGAGCGCTCTCTGCTACCAACTCGCAACCGTATTCAGTCATATCAGAGATACGTAGGTATTTTATTATTTAGTTCATGTATGTTTTATTTTAAAAATTGTACCAGTGGAAGTTTATCAGTTGCCAGTAGAACCGAAAAATACTGTTCTTATTATTTACATCATGTCTTTAATTCAAAGGCATCAAAGCTATGGCTGTTCAACTTTCAAAGAACTCTTTGAAAAGTCTTTGAAATTAGTTATAAACATGAGACCAAAAGGTTCATTCTGATAATAAACGAGAACTCTTGAACTTTTTTGCTTGCAAGTTTGAGAAAAGTTATTTCGGAATAGATCAAAACGTTCAGATTGTTATTGCAGTTATGTTTTTAGAAAATAGCAAAACTATTTTATGCGATCAAAATAATGTGAAAATCATGAAATCCCTACATTTTTCCGATCATGAAGAAGCAGGTACCAGACTTTTTGCAATCTTGTCATTTTTTTAGAAATGAATGTACTAGAACAGTCATACAGGGTGATTCACGTAAACCGTTCATTAGAAGTTTAGGGACTTGTAACGATAATTTAATTTTGAAAATTTGGTTACTTACATAGTTTTTTATGCTCTTTTCACTAAAAATATTTTCATGGTTATCGCACTTCCGCTTATACCGGAAGTTACCATCAACTTCGTTAATTTAAATGGAATGATATATATTTTCTTGCATTTTTGAATTCTACTGGTCATTTTAATAGGACTTTGATTATACTACCATATCCCTAAATCTAACCCTACTCGAGGTATAATTCTGTGGCATTCGCCGTGAATAAAAAATAAGTTTAAAATATCATTGTTTGAATATCCATTTCTATTATTCTCCATGACTGATAACCCTTTACTAAATTTATTTATAAAATCGCTATAAACACTGACGTGTTTGATAGATTAATAATTGCAACAAATGTCATTTCCACAACCAACTATTGTAAGAGATTAATACTTTGTTTGATAGACGCTATTAATTGCAACAAATGTCATTTTCACAGCCGACTATTATAAGAGCAACACATACTTCGATGTATTTCGCACATTAAAATACAAAATTATCAATAACACAAAAACTATAAAAGATGAGTATAGGGAACCCTAATGCAGATCGATGCAGAATAAAATTATACATGAGAAACAGTAAAAATATACAGGGTGTTCCATTTAAAAAAAAATACTTTTTGACGTTTGAAGTTTGCCAAAATTGGCAGTAAATTCTGACCACCCTGTAAGCAATTAGGTTACTTTCAAAGCACAATTAGGAAGCTTAAGGTTTCCACTAATTGTGTTGTATAAATGGTAACTTTCACTTTCATTATGTTAGAGACAGCAAATTTCAAACTACTCGGTGTCAAGACACAAATTTTCCGAAAAGTCAGTATATCTCGAGTAGGGTTAGATTTAGGGATATGGTAGTATGATCAAAGTCCTATTAAAATGACCAGTTGAATTCAAAAATGCAAGAAAATATATATCATTCCATTTAAAATAACGAAGTTGATGGTAACTTCCGCTATAAGCGGAAGTGCAATGATGTTGAAAATATTTTTAGTGAAAAGAGCATAAAAAACTATGTAAGCAACCAAATTTTCAAAATTAAATTATCTCTACAAGTCCCTAAACTTCTAATGAACGGTTTGCGTGAATCACCCTGTATATACTGTGGACACTGATATTTTTGTTCTTTCATTGTATTATGCGACTATATTAAACACTGAAATATGGCTTCAACGGCAAAAATCTTTTATTTTTTGTCATGATGTGATTACCCAAATATCTAGTACATTTGATTTCGACAAAAGAAATCTGACCAACATTTTACTAGCTGTTTACTGCCCCTCTGAAAATGATACTGTTAGTTATCCCTTTAAGAAAGGCAAAAAGACAGTAGTTAAAATATTACGTGAAAGGTTAAATATGTTAGAAGAATTAACACATTTTGGGGCAGCGAACCGAGATGGAACTTACAAACTAACTGATAGTGTATTAGATTCCTGTAGGTTATTTTTTAAGGTTCTTTATGGCAGACCTTTATTTAGAGGAAATTTGGATGAGCTACGAGCACATTTATTCACTTCATATAAAACAGATATGAGGTAATGGTTTTAATTATTATTTTATATAGACACTATACCGATAAGATGAGTAAACCACAAAAGCCAGAGAATATACACTTAAATTCATATTGCAAATGTAAAATGTACACTTGTACCAGTCGCTGTCGATGTCTAAGTGCAAAAGTAAAGTTGTTTGTGCGAAGGCAAATGTTCCTCACTTTTAAATTAAACTAATTATAAAAATTAAATAGTTTTCTTTATTTACATAAAATACAAACATTTTTAATTGGACTGACACAATATAAATATGGTTCATTAAATCACAGACCCTAAGCCTTTTTCTTACTAATATGGAAGCTTTTATCTTATAATAGATACACAATGGTTAGCAGAGCACGCAATGAAGTGTACACACCGAGGCACCGAGCTAGACCAATTTGACCGGGCCGGGCCAACATGTGCGCCAACGCTGAACCAATATAATCTCCTTTTTTTCACTATTAAGCCAAAGTATAAAAAGATATTCAAATGCAAAAACTTCTTTGGTCTTTTATCATCATTTTATGTCGATTAACTACACCTCTATCTCTACTTATAAAAAAGTTTCTCGCATACTATATTTTGCAATACATTTTTGAACTTTTGTGCGACATGTAGGACTATAGTTGTTTTTTTATAAAAAAGTTGTATTGATACAATAATTTGGCTCTATACAGAGCCCAAGAAGAAAGTTAAAAGATTATTCTCCTAAAATTTCAGATCGATACTATTACCAGTAAATGAGATATTGAGTGGGGAATGAGAATACTAATGTTTATTGTGTTTTTCTTACTTTTGGAAATAAACAACTTTTTCTCTAATTTCGCAATTCCGAATTTAGTGGTGAACTCGTAATTCGAATTCAGCAGACAATTTTACATAGAAAACTCTTTTTAGTTATTGTATACATATGAGTTGACCCCCTCACCTTTAAAACGCATCGTACGGCAAGCTAGATTCCCTACTATAGAGTATTGCTGCACATATTATCAGCTAAATCTGAAGGTTTTACAGAATGCATTATAAGCCATCCTTACGGCTTATAATGCACTGATGTACTGGTTCTCTTCATTTTATAGAAAGTCTTGACGTAAATGTTTACATACAGACAGTACAAATGACAATAATAGATATAAATTCTATCAATACTGATAACACTTAAAACAAAATATGTTATTAATTCACGCACTAACTGGATGTGATATCACTATACAATTTAATGGAATTGGGAAAAAAAGTGCGTGGAAAATCTTTGAAACAAATTGCAGTCTGCTATCGCGTTCATGTGAAAAGTCTGTTTCTTTAGAAGTAACAACATTTAAGGATCCACTACGTGGATGTGGAAAAGTTTAGCATGTTACTGTAATCTCCCACTAATTGCGATAATATTAATGGTTTGAGGGCAAAAATGGCATCTCAAATTAGTATAGATAAATTGCCCCCTACAAGTGACGCTTTGAATCCACACTGTTTGAGAGCATTTTACCAATTTATTATATGGAGCAATGCTTTAAACTCAATTATTAATACGCCGAATCCTTTGGAATACGGGTGGAGAATAAATGAAGATAATTCTTATTCACCTATATGAACAAATAAATCACTAATGCCAACTCTGACTGTAGAAATGTCATTTTGATATTGTAAAACAGGTAAAAGTATCGCAAATCGTATAAACTACGTTTTTTAATAAATGTCATTTCAGGATGCGCAACCACGAGGTGTCAGTGCAAAAAATATAAATTGTCGTGTTTGGAAAACTGTGGTTGTTCGGGTGGGAACTCTTGCCAAAATGATTACACAGTCAAAATTCTAAACCTATTTCAAGAAAAAAAAAAATTGAAATTTTTTTTACGATTACTATACTTCCAATCCACTACGTGGATGTGGAAGTAATTACAGTTGTAGATGAAGAAACGGACGATAAATTATATTAGCAAAATGATAAGACTAAGTGGAAGAAAAAGAGAGAAAATACCGATGATAAGAGCATCAGCGCCTTATTCGATCGACCACTTTTCTTTGTATTTTCACAATTTACATCATCAAGTGTACTTCTGACGATTTGTCGACATAATTTGGATATCTTCAGTAAACTGTTGGTCTACTGCCAGAGGTCAATTAGGAAAATAGACATAAGTTATTAAGTTTATTAATGAAAAGATATGACGACTAATTCTACTTTCAATACAACTATATTAAAAATATTCGTAGGGGCAACTATTGATCAAATGTTAGGTCAATTAGGAAGACATCAATTGTGTTCATAGAATCTTATAAAAATATTTATTATTACTTCCACCATCCACGTAGTGGATTGAAAGTATAGTAATCGTAAACAAATTTTCAAATTTTTTTTAAATAGGTTTAGAATGTCATGAAATGTCGAGATTTGAAATTTGAGCGAAAAAAAAAAATTTCTGTCTGTCTGCAAAAATTTTTTTTTGTCCGCACGCTTTCTCCGGAACGGTTTAAAATATTGACTTGAAATTTTGTACACGTATATATTATAACGAGAACTGGAACTGTATTGTTTTTTGAAGATATACGGTGAAGGGTTGGGTAGTAAATAGGGGTAAATATGGGGAAATATGTAAAGCAAGCTGGTAAGAGTACAGAAACTTGAAATTCAGTGTATGTACTACAAGCCAAGGCCTCAGATTTATTTATAATATTTTTCAGCCCCCCTACTACCCCTAGTCCATTATTAAGGGATTGATAAAATAAAATTGGGATACTCATTTGAAATTTAGTACATGTATGTATCATAATGGCAACTCTAACTGGATTATATTTTGAGATGACTCCGTTGAAGGGTTGAGGGTTAAATAGGGGTTAATAAGGGAAAATAAGTAAAGCAAGCTGGTAAGAGTATAGAAACTTGAAATTCGGTGCATGTACTAGAAGCCAAGGCCTCAGATTTTTTTATAATATTTTTCAACCCCCCACCACCCCTACTCCATTATTAAAGGGGTTGGTAAAATAAAATTGAAATTTTCACTTGAAATTTAGTACACGTATGTATTAATGACATCTGGAACTAGATTATATATTGAGATGATTCCGTTGATGGGTTGGGGGTTAAGAAGTGGTAGATAGGGGAAAATAAGTAAAGCAAGCTGGTAAGAGTATAGAAATTTGGGATTTGGTGTATATACTTGAAATGAAGGCCTCAGATTTTTTTATAACATTTTCCATCCGCCCACCACCCCCACTCCCTTATTAAAAGAGTTGGTAAAATTAAATTTAGATTTTCACTTGAAATTTGTTACACGTAAAACGATATCTTAGTTTATATTTTGACATGATTGCGTTGAACGAGTGGGGGTAATTGGTAAATAGGGAAACATCTGCTAAGAGTACAGAAACTTGAAATTCGGTATATGTCCTAGAAGCCAAGGCCTCAGATATTTTAGTAATATTTTTCAACCCCCCACCACCCTTAATCCATTATTAGAAGGTTTGATAAAATGAAATTGAGATATTCACTTGAAATTTGGGACACGTATGTATTATAGCGACATCTGGAACTAGATATTTTGAGGTGATTCCGTTGAAGGGTTGAGGATTAAATAGGAGTAGTTAGGAGAAAATAAGTAAATTAAGCTGGTAAGAGTACAGAAATATGGGATTTGGTGTATATACTAGAAACCAAGGCCTCAGATTTCTTTCTAATATTTTTCAAACATCACTATCTCGGCTCCATTATTAATGGGTTTGATAATATAAAATTGAGATATTTACTTAAAAGTTACTACACGTGTGTATTGTAATGACATCTTATTGAGATGATTCCATTGAAGGGGTGAGACGTGGTAGGTTGTGAATAGGGGAAAATAAGTAGGGTAAACTAAAAACTTAATTTTTAACGTATATGGTTGAAACCAATGCCCAAACTTTTATATGACATCTGCTCTAAATATTATTAAAATTGTATGGCCAATAATTTCCACATACTAGAGTGCAAATCTAGTGAAGATGTTTCCTTTAAAGTGACTTGGATGAAAAATCTGGATGTGGAAGTAGTGATTCCTTAGGCAGCGGATTTTTTTACTTAAAATACAACAAACTTCTCTAATACTTACCTAATACAAAATTATTCTGTCTCATAAGTCTTATTTTCTAAATCATCATCGAAGTCAGCTTAAAACGCGTTAATTTTGAATCAAAATAAAATCTTTGAGTGCAGCTCTGAAATTATAGTTTTTAACTATAGAAATTACGTAGAATTATTGCCAGAAGTCTAGGTCGAGGATTAAACGTTGCCAGAAGTCGGTAAAGTTGTAAAAACATTATTATTAAAATTTGACATTGGTCAAGGTGCAGTTCTGGCGATTTCTCGGTTCGAATCCTGTATGGGTTTGGCTGATATTTCTTCTCTTGAAATTACATCGCATTTGTTATTTTATTTCTACAGTTAAAAACTATAACTACAAAAAATTTCAGAGCTGCGCTCAAAGATCTTATTTTAATAATTTTTTTTATTTTTCATTAATAAAATTAATAACTTATGTATATCTTCCTAATTGACTTCTGGTAGTTGATCAATAGTTCATTGAACATCTCCAAATTATGTCGACAAATCGTCAGGAGTACACTTATTTATGTAAAACAGAAAAACAGAGAAAAGTGATCGACCGAATAAGGCGCTGACGCTATTAGCATCCGTATTTTCTCTCTTTTTCTTCCACTTTGCCTTCGGACGTTTAGCACGTGAGTTTATTTTGAAACAAAAAATAAATTGTCAGAAGTGGACTTGATCATGTAAAAGTTGCGATTTTTTTTGCAACTTTGGCGCCTTCTGGCGATCCTTTATCTTCCACCCAGTCTTCTGGCGATTTTTTTCCTACTTATGCTGACTTCAATGATTCTTTTTTTTTACTTGGAAAATTTACATTATCCTTCTAAGTTGCAAAGGAAAAACAAATTATCTGAAGCTTATCTGCTACTAGCGCTCGTTACATATTTTTGACAGTCAAATGTACAAAAATAAATTTTAGGTTAGCAAGAGCCAGTTGCATAACTAAGAGTAGGTATGTGAGCTCCATCCGCAGATTTCTGAGAGCTCTATTTTGCATCCGTCTTAATCCTTCGTATTTACACTTTTGCAAAAAATGTCACTCGTAAGCCTTTTTTAATTGAAACGTTTGTTAAATACTGTATAAAGTAATTTTTTATTGTAAACATGATGAAATTTCGGTGCGTTATTTACGCCACTGGCAAGATCAAAACTCAGAAACTCGTGTTCATATTCCAAAATGTTTCATCTTTTATATCCGTAACCTTGCCTTCTCGTGTGCACAATCAAGTGGTCAAACTAGGACATGCTAAATAGTTGCATTTAGTTGCAATATACTATAAAATTTCAAACAGCAAGATCAAGAATAACTGTATCAATTTAATGAGTAAAAAAATAAGAGAATTTTCTCTGTTTTGTTATACAACTACTCACATCACAGTTATATTTGTACCTACATTATACATACCATTATAAATCATATTTGCAGAATGAAGTTTATGATGTACTGGGTGTGAACGAACAGCTAACCTTCTGGCAACTAATAAATCTTCGGGAGTACAACCCGGCAGCCTCCACATGGCTGCCAATTACACACTTAACATTTTGTTAACAAGTACACCATCAGGTTTTAATTTCAATATTTCACTCCGCGAATTGTGTCTGATTTAATTCTGTAAATATTACACAAATGTCTGGTTCAGTTTTTCAGACGGCCTTATGTTTTTCTGTTATACACAAAATTGAGGTAACACGATATTTAGGCGATAAATGCTAACTAAAGTAAACATTATACTCTTCGCCAACTTACTGCACTTTTCATATAATTGTTGCACGTTCTGTAGGATACTCTTCGCAGTTTTTCTTTTTTTATAAATAAAATTTTTTATTTAATTATAAAACATAAAAAAAAAATCTTCAAATTTAAAAAATTAATAACTTTTTTATTTATTGATGGATTTTGTTCAAAAACAATATGGTTCTTCCTCTAACTAACATTAACTTACTGTCCAAGTTTCAATACAATCGGACTTTTCGTCCTTATGTTATCGTGCTTACATGATACTACGATACTGTCAGTATCGTAGTATCATGTCGTGCAACGTGGCGGACGGACAGATGCACAGTGGTCATTTTATTTATTCTAGGAATTAATAATATTAAAAATCTAAAATCACCAAAGTCATTCGTTCTAAATTTATTTGAAAGAGTGATGGTTGTGTGATACCTGCTGAAAAAATAAAAGAAATCAGTCAAGAGGTCTATTAATAATTGTAATCTCATAAAGACGTGTCAAATGAAAGGGTAAATGTTTACTTAATTCCGACGTGCTTCGTGCGTTTTACAATAAAGTCTATAGTGGCAGTTTGTGCCATGCGATTCTTCATTTTTTTCTGTTAATTACTGAGTTTAAGGTTTGTAGTTGCTGCTCATATAGGTACTACTTTTATTTGTTAACAAATTGTAGAAAATGAGCTATTGTATATCCTACCGCTCATAGATAGATAGATAGATAGATATTTTATTTAACCAAATTACATAATACAACATTTTTGGCAAGTCAAAGAAAAACAATAAAATAAGTATAACAATATAGTTATCGAATGCATACTGCGAAGGCATGCAGTTTGTAAACACATTAAAATATGAAAAGACACACTAAAAATAAGTAACTACAAGAACAATTTACAAACAATTTGTAAAAACTCAAACGGTAAGCATTTCTCAGTATATAATTATGTATAAATATATAATTAATTAACAGGGGATATAATTTCAAAGGGGGTTTGCATATATTCCTCAACTGAATAAAAACAATGTATAAGCAAATGCTTTTTGATTATCCCCTTAAATGTATTCGAATTAGGCAAGAATTTTAAATAATTCGGTAGATAATTGAACAATTTAAAATTCAAAGAATTTTTTGTTGTTTTCGAAAGTCGGAAGCGTGGTGTTCTAAAATAATTTCTATTTCTAGTATCATACTTATGAACTTCAGCGTTTGTTGCAAATTGAATCTTATTTTTATAAATTTCTAATAACGTGACATTAATATATAAAGACGGAAGAGGCATTATTTTAAGATTTTTGAAAATAGGCTTGCAGTGGTCTCTGAAGCCAGCACCGGCCACTATTCTGACTGCTCGTTTTTGTAGCCGGAAAACTTTATCTGCGTAAGAAGAATTACCCCACAGCAATGTACCATAACTAATGTGTGAATGGAATAGCGCAAAATAGCTCATTTTTAGAGTCTCCATTGATAACGTTCTTGTTAGATTACGTAGAACAAATACCGATCTCAATAGTTTCTGACTTAGTTGTGCGGCGTGGGACGACCAATTTAGTCTGTCGTCAATAGTGACACCGAGCAGTTTCGCGCTATTTCCCTTAGTTATATTATGACTAGTAGAAAATACTAGGTTTTGAGTCTTTTCTTCATTGAGTTTCAAATTGTTAGATGTAAACCATTGTTTGGCTTGTGAAACAGAGTCGGCACTTTTTAGCATGAGATCATTCATGTCTGGACTTGAATTTATTATGGTTGAATCATCAGCAAATGCAACACAGGTATTAGGGATCATGTTATGGAATAAGTCATTTATATATATATATAATAAACAACAGGGGTCCCAAAACTGAACCTTGGGGTACTCCGTGTATGACTGACCTATAATCGGAAAAAATAGTTTAACTAAGTAGACTTGCAGTACGTGTGTTCGTATTTGTTTTTACCTAAATATTTTTTTTCAGTTAGGTACTTTTCTTAGCTTCTTATTAAATTTAAAACTAGCTTCCAAGAAGTGCCAAGAACTAAAATATTTAACCTTTTTAGATATCATGTCTATATTGAGGAGAGATCTGTTTATCAGTTGGCGCCAAGAAAGTGTAGTAAAATGAAAAAATTCATTAGTTTTGACTTATGTCTTAAACAAACTTGGAGTGTAAAAATATGGAAAAATATTCCAAAGTTTAAAAAATTGTGGGTAGTTTTAGTAAAATCGCGAAAATGTGGAAGGATTGTAAACGTACTTTAAGAGTACTTGAAGCAAGACATCACCAAGGGCTTGATGAGGAAATCGCGTTTTTTAGTGAAAACAGACATCAGGAGAAACTTCACATGCCAAAAAAGCTGACCTCAAAAAGATTTCAGTCAGTGACCATAAGTAAAAGACAAAAAATTGTACCATTGCTGGAAAATTATTCAAAGGAAGAGTTGACTTTTAGGACCCAAAAAAACCTTGACATTTATGGATGCCGAGATGCTGCTAAAATGGTGCAACAAGTTTCCGACTATTCTAACAACGGAGCAATTAGAATAAAAAAAAGCTTTACAAGCACCAAGACGCAAAAAGAAGTGCTATTCATTCTTTATTTATTCTCATTGCTATTCAGAGGAAGAACATATTATTGTGTCCGATATATCAGCAGAAGTAATAAGGAAAAGATTGATTAGAAGAAAGGCAGGAATAGTTAATAGGTTAAAAAAAATGAATGTACTGATTTATAAGTCTGGCTACTGAACAACAAACGATGGCAGCACTGCCCGAACATTTTTTCGCGACTTTTCCCTGGCTCCTTAATAACTGGATGCATATTTTCTAAAACATCTATATGTAATTTTATTAACAATATCATGTGAGTATGCCACCAACACAGAGGCATTCGCCAATTATAAAAAAATACTGCTAAAATGTATGTGCAACCTTACTAGCGGTATTATATGCCTTCGAGCATCCACCGCATCCTAATCCATGGCACTGACATAGCCAAGGCAACTGCTCCTCCCATTGGAACATTTTCAGAGGAGACACAAAGATATCGAAACAAACATTTTAGACTATATCGTGTTTATACTAGAGAATTTTCCAGAAAAAAAGCCATGCGAGATTTGCTAAATGCTTTTTTATTCTCTTCAGACCCTCTTATATCATCATTAATTATTACAGTGCATAAGAAAACGTTCACAGAAAGAACCATTGATTAAAGAGGTTTTACAATTGCTACAGAGCCAAAATTCGTTAACACTTTGCTACCAACAAATGATGATTCTGATAACAAATACTAAATTGTATTCCATAGACTAAATGTTCCCAACACTTTAGCAATTGATATTGGTAATTGTATTTCTCTAACACCTTTATGTTAAATGTAAATTAATATTTATTTCAACATAAAATCAGAAAGTTTCGATCGAAAAATAAAAATGTGAATGATGTATTTTTTTTTTCTATGTATATCATAGGTAAGGGTTCCATCTAAAGTTATTGATCAATTGATTTTAACAAATGAATTGTAACACAATTTAGAAAAATAAATTTGACACAGTTATTTGTTATTTCATAGAATAATTAAAATGACCACTGTAAGATGGGCAGACAGACGGGCGGACGGACAGACGGACGGACATTTTGAAAGTTGTTCAGAATTCGATCTGCAACAGTGATATGAAATCTCTTTTCTCTACGAGCAATATTACCGATTTTAGAAATGTGCCGATCGAATGCAATATACCCTTCGTTTTTTAATTGCGAAGAGTATAATTCATATTTTGTAACCGAACAAAAACAAAATTGAAAAGGTCTAAAACTAACACTATTTACAAAAAAATCTGAGTATTCCATAGAATGTGCAACAATTATATCAAAAGTTCAATAAATGAGCGAAGAGTATGCTGTTTACTCTAGTTATTATTTATATAAGACAAAATTGAACAATTTTAAACATACAATTCAATTGTTAATGACATATCATTTGAAAATTAACCATCCTACATATCTCTTGATCTAAAGAAATATCTAGAGAGGACAATATAGAACGGTGACAAGAGGCGGAAAGGACGTCTTCAGTTGGTACAATTGGTGTTTTTATATATTTAGGAGAGATACGGCTAGAAGTCTTCTTTCGAGCAGCTTCTTCCTATCTGGCGATTATAGCACACAACCAATATTGTCTATTTTTACGGTAACGCTTTACTGTAACTCATACTTGTTTCTTGATATCCTTAGCCAAGACAATTGCGACAAACAGACATAGAGACAGAATGATGAAATTAGACCTTAACTTTCGTAATCTACATAGTCTGAAAAGTGTAAACCCAAATAAATCTCGGAGATATTACGATTACAATAGTTTCCTTTTGTAATCGAAGGAAATAAAGACCCTAGTTCTTTGTGCCGAAATCATAATACAATATGGTATACAGGGTGAGTCACTAATACCCTTCCTTAACCGTTTGAAATTTTGAAAAATATCTCGAGAGACCGAATTTAGAAAGTTCCGCCCGTCGCGCGTCGGTCAGGCGGTCTATCGGTCTGTCTGTCTGTCACGCCAGCCCCCCTAATCCATTTCCGGATTTCAATGAAACTTGAGTGGTTAATAGGACGCCTATAGAAAATCTTAACGCCGAAAGCTCGGATAGGTTCGGAAACCGGAAGTACCCGATATAGAAGTTTCGACTTTTTCTGGAAAACTTGAATAACTCGGTAATGTAAAGTCGGATTGAGATATTTCAAAAAAGAGATGGTGCCGCTGGCAACGCTCTACAAATAAGTATACCAGAGATTATGTCGAAAAAGAAAAACAAATTTATTTTCTTTTTGCAAAAACTGGTTTTCTCGAAATCGGGCTAGGAAGCACGATAACTGTCACGGATATTGATTGATCTCGATGAGACTTGGTGGGATCAAAGGTACACGGCCACAAATGAAGCCTATTGCTGGCGGCCCAAATCCGTTGACCGTAAGTATTTTTTCCAGGGCCGAGTACGATTTTCCACAGAAATTAATAACTTTCAAACCGAAGGTCCTATTTTGATTTTCAAAAATGGCAATTATAGGGCTCGATTAGGTCTATAAGGCGACGTTTGTGAGAAATTTGACAAAACAAAAGCGAATCTACAAATCTTAGAAAACTGTTTCCTAATAAAAATCGAATATTAAGTATTCCGTCGATCAATCTCTATAACCAGTATAAGGCACGGATCTCGTTGGACATAAAATTTGAAATAGAGTTTTTTCGAAAAATTAAAAATGAACGAGTTATTTACGAAGATGCATTCCATAGAATTATTTTAAAAAAATATTAAAAATTGATAAATTCTCTGTGCGATACAGGTGCAAAAAAATAATGTAATGATATATTTAATATATCATCATTCATTTCTTTATTAGTTCTTAACATAGATGGACTGGGTAGAGGATGATTTATCTATTATTGTCATATATTTCATTTCATTGTAATAATATAACGATACTTAATATATGTTTTATATGGCTACAGTATTATCAATTTATTTTACAGGTCCCAAAGAGTTGTATAAAAAATATTAGAGAAATCTAAGCTCAAAATAAGTTTATTTCGCCGAACTCATCAATATAGAAAGATGATTCTTTTAGCAGTAGAGGGCTTCAGAGTTTAGAAAAAATAAACAATTATTTTTCACATTATCAATGAACATGTTTTCGTTGAACTATAAGTGTCTTAAAGTAGAGCTGGTACATACTCATAAAATAGTTTGCTTTTCACAGTTTGGTAGATCAATTCCAACTTTATAAAGTAGAAAAACCGATTATGACAAATTTGTATTTTTTGTAAAATTTTGATATTTTAAATAAGTTTAGTCAGAAAAATACAAATTTCAATTCCTGCATTGTACCCATTGTAAAAGAAACATACGAATGCAAAACAAAACAGGTTTTACTACGAAACAGATTTTGATATCGTGCCTTCTCGAAAAAGTCTTCTATTTTAATTATACACGAAATTGTCTATAGGTGTCCAAACAAAAAAAAAATGAAGATCCATACTGGAGAAAATTCTATCTCTATAAATATTTGACTGATTTTCATTTACTAAATAAAGATAGGACCGATGCCCTCTCCGTGTTTTAAAATGTAGTTCGCCTTTACTTTAGTCAATGCAAGAAGAAAAAAAAGGAAAAAAAACATGTCAAAATGTACTTAGTCAAAATGTACTGACACATTTTTCGAAAGTTTTCCGTAGAAAAGAAAATGTTTCCTATGCATTGTCATAAATTATACACAAATGAGGTCATTTTCGAAATATAATTAATTTGTGTAAATTTTGTTTGTCTAAGCAGAGTTTTTCGAGCGCCAAGTACTGCAAAACACACGTTTGGGCGCGGGCAACCGTGCACCGCGCTTCATCTATCTTCATTTCGCTAATTTTTTAAGGAAAATGCGTGGCATTAGACGAAATTTTTGTAGATAATTTTTATGTGTGAAAATGTATACTCTTTCTAGAAATATTTTTAATTTTCTCCTAGCTCGACTCATTTTCAAAATTTTGGAAAAATACCGGAACAACAAAGTTTTTAATTATTTTTTATTTATGTTGCCGGTGTCGAAATCATGCCAACTTTATGAGATGTTAATTCTTACCATCCAAAGAACTCATTAAAAAATAATCATCCGCCTCCAATTTGTTTAGAGGTAATTATCTCTAATGACCGAGACAATTATTATCATTAACCTGCTTCAAATATGTTTTAAAAGAGGGAGGTTACCAATGTCTAATATAAGGTGAGCAAACATTTGAAAATCGTTTTTTATCGAGAATTTGCCGAATGCGTTCGTACTGCTTAGTGATGGTTCTTAAGTTTTTTCCTTCAAGCTATGAGCAGCAGTGTTCAGTGGGAATCTCAAAAACTAGACAACATTCATATTTCGTCGGAATTGCATTAAAATTAATAGCTAGATATTTTCCAAGTAGCTGATACTGAATCTGATGCCAAAAGCTAAAAATGACGAGTTTCACAGTGCTGAAATAAATACAATTTTTTTGCAAAACATGAAATTTGGCAAATCCCTCTATGTAGCAAATTTTAAATTTCTTGATAATGAATAATCCTGACTTGTTTATTTTTTGAAATACTTAATTTGCGTCATCTCATCAAAAAGTCTTCTAAATCGGCCTACTGAAAGACTAATTTTTCCCAATCAATGTACATCATATTTGTGATTTAATTATGGTGGTTGCAGACGTTGGGACTAATTGGAACACCAACCCCTCTAAGTTTGCCCAATACGATTTAACTATTATTAGATTATCATTTCTGTATTTAAAGAATTGTTACGTTCGATTACTTCTGTTCGACTTTTCGGTATAACAAAACAGCTTTATGATACATGAATAAACGTTGCACGAATACAATATTCTATAAAATTTGATAGTGATACTTAAAATGACGAACAAAATGAACAAAATTTTTCTAAATTTTGAAGAATTTTGGTAGTATTTGGACTAAAAACTAAAGATCTGGAGCAGCACAACTTTTCAGACTTCTTCTGGAATCAATCATATTATATTTTGCATGCGTTTTATCTAAATTACCTACGAAATTATGTACAACAGAAAAAATATTTGGTAGTTTATTTTCCACACATTTATATTCACATCACAACTGTGTTAAAATCAAGAAAATAAGGTACTTCACGCAAATTTTTCGGAAGTAGTGAACACTGACACTGCGTAAACGGCGCTTCAACACTTTGAAAGTTGAACAATAAGTGGCGCCGGGACGCCAAACGTCAGGTCAAACGATCCCCTCCAATGAAGCGAGATAACTTACAAATGTTAACCCCTCTGCACATAAATTAACACATTGTGAGGTATGAATCGCATTTTTTATTGTGATTTTGTTCGTAGTACAAATGCTAATCCTATCGTAATTTCCATTGTCGCATACAGGGTGGTTTCTGATACATAACTTAATTGGAGAAAGAAAACATCCCTAAACGTACAGTCTGATACTCTTTGTTACGAATATCGTGATACACTAAGGATTTTTTAATTTATATATACGATTAGGTAACATTTGGTAGGTGCATATAATATCTGTGCTAGACAGAACTGCACGCAACAATATAGTCTAGGTTTATTTCTTCTAATTCGAATGTTTAGAAGCAAATCATATTACTTTTTGCCAATCTATGTTTTCAAAGTAACTCGACCCCGTTGATTCCGAAAATTTCGGTTGGCATCTCGAAGTAGGGGTTGAACCGCACCAAAACCACCCCTAAATGTACATTTTTTCAATTCATCGAGAATATCTTCGTAAGAAGTGAATTGTGAGAAAAATGTCAAGAGAGTTGAAATGTAGCTTATAAAATTTTCTATAAAATTTTGTATAAAGCTGTAATTCTATCAGCTCCTTGGCGTGCAATGGCGGTCTGAAATGAGATATATTAAAAAAATAAAAGCAACAAAATAGTTAATCATAGTTGTTCAGAAGGATATTACTTTGCGTTATGTGTAAAACATATTTAGATTTGCATTACCTCTAACGTCAGAAATGTCATGGGCGTAGAGAAAGGGTAGCCGTCATTGTTTGATTTTTAGGAAGTCCTTCATCACTCCTAGAAGCAAATCATATCAGTTTTTGAAAACGTTTAAGGGTGATTCGACCCAACTGTTTTCAAATACGTTTTTTTGTCTTATTTATAATAACGTATTGGTGGAGTTTAGCCATAGTTACTCTACCACTCAACCAGGACACGTACACAACAGACAAGGACAACTACAGGAGGTCTATTCTCGAATCTCGATTAGCAAAAGTCGCATGCTACTTTGGGAAAATGTTTACCGAAATCCGCACGTTTCTGAAAACATGCATTCTCGAATGTCGCATTCCACAATTTTCAGTAGCCTCTTCAACGAGTGGGTAAATACCACACGACATTGTATCTCGCATGCGAATTAATGACAGCTTTTTATAAAAATGGCTAACTTGAATGATGCAAATATCCTTGCTATAGTTGAAAACTTAGAAATTCAAGAAGATTCTCAGCAACGTATTACAAGAAATATAATTCCTCGAACTCAACGATTAGCAGTTTATAAAAGTTAAGTAAAGATAAGTCCACTAGAACTGTTTGGACCGTTTATAAACGGCAAATATGAGCTTCGGCGGTAATTGTAAGTGTGAGAATGAAGGTATGGTTGCGCTTTGTTAATAATTATATCTGCACCAGACTAACTAGTTTCTGTCTTCTGTGACCCGAGTGTAAAAGTTATTATTATGTTAAACTGACATAAAATAAATTTAATCTAAATGAAATTAGGTACTATTATTTTGCAGAAAATTTACCACACAAAATGTCAGGTTGTTTTACTAACTCTGCCAAAATAAAACACTATTATTATAACTACTAATATGAAAAAAACATTGTTTGTTTTCTAAATCTGTTCCACTGATATTTAAACTAAATTTTACACAGTCGGATAGCATCTATAAAGCAGAGGCATAATACAGTGTTAACATACTTTGCTATGCGACATATTTGCCGAGTGGTATTAGCGGTGTCTATTACTGCTCGAGAATACCATTTTTAAGAAGTATGCGACAATTATCAGTGGCATTTGTCGTGGTCGACAATTTTAGCAGAGATTCGAGAATAGACCCCCAGAACATCTATACCCTGCGACATTGCCATCTACCGCAGATGAGACTTGAACTCAGGAGAGATAACAGCGATTCGACGTCTTATGCCACTCAACAGAGGTCTAGTCTATGCTACGATCTCGGTAACATTTTTGAAAACGTCTCTAACATCCATGCCCTGGCCAAGATTCGAACTCGGGGCACCATGATCCCAAGTTAGCATTGAGCCACCGATCCGTTGTTCACGATGGCGATGAAAAAAGTGGTATAAAATGAAAGAAAATAAAACACTTAATGCTAAATATTTAATAAAACAATGTATAAGTGGCTGGGTTGAGAATTACTAATTGATTTCATCTCCATCCGAATGGTAGTCTAACTGATTTATCTCATATATATGAAGGTTTGTGGGAATCAACAACATTTACCTCTCCGCCACTCCGCGATATAAAGATTGGAAGAACAGATAGTTATCTTCAAGATTATGTTTTAATTTCTCTATAAACGTCAATGAACGAGTTAAAAATGATTGCAGCATTGATTCTTCTATAATTGTTGCAAGGTCCAATTTTCTGCAACACTACACTTACGTGTCCTTTATTTGAAGCAGCAGTAAGTTAGAAACAAATCTGAATGAAAGCAGCGTTGCGTGTCACTTCTGAAAGCAAACATTCAATTTTCTTCGCATTTTGCTAGCTTTTCAGTAGGCAGCTGCTGTGGTAACGAACGAGCCTCAGAAGCTATTAGATCTGACATACCTGCGATATGGAGGCGACATTCGTTGACTTTCGCAAGTGGCTTTATTACATAATTTTCAATCAGGCACATTTCTTCCTTGTTGCCTCAAGCATTTTCTTGATTCTCGATCTGAAGTTTCCACATCTCCTGAATCAGCAGCGACACGAATTAACTTCTTCCGAAGGCGCTCTATTATAGTTTTGTTAGTGTAATCCGAATAACATGATTTATTTTATGATATTTAAGATTTTCCGCGACATCACTTTGTAAAATATTCTCCAGTTTCAAAATTACACTGGCCCATCTTGTAGTACTTTCCGAAGGTGTGTTGCCTTAGATAAGCGGGACAGTCATCTATCTTCTACCCCACATAAACGATCAGATTTACACAACACAACATACACGCACTAACCTTAATATCTTCTGAGCTAAAACTAGCAAGTGAATCCATTCTAACGCGTATTCTGAAACAAAAGGAAATATAAAAACTCACGCATGATAGTTACTTACCCCTTTTGGACGCCTATGGAATTTCAAAAATTTATTTTACACACAATGAAGGGAAGAAATATCCTTCTGAGCAACTATACTGAACTATTTTGTTGTTTTTTTGAAATACATCTCATTTTAGACCCCATTGCACGCCAATGAGCCTGTGGAATTAACACTTTATATGTTTAAGAAAATTTTATAAACTATATTTCAGCTCTCTTGACATTTTTCTTTCAATGCATTTCTTACGAAGATATTCTCGATAAATTGACAAAATGTACCTTTAGGGGTGGCTTTGGGGTGGTTCAACCCCGAATTCGAGATGCCAACCGAAATTTTCGGAATGAGCGGGGTCGAATTACTCTAAGAACATAGGCTGGCAAAAAGTAATATGATTTGCTTCTAAAAGTGATATCCGAAAGCTTTTTAGAAAATTGAGCCTTTGTACTGTTTTAAAAAAATACAGGGTCGGACTAGGAAAAATTATGTTTTTGGTTGTCATTAAAAATCACCCTGTCATTTTATTTGTGTATACGAAAACTACTTAAATCAATAACAAGGATGTACTAAAACGTATGGGTAAAATCGCATTTATATAGCACTATTTTCTTTTTGATCCATATTAAAACTATCGTGTGTATATAAAATGCATTTTATTAATATTTTAGAGAAAACTACTGAGATTTTTCATAAAGACTACTAAAATTCGAATATGAACATAATACCGAAACTGCAATATACAGTATGTGAAACATATTCTTTATAGGATCTTGCAAACAGCGTAAAGAAAAACTATCTATGAGAACTAAAAGAAAAACTATATGTAAAAATATTAATGAAATATTTGCATTCTTTCGATAACCTGACTTCTGGTTATGCTAACAAGTAAAAATTCTTATTTGCCATTCTCATTATAACACTAGCATCCAACATAGTCCCCTACATATCATAGGGGATCATGTAGATACTAGTTTAACCTGCCTAGCCGTAGGGGACTATATTGGATGCTAGTGTTATAATGAGAATGGCAAATAAGAATTTTTACTTGTTAGCATAACCAGAAGTCAGGTTATCGAAAGAATGCAAAGATTTCATTAATATTTTTACATATAGTTTTTCTTTTAGTTCTCATAGATAGTTTTTCTTTCCGCTGTTTACAAAATCCTATTTCATTACTATAAGCAAACAAATAATAAATAATTCACTTTTAAACATACAGTGTGTCTTTCAGATACGTACGAATTTTCGGTAGATTAGTCATATATCGGTTTTACCTTAAAATTGTATTAGAAGGCACTTTCAATGACTATTATGAAACAATGAGGAGTTGCAGTAGAGTGTTGGTTGCCGACTGTGAATACCTATTTCAACAATAAGAAACACAACATTACATTGTCGTATTCAAGTAATAAGTTAATCAAATACGTATTTGTAGTCAGCCACGGTTCAAATAAGCACGAATTCCAGATTCCTCTGTTTTATCAAAATACCTAGTGAAGACCAGTTTAAATACTAGCTCTCTTATAAATTGATAAGTTAAAAAAATCATTAATCTAGAAGTCATGCATGCCGTATTTACATCTTAAAAATTGTAAAATTAGCTCTAAAACTATAAAAGTCTCCACCGTGACAATGTTTCACATTGCCGTGACCAGGATTCGAACCTGGGTTACTACGGCCACAACGTAGGGTCCTAACCACTAGACGATCACGGCTACTGGAGACGATATAAATAAATGAAAGATTAAAAATCTCATTATCCACTATTAACAATCTCATTACTTTATGTTGATCTACTTTAACATGAAGTCAGCGGACCGAAAAATTACCATGAACTTTTACTTCTAGCAAAGAAGAATCAGACATCGAAAGTATATTTGTCGTTGCACAGTTGCACCCCGATTACTTTTTCGCATCTTTTTTATATAACAATTATTTGACAACAATTATTATGAGCTGGTATTTAAAAGTCAATATATAAAACTGAGTAATCATAATCCTGATTTTCTTTTAGTTAGTTGTAATGTTTTGTAATGATTGTTACATAAAACAATCCTACAAATTTTGTGACTAAAACTAAACGAGTAGAAGTTGAAGTCAGGCGTGGCCGACTGCACATACCTATTTGAATTATAATTGGCTTAAATATGGCTTAATTTACTTTACTTAAAAAGTATAGTTTATCCAGTGTCACTTTGAAAATGCTTGAAAAAACCGACAAAGGAATAGTTCATAACACCAGCGATGTCAAGCGCCGACCTACAATTTTTGAAATCTCTTTTCAATTATTGTAAATATTGTTTACTACTTTATATTAATTGATAGGCATAATGTAAATTATTTATTTATAATACATTATTTATTTATAATAAATAGTGATTCAATAAAAGTAAATAAATATCATTTAGCCTACGGCTATGCTACCGGCAATATTAAGAATGAATGAAGATTAGCTAATGGACTTGTAAAAGTGAGCCATATAAACAATCGACTACTTTTTTTTTAAGGTAAGCGCATAACATACCTGGTTAACTATATTCGTATTTGTGTATCTTTGAAATATTGAAGCACAGTCTCGGTGTTCTTCTATCACAAACCGACTTTGTAATGATTTATCTTGGTAGCAAGACTTTAGATTGAATTGAGAATATAAATATTATATACATTGTATAGTAGTATGCAAGCAGCACAGTTTCATCAATAAGTTCTACGCAGTCTTCTGCCATCCAGTTTAGTAATTTGTCATATTCTCTGTTGTAGGCGTCTCTCGATTTATTTGGCAGCAATTTTTATGTTGCTTTTTCTGCTTATTTTGCAATTTCTTCAGGAATTTCAAAACTTTCCTGCATTTTGACTTTTTAAGTTTGACAGCTAACAAAATTTGTTTATCCAACAAATAAATAAAGCATTTCCCAAGCAATAATATGATAAAATGAAAATGTCATATAGTCCAGTCAATGACCTTTTTCCCGTATAGTTTTGCCAAACAGCACCGATTTTCCTAAAAATTTTGGATTTAGATTCTACTTACCCTCTACTTCAAAGTTGACCCTGTACCGGGGGTTGCTTTTACCCTGGGGTGGATGCCACCCCTTCTCGGGGTGAAAAATGTTTCATTCAAAATAAGGGAATGGAGAGATTAACTAATTCTAAGCAACTTTTGTTCTATAAAGTTTTTTCTGAAAATCAATACTTTTCGACTTATTCGTGAGTGAAAGTGTCAATTTTTCAACCAATAAACCCACGTTTTCAGACGGTTTTTGGCGAATAACTCAAAAAGTAAGTATTTTATTGAAAAAAATCATTCTTAGTAAAAATGTAGCTTATAAAAAACGAAAGGAATGGTAGATTTATGGTGTCTGTAGACCCAATACAAACAGTAATAGCTTGTTGAAGGTTGGTTCTTATTCGTCAAACGACAAAATTTAAAGTTTCAACGTGAAGTTACCAAAGAACAATGCATTTTTGGGGGAAACTCATGGAACCTTTTTTGAAGTGCTTGAAGAAACCTTTATTTTCGTTTTTAATAGAAGTCCCTAGCATCAAAATTAAGCGAGTTATGATGAAAATAATTTATTTTCTTCAGTGTCAAAAAAATGTGAAAAAATCACCCTCTAATTACCACCCCAATTGAAAATAATCGTTACCACTTTACAATTCACTTTATTTATGTTCTTGTAACATGCTCCAGAAGTTTGACCGGTTTGAGCTTGAAGTGAAAAGAGCACTTTTGTAATTTTGCAAAAAATTGCCTTTTCTTCAAAATAACTCAAAAACTATTAATGATGCGCAAAATTTTGTAGAGTACAAAATTGCAGGTTTTGCTTTTCTGAAAATTTTCGTCGTTTTTCTTTTTCTGTAAGATGAAACTTGAGTTCTTGAGTAAGATATTGCCGTTTAAAGTTTGCATATATTCGTAAATAGTAACTTGTTCAAGCCTTTTCAGCTCAAACCCTTTCAAAAATAAGGGCTGAAAGAAAACATTTATATGAGCTTATAGCTCTTGAAAAACCAACAAAACGGTTTTTTGATGGACTTGATAGCTTAAAAACTAAGCGAGTTATGAGTAAAAACCAATCACATATTTTTGCAGATATCAGAACACGTTTATTGGAGCATTGCTGGTTACACATTATAGCTAGTTACGTCGATCAATGAAGGTAGCCTCCAAGGAATTTAATTTTACAAAGGATTCAAAATTATCTGTAAGTCAAGAACATTTTGTATCGAATTACAAAAATAAGAGTCGTTTTATAGAGTATCTCATGCAAGAATTACAAAGAAATTCTCTTAAATGCTATCAGGGGAAAGGAGAGGCTGACGAGTTACTTGTTGACATTGCTGTTAAAGATAACACGAATTTACAAGACATCGAAGTGCTAGTAATTTTGACCGGCAGAGCAAAGGCTGAGGAAGAAATTTATTTCTTGAAGCTAGGTAAACAAAACGTCGCTGCAGCAGTGTATTCTTCCAAATCTTTAGAAATGGATTACCCAAACTGCTGAAAATTGATTATGTTTGCTCATTGCTTTACTGGATGTGATTTAAACTCTGAGTTTTTCAATAAAGGGAAAAAATCGTTGATATTTTAGAAAAACGACAGGACGTAAGAGATAAAGCGCAGATTTTTTACAATAATCTTGCAACCGATGAGGAGATTTTACAAGCTGGTCAGTACTGTGCTCTTATGTTGTACGGACTTGCGAAAGGACACTCATTTAAATAAATTGAAAAAAGTGAATGACTTACCTGCATGTCTCGAAAAAATGAGATATGAATCTTTTATAAAGGCCACCACGAAAAGAAATGCAGTTAAGTTGTCCTCGCTCGTTTCAACAATTGGTGCTTTAAATGAGCACATAAAAAGGGTTTACTTGCAAACCCAGTTATGGGGGGAAATAAAAATATTACTCCACTTGATTGGGGATAGGTTAATATTGAAGGAATATAAATCCAATCAAAACTCCTAATCAACCTGTACCTGAAGAGCTGTAGAAAATGATTTTTTGTAGCTGTAAAAAAGGGTGCGGTTCAGTGTGCGGTTGCCGAAGACTAGGACGGAGACAATTGGAAAAATAGTGCTCCAATTATGGACCAGGAGGACGAGGAGGAAGACGAGGATGAGGCGGACGTGGAAAGGAATGAAGACGAAGAGGAAAAAGAAGACGATAGTGAAGAGGATTTTTGATTATTTATACGTTTTTTGTAATAAAAAGAAAATGTTGTAATAAAAATAAAAAAATTTAAAATCCATATAAAAATAAACCATATAAAAACAAAATTTTTATTTTCATGCAAATCGGTGATATTTCACCATTCCAAGTTGCTAAAGAACATTTTGAAGATATTTTTTTTAATTATAACTATTCTAGAGGGTGGCTTTTAGGGACGAAACTGTTTAATAAATCATAAATTATGTCCCTTAATGTAATTTGACGTTCATTTAACTTATTTAAAGATGATTTCAATCGATTACATACGCTCGAATCTACAATTCTAAAATTATTTTCGACCCCTAAAAAATAAAACAACCACATGATCAACTTTGAAGTAGAGGGTAAGTAGAACCTAAATCCAAATTTTTGTGTAAATCGGTGCTGTTTGGCATAATTATACAGTATCGCCGTATTTTACCTGCAATGACTGGACTAATAATCAAATTGAATTTTCGGATTTTTTTAAAATAGTATTGTGGATGCAATAACGAACTAGTATGACATAAAACTTTGTATGCACCGCGGGAATTAATAGATATTTTTGCTCTCGGCCGACTTACAAACTCTCAGGCCAGAGGCCCTCGGGTTTGTAAGACAGTCGCCATCAGGGCGTAAACATCTACTTAACTCCCTTGATAAATAAATAACTATTCTTGACTACCATTTCTTTACATTACAAGTTTATGATCAGCATTTATAGGTTATATTTATACTATTCATCCTTGTACATATGTATAATATTATACTGAGAAATGTATTATATTAAAGTAATAGTAGAGTTAACACAAGCAGAATAAAAATAAAATGCTTACAGTACATTATATCCCGTCACTTCTGTTAAAAACGTTCGTCCTTTTTCATAAATTCAGAAATTATAAGCACATCCACAGCCAAGGACTCAGATTTTTTATATTTTCTACACGCCCAACCACCCTCCCACTCCATTATTAAAGGGTTGATAAAATTAAATTGAGATACTCGCTTGAAATTTGATACAGGTATGTTTTATAACAGTATCTGGAACTAGATTATATTTTGAGATGATTCCGTTGAAGGGTTGGAGGTTAACTAGGGGTAGATAGGAGGAAATATGTAAAGCAAGCTAGTAGGAGCAGAGGACATTTGGGATTTTGTGTATATACTAGAAACCAAGGCCTCAGATTTTTTACAATATTTTTCAACCCCCCCCCCCCCACCACTGGCTCCCACTCCGTTACTAAAAGTATTAATAAAATAGAATTTAGATATTCACTTGAAATTTGGTACACGTATGTATTATAACGGTATCTGGAACTAGATTATATTTTGAGATGATTCGTTGAAGGGTTGGGGTTAAATAGGAGAAAATAAGTAAAGCAAGCTGGTAAGGGCACAGAAATTTGGGATTTAGTGTATATACTAGAAGCCAAGGCCTCAGACTTCTTTATAAAATTTTCAACCCCCCACCACCTCCATTCCATTATTAAGGGGGTTGATAAGATAAAATTGAGATATTCAATTCAAATTTGGTACACGTATGTATTGTAATGACATCTGATTGAGATGATTCCGTTTAAGGGGTGGAGGGAGGGAAAAATAAGAAAAGCAAGCTGATAAGAGTCCAGAAACTTCATTTTTGATGTATGTATTAGAAGCCAACGCCTTAAACTTTTTTATGACATCTGCCTCAAATATTATATTGTTACGCGCTGGCGCCCTCTAGGGACTGGAGCTGGTAGAGGAATAAAAGCTTAAAATTAAGTATAAATACTTAGGCAACCAGTAATACACGCCATCTCTTCTGGAAGCCTGTAGATGTCTCTCGAGTTATACATTGTTCTAGATGTATATTCTCGAAAACGTCAGAGTCTATGCTAGATTTTTCTGAATATATTCTGTTGAATAAATAAGGGCGCGATTCACAGCGAAAGAAGAAGTTGTAAAGTGACAAGTGAGAGGTTCAAAATCCGAAGTAAATAGAAAGTGTAGAAATCAAGTATTAAACATTGTTAATGGTTATTCTAGTCCAGTAAAAGTGTATTTTAGTTAATAAAAATATTGCGTAGTTTTCAGTAAGTTATTTAATAAAGTGTTAGTGTTTATCCCTTGTTATAAATTATTTTGAACCTACGAAAATTAAGGGGGATTGTTTTCAAAAAGGGGCGGAAATACGGGACAATATTATTAAAATTCTATGACTAATTATTTTCACATACTAGAGTGTAAATATGGCGAAGATGTTTTCCTTTAAAGAGACTTGGATGGGAAATCTGGACGTGGAAGTAGTGATTCCTTAAGCAACGGTTTTTTACTAATTTTAACGCTGCTGGATTGATGGCTTGAAGCGAACTGAAAACCGAACTATAAGAGTAATTTTTGTCTAAATTATTCTGCAGTTCTAAGAGACCTACTTTAAATGTAGTGCACTGTACACAATAAACAAGATAATGACGACAAACATAATACGTAAATAATACATATATTTCTGTTCGCACAAAACCCTTAGGGTGAGGGGTAACAGATTTAAGCCGGGTAAAGTCAGCAGGTCGAGTGAGAAGTGACAGTATTTGACTTTTAGATGTGCCCCTTGTGGTGTCCTAATCCCGTCACGCTCTATAACTATAGCTTCGTGTATTAACATCCGTTTTTACGTCAATCGACAATTTTGCCCGTCGTTTTTCAGGTCGGATACTTTTAGAGTCTGTACGAAATTCTAATAAAATTTCTCTCTAATTCATTGTAACTGGAAGATTCACGAAATGTTTGGATATTCAAGAGGCATAAGAAAATTGAATAGTAATGATGATAAAAGCTCAAGTATTTTATTGTTTAATACAATGGCTTATGTATTTATTTATTTCAACCGCTGAGTTGGTGAGATGATCTTCCATTAACTGAATTGCATCTGAGGAATCTACAGAATAATACAAAGTACAAATTAATACAATTAACCAGTATATGACTGAGATATGATCTGTGGCGTGTAGATGCAGAATTGGGTGTGACCTTGAGTTCGTTGCAAAGCACGGGTATGAAATGGTAATATTAATTTTAGGGAAGACCTAGGTCGGTATTAAATTCCCTTAGAAGAGGTACTGTTCTGCTATTTAATTCTTAGGGGCAGATTGTGACTCAGTAGTTCGTTGTCAAGAGTCCAGGATTGGAGGCCGAACACGAGGTGTGAGCAACCACTGAACTACTTTCTGGAGAGATCTACTTGAGGTGAGTGAACTTTTTCTCTTTAATTAGATAAAGGTATTGTTAAATTTGTACAATTGTTCACTCATCTTGAGGGTAAAGTTCAGTGTTGTTTATAATTGTTGTAGAAGTCCCCTGAGTCGTGTTGCCATGCCCTTAGTTAAAGAAAATGCTAATAATTGTGTTCTTGAGTTAGTGATTTGGGTGAACAATCTAGAATTATTATTGTCCCACGGACGATCTCACTTCATAAATTAAGACTTTCATTGACCTTTTGTCTATCAAATTGAATTTTTAAGCTATCGAAACCCAAAGTCAATATTATCACATTTTGTTTTATAAAGTATTAATCCGGGCGATTCATTGCTTAAATTTTCTCTCTATTTCATAAACAGTTTTTTTGTGCTTATTTTTTTACACCCATAAGTGGAGTTAAATTCTTTGTTATAAATCGATAATAGTAGCTTTTGATTAAAAGCCTCAGGGCTAAAGACTTAATTTAAATTTCGAATTTATCATTGATTGAGTTCTTTTACTTCTACATCCACATAGTGGAGTGGAAGTATGGTAATCGTAAAAAAAATTTCAAAAATTTGTTTTGTTGAAATAGGTTTAGAATATCATGAAATGTCGAGATTTTAAATTTGAGCGAAAAAAAATTCTGTCGATCTGTCAGTCTGTTGGTCGGATGGTCTGTCGGCCTGTAACTTTTATTGTGGGCACGATATCTCTAGGAGGGTTTAAGATATTGACTTGAAATTTTATACACGTATGTACTATAACGAGATCTGGAACTGAATTGTTTTTTGAACTTATCAGGTGAAGGGTTGGGGGTAAATAGGGGTAAATCGGAGAAAATAAGTAAAGCAAGCAATAAGTGTACACAAATTTTGTATTTGGTGTATATACTAGCCAAGGCCTCAGATTTTTTTATATTTCCATACCCCCGCACCACCCCTACTTCATTATAAAAGGGGTTGCTAAAACAGAATTGAGATATTCACTTGAAATTTGGTACACGTATATATTATAACGATACCTAGAACGAGATTATATTTTGACATGATTCCGTTGAAGGGTTGGGGGTTAAATAGGGGTAAATAGGGAAAAATAAGTAAGGCAGGCTGGTACGAGCACAGATACGGAATTAGGTGTATATGCTAGAAGCAAAGGTCTCAGATTTTTTACACTATTTCTATACCCCCCGCACCATCCCAACACCATTATAAAAGGGGATGATAAAATAAAATTGAAATATTCACTTGAAATTTGGTACACGTATATATTATAACGATACCTAGAACTAGATTATATTTTGAGATGAATCCGTTGAAGGGTTGGGGGTTAAATAGGGGTAAATAGGGGGAAATAAGTAAAGCAGGCTGGTACGAGCACAGAAACTTGGAATTAGGTGTATATACTAGAAGCGAAGGTCTCAGATTTTTTACAATATTTCTATACCCCCGCACCATCCCCACACCATTATAAAAGGGGTTGATAAAATAAAATTGAGATATTCACTTGAAACTTAATACACGTATGTATTATAATGATGCCTAGAAGTAGATTATATTTTGAGATGATTCTGTTGAAGGGTTGGACCTTAAATAGGGGTAAATAGGGGGAAATAAGTAAAGCAGGCTGGTACGAGTACAGAAACTTGGAATTTGGTGTATATACTAGATGCCAAGGCCTCAGATTTTTTTAAATATTTTTCAACTCACCCACCACTATATTATTAAAGGGGTTGATGAAATAAAATTGAGATATTTACTTGAAATTTAGTACACGTATGTATTATAACGACACCTGGAACTAGATTATATTTTGAGGCGATTCCGTTGAAGAGTTGAGGGTTTAATAGGGGTGAATGTGGCAAAATAAGTAAAATAAGCTGGTAAGAGTACAGGAACTTGGGATTTGGTGTATATACTAGAAGTCAAGGCCTCCGATATTTTATAAATATTTTCAATTCCTCCCACTACCCCACTCCATTATTAAAAGGGTTGATAAAATAAAATTGAGATGCCCACTTAAAATTTGGTACATGTATGTATTATTACGACATCCATAATTAGATTATATTATGAGATGATTCCGTTAAAGGGTTGAGGGTTGAATAGGGGAAAATAAGTAAAGTCAGCTGGTAAGAGTACAGAAACCTGGGATTCGGTGTATATACTAGAAGTCAAGGCCTCTAATTTTTGTATAATATTTTTCAACTCCCCACGACCACCACTCCATTATTAAAGGGGTTGATAAAATGGAATTGAGATATTCACTTGAAATTTGGTACACGTATATATTATAACGATACCTGGAACTTGAATATATTTTGAGATGACTCCGTTGAAGGGTTGGGGGTTAAATAGGGGTGAATATGGGGAAATAAGTAAAGCAAGCTGGTAAGAGCTCAGAAACCTGGAATTCGATGTATATACTAGAAGCTAAGGCCCCATTTTTTTTATAACATTTTCCACTACCCCCACACCATTATTAAAGGGGTTGACAAAATATGACTGACATATTCACTTGAAATTTGGTAACCGTATGTATTATAACTACATTTGGAAGTAGATTATTTATTGAGATGATTCCGATAAGGGGGGGGGGGGGGGTATTGGGGACAATAGGTGGAGGAAGTTAATAGGAGTCCAGAAACTTTATTTTTGGCGTATATGTTAGAAACCAGCATTTCAAATTTTTTTATGACATCTGCCTCAAATATTATTAAAATTTTATGAAGAATTATTTCCACATACTAGAGTGCAAATATAGTCAAAATATTTTCCTTTAAAGAGACTTGGATGAAAAATCAGGATGTGGAAGTAGTGATTCTTTAGGCAGCGGCTTTTTAGTTTGTTTTAAATAGTCATATCTTATCTTTGCAATATTTCAGTACGTAATTTTACAATTTCTATTTTTTACTGATTTGCATTTTGTGTAGTAATTGTAACCTTGGCCATGCCAAAGGTATTGTAGTTTTCTCTGATAAATTTTATGTAAGTTTGATATTTTATTAGTCACTTAATTCAAAAATGCTAGTAAAATTTTCTGTATAGTCCTAGTAATTGGACAGAATTTAGCCACCTTGTTATTTTTTGCTCTCAATTTTTTTTCAGCTGGTCCCTCAATTGTAGCTGTTTCTCATATAAAAAACTTGGAGCAACGAAACACTGGCTGGAGATACCTCACTATTGGCTGGACATCTTCCCCGACGTGTGGTCATCCTGGAATCTCCTCGTAGACAGGGATGAGTTTAATGAAGTTCTCCATTCCCGGCTTCCCGTAGCCAACTACAGGAGCTCGACCACGTCGGAATTCCACGTCAAGCACTACAAGTTACGTAAGCCCAAATCTCACTGTGCCAAAGCAGCCACTTTGATCAGAAGATCTTAATTTTTGTAAACCAGTACTTTCTTTTTATATACACATTTCAATTTTATAGTCAATTTAATCTTCAATTTTTTTAAATAAATTTAAATTTTTTCCTAGTCAACTTTAACTTTTATTACTAAATTAAATATTTGCTACTCATTTTTAAAGTTTTAACAACTTTCTTGTAAAGATTTTGTAGATTTTACACTTATTGTCAATATATTGTTTGTTTTAATTTGATTTTGATTGTCTCCACCTGAACAAGTTACAAGAATATTAGTTACTTTGTCTTAGGCAAAATAATTCTTTTTGAATGCGCTGGCGCTCCAATATTTAATTTTGGGTCTGAGGTGCCAGCTGGTTCCTACAGTGTCGCTCACCTTTTTGTTCAGTCGCCAACTGAAGGAAAGGTAATGTTACAGGCGTTTACGTCAAAGGATCAGTTTTTGTTGACAAATAATGACATAAATGAGAATGAAAATATAAAAATAAACTATTTCGCAGACGTTTCGAAAACCTATCATGTTTTCTTTTTCAAAGCGTTTTTTGCAAAGTCTGCTGTGTATGTTAAACACACAGTTCTAAGAATACCTTTGGTATATTTAATATCCATAGATACTTACTACTCACACATAACAGAACTATTGACATTGTTATCAGCTTTATTTTACATAAATTAAGTTTGTGAAGTTCTTCTTTTGGCATTGGCAACCATGTTGAAAAAACATCTACGGAACAATTTGACACGCATCTACGAAGGCGTAGAAGGACCACCACAAAACCTGTTTTTAATAATCTGACAATTTCAAGTTTTATGTCAAAATTTCGACTTTAATCTCAAAATTTCAACTTTAATGTCATAATTTCGAGTCCTATGTCAAAGTTTCAATTTACATGTCGACATTTCGACTTTAATGTCGAAATTTCAACTTTAGTGTTGAATTTTCGACTTTAATCTCGAAGTTTTTTAAAATACAACTAATATACATAATATCTCAGAAACGGAGCAGCAGAGAAAGTTGAAAAAATTATGTGTTCATTATGAGTTTATTCTAAATCAATCACTGAAATTTGAGTAATGTACATTGAACGCTTTTGAAGTTCTGCTAAGTTACATTGAATAATGTCCTACTTTTTAAGGAAATTTTGACCATATTAATTTTAAATCTATTATATCTCGAAAAATATGCTTACTATGTAAATAATATTTTATACACCGATAAAGCACGGCATTTTTTATTCTAAAATTCTGCATTTATTCTCAAAAACATGACGTCATGTTTATTCGGTTATTTACCAATCTATTTAAATTATTTTGTTAAAATAGTTAATTATATAAAATGTAAGCATTTTCAGAAAAAATAATTGGTAAATATCAAATATTAATTTAGTTATCAAGCGTAATAAATAATATTCTTGCAGCAAACTTGCAGTGATATTATCCCATACGCTTGATAACTAAATTAATATTAGATATATCCCAATTATTTTTTCTGAAAATCCTTACATTTTATATAATTACCTATTTTAACAAAAAAAATTTAAATACATTGATAAATAACCGAATAAACATGACGTCACGTTTTGAGAATAACTGCAAAATTTTAAAATAAAAAATTATGAAAAAAATTCCTCGTACAAAAAATGCCGTGCTTTATCAGCTTTATCTAATATATTATTTATATAGTAGGCTCATTTTCCAAGATATGATGGATTTAAAGTTGATATGGTCAAGATTTCGTTAAAAAGTAGGACATTCTTCAATATTACTTAGCAGAACTTCAAAAGTGTCCAATGTACATTATTTAAATTTCAGTGATTGATTTAGAATAGACTCATAATAAACACATAATTTATTCAATTTTTTCTGCGCCTCCGTTTCTGAGATATTCGTGGTTAAAGTGAGGGGTCAATACATTTGAATCGTATATTATATAAATATAGGCTTTGTATTCAGTTAATGAGGACGCATACCTGAAGTGCAAATATGTGCCTACAAATGTATCGTCACAAATGTCCCCTGTATATTCAACGTTAAATAGATAAAAAAGAAAAGGAAGAACTAGAGAAAAAACAAAACGTGAAGAAAAAAAATTGAGGAAAACACATGGTCCTCAGATTCATCAATAGATGAAGAGAGTGATGAAGTAGAAGAACCGAACATAAGACTATATAATATTTCTGTGAGAAGAGAATTACTATCCAGAGATAATTAAAAATATAAATAACAATATTATTATATTAGTGCCATGATGCCTTAATTAGTGATGGTCTCCTCAAGAAGAGCATCTTATAAGGTTCCTCAAATAGGCAAATACATGGATTAAATGTGTAAAGATTTGTTATTTCTATTAAATATTTTTCTGAAATTATTAATTTGTAATACTGCCAAGCACTGGAGTTGTCCCATGCAAACTACTGATGTACTTGAATAAACGGTATGTTAATAATTACTCTTTCTCACAATTTAAAATAATTATGCATATTTTTTTGTAACTCGTATTTCGCCGCCTGAATGAATCAGCTATGTAAAAAACATAACAAAGTATCTGTAAATACCTTTATGTTCCCAAACCTGCTTATTATAAAATATCTATATCATCTTAATGCCGAAAAATGTCTTAACATGTCAACAATTGGGGTTATTACCTTTACAAAAGAAAGGGACGTCAATAATGTCGATTACAAAATAACACTACTTTTTATTTGTTTTTCATAACTAAAATGTGATTTATAAAATACTGCACATATAGATATACACAAAGATATTGGACCAATATAAAAATACACTATTTATGCTTTTCCCAGTCGGTGCCTTGTTGACAGTAGGTCCTCAAATACTGTCGTTGGATGTTCCGGTCTCTCGTTATGAAATATTCCATGTAAGCAGCTGAGAAAGGTAAGTATTTCCTTATGTTGGAGACCCATACAAAAGTATTATTTAATTAGTTTACATTCTTCTTCCATTAGAGAAAAGTAATAGCTTATCTTGGACACTAAGGTAATTATACTTACGTAATTTTTATAACAGGCACATCTATACACATTGGTTGGTAATATGAAACTAACAGTGTTATTATTTTGAATGAAGCTAGTGAGAATATATGAATAAGAATTTTGAGACTAAGAGAGTGAGTTAAGTGTCGTCGTGAATAGACGTGTTTTTAAGCTGCTCTCTAAAAAGAGGTAAAAAAGCGATAAAAACCCCGTTAAACTCGAAAAAATTTCAGCCACGGGTAGATTAAGAAATTCTGCGTGAAATGAAGCGCCTCAATAGAAAAACAGAGTTCATATGGAACTAACAATTACAAGATTTTCTAATAATATTACATCAAATAAGCTCAAGTGAAGTGCAGTGTCCCTGGGTACACCCTAGACGACCCAACAAGATACTTTTTAAGTGGTTTATGGGCAATAAATAAGAGCATAGTCAGTGTCAAAATGAGGCACATATGTTTACAAAGCAATATAGCTGTGTTGTGACCTAAAGTAATTGTATACAGTGGAAACGTTTTAAATGGACCAAATCAAAACCCCAGAAAGAAAAGGAAAGGAAATAAAATAAAACAGCAATCACAAGACGCTGCAGGAAGACAGATAAGCTATAAATTAATTTATTTTATTTTATCTGATTTAATTGATACTATTCTATTATATCTTTCTATCTGATCTTTACCATCTTAATTTTTATCAGCTCGATTTATTGATTCAAAACATAATATTTTGTTATTAATTTGGAAGGCGGAAATTGAAACCGATTGTCTCAAAGAAACGACTATCCCTTCGGACCACTTTTCTCATAACGCGCAAAAAATATGGTTACCGCGAGATAGGGGAAATGGATATTTACCTGTGAAACGGTTAATAAATAAAAACAAAATAAAAAATGAAAGCTGCCAGATTCAGAAACAGAGGAAACAGAAAACTTAGAAGAAGAAAAATAAGGAGATGACGATAAATGGGAACCTAAAAGAAGCATGGAAACTGAAAAGAAGCATTTCGCAAACACTTGCACGCCCCAACCGATGATGACAGATGGAAAGTTAATAGAAGCATGGAAACTTAAAAGAAGCACCTCACAAGCACCTACACTTCCCATCCTATATTCCCACTCCATGCGCCACGCGGATCTCGTTGCTGACAACAAGCATGTCCAATGTCCAACCCGGCGTATGCTGCCGGTCCGGCGGTATATAAATCATCCGAGATTTAGTTCCGGCACGCGGTTTGGCCGTCCGTTAGGCGTGTTCGACGGACGACCAAGCTGCATATTGGAACCATGGTAGAAATATATACAAGGTATGCTGTTGCGCAGCTTTTGCAGTAACCAATCATATTCTTTGGAACCAACGGGAACCATGTTGATAATCTGACCAATAGCGTTTCGTGCGCATATTTCAAATAATATAGTGTATTCTTCTGTACAAAACGAGATGATTCCACATACCATTTAAAAACAGATGCTTCATTTTGGAAATAAGGTTAAAATTTGACAAAATATTATTCCTTTGGAAAATTTTAAGAATGGTTTTGAATAATAATGTAAGATTTTACATACATTTCTACATACATTGATGTAGCAAATTTTCATTGCAATTTTAGTGTTTTTTTTATTACCGGTGTAGTTATGGATATTCAAGACATTTTTTGTAAAAAATATGGTAAAAAGGTACTTCGTTGATGCAGTATATAGGTACATATTTTATTATGATCTAGATCGGCTACTTTCAAGAGTTTATAGGTTAAGTTTTTAATTAATTTTGAGATTGAAGTCAAAATTTCACATAACTCGAAATATCGAGATTATTAAAAATAAATATTAAAGTGGCCCTTCTACGCTTTCGTACGCATCTATCCTCACTCAACAATATTATTGTTGATTCTTTATCTTTCGTAAAATTACAGAAAGGACGCTTCTAACTAGCACATCCATGATTTATCTCATATAAGATACTTCAGAATAGTCACAATGTAGCAAATTTCTATCTACCGTATTACGAAATCATAAAGGCCGATCTTTAATTAAATCATTTAAGTATGAATTCTTGAGAGGTAAGCGCGGTTTAAGAGCGGAGAAGAGGAGATCGGCACAGGTAATCAAGAAAACAATATCGCGAATCCCGCAGCGCTGCATAATGAGACCGGAGGGCGGGATTACAGGATAAACCCCAACTGGGATAGGATTATCTCCGGGAAGGATCCAGGACGCAGTTTCAACTACCATATTAGCCTTCTAAGTTATTTATTACCCCATAATTAAGTTTCCAAGTGTCATTTCAAAGTGAGAATTTGCATACAGTGTGTTTATATTAGGCCCTGGAAGCGAGGAGATGTATTTAAGTTGGCAGATAATTTTAATTAAAATACAAATGCAATACGCAGCACAAAATGAAAAAAATACGACACTATACAAGTGAAATGTAAATTATTATTGTACTACTGCTGCTCAGAGATTTGAAATACTTATACGTGTTTGTTAGGTGCTTGTGAAATATTTCAGCTGAAGTAGGATACTCGTTTTAAAATATATTTCAAGATAATTTCAAGCCACGTTCTCAATCAGAACAATGTGTTACCAGTGGAAAAATCAGCGTACCCTTCAGTAATTAAGTAATTTAGGGAGGGGGTGGGTGGCAAAGATGGTTGAATTATACCAAATCTGGCCAAATTATATGATTAGGGATAATCAGAGAAGGTTAGAATCACTCCTATTTGGTAAATTGGGAAAAAATATTTGTTTTCTACTTCTTGCTTCAAATTTGGTTGAATGGGCATTGCCCTTAAGGGGGTGAAACCACCCCTATTTGGTAAATTGGTAAAAAATATGTATTTACTTTAAGCTTCAAATTTGTATACATGGGCTTTCTTAGGCAAAAACACAATATCGTCACCCCTTAAATGGAGGGGTAGGAGGGTTTAGTTTTACTCCCTTAAGGGTTGAAAATAATTAATTTTTGCCCGACATTCAACCAAATTTGAAGCAGAAAGTATTGTTTACCAATTTTTAAAAATTTTATTTCGATTTAGGGGTGGTTTAACCCCCCAAAGGGGTTAGAGTAAATTTCAAAACTTTCTTAGTAAAATTTCATCAAAAATAAAATTAAACAAAAATTAATCCGTTTTTCAAAGCCTGCGTCAATTTAGGGGTTTAGAGGTAGTTTTACCCCCTTAAAGGTTGAGAATAATTAACTTTTGTCCGGCAATGCCCAATCAGCCAAATTTGAAGCAAAAAGTAGAGAAGAAATATTTTTTTAACTATTTATTTTATTTTCAGTCGATTAGGGGTGGTTTAACACTCTCTGATTATCCCTAATCATATAATTTAGCTATATTTGGTATGAATCAACCACCTTTGCAAATTAATATGAGAAAAGGGGGGACTTCATAGGTTTCTTTTTGATTTTTATTAAAATTATCGCGAAAAACCCTCTAAAAGGAGTATTTTTGCGTTTTTAGGGGTGTTCCCCAACTTTTAGGACTGCGGAACCCCGAATTTCGTAATCAGCCATCCAAGAAACGTATAGTCAAAGTACTTTCAGACTGGTGTTCTTTCCTGCACCCTTTCGCGCGTTTTGAACGAAGTAGTTAGGGAAATCCCTAGTCAATTAGATGATACCTTGTCTTGAAATTAAAAACATATTTTATATTGTATATCAATAATTTTTGTAAGAAAATTTTCATTTTATTCCAAAGCCTATTTCAATGACACTAGAGATAATGTAGCTGACACGTAATTTGTAATTAAAGTCCCTGTTTCCAGTTTTTGCTCGTCTTACACTAGACGGAGCTTATTGAAAGTATGCTGGGACCACCGCCGAGCAATATTCCACAGTTTGCAAAATGTTTCATATAAGATTCAAATGTATTGCCCTCTCACTTTAACAGCGAATATCTCAGAAGTGGAGGAGCAGAAAAAATTGAAAAAATTAAGTGTTCATTATGAGTCTATTCTAAATCTATCACTGCAATTTGAATAATGTACATTAAACACTTTTGTTCTGTTCTGCTAAGTTATATTGAAAAATGTCCTACTTTTTAAGGAACTTTTGACCATACCAGTTTTAAATCCATTATGTCTTGGAAAACATGCGTACTATGTAAATAATATTTTAGACACCGATAAAGCACGGCAATTTTTGTAGAAGGAAATTTTTTCATAATTTTTTATTTTAAAATTTTGCAGCTATTCTCCAAAACGTGACGTCATTTTATTCGGTTATTTATCAATGCATTTAAAAAAAAATGTTAAAATAGTTAATTATGTAAAATGTAAGCATTTTCAAAAAAATTATTGGTATATATAAAATATTCATTCAGTTATCAAGCGTAATAGATAATATTATTGCAAACTTGCAATGATGTTATCCTTTACGATTGATAACTAAATTAACATTTGATATATACCAATTCTTTTTTCTGAAAATGCTTACACTTTATATAATTAACTATTTTATCAATTTTTTTTTTAATACATTGATAAATAATCGGGAGTGTTTCCCCCGAACCCGGTGTTTTTTGAGGGGGCCCGGGTTCTACTCCAAGTTGGAAATTTACATTTGTATTAAGTAAAACGAGAGAGGTATACATTTAAATGATTATTGTGATGTAAATAATAGTGAGTTCCGAGTGACTTGTATTGTTTATAATGAGATAAATATGAAATTGTTAGACAAAGAAATATCCCTCTCTCCGCTCTTCAAAATGTCCTTTGCGATAAATATTTAATTTTAAGGAATATCACCCTCTGCTCTCAAATTTCGATCGAGATAAATTATTCCTTAACTTGTAGAATTAGGTAAAAAATTAAAAAGCAAGCAATATGCTTACCCTTTTTGACCCAAAATAATGCTTTTACTGTGGTGAATTCTTTCGAAAAATGCTTATTTTTCGAGATATGGCCATTCCAAAATTCCTAAAAGTGGGGAAAGGGAAATGCAAAAGTTGAAAAAAAATCTGAAAAAATTCAGGTGACTGTATCATCGAAGTACAAGACTTTTTTCTATTTGCAACTTTTCTGTAAACAGCGTTTTTACCGAATTCTTCTGGAGAAACATGAAAACTACCCCTTTCTTTGAAATTGTATCGCTGTAATTAGAAATTTGAAAATATTCAGACATATGCATTGAGGCCTTCTAAACATTTTTTTCTCTCTTGGAATTTTTTTGTAGCTTGCTTATTTTCCAATTACAGGCAGTTTTTCACAATGAATAATATACATTTTTTGCAAATTTTCAGTTACAAAATACATAAAAATTCAAGAAATGAGCGTAATTAGTAATTGGGTTGATGTTACCACCACTTCGTTCTTCAGTAATATAAAATAAACTTGTCACTTGTCTTGCTAGAAAATTTTATTAATTAGAGGGGTAATTACTTTAGATTAATTTGCTAATTAATTATATAACTATAAAAATGCTGTCCTTAAAACACTAAAAAAATTCTTATCTTGAAAAATTAATTGTGCAATACAAAACGTTAAAATTTACTCCTTGGAGAATTTACTTTTGTTTTAACATCACCGACTTGTAAAGTGTGATCTACCAGTGAACAGATTACACAACCTTTTATGTGACGGCATTTTAATTCGTAAACGATGTTTTACCTATTTTTCATATGACGTCTTAGTAGGAGGCCCCGCACACCACCTGGGTGGCTTAACGGACAGAAATTCCTCGACCTTGGTAAATAGTTATTCCGATAATCAGATCTCACAATGACTTACTATGATCTGAACCGCCCATTCTGCAAAGACCACATAGGAAAATTAATACGGAACTGGAGATTTTGATACGAACTCGCTATAATCATGTCGCCGACACATTCATTAAGAACCAATTTTTTCTAAATCAATATTAACGCGATGGTAGTGATCATAGCTCAATTGTAATAAATAATTAATTGAAAAATGTCACTTTGGTTATGTTACATCTAATATCTAGTAAGCAATATGTAAAAACCGCTGCCGAGGGAATCAATATTTCTACATCCGGAATTTAAATCCAAGTCACTTTAAACGGACACAATATCTTGATACTATAATCGCACTACAGTTAGTCCAGTCAGTAAAGACAAAAAAGTGCAAAACCTCGAACTCCGGTTAGGAAAGTTCGATTTTCATGAGATATACATCATTCGATAAGTAATTGATAGTATTGCAAAGTCTACATGGTCCGAAAGTGTGCTTTTGATTTTAAGCAACAATCTACCAACGCATCAGTAACAAAAAATTAATAAATGAGATAAAATTTTGAATTCCACTTAGAAATGACTTCTAGGGGGTTTTCGAAGTCAGATATTTCATATATGAAGTTGAAAATTCATAAAACATTGTTATAAGCAATTTAGCAACAAATCAGTAACAATTTAACTACAAAGTAGCAACAAAAATGGACAAGTTTTTACTTGCAGAATGAAATTATTGATCTGTGACTATTTAATCTTCTTCTTCATTCATAAAATTTGCCATACTTGGGGGAGCATTGAGACAACGCTGAATATCCTTTATGGCAATTACAAAAAAGTCATTTCAGGATATTTTGTGGACCTAGAGGCTGTCATTTTGATAGGCGCAGCGTGGCGTTAGAATATTTTGATTATATTTCCAACCACATTTTTCATGCGTTATATTATTCCCCAGCCACAACTGAACTTGTAAATAGACTCTCTTCAAATGTTCAAAACCGTGCCCTTAAAATAAATAAATAACATTGATAACTAGAAATAATAAACATAAGACACGTCAGCGGTTCTTTCCGTGTGTCTCCTACAGAAACTAATAATTAGAAGTATTTATAAATGCTCCAAAATTGTCGGGAATAAAACAGTTACATGCTTCGAAAATTTCACCAAAAAAGGCGATTGGTTTGTTAACAATAACTTTCTTAATTATTAAGATATCTAATCGTTCTAATACCCATTTTGCATAGAATTTCAAGGGCTATAAGGCCTGTAACTTGAACTTCCCCGAATCCGAGATTTTTGGGTTTAAAGGGCTCAGGAAAGGTAGTCCTTGCACTTAAATGCGAACTTAGAACAGTAATATCTCAATTAATTTTCATTCTAGAGAAATAAAAAGAAAACAAAATTTTCTGCAAAAAAAACTACATTTTTGTACTCTTGCATTTTTTACGTATCTTCGTTAGTCTTTGAGTTACTGTGAAAAACGAAAATGTTTCATAAATTTCAAAAGTCGTTTCAAAATTAAATAAACCTTTTTTTCAAATTTAGACATTCTAAACCGTTTAAACTTCTAGAATATATTGTTAGGTACCTCTAAATAAAGTGTAAATGGATTACGTTTAATTCCATTTCCATTTTTGGTAGATCACTTTTCCAGTGGTCCAGCGACAAAATGAAACATTTTAGAGGACAACCAGCACGAAACCTAACTAATTGATAGTTAATATTCTTGTTATAAATACTAGGTTAGTCTGCATATTTATTATTTTAAAATGCTTGCTTTTAAGATAATAAAATATAATCATACTGTTAGTTCGGAATATTTCATTAATTTTTATCATTGTCGCTGGAGCACTGGAAAAGTGATGTACACCCCCCCCCCCCCCCAGAAATCGCCACTGTCTAAAATAATACATACCTATTTTTTTAACACAAAATAATAATAGTCATGTTTTGCCAAAAAAGTATGACGCTAATTGAATTTAGAATATGAGATCTCACAACTCATAATTCATACTTTGAACCGAATTTTCTAAATCACCCTGTATAGCTAGGTCGGTCCAATTGAACAAAATGCTATATTTTGACTGCCCCATCAACATACCAAAATTTCAAGAAATTCTGTCGGTGTTTGAAAACGCCTTAGAGGTGTGGGATGTCCTTTCACGTCAATCTGTTTTTCCCAAAAGAATTCTGAGCAAAGAACCGACCAATACTGAACTAAGAATGTGTAAATAAGTGCTCATAGAATTCTAAATAGTATTTGAAGACCGAATAATCCATATGCCACTCCACTACCTACCTTTCCTTGTTGATTTCTCCATAATTAAACGAATGAAAATAAAAGATGTGTTACATCACTTTTTGACTTATGTTTTCATTACCAACTTCACTTTTCCTTTGCTGGAAATAATTGACAAAAAGGTTATAAAATAATTTGAGGCCTTGGTTTCTAGTATATACACCAAACCCTAAGTTTTTGGAATTTTAGGTGTTCCAATGGTCAGTTTTTTTTTTTTTTCGAAACCGCTGAGTTGGGGCGAAATTCACCCCCAACGAAAAAGCACCCATTCCTTCTTAATATTTCGTATTTAACCCATCTTGACTCAAAACATTCAAAATATTTTAATTTAAGACTCTATAGAATTAGTCCCAAGTGAGATCTCCAAGTTACTGGACTATTAAGGTATTTCATTTGACAATCATATATATTATTTTTTAACGCCATATCCTAAAATTACACTTATTTCACAGCTTCAATGAATCAAAACAATGTCATTGTTGACAAGTGAAAAATTAAGAAAAAAGTGTGAAATAAAGAAATTTTATTTCGCAGGGTGAAATAAAACTTAATAGCCAACAGACAACAAATTAAAGTTTTTACATCAAACATTTATTAATTATTAACAAATTTCATTTTACAATTTTATTCGTAATTTGAATATGAATACAGTTACTAACATTATTTATATTTATCTCTGGAATTATATGTTCAGATGTGCGAAAAATATTTGATTCATTTATATTAATATGGTGGCTGGTCTGATTTTCACCAACGACTACGTCGGCAGACATAGCCATTTCTTTAGTATTGTTTAAAAATATATTTTTTCATATTTCCTTTTTGTTCTGGATGCTATCTTCTCTATATGCATCAGCAGCTGTTGAGGATTTCCATCCCCCATGACGTTTTAAGGTAACAATATCAGCTCCAGTACCAACTAATAGTGTGATGCCAAAGATCTCCTAAAGCTGTGACGCGTATTTTGCTCAGGATTAGATAAATTAAAGTATTTAGCTATAATACTTGGTATTTTTGAAAACGTATTAACAGCAACTCGTTGGACCGTACATTTTCCTCTCCGATATTGAAGAAAAACCCTTTTGTGATTTACGTGAGCAGAATAAATAGCTGCATATTTATAGTATAGTATTTAGTGGATTTATTCCACTAACTGTCTCACCAATTATCGTAAAAGTCCTTTCAATGTGAGTCTTCGAATCAGATACCTTAACAACCAGTAGGCAGTCTTTTCTCACAATGTCATCAATGGTCATATTGTAGAGTTCCTCTCGACAAAAAGCGCCCGCCAAGCCCATTATTAATGCAACATCCAACATTAAAAACTTTTCATCTGGTGCTTTTAATAAAAAACGTTCGACATGTCTTCTATCAAAAACTTTAGATTTCTTAGCCCTATACCCAGTGGATTGTCTTTTCAAAAAAGCTTTTACTTGGATAGATCTGCATTATTCTTTATATTAAAAACTGCTTTGAGCATCGAAAACTTGGATCAGAGACTTGAACATTTGAAAGTTTTTACTTTTTCAGATAGGTAAGTCAAAAGAACAAACTCAGATATGTTGCTCACAGCGTTCTGCTTACACCAGTGCATAAATAAATCATATTCTTTTTCGTACCATTTTCTAGATTTCGCTGGTAATAAATCTAAAGTTGCAGCAATTGCTTGTTCCCTGATTTCCGGAGGAGTACTAGGAATGAAATCTTCCTCACTATCACTCATTTTGTTCCAAATAATAATTATTCTAAAGAAAAGCGCGTTTATGTACACCACTTTTGCAATTATTCGTGCATGCGCAAAACGTGATATCATTTATCTGACTTGCCTAGTGTTTACCGTCAGCCGGATGGTTGGCGCATAGGTAACGCTCTCGAAAATTTCCTGAAACGGGTTTTTTGATTAATACTTTTCCCATAAAACCAATTATATTAATATTTTATACCTTTATACTACTTATATATTTACAAATTATTTTAAATTTACATAGTAACATAAACCTTCATTTTTACTTGCCTTTTAATTTACTTTTTGTAAAAGGAGTTGGTATTTATTAATAATTTTTTGTAATCCTACCTGACCTCAATCCGTCCAGCTTTACAATTACTATGGCATTTTTCGCTGTAGATGTTCCACTGGCTCCGGACATCGGTGTTCGGGAGGGACAGATTGTTTTTCTTTAATTTTTAATGAACATGTTTTTGAAAAAAAATGATTGAAGGAGTCGTTACTCTGTGGTAGTTAATCATTTTGCACAAATAACTAAATAAAACACACTACTATGTTTTCTACCAGATAGTGGTAGAAAAGATAGTAGCGTGTTTTATTTAGTTATTTGTGCAATATGTTTTTGATTTGATTTCTCGCTTATAGTGCGAAAGGTCCCGTGATCAAACTCCTACGCCCGCTGAATTTTCTTTTCTTTAATTTTGTAACAATTAATACAGTTTTTCACAAATTTTTTTCTATGATTTCTTTAGGTTAGTTTAGTAGATTTTTATTTTGTTTAAAATAATTTCATTCTCTCGTGTGATTTCTTTAGGTTAGGTTAGTAGGTTTTTATTCTGATATATAATTATTAGCACCGCAGCCAGTATTACCGTCGCAGACAAAGAAAAGGGGAGTGCGGTGCGCGTACCCCCGCCATTTTTTCACAAAAAAAAACACGAAGGCGCGTACATCATGTATGTGCGAATAATTGCTAAATTGGTGTACATAGACTCTATTGGTTACTATGGAAACAGTAATAGAATTTAGTCGTTGCGACAAGGTAACTTTGTCAATTTGCCGTATTTTTACAAAATTGTATTGTTTTCTAATTTCGAATGGCGATACAAAAAATTTTGAACATAACTCGAGACTAAAATATGTTTTTTTTTACTCGCTCTTTACTCGTGGTTTATAGCACTCGCCTTCAACTCGCACTATAAACGCCCCACTTTGTAAAAACACCATTTTAGTCACTCGTTATATAAAATACTATTTATCACAAAATTAGTACTACTATAAAATATTATTAATATGGCAACCGCCGATGTTACGCTGGGGATCTTCATATTGCTTTTAGGATTTAATATTTAAAGTACACTTTCCTCGTTAATATGCGTATGTTGTGTTATATTCTGAGACAGATTTTGAAAATTTGTTTTTAAGATTTATTATGAAGTTTGAAAAAGTAACTGTTAGATATTGAATAGAGGCTTTGTATTAATAACACATATATAACTTTGATGTTTTATTTGTAACTTGAATTACATGACATAATATAATAATTCAAGGAATGTCAACTCCCCTTTTTTGTCCAAAACAACAGACTAGATTTACGCTTAAGGCTTGTTCTCATTACATACATAACATCCCTCCCTTTTTATTTAACAACATAATCTTTCAAATGAGTGGGCAATTTCCGATTTCGCACTGGCCTAGTTAAAAGTTCCATTTGAATTCGTTCTGGACTACCAGATTCCCTAACCTGAATTTGTGGAGGCATGGCAGGCGCTCTCGATTCAATATCCATTGCCACTTCTCTAGAGTGAGATAAATCTGGGGCATGTGGTAGTATTGGTCGGTTTGGTAACGGAATTTGGACTGGAATTTCCCGTTGAACCAAACAAGGATTGGGAGGTGAGGGTGGTTCACTGACCTCATGTCTCTCATGAATTGTTGGGTTCACTATTCTACGCCGCAGTTGATCAATGTGACGTTTGATAATATTTCCATTGCGCAAACAAATCCTGTATGATACAGGAGTTACACAATCTTCAACCGTGCCTTCCAACCATTTTGGTCCCAGCGAATTATAGTTGCGAAAATAAACAGCATCGCCTTCTTCGAAAGAACGCAATTTATTCATGGCTTCTTTCTCCTCTCGGTGGTTTGATTTGAGTGCATAAGGATGCATTTTGTCTAGAACTGTGCGAAGCTTCCTTCCCATTAATAGCTCCGCAGGTGTCTTGGATGTTCCCGCATGGACTGTAGTATGTTGCCGGAAAAGCATTCTCTGAATCTGTAAAGCAAGGTCGCCTTCTTCCAATTTTGCCAAATTTTTCTTAGTTACCTGTACCATTCTCTCTGCTTGACCGTTACTTGATGGGTGATAGGGTGAAATAGTACTGTATGCAATCAAATTTTTTCTGTAGAAATTGTGCAGTTCCTCAGAATCGAAGGAACGTCCATTGTCAGAAACCACCTTGTCCGGAATGCCCAGCCTCGCAAACATATTCCTTAAACTCTTGATAACCTCGCTAGAGGCCATTGATTTGACAATATCAACCTCTAGCCATTTTGACATGGCGTCGACCACAATCAAGAAAACTTTTCCTCTGTAGGGTCCAGCAAAATCAACATGAAGCGTTGACCACGGATTTACGGTAGGCTCCAAAGTCTGACGTGGTGCTTTTGCCGGGTTGTTCTGATGAATTTGGCACGTATGACAAGTTGCCACGCAGTTTTCAATCTCTTGGTCGATATTTGGCCACCACACATAACTTCGGGCGCATGCTTTCATAGCTACCACTCCTGGGTGATTCGCGTGAAGCAATTTCATGAAAATCCCATGTGTCTCCTTCGGCGCGATCAGCCGATTTCCCCAAAGCAGGCAATTCTTGTACACAGAGATCTCAGTCCTTCTTCGGTGGTACGGTTTGTACTCTTCTTCTAGCTCCGCATTCGGCCACTGATGCCATGTCCAGTATCTTACATCTCTCAGCGTCTTTTCTTCGCTGGTAAGTTTTTGGATTTCCTCAATGGCAATTGGTCGATTGTTGGATTCAAGCAGCAATATGTCCCCTGGTGATTCCATTTCATTGGCTTCTTGTTGTTGTGGAAGACGACTCAAGCAGTCTGCATTTGCATTATCAGTACCCTTCCTGAATTCGACAGTATAATCATAGGCGCTTAAGGTCAAACACCATCGTAGCATCCTGGGTGACAGAATCGCTGGAATTGGTTTTTTTTGGTTGAATAATCCCAAGAGCGGCATGTGGTCTGTTGTAATAATGAACTGACGTCCTGCCATGAATTGATGGAAGTGTTTCACCCCTTCCACCAAAGACAGTGCTTCTTTATCAATCTGGGCATAATTTCTCTGACTTTTAGTAAGTGTGCGAGACCAGTATGCAATCGGTTTCTCAATGCCATTCTCTCGGTGTGATAAAATTGCTGCGATACCGTATGGTGACGCATCACAATTCATAACTAGCAACTTGCTTTCATCGTAATGTGTGAGAACTACCTTTGACCACAATAAGCCCTTCAGCTCTACGAAAGCCCTCTCATGTTGATCGTTCCACTGCCATGTTGATTCTTTGTCTAATAATCGGTGCAATGGTTCTGCTTTGGCTGCCTTATTTTTTAAGAAACGATTATAAAAATTAATCATACCCAGAAAGGATTGGAGCTCTTGCTTATTGGTTGGTCTCGATGCATCCTTTATTGCTTTAATTCTCTCCTCCGTTGGTCGTACGCCATCAGCTGCTAACCGATATCCTAGAAAAGTAATTTCAGATTTACCAATTTCACATTTTTCTTTTTTCACGGTTACTCCAGCTCTCTCCAACCTTTCCAAAACGCACAACAGTCTATCGTCATGATCTTTCTTATCCTTTCCTCTGATCATGATGTCGTCTAAATAGATTTTTGTTCCCGGAATACCAACTAACAGCATCTCCATGAATTTCTGGAAAAGTCCTGGGGCTGCATTAATACCAAAAGGCAGTCTCTTGACCCGGAAAAGTCCCTTGTGTGTATTGACAGTCAATACTTTTGCAGTTTCGTCATCCACTCGTAACTGTTGATAAGCCTGTGACAAATCTATCTTCGAGAAAACTGTGCTGGGATCTGTTAGGGTTATCATTTCTGTTATCGTTGGCAGGGGATAAGAATTTTTCTTGATGGCTTTATTTACAGTGCTTCGATAATCACCACACAGTCGAATTTGACCATCGCTTTTCCGAACCGGTACCAAAGGCGTCGCCCACTCGGAATATCCTGTTGGTTCCAACACGCCCTGTTCCACAAGCTTGTCCAATTCCTTCTCTACCGCTGGTTTTAAAGCAAACGGAACCTGCCTGTTTTTTAAAAAAATTGGAGTGGTTCCCTCATTTAATTCCAGCTTCACTGGCTTGCCTCGAAATTGGCCCAACTTTCCGCCAAAAACGGTTGGAAATTGTTCGTACAAATTCACCGGCTTGTTCCTGCAATTAATACCATAAACTCCGTGAACAGAAATTCCTAGTTCCTCGAACCAATCTCTACCAAGTAGGTCGCATCCTCCTCCATTTGTAATAACCACACGTAAATACTTTTGAATTTGATTATATTCTACTTCGATCATGGCTTCTCCCATAATCGAAATGTTTTCTTGTGTCCATGTGTGTAACCTCAGTGTAGCTGTCTTAATAATATTATTTTCTTTTTTTATTTTTTCCCAAGTCTGTCGACGTATGATTGAACAGACCGCACCAGAGTCTACTTCCATCTGGACAAGAATTCCATTTAATTTGACGTTTGCCAGGATTTTTTTATGTCCCTGAACTGCATGGATTACATTCAGCCTATATAAATCACAGTCATCTTCCGCTACTTGGTTGCAATTTTTTGATTTTCCATTTCTCTTCTCTGCGCTCCCTTCATTTTCATCGTTCTTCTTCTTAAAACAGGCTACTTTAATATGACCTTTCTTCCCACAGTAATTACACTTCACATCTTTGAATCTGCATGTTTTCACATCATGTGTTTTCCCGCAGTGGTAGCAAGGATTATGATTCCATTGATTTGATCCATTCTTCCTTTGGCCTACCGCTGCTACTGAATTCTCGGTTGTAATTCTGACTTCCTCAACATTTTTTCGTGCTGTTTCTGCCGCTATAGCCAGTTCGTATGCTCTGTCAAAAGTAAGATTAGCTTCGGCGAAAAGTTTCTTCTGTAATCCTTCATCTGTCACCCCACAGACTATTCTATCACGTAGCATATTATTTAATTCAGTAAAACTGCAAAATGTACTTAGTTTTCGTAAATCCGCAACAAAATTTGCGATAGATTCGCCTTGTTTCTGTGTACGCTTATTAAAATTGAATCGTTCCACAATTTCATTTGGATTCGGGTTGAAATGGTTTTTAAGTTTAATTAGTAGTTGTTCATACGTCAAATCTTTCGGACTTTTCGGCGTTACCAGGGATCTCAGAACATCGTATATTGATGAGCCGATTTGCGTTAACAAAATAGCACGTTTCTTCGTTGCATTAACGATATCATTAGCTTCAAAAAAAAACTCCAGTCTCTCCTGATAACTAGACCATGACGTACTAATATCGAATGGCCCCAATTGTCCAATAACTGGGCCGTGCATTTGTTGTACCTGAGCCTGGGCATTAGCATTAGCGTTTTCCATGTTTGCCAGTAATTTTCACTCTTATCCTGCGTTTTTTATCAATGAAAATCCACTTCCTCGTCGCCAATTATGTTAGATATTGAATAGAGGCTTTGTATTAATAACACATATATAACTTTGATGTTTTATTTGTAACTTGAATTACATGACATAATATAATAATTCAAGGAATGTCAACTCCCCTTTTTTGTCCAAAACAACAGACTAGATTTACGCTTAAGGCTTGTTCTCATTACATACATAACAGTAACATTTCAGAAATGCAGGAAAAATAGACCATCTAAACGCTATAACTCGCTAAGCTAGTGTTCCCGTCCCCCAGTATGCATTTATTTCCTAATTTGATGTCACCAATAGCATTACGGATGAAATTTTAAGAGTTGATCTAATTCCGTTATGTATATCTAATTTCTTTTATTTTTCTTGTATTTTTATTGCGAAATTGTTTTCTCTTATATAAATGTCCATAAGACATCCTTCTTTATAAAATTCGTAGAAATGATTGTGCCGACCTTCTGCAACATTCCCAAGAGAAAAAGATTTATATCTAGCTCGTTAAGTCAGTGAATAGGAATATGAAATTATTAAGCACTCAAGCGAACATTTTGTTTAAAATGCTTAGTTACCACTTCCATTATCAAAATAGTCTAAAAAAATTTAATTAGTTATTAGATAAGTATTGAATATTAATTAACATGCTTTGTTTGAAGAATAAAACTAAATTTAATGTTATTTTAATTTGTACCACAGTATAAATATGTATTTTCAATATTCTCAACACTGTATTGTGTTCAACTTGGGCCAATAACATTTTTTGATACAGTTCTTCAAATGTTTTAATATTACCACGTTTAAAAAAAATCAATTAAAGAAAAGTTGAATTTTTCAATGGTTTTCTTTAGCACGAAATATTGTATGTACTTATGTATGTTCAAATCTGGTGATCGAATGTTTCACCACTTTCTGATATTCAATCATGCTGAAATTTTGCACACAACTTTGGTTCGGAAGACGGTATAATATAGTATATACAATATTATGGCCAATCAAATATGGCGGCCACCACAAAATGGCGGATTGATTTTTCTTGATAACCCCCTCCACATGGGTATCAAACGAGATATATATAAAGTAGAAAACAATAAGATCTGTAATGTCATTCTAAATCTAATAAGACGGTCGGCACAAAATGGCGGATCACCTATTTTTTTACAACCCGCTCGACATTGATATCAAATGAACAGGTATGACAAGTAGAATACAATAAGCTGTGTGACGTTATTCTAAATCGGATATGGCGGCCGGCACAAAATGGCGGATCACCTTTTTTCTTACACCCCTCTCGGCATGGGCATCAAATGAAATGGCATAACAAGTAGAACACAAAAAGCAGTTATTGTAAGTTCAATATGGCGGCCGACACAAAATTGCGGATTATTTATTTCTTTACAACCCCCTTGACGAGTATCAAGTGAAAGAGTTTTAGTAAACAAGATGATGGGGTTTGAATAGAAAAAAACGAGGCAGACGGGGACTAAAAAGTAAGAAATTAATTAAAAAATTAAAGCATTTTAAAAACAATGTTTTTTAAATTGAACTGCACCAAAAACTAGAAAATATTGTTTATTCAATGATTAAATTACAAAATGATGACGAAAAAGAAAACAATTGGATGCTAATAAAGTATCGTTATGCATTACGCCCCCTATGATACGTCCATGACAAATAGTAACGCCCTGGAAAGTTGTAGAAAGAGACAGCGTTTTCTGGAGTGTGGTGAAAGAAGACTCTCGATTATGTTCTAGATAAGATAAGAGACAATTTCAGAGATTCGATGGCGGGAAGGAGAAGTTTTACTAAAGTGAAGTTTGGTAACGATAAGTGAGGTTAAATAAAATGTAAAGATTATTTTAGTTAATTAGAAGTATTGTGTAATCAGTAAATTATTAAATAAAGTGTTAGTGGTTACCCCTTATTAAAATTATTTAGAACCTACGAATTCATACAGGGTGTTTTCCAAAAGGGGTGGAAATACGTAACAGTATTATTGTTGATGTCATATTGCAACATACTATTCATAACGTTTTATCACAATGCTGATTGTTGATAAAGGTAATATATTATATTTTATGAGCGACCAATGGCTTTATTTTTCATCATTATGTAATTTAATCACTGAATAAAATGTATATTCTACTTTTTAGTGCAATTCAGTTTTAACAGAAAACCGTTGTTTTTAAAAAATTTTAATTAATTTATTTATTAACTTTATTTTCACAACTTCAGCAATAGTTCGCCATACTATACCAAATACCTGGTGCAAGTTGATCATTCAACCCCCCAGTCACGCACTTGATATCTCACGAGCAACATTATACTGGGTGGTCCCTGGGAATGGGTAGTTTTGAAAACATCATAATTTTGAAAGTAACTTTACTTATTTAAAGTAAGGTATAACAATGGTTAGGTAATTATAAGCATTTTTTATTTCTTAAAAATAATTCCTGGTAAATGTCTTCCCCTTAGCTCTACACACTCTTAAAAATGATTTGTGAAATTTTCTATTCGACGATGCAACATCTCTATCGGACTATTGGCAATCTCTTCACGGATTTTTATTTTCATCTCCTGAATATTTCTTTGCTTGTCAACAAAAACCCTATGCTTCAAGTAGCCCCACAAGAAGTAATCGCATGCCGTAAGGTCTGGCGACCTTGGGGGTCATTCAATGTTTCCACGCCTGGAGATAATGTGAGCAGGAAATAATCTGCATGGCATTTATTGATTCTCTTGTGGTATGTGGAGTAGCTCCATCTCGCCTGAACCACCAATCTTGAATCCCTGGAAACATGTTTAATTGTGGCGTCAAAAACTGGTTGATCATTTCTGTATAGCATGTAGAATTGACTGTCACAGCATTTCTATCATTGTTTTCAAGAAAATAGGGACGGATAATTCCCATTGAAGAAATTGCACACCAAACTGTTACCTTCGGGCTATGTAACGGTTTTTGGTGAAGTTGTCGTGGATTTTCGGAACTCCAATATCTGTAATTTTGTTTGTTGGTGTAGCTACATAAATGAAAATGAGCATCATCAGAAAACCGCAAGTTGTGATTAATTCAACGTTCTAAAATAATTTCAGAAAAATGTAGACGTCTTGGGAAATCTATTGGTTTTATTTCTTGAACTATTTGGATTTTATACGGATGAAGATTCAGATCCTTGTGTAAAATTCTAAGCAAAGAAGATTTACCTAAGCTCAACGCCTGGGCTCCTCTTCTAACTGAACGTTTTGGATTGTGTTCGGCAGATGCTCTGACTCGTTCAATGTTTTCAGGGGTTCACACTTCTATTGGGTCCTTTGAGTTTGGATTTATTGGCTGTACCTGTTTCTTCAAATTTACGAATCCACGATTTTATGGCATGAGCGGAAGGAATGCTCCCGTGACGAGTAATCGCAAAGTATAGTCGATATTGCCGTTGCACAGCAACTAACTGATGTTATTTTTATAATGCGATTTTATTGCAAAAGCAATCTGCTGGTCGGACCACTATTCCATGATTACCAAATAGCATATAATGACAGACCATATGACAAATAAATCCATGGCCAGCTATACATGTTACAAAATAACAACATTTTCAAAACTTCCCGTTCCCAGGAACCACCCGTTACGTATTAAATTCATTAATTCAATTTCACAGTAAAGCAGAATTTGAACCCATCTCCCCAGGTATGCCAGTAAACTCGCTAATCCACTGAGATCCCGCCCCCGTTAAATGTCGGGCAATGAACAGAAAAATGTTTTACATAACCGTAAGTGTTTAAATATTAACAGTTGTCAGAAGCTTTGGAAATTGTAAAAAATAAAACATTATATGCTATAGAGTGTCTGTTAGAAATAAGGTAAAGATTGCAGAAGAAGCTGACACTAATATTAGTGCCTTAGAAGCGCGGACCGGCATACCAACATTTAGGGTGAAGTGAGGTACGGTACAGGTTTCAGTGGCCAGATCTCGATCGGCGAAGTTAAGGCACGCCGGGCGAGTCCGTCACTTGGATGGGTAATCGTATCTCATTTCGCCGTCCTGGTTAAGTAGTAGAGTAGCTTTAGCTAAACTTCTCCAGGATGTTAAAATAAATAAAGCAATTAAAGAAATGAATTAGAGCTCTAGGAAAAGGCCTTTAATTTGTCAAAATATAACATAACTGATGTAAGTACGTCATATTTATACTAATTTCGTAACAACGTGGACATCGCTAATTCAGTCAGTAGCAGAGTTGAAGCTAGATTCAAGAGCTCCCTTGGTAAAATTTGGATTTTGCGCTACCACCCACCCCCCCCCCCCCAAAAGCCTTATTTTCTAAAAATGAAACAACGCTCACTTTCGCCAGAAAATTGTTAAAATGGTTAAAATTTTAACCTTACCATCTCTTTTGGGGAGCGATTCCTATTATATATTTAGTAACTTTTCAAATGCTACCTCCAGTATTAAAATACATCGAAAGATGCCTAATTTTTTTCGTTTTTTTTATTTTTTAGCCCACAGTGCACAAAGTTATAAAATTTTGATTTTTCCTCGCCGGATAACTGAAAAAAATGACAATTTCATAAAAAATGTTTCGAACAAAAGTAGTCTATTTTTAGTCAGACAATTCGAATTTGCAATAAAAAATAGGGGTTCCCTTTTAAAAATACGAATCTAACTTTGAATGACCTTAACCCTTCCATTCAAACAAAAAATTTCAAAAAAGCCGCAGTGACTCCCTATTCCAGACTACTTTCTGAGTGTTAAAAAAAAAAATTCAAGTCGATATCTCAAAAATTGAGCCTCAGAGCGAAGTTTATTCATTCTGCCACACCGCACGCCGTTCCTAATCTGTGGGGGCGCCTATTGTAATCAAGTGCAAGTTTTTTTCATGTGAGGTAACATCATGTTTTAATTTTGTGTGCCTGTGCCCCAGCGGCCTACAGGCTAAGTGCGGCCCCCTGAGGCTTGCGCCCCTGGCAGCCGCCCGCCTGGCCAGCTCCTAGCTCCAACTCTGGTCAGTAGGAACTAAAAGACCTTTGCTTTGTAAAATATGGGGCAGAAACCATTTTGAAATATGTTGTTTAGGTCTGAATTCCAAAGAGAGATCCAAGTTTTCGACCTTGGGTGGACGAGAACGTTCCTGAGATTTTTCATCAGGGTCCAGACCTAAACAATATATCTTAAAACGATTTATACCCTAGCTGTTGTAGGGCAAATATCCCTGCTCACTGGATTACGTTTTACATAGGAAAAACCGAATGAGAAGATACGAATCGATTTGGAATTGAATAGTGCTGTCGTGAACAACAAAAAAAATGGGACAACTATTTTTCTCTAATGTAAATCTGTCTCTATTTGAATGTGTTATGAGTAGTCGAAATAAAACTGTTAGCACTTTTATTATGTTTTTTATTGTAATGCTGTAGTTATTGCTAAAGCAGAAGATGAATTGTCATCAATGAGACATATTGTGCACTGCGTTACAACATTAACAAAAATTCTGTGTTTAACATTTTAAAATGTGGAATAAACGGTACGATTGGTAGAAATCTTGGATCAGGGCAACAACGGCCAACTTAACAAGAAACTAACTATTAATATTTCGTTATTGCATAACTTCTATAAGTCTATTTGGCATAGAATTAAATAAACTTATACAATATAATCAATAGTAATAATATTTTCCCATCCATTATTTAATACTTCCAGTAATTCTTGGGCATTCCGGGGTTTCACATTTTGTTTTTGGATACTTCTTACTAGTAGTCCCCATACGTCTTCCACAGAGTTAAGATCTGGACTATGACTAGGCCAGTTAAGGACATTAATGTTGTTATCTTGAAACCAGTGAGTCACGGTATGAACAGTATGAACTGAACAATTATCTTGTTGAAATATGAATTCACTATTAGGAAATAATTGTGACCCAGAAGGGAGCATTTTATTGTCCAACATCCTAATATACTTACGTTTCACTATTAAATCGTTCCTCAATAATCCACAAAACAACAGGACCGCGTGCCGATACCCAAGCCTATATATATACTTCTCATCGAATCGAGTATTCGGAGGTCGGTAAACACGAATACGACCGCTGTGTGTCGACTGGAAAGTTTTTTCCTGTGTAAAGATTACATTGTTCCAAAAATTTACATCATGCACTAAAAATTCAAGCGCAAATCCCAGTCGAGCTCCATTATGTTCAGCTTTAAGTAGGTATTTCTGTGCTGCTGGATGACAGCGTAGCTCCGATTCTCTTACTCGCCGACGACTAGTACTACTCGATCCAGTAAAATTCTTCTTCAGCAGAGTGAATTATTGAATGAAATGGATTTTCTACTAATTTATTCACCAATTGCATATTTTGCTCTTGAGTTGATATCCTTCGTCGCCCTGATCCAGGATTTCTACTAATCGTACCGTTTATTCTCCACTTTTTTTAAATGTTAAACACAGAATTTTTGTTAACGCAGTGCAATTTGTGTCATTGACCATCCATCTTCTGCTTTAGCAATAACTCCAGCTTTAACTAAATCGCTTATATAGGGCATATTAGTTCTGGCACACTTGCAATTAATTTTGACAATTAACTGACAATGTCACAAAAATTAAAGTTAAATGTACACTAGATTTTAGAAAAAATACGTTAAGGTGGGTTCAGATGTGAGCATTCGCGCATCGCGGAAAGTACGAATAGAAAGCGCGCACTGTTCACATGCTAGTTATAAAATTTAAGCAACGAAATCATTAACCTAACCTCATATTATGTTTATTATCATGGAGATTCAGGAGATTCCGTTTATTTGAATTAAAAAAATGTATAATAAAGGTGACTGTACTTGATTATTATTATAAACAGCACGTTAAACGTAATACAAGAAAATTTTGGGTAAGGCCAATTTTTTTGGGAGAAGGAAATCTAAGAGCATCACTGACAATCTAATAGTTGAAATGAATTTAGCAGGTAAAGAAAAATATAAAAATTTGTTCAGAATGCGCCAAATCTAATCCTTTTTGGCCTAATCAACGACTTAAATACCTAATCGCCACAACGAGAAGTTATTTACATTAACTGACAATGTAAACAAAATGTGACAGAAGCAAGGTTGAGAAACAGAAAACTGCGCGTTTTTACGAAAAAAGTTGAAATGATTTCGACTTCTTGCTCACTGACCTTGAACAGCGCTCTTTCGCTCAAGATCCAATCAGAAAACGATACGCCAAAAGCAAAAACGCTAAAAGCTGGCATATGAACTCGCCTTTATAAGACTTGTCCTATTTTTTTTTCTCACGACAGTACAGTTGAGGACAGTAAATATGAGGCAGCTCTTGAATGCGATCTTTGTGACCTTTTAGTTTTGTAAGAGGGGCTGTGTTATCAATGACAATGCTGATAGCGATATCATCTGATGAAGCCCCGTTGCCATATTTATAAAAAACCTATTACAGATAATAATTTTAAATATAAATTTTTAACCCTCTTTCAAACACCGATATGTAAATATTCTCTATATTTAACAGCCCTTTAAAGGCTGATAACTTACTAATACTGAAATTGAAATAACGTTTTATCAGAAATTAAATTAATTATTTTACGTCCGTCCGTGGCCTTTTGGGGGTTAAGTAAATAAAAGCCCACTTTACATTGTACAAATTTTGGTGCCTCATATTCACTATCCTCAACTGTACCAATGTGACGTTGAAAGTTTTATTACATAACATGGGATTCAGGTAAAGTTCAAAACAGAAAAATCTGAAAGTGTTATTTCAAAAACATGACATATGTCAGAGGTCGAGACTCTAAATTAGATTGACAATAAAGAATACGGATGAGAGATAATACATTTCAGATGTTTCTTGAATTAACAAAGTTCAACCAAAGATTAGAGAACTAACAAGATAAGACAGTCAGACGAAATAGACGAAGATAGTTGTGAACTCCAATTTAAAGGGACACGACATCCAGCGGAAACGCTTCCGGGATTTGTCGGGTACGCATTAAATAAATTTGACCAAGCTTACTAAAAAATAGGTTGGCTCGTTAGAATCGACAAGTGCTACATCACGGATAGACCTCGATGACAGCTGCGTGTGGCTATTTTTTCCTCATTTTATAGAAAAAAGTTTCAAAATTATTCTTTCCATGTACAATTCGATCCTAACCAAATACATACCTTACATATAAACATAGAAATACTTCATGTGACATATACTACAAAGCGACCTGTTTTTTGGTGACTTTGGGTACTGACAGTCAGCTGAGTTCGGTCGTTCTAGCAGGACAGTGTTGTCCAATTTTCACTATTGAGCTCTCTTTCTAATATCACCTTCTACGTCTGATTGTCACATTGTGGCAACTACACGAGAACTCCAATTTAAATGTCGAGGTCAATTGCTAAAAGATAAAAGGTTTTCCGCCGGCTGTCATATCTTGTTAATTCGCTAATCTTTGGTTCAACTATACTTGACACGATTTTCTAACCTTACAGGTAGAACAAAGATAAGATTTCCAACTTCATTGCTAAACAATTACAATGAACCAAAACGAACAGATCAACAAATATGAGGGCATTGGCGTAGAATATTGTGAAGCAGACTGATACTATCATTGAATAGATTCGTTTTAGCAAGCATTGATTTGAGAAAACAAAACAAAAATATAATGTTGGCACATGTAACTACAACTAATCCACAGGAAAATACAGCGTTCTCGCTCCACCTTCTAAATGCTTATATATCAGCACGTACGTGGAAGGTATGCAACTTTAGGCGAGGGTTGCATACCTTTCTTCGGAGGTGATGTGAAACAGTCGGTTCCTTGTCTATTAAACGTTAGGCAAGTAGAAAATCCTTACCCCTCGATAGAGAAAAGGCAAAATTTTCAAGTTGTGTATAGCTTATCCCTTGATGCTGGCGAATGACTTTAGTAGTGGAAATAGGCCGACGTTAAATAAGCGAATTTGCCAGCTCGGTGGCGCAATGCTGAAGGTGTTTGGCTTGCGACCACCACGGAGTCCCGGGTTCGAATCCTGGCAAGGGTATGGATGTTGGTGGTGTTTTTTCATGTGTTACCGAGACGGTAGCAGTGACCTAGACCACTGTTGGATGGCACAACATGTCTAGTCGCTGTTATCTCTCCTGAGTTCGAGTCTCAGCTGCGGTAGATGGCAATATCGCAGGGAATGGTTGTTGTGTTGATGTCTATGTGTAACGTGTCCTGGTTGAGTGGTAGAGCAGCAATTAGCTGAACTCCGCCAGGACGTTAATATAAATAAGGCATTAAAAAAAAAAAAAATTAAATAATCTACATTTGATTGCGTAGCTTGTTCTTGTGAGAGTTGTTTGAAACTTGTGGTCTAGTTTCCAGTTCATTACTTAGTTATAAGACAAAATGTACAAAACAGGAAATGTCCCTCAAAGTTATCTCCATTACTTTATTTTCATTATGTAATATATGCTACAATATATCCAAGAAGTCGAAATAAATTGTTAGTATAAGTGTTTCCATCCTTTTCAAGGAATTGAACCACACAAATTAGATAACAATAAAAAACTATTTGTTTTATGAAGTTGAAGTAATAGTGATTTCTTATTGGTTGATTTTTTGTTATTATTATTAAATAGGTAAGCCAATCTTGGTGTCTAACAAATATACGTTGCTATAATGGGCGGCGCGTTAGAATAAATTAAATCAGTAAGGGTATGATATTTCTTAAAATGTAAAACCGCATTCGATAATAATTTAAAGTTGACACCTCGTTCAGAAGGTTACCACAAACTTTATGTTGTAGCCCCTTGCCCGACAAAACAATGGCAGATTAATTCTTATACCATATTGAATTGCGATTTTCACGCAGCATAATTGAATCGCTCTATCTTTTGCGATGTTTCTTCTAACAGGTCCTCATAATAAGGGGCGGGGTGCCTTGAAGAGTATCACGAGATTTTCTTTTGAATAGAAAAACTATGAAGAAAATATGTTTTAAAAGATATTCGATATTTCAACATTCTATTTACTTAATGAAAGCGAAAAAAAAATAAATTTCAAGGTAAGACCTATCGACACAAGAATTTTTTAATATTGAAATTGGTTAAAATTACGTTTGATTTTCTTGTCTGTCAATATTTACACCGCCACAGTGGGTCATGTTTCATACAGAACAAGGTAAGGGGATATATTTTAGATAAATACTTCACTTTATATAATAATATATGTGGCTTGTGACTTGAAGTCTGTCATCAGATAAGTGGTATTGGGCACCCGGGGAGTAAAATCTGCTAAATTTAATTTCTTATTTCGATTTCAATTTAACTTTAGCAGATTTTAGCATTGCCGTATTTTTTTTTTTTTTTGTATTTAGTGAAGTATGGACTTTGATGTTCTGTAATTTTTGGCTGCTATTAGCTGCTTTCTTTACTATAGCAACGTGTTGTAGATAATGATGCAGAATCACTTTTTAGGAGTAATTTATACTACATCGACTGATTCAATTTAATTCATGAAATTATTTACCGTTGACGATTAAAAAGTGTAATTTATTCGTGTAACAAATCGCTCTTAACGAAAAATTACATTTGAAGAAGGAGGTGGCTCCCGTTCAACCACCATTTTCTTAAATGTAAATAAAACAACACACATCTTTTGCTGATCATTCTTTAAGCATCTATTTTCTAATTACATACAATAATGTAATAATTAATTTTGTAGGTTTTGAAGTTCGTGTTCCAAAATACAAACCTAGCCGACTCGACTTAGTCCATATACGGAATAATCAATCTGAAACATCAAATGACAAATCGAAGGTACTGAATCTTCGAAATGCGATTCAAGAGAAACTGACACCAGAGAATTTATCAAAAGAATATTTAAGTCAAGTACGATAGGCCCTGTACAACGTTTGTAATCAATTTTCAACAAGGTGGCAAAAGAGTCAAAGGAATGTGGATATATTTAGAAGGAAAAATGACGAATGGCTTAAAAAAAGTTTCTTAAAATGTTTTCTTAACGGGTTCTCAAGTCACCGAGGTAACTCCTTGAAAATCCAGAACGATTTTGTGTTAGGTAAAGAGAAATGAGGCCCTACAGTTTATAGTGGAGTCCGAACCACAACTTGGGGATAATTTTATGATTAAAATTATTTCGCGGTGAGCAGGAATTGAACCTGCTTCGCTAAGTATGCCAGTAAAACTAAAGATCTTGTCGAAAAACATGAAAGACAACAATTAACTCATGCTGTACATTTGAGATTAAAATCCACATGAGAAATGATGCTGCGAAATTGGTGAAAGAGGCGCTGCACACAACACCAACCAGTTTTTCGGAAATTGCAGAATTGATGAAGAGACAAAAACAGTTGATCCGTATACACCAGATGAAGCCCTCTCCCTATTTGTAGAAACGAAAATACAAAAAACAAATGTTTAAAAATACGTTTAGGAACCAAATTAAGGAGGGTCAATATCTACCCGAACTATCACAAATTACGTGTAAGTAAAGAGCACTACTACCCTAAAGCTGGATCCATTATTGTGACGGAATCTTCCATGGAGGTGGAATTGCAAGCACTTTTATACTATACTGTGTCTTATATAATCAAAATCAATACTCAAGAATCTCTACCTCCGGAACTGATTTCTGAATTTATTTTGGTATAAAAGTGGGGTTGCGATGGGAGCACAGGTCACAATTAGTATAAGCAGAAATTTTACAGAGAAACAACCGATAAGGATATGTTTATACTATATTTTGTTACCCTAGTATTGCATCCAGCCTTGTCCAAAGATACCATTATTTGGGAAAATCCATTCTATCGTCAATGATATACTGTAGGCCCGTAAAAATATTGTTCGCCAAAGAAACAACTGCTTTAAGTCAAGAAGAAATCGCCTATATGGATGACAAGATTTTAAAATTAGCGATAACTGATTGGGACATAAGGGAAGATAAATAAATAAAAATAAGGCATGAATTATTGCTGATCATGATTGATAGAAAACTTGCAATGCAACAACCTATATGACCTCTGCTCAAAAGTTCTACATTTACGGAGCTACATCAAAGGAGATGAACAATCTGGACTTAATTAGTTGAAGAAAGTCAGATGTGACTATATACCGGTTTGGACTTTCCACATTACACGCCTAGATACGCTTATTCGAATGCCTCCTTCATATCTCTTATCGCTTGCATTTTAAAAAATGGCAAGCTAAAGGGGATAATGCTGAAAAATTGTGTATTCGAAGAATTGAGCTCCAAAGAAAATTTTTAGAAAAGATGGGTCTCATAGTGGATCAAGTGCAACCAGGTGGAGCAGGTACGCCGAACGATGGAAATACAGCTCGTCGTTTTTTTAGAAGCTGTGAGGATGCGACCAGGATAACAGGACTGAATGCAGATTTGGTCAGACAGTTTGGGGTAATTTTGCAAGCAATGTCATCGGGTTTCAAAATAGATACTGATGCTTTTAAAAAATATTGCAAAAATACATTTGGTTTATGTATTAAAGTATATGTATGGTACTATATGCCAGCTAGTGTGCACAAAGTACTAGTTCATGGTTCGGAAGTTATCACTATCGCCATTTTGCCTATAGAAAAGTTATCCGAGGAAGCGCAAGAATCGAGAAATAAAGATCTTAAGCATAATAAAAGGGAACACACCAGGAAATATTCACGAATTGTGACTAATGAGGATTTGTTGCGCATGTTTTTGGTTTCGTTCGATCCTATTGCAACAAGCCCACGACCTCCCAGAGAAAAACGAGAAATAAGCTTTCCATAGAAGTTTTGCAACTACTTGCTGCCCCAGAAATACCGTCAGGTACATCAATCGAACCCTCAATTTCGTCTGATGTTGAGTACATCCACGCCTGAAAGTGATTCAAGTGAGACACAAAGTGACTATGAAAGCGATTATTGATAAACAATAAGGATTTTATTTGCTAAAATATGTCATTTAAGTTCAGATCTTGTAAATAATTAATTTTTTGGTTTTAATTTAAATTTCGTAATTATGTCTTTAATTATTGTACTATATTTTTCTAATTTTTGGTACTATATTTCCATTCGTTTTTGCAAAATACATCCCGAATAAATCCATGAGTCTGAATATAGAATTTTGTGGTTTCTGAATTTCTATTAAGTTTTCTTTACTTCCATCCCCTTAAAAAATGTTTATCCTTTTTAGTATCCCGCTTAAACTGTCCCAGAGAAAACGCACACAAAAATACAGACAGAAAATTTTTTTGCGCCCAAAGAAATCTCGACGTTTCATAGCATTTTAAACCTGTCAACCAAAAAATTGGGATAACTATTTATGATTTCGTAAATAAAATAGCGTTTATCGGTTGTGGTAACCTTCCATTATTTTTTTCATATTTTTTCTGCCCATCGCGTCGGCTACTTTTTATCGCTAAAATGTATTTGTAACATGCTCACTTTCATTTCACAAATTAAGATTTGAGGTAGGTAGGTACGCATTTTGTCAAATTAAATATATCCCATTTTCGTAGATATCAGTACAACTGAACTTACGAACAAATTATACAAACTAAAAGATAACTAATTAACATATACCAATACGCTTGGTTAATGATTCTAACATTTAACTACCACTTTACCTGCCCGATATCCTTACCTGTCAGATATCTAACTAACACTCTTAACTATGCATCGATAAACCCGGGTTTAAATAGGTGAATTATCCGGTTTTAATTTTTATTCTGCATTAAACTACGCTAAACGATGCGATGGATGATACCATACATCGATGTTCTGCCCCAGTTAAAAATTTAGAAATCTCCGTTGCCACCAGGTGTATAATTTATGCCCATATACCGTACCGTAGTCACATAGTCGTCCACATTCTTTACTTGTGAGTAACAAATTTTTGTGGTTAAACATGTTGATTAAATAAATACCTTTCCCATACTATATTTGGTACAAGCACTGCAGGCTTCGATAATACATCTATCCGAAGACAGTTATATATAATTCATAATAAACAAAGTAGCTAATTTGAGTGACTAATAATAAACGAATTATTCTTTAAATATTGTTTAACTGACCTTAAAATTCGTTAAAAATTCGTAACGCGATGTTTATTTATTCATCTATTCATTATTCATCATCATTGTTGTCCTTCACAAACTATTTTTGTATTTTATAAAGAAATACAAAAAAATGTTCTTTAGAAAAAATTATAGGGGAGTGTACAAAATTACACGTATTATCAGTATCACAAAATTTCATTAAACTTCATATTGCTTTTGTGATTAACTGGACATTTTTATAGTACACAAACATGCATTTTATGTCACTTGAAATTTGGTACACGTATGTATTATAACGTCATCTGAAACTAGATTAAATTATGAGCTGATTCCGTTTAAGGGTTGGGGGATAAATATGGGTAAATAAGATAATAATATTAAGAGTAGAGAACCTTGTGATTTGGTGTGTGTGTGTGTACTAGAAGACAAGGCCTTAACCACCACCACTCCATTATTAAAGAAGTCAACAAATTAATATCGAAATATTCACTTGAAATTTGGTGCACGTATGTATTATAATGAGATCTGGAAATAGATTATATTTTGAGATTATTCTGTTGAAGGGCTGAGGGGTAAATAGAGGTAATTAAGTAAAACTAGCTAGTAAGTCCGGAAACTTGGGATTGGGTGTAGTGTACATACTAGAACCGAAAGGTCTAAATTATTTCATGACATCTGTCACTCCCACTCTACTCCAACATCTCTACTCCATTATTAAAAGAGTTAACAAAATAAAATTGTGGGAAATCTAAATGTAGAAGTAGTAGTGCCTTAGGAAACGAGTTTTTAATTTTATTTTGAAAACTTCATTTAACATAATGAAATTAGAAAAACTCGAAATTGAAAGAGTCTGATACGAAGAAAAACAACAGCTGATGCTCTTTTACACGCAAGAGCAAAATAATAACACACACATAAAACGCGCACAGCGCCCCACACACACTAGGTTTAAAGCAGGTGGGCGAGGGACGCTCGCTCCAACATTTTTACTCCTATTTAAAACTAGTTTCTGTTAAATTCTTATATAGTTATAAGGTTTTGAATTATTTACACAAATCACACGCTCTTGATTTTTTTTTATGCCTTGTTTATATTAACGTCCTGGCGGAGTTCAGCTATTGCTGCTCTACCACTCAACCAGGTTATGATACATTAACGTTTTCTAAAGCACGTGTTTCGAAACATTTTTTGATAAATATGAAATCTTCAATAACATAAAATTGAAAAAGTTTATACTCCAAACGTTTGCGAATTATTTCTTTTTTTATCTTAACTTTCTAATTCTTTACAGCATTTACAACCACAATTCTAATGTTAACGCATTTAATTTTATTATTATTATTATTGTTATTTTCAACATAAATTCGTAAATGTGAAACGTACATTGAAGAGAACAAAATTGTTTTGTTTGTCACCTCAGAAAATAACACAGGCACACAAGAGAAAAGGTCATATACGTTTTAACAGAGCATGATACCCCCTGTATTTTGAACCGCTGAATCTGATGCCGTCGCACAGTTGCCAATTTTCAAGTTTTAGGTGGAAAAAATTCTACTTGCAAATGAACAGAAAATATTTGTTAGAAAAGCGGAAAAATATTGAATACATTTAGACGCTAAAGGGGTGGTTTTTGAGAGGGTTTAAAAAATTTATTTAGTTTTGAAATTCTAAAACTTTGTAAGTACGATAATATTGTACCCGTGAATGCACCAAAAAGAGTAAAAAAAATCTAAAGATCAAGAGGATGGTTTTTAAGGGGGCTGAAAAAATATTATTTTGAAATTAAGTAACTTTTTAAATAATATTTGTGACTCTACGAAAAAAATGTAAAGCAAATGTACTGAAATAAATGCAAGCGCTTAAGGGATGGTTCTTTTCTGTTTTTGGTGCAAAATGGTTAACTTTATTAAAATTATTAAAGTTGTTTTTGAAATAATATTAAGACATGTAACTTAACTTGTATTTAAAATTCATTGCTCTATATACAAACACATATTTCAGTGGTAACAAAAACAAGCTAACCATTATACTCTTCGGCCGATTTACTGCACTGTTTATATAATTGTTGAACATTCTATAGGATACTCGTCGCAGCTTTTTTTGTAAATAATATTAGTTTTAGACATGTTTTGTTTAATTACAAAACATTCAAAAAAAATAATTTTAAATCAAATAATTAATAACTTTTTTATTTATTGATCGATATTGTTCAAAAACAATAGAATTCTTCCTCTAGCTAACACTAACTCACTACCCAAATTTCAATACAATCGAACTTCTCGTTCTTAATTTATCGTGCTTACAAGAAACTTGACGGACGGACAGAACGACGGACGGACGGCCAGACAGACAGACAGACAGACAGACTGACAGACGGACGGACGGACGGACGGACATTTTGAAAGTTTATTCAGAATTCGATCACCAATACAGTGATGTGCCGATCGAATGCAATATACTCTTCGTTTTGTATTTACGAAGAGTATTAGAAAAGTAAGCAAGCAAAAAAAATAGTCGCTATCACTATCATCACAAACAATTTTCTTGGCAGACAAGGCAAACCATTTATCAAAGAGAAACGTGGAATATTACTCTTAAGTGGATTTTAATTGGCTGTACTGTACGAGGGCAGCTTTTCCTAAGTCGCTATCACTATCATCACAAACAATTTCCTTGGCAGACCAGACAAACGATTTATCAAAGAGAAATGTGGAATATTACTCGTAAGTGGATTTTAATTGGCTGTACTGTACGAGAACAGCTTTTCCTAAGTCGCTATCACTATCATCACAAAGAATTTCCTTAGCCGACCAGGCAAACCATTTATCAAAGAGAAATGTGGAATATTACTCATAAGTGGATTTTAATTGGCTGTACTGTACGAGGACAGCTTTTCCTAAGTCGCTATCACTATCATCACAAACAGTTTCCTTGGCAGACCAGGCAAATCATTTATCAAAGAGAAATGTGGAATATTACTCGTAAGTGGATTTTACTTGGCTCTACTGCACGAGGACAGCTTTTTCTAAGTTTTTTTTTATTACGCCAGCAACAACACATTTTCCCCACTTGCATGATATTCGGCTTGAGTTGCTAAGCTTAACTGTCCTGGGAAATGTTCGGGTAGTGTTTGCACTTTTTTTCTTTTCGTTCTTTGTCCACTATCACCAAAACTTACATTAGATTCGCAACTAGCTATTTAACCAAGTCGAATATATTTTTTAAACGAAAATACATTAAATTTGTAGGACTTCCAGCGCTTAAACAAATTGCATAAGAATAATTTAATAATTTGACAAAAATTTTCTTTCTCATGTTCAGTATACTCCAGGCCCGAATTGGGAATTTTTTTCGGCCCCAGTTTGATTTCTTATATTGACCCACCAGTTGCGGATCTATAATCTGTGCTCCCCCAATGTGCCGCAGACGAACATTTTTAAAATTCTCAAGGTCACGCGTTCTCCTGGAATCTTAGAATTTCAATGAAAATAAATTGATTTTTTTTTACTTTCCAATATTTTTTACCCAAATGGCGCCACAGGCAAAAACGTGGAAAATTTTCAAGGTTCGGCTTTCTCTTGGCACCTTACAATTTCAATGAAAAAAAAAATTGGCACCTTAGATTTTCAATGAGAAATCCATTTATAGAAAAATGTAGACTTTCACAAGGATACTTTTAGGAATAAAGCATTAGAGGAAGATCGGTTACCAGATAAAAGCAGATTAAACTATACCATAGGCCTGCTAAAAAGTGCATAACAATGTAGTGACATGTAATAAACAGTTATAAAAGTTTCAAAAATCAAACAAAAATTAAATACTCGTAATAGGAACGATGTAAAATTTTTTTTACAATTACTATACTTCCAATCCACTACGTGGATGTGAAAGTGAAAACTAAATAAATTTGATTCAAAATGAAATACGTATACCTAAATATCTAACTAAAATAATAATAAACTTTTAAGGCTAGAACTTCTTTGAGCAATCTCATCTATGATTTCATCATTTTCTAATTCTACAAGAATGTCCTTTTCTATCGACATAAATAAAAATGCTTCCAAGTGATCTTGCGATAAGCAATTTCTCAACCTACTTAAAACATAGTTTAATTTGGAGAACCGGCCCACCGGAGTGACGGGCCCACTGAGTTTTACTCGGTATCTCGCCGGCCCTATCCGGGCCTGATATACTCAATTATCTTGTGAATCGCCATTTGAGATGCTCCATCGCCCAGTAAATTTTCATTCCGCAGGGATTGAAATAGGGAAATTCTCTTTACGCAGATGACCACTGCAATGAAATCTTAAATATTTTCTAAAGTTAGTGCAAGTAAGCGGACTTTCATTACATGTTTGAAAGTAGAGACATAAATCTTGTAAAGTATAACACAAATTTTGGTGAAACTTTGTGAAACTTTTTTAAAACTTAAATACAAGCGCGCAAATACATGCTTACGAGAAATAAATCGTTAATATGATTCTGCACAAAAATATACATACCTCGTGACATTTTTTCGATAGCTGGAGACAGGTATTAACAGCACACAAAAACAGTTTCAAATTCTCGAATGTAGTTAAGATCTTGCTTGGACTAGTATCGGCGGTAAATTTTTAGCCGTGACTAGCCTAAATACTTTATAGGGTCACAACTTTGTAGTCATACGATATAAACCAAATATTTTCTTGGTTTATGATGTCCTAGTTATTCAGGTATCGGCGTATATAATAATTGAGTGTGGTATAAATTTCATTTTTTAACTTTTTTCTCCTAACATTGGCAAATTGACCATTGTGCGCCGTCAGAATTGCTCCACGATGTCAGAATTCTTCCCTAACCTCAAAAAATTGCTAGAAATCAGTGAAAACCTTAACTGGGTGGTTATTAAGGAAAATCCGGACGTGATGGAGCAATTGTGACACCGGCATCGGATTCAGTGGTACAAAATACTGGGGGTTATCATTCTACTCTCAAAAGTATATGACCTTTTCTTGGGCAGTAATAGATATCTCCCCCAGCTCTAATCCAAGATATGTTACATAACAATGTCAGCAAGAATGGTTGTTTGCGTTTTTTTTAAATGTAACCCTCCTAATAGTTTAGAATTTGTTATTGTTCAATTTAAGTGACGTTTTGTATAGTAGCATTTTCTTACTTTGTATTTGAGTAGCAGGTAACTAGTGATATAAAAATTACATTAAATAAACTTACACCAGTGGGTGTAATTTTATCACAATATAATATAATAATTGCTGTAGGTTGCACCTTATATGGTATCCATTCAATTTGTAGATAACAAACTTAGAAATAATTTCTAGTTTAGTTTTCGTATAATCCGTCTCCAAAACGATCAATCTAAGTAAGTATTATTAGAGTTTATAATACCGTTTATAAAGCAAAATAAACCAACAGTCGTGACCCTCGACCTCAAACTTTAACCCTGTGCACGTCTTCCATCTCCCATTCGCCTGGAAGTGTAAATCCCACTTGAAATTCAGCAAGAACCCCGATATAAGGGCAATATATAACCCATTCTGAACCCCTTACTCCACCCCTCGACGCCACTCTTCCTTCCTACGTGCACAGTTTCCTTCCTCGACAGCGCCGTACTTCCGAAAACTTTCTACATTCAAGATAATGCCGCAATATTAATGATCATTTTATATCATTGCACTCGCCTGATGCCTCGAATGGATTTATGAACTTGTCGGTTTGTTGTGGATCAAAGAAGTAAGAAACACGCAAAAAATGAAAAGTAAGAAAAATATCACCACGAATGATTGCAACATCTGTTATATTACACTGTCACATTCTGGTTCCTACTTGACGAAAATATAATAGTAAATGATTTGAGAAAATTGGATCAAATTTTATTAAAAATTAATAAGTGATACTGGCTAAATATGGTAAATTGGAAAATTTTTCACCTTAATGCTTTGTTGATAAACTATTCACAGAAATGGTAATACAGGTAAACTCGAACACTGGTCATATATACATTACACAGCCCCACAGAAAAAATAGTTTTTGATGAGAAAGAAAATTCATACACCCTTCAATTTTTGTGTAGGGGCAAAAACATCCCTTCAATAAGGTAAATTTGTGAATACATATAGTGTATAAGTATTATTAAGGAAAGGAGTATGAATGTGGACCAAATATTTATTAACTTAATGGAACATCTTGTGTTATGGATAATAACGTCTCTGATCATAGAACAATTTTGTTTGACTTCGGGCTGCACAAAAGCTAGTGAAACTTCTAATATGTTATGGAAGAAGATCTTATAGTGAAAATAGTTTATGTAACTATCAGTCTGATATTCAAAAAGAGAAGTATGAAATTTATCACAATAAAGATGTAAACTTGGCGTTTCATTATTTTCTAAATATATTTCTTCAATAAACATTTTCCTAAATGTAAGTATTATGTGAATAAAAGCAAAAATAAAATATGGGTTGATAACGAAGTTCAGATGTCGAGCCTCAAACTGAAGGACCTGTATGTTTTAAAAAATGTACACCCCGAATTGACTTCTTTTTACAATGAAGAAAAGAAAAAACACAATATTTTAGTTAAAAATACAAAAAAAAGATATTATCAAAATGAAATTGACAACTCTGACTACCCCACAAAATCCGCGTGGAATATTGTTTCTGAATTGTCTAACAAGTTAAAACAAAATAAAAACATTATAATTATAGAATAAGTTAAATAGTCGAAATCAAACTGATGTTGCTAATGCATTTAATACTTTCTTCAAAAATGCTCCATTGAATATTATTAATAAAGTACCACATAAGGTTAGTGAAAATGCCTGCTTTAGTGATGATATAAATTATCAGCATAGCACAACATTTTTAGAGCCATATTCAGAATCAGAAATGTGTAATATCATAAGAAATAAACTAAAAAATAAACACTCATCAGGACATGACGATGTAAGTACCTTCATTTCCCATTAAAAAAGTAATGATGGAAATAATAAAACCCTTGGTTTATATTGTAAACCTATCAACTTCTGGTGGAGCATTTCCAGAAATTTTAAAAATTAGGAAAGTTATCCCTGTTTATAATAAAAACAATATACAAGAGTTACAAAATTATAGACCAGTTAACATGCCTTCAGGGTTTTCAAAAATTATTGAATGTTGCTATTTAAAACAATTGCTGATTTTTTTGAAAAAAAAAAAAACACTTTCACATAACCAACATGGATTCATAAATAATAAATCAACTCATAGTGCAATGTAATCGTTTTATGGAAAGGTAATAACGTATGTCGAAGCGGGTGAATGCCCTGTTAGGATCTTTTGTGATTTAAGCAGGTCATTTGACTGCGTCAACCATAAGAAACTTATTTCCGAACTTTCCAAGTATGGGGTAAGGGGCCTAGCCTTAGAGTGGGTTGAAAGTTATTTGTCATGTCGCAAACAGTATGTGTCAGTAACCAATATCACGCACAATACAATTGGCTCTGTTAACTCGGCTTCTGTACGAATTAATATGGACGTGCCTCAAGGGTCGGTATTAGGTCCCATATTATTCTTATTATATATTAATGATCTAGATGGTTTGAGTACTTTGGCAGATTTTACCTTTTACGCAGATGACACATCTATTATAGCATTAGGTAAAAATGTTGATATTTTAGAGACGAAATGTGATGTTTTGTTGGAAAACACAGACAGTAGTTTTTCACAACAGACAAAAGAAATGTCATTATCCAAATATTCAACTTGATAATACGTCAATATCAACAAGGACGTCCAATGTAAAATTCTTGGGTATAAATATTGACAGTTGCTTAAACTGGAAAATCCATTGTGAATTTCTGATGGCCAAACTACATTCTGTAATTTACCAGTTCAAAAATGTAAAAAATGTTCTAAACATGGATCAACTAAGGAATTTATATTTTGCCGAAGCTGAGTCTCGTTTAAGATATGGTGTTTGTTTTTGGGGGGTTTCCACCAAATAATGTATTTTTAGCCCAAAAGTGTGTAATAAGATCTATGGTAGGCTTATCAACAAGAGAGACCTGTAAAAATACACTTTTGGACTATAATATATTGACACTTCCGACAATATTCATTTTTGAATTATGTTTGTTTGTCTTTAAAAACAAGGATAAATTTGTTTGTAATAATCAACTACATAATGTAAATACTAGGCGAAAACATGGTCTTTATGTGCCCTTCAGTAGATTAAATGTCTCTGTAAATTCACCCAGTTGTCTAGAACCTAAAGTCTTTAACCATCTCCCTATGGAAATAAAACATTGCAATAAACTTTCACTATTTAGAAAGAAACTTAAAGTGTTTTTAATTAGCAAAACCTTCTAAAACCTAGACACTATTTTAATATGTAAAGTGCTCTGTGATTTACCTCTTTATTCTTTGTTTTTATTATCTCGGTATTAAGTCTGACTATTCCTATACAATATTGTATTATATTGTCATAAAAGGAAAATAAAGTTTATTATTATTATTATTATTATTATCATTAGTTTTTATCTCTCGTACTCTTCTTTTTAATGCCAAGGCATCAGCGAGGGGATAACAATTCTCCGGAAAGAGTATACATCCTCTTCACCCCTTCTATACCCTTCTGCACACAGAACTGCGTCATAAAAGCTTCTAGCTTACAACCTTCTAGCTCTTGAGAATGCAAATGAAATATGCTAGAGGGTGAATGCCGCTCCTTAACCAAGCCTCCAGAAGGGTATACGTTATCCCCTACTGATTGAGGAACACAGGGGTGAAGGGAGATCTGGGAGAGCAAGTGTTCCTTGTTTTTACAGCAGAATGATCGCAGTGCATTGACAAGAAGCTCCTTCAATTGCCTTGACCGCATCGTGCAATGGGCGAAAACTATCCCCCCAGACCTCCAAAAATGGTTCGAAAAATATTTAGGACCGGAAAGATGCACTTTAGGATTTTTAATTCTAAGAGGGAAGATAAACGGGAATCCATCTCGGTAGATTTCTTTTTCACCCCAGCATTCAATGCTCTACTATTCTTTCATTCTCTGCCTCCCTTTCTCATTGTTATATTTTTTTTATTGATATTGTTCTGATTGCACCGGTAAGTTAACTGCTGGAGGTGCAACTGGGGCTATTAATTGAACCTACAACCAGTATTTCCAGTTGCTGCTGTGAGCTTGCTCTACCGTTTGCAAGAAAGAATATATATGGTAGGCTAGAGAAAAAAGAGTAAATCCGAGAGAACGGTTATAAGGGCAATTAATATGAAGTATATGAAATTTTTAGAATGCCAAAAAGCGAACAATACATTGAGTAGAAAAGAATTTTAGAGAAAGCAGTATGATTGAAGGTAAAATAGGGTTTATGAATGAAAAACACATGAGATACAGGTGATACCACGAGGGATATAGAGATGCATTGAACGATGAAGTGAAAAAGAAATCTACAGAGATGAGATTTCCGTTTCTCTCATCTCAGAATTAAAAACCCCAAAGTGCATCTTTCCGATCCTAAGACTTTTCCGAACCTTATTAGCAGTTTGGGGGTAGTTCTCGCTCCTTACAAGGTGCGGTTAAGGCAATTGACGGAAATTCTCGTTAATGCACTGCGATCATTCTGCAGTAAAAACAAGGGAAACTTGCTGTCCCAGATCTCCCTCCATCACTGTGTTCCTCATCCAGCAAGGGGTACTTTACACCCTTCTGGAGGCTTGGTTCTGGAGTGGCATTCAGCCTCTACCATATTTCCTTTGCATTCTCAAGAGCTTGTAAGCTAGAAGATTTTATGACGCAGTTCTATGTCCAGAAGGGGTGCAGAGGGTGTATCAACCCCTTCGGGAGAATTGTTACCTCCTCGCTGAAACCCTTGGCATTAAAAAAGGAAGAGTACAAGAGACAAAAAGTCCCTATTCATACTTCTTTCCTTAATGATACTTATATTCATTTTATTTTATTGAAGGGACGTTTTTGTCTCTACACAGAAATTTAAGAGTATAGGAACTTTTTGACCCCGGATTCAGATTCAGCGTCGAAAAATACATAGGAATAACATGGTCAGTCATCCAGATCAAAAACTTTTTTGTGGGGCTGTGTTATTATTATTGTTCACTCCTCTTTACGGAAAATTTTTTACTAATTTCCTGGCGTTACACCAAGGAATGCAGCTTTGTTGGAGCCCGCTCCAGGTTTTTGAACCGTTCTGACGACGTTGATAATGTCCACTCCAATAGATCGAAGTCCATATCTCAACAAGCGATCACAGAGACATTCTGCTCCAGGATATTTTTTACAATGTGCGCTCGGTTGGCCAGGCAGTTGTAGGCTCCTTCTTAATAGTTCCTACTATTACGGGCACGACGGTATATTTAAATTGCACATTCTGCTCAATTCCATTTGGAGGTCTTTTAACTTGCTCAACTGCTCTGTTTCCTTGAGCATTACGTTGGTGTCACTCGAGTTATTATTGTTAATGTTAACATTACTGTTACTGTTACCGTTACAGTTATTATTTCCGTTGTCGCTTCAGTTGAAATTAATATTACCGTTAAAATGGCTTGACAGCTCACTCGTACATTTACGCCAACCATATATCGGATTGCTTTCTTTTGTACTACAAATAGCCTTGAGTGTCCCCAAAGCAATTATCCATATGAGGCAATTGAATGAAAATATGCACAGTAGTACATTTTTAGAAATTCTTAATTGACTTTAGTTGACCGTAGTTGACTTATATTTATCAACATTATTATGATAGTTGAAATGAATAAAGAATTATTCAATATCAATTTATTGTCAACTAATAGTGTATGAACGATAGATGTTTATTTGTGTTGGTGATAGTATTATTTAGGTTTTTGCTGGTACCAAGTAGTGACATATCATCAGCAAACATTACAAAATTCGACGATTTTATATAATTTACATAAATTATGAATAGTAACGGACCCGGCACTGATCCTTGTGGAACACCCACATCAGTTTGCAGAGGGGAGAATTTTATGCCATAAATATCAACAAATTGAGTCCTTTCTTTTAGGTAGCTTTCAAGCCAGTTTAGAATTTTGCCTCTTAAACCGTATCTTTCCATTTTATTAATTAGAGTTTCATGGCTTACAAGGTTGGCTGCTTTGCTTAAATGCAAGAAAATACCAACAGGTTCTTTAAAGGCATGTAGATGTGAATAAAGTAGATACAAAAACTGATTTATGCCATGTATAGTAGATAATCCTTTTTCGGAAACCAAACTGATTAAAGTTCAAAAGTTTATATTTTTGGTTAAATTTCTTTTCAAATATTTTTGAAAATATACTGACATGGGTAATGTTAATGTCATATCTATTACCAGATTTGAAAAGGGGTTTTATTTTTGATGGTTTTAATGCTTCGGGAAAAATTTCTTTCAAGATAGAGCAATTTAACAGGTAAGTGGGAGGTTTTATAAGGTATGGCACACATTGTCATTGTCAGGCCCGGAGGAATCAAATTTTTTTAAGTTGTTTATAACTTCAGCTAATTCTAGTTCAGTTATAGGTACAAAAAGAAAACTATTGGATTTGTGTTCACATTTAGCACTGGATTAGATTTTACTATAATCATATTACTTATTAAATTTATAGGTATATTCATAGTGTGTTCATTAAATTTATTACTTAATTCCACAGGACCACCGGTACATAATACATTATCAAATTTCAGTTTTAGATTATTGTCATAGAATCTTATTTCCTTTTTAATAATAACTCACGCCGTTTTCGATTTATTTGTAGAATTTGCCATTATTATGCATTATATATTTCAGAATAAAAGGACAACATAACGTTTACGTGCAGACCATCGGCGAGATAGGTTGGTATAGATGACATTTGGTATAGAGTTTAAAAAGTATTCATTCCTAGAATTGGCATTGGATGTACCCTTATCACGTTCCCAACGACCTCGGAAAATATGGTAAGGTCAGAGCAAATGAGAGGATAACATTGAAAATTAAATGCCAAGGTGATGATAATAAAGAAAAAGCCGATAATTTTAATAAAGGGCGGATAGGCATTCTTTTGTTTCATAGCTTGTAGTTCACATTACAGAAACATGTTGCCCACTTTTCATAAACCTTGTGTTGTCAATACCTAGTTTTGAACGACTGTCATTTAGGAGATTTAAAGAACTTTACGCGGCGGTATTATTTATTTTTACGAAATGTTGAAATAAACAGCTTCATCTTAAAAAACCGCTGCCTAAGGAATCACTACTTCCACATCCAGATTATTCGTCCAAGTCACTTTAAAGGAAACATCTTGACTATATTTGCACTCTAGTATGTGGAAATTATTGGTCATAGAATTTTAATAATATTTGGGGTAGATGTCATAGAAAAGTTTGAGGAGTTGGTTTCTACCATATACGTTAAAAATGAAGTTTCTAGTTTACCGTACTTATTTTCCACTATTTACAACCTACCACCTCGATGGAGTCATCTCACTCAGATGTCACTACAACACATACGTGTTGAAAAATAATATAAAAAAATCTGAGGCCTTAACTTCTTGTACATACACTGAATTTCAAGTTTCTGCACTCATACCAGCTTGCTTTACTTATTTCCCCCTATTGACCCCTAAATAACCCCAACCCTTCAACGGAATCATCTCAAAGTATAATCTAGTTCCAGATGTCGCTATAATTCATACGTGTACCAAATTTCAAATGAATATCTCGATTTTATTTTATCAACCCTTTTAATACTGAAGTAGGGGTGGTGGGGGTTGAAGGATATTATAAATAATCTGAGACCTTGGCTTCTAGTACATACACCGAATTTCAAGTTTCTGTAGTCTTACCAGCTTGCTTTACTTATTTTCCCCTATTTACCCCTATTTAACCCCCAACCCTTCAACGGAATTATCTCAAAATATAATCTAGTTCCAGATGTCGTTATAATACATACGTGTAGAAAATTTCAAATGAATATCTCAATTTTATTTTACCAACCCTTTTCAAATTGGAGTAGGGGTGGTGGGGGTTGAAAAATATTATTAAAAAATCTGACGCTTTGGCTTCTAGTACATACACCGAATTTCAAGTTTCTGTACTCTTACCAACTTGTTTTACTTATATTCCTCTATTTACCCCAAATTAACCCCCAACCCTTCAACGGAATCATCCCAAAATATAATCTAATTCTAGACATCGTTATAATACATACGTGTACGAAATTTCAAATGAATATCTCAACTTTATTTTATCAACCCCATTAATGGGGTAGGGGTGGTGGGGGGTTGAAAAATATTATAAAAAAATCTGAGGCCTTAACTTCTAGTACATACACCGAATTTCAAGTTTCTGTACTCTTACAAGCTTGCTTTACTTATTTCCCCCTATTTACCCCTATTTAACCCCCAACCCTTCACCGGATTTAATCAAAAACAATCCAGTTCCAGATCTCGTTATAATATATACGTGTACAAAATTTCAGGTCAATATCTTAAACCGTTCCGGAGAAAGCGTGCGGACAAAAAAAAGTTACAGACAGACCGACAGACAGACAGAACATTTTTTTTCGCTCAAATTTAAAATCTCGACGTTTCATGACATTCTAAACCTATTTCACGAATAAAAATTTTTGAAAATTTTTTTGCGATTACTATACTTCCAATCCACTACGTGGATGTGGAAGTAATTTGACAGTAAAACAAATATCTATAACAAAATACAATTGTACAAAACGAAAAAGGATATCGTGATACAATGTGAGGTTGAAGGGCCAAGAAGCAGATTTTAATTATATCGTGAAAATGATCGAGTGTCATAAAGTACATACAGTCGACCAACTCCACCTCTATAATTTTCAACATATTATGTGACAAAAAAATGTATCATATTCAACAAAGTGTTTAAGTATATTAGTGCAAATCTCAAGTCATAATGTCTGTTAGTTTGTTTATAAATGGCTATAACGCCAAAAATGCCATATCTCGGCTTCCAGTATGTTCTTTTAATATATAGCAACAATTTCTATTTTTGGACAAAATATTGATGAGATGAGAAAAAAATTAGAAAAAACCAATAAAATTGGCTTTAAAAAAATTAAAAATTTATTTTCGTATCACCGTAAAGAATATAAAACAAGCTAACTATTATACTCTTCACCGATTTACTGCTCTTTTTATATTATATTTATACTTTTTATATGATTGTTGCACATTCCATAGAATACTCTTCGCAGTTTTTTTTTGTACATAATATTAGTTTTAGACATTTCTTTGTTTAAATAAAAAACACAAAAAACTGGTTTTTCTAAATTTAAATAAATAACAATCTTTTTATTTATTGATCAATTTTGTTCAAATTCAATAGGGTTCTTCCTCTAGCTAATACTAACTTACTGTCCAATTTTATATACAATTAGACTTCTCAATTTTAAGTTATCATGCTTACAAGAAACGAGACGGACGGACAGACAGACGAGTGGACATTATGAAAATTGTTCAGAATTCAATCACCAGCACAGTGATATGAAAATTTTTTCTCCATGAGCGATATTATCGGTTTTAGAAGTGCGTTGGTCAAATGCAATATTCTCTTCATTTTGTATTTGCGAAGAGTATAAAAATCTACAATCTGAAATAAAAATGTTTGATCTACGAGTTGATACGCCTAAACAGTCGACAGTTCAATTTTCGAATTTGCAATTGTTTTTTAGGAATTATTATAAACATTTTAACCAATCTTGGCTTGATGGTTTAGATCTACAACTTCTAAAACTTCGTTAAAATAAGTACATTCAAGTTATCAATTGTTTAAAAATGGCCTCTCTAAAGTGTTTTTTTGTTTTGCGACTTGGCATATTGACCAAAAAGTTTCGGACGAATTTAGTTTTTTTCGCAAATTCGTTGTGAACAATTTGTTTCTCTTTCTCTATTGCGATGCGGGTTATGCAGCCAGAGATATTCAAGAAAAACTGCAAAAAACATTCCCTTGTTTAAAAAAAGCTCTCCAGCACACGAATTCAATTCAAAACTCTTTACTTCACTGCTTCCAATGTTTACCACAAGGTCCAGCAAAGAAATTGCTATAATAAGACAGTTCCTCAGAAATTTTAGTTTTACTCTACTATAAGTGTAACAATATCATAATACTTTTTGTCTTGTGTTTCAGATTTTTGCGTAACAAAGAGATGATGTAATCCTGTCTTCTATTTTTTATACAGACAACACACGAAAATTAATGATAAGAAATATATGAAAAACCAGTACTATATAAAGTTTCTTACTTCTTTGGTATTTATGATGAATATCTGTGGTAATTGAATTATTATACGCTTCACCCTATACATTTGAAGTAGGGGTGCGTGGAAGTCGATCTACGTAATTATTTAGATGATTGTTTTATTTAATACTACATTATTTAATAAAATGTTATGCACAAAACAAACCTCAAAAGAAGATTTTTGTGCAAACTACGAAATATACACAGAATATAAACATACGACTCGTCAATTATAAAAAGAACTAGATGTAAAGATTAATTATATACTCTTCGGCGATTTGCTGCACTTTTTATATAATTGTTACACATTCTATAGGATACTCTTCACAGTTTTTTTTAAATAATATTAATTTTAGACAATTTTTGTTCAATTACAAAATATTTAAAAAACTTAACTTTAAAAAATTAATAACTTTTTTATTATTGATCGATTTTGTTCAAAATTAATAGGGTTCTTCCCCTAGCTCACACTAACTTACTCCAAGTTTCAATACAATTGGACTTTTCGTTATTAAGTTATCGTGCTTACAAGAAACGTGACGAACGGACAGACAGACAGGCGGATGGACATTTTGAAAGTTGTTCAGAATTCGATCACCAACGCAGTGATATGAACATTTTTTCTCTACGAGTAATATTACCGGTTTTAGAAATGAGCCGATCGAATGCAATACACTCTTCGTTTTGTCTTTGCGAAGAGTATAATAAAAAGTATACGGAAAATGAGGGTAGATTATAGTCGATAGAATTTCGGTGGAAACATATTTTTTATTCGTTTCATCATTATTTTTTTCTCTACGCATATATCGCCATATACTATATGAATACCAAAATAAAAATAAAAAAAGAGTAATATGAATCGTCATTCAGTAATGTCACATGTTTGTAAACAGAGCTATAAAAAATATTGCATTTTGTATAATTTGCAACAGCTTTCTAGAGAAATGGCTTAAAAGCCATTCCAGAGTGATGGATGAAGAAACATTAAAAACCGCATGAGTTGAATTGAGAACTTTCTCCTTCTATTAATCGAAAATTGATGATATTGCATCAATAACTCTATAAATAGGAATTTTATGAAACAAATTACAATTTCAACAAACATGTGTTCCCATTTTCTCTTACATGAAGAATTAGTAGACTTACAAACGTTTGAAAAATATATTCAATTCGGTAGAGTACAAATTTGTTCTTTTTAAGGGTTAAAAATAGGATTTGCATATTTTCTGCTGGAATAAAATTAACACCATCATATACAATAGGTTTTAAATTTAAAGACACGCTCAGCAAAATTTTTTAGCTAAAAATGTCTTTAAAACGGTCTAGACTTTGCCGTGCAAACATGTTAATTAAGTGAGCACAGCCCCAAGATGAAGTGACTCCTCTTAGAACTCATTTTATAAATAGAATATTGTAGATACTTACTGTTGATTTAAAAAAAACCTATATTTATTTTGACTGTCTTTTATTAATATTGACAGCTGCCATCTGTCAGTCCTATGTTACAGTGTTAAAAAAAATTGAAGTTTTGGCTTCTAGTATATAAGCCAAATTCCGAGTTTCTGGATTTTTTACTAGTTTGCTTTACGTATTTTCCACCATTTACCCCTCAAGCCTTCAACGGAATCATCTTCAAAATATAATCTAATTCCAGATGTCGTTATAATACATACGTGTACCAGATTTTAAGTGAAGACCTCAATTTTATTTTATTAACTCCTTTAATTATGGAGTGGGGGTGGTGACGGGCAAGAGGTAAAAAATGAAATGTCTTGGCTTTAAGTAAATATACCAAATCCAACATTTCTGAACTTTTGCTAGCCTGCTTTACTTATTTTCCCCTTTATACCCCTATTTATCTCCAACCCCTCAGCGGAATTATCTCAAAGTACAAGGTGTAATTAGTTTCATGTCATTAAAAAAACTGGTGGTAGGGAACGACAAGACAAACAAAACAACCATATATAACATGGGGTCTAAAGCTCATAGTTTAGCTTATACTCTAACTCTCCCTTGTGCAATATTTTAGTTACTGTCGGTGTTTCGTTATGTACACACGTCCAACCCGCCGTTCATTGTTTTTGTTATTTTTGAATTTCGCGTCATTGTGTATTTATAGTTAAGATTTATTTTATTGACTTACCGTTCAAGTTGTCAAATTCTTGATTACGTACAGACACAACTTACTTGTTCGTTCTTTTTGTATTCCTTTTTGACTTTGGTACCAAGTCTTTATTTTATTTTTCTTTATTGACAACGTTAGTTGATAATTTAGTGTTTAGGGTTGAACGAAGTGCGTATGTACTTAATTCGACGTACCGAACTGTGTGTTGATACAGGTGCAGAGATTTTGAATCATTTAGGTAGGTAGTAAGCTTTTAACCCAGCACACTCATTTATGTTACAAACAATCCAATCTTTTGTTCCAAATTAAAAGACACACATGTAAAGAAATGCTCTGTTTAAACCTCTATGGCCATTATTTGCTTGCAATTGTGCACGAAGAGAGAACGAATTATTTACCTCTTTTTACTTGCCTCAGTTCAGTTGAGGCGGTCCATCAAAGGCGGTCAATGATTCTTTGACACCGCGTGTGCCGGCGAGCACTTTTTTATGACAATTTAAAAGTTGTATAATTGGGGAGTACAAGTCCATCGACCAAGAAAAGCAGTGATGCTCAATAGTTATATACCATAATATTAAATATGTTAACCTAGATCAGTTTTTTTCAAAGTGCGCCTAGAGGGAAAAGTCATAAAGGTTTTTTTTTGTCTAGTCGGTCCCCATTACCAGTTTTTTTTAATGACATGAAACTGATTACACCCTGTATAACCTAATTCCACATGTCATTATGATATATACGTGTACCAAATTTCAAGTGACTCCTACTAGCTTGATTTACTTATTTCTCCTATTTACCTTCAACCCTTCACCACTTTCAAAATATATTCTAGTTTCATATCTAGTTATAATGCTTGTACCAAATTTCAAGTCAATATCTTAAACCGTTCCAGAGAAAACGTGCACACAAGACTAGTTACAGACAGAGACTGACCGACTGACAGACAGAGACAGACCGGATGACAGACAGAATTTTTTTTCTCTCAAAAAAATCTCGGTACAAAAAACTTTTGGTCAAAAAATGTATATGTCATCCGAATAAAAAAGAAATCAAATAAAAGGGATGCCCAATATGAAAGGCTTGCGTAAATACCTTTACCAACTTCCACTACAGTTGAATGTTCTCTTAAGATGACCACCCTATATATTTTTCAATAAAACTATAATAGGTGTCTTCCTTGCCAATTGTCTTAACTATGTGCTAAATATTCACAGCCCCATAAAAAAAGTTTTTGATCTGAATGATTGACCAGGGTATTCTCATATATTTTTCAACGCTGAATCCGACGTCAAAAAAATTCGTATACCCTTCAGTTTCTGTGTAGAGGCAAAACATTCCTTCAATAAGGTAAATTTATGAATATAAGTATCGTTAAGGAAAGAAGTATGAATGGGGACTTTTTATCTTTCGTACTCTTCATTTTCAATGCCAAGGGCTTCAGCGAGGGGGTAACAATTCTCCCAAAGAGGTTGATACACCTTCTGCACCCCTTCTATACCATTTTAGACATAGAACTGCGTCATAAAAGCTTCCAGCTGACAAGCTCTTGAGCAAAGGAAATATGGTACAGGGCGAATGCCGTTCCAGAACCAGGATATAAACTACACCCTGCTGGATGAAGAACACATGGGTGGAGGGAGATCTGGGAGAGCAAGTTTTCCTTGTTTTTACTGCAGAATGGTCGCAGTGCATTAACGAGAATCTCCTTCAATTGCCTTGACCGCACTCTGCAAGGGGCGAAAACTATACCCCAAACCCCCAAAGAGGGTTCGGAAAACTTTTGGGACCGGAAAGATGCATTTTGGGGTTTTCAATTGTTACGAATTTTTCCCTTAAAATTCGAACAACATGATAATTTAATTTAAAATGCAAGTTGCGCCAATTTTCTATCACCCTGTATATGGTAAACTGCATACTGAGTCCATAAGTAATAGTATTCTGCGGCGAGAAGTAAAGAATAGAAACTAGTGAAGGAATAAAATTTTCAAACGGCTTTAACACAAGAATCTAAATAAGGACGATATATTTAGGTGGACATTGGTAGATGGGTGAATATATCGTCCGTAAACATTAAAATTAGTGGATCTTTTCTTGAGAGGAATTTTTTTTGGAAGTCTTAAAACGTCTCTTTTGTGCATAGGGCCTATCGCACGGGAGGTGAGTTTCCCTTTAATTCCTTATCTTAAACTTTGCTTCATATGAAAGTTTTCGCGATATTATTATGTTGTGACGCATTTTAGGCGTTTTTAGGAGTACCTGTGTTTAAAGGATAAGTTGTATGGTAATACCTCAATTGGTCTGTAAGAAGGAATAAGACGGAAGAGATTTGGTAGCAGTTGCCACTCCAGAATAGGATTCCAGCGTAAACCTCACGCCTCCGCTTCACTACGATAAGTACCGCCTAGTGGAAATATTAATATACTAATACTTTTTTATGGAGGACATCTCCACCTTATTAGATATTTGTTTTGTCATGATTTAATAGGCCTACAAAGCGAGCCCTACGCTATATTTCTTTTAGATACCCACGTTTGGTATTAGACTAATTATTTTTAAATAACTACCTAGGCAAGATTAATTTTTGTAGTGTGTCAATCTGGGCATAAAGGGATTTAATAACAGATCATTTTTTTTATTCATAGGGGGTTACCTATATCCCGGATTGTCGAGAGACAAGGGAGTTCTAGTTTTGTTGTTGTTGTTGTTTGTTAGGTAACCTAGATAAGCATATGGACCTATCTGTGTATATACCTTGGAGATTTACTTATTGATGATCTTATTCGGTAGCTGTTATTATATGTTTTTCGTGTGCAATAAATATATAGTGTATTTTAATTTTGATTTGGGTTGTTGATTTATTAAAGGCTAATTAATATTTTTTTGTTGTTTAGCCAGATCTAAGTTTAGTAATTTCAGTCAGTAAGTAAGGTATGTGATATAAGGAAATTCCTTGGCGCCCAGATGATAGTTTTTTTTAACTAACTTAAGAAATAATAACTTAGTACCCACTCCCGACTCCACTGAGTCTTTAGTCGGTCATACCTGTTGTTACCGCACCGCTAAATAGCACGTAACATAATTCTAAGAGGGAAGACAAACGAGAATCCATCTCTGTGTTTTTTTTTCACTCTAGCACTCACAGGGTATATATATTGAGTGGAGTGGAGTGGAGTGATGTTAGAGAAAAAAGTATGATTGAAGATAAAGTGGGGTTTATGAATGAAAAAGGCATGAATTACAGGTGATACCATGAGGGATATAGAAATGCATTCCATGCTAGAGTGAAAAAAAAATCTACAGAGACTCCCTTTAGACAGTCCACCCTGTATATTTTCGAGTGAAAGACTACCCATTTCTTCGCTGGCAGTAGCGTCGACTACCTACCAAATTTGATTGTTCTCCGTCAAGTGGTTTTCTACTTAATTTGCCAACAGACATACAACAGATCGACATATGGACAGTCAGACAGACAGACTGATGAAATTAAGAAATCTTTATTTTCGTAATCTACTTGGTCTGAAACGTGGAAATCTGAAGAAATCTCGGAGGGTGATTTTTGCTCGAATACAACATTTCATTATTGCAAAAAGCTAATTTTTTGACAAAGTACAAAATATTAAAACTAATGTAATTTCACAAATAAAATAATTCAGTACAAGTTCCTTGGTAAAAACACATGAAAAGGAACGAGCCTCGGCCGTATTAACTATCGCGTAGGGTCGGAAGTGAGCTTCAGTGAGGTTGAGCGCCTAACAGGCAACCGTGACATATGGCGGAGTGCTGTTAGATGTATTCTACAGCAAACAGAGGTCAATTATTTATGGATTCATGCATCACAAAACACCTAGCAAAACGTCGTGAATAGGAAGATGAGGGTCGAACTGGCCTCAAAGGCACCGGCTTTGTGGGAATTCTCCCGTTCTCCTAGCCGACCCATCCGACTCTGCTTCTTCATCTTATTCATGAATACCAACAGCAAGGTAACATTTCATTACCGGTCGCGATTAGTTTGTTGCTATGAAGTCTGTATAAATTAATTTACAACTAATTATTCTATAATATATGGCGGTGAGGATATTAGAAATGAAACATTTTGAGTGTTTTATTACATTCTTCAACATATCTTTCTCATTTAAAATTCGTAGGTATGTGAGGTATATCATCTAGAAAACAATTTTCAATTGTATAATAAATCTCATTTGTTTGTTCGGTTATCGTCAGGATCGAATTTATATACAATTGTAAATGTGATAATAGGTCTTTCCGAAGAAGTCAATTTAGTCCTTTCTTTTCCTGCTTAATCGTTTCTATTTCCAATTCCACTCGTTTTCCGGCAAAACCGATTTACGCGTTCCGGAGGGTTCTTATCTCCCTTATCTTTAAATTGCTTAATACTTTTTCATTGAATTAAACAGAATTACTTAGCAATACAATATTAAACACTAGCTTTGAAGAAACAATCAAATAAACGCGGTAAATGATTAACTAAAATACTTCAACTATATTCGAGTACATATTTTTTTCTTCGAATAATGATGATATTTGTAGTAAAACAAATAGTTTACCTACCTACATAACTGAAAACTATCAATTCACGGTCCAACAGTAAATCTACAGAAAAAGAAATAGCCAGTATTTTGAGCCAGTGAATTTAAATTATTTGTTCATTCTTAAAAGTATACTTGTGTTCGGAGTTTTGAAGTTTTAATTTAACTTTTATTTGTTCCTTTTTAATAGTACATTCAAGACGAGCATCTAATGATGGGCAATTTTTTACGAGGGTGAAGTTTCAATCACCCTCGTGAGTAATAGTCATTATTTGCGAGTAGAATACTATACTTTGTCCACGACTATAAAATATTTAATATTTATTTAATTCATCTTCATTTCATTTCTCCAATTTAGGAAAGATTCCTATGTCATCATATATATTTTTTTCGATTTTTCGGGCAGCAAGTATAATGAGACGATTTCTGCAGCTTCCGTTATCTCTGGTATGGTGGTGTCATCAATAACAGAATTACGCTTTGACACATTGTCATGGCTTACTTAATAAAATAATGCAGTTCGTAGGCACGTAGGTAAATGGTTTCAAAAACAATGTTGGGCATTGCCGCGTGTTGCTAACAGATGATGCTTTAAAGAAACTTTCTAAAGTAGTTTTTGAGTGTTCATTAAAGTACCTCTTCGGCATGCACCATTTGAGTGCTTCCTAGAGAACATAGGGAGACATTTGTCTTTTGGTTGCTGCAATTTTGACGTTTTAAATTTTTAGTAAAACGTCACGCAGTTCTTATAAACAACTGACTGTCCTGATTATTCACTGCAATCAGTGATTAATGAAATCATCATTCACTGCAAGGAATAATGGATAATATTATCCTTGCGGAAACGCATACATAATGAGTACAACATTTAACAGTCGTGGACAAAGGTTAATTTTTTGTCAGGAGTTTTTAAATTTTTAATTTAACTCTTATTTTCAAATTCTTTTTATTACAAGATTAGCTTAAACTTATCAAGTTCAAGATATTTATTAAAACTGTTTAAATACGTTTCAGATAAACATTAATTTTATATGTCAAATAACACCGGATACTTCGCCATTTCTTAGAACGCAACGTCTATTACATTAGCCCAATCATTAGAGATATTTACCTCTAAACAAATCAGAGGCGGATGATTTTTTTAACGAGTTTTATGGATGGTAAGCAATAACATCACGTAAAGTTTGCATGATTTGCACACTGGCAACATTAAAAAGAAATCAAAAACTTTTTTTCGGTACTGTTTCAACATTTTTAACATGAGTCGATGTATGGGAAAATAAAAATATTTTTAGAAAGAACGTACATTTTCACACAAAAAATGTATCTACAAAGATTTCGTCTAATGCCACGGATATTCCATAAAAAATTAGTGAAGTGGCGATATTGGATGAGGCGCGGTGTCAAGGTTGCCAGTGCGTTTTACAGTACTTGGCGCGTAAAGTAAATCATCAATATAAATAATATATAGAACTAATCAAGCTGAAAAATGGTACACATATGATTTTGGGGAGTCCAAATATTATGAGGGTATAAGTATACCCACATATCATAGATGGCGCTGTCGGCATATTTTTTGACACATTTTTTATTATAACTTTTCATCATTATTATTTTGGGTTCGTATGACTTAATATTATGATATAATAACTAATTTTACAAAAATAAGGTCTACTTGTTTTATGTCGATAAAATGCACCGTTTTCAGCACTTCGTATTTCAGCGCATTCAAAAAGCCTACCATGCAACATGATATTCGATCAAGTTAGCGTTTGTCAAATTGATAGTATTGAACCTGTTTATTGATAATTGTTGTTCTACTAAGACATTTGCGATTGTGTTCTTCTATTGTGTAATATTTTCTTTCGTATTTTACCACATTCTGAGTAGATGCCACTACGCAATTTATTTTCAAACTCCGAAATGACGGATATGATTGCAGTTTATTGTCAATGCAATTTAATGGAGAAGCTGCAGTGAGAAGGTGCAGAGAACTGTATCAAAATCGGCACCAACCCAATAGAGAACTGTTTCAAATTCTGTTTCAACGGCAAAACGAATATGGGACTTTTCTAACCGCTGATGAAGAAGAAGGTATCTTAGAGCGAGTAAAAATTTTGCAAAACGCTGTCAAAAATGTATTGAACAAAATGGTGGACATTCTGTGAACCTTCCTTAAATTCCAAGTGTAATAAAAGTGCAGTAAAAAAAGCATTTTAATTTGCACAGTCTGGATACAGAAAGATACTGATTTTATCCTGTTTGGGGTATCACTAGCAGTATATTCCTAAGTTTTGGACCTCGAAAATCTTGTGCTACTTTTTTTATAAATAATTGAAAAATTTTTACTGTATTTTCGGTCTTAAATGTGAATAACTCTGGTTCTATAAGTCGGATCGGGGCAAACTAAAAACCAGTCTCTTCGTAGTAAAATTGCCAATAAATCGTCGTTGGTTTCAATTCCCTGAAGTGCGTGCATAACCTACAAAACTGAAAAAACGGGAAAAAACAGTATTTTTTTCATCTTAGTTCCTAAGACCGTCAACTAGACCAATTTGCATCAAACTTTCAAAAAATATACTTTTTGATGTTATAAAGAGACCCTGAAAAGTTGGTGTCAAAATATTGAACCCATTGGCCAAAATTGCATTTGTTATCTAAAATTTGAAATGCCCGCCATTTTATGCCATTAAGTACAAAATGAAAAGATTTTTTTTTTCAAAATGTAGATAACGACGCCAGCTTTCGAATGCAATTATAAATAAAAAATTTTAATGTAATTTTGATTACTTTTTTTACATTTGTTTATAACTCAAATAACAACAATTGCATTTTTTCGGCTATTTTGCAAATCAAATTAAAGTTTTTTATCAAATCTGATAGAGAATTTTGGGTCCTTTAATTAAAAAAAAAAGAAAGTTCATTTTTGTTAACTTGTTATTTAACTTTTTGCATTTTGGCCAATTCTTAATTAACAATTGCATATTTTGAGCTAAAATTAAGTTTTATAGAAACTTATTTACAAGCATTATAGTATAAGTATTGTTAATTGAGCTAAAAAGTGATTTTTTTTATTTTTTCACAAAGCTCAGTTGCAAAATGCAATAACTTCCTTGTTTCTTAAAATTCGGCGGACTTCTTTTTTTAATACGTTATTTTTTCCCTCGCAATGCGATCATCAACTTAGTTTTTTGTTAATAATGAAAATGAGTATTTTTTATTTCAAAATTCATAAGTACACATGTACCAACGATTGCTAAAGTATAAACCTGTATATATTTTTTATATCTTTCTGTATAAATATGAATACATAGATTGAATTTATATTGTCTTCTAAATATGTTTTAAGTTTTATTTAAAAAAGGAAATAGTAAATATTGTAATATAAATAATTGTGAGAAAAAATTTTAAAGGCGAGGATTAATAATATTGTTAAAACATTTTATTATTTAAAATTAAACATTTTTATTGTTATAAATTTACAAAATCATAATTAACGTATTTTATATCTCTTGCTTGGTAACGTGTACAATTCAGTTTCACTTTCTGAATCTGTTTCAAATAAAAAATTTTCACCATTTTCTTATTCATCACGAATTTGAACAGAAAATAATTTCTCCACGAATATGATTCTTAGGAATCCTTCACTAGTACTTATGACTGTTTATTATTTTTGTTAATGTAAACATTCAGATTGACTTATCCCAAATCCCAACCAATAACAGTTTAAGATGTATTTCCTTATATGGGCATAGGAACACGCTTAGGGCGAACGAAACGAAATCAGCTAGCCCGGGGACAGAGGCATTCTATGATTACCTGTGAAAGAGTTAAGATTTGATTATTGCGGGCTAGCGGCTAGCGAATCGTTAGTTCCTTTGTTTTACTAAATTTATTTGGTGATATTAAGACTGCATTATTTACTTGTATCATTCGTGTGGACAATTAGATTTTGTTATTAAATTTTGTATTACGTGAAATATCAGTGTCGTACTTGTTAACATGTCCAAGCGGTCTAACCCTAAACGTGCCCCCGTGGTATCAGACATACATTAAATTAATTTACAGCTTCTCAAATATAAAAATGTAAACATACAATACTGTACGGCAACCGATCTAAGCTGTAAGGAATGGAACTGGTGGGGAATAAGAAAGAGAAAGAAAATGTAAACATTTTTCCTCATTTATAAGCAACTACTCACTCCGCAGGTAAAACAGATTTATACATTAGCAATCGTTGATTGTATATAAATTTAAAAATATCAAATATTTATTATTATTATTGACAAAAAAATAAGTGGATGATCGCATTGTGAAGGAAAAAATAACGCATTTAAAAGAAAGTCCTCCGAATTTTAAAAAACAAGGAAGTTATTGCATTTTGCAACTGATCTTTATGAAAAAATTTAAAAAATCACTTTTTAGCTCAATTAACAATACTTATATTATAATGCTTGTAAATAAGTTTCTATAAAACCTAATTTTTTTTTAAAATGAATAGGTTTCAAAATGATACAGTCCAAATTTTAGCTCAAAATATGCAATTATTAAGTAACAATTGGCCAAAATGCAAAAAGTTAAATATCTCGAGTTCACGTTAACAAAAATAAACTTTCCTTTTTTAAATTAAAGGACCCAAAATTCTCTACTAGATCTGATCTGATCTGAAAAACTTTAATTTGTTTTTCAAAATGGCCGAAAAAATGCAATTGATGTTATTTAAATTATAAACAAATGTAAAAAAAGTAACCAAAGTTACCTTAATTTTTTTTATTTTTAATTGCATTCGAAAGCTGGCATCTAGATCTACGTTTTGAAAAAAAAAATTCATTTTGGACTTAATGGCATAAATTGGGGGGCATTTAAAATTTTAGATAACACATCCAATTTTGACCAATGGGTTCAATATTTTGACACCAACTTTTCAGGGTCTTTTTATTACATTAAAAAGTATATTTTCTGAAAGTTTGATGCAAATTGGTCTAGTTGACGGTCTTGGGCACTAAAATGAAAAAAATACTGTTTTATTCTCGTTTTTTCAGTTTTGTAGGTTGTACGTACTTCGGAGAATTGAAACCAACGACGATTTATTAGAAATTTTACTACGAAGAGATTTGTTTTTAGTTTGCCCCGATCCAACTTATAGAACCAGAGTTATTCACATTTTAAGCCCGAAAAACGCAGTAATATTTTTTCAATTGTTTATAAAAAAAAGTAGCACAAGGTTTTCGAGGTCCAAAACTTAGGAATATACTCCCGGTGATACCCCAAACAGGATAAAATCATAATCTTGCTGTATACAGACTATACCTATCTCTTCATTTTTTTGGTCTTTTTTTACTGCACTATAAGACTTAATAAAAAATTCAGCTTTGATTAAAATAGTTATGTGAATTTGTTTCTGAAATATACGTAAAATAAGACAAGATATTTTTTTATTTCAAAACGCATAATTTCATAAGGAAGCACTTTGGGACTAAGGTACGTTTGGTTTAGTTACTGAATTGGTTCAATAATATCAATTTGACAAGCGCTAACTTGAACGAATGTCATGTGGCTCTTGGAATACGTTGAAATACGTAAGTGCGATTGTACTGAAAACGGTGCGTTTTATCGAGATAAAACAAGTAGACCTTATTTTTGTCAAATTAGTTATATCATAATATTAAGTCATACGAACCCAAAAAAATGATAATAAAAAATTATGATAAAAAACGTGTCAAAAAAATATACCGACAGCGCCATCTATGATATGCAAATATACTTATACCCTCACTATATTCGGACTTCTCTAAATTATATGTGTACCAATTCTCAGTCATTTGTATTATAATTAGGTAATTCTACATGTATATCTAAATCTCAGGGCATCTCGATAAGCAATAATACCGATAATTACAGTCTCGGGAATGTAGTTCGCTAATAAATATGGCATACATTTTGATACTTACAGAATAAGCAGACGAGTATCACGTATACATAGAATATAGTGGAAAGGTACATTTGTCCACCTGGGTGTTGCATCATGAGAGGGACATAGCTTAATAGGAGGTAGAGAACATCAGTGGTAACCGGAACCTCCCATAGAAATGTCTCATTGGGCCTTCACTACGAAATTACAGGGTGTTAAATAATTTTTAGCCAAACCTGTTTTTTGTCATAACTTTGACAGGAAATGAAATAACGGATTCATATTTGGTACGGCTAATGTACAAACGAGCCCCAAGAGGTACATGTATAAAAAAAATATATCCAGGTCCGGACTCACTATAATTTATGTTTCTTCTTTGCATCAATAAAACATCACCCTGTATATATTTTTTTGAAATTTCGATACGATATTCGAAAAGAGCAAGAAAAAACAAACAAAATGGCCTATTTCATTTTTTTGTTACACCTTCGTGGTTATTTAAATACGTTGTTAAATGTGCAAGAAAATGGATTACAGAACCCTATTAAATGAGAGGCACGTGAAATAAATAGTTTTATAACTAAAATTTGCAAAAATTCTATTGAGCCAAGGTGGTCTGGGTGAATCCTAATTCCGGCACGTTTTAAAGGTCCATTTTGGTAAAAAACTGTGGTCCTAATAAGTAATCGGGTATGAAATAACAAAATTTTTAATCAATCACAGTAGGCTTGTTCAAAGTGACAGATAATAAAAAGAAATCTCCTAAACAGTTGAATAATTGTTTGTTAGTAATTTAATGTGTCAATAATCCGCATTTAGTTAGTGAAAACTTGTGAAAATATTTTAACTATGCCAGTAAAATTTACAAACGGGGAATATGCTGACATAATATTCATCTATGGTTTCTGTAATGGAAATGGCAGGTCGGCGGAAAGAGAATATCGGCTGCGTTTTCCTGGTCGTCAATCATAAAACCTTTAGTACGGTGTTCCAGTATGCAAGACAACACGGAAAGTTTCCTACTTCTGCAGTTGTGGAGCGTGTTTTACAACAAGGTGTGCAGGAACAAAACAATATTATAAACGCAGTTCAAGAAAACCCAAATATGAGCACCAGACGAATCAGTTTGGCAACTGGTATTCCTCATTGGCGAGTATGGAGAACCCTAAAAAGAGAACGTTACCATCCATATCATATCCAGCAGGTACAGCGTCTTCAACAAGGCGACGATATCCCCCGCCTGGCATTTTGTCGTTGGTTGTCTAATCATCGCCCAGTCATTTACAGAACCTTATTTACGGATGAGGCACAATTTACAAGGGATGGAGTAAACAATTCACGAAATAATCATAAATGGGCACAGGAAAACCCACATGCGGTACGCCAACGCCGTTCGCAACACAGGTTTTCTGTAAATGTTTGGGTCGGACTTGTGAATAGACATTTGATAGGGCCACATTTTTTTGAAGAAAGATTGAATGGTGAAATTTACTTTGATTTTCTTCAAAACATTTTACCGAATATGTTAGAAAATATCGGTATAATAGGCATGTTGTTTCAGCATGATGGGGCCCCACCACATTTTAACCTTCAAGTAAGAGAACACTTAAACAATGTGTATCCTAATAGATGGATTGGACGCGGGGGTCCATATGAATGGCCACCAAGATCTCCTGATTGTAACCCTTGTGATTACTTTTTATGGGGCCACTTAAAAAACGAGGTTTATAGCATTGAAATTGAAAGTAGACAACATTTAATCCAGCGCATCGTTACAACCTGCGACGAAATACGGAATAATCCAGAAATGATACGTCGAGCAATTGGTGACCTTTCTAAACGCGCAAGAAAATGCACAGAATTTGGGGGAGGACATTTTGAAAATTTACTTTAGTGTCAATTACGTTTTATTTTTAAACACATTTAGTTATTGTTTTGTTATTTATTGTTAATTGAATGGAAAATATTTTATTTATTTAGATTTTAGTTTGTTCTCTTCCAATTTTTATTAAGTATAAAATGTTGATGATTTTCTTGATCAAAGTAACTGGTTGCTTAGGCCTAAATGTTTTAAATTATCTGTCACTTTTATTCTTTGAACAAGCCTACTGTGATTGATTAAAAATTTTGTTATTTCATACCCGATTACTTATTAGGACCACAGTTTTTTACCAAAATGGACCTTTAAAACGTGCCGGAATTAGGATTCACCCAGACCACCTAGGCTCAATAGAATTTTTACAAATTTTAGTTATAAAACTATTTATTTCACGTGCCTCTCATTTAATAGGGTTCTGTAATCCATTTTCTTGCACATTTAACAACGTATTTAAATAACCACGAAGGTGTAACAAAAAAATGAAATAGGCCATTTTGTTTGTTTTTTCTTGCTCTTTTCGAATATCGTATCGAAATTTCAAAAAAATATATACAGGGTGATGTTTCATTGATGCAAAGAAGAAACATAAATTATAGTGAGTCCGGACCTGGATATATATTTTTTTTATACATGTACCTCTTGGGGCTCGTTTGTACATTAGCCGTACCAAATATGAATCCGTTATTTCATTTCCTGTCAAAGTTATGACAAAAAACAGGTTTGGCCAAAAATTATTTAACACCCTGTAATTTCGTAGTGAAGGCCCAACGAGACATTTCTATGGGAGGTTCCGGTTACCACCGATGTTCTCTACCTCCTATTAAGCTATGTCCCTCTCATGATGCAACACCCTGTATATAATTCAAAGCACTGCATTCAGATACCGGCGCGGGAGCGTCGGCTTCGCTCGACTCCGCTATATTATTTATTATAATTATTTTCTATTATTTCCTCTAACAAATGTTCTTTTATAATGCAATTTTCATAACATATTTCGTACCTGAGGTAATATTTTGCAAATATAGCACAACGTAAATTCGAACCTAGCTTGTTCCACTACTTCTATTTCAATAATTTTTTACGGAAATTCTGTGACTTTAATAAAAAAATTTGTAAAGACAACTTTTGCTTAAAAATGTATGCTCTTTATGAAAATATTTTTTATTTTCCCATACATCCACTAGTGTTAAAATTTTTATATAATACCGAAAAAAAAAGTTTTTGATTTTTTTTTAATGTTGCCGGTTTGTAAATCATGCCAACTTTAGATGATCTTATTAATTTCACTACAGAGAACTCATATGACAATAAATCATCTGCCTACGAATATGTCTGAGATTTATAGACAAAATTAGTTACAGCGCCTGGGCTATAAGTGTTTAACAATGAAACCTGAAAATCACATCACAAACACTAGCTTTTGAAAAAAAATGACCGCTCTCAGATCGATTAAGCCGTCTTGAAGCTAGGATGCCACAAGCAGACACACATACACACAGACAAAGGCTTCAAACTTATTACACCCCTCCTTTTTGCGTCGGGGGTTAAGAAGTCGGTTAGAACCCTCGCTTAGCCAATTCCAAGATTAATACTAAGTAATAAAATCCAGGCGATTGAGAGAAATTTTATATCACAACGTTTAGTAACCTTTCCATCTGAAGACGATTAATTTTTCTTCTTTTATTTTTTTACTAAACTGAAAGGTTGCTGTATTTACAATAAATCGTTGACGTTTATTATTGTTATTGTAGCACTAAACTTTTATTTAGACAATATTCTACGTAGTTTTATAAACGAAGATGAAGGTATTTCATTCAAAGCTAGACTATTAACTTTTACATTGTCCGGTCGATCAGACGGCAAAGGCCGGCGGAAGCAGTTATTTAACCCTAGGGAGTTCCGAAATCCGATAATCTCCAGGAAAATCTGTTTAATAATGATGATTGCCGGTCTTATCAATCACCCAGACGCGGCTAGCGGGAGGTCTCCTAGAATTATTTTGGTATCGGTACCTTAAAGGGAACTAAATCCACTATCCATTGATTCACTTCCATGAAACTGCACATTAATATTCTCAACAAAAGTGACCGGCATTGGCGTACCTCGAAAAGGGGTACAAAAGTAACAAATTTGTATTAAATCGAGGATCTTATCTGTAAAAATTATAGATTCAGACATGAATGAACGGTCGTATGCTAATTGCGTTTAAATTTTGACATGATGTATGTAATTTAAAAATGCATTGGCTGGTTTCTAACGTGTTTCAAAAATAATCAATTTAAAAGTTTACGCATTGAAAAAATGTTGGCTTCAAAATTGTTTGGAAAACTCAAAGTAATTAATACTTTATGCAAAATAATTTGTATATAGGCGTCACTCAAAGAATATAAGTAGTTTAGTGAAGAAAGCAAATAACTGGGGACTTTTGAAATCGTTGATGACAAATCTGATATGATCAAATCAATTCATAATGGTGGTTTAAAAAAGGCCAATCAAAATCCTGTATAATTCGTAAAAGGTAATAAGAACTGGGGTAATTGTTAATTATAAATTAAACACTGCTTTTAGATGAATCAAACAATATATTATAAATACTCTACATATGTTTCGGCATATTAGGCCTTTATCGAGTGTATTACATAGTGAATACTAACGTTTCCAACGTAATTTATACCTAAAAGTATATATGCCTTAATCTAATTATGACCTAAGACTATTTACTAAGACCTATTTAAGACTTAATTTAACATCCTTAATTATGGAAATGTTTGGAGTGGACCTAAACTGATTATATAAATCAATGGATAGTTCTTAGCAATTTGTTTATTATAGGGTTATTCAAGAAATTTTGTTGGTCATTCGTGGCACAAGAGTTGTATTTGAAAGATTTTTTGAATTCTAGTTATTCTAGAAGATCTAACGTTTATCTTTTCTTTCTGAATGAAGTAAATTTATTTTATCTGTATCTATAAAATGGTTGTTTTCAATGTGTTGACATTTCTGTATTTTTATTGTTATTTATTATTGATCTTTTATGTTCTTTTACCCTGTAAAAGAATATAAAAACATAACAGAACATAAAAAATCAATCTCAAATAACAATAAAAATACAGGAATGTCAACACACTGTATTGAAAACAACCATTTCATATTAACAGATAACATAAATTTACTTTATTCAGAAAGAAAAGGTATACGTTTAGATCTTCTAGAACAACTAGAAATCAAAAAATCTTGCACATACAACCCTTGTACCACGAATGACCAACAAATTTTCTGCATCAGATGCATCCAAGCTAAACCTATCTAGAAATTATAGGAGCAATCAGGATATTCTTTGATTGAATTTTTTGTATACTGAAGTGCAACTGGAACCCAGAAAAGCAGCAAATTGTCTGAAAATAGATTATGGAATACAACGGGCTAAGGGCTGGGGTACACACAGGCTCTAACTCTTCCGGTAAGAGAGTAGGTCATCAATCAGTCAAAGGATGACCGGTCTCTCTTCATTTATAGGTTCACTATGGACGTGTCTCCTAGTCGATATGACTAGAAACGCATCTCTGAGCCCCCGACGTTTACAGACGGGTCGACCGCTTGGAATACAACTGGCGCTAGAGTACACAGATGCAAACCAAGGGTTCGTATATTGGTGCCATTTGGTAAGTATCCTGATGTTTTCCCATTGGTATTGCCCGAGTGAACAAGCGGAAATCTAAGTTGTGTGAATACAACTTAGTTAAACATATATGGGTGCCCGAGCACAGCGATGTTGAGGGTAATGAAGGAGCGAATCGTTCGGCTGAAGGAGTAAAAACTCGTCTCCCTGGTCCAGAGCAAGCCTTCAGTTTGTCAAGAAGTTGGATTTATCAAAACTATGAGACTAGGCCATGGCACAATTCAAAACAACTATTAAGCTGAAGCTCCCGGGGCGAGGTAGGCTACTAACTCTACAGTAAGGTGGCTACTTAGGATCGATAGAGGAAGAATGAGAATTATGGTGGGTCTAATAACAAGACATTGTCCTCTAAACAAGCACCTAGATACGATGAGTTGAAATATGATCTTATTTGTCGAAGTTGTGGATTGGGAAATTAAACCATCACTCATATTCAATGCAATTGCGCACCAACAGGAGCGTCAAGCCGTATCTCGAAAGGAATAAACTGGCTACCTTTCTTGGAGTACCCTTCCTGGAGTACTGATATTTTCTAGGGGATCCCTATATGTCACAAATGTACAATGATTTGATAGGCATAAGTAAAGGGGACCTTTAGATCTCATCGCATCACTAATAAAAATAAAGCAAGCTAATTTCTAATAAGATAGGTTTTGTGATTTTAACGTTATAAAATGCAAAAATATATACATGAAGAATAACTTCAAGTACAAAACTTTTTCTTTAAGAAAATGTTAAAATCAATTACAGTTGTTCGAAAAGTAACTAAATTTAAGTTCGCTATGTGCTCTCTTTTTTCCTAAAAATAGATGACAAAATGTCAATATTTTATTTACCAATAAAATTATTATTACTCAGAATTATGATGGTTTTTTAGGGTCCGTTTGAAAAAACTTTTTATTATTTTTAGGATTTGAAGATAACTTAGTATTCTAACATGTGACCAATAAAAAATAATAGAATGATAGATGTTTAAGCAAAGTAATCCAAAAGTAACATACCGAATAACTATCGCAAATACATGGACCGAATAGCTGGTAATGTCTACAAAACGTATTATCTTTTTAATTCGACTGTATCTGTCCAAAGTAATAATGCTTTTTGTGCTCCGAAATACCCACTATTTAGAAGCTGATCATATCGGAAAAAATAGTATAAACAGTTTCTACTGAGCTACCGAGTTAAACCCCTGATTTTGACATCAGGTTTTTTTGGAAGTATATGTATTAATCCTAGTATACTCGTACACTGGGTATATTTGCACTGTCTTAAAAAAATGTAGCCTCATCCTTTTGGGTATAGTTTTATCTATAAAGTTAATTTTTATGGTAGTAGAATATGTTATGGTTATGACGTGTGTATAATACATTGTCAACGCCCATCGTAACAATTTAGATAATAGTATTAATGATCTATTAAGCTCACTTTCAATGAGATTTTCATCTTGGAAAAAAAAAATCTGAGCTTTGTTACTTGTGCAAAAATATTTAATTTTGCTGTTAATCGGCATGTTGCATATTGTTGTCAAGTTTTCTGTTAAATCATGAAAACATTACATCGGAATCAATTTTTGAAAACCGCAAGTAACAGTGATGATGAAATACATTGAAAGTAAATAACTGAATAATTGGTACAATTATACTTCTGAAAAATATTTTTCTGTTTCATAAATTGCTCATTGTTGTCCAAATAAATTATTTCATTCAGTATGTCCTCCCACGACGCCTCTGAATATAAGTAGTATTAATCAAGATTTTATTTTTTCTCTCATTTAAAATAACACGTTGTGTCGGCTTCTAGTAAACAATTCCCAGAATAGGCAAGGTGGCTGTGCTTCAGTTATCGGAATTAAAAGTTGTGGGTTTTCCGATGAAATTGAAGTCTTCCAAGTGCCAACTGATTGTTTCTCGATTTTTATTAAAACATCCTAAATCCTCGTAAATTTGAGGATAGAGATAACATTGATAGCTTTATTTATGCAATGTACATAAATTAGTATTAAAACATAAAAATCATGTTAACAATTTCGATGAATTTTAAAATGGACAAATAAAGCTAAATTTAAGCTATTATTTATGGTAATATTTCGGCAACTGAAAAAGTAGGTAAACTTGGAACGTGTCCAAAATTGTAGCACCAATAATCGTAAACCAATTATCAGAAGTTGATTACCCGGGAAACTCCTGTGTCGAATGAATATTATTAACTAGGATTTATATTTAGACACAGAAAATTCTTTAATTTAAATTATTTACCAATGTGCAATATATCGTTGCCTATTATGCTGCTAGTCACGAAAAACTCACTAAAAATTATGAAACAATGTTTCAATTTTGAAATAATGATATGAAAGAGATTTCATTTAGGGTAGCTTAAGATATCAAGTTTAAAATTTTATTTGTCTCAAACTTGTTCCAAATAAAACAAAATTATCTACTCCAAATTTGAATAAAATCTGGCATATTAACACGTGCCTCTGAGCCCATTAAGTTTTCCATGTATTTCCCATGAGCAAAAGACATTTTATTGTAAAGTTGCAATATAACCGTTACACAAAAGTCTTCTCTTTACAATTGTTCAGGGAATAGTAATTACTAATTAAACTCAAATCCAAAATATAAGCAGCATTTGCGGCTTCCTTTATTCTTTTTTTACTATTGTGTTCATTTGCAAGTGCGAGGCGGCTCTCTTTGCAATGTAGTTTTTAAGAGATGCCGCTTTGACTGTTATATTTTGCACACAACTTTACTTTTTAAATTAAACACCCATAGGGCACTTTTATAAAACCCCAAAATAACCCCATTTTTGGGATCTCATAAAAGGATCTTATGGAGGGGTTAATTTAAAAATATGTCATTAATTCGTATTCTCTGGACAACTAGAAGCGCCTTGTGTGAAACTTTATTTTTCCCATATAGTCAAGTGTTTGACGGTTTTTCGCTCAGAATTCTTTCGGAAAAAACCGATTGACGTGAAATTTGGAAAGTAAGTAGGGAATGTCTCAAGGAACATAAGTTATATAGTGCCGATGGACAGAGCCGGATTAACCCGGAGGCAATGAGGCATTGCCTCAGGGCACCCACCAAAATGAGGCCCCCACCACATTGTCTTGAAATCTTTTTGAGAATTATGGAGTGAAAACAAAATTATATATAAAAAATATTTTAAGAAAAAGCTTTTATTTAAACAGAATGTACTAAAAAGTTAAGAAATGTGGAAACGTTATTGCGAATTTATTTGGCAATAATGACTACCAATTGTGCCGATGAGAGATCATTCATCATTCAATTCAAATTGACCAAAAATAGGTTAAGGTCTTCTATGTGCCAAGATCGGCTGAATCGTTTAACAAATACGAACATCAATAGTGATATTTTATGAGATTTAGATATATCCAATATTATTGAAGAGTTTGCTAGACAAAAATATCGAAAGATAAATTGAATGTAGGCTATATAGTAGCATTATATAATTCTATGATTCACATCTAGATCGCATGCAAAATGTAAAAAATCTACCTACGTTATCGTGCGATTACAGAAAATCATAAACACAAAACTGTTTCAAAACTATTGATAAATATAAATGTGTTACGTTATAATAAAATATCTTGATTATTTTCACCCCAGATTCAAAAAAGCTATGAAGGTTTGAACGTCGATTTTTCGAAAATCACCGGCCAAGAGCAGGCCCCCACCACATTTATGCCTATAGGCCGCCATTCATGTTCATCCGGTCCTGCCGATGGCCGTTTTTACCCTGGGGGTGAATCTCACCCTTTCTCGGGGGAGGAAATTAGTACACTCAAAATAACCGATAGGGGGATGAATTTTAAGCAGAAAATGTTCTATTAAGTTTTTTCGATAAATCAATATTTTTCGAGTTATCCGCAACTGAAAATGTTGATTTTTCATCTAACAAATTTATGAGAAGCATAAATGAAGCAAACAGATTGATTGTTTTTTTTTTTTTTTCAGTAGATGCAATACGAACCGACTTATGGCTCATTGAAGGTGACTGTTCGCCGAAAACTGAATTCAAATCTTTCAATGTTAAATAACGGACAAACGACGAATTTTTTGAGGAAAACTTGATAGACCTTTTTTAAAGTACTTGAAAAGACCTTTAAAATGAGCCTTAGTAAATGTCGTTAGCATAAAAACTTACGAAGTTATGATGAAAATAAAATGGTTGTGTCATTTTTCCGGAGGAAAAATCAGCAATGAAACCAATGGCTTAACTTCCTTAATTTTTAATATATCTAATCGCTCCAAAAACCATTTTGGGAGGTTATACGACCTATGAATTTGAACTTCCCTGAACCTTTTGTTTTTGAGATTTTTCAATTGAAAGGGCTCGGGGAATGTGGTCCTCGCAGTTAAATGCGAACTAAAAACGGCGATATATCAATTAATTTTCATCACAGAGAAATAAAATAACAACAAAATCTTTTGCAAGAAAAAATCTACATGTTTGTACTCTTTCATTTTTTACGTATCCTCTTTGGTTTTTCAGCTATTGTGAAAATAGAAAATTTACTCAAAAATAATTTCAAAATTGAATCAAACTTTTTTCAAATCTAGGCATTCTAAACCGTTCAAATATTGTTAGTACCTTCGATTGGTATAAAATCTTTGATTTTATACTATAAAATCAAAGTTAGTACCTAAATAAAGTAATTTGTAAATGAATTTCGTTTAATTTCAATTCTTGCGGTTAAGCCATTGGTTTCATTGCTGATTTTTCCTCCGAAAAAACGAGACAACCATTTTATTTTCATCATAACTCCGTAAGTTTTATGCTAATGACTTTTACTAAAGCTGATCTTAAAGGTCTTTTCAAGTACTTTAAGGAAGATCTGACAAGTTTTCCTCCAACAATTTGTCGTTTTCCCTTCATTTAACGTTGAAAGGTTCGAATTCAGTCACCTTCAACGAGCTTTAACTCGGTTCGTATTGCATATAAAAAAATTAAAATAAAACCTATCGATGTCTTATTTTATAAGCTTCGTTTTTATTCCTGATGATTTGTTGATAAAACCTAAGGTTTTCGAGTTATTCGTGAAAAATCGCTCTAAAACATGCATTTTTAGATGAAAAGTCAACATTTTAAGTCGCAGATAACTCGAAAAAAATTAATTTATCGAATAAAATTCATAGACATTATTTGCTTAGAATTTACTCCCCTATTTATTATTGCGATTACTTTTAGTTTACTAATTTCCACCTCCACGAAGAGGTGGTATCCATCCCATCCCATCCATCTTATTGTTTACAAACGATTTCATATAAGTTAATCGAGAATAATGATTCAGTTAAAAATATGCATATTTATGAAACATATTCTTTATAGGATTTTGCAAACAGCGGAAAGAAAACTTGAGGACTAAAAGAAAAACTATATGTAAAAATATTAATGAAATCTTTGTATTCTTTCGATAACCTGACTTCTGGTTATGCTAGCAAATCAAAATCCTAAAATAAATTTGTCCAATTTCTTATTTGACATTCTCGTTATAACACTAATATCCAACATAGTCCCCTACGGCTATGCAGATTAAACTAGTATCTACATGACTCCCTACGGTATGAAGATTCAGTTAAAAATGAGAACAAAGGCCTAAAATAAATTTATTTACCTACCTTGTCTTATTTTTTTTTTATTCTAATGGATTACATTTTCATCAAAGTCTCTCATTCAGTTTCTTGGAAATGCTTAGCCTTTAAAACGTTTTTCGCCCTTATTTTGAGCTCATCAGAAAGGCACAAAGCCACTCATAACGATGTTTCATCCAACATTAAGGCAATATCCATGAATAAGTATGAAATATTTATATTTGACACTGACTGAATCTTCGTACCGTAGGGGTCATGTAGATACTAGTTTAATCTGCTTAGCCGTAAGAGACTATGTTGGATGCTAGTGTTATAATGAGAATGTCAAATAAGAAATTGGACAAATTTATTTTAGGATTTTGATTTGCTAGCATAACCAAAAAGAATGCAAAGATTTCATCAATATTTTTTACATATATTTTTTCTTTTAGTTCTCATAGATAGTTTTTTTTCTGCTGTTTGGAAAATCCTATAAAGAATATGTTTCATTACTATAAGCAAACAAATAATAAATAATTCACTTTTAAACATGCATAGAGTATATAGGCTCCAATACTAGTTAGCTAATAGACAGGTGAAGATCTGTTGTTTTTTATCAGTCAACGTCAAATATAAATATTTTATACTTATTCATGGATATTTCCTTGGTTTTGCATGAAAAATCGTTATGAGTGGCTTTGTGCCTTTCTGATGAGCTCATAATAAAGGCGAAAAACGTTTCAAAGGCTAAGCATTTCCAAGAAATTGAATGAGAGATTTTATGAAAATGTAATCCATTAGAATGGAATTTTTTTAAGATAGGTAAATAAATTCATTTTAGACCTTTGTTCTCATTTTTAACTGAATACTGAATACATATAGTTTTTCTTTTAGTTCTCATAGATAGTTTTTTTCCGCTGATTGCAAAATCCTATAAAGAATATGTTTCATTACTATAAGCAAACAAATAATAAATAATTCACTTTTAAACATACATATTTACTCTCCTAAATTTTAAGTACAAAACAAAATATGTGTACAGTGAGCGCATACCACATCAAATTAAAACAATAATGATTAATAATCAAGTAGTGTAATAAATTGTAAGCATATTTAAAAAAACGGGCTTCGTAGCTTCTCATAATTAGAACAATTTCAGGATAGATTCGACTCCAGAAGTTGGCCAGTCCATTTTTATACTCTTTGCAAATATGAAAATGAATAGTACCTATATTGCACTGTTTGTTGTTTAATCGTAACTAATTAATATAATCCCTTGCAATGTTTTGTTATAATGGAATATCACAATGCAACAGACAATTTCATTAGATTCTTCATACTGGATTTATTAATTTTCAAAAATTATTTTCATTAAAAAGCACGTTAATTGTTTTGTATTTGTTGTTTTTATTTCAATAAAACGAAAATATCTCTAGGCTATTGCGGTCTATGTAATTTACCTTGATCTTCGTCATCTGTATCATCTTCGTACTCCTTGCATTCTACATTCAGGGGACTACTGGATCTTCCCGTAACACTGTGGCGTAGATGGGCAATATATTTGGCAAGAATTGTACCTAGAACAAATTGCAACAATAAATTTATAGTTGCCTGAACACCATATTGCATTTGAACAACTTGCTTTGTGCAAATAAATTATTCTATGTATCGTTTTAATATGATATAATAAAATACCAACGAATTCCAACAAGGAAATGAGATGAATCATAGTATTATGACGAGAGAAGTTAAGCATATATTATCATTGACCGTCGGCAATTGATTTTTCACTCGTGAGGGATGTTAAAGCCAATAACCAGAAACCAGTATGCAAATTGTATATCGTTTGGTTCCAAGACGGGTTTCATTTATTTTAAAAGTCCGCCAGTTCGCAATTCACCGAACAGCCCATTGCACCAGGAGCTTGATTCTCTAAGGAATTCATTCCCCAAAGGGACTCTACCATCGTATTCTCTTAAATCCATTGAATTTTTGGCCACATGCACCAGAAGATATAGAACCAGAAAACTAGATGTAAAGAGGACAAGAAGACGACCTTGAATACATTCTAGTGTGTTCTAGCAGTCACCATATTCAATTCATCAAAGGGAAAGGGTTACTTTTGCAACGATTAGTATTAATTTTGTTGTATTGTATGTATGCATGTATGTATTATCGAAAACACTTCACAAAGAAGGCTATTATAGATTTCACAAGGGATTTATTCGATTCAATATGGATGGATACACTCTTCAATGAACTTGAAGCGTAATAACCGAAACAACTTCTTCAGTGCATAATCCTTGAAGTCAATTTCAATAATAATATTAATGGCTGCTTATAAGGCCAAAGCAATGAATCGCTGAGTTTCTGATTTCATACATCACAACTTTATTTTGCTAACCCATTTAATAATGAAGTGAGAGTGGCAGATATCATAAAAAAATGTAAGACCTTGGTAGTATGTACACCAAATTTCAAGTATTCTGGACTTTTACTAGCTTGCTTTACTTATTTACCACTACTCAGCCCCCAAAGCTTCATAACAGGATAAGCACTCAAAATATAATTTAGTTCCAGGTCTCGTTATAATACACACGTGTACCAAATTTCAAGTCAATATCTTAATTTTATTTTGATAACCATTTTAATAATAGAGTGGTGATGGTGGAAGGGACGTAAAATGTCATAAAAAGATTTGATATCTTGGCTTCTGGTATACACACCAAATCCCAAGTTTCTGGACTCTTATTAGCTTGCTTTACATATGTATCCCTATTTATATATAAATATAAATAAAGTCAAAATATAATTTAGTTCCAGATTTCGTTATAATACACATACATGCACTAAATGTTAATCCCTTTAATAATGGAGTGGGCTTGGTGGTGCGGGTGAAAAACGTCATAACAAAATTTGAGACCTTTGAGAAGTTTATGAACTCTTACTAGTTTGCTCACATATTTACCACTATTTCACCACCAACCAACCCTTCACCGGAGTAAGCTCAAAATAGAATTCAGTTCCAGATCTCCTTATAACATATGAATACACCAAATTTCAAGCCAATATCTTAAACCGTTCCAGATAGAACGTGAACACATAAAAAAGTTAGACAGGTAGTAATTTTTTTCGTTAAGATTTAAAATCTTGACATTTTAGACATTCTGAACATACTTTACATACTTTTTTCTACCATCCACGACGTGGATGTGGAAGTAAAAAAAGCTAGAAAGGCTGAATGTCGAAAAATTAAATAAGCTCTTTTTATAAATATTCACTAATTAATTTTTTTATGATCGTATTCCAAACTTGATTTATATAATGTAAATAACAAATTTAAACTAAATGTACTTAATAATGGAATTTTAAGAGAACCCAGCTCTACCCAAACAATTAATTTTTAATAATGTGTATTTATGTATGTAGATAAATAATTAGATTCGAGAATTGACCAACATCGAAAAAAGCTAAAAAATCAGATAAAACCCCGTTAAACTCGGTAAGATTAAAGCCACCGGTAGGTCAAGAACTTCTACGTAAAGTGAAGCATCATAATAGGAAACATAGTTCATATGAATTAATATTTGAAAATTGCCGGTACAGTGCTTTTTCAATAGTACCAAAAATAAAAGTGCCTGAGTCGACCGTTGACAGAAATAAACCTATCTACACCCAAGACCCTTTTAAGTGGTTTATTGCGGTAAAAAAAGCTGACCAATAAATATATAGTGTCAAGTGAGCGACAGGTGTTTATAAAGCAATATAGACATACTAGCTGTGTTATAACTTAGAGTAATAAAATTCCAACTAGAACTGTTTCTTGGAAAGTGTAAATAAATAATAAAGTTTGTGTGCAGTGGAAAGGTTTTTAAGTGTATGAAATCAACCCAAGGAGAGAAAAGAAAATAAGCCAGCAATCACTAGAACAAGCGCTACAGAAAGCTAAGCTAAATTAATTTATTTTGATTTGATTTTATTTTATTTTATTTTATTTTATTCGGTTACTTTAATAACTTTATCAACTTAATTTCTATTAACTTAATTTATTAATTCAAAACCTAAAATTTGAAACCATTTCTTACTAATCTCAAAAACAAACCTGTGCTAAACAGAAGGTAGGTAATAAGATAAAAAATACCAGGAAATTAAAACTAATTATTACAAAAACAAACCAATATACAGTGTATAGAAAATATTCTCTCGGGTCTCTTTCTCATTTGCAACCCGCTGTAAAAAGCTCTTTTACCGCGAGACGGATAAAATAATATAAAGAAATAATGAAACTATATGCCAAATTCAGAAACAGAAGACTCAAAAGAAGAATAAACAATGAGATAATGGTAGATGAAAATTTTAAAAAAGCAACACCTAGACTTCCCATACGATGATGATAGATGGAAACTTGTTGTTCTCGCTGCTGGCACCAATCATGTTCCACATCCATTCCGGCGCAGCGTATGTAGCCGGTCCGGGAGTATATAAAAACATCCAGATTGGATGTCCGGAAGTGGCAGCAATGCCTACCATACGCAAATCAATCAATCAATAAAAAAAATAAGATACTTAATTAGCACAGGGTGTATAAGCAAAATTAATAAAATAGTGACGTTAGTCGATTTAGTTATTTGAAGAATTTAAAATTTATTAGAGAATATGTTAATTGTTGTTAAGTATTATGACATTATTTTATATACTGGTCTATTGATTTCTTAAATATTTTCAAATATCTACCAAAAAATAATATGCAGACCGATATTACTGAGAGCAATAATATAAAATTAACTTTTGAATGGACTAATTGTAATATTTGTAGGATATATAATATTTTATTCAAATACGTCAGACATGCTTGGGTTTAAATAAAAAAGAAAACATGAAATAATATGTAAGAGTTTGAGGATGTTTTTAAATGTGCTTTATCTCGCATTACATTTTGTTACTTTCAATATGAAACACCCCATATAATTCTTAGTCTATTCTTGCTTAAGTTCAAACTAAGAAAAGAACGCCGATTAACACTAAGGAGTCAGGATCAGACTTAGCAGTCAAAATGTTGTAAAGACAAGAAACATAATATGTAGAATTTAAAATATAAAAGCATTGTTGAGATTTATGCTAGTTACACCTTTAAAATTGATAAAAGATACACGGTAAAATGTTTACCTGATCTAGGACATTCGGCTCTGCTTTCGAATTCAGTTCTGCTTAATTTGCAAATTTCAATACCAGTACCAGGAAACTTTTCTGGATCCGGTTTGGGTTGAAGAGAGAACTTCCGAGAACTCCATTCTAACCAAGATTTAATGTGAGATCTGGTCCATTCGAGGGGATCTGGAATAAAAAAGAAATAATACATTTTTTAAAATTAGTTCATAAAATTTTACACAAGTATGCTTTCTGTTTCAAAATGGCTTCACTAACTTTGGAAATATATTTGTAGCAAATTTTAAAAAAGTAAAAATTAATCTGAAATAGTCTTGAAAATTGTGAGAACGTTTTTTGTAGAAAGAACACTCAGTATACGATGTGTCCTATGAACGGATTATGAGATGAACTTTCGACTTTAGTATAAAAAATTAGTTTCTAATAATTTTGATTGTCATTAAACTAGAAGAACCGAAATCCGTAACTAATAGCCCAGGCGTTGTAGCTAATTTTGTCTATAAATTTCAAACATGTTTCAATGGATTGGAAGAAATGGTCCCACTAAATGGCCTCATTTCAAAATTGCATAAAAACATGTGTCAATCAAAACAGGCAACACGTCGAACACCTATTATAAATTTTTCTAATGAATTATTTGAGGGAACCTCTTTTTTTTTAAGTTTATTCTTGAATTTGACACTTATTTATTTATAACGGGAAAATGGTTGCAATTAGCCATAGGGAAGTACCTACAAAAAATGTTCGTTTTTCATTTCTACATCACATCGTTGAAAAATATACAGGGTGTTCCATTTGAAAAAATTGAGATTCAATTTAAAAAGTTCTTAGTTGAAAAATAATTTTTGCCACCCTGTACAGTTTTAGGAAATGAAAATACAATTCAAAAACATGAATTAGATGTCTCGTAACTGGTATTCACATAAGGTTTTCTTAAAACCCATAGTTGTGACTGTGGTGATTTTTTAATATTCATCTGCAGATTGCATTATTTCAACAAAGAAATTAATTACATCCAAGTGATTGGGAGGATATTCAATGCTAATATAGGAATGAATGAGCCTAGAAAGAGGCTCCAAAAAATGTACTGATATACATAGCATTCCATTTAAAAAGGAGGCACTTGGTCTTGTAATTTCGTCTTGGCTCGCCCTGTATGTTCGAAAAGAATTTCCAGTTATAGCCTTTTTTATCTAGTTTACTTGCAATTTTTTTTAAATTTCTAGCTATCGTAGAACTCGAGGTCCGACGTACTATTGCCCCACCCTGTATATTGATGATTTGTTTCTATATGTATTATATTAATACAATTATATGCATAAGAAAGGTGAGACTTCCAGCTTTAAAATGATACCTTAGTTTTTTAATTTGTGTTAATTTTGTTTGTCTAAGCAAAGGGTTTTTCGCGCGCCAAGTACTGCAAAATGGGCGTTCAGGCGCAGGCAACATTGCACCGCGCTTCTTCCAATATCTCTACTTCACAAATTTTTTATGGAAAATTCTTTGTGAAAATGCATGCTCTTTATTTCTTTATTTTCTTCTACGTCGACTTATTTTCGAAATTTTGGGAAAATAACGAAAAACAAAGTTCTTGATTTTTTTTAATGTTACCGGTCTGGAAATCATGCAAACTTAACGTGATGTTATTACTTACCATCCAAAGAAACTCATTAAGTATTATCATTCCGGGGTAAAGAATATAATTTCCACTCACCAACACGGTTTTATGGAGAAACGTTCTACAGTAACAAACTTAGCTTGTTTAACTCAGTTCGTGTCCGAGTCACTGGACAACAGAGGTCAAGTAGATGTGGTGTACACTGATTTTTCAAAAGCCTTTGACCGTATAGACCACAATTTATTAATTGAAAAATTAAATTATATAGGTTTTAGTAATTTAATGTTACAGTTTCTTATATCATATTTAGATAACCGGTTACAATATGTTCAGTATAATGGTTTTAAGTCAAATACTTACCTAGCAACATCGGGGGTACCCCAAGGTTCAAACTTGGGGCCACTTTTGTTTATTATATTTATAAATGATTTATGTGATATGTTAGATTGCGAAAAACTTTTATTTGCGGATGATTTAAAAATATTTAGTGAAATTGACAACATCGAGGACTGCCTAACTTTACAACAGCAAATACGCAAAATTGAATTATGGTGTACTTCCAAAAAATTAGATATGAACGTATCAAAATGCAAGGTAGTAAAGTACACGCGTAAAATCAGTTTTATAGAGTTCTTGTATACCTTCAATGACACGGAATTATCAAGAGCTCAATCAACTAAGGACTTGGGTGTACTATTCGACTCTAAACTGGACTTTACACAACATATAAACTCATCTACAAATTCGGCACTAAAATTACTAGGCTTTATAATAAGAAATTGTAAACAATTCTCTAATGTAGATGCACTTAAACCGTTGTATTTCTCAATGGTAAGATCAAAACTTGAGTATGGTGTGATAATTTGGAACCCAATTTATAACGTTCACTCACAAACAGTAGAGAATATTCAACGAAAATTTATGAAGTACTCAGTTTTTAGAATTGATAGAAACTATCCAGAGCAAGGATATCCAAATACCCTATTACTGTCAAGATTAAACATGAAATCATTAGAAAATAGAAGAATACTAATTACATTAGTATTTTTATATAAACTACTTAACCATTTAATCGACTGTCCAACACTATTATCAAAAATTAATTTCAAAATCCCGAGATTAGGAGCACGTCAAGACATTCTATTTTACTGTCCCAATAGCCGTACAAACATGCTCAAAAAGTCTCCCATCTACTCTATGATGGAACTATATAACAAGCTTAACAGTCAATGTGATATATTTAGCACACGTTTAAGTCAGTACATCAAGACCATTACAACAGTTTATTGAAATCATCAGTATTAGTTTGAATATATTGTTGTCTTTAATAATAATTTAATTGTTCTTTATAAGTTAAGCTATAATGATGTTATTGTTATTCTTTAGTATGTATTAGTTACTGCATAGGCAGTATCAGCTCCTAGTATAGTTCTCAATATTATCATGTGTGACGGACATTGTCCTGTAATTGGATTATTCTGTTGGGCAATAAATCTATTATTATTATTAAGAAAGAATCATCCGCCTCCGATTTGTTTAGAGGTAAATATCTCTAATAACTGGGCTATTACGCTATTCCGAGATAATCAGTTAAAATCTCTATTTAGGCACCATCTTCAGAGGGCCGTGGCTCCCTTAGGAAGAATTTCCGGGCACATGTTTATAGGAAGTCTTGTTACTATTTTTACGTAGAATCAGCACCTAAAGGGAAATGTGGGTATTTTGGGACGCCCTGTATAATAAAAATACTTTAGCGATCATATGACCAAAAAATTACCTTATGTATCTTTTTATCAGGTCAGCGGCATTTAGAACATAATTTACTACTAATTGCATAATTAAACAACCTCATAGTGAAATTAAAAAATGATTATATAATACATTTTTATTAAGCACATACATATTTATTATACCCCGTGTTTCAGTACAAGATTTCTTCTCACCCATGGTTATAATGAAATCTCAAGCTCTCTCCGTTTCCGAGATTCCTAGTAGTGAGTGACCTATCCGGTAGTAATTCATTCATGTCCGCCAGCCGCATTCCTCGCCCTCTGCATACCTTCAGAATTACTCATAATTATCGGTTTAAACTTTATGGCATATAGATCATTATAAATGAACTTTTCATTGCTTCTTTTTGCATATTTGAACTCTATTTCTTTTTAAGAAACAATGCGAGCTTGATGTATCTTAGGATATAATTTAATTATATAATTTTGGTTTAAGTTAAATGAAATTCCATAATAATTTTGGTCTTGAGTCTAGTACAGTCGTGGTCACAATAAGGGTTCTAACAACCTAGATCAGTTCTTGTAGACAATTTTTCTCTTTAAATCAGGCTTCCTAGACAATAAATCTAGATATTAATGGAAGTTTTGTATTCAGAAAAATATAGTAAATAATTATTTAAGCAAAAGTGTGTTAGTCTGTTATAAGGAATTGTTTTAAAGTCGGTCAAATTGCAAAAAAAAACCGCTGCCTAAGGAATCACTATTTCCACATCCAGATTTTCCTTCCAAGTCTCTTTAAAACTTTTTGACTAATTTTGCACTTTAGGATGCGGAAATAATTGGTAATAGATTTTTAATAATATTTGGGGCAGATGTCATAAAAATTTTAGAGAAGTTGAAAATGAACTTGGCTAACTTTCAAGCCTGACATGATATTTAGAAAATCTGCAAAATGTACAGGGGATATAAATAAAGAAAAGTTTTAGAAATTTTCAAAATTTCATAAAGCTAAAAAATTTAAAAAGTTACACAACTCGGAGTAATTGTAATAGGCTTTACATTAATATTCCACAAAAAAATGGGTGTTCGTAAAAATGCGACAACATGAATCTAGGTATCAAAATTTATCAAATACACAAGTTTTACAAAATCGACTCTGGGCGTCGGTCGGCGTCGAGACGAAAAATGCAGGAATATGAATCTAGGTATCGCAATGTATCAGATACATAAGTTTCACGAAAAACGACGCAAGGCGGCGGTCAGCATCTAGACGTAAAAACATTAAAATTGATAAAATAGTAATAAAAGTTTTACAAAAACGACGCTAGACGTCGGTCGGCGTCCAGACGTAACACTGCAAGAACATGAATCCAGTTATCAAAATTTATCAAATATACTAATTTTATCAAAACGACGCTAGGCGAGGGTCGACGTCGAGACTTAAGATGCAAGAACATAAGTTTAAATATCAAAATTTGTCAAAGACACAAGTTTTATAAAAATTAGGCTAGGCGTCGGTAGGCATCGAAACGTAAGAATGCAAGAACATGAATTTAGATATTAAAATTAATAAAATACATGTTTTACAGAAACGACGTCGGTCGGCGTCGAGACGCAAAGATACAAGAATACGACTCCAGGTGTCAAAATTTATTAAATACACAAGTTTTACAAAATCGACATAGGCGTCGAGAGGAAAAAATGGAAGAATATGAATCTAGGTATCAAAATTTATCAAATTCAATAGTTTTACAAAAACGAGACGTAAAAATACAAGAACATAAATTTAGATATCAAAATTTATCAAATGCACAAGTTATACAAAAACGACGCTGGGCGTCGGTCTGCGTCGAGATGTAAAAAGGCAAGAATATAAATCTAGGTATCAAAATTTTTCAAATACACGAGTTTTACAAAAACGACGGTAGGCGTCGGTCGGCGTCGAGACGTAAAAATGCATAATATAAATTTAGATATAAAAATTGGTCAAATACACAAGTTTTACAAAATCAAGGCTAGGTGTAGGTCGGCGTCGAGAGGAAGAAATGGAAGAATATGAATCTAGGTATCAAAATTTATCAAATACACTAGTTTTACAAAAACGACGCTGGGCGTCGGTCGGCGTGGAGACGTAAAAATGCAAGAACATAAACTAAGATATCAAAATTTATCAAATAGACGAGTTTTACAAAAACGGCACTAGGTATCGGTCAGCGTCAAGACGTAAAAATGCAAGAATATGAATGTAGGTATAAGAATTTATTAAATACACAAGTTTTATCAAAACGATCCTAGGCGTCGGGGCGTTGAGACGTAAAAATTCATCACATATGGTTCTAGGTATCAAAATGTATCAAATTCATAATCAAATTTGGAACTTTCAAAAGGTATGCGATTAACAACTCCGAACGTTTTCGTGTCCAAAAAAACAGCTGAATTTCCAAGCGTTACACAAATCGCTACTGAACCCCCGTATTACCGTTACATCTTCAATTTGTTAAACATTTTTAATGTTAAAAATTAAGGCATTAATTTCCAGCACATACGCCAAAAATGAAGGTTCTGGACTCTTACTAGCTTGCTCTACTGATTTTCCCAATTACACACCCCCCTCCACCCCATCAACAAAAAATACATACGTGTACCAAATTTCAAGTGAATATCTCAATTATATTTTATCAACCCCTTTAATAATGGGGTGGTGGGGGGTTGAAAAATGTTTTTAAAAAATTTGGGGCAATGGCTTCTAGTACATACACCAAATTTCAAGTTTCTGTACCCTTACCAGCTTGCTTTACTTATTTTCCCCTATTTACCCCTATTTAAATCCCAACCCTTCAACGGAATTATCTCAAAATATAATCTAGTTCCAGATGTCATTACAATACTTACGTGTACCAAATTTCAAGTAAATATCTCACTTTATTTTATCAACCCCTTAAACAATGGATTAGGGATGGTTGAAACATATTATAAAAATCTGAGGCCTTGGCTTCTAGCACATCCACCGAATTTCAAGTGTCTGTACTCTTACCAACTTGTTTTACTTATTTTCCCCTATTTACCCCTATTTAACCCCAACCTTCCAACGGAATAATCGCAAGATGCAATCTAGTTCCTGATGTCATTATAATATATACGTATACCAAATTTCAAGTGAATATTTCAATTTTATTTTATCAACCCCTCTAATAATGGAGTGACAGACCGACGTACAGAATTTTTTTTTACTTAAATTTAAAATCTCGACGTTTCATGACATCTAAACCTATTTCAAGAAAAAAAAAATTGAATTTTTTTACGATTACTATACTTCCAATCCACTTCGTGGATGTGCAAGTAAATATGACAATAACTAAACGGTCTTTACGAGATTTGATTTGAGGATGGCACACCAATTTTTATGTGGTACAAAAATTGGTGTACCTATATTTTTTAGACCAAAATACATGATACATGATAAAATTTTTAGCGGGGCTTCTGTCTTTTTGTTTTTCAACAAAAAATGTTTGGAGTTTTTTAATGGGAAATGTGCGGTCAGAAAAATCTGAAAACGATTGAGTTTAAATAGCTCTTTTTTCCTCATACGCCTGATTTTTTGTAAAGATTCGTGCACTCAGTAGCAAAATAATAAAAAAACACATAAAAATAGGTTTTCCAGAGACAACAGGGGAGAAAATGTATAAACAGTAAAGGACTCCGCACAATTCTTATGGAAAATGGCTTCCAGCTATATCGGCTGAAATCGCAGTATATCGTAGATAATTTCTTCCTGATTAAAAGTTCTCATGGGCGCAACGTCAGAAAATGGACAGTTTGCCAGATATATGTAATTTTTTGTTAGCTTCTTCATGGTCTTTTCCAACAGCCATAATAGCAGTATTATCTGCAAACGTTGCAATAGTGTCCTATTCAAGACTAAAAAAATGTCACTGGTGTACAGTAAGTAGAGTACTGGATCTAGTACACTACCTTGAGGTACTTAATTTCTCTTAAATCAGAATCTCTTCCTGGTTTATTCTGAAATACCTGTGTGATAAGTAGGATTTTAAGAGTTCTGAATATGAACGTGGCAGAAACATGTTCAGCTTGTGAAACAGGTCCTTATGTCATACTTTATCAAAAGCTTGGGTCACATCTAGAAAAGACAGTGGTGCAGACTTTCTTTTCTTCTAATGATATCTATGATTTTGTGAACTTGATCAATGGCTGAGTGTCTCTCTCTCTGAAGCAAAACCTATTTCTTCTATTATCAGTTCTTAAGTTTTTTAAGAAGCAATTTCTCCTAGGGCTTAGAAGATGCCAGGCAGTAACTTCCTGGGGAGGTTTGCCCGGTTTGGGTATCATTATGACCTCTGCTACTTTCCACATCATAATAGGTACATACCTCAGTCTGAACGAGGAATTGATGAGATTGGTTAGTTTAACAATAGCTTTCCCTGGAAGTTGTTTCAAAATTTTTCCGGTAACGAGATCAAACCCAGGGACTTCTCGGAATAATATTTGTTTTAATTTGATCAGAAACTTCTTTTGGACAGTATCTTCTTGTTCTGGTTCAGCCCAGTCTTCAAACTCCTCACCATCATTGGGCTGGCAGGTCATCTCTAAATATTTTGCGAATCTATTTGCTTTTTGTATGTTATTTCAGGCCCAACTTCCATTCTCATTTTTGACTGGTGGGTTATGTATACTAGGCCTTTGTAATCGGCGGCTTTACAAAGTGAGTAATCCGTTCCATTGTCGTTGGTTAAATCACTCAAGTATTCACCGAGCAATTCATTTTTAATCGCTAAGTTGCATTATTTAAAGCTGTCTTATCATCTGGTGCTCTGAACTGATGCCATTTTTCATGTATTTTTTTCTGAGATAATGTCTCTGATCTCTTATGGATAATTGTTTCCTTTCATCATCTAGCTGTTTCTCAGTTCTCAATGGAGCTGAGAGATCAATTAGTTCTTCCAGGTTAATTTTGAAGCTTTGCCAATCTGTCTACTCGTTGACTAATTTATGTGGATTTTCTTTCTGAATTATGCTGCCACTCAATGTAAGAATTATAGGGGAATAATCTGAACTCATATCCCATGCCTCCTCAACATGCAAGTAATTTGAGGATATATTTCTAACTATAAAGAAATCTATGAGATCAGGATTTTTGCTCGGATCAGTAGGCCAATATGTTGGCTTTCCAGTTGATAATGTTTGACATCTAAGATGATCGCATGCTACTGAAAGTTCCTTACCTTTTGCTGTTGTCAGTCTAGATCCCCAGTGAGTGTGCTTTGCATTAAAGTCTCCTCCCACAATGAACCTATAACCTTGTCTGTCCAAAAAGTCAACATACTGATCTTTCTTTATAGCATGTCTCGGTGGGCAATATAAAGCTTTTGTTTTAACATTAACAGTTGTGGCCTATATTTCTATTATTTGGTAACCCATTTCTTGATGATGTAATATGGAATCCTTTATTATAACTGCAATTCCGCCTTTTGCTGCATTATCTGGGTGGATGGTGGATACACCTTATATCTTTTAAATTTGATGTGTGACTCTTTGGTAAAATGACACAGACATAATTTTTTTTCTATTTCTAGGACTGCTTGCAACTCTTGTTGGTGCTATAGCAATCCATTGGCTTTCCATTCAAAAATAGCAGTACATATCCATTATTGTAATTCTCCTATGTCGTCTCTTGAATAATAATTCTTTAGAGTGACCACCCTGTATAAATAAATAGGGAAGTTCTGTGTAAATACGTTTATGTAGTATTAACAAAGAAATATTTAAACCATTATCCATCCGTTTAATTTTCTTTCTAAATTTTTCAATTAAAATTTTGTTCAAACGTGGGGAAGAAAACAATTTATAAGAAAGAGTTTCTCTACTCCAAATAAAACTCTTCGCTAACATATCAGAATTTTTAAAATTACATCAATTATACTGGCACACAAAATAAAACTTGCGAGTGAGAGCAACCAGAGTACAAATTCTTATGTTTTTGAGGGACCTGAAAACGAATTTGATCATAGTTATCAAGTCAGCTTTCGTTCTCCTGTAGTTCACTAAAAAGACCCCCGTCTTCTTTCACGAAGGGAACGGACGGTATAGCCGAAAACGGTTTTGCAACTTCTCAGCCGTTCTCTCCCAATGAACAATTTTTTTTTTGTAAAGGTACTCTGAATATCACCATCACCGAATAATAAAAACTTTACTAACGGATATTGTTCACGAAAATTTTTCAATTACCACTTTATACCACTTAAAGAGCTTAAATGGCGCACTCTATAAGGGTTACCATTACCTATCTCTAAGTTTTATAGTAAGAAGTAATAGAAATGTAACTATTACCACCGAAATTATATACATATATTTAAAAATTGTAACTAAAATTGTTTTTATTTCTGACAGCATTCGATTCTTCATAAAAAACTGCACTTTTTAACTTATAGTACATATTTATATTTACATAAAATGTAGTATTAGCTGAGTATATTAAATATTCAACTGTTTTTCAACACTTTTCTTAAAAATATCAATATGGCGTCCACTGACAGGATCGAAAATATGGCATCCATAGTGAAAATACCAAAATGACACTATAAATCTGAAAAGAAACTTCTGGGATTCTTATTGAACTTCCGTGCATCTATATAACCAAGAATGTGAGGTTGAATTTTTCCCCGAACATTTCAGGGGCGGACTTGAACACATTTATTAATACCTAATAAAATTTATCAATTCATTTAATTTATTAAAGCATTTCCACAAAAATATTTAACGTCAGCGGTTCTGCTACAAATGTTACTTTATGGATTGACGAATCATATGACGAGATGAAATATTAGTAATACTCGTTAAAATGGCAGAAAAATCGTCGATCTTTTTCTGAACGCCCGCAAACAGATATTCTGCAATTTCAAATGCTATTAAAATGTGTATTCACTAATAAACTGATGTCCAGGTTTACCTACTTATGGGTATTTACGTATAGTAAAAGCAGTGGTTAGGTGTAATTTTAAAGTGCAGCTTTATTTGTTCTTTGTTATTTATATTTATGTTTTATATTATATTTTATTTTATCTATTTGACATATTTGTGTTGTTTGTTACTCATGTATTATAATTGTTCTTTACTCTTTCTATTCATATTTATATTTATATTTTGTACTTTCTTCTGACTTACCACATATACAAAATGTATCTACCGTTGGTCAATAAATTATTATTATTATTATTTAGATTGCATTAGTTCCTGTTTATTTTAGATATTTATTGTTATTAAGTTTTGTGAATTATTTCATCGTTATACTTGTCTCGATCATTACTTTGGGATAAAAGTAACTTAAATATAATTAAATAACGGTAGAACGAAATCCTGCCCTTAAATTATCATGAAAATTCCATATACCTATTAACTAATATGTATATGGAAAATTCAAACCCTGACCGCTAATTATAAGTTGAATTTTCAACCTATAAAAACTAACAATATTAAAAAATGTATATATTATATGACAGAGCTTATTAATGTTACACTGATTCTAGTTTAGAAATGTGAATAAAAACATTAAAAGGGAGAATAAATTTACAAAAACGTAGAATTTATGTCAACAGTTATCGTTGTTATTGTGTGACCAGGAAGTTTTATGCTCATCAGAGCCAACCCCTATATAGGAGGTGAAGACTGTTAGTTTTAAAGCGGCTTTACATGATAAATTGCATGATAAATCAGAGGCACTTTACACTATTGCAATATTTTGTGAAATCTTTTGGGACTACCAACCAGACGAGAAGAAAAACTTTTATGATTATGTTAATTGTTTATGTATTTACTTTACAATCAGTGAATTACTATGAACAGAAAGAGAGAACCAAGCGACAATATTGATTTCCCAAAAGATTACAGAATAAGTTATGTTTGTTGTTTCAGTTCCTTTAATGTTCGGTTGGCAACCACAATATACCCAAATAAAGTAACTGTATTGCATCTGCAATGCAATCAAATTAGAACACACGCTAATTCAGTGCAATGAAAAATATTGCCATCAGCTGATCGAAATTGCTCAATGTACGCATTCGCGCAATAAAAATTTGCATGCAACGTGCAATATTGCATTAATGTAAAGTGGCTTTTATAAATTTGTGACTGCAACTTCTATAAAAACTCTTTATATAAATTATGGTAACAGTTACTAAAAGTTGTATAAGTCTGTGATGGAAATGTTTCCGTTTCCATTTTATGAAACCTAAGGTTTTAAATCTTTCAGTAATTTTATTTACCCACTATGCAACTTCGCAACTCTTTAGTAATCTTATAAACCACTTTTATAAACTCGCAACCTTAATAAACCACGTATAAAAATAACAGTTACTTTAAGTGAGCAAAATTGTTCATTGGGCTGACTCATGCGTTTCAACATAATTACAGCTAAAATTTTTAATATATAAAATAATGCCATCGAAAAGTTTATCCTTCAAGCTTTAATTTGAAATTTTTATTTTTTACGTTAAATTTTGAACATTTTACAGCATTTTTTAATTTATAATTACTGAAAAATTGAGAAATTGCAAAATTAAAAATAGTTAAATACCGTCTCATTTAATGCTGTCAAATGTAAAAGATGTTTACTTCATGTCATTTCATAAATATATACTAATTAATCCTACGTTTAAAATGTATTTGTTGGTTTTCTATAAACGCTTGTTTGAATTGCACTATTTACATATTTACTCTACTAATTTAAACATCTGAAAAATTTGGCCATTTAGGCATAATTAATATCTAGTAATGCTATGTTTATTTAGACTGTAGATGCTGTTTTCTAAAAAATGGCGGAGGATCCGGTGATTTTATTAAAATCTACTATACATTTCTTTACTATATTTTCTGGCTATCCTTGTGCACTTTGTGGTCGCGATGCTATAGCCTATTACCGTAACAGATGATACCCATTATATTAGTGAGAACTGCATCCAAATCGGACCAGTACTTTTGAAATTATGAAGCCACACTATACAGTAGGGTGGTGCATCGCCATATGGAAAATCAACAATTTAAGAAATTGAAAATGCCTCATCGCAGGAAACATGTGCCTACTTAAAACAATATTTTTGGTATTTAAAAAAAAATTCAATATCATCTTCCACTCCCCCAGCACCCCGAAATATTTCAACATTAAACTTTTTAGAAATTGAGAACGCCTGACAGCTGGAAGTATATGTCTATTTAAAACAAAAATTTTGATGTTTTTCTTAATTTTTTCCGATATAATCTTCCACTCCCCCAGCACCCCTAAATATCTTAATATTATTATTTTTAGAAATGGAGAACTCCGGACAGCTAGAAATATGTATTCCTAGTTGTCAGCTGCGTTCTAGTATTTAAGAAAATGTTTTGGTATTTTTCTTGACATCAATAAATCATGCCACCCCCCACCCGGCAACCCTACATATTGAAATATTAACGGTGATTATTTCCATGATTTCTTGATGGAATTAAAATCTCACAAATCAACGCAAACAAATTTATTCGATATGAAAAAACTGTAAAAAACTATCAAGATCAAAATATATCAAGATTTTATTATAAAACTATATCAACTAAAAACAAGTAAATACAATAATTGTTTACATTAGACCATGCAGACAGTATATTATTATTCAACATTGAAATCCTTTTTAGTCTCAAATTGTGGCATAATTGCTCTCGAATCCAGTTTGCTTCTGATCATACCATCTCTTCTGCTACTATCACAAACTGCAAGAGAAGCTTCAGAAACAAGCTTTACGGCCCTTTCCACCACCTGTGTGTGACATGGAATTTTTTTGTGTGTAAGAAATTATAGAGGATTCTGGTTCGTGTACAATTTCCTTTAATTGATCTTCCGATAGGTCAGTGGTAACTGGAGGTTCATAATAATCAATATTTTGCTAATCTAGCAATTCAATGCAATCTGTGACAGAAAAGTTAAACTTTGGGACTACAAACTCTCTAATACCGTTATTCATTTTATTGTTTCGAACCTTTATTATTTTGCGATAGGCCAGTTCCCTTATAGGCTTGCAATCATCCCATAGCATACAAAGCAATAGATTTTCCGGATGTACAAAGTATCCCTTTCTTTGAATTACATCATGGACTATTGTTTTTAGTTCGTTTGATTCGCCTAACTGGATGGTATTAAAGATATGTTGTGCTCCATAATGTCAAACCACATTGGGGCATATACTTTCATTATAAATATTGCCAGCGTTACTAAATTCGCTGATGGATTGATACTAGCTACATACAAGCGGAAAACTCGGTTAGCTGTAGTTAGCCTTCGAGAATGATTCAATTTACAAGGATCGCGCTTGGAGAGACTTTCGGAGCAGGTACCAGTTATTATTACTTGGCATATATCGTACATATACTTCTGGTCTGTGCTTAAATCACGACTAGGAATATCAGAGAATGAAGAATTGATTGTGTTGAATTTAACCACAGGAAGTTTGTCGCATTGTTGAAGAGCTTTCCCAATTGGTCCAGACAGATTTCGAGGACCAATAATTGTCTGTCTATTCAAGTGACTCATTAAATGTCGCAATGGCAGTTCATTACCATGGAGCTGGCAAATGAACCGTTGCAACGGTTTATTAAGATGTTTCTCCAGTAATGTAACAATCCCTCCTTTATGCCCAGTGTTAGTGTTAGTTCCATCACAACCGATCACTTGCAAAGTATTTATAGAGAAAGAGGACTTTTCAAAAAAATCGGCTGTGCTGTGCAAAATATTTAAGGCCTTTCCGGAAATGAGTGAAACGTGGCCAATATATTTAGAACCAGGTTCTTCAACAAGAATTATATGTTCCTCGACAATTGATTTTTTCCTATTATCGCATATAGCCAACGTTTTATCCTTGTGCCAGTCAAAAAAAGCCCAAGTAGTGGTTCATCTCCTAACTGTTGAAGCGCTTGCCGCTTTTGGTCGCATGCTCTTCTAACTTTGTAATGGTCAATAACGTTTTGCTTATCCTTCTTTTTTAATTATGCCGTAATCATGCAACACAGCCGATGCTATAGCTGCACCTGCTCTATCCGACACGCTATACCGATCAAGAGTTCTTGCTAGTACTGGCAGACTACTAATATTTCGTTTGAACTGATTTTGGGTCTATGTGCTAGGTTGGACAGAATCAAAGTTTACTTTTACAGGGGATGCTTCAACTTCACTTTAAAAATAATCTTCCGTACTATCAACTAGAGCAGATGCTGAACTCTTTATAACACATGAAGTTGTTGCTGCAGTTAGTCTAGCATTCCTGGCGTCTCTCTTTCTTTGCCGTCGTAATTCTGGAAGATCAACTACGCCAATAGCCACTTTTCTGCATGTTCGTTGATCTTCAAGAAAGGATTGTTCTTTTAAAGGTACCTATAATATAAGGAAAAAATAATATGACTTTAATATTACACAGATACAATTTACTACAAAGACAAATTTCCAAACTTAGGTACCAGTAACAACAATAGCAATTTTAAACTTATTTGTTACAGATATAATATAAGTACGACAAACTTTAAACACGATTTGAATAATTTTTTTAATTTGGTAACTATTATGGCGAAAATGTTTTACAATAATTATAAGAATATATAAAATAAATACCTTGAATTGTTTTTCGCAAGCACACGAACGAAAATCCTTACATTTTCAAGCTGCAATGTCAAATAAACGTTTGCTATCTGCCGCAAGAGCTTCTAGTTTTAATTTGTAAGATGTAACATCTTTCCTTCCTTTGTAAGGTTTAAGCAGAATCTGAAACTTTATGTTGAACTTTCTATTAAGTTCTACTATTCGTTGGCGACTCACTGTTGGAATAGACGCATTTTGCCAGATTGCTTCTACTTTCTGAGCAACGATTTCTGATGTCTCATCTATTAAACAGTTGCTGTCTACAGATCTTTTTTCTAGATCTTGTCGAGTTCACAAAAAATATTTCATGACGCACTCAAATGTTGGCAACACAACATCACTTAGTTCTTTCGGTATTCCGAAAATAGGACAACAGAGAGAGCTTCTTGTCTTCACATACATTTTTAAACCACAGTAGAAGTATAACTCTCAAATACGACACAATATCAATAATGGGTGGTCGACTGGTCGATACCTGTCAGCAAACTGAAATAATTATCGACTGTTACTAAAGTCAACAGTAGTTGAAGTGGCGTATGCGCAATAATCGCAATTGCGCAGTTGTGCAGTCAACGAACATAAGACATTAATTTTATTACGCTATTATATTGTATGGCACAATTATAGACATTTAAATATTTTCGTATTATAAATAGGTGAAAAAAAATAGGCATTTTTTTTGAAATTCAAAATGCGTGACTACAAAAAATATATAACTTATAAATACAAAAATTGACGCTTAAAAAACTAGATATATTTAACCATTTTCCATGGCCCTAGGGCATTAGAAGGTAATTGGGTAATTAGTGGAGTGGGGGAGTGGAAGATCAACATTTACAAAAAAAATATGCCAAAAATTCTTATTTTACTATGGTTGTGATCTGGCGATCTATGTATTTTTGGGCACTGAAGCCGTATTTTCAATTTAAAATATTTTCTACCTCGTAGATTTCGAGTAAATCCCAGTTTTTATTGCAAAAATAAGGGTTTGACAGTAAAAACCGGGATTTACTCGAAATCTACGCGATAGAAAATTTTTTAAATTGAAAATTCGGTTTCAGCACCCAAAAATACGTAAGGAATCATGGTCTAGATTGCCAAATCACAACCCTTTTTTTTGTAAACCTGTGTTATTACTATCCCTTGTTTTCTCGCGATACATATAATACTATAAATGAATTAGTATAATTAATACGTGAAAGTTTTGCTGAAAATTGACCAGATTGCGATATCTCATCTCTTTGCAAAAACCGTCCGTACATTTTCAGTAACATTGGCGCACAGTAAAATCACGATTGATTTCGGATATTCAAAATTCTTGTTAAAATATGAGTTTTGGGAATATAACAACACGGTAATAATTAGTTATAATGAAGATATGTTTCATAATCTTTTACATAATTTTAAATATTTCTGCTTTAAAACAGAGATTTCTGTAAACATATCAGTATTCAAAAGTCGTCGAAGGCACTACTTTAAAAAAGTAAATACCCTTCTGTGATACGCTGAACTTCAAATAATGTAGTATACATATCAAAGGCACTGGATGGCATCAGCCGACTTGGCGAAACTTAGAAAACCTTATCGTAATCACGACTGTACTATCTAAACCTTTTTGTGATTACGACTGTACTACGTACTAATTACTTTAATTTCTCGGTTGCACATATAGAAGTTTAACTTGTTTGTATATGTGTCTATTTCGTTTTCAAATTGAAAATGTTGATCTGCCTATTCATTTAATTATTTAAATATTACGAATGACAGTGTTAGTGCTGTTCATTAGTTACAAATACAACAATAGTTGCTATATAATAATAATAATAATAATAAACACCACAGGTAATACAACCCCCTTTATCCCTGAAAGCTCTGAAAGAGCCTTGTGCGGGAGAGGGCTACACATTTAGAGACAAGGGACACACATCCAATATCCGAGTATACTAGGATTAATTTCTTTCGGAAAAAATCCCAGTGCCACGACCGGGAATCGAACCCAGAACTCCTGGCTGAGAGTCAAGCGCGCTTACCACTCATCCAAACAGTCATATAATATACCCCAAAAAATACATAACTGTGCAGCTACGGATACAAGTTTCGGAATTATTGCTCCTCATCAGCCTAACGTAGCGTGAAGAATATTTTTATTGCAAAAGAACAAAACTATCCGAAGGTTGGAAAATACTACGCAGTGCTCAATTCGTACCTTTATGCACTCATGTGCCACATTCAGGGCATCAATGAATACATTTTATGATCATTTATTGCACAGTTTAATTTTTCTTAAATTGTCATTAGATAGTGACATATACGCAAGATAAGATATCTGGGAACTTTTGCTCATAAAATGCACCATTTAATGAAGATTTGCCGCCAAATAAGTTTAATTGTTAAAATTAATAGTTCAAAAAAACGTGAAATAGAAACTTAATATACAATTTACACATTTTATTTAACCTTCTTGTTATTTGCTTTTCATTTTTTTTTATTAAGATTCATAAGCTTCAATTATAGTGTTGAAAATACATATAAGTTTTTTTTTTGCGACTCTACCTGTTTGCCTTTTGATGCGCCGAAGCACGCCGCAGACTATGTCGGTTATTATAACACTATAAGAGCCTGAGGCATTAAAGATTTTGTAGGAGGCAGCCTCTTGCAAGGGAAAAAAGTATATAGTTTGCCGACGTCAGTTTAAGGCAAATATAGTAATATTTCCAAGAATTCAGTAATCATAATAGTAATATAATTTTTTTTTTAAATTAAGTTATTTTCTAACAATTCATGAAATAGGTGCTCTGATTTTCATGTGTAATATAACAGTTTTAAAGGTCTTTAGCTATGCAGCAGATACTAATAGGAGCCAATATGTCCATGTTTAATTCCACTATTCATGAGTGAACCGAATTAATATTAAGAAGAATTATAGTTACGTGATGACTTTAGATCCGTTAAAATATTTAGTTGCAAACTGATATTAGACCAATACTGATCAATCAAAATTTCAGCCAATTAATTTCTACCACATGATGATGATTATTTGAAATACTATATTTTATCATGTACGTTAAAAGCATACTTGTTTTATTTAAGAAAACTGGTTTAAAATGTTATGTTATGTATTACAGTAACTTTATATGTGGCGCATCCGGCATTTCCTAGACTATTCAGTTTTAAGTTATAGTTGGATCTGTACTCACGACTTGACTACTTGACGACCGTTAACAGTCAAAGAACAGTCTTAACCTAGTACTAAATGAATATCTTAGAATCTCTTTTACACATTCCATATTAACTAAATGGGAAAACCATAATTTGATTAGGTATGTATTTATTGCTAATTCTTCATTCTTAAATGACAGGCTGGCTGAAAATTATCAATGTAATATTTGTTTATGCAAGTGGCAATGCAGAAGGGAAATGATCTTTTAAACATTTCCGTTCTCTAAAATAGTTTATACGCAAATGTTTCTAATGTGAAAATCAATATCAATTTCTCTATAATTGGATATTTGTGTGTCGTCTCCGTTTTGAAATGGTTTGGCAAGTGTTATTTATAGATTTTGCGCCAAGTATCCTAACTCAAAAAATGGTCAAATATGTTATTGACTTTGTAGAGTAGAATAGAATAGAATAGAATAGAATAGAATAGAATAGCATAGGATAGGATAGGATAGGATAGGATAGGACAGGACAGGACAGGACAGGACAGGACAGGACAGGACAGGACAGGACAGGACAGGACAGGACAGGACAGGACAGGACAGGACAGGACAGGACAGGACAGGACAGGACAGGACAGGACAGGACAGGACAGGACAGGACAGGACAGGACAGGACAGGACAGGACAGGACAGGACAGGACAGGACAGGACAGGACAGGACAGGACAGGACAGGACAGGACAGGACAGGACAGGACAGGACAGGACAGGACAGGACAGCACAGCACAGAACAGAACAGAACAGAACAGAACAGAACAGAACAGAACAGAACAGAACAGAACAGAACAGAACAGAACAGAACAGAACAGAACAGAACAGAACAGAACAGAACAGAACAGAACAGAACAGAACAGAACAGAACAGAACAGAACAGAACAGAACAGAACAGAACAGAACAGAACAGAACAGAACAGAACAGAACAGAACAGAACAGAACAGAACAGAACAGAACAGAACAGAACAGAACAGAACAGAACAGAACAGAACAGAACAGAACAGAACAGAACAGAACAGAACAGAACAGAACAGAACAGAACAGAACAGAACAGAACAGAACAGAACAGAACAGAACAGAACAGAACAGAACAGAATAGAATAGAAGAGAATAGAATAACCATTTATTAATCCAATCGATCATTATAATGATATAGGACAATAAGTCAAACAAATGATTACAATTAAATAGTAGTTCTACATTTAAACAGAAAAAATAGAAAATATTAAAATATACTCACATATAACAATAAAATATCAATTAAAATTTAAATATTCATTTACGGAGTAAAAGGCATGATTCACTAGAAATGATTTTGTGGCTGGTATGAACTTTTTTATATTATTAATGTTTCTTAAGTTTACATTTAACTTATTGTATAAAGTTGAGCCCATGTAATAGGGATACGATTTGAACATATCTAACTTATGGGCAGGATATTGCAAATTAAAGCCATGTCGTGTATTATATTCATGGTGATAATTTTGAAAGGTAAATTCATTTGAATTCTTTTTTACCGTTGTTAATATTTCTAATATATATAGGCGTGGTAATGTTAAAATTTTCTCATTAATAAATGTCTGTCTACAAGATGCTCTGTAGCTTAACCCAAATATATAACGCATGGTTCTTTTTGCAATATAAGCACACGGTTTGCTAAATTAGAAAACCTTTCTACGTACCAAAGGGCAAATGGGGATCTCCTACACGAAAGAAGTTATAACGGCTATTGCAAACCGTTGCAGATGACAAATTTTTAATAAAATGTCAAATATCTCTGAAACTGCTGGATTTAGGTATAGAATGTGTGACCTGTTTGGACTCAGAATCTTATGGCCATTTCGAAAAATTAAAAATATATTGGGTGTTCCATTTAAAATAAGCAAGTTGGTATCGACTTTTGGCACACTCTGTATTAGCTGGAGGACTGGAAATATTTTAGGTATAACGGACTTAATTCTGCACACCAAGTTTTAAGTTTGTAATTCAAGTGAAAGTTGAAAACTTCTAGCGAACGGCCTACGTGAATCTTCCTGTATATATATTTTCTTAATATCGTTACTTTTAATCTCTATGAAGTGGTTCCTTTTACCAAAGATACATGGGAGCTTATAGGGTGGGATATGCAAAAAAAATTTCAAGAAAGCCGCAGTGACTCACTATTCCAAACTCCTCTCCGAGTATTTAAAAAAAAAATATTCGATATCTCACAAACTGAGCCATCGAGCGGATTTTGTCCATTCTGTCATACTGTGCCACGCAGGAGCCGAGTCCGGAATATAGACGAGTACTGTGATTACACCTATTGAACGTGTATCGTATAATATTTTATTTCATAATGCCTTTATATTTCTTTTTAAAATAAATAAAGAGTTATAAATATTGAGATTTAAAAAATATTGTTACGCATTACCACCCACTAAGGCCTGACGAGTGAAATTAGGTGCCAATGGTTAGGCAACCAGCAATACACATCATCACCTCTTCTAGAAGCTTGTAGTTGCTCTAGAGTTCTATATTGTTCTGGACTTGGAAATCTCTGGATGGATGTAGAGGCAATTTTGGGATATATAAGGCGAAATCGACGGCGGACGAGGAGAAGTTTTATAAAAGTGAAGAAGTTGAAAAGTGAAAAGTGAGGTTAAATAAGAAGTAAACAAAGTGTAAAGGTTATTTTGGTTAATTAAGAAGTATTGTACTTATATCAATAAATTATTAAATAAAGTGTTAGTGGTTTACCCCTTGTTAAAATTATTTAGAACCCACGGATTCATACAGGGTGTTTCCTAAGAGGCGGAAACACGTAACAATATTAGTTCGTAATCTAACAATCGCATCACCTTAACGATGTTATAGCTATTGTTTCTACAGCTAATTATAATTGTCTTTAGCCTGTCACTGTAAAATAAATAAAACCATAACCAAACCAAACTTTTCATGTATTAAATAATTGCTAACACTGTGTTTAAATATTTGATTTCTTATATTTTTAAGTCAAAAGTCAAAAGTCAAACCTAAAAAATAATTGCTTACTAATGACAATAATATGAGTGTTACTAGGTAACACATTACAGTATCTGATACCGTGATGTGTTACATTACGGTATCAGATGCTGTAATGTTCGATTTACCGACCGCAAATGAGTCCGAGAAATAGTCATTTACCGGGCAGTACGAAATAAAAATTATTTTAGTCAGTAAAAGTGTATTTTAGTTAATAAAAGTATTGTGAAGTGTTCAGTAAGTTATTCAATAAAGTATGTTAGTATTTATCCCTAGGTATAGTTTTTGAACCCACAGATTTTGAAGGGTGGCTTCCTAAGGGGTGGAAACACGTGATAATACATACGTGTACCAAAGTGAATGTCTAAAACCACTCTAGAGAAAATGTACGCACAAAAAAGTTACAAACCTATTTCAAGAGAAAACAAATCAGTAAAGGTATTTACACAGAACTTCCCTCGGTATTTGTGCATGGCGGTCACTCTAAAAAATTATTAATTACGAAATGACATTGAGAATAATAATCGGAATATAGTTATTGCTATTATTACAAAGAAAACCTGATAACCCTTGGTCAAAAAAATATACAGTGTGCTCATCCAACAGCAAAAGTTCAATACTAAATAACAGGTGCCAAATATGGAAGGCTTGCGCAAATACCTTTAGAAATGTCCATCATGACTGAATTATATCTTGTGATGACCACCCTGTACATTTTTCAATAAAAGTATAATAGGTGCATATGCCAGATATTATTGGCATCTGTCACATTTTCAATCACACATTCACGTAATGGAGTGGAAGTATAGTGGTGGTTAAAAAATTTCGTTTTTTTTTTAATTTTTCAAAAATGTTGGTAAAAAAAATTTCAAAATTTTTTTCTTCTGAAATGCGTTTGGAATGTCATGAAACGTAGAAATTTTAAATTTGAGAGAAAAGGAAAGTTTCCTTCAATTCTATAGTAGTAGTAAAAAAAGTTTACAAATTTAAAAACTATATTTTTAAATACCTTTAGAATGTCGTGAAAAGTGAAAATTTTAAATTTGAGCAAAAAAAGTTTTTCCATCCATTCTAGTGTTAAATTTTTTTCCAAAATGGTAAAACAATGTTGCAATTTTTTTCCGAAATAGTTTTGGAATGTCATGAAACGTGGAAATTTTAAATTTGAGCAAAAATAATTTTTCGTCTATTCTATTTATAGTAGTGATAAATAGATAGTTAAAATTTGTTTGAATAGATTTAAAACGTGGAAATTTTAAATCTGTACAAAGAAAAAAATTTCATCTATTTTAGTGGTAAAATATTTTCAAAAATGATAAATAAATTTTCTAATTTTTTTTAAATAGATTTAGAACTCTATGAAACGTGCAAATTTTAAATTTAAAGAAAGAAAAAAAATTCCCATCTATTTGTGACAAAAAAAAATTTAAAAAAATGTTTTTTTAAATAGATTTAGAATGCCATGAAACGTGGAAATTTTAAATTTGAACAAAGAAAAGAAATTTTTTTTTCAATTTTAGTGGTAAGTAAAATATTTTTCAAAAATGTTGGTGAAAAAAATTTTCAAAATTTTTTTTCTGAAATAAGTTTAGCGTGTCATGAAACGTGGAAATTTTCAATTTGAGCAAAAAACAATTTTTTCATTATTCATTTCGTTTAGACGGTCCACCCTGTATATTTTCCAGTGAAAGTTTAACCATTTTTTCGCTGACAGTAGGATCAACTACCTACCAAATTTGACTGCTCTCCGTCAAGTAGTTTTTTTAGTTAATGCACCAACAGACAGACAGACAGACAGACGGAATTGAAAAACCTATATTTTCGAAATCTACGTGATCTGAAACGTCAGAATCCGAAAAAATCTCGGAGGGTGATTTTTTCTCGAATACAATACTTTCCTTCGGTATGCAAGGGAAGCAAAAAATTAAATTATTTTACGACTTCTATACTTCCATTCCAGTACCTACGTGGATGTGGTAGTAAAATAAAATTCGATATCAATGTTAGGTCTAATTAACTAGGCGACGCTGAAATGATATTTCATATGTACCTATTCTTCAAGGCGGTTCAGTTTTGTCCCAAATTCGTTTTTACTAATTATAAATATACTGCAGTGTGAGAAAATTATCGTTAGCATGTAGATTGCAAATCTTGTGATGAAAAATTCTGAGAAACCCAGACATGCTGCTTTCTAAATTTCAACCATGTTAATATTATGCAATATATTGTCCTTAGTATATTTATAAATTTATCATATGTTTACAATAGTTAATGACTTGAATTGATCCTAGGAATTAGAAGTTCGCATCGTGAATTAAGTATTCATGAAATAAGTATGTATTAAATAATGTATCCGCAGGAGCATACTGAGAAGCCAAAACGAAAGTCACGTGTTGTACAGAACTAAAACTAGGTACTTTAGTTTGCAACGTCACTCTTATTTTTAGTTTTGCCAAATTCTACAGGAAATCAGTTCTTCTACTAACATTCCAGTACGAGTTCCAGTATGAATTAATTATAGAAAATTTTCATACCAATCACCAATTTTTAAATAAAGTGTCGCTACAAGGTGAGACTTAGTTTGGTATTATAATTACGCAAGATTGCTAAATATTACTAAAATTACTTCATTTTCAAACTTTAAAAAATATTTAAACAAATATTCATGATTAAAAAAGTTCAGAAAAATTGGAAAAGAATATTAACACGTACCCATGGAGTTTCTTATGTTCCAAATAACAGAAACGTCAAAGTAATATTTAAAAGCATTCTTTATGTATAAAAGAATTTACTAATAAAATGTTGTAAATGCACGTTGTTTTTCTAAAGACGAATTACTCGAGAACGGCTTGGTTTATTGAAATGCAATAATAGCTTTTTTATTTCTAATAATCTGAAAATTACTTTTTTACAATAATTTTTAGAAATTTGAAAAAAAAGAGTTATGAGGAAAATATTGGCAATCACCCCCTAAAACTACACCTTAAACAAAAGAGAGAGTTTGACTGATACCCTGTAAACCAGTGTTCAGATGGCTTATGAATAAGTTTAAATTATGAATTCGATGTTTTAAGGAAGCCGGAAGATATTGTAAAGAAACTGAAATTTATTATCCCCATTTTAAGGGGTATATCTCCCTTATTATTGTAAATTATAGGTAAATTAGTAGAAAGTCAACGAGTTCAAAACAAGTTTTTCTAATTTAATTTTCAGTAATATAAGTCAAAGGTAAGTGGTAAGAAATAAACGAAGCTGAAACTTCCCGTTTAAGGTGGCCATTCCCTAGAAAGAGACATCCGATAGGGTAATATTTATTATTTTTGGCCATAACTTATTTTTCTTAGTACGTATATTTAAAAAAACTATAAGAGTACCTAAGTAGAACCGTAACAAGACTATTGCTATGAATTTTCACTCAATAATTTTAGTAGTTTGCAAAATAGCTAGATTTAAATTTCAAAATGATGTTATTCTTCCTATTTCGTAGTTTTAAATCTAGCTATTTTGCAAACCACTGAAATTATTGAGTGAAAATTCATAGTATTAGTCTGGTTAAGGTTCTACTTAGGTACTCTTATAGTTTTTTTAAATATACGTACTAAGAAAAAAAAGTTATGGCCAAAAATAATAAATATTTCTCTATGGGATGTCTCTTTCTAGGGAATGGCCACCTTAAAACGTTTTTTATTCTGTTTTAAGAGCGAACACTACCTAAGGTTAGTGGGGAATCATGATTTTAATCATTAACAATAGTTTTTTACAAATTGGGTGATATTATTTAACTGAAAATAAGTGTAAGTTGTACATAAATAAATACTACAGGATTGTTGGACTATTTCTGGCTAAAATTTGATTATTAGGGACATCTCTTCATTTGGAGCTTTAACCCACTCCCCACCTTAGGTAGCGTTCACTCTTAATTCCATGATTATTAGAGAAATTATTACATTTTTTTCTTATAGTGTGCGCAGTTTATATACTGTTCCGTTCATCCCAAAATGGATTTTAAACATTTACTCGAAAATCGTAGCATCTACGAAAACATACCTAAAACCTTCTTTTCGTAAACCTTTCTCATCTCTGATTTTGTCTCATACACTAAATGGATATTTTATATATTTACTGAGATATAATTAAAGAATGGCTTCGCGTACATAAATTACCCCTCTATTTAGGGATTTTTAAGACAAAGCAGCAACCCTATCCTAACAAACTTTTATCATCATATTCTGTATCTAAAGTACCTGAAGTATATGCGTGCACAAAGTTTGCTTACTTGGCGAATTTATTTTTGGGTCAAAATCTGTAACAAATAGACTATACAAAGCATTTTATAGGTATGTATCTTTTATAAAATCAAGAAAATATATTTATAGAATATCAGGTTTCACCAATAAAATAATATAGCAAAAGTATTAAACCATAATTCTCGAATAAAGATGTCAGATATTGAAACATATTCTTTATAGGATTTTGCAAACCGCAGAAAAATAACTGTGAGAATTAAAAGAAAAACTATGTGTAAAAATGTTAATGAAATCTTTACATTCTTTCGATAACCTGAATTCTGGTTATGCTAGCAAATTAAAATCCTAAAATAAATTTGTTTAATTCCTTATTTGAAAATTCTCATTCAACAACTAGCATCCACACAGTCCCCTACGGCCATGCAGATTAACTAGTAAGTATCTACATAATCCCCTACGGTCATGAAGATTCAGTTAAAAATGGGAACAAAGGCCTAAAATGAATGTATTAATCTACCATGTCTTAAACAGTTTTCATTCTAATGGATTACATTTTCATGAAATCTATCATTCTGTTTTTTGGAAATTGAAATTGAAACGTGTTTCGCCCTTATCTGGAGCTCATCAGAAAGGCACAAAGCCACTCATAAAGATGATCCATGCAAAACCAAGACAATTTCTATGAATAAGTATGAAATAATTATATTTGACTTTGACTGATAAAAATAACAAGTCTTCCCCTATCTATTAGCTAACTAGTATTAGAGCCCATATACTCTATGCATGTTTAAAAGTGAATTATTATTTGTTTGCTTATAATTGTATTGAAACATATTCTTTATAGGATTTTGCAAACAACAGAAAAAATAACTATCCATGATAACTAAAAGAAAAACTATGTGTACAAATATTAATGAAATCTTTACATTCTTTCGATAACCTGTGTGGATGCTAGTTGTTAAATGAGAATTTTCGAATAAGAAATTAAACAAATTCATTTTAGGATTTTAATTTGCTAGCATAACCAGAATTCAGGTTATCGAAAGAATGCTAAGATATTTACACACAGTTTTTCTTTTAGTTCTCATAGATAGTTATTTTTCTGCTGTTTGCAAAATCCTGTAAAGACTATGTTTCAATACAATTATAAGCAAACAAATAATAATCTTTCATTTTTAAAAGATGTCAGATATTGAAAATATTCTACAAAATTAACAAAAACATCTTCCCTTGACGCAGGCGACTCAGTGATAATGATATCAGAGGCAATTTGGTATAAAACTTCAACTTCGATATGTTTTCAGTTTATAAAAATCATTTTTAAACGATTATTCTACAGAGTGTTTGGAAGGTCGATGTAAAGCCTTGTAGAAGTGACATGGGAGACATTTAGACCGCAATAAGCGAAACATGCCTTAGTAGAAATGTATGGTTTTTGAAATTCCCGTGTTTTTTAAAAGAATCCAATTTTTCCACATTTTCACTCGAATAACATAACACACCAGTGGAATATTACACCTTGGTTATTTTTATTTTTTTAAATACTGCACAACAAATAACCAAAATGACTAAACAAGTAATGAATCACATTTAATGTTAAAAAATACTTTTTCGTAAAATGGCAACTTACGTTTTCGATGAAATATCGTTAAAAAAATTGAATTGTCTCAGATGTCAAAATACTTTTTTCTACTTCCATCTTTAAAATGGCGTTTATCGTATACGTTTCCATGACGCTAAATAATCCTTTAAACACGCTTTCGACAAACCGTGACTTCGTGCATTTTAGTCACAGGCTGAACTTAGCAACGAGATATTAGTCACGGCTGAGGTTAATTCTAGATATTTTAATGGCAAAAATCAAGTTAGTTTTCCGTAATTCTTGTCATCAATCTGTCAAAATAAATCGACGCGTTGTGACAAGAGACAAGTAATTTTGTTTTACTGTTACCATGTTATTGATACGTTAATAAATGAAATATTAAAATAACTTCCAAATTTTTTATTTAGATATTTGCTGTCGTAGAAAAAGTATAGTATGCAACACGTTTTATAAACTTGTTAGTCACTCATTTTATTAAAGACTCGCTCCGCTACGCGTCGCTCGCGATTAATAAAACTCGTGACTACAATGACGTTTATAAAACTTGTTACATAATATACTATTAAAAACATCTCAACATATTAAAATCTCGATAATGTCAAAAACCTTAATACATTGTTTGGCTTAATGGAGTGTAAATGACCTCCCCTGTCATCTCCTCAAGGTTTTGTATCGACCTTCCAAACACCCTGTATAAATAAATTAACGTATTGTAGTTAAAAATAAGTAAATGTTTACAGAACAATAGACAATTATTATAGTCATCGCAGTACTTTTTAGATAAAATTGATTTAAGTAAATATGTCTTAATATTTTAATACAATGAAATCAAGCTGGCAATTGAGGTGACATAATTTTTTAGTTTTACTAAATTAACTTCCATTTTAAGAATACAGTATCTTACCAGAAGGAACTAGGACCATTGCGTCGTCTACATCTTGATCGGTATCACCACAACCTTTAGTTTCAGTCTTTTTATCACTAACTAAATGGAGTTCAGTTTCCGACGTACTCGCACTAATAGATACAATTCCGGATGTGGACGCCACTGGTGAAAATGCCGGAGAGGAAATTTGCAATTCCGTCGAATCTCCAACAAACGGCAACAATTCGGTAAATTCGCTAAATTCAGAATCGATATTACACTCACTGGTATTTTCATCTTGACTAGGCGATTGTATATACAAATTTTTTTCAGTTCCTGATAGAATAAAATCGAGTGCACTGGATTCCAAAATAGTTTTCGACAGGTTCGATATCTCCTCATCGGAAAACTGTTCCGGTTGTGAGCTCTCCTCGCTAATATTTCTTTGTAGATTTTCCCTAAAGTTTTGTACTTCGCTTGTGAACAGGTGGCTTTGGCAATTAACATCATCTCTGTTTTTGTTATTACACTGTTTGTCCATTCTTCCATTTTTAACCTCTAAAAAGTGAGGTAAATTATAACCTACACTCGGCGCACAAGATGAATAGTTAATGTCGGTTTTGTTATTCACGATTTCACATTTATCACCGGATAATTTTGAGCAAAAAGTGCGTTTAGTCATAGAAGGGTCCGCAGAGTCTGTGCACGTTTCAACACCAGCCTCCTGGTCCTGGGATGAGTCATGCCTGCGTCTCTTCTTCGTGGCATCGCTTGCACTCGATTTGTCACAATCAGAACGGTCTCGATTAACCCGCGCACTTAACAAATGTTTTAAAAGTTCTGAGGTTGTTAATTTACAAAAAACAGATTGTATTTCACTATCATCATCACATTCTGCAGGTTTAATCGCGGTGGTTGTAAAATCCTCGCGGCCGTCGCCTATACTGAGAGCCGTTGATTCACCACTTTTAGCGATCATGGCTAACTGATTCATGAACCAAATTCCGGGAATATTCTAATTTAATATGATCAACGTAGAGAATTTCAATGCAGTTTGTACTTTTTCAAGTTCAGCACTCGGTAAAACCCACCATACATCTTTGGAAACTTTCTAGGTTATACAGGGTGAGTCAGAAAATACAATGAAAATTGGGTAAGTGCAACGTTAGAACACAGCATAATATAAAATTCAAATGTATTGATCCCTTAGTTTACTTATGAATATCTCAAGAACAGAGAAGTGGAAACATTTTTAAAAATTATAATGTTCATGTTTTGTGTATTATAAAATACTCACAGAAAAATAACTTAGTTTAAAACACTATGAAGATTACTTAATTTATACCTAAAAATGGATCCATTTTTAACGAGATTCTCCTCAGATGAAAGTTTAAGTGGTCAGTTTTCGAATATCACTAATTATTTTTATGAAAACTTTTGTAGTAGTATGAAGGAGTACCCTTTTTATAAGTGGGAATTGTTTCAATTTTTTTGTCGAGAACCTTCGTCATTATTTACAAAAATGTACCATCATGTCTGTTCAGTTATCTTTGGAGATAAGTCTATCCCCTACACTAACTTCTAATCAAATAAACAGTTATTTAAAAAAAAATAAAAAAACATCAACGGTTAATTAATTACAGAGTCTGAAATAAATAAAGAAAGAACGAAAGAAAGAAAAAAGCTCACATTATACCCGATTTACGGCACTTTTTATATAATTGTTGTACATTCTGTAGGGTACTCTTCGCAGTATTTCTTGCAAATAATGTTAATTTTAGACATTTTTCGTTTAATTACAAAACAATAAATATATATTTTTTTTGTGTATTTAAATATTTAACAACTTTTTTATTTATTGATCGATTTTGTTGAAAGACAATAGGGTGCTTCCTTTAGCTAACACTAACTTACTGTCCCAATTTCACTACAATCCGACTTTTCTTTCCAAGCTTACAAAAAACGTGACGGACGAACAGACGGGCAGACAGACAGACAGACAGATCAAATAGGCAGATAGACAGACAGGCAGGCGGACAGACGGACGGACGGACATTTTCTCTTCGTTTTATATTTGCGAAGAGTATGATAGTCCAGTCGATAAAGTAAAAAATGCACCAGAAGGTCGCAAAAAATGTTATCTGAGATTTTCCTTCAGTAACTGTTAGTGGGAGGATTAAACATTACAATACCACAAAAATCAGTTTTGAGGGTGCCGCGCAACCCCCCAAAAACCACCCCTTAGGTGAAAAATAGCCTTATTTTACTGATAACTCGTTAACCGTTGAGGATATAAAAAAAATTTCTCACAAAAAAAAAGTTTGACTAATTGTCTAGAAAAGTCCTCTTGTAAATTTTCTTGTATATATCAATGATTTCGAGAAAATCGACATTGACAAAAATTGCAAAATTTGTATTTTTTTGCGCGCGGTCTATAGAAAAAATTGAATTGCTCGAGAACCAAACAAGCTAGGGATATAAAATACTCTCTTGTGTTGTCATTTTTGATGGCTATTGATATTTATTAGTATATAAAAATAACAATATTTCGCCCTTTCTTGTCTTTATTGAATAAAGTATTATTATTATTATTATTATTATTATTATTATTATTATAATATAATATAGTTATCTCTTGATTTGTTGTGCATCTAACTATTCACCGGCCCATAAAAAATAACTAACTTTAATATAAGTTATAAATGCATTGTATTTTAGTTTAAGGTAGTACTTCAATTCAGAAAAGTTAGGAGTAAAAATATTCACATTTACAAATTTACCAGAATATTGAAGTTAGCCAAATAAAATTCAAAAAAGGCTGCATATTCAATTTTTTGTTGATATTTTTATTATACAATTTTTTAGCTATTAAATGATTAAAAACAATAGTTATATGATATTGTCTGTAATTGTTTATTTGTGGCATATTCAGATTTTCTTACTTTTTATTGGGTTTTTTTGCCACTAAAAAATATTTAAAAATTTTAATGAAAAACCACTGCGCCAAACGAATCAGACAGAGGTTGGTTCTTGAATACTTGACTGTTTCGAAAAGTCTCAGACCTAAAAATATATAAACTAGAACAATGTTATAAACTAAAAACTAAAAATGATAGCTATAGGTAGTTAACGTTTCGGAAGAGAATCTACTTCCGTTCTCAAAACTTTTTTCGCCGTCAACCATGACAGTTCTTTGTTTATGTATTTCCATAGTCACGTGAGACATTAAATTATATTTATCTTATTTTTACTTACTTCGTCTCTAAGGATGGGCAACCAACTAGTACAAAAATCTATTGAATAATTCTTAACGCATCTATCCTCGTTTAATAAAATAATCGCAGATTCTTTAAGTTTTCTCTTAGTTCCGTTGCCCCCTTTTTTCAAAATCTTCGCCGAGTCCCATTTAATCCTGTGATTATTATCCTACGCATCCCACAAATTTTGGATTTTTCAAATTCTCCCCGTCTAGCGTAATTTCTATGTTCAACAAGCCTTACGTTGAAAGGTCTAGATGATTCACCTACGTAATGTTTTCCGCACTCACACGGAAGGCTATAACTACAATTTTTTGAATTTTGAACAATATCTAGAGGTTTGGTTTTTGGTAAAACCGATCTTAGCGTGGAGCCCGTTTGAAAAACCATTCGTACGGAAAACCTATTCCCAATTTTTCGTAATTTATCCGATAAAACATGTATATATGGAATTACTGCCATTGATCTAAATACCTCAGGTTGTGTGAGTATATTCTCTCTACTACCAATGTTCAATAACTGACTATCAACAAAACTCTCAGGATATTGATTATTTAATAAGAGAGTTTTTATAAATTGTTTTTCGTTCCTTGATATTACACCATTTGAAGAAATAATTTTGGCTCTGTCATACAAACACTTAACAACACCTTTCTTAACACTAATATGTTGATTTGAATTGAAATTTAAGTATCTGTTTGTGTGTGTTTGTTTTCTATACACACTGGTTTGGCATGTGTTATCTAATGTTTTAATTAAAATATCTAAGAAAGGTAATTCATTATTATTCTCTATTTCTATTGTAAATTTAATTGAAGGTTCTTTTTCGTTAATCTGATTCAAAAAATTTCTTAAACATTCTTTACTATAAGGCCATATAGCAAAAATATCATCTATATATCTCCACCATACAATGGGTTTATAAGCTAGATTATTAATATTACTTTCCTCAAAATTTTCCATGAAAATGTTACTTAATATTGGAGATAATGAAGAACCCATGGCCATCCCAAAGTCTTGTTGATAGAAGTCATTATTTAATTGAAAGTATGTTGAAGTAATTCCATTATGGTTTCAATGCTTAACTTAGTTCTATATATATTGTTATTTTTATATACTAATAAATATTAATAGCCATCAAAAATGGCAACACAAGAGAGTATTTTATATCTCCTTAAAAACCCATGTTGATTTTTCTTTCTAGCTTGTTTGGTTCTCGAGCGATTCAATTTTTTCCATAGGACGCACCCAGAAAATTTCAAATATACGAAAATACACGCACATTAAAAATACAAATTTTGCAATTTTTGTCAATATCGATTTTCTCGAAAACCATGGCATATACAAGAAAATTACAAGAGGACTTTTTTTTAGGCAATTAGTCAAGCTTTCTTTTTTATAATGAGCAACTTTTTTATATGTTCAACGGTCAATGAGTTATCAGTAAAATAAAGCTTTTTTCACCTAATGGGTGGTTTTTTGGGGGGGTTGCGCGGCACCCTCAGAACTGATATTTGTGGTATTGTGATGTTTAATCCCTCCACTAACAGTTACTGAAGGAAAATTTCAGATAACATTTTTTGTTATGAAAATCTTTATAATTATTGGACTATAAATTCACTTCGTAGGTAGGGTGCGACGCACGGTGATATAAAGTGATACTAATGTGGAAAAAATTCTCTTTGGCCGCCAACTTTTATCGTTTTGTAATAATTTTTTTTTTTTGAAATGCTCGTAAGAAATAGTACTTCAAAATGTATCTGCAGTGTTTTGATTTTTTTTATTTAGTTTTTAGTAAAAATGGATTTTTCATAGAAAAATTATACATTTTTAGTAAAATATAGGGTGTTCCTTAATGACGTGCTAATATTTCAGGTTGTGATTGCTTAGGTTATTTTGTGAAGAAAAGTTCATATGAACATATGTCCGTAGCGGCTTTAATTTTTTGCTACAGGGTTGGAATTTCTTTTTTAATCGTTATTTTTTAATATCTCAGAAAGCATTTTAGATATTATTTTCAATTTTGGTATGTGTCAATAGGATATATGACTACATATTTTTGTTATAAAAGTAATTTTATCGCTCCACCAGTGGCGTCCCTGCGAACATGCCCTCTGATATTTTTTATCAAAAAAACTAGTACGCCACTGACATTTTTCCATGTGGATATTTTTCCTGAATAGCCTGGTAAATTCTATATGAAAACGGACTCTTGCGTTCTTCTCGTCAGACGCACAGTTCTTGATTAAAACAATGAAGTTCAAATTAAAACTAATTACACAGGCACATACAAAAAAAGTTGTAGATTCCATGGACCAGGCCAATCATTTTCGGTGTTAGTTTTGCACTACCACTTCACAATTATTTTCGATCCTCAAGAAACAGTTAGAAAATGCAATTAATTTTTGTTGCTGTTTTTTGAGGATAGAAAGAAGTTGTGACGTGGTGGAGCAAAACTGACACCGGATTCGGATTCAGCAAACCAAAGTACATCGGAAACGATTGGTCTGGTCCGTGGAATCGACATTTTTTTTGTGTGTCTGTGGAATTAGCTTCAAGTTGAATTTAATCAAGTTGATTTTAATCAAGAATTGTGCGTCTGGCGAGAAACATGTAAAAAACCGTTTTTATGTAGAATTGGCCAGGCTATTCAGGGAAAATATCCACATGAAAAAAATTGCAGTAGCGTATCACTTTTTTAATAGATAATATCATAGGACATGTTCGCAGAGACGCCACTGGTGGAGCGTAGAGCGATAAAATTACTTTTCAAACTAAAATATGTAGTTCTACATCCTATTAAGACATACCAAGATTAAACATAATATCTAAAGTACTTTCTGATATATTAAAAAACAAGCTAACCGTTATACTCTTTGCTGATTTACTGCACTTTTTATATCATTGTTGCACATTCTATAGGACACTCTTCGCAGTTTTTTTGTAAATCATATTAGTTTTAGAAATTTTTAATTTAATTACAAAACATAAAAAATATGTAAGTACCTAATTTTTTTTTAATTTATTTAAAAAATGTATAACTTTTTTATTTATTAATCGATTTTGTTGGGTTATTCCTCTATCTAACACTAACTTACTGTCCAAATTTCAATACAATCGAACTTTTCGTTCTTAAGTTATCGTGCTTACAAGAAACGTGACGGAGGGACAGGCAGACGGACAGACAGACGGACAGACAGACGGACGGACTGGCATTTTGAAAGTTGTTCAGAATTCGATCACCAACTCAGCGATATGAAAATTTTTTCTCTACGAGCAATATTACCGGTTTTAGAAATGTGCCGATCGAATGCAATATACTCTTCGTTTTGTATTTACGAAGAGTAAAATAACGATTAGAGAAAAAAAATTCAACACTCTGTAGTAAAAAATTGAAGCCGTTGCGAACATATGAACAAATGAACTTTTGTTCGTAAAATAACCTAAGCAATCACACCCTGAAATATTAGCACATCATTAAAGAACATCCCATATTTTAGTAAAAATTTATAATTTATCTATGAAAAATCCATTTTTACTAAATACTAAAACAAAAAATCAATATACTTGCGGGTGCATTTTGAAGCACTATTTCTTACGAGCATTTAAAAAAAATTACTACAAAACGATAAAAATTTGCCGACAGAGAATTTTGTCCATAAGTAGCATTTTCTAGCTCTGTGCGACGTGCAGGAGGCAGGGTGATACTTCGGGCTTCGTAGGCAATTTTATTTGGCAATATTTAATATAATAAACATGACAGATTGTTATTGTTTCCTTTTGCTACTTTGCTGTGTGTTAATGAGTATGTAATGATTGTACTGTTATGATTATCCAAATTCTTATCAGCCTTTGTTTATTAGGATCACTAGGATCATTGTGGAAAAATATTCTGCGAATTTGGTGGTTCTTCTTTAGAAACAATGTTTGAGCAAATTATATTAAAGTTTCTCTAAGGTCCGTCTGAACAAAATTAGAAAATGTGTATTAGTTCACGTTTTAAATAATAATTTTAAAGTTGTTGAATGTACAACAGAAACACGTGTTAACAAATGAGTGAAATTTGGTATGATGAAATTGTATATCAATATAAATTAGCATTAGCAATATAAATTAGCATAGGCATAGTGTACATTTTGAGAATATTACAAGTGATTAATAATGCCCCTTTAGTCAGTATTTTTAAATATTACCGGTATCCTAGTACACATTTATAGAAAAGATTAGCTAAGAAGGACTTGAGTACACCCCTGGACCTGGACATAGTTACTGAATGGTCCCGGTATAGACCGAGCTCCCATGACAAAAAAGGTACCCCATCGCGAACACCTCAAATTTAAAAGGGGAAAATGGTTGCAAACCATGTAAATTTTATGTTACGCCCGTCAGACCCTTAAATATTTGTTAACTGTTATTTCTTTGGAATTTTTGAATTTAATAAAAAAAAAAAGATTTTATGTTTCAAAACACCTACTTGGAATTTTCTCAATTTGTGGTAAATAATGAATCATTTTTAAAAAAATTGATCCCTCTGACAATTTTTGTTAACTAATGCGACAGACTTAATTTTTATAGAGCACCTTTTTTATGAAAGTACACTACATAAGACCTCCTTGATTTTTGTTTTGAAATGAAGTTTAAGATCTCTCCTACCTATTACAACTTGTCTGTTTGAAAAATTTTGTTTAAAAAAAAAACGTTATAGCGGTGCTTAAAAATTAAGTCTGACATAGCAAAAAAGATATTTTCGATTAAAAACGTATTTGAATAAGTATATACAATATTAATTCAGAAAAAATATTTTATATTTTTTTTTAATTAAAAAATGTGATCGCGGCACTTTAAAAATTAAGTCTGTCGCAGTGAAAAACATTTTTTCGCTGACAGACCAATTTTCATGCATAAAAGAGACCTCAAACTTAATTACAGAAAAAAATTAAGGTGGTGTGGTGTTTAGACGCGGCCATTGTAAAACATTATTTAAAAAGAAAAACGTCGTAAGTCTGACACGGTGAAACACACATTTTCTCAGTGACAGAATTTTTTTTTTCCACAGAGGAGATCTTAAACTTCAGTTGTTTTTATTTCTAAGGAGGTATTATGAGATGCCAGTGATTAATCGTGATGCATTGATGCTGCACATTCAAAATTAAGTGTGTCACATTAATTAACAGAAATTGTCAGACAGGCCAGTTGTTATAGATATGAGAGATCTTAAACTTCATTTTAAAACGAAAATCAAGGTGTTATGAAGTGTGCTTCCACAAAAAAAATGCTCTATAAAAAATTAAGTCTGTCACATTAGTTAACAAAAATTGTCAGACAGACCAATTTTTTTCTTATGATTCATTATTTACCACAAATTGAGAAAATTTCAAGCATGTGTTTCAAGCATGTTTTTTGTCCATTTTTCGCCACTTTGATGACAAATTGCTTAAAAACCGCCCGGCAGAAATGTCTGCCACTAAATTACAGTACTGTACAACCCAAAACAAACATTTTGCGCTAGATTTGGTCCGGTAACAAAACAATTTTTCTTTCAATTTCCGGTTACCGCGCACCGCCCGGAAGTTTTGTCTGCCAGCGTAATTGGGGTACCTGTAGTACATACACTAACTACCTATGCGGAAAGGTATCGGTAACCATTTGATTAAAAAAAATGTATCCCCCCCCCCATATTCTCCCACCATACCAAAAATTTCCAGAGAGAAAAAGTTTCGTAGTTATATGCCCTCTTCGATTACCGACACTCGACAGGCAGACGGTAACTTTTCGTCGTCGATTTTGCACGCCATTTCCTAGACTAGATGGACTCATGTTGAGCAAATTCGTTGAAGCCATTTTGGACAAAATCAAAATTGTGTATTTTATCGTAGCAGTAAACTAGCCTTATGTGAATTTTTCGGTAAGAACTATTAAATACAAAAAACGTCAACATTTTTCAAGAACCCGTAGTCACATTTTCAACCTATTGCAATACTTTCGTTCTCAGTATTGCTTAAAAAAAAGCTATTTATAATATTTTAACCCCGAACTTTCATCAATTTACAGACTTTGAGGTATTGAGTTCTTGCCTTAAACTAAAAAATACCGGAATTGAACTATCCACTTCAAATTAGAATGTTAATGGTAAATGTCGATAACCCTAATCATGACAAATATAAATTTGGCAAAGGCGACAGAAAGAACTGTGTTCTGTCACAGGTCCCCTTTAACATCTCCAACAATGCGCACATGATATTGGAGGGCCGATAGCATGGAAAGTCCAAATGACATTTCCATCTTTTTTGAAGATGATATCATGTTAGTTGCAGTAAGTGAAGCTGGGCTCATATGTCTATCAAACGGTTTCCAAATAATAAGGTTGAAGTGTAAATTGCAATACAATTAATAAGTGAGGATAAGATACCTAGTAAATAAGATGATATACTTTGCAATCCTTGTTATCAACGACTGCAACTATAAGATTTGAAGGAGACAGATCGCAAGATTGGCAACTGATTGACTATTTTCTTTATCTCTCTTTACAGCTGTCAGTCATGGACCGTTAAGTAGACAGAATGTAGACATAAACGGAATTGCACTTAAATACTAAACCTAAGACCTGATCCTGATTTCAGATGTGACTCTGGATAGGTTTGTTAAGATTTATGTAGACAGTGCACCTCACCAACAGCTCTCCGAGTAGTATGCTTGCCAAAGCGACTCTCCAGCTTCGTGTTCTCCTGCGTTCTATCATTTGATAGAGAAGAAAATCTAGAACGGATAACGGTTTAGGCGAAATTAGCTGGTAAGGGGCGACGAGGACACTCCCCAAAATGTTAGGTTGGTGTTACTAAGGACATTCCCATTGGAAAAATACTCCAAGTTAATGAAAAAGGAAAACCTTCATAACATATTCGACAAAGAATGTCACAAGGCTTCTCGAACTCGAAAACTGTGACTTAAAATCAGTTACAGGCCTTCTGACAGACCATTGTCCATTGAGATATCATCTTTAAGAATGCGAGAATGCGAAACATATCCGAGATGCAAAATACTAGTTCGCATTAGGATAAAGTACCTACCTAGAAAGGGTTCAACTAACATCTTGCAGTAAAAGAAAATGTTTAATAACTTTTATATTTACCGATCTATTTTTGTAAAAAGAATAGGATCCTCCCTTTAGCTAACACTAAGGTATTGTTCAAATTTAAATAAGAGATCACACTTTTTATTCTAAAGTTATGCTTATAAGAAATGGTCCAAAGAATATAGAGACACACATTTTGAAAATTACTCAAGAATTCCATCACTAACACCATATTAAAAAGTTTTCTTCACGATCGATATTTAGTTTTAAAAAGTACCTTGCAAATACTCTTCTCTTCTGGGAAGAGTGTAATGAAGCTCAGGCTTATCTTTATCAAACCGCCTTTGATTTATTTGTTCTAGGCATTCAGTACACAAAGTACCGTGTGTCGCCAAAAACGAAAAATAGGCAGCACTATTTTATTAGACAATGGTTTATGTCAGCCGTAGATACATACATAGTGACGCAGAGTTAATCCGCCAAACGTTGAGGATCGATTTTTCAGGTTAAAATAAGAGTCTTTTCGTCTATAAAGTTTTTTCAAGCTTCGAGCTAGAGTAATAACATTTCTGAACTGATACCCGTCATATTAGTGAAAACCACATTCACACTGAGAAAAGCCGCAGCAAAAAATTATTTGCTACGCGTTTTTTAACTAGAGTAGCAATAATTTTAATTAGGTTAGAAATATCTGTTCACTATACTAGAATAAATAACTTTACTGAGTGTTTGTATTAGCCCTTAAAAAGTACTTTAGAGTTTTTATTAGTTGCTTTACTAGAGCACTAGAGCGTTTAGCTACCATTAAAAAGAAGACAATATAAAGAAAGATTTAACTGTGGTAAATAAAAACTTTGTTGGAATTACAAAGTTTTTTGTTGAATTACGTCACCACAACATCAATCGGACTGAATCGGTCAACTCCGGATTCAGGGGAGAACACACAGGTTGCCTCTCATTGGCTCTGCCCCGACGTCATTCTACGCTGTGACCTCAACGATACACTTGGTAAATAAGTAAATAATGTCGCGTTTACTTGTGCTTTTATGCGGGTTGAATATTATGTACTATATTTTTATGTGTGATGTGTTTCATTATAATAAAAATCACAGGAGACTTTTGGGCAAGTCGTTTTTTCTTTTTAGTTTCTTAAATCGCAGGGTCGATTCTATCAGTGTGTACGGATTCGGAAAATGTTTGTTTAGGTATGGAAATAGGAGCAAGCGAGAGCAAAGCAACTAGGCTATTCTTGTTTATCATAAAATACATCACCTGCTTTCCCCATCACATGTGCGTGGAGCAGCTCTGTCTGTGGAATTTCAAATTAACTTGATTTAAATTCAGTTTACCATAGGTAATAGATATACCTAGTGATATGTCACCATGACAGAAATGGTTGTTGAATGGGGGAATAAAAGTGTTTCTAAAGAACTTTGACAGTAAGTACTAAAATAATAGATGCGTTGTTTTGACCCACGACCGATGGCAGTAGAATTACCAGAATGACATTCACCAATTTAGTGTTTTCTTTACATTTTATGTATTTTACTTTTAAACATGTCAAAATAAATGTGTTTTTTTTACTCCTAGGGAAAGATTGTTAATTTATTACGTATCAAAATAAATGTCTATTTATTCTTTTTTTAATTTTGTTTTTGTTTTAGGCAAATAATACAATTTAATGTTTTATATGTTTTATGTTTTTTACTTATTTATAAAGAAAATCTGTTAATTTATCATCTATGAAAATAAATGTTTATTTATTTTTAATTGATTTTAGTCTCTTTGGGCCAAATCCTTAACCATTTGTTAGTACAAGGTATACCAATTTTTTGCTTGTAGTTTCATGTTTCGGTAATTTAATATTTATTGTTCCCTCTTATGTAAAAAAAAAATCTTAAAAAATAATGTTTTTCATATAGCCGCAAAGTGATGTATCTATATATCTATGTCATTATGTAACATTTAATTTCAATGCTTATCAAGCGAATATTAAATTACAAATGAAAAATTCGTATACGTGTATATAAAACATTGGTTTGTCACAGAAGTTTGTCGCGTCTAAGAGTTTAAGGTCACCAATAGCAGATTTTTTTTAATTAGATAAGATTGCGCATTTTGTAAAGTTGTATTTTAGTAATAAACATTTCTCCTGAAAACTACATGTGGGGACGCACATGGCCCAAAAATATTTATTTATAAAATTTTCTTGGATTGAAATTGGTTTAAATGGTTTTGTTATAAAGTTCAATTTACATTATAATCACTTAGTATTTTGGTATAATGCCAGTTTTCATAATAATTATATGCAAAAAAAATTATGAACACATGAATTTATTCTGGAGGAAAGAAGCATTTATTGTTGCCATCATACACTATGGTGTATTACTCTAAACGAATTCATATTTTCTTAAATTATATCATTGATAAAAAAATTGCTTGTTATAATGCGATAAACTGGCAATGACAAACTAATTAATAATTGATAAAAAGTAAATAACTTATAAACAACATTATTTTCCTTATAAAACTAAATATATTTCTATCCAAAAAAATTTCATCAACAGAGTATTTTTAGCGCCGTCTATTTTTTAGCAAAAAAAATGTTTATTCCTACAGTAGATATCTTTTTAATAGTATGGCAAAATGACCTTTCTATTCTAATTAAGAAATTCTACTGTTATTGATCTAAAACTTTTTGACGTGACCAAATATGTTTTCTGAGGCAGACTAATTTTTTACTAAATTAAGAATAATAATATATGCCACAATAAAAAAGAAATTTACTAGGGTAGGTAAAAATTTTGCAATGGTAGTGAAACTTTTTGTTGTAAATAATAATCAGTAATACTACTGCAGCCAAGTTCTTGCTCTATCCAATCAGTAACTTTGCTACAGCAAAAAAGAATTAACTACAGTACCAGGAAAATCATAGTGGTAATAAAAAATGTTGCTGCAAGTGAAAAGAACTAATCCTATCATAGCCAGATACTTTGCGGTAGATAATAAATATTTTTGGTACAACAAAAATGAGATCAACTACAATAGCAATAAAGCTATTAAATAGTAGTAAAAATTATTGTCAGAATTAAAAAGAACTGTTGCTACCCTAGCTAGGTAGTTTGCATATTTAGTGATATATTCCACTTTGCTACAATAAAATTACTTTACTATAACAGTAAAGCTTATTTTCGGTGGCTGCAATGAAGAATATCTTATAAAGTAACTTTACTATTGCAGTAACTTCAGCAAAATGAATTTTACTGCCTTTACAAAATTCTTGGCTGGCGCCTATTTAAATAGAGTTTTTTGCTGCTGTAGCTTGATTTTTGGCTGTCACTGCAAAAAACTTCCCTCAGTGCAAATAAACTTGTTCCGTGTTATTATTTTATACGTTTTTATATAGTACTCGACATTCTTATTATGCACTTAAGATTTAATATTATTAAGTTTTTCCTTTCTCGAGATATAAGGGGTTGAAATTAGTAATAGTTGCAAAACCAGTACGCCTGTTTGTGACGTCACTATACGCAATTTTGAACTCGGAGATTTACCGCGATCACGAACAGCCGTTCAGTAGTAAGAAATACGTGGAGTTGAAGGCTGTTTTAGGTGTCTATGGCGTCCTGTTCTAGTACCAAAGTGAATGGGTAAAACCGGAAATCCAGCTTGGCACGGGCGAACGAAATATGGCTTTTCTGTTAAAAATTGCAAAACATTGAATTTTCAAAAATTCATAACTAAGTGAATACCTGGAATAGAAGTCCGTTCTAGGTCTCTATGGAAAGAACAAGATTGGCCCTTCCTTCTCGTACCAAATTCTAGAGGGAAATTCGGCTCTGCAAGAGCGAGAAAATAATGCCCTCTTAGAAGTATTAAAACAAGGAGATTGGCATTTTATCGCCATCGTAAGTGTCACAGTGGAAATCGGAATTTCGGCTAAGTCTATTCGAAAAAGAAAATTTTCTATTTTCTTAAGAATCGAAAATTCGGCCCGACAGAGGCGAAGGCAAATCGTCATTTTTTGACATTTAGTAACATTTCACCAAATCATATATTCCCCTACAATCCCTCGACTGACCGTTCCTAAATTTAGGAGGCCAGAGAGATAGCCGGCTTTTGCAAGTTAATTACTCAAAAACCATTAAAAAGAACGCCTCCGAATTTATCCTAAACAATGTAGAATTAATTCTCGAATCGAATGCGATTTTTTAATTTCTGCCGAAAACACGATTATTAATTCTCTAAGTATTAGTTTGTTTATTTTAATACTAAAAAAATTTAAACTGCGGCTCTGTAGGACCGCCTCGGAATGTAAAACATCTACTTTAATATTTTAATGGCCTATTTTTATAGTCTTTTTTATTTGCAGTAAATATATGGAGAAAATTATATAAGAATAGAAAATATTATCTAAACTTCACCCTATATTGTGGAATTATTTTTTTCTTCTCAATAAAGTCGTTTGTTATTATATAGTTACATACAGATACGAGTACATACAAACAAACCCATAACCCAACTGAGAATCTTCTCTTTGAAGTACTTAAGTTTAGAAAACACTGTGATTAGAAAAAATAATACGAAACAGGACCTAAATAGGAGCTGAAAAGCCTGTAAGAACCGAAACCGTACAAGAACCGAATGTTATTTTAGTTTTATTTAAAACCGGAACCGAAACAGAACTGTTTCTTCAGTATTATTAAAACCGGAACTAAACCGGAACCGTTATTCAGTTTTGCCTAAAACCGGAACCACATTTTGGTCCACGTCCTTGATAAGAGTTCCATTTATCACTTTTCAAGGCAAAAGTCTAAAAAGGACGTCAATATTTAAAAACCTTTTAAATTTTATGTTGGCTACAGGCCGAAAATGTGGTATCAATAGAAACTAGGTATTACACATTAAACTTAATTTATACTCAACACTGAAGGTGATAACAAGCTTATGCAAAATATTCCCAAGCTTTGTTATAATAAACAATGTTTAGTCCAAAAGATTTTATTACTAACGCTTAAACGTTATTTTCATTTAAAAAATAGTTAGATTCAGTTCTATTTCTATTTAATACTCTTAGAAATATTTCCTATTCTCGTTGCAGTTGCATATATTCATGTTTAACTGACTCACCCTATATTTAGTTTGACAATTAACGTACCAACGATCACTAAGACAACGAATAGTTTAGTTTATTTTTGCACAACTTTATTTACTATTAATTTTCCAGGAAACTTTATTTTATGAATGACTGACTCACCAAAATAATATGTTTGGTGGCGACGGTGGCGTCTATAATATAAATAAAAACAAGATTAATACTCAAGGCATCGTGAAATTACAAACATGCCTTTAACACATCTGATTTTGCACTGACTAGTCCTCATGCTTCAATGGAACTGGTTATAAAATTTAGGTATCCTCTTCAAGGAGCTAAAAAAAACAAACGCACACACTCCTGAATTGGAACTTTATTGGACATAAAAATTACGAGGGCGTGTTTAAGTTGTGGGTTTTTGGGTCACCCATTTATTTTTCGTTTTGTAGCAGGTGTGATCAATGGGTTTAGAAGGTGTATCCATATTAATTGACTAAAAGAACATATCACAACCTACTTTGCTAAGTTCACGTGTTTGTTTAATACTACAACTACAGACGTAGGGAAATAAACTCATATTCACTTTTGGTGTATTGTTTGATATCATTAAAAAGGAAAAATATGGAACAAAATAACCTACTTTAGAATTTCAACATTAATTACACAGGTCTCCAAAAACAATGTTCTGCTCCAAGGACTAAACTTATCATGCATTAAGTATTTTTATGTGCTGAAACGGAATTTTCAATTTAAAAAACTTTCTACCGCATAGATTTCGAGTAAATTCCGGTTTTTATTGTCAAAATACGATTTCTTGCCAAGTTTCGACGTAAAATGTGTTTATAAACATGTACATGAGGGGTCCCTACCTCAAAACTTAATAAAAATTACTCTTTCCTATGTACTTTTGGGTGATGATGGATTCGTACCGTTCTCAAAAAAAGGCACGCTACCCTCTAAAGGTCAATAAAGGGCCAAGGACGCAAATACTCAATTTTATTGAAAAAAGAAGTGCGAGGTGTGTTTCCCAACTAAAGTTTGTAGCTCACCACAGAAGTGGTAAAAACTTGATAGGACCCTTACGAACGGTTAAGACCCTTCCAAGGGTTTGCCGCATGCTTGAGTTTACACTAGTTAGGTCTGATTAAGCTAGTATTAAAAAACACTACACCTTAATATTTGACTCTTTTTAGTCCCTTATTGTCCTGTGGAGAGCTGAGTGCCCTTTCTTAACAATTTTTGCCTTTGGAGGGCAAAGTGTTCTTTTTAACGTCGGATTCGTGTTCAACATTAAAAACTACATAAGAAAACACACCTGGCACTTCCTTTTTCAACAAAATTTGTTTTTGCCTTTTTTGCTCTTTATTACCCTTTAGAGGGCAGTGCACCCTTTTTGAGGACGGATTTGTAATCATCGCCCAAAAATACATAGGAGAGAGTAATTTTCATTATATTTTGGGGTAGAGACCCCTCACGTAAATACTTATAAACATATTTTACTTTAAAGTTTGTCAAAAAACCGTATTTTCAAATTAAAACCGAGACGAAATCTACACGATAGAAAGTTTTTCAAATTTTTTCAGAACGCTAAAATATTTAAGGCATGGTAGGTTTAGTCCTTGGAGGGGAACATTTTTTGTAAATCTGTGTTATTGACAGTCGATTACAGTTTGATTTCTGACTTTTGAATTTTGTTCAAACTAAAACCAGAAGTGCACACCCAGAAGTTGTTTTATCCTACATGTACTATGTGTATAAATTGGTCAAATTTTTCCACATGCGACTTTTTCGAAACCTCTTGATTTTCAATGAAAATTTCAAATTTATAAGTTTCCTCTAACCTTTATCTTTATTTCTACTTCCCTCCGCTTACCGAAGTCCTAGATTTCTTTGGATTTTCACACCACGTATAGTACGAAAATCAATTCCATGAGTCTGACTATCTGTCTGTCGGTCTGTCGTCTGTCCATTGGTGCTTTATGTAAAAAACTGTTCGACGGAGTCAAATTTGGTAGGTAGTTGACTCTACTGCCAGCGAGGAAATGAGTCAAGTTTCACTGGAAAATATACAGAGTGGATTGCCTAATGAGAATAGGTAAATAATGAAAAAAATGTGACAAAAAATGGCAATAACATTTGGCATATAGTTAACACAAGTAACAAGAAAGACACCTATCATACTTTTATTGAAAAATATACAGGGTGGTCATCCCAAGAAATAATTCAAATATGGTGGAAAGTAGCTTTTCATATTTGGCACATTTTATTCATTATTTGATTTTTCTGTCGGATGGCCACTCTGCATATTTTTTTAACCAAATGTTATCAGGTTTTCTTTTTCTGTGTAGCAATGTAGTATAATGCAGTTGCAGTATAATTAATGAGGGAAATTCTGTGTAAATAACTTCACCGTTTTTTTTACCTAGTACCTATTTTGAGAGCTAGAAAAATGTCCAGCTTACTATACTTACCCCTGCAGATTTTCACATTTTTATCAATATAGTCTGGGGAAAAAAATTATATTTTCTACACTTATTAAAATTTAACTTTCATGTTAACATATCTTTTTAACAAATATTTAGCGATAACCCGGTAAACATTTTAGACCAATTCATTGTTTCTTTATCCTATTACTTCCACATCCACGTGGTGGAGTGGATATTGGAAGTAGAATAATCGTAAAAAAAATAATAATAACTTTTTCTTGTTGAAATAGGTTTACAATGTCATAAAACGTCGACATTTTAAATTTGAGCAAAAAAAAAATTTTGTCTGTCTGTAACTTGTTTTGTTCGCACGTTTCCTCTGGAGCGGTTTAAGATATTGATTTAAAATTTTGTACACGTATGTATTATAACGAAATCTGAAGCTGGATTGCTTTTTGAACACATCCAGTGAAGGGTTGATATGAATAGGGGTAAATAGGGGAAACTAAGTAAAACAGGCTGGTATAAGAGTACAAAAATTTGGAATTTGGTGTATATACTAGAAGCGAAGACCATAGATTTTTTTTCCATCCCTCACATCACCCCTACTCCAATGTTAAAGGGGTTGATAAAATAAAATTGAGATATTCACTTGAAATTTGGTACACGTATATATTATAACGACATTTGGAACTAGATTATATTTTATGATGATTCTGTTGAAGGATCGGGGGTTAATAGGGGTAAATCAGGGAATATAAGTAAAGCAAGCTGGTAGGAATACAGAAACTTGAGATTTGGTGTATATACTAGGAACCAAGACCTCAGATTTTTTTAAAACCTTTTTCAATCCCCACTCCATTATGAAAACTCCTAATACTTAGAAAATGTTGCAAATAAAAAAGGTGCCTCCATCCTTTATTTTGATTCCTTCTCAATAAAGTTGGTATCTACTTCGAAAGATAAAAATTTCCCTTTCGCCAAGCTTAACCCTGCAAATTCTGACATTTTGTTGACATAGCCCTTAAAAAATAATATTTTCTATACTTATTAAAATTAGACCTTCACATTAACTTATTTTATTAACAAATGCCTAATAATAACCCAGCAAAGATTGGAGATTAATTCACAATCTAAATTCTATACATATGCAACATAGGTGAAAAACTTTGTAAAATGAAGCATTATTTCAACAATCTAGACATGTCGAGTTGGTAGACTTGTTGAAGTTTTTATACAATCGTTGCACATTCCATAGGATATTTTTCCTAGTTTTTGAAACTAACTATATTTTATAAGCACAATTGTTATATTTTTAATTTGAGGCACCTCCCGATGATACTAAGTCGGTTAGCAATTACTGTATTCTTATTTTTACAGGATTTTATCAAAAGATGCACCCATTTTGGTATACATTATTTATCACAATTGTTAATCACTTTTAAAATTATTAATTGATGTTTTTTCATCTAATCTGGTTTACAAGAAACGAGACTGACGGACGCACATTTTGAAATTTATTCAGAATTCAATGACTAATAAAAATATGATAAATTACTATGGGTTTAGAAAAGTACATAACAAAAACCATTCATTTCTGCAGAGAGTGTAATAAAATATGATTAATAATTTGGTCTTAGCTCATGATTCAAGTTTCTTTTTAATAATTTACGTTACCATTATCTTGATACGATGGCAGTTACTATGAGATAGTAATAATTAACCGTTACTTCCGTAGGGTGACTCAGAATGTTATGACCCATTTTTAACTTCTAATAACCCGTCAACTACTTGAGATTACGGATACGATTGCTTTGGTTTTCTTTTATTTTCCTGTGAATTTTATGTGGATGCGTCTATAACTCTATTTTCGGGTTGTACTTGAAAGAAAGCTTATAGTTATAACTTTTATGTCTTTTTACAAAAATGTGCCTTCCGTGATTTGCCAAAAATATGTAATACTGAAGATGCCGATGTTGCTCAGGTGTTAACCAGTATTTAAAAAACGGTTAAAAAATGTATATAAGGAGTTTAGGAAAAACAATTTTATTTCTTTTATAGAATGAATGGAAAAACTTAACCATAACTGAAGAATATGTTATATCAAACTTAAACGCAATGAAGCATTTCGATATCTTACAGTTCAAATTCGCAACAGATATAAGTATATAAGATTTGTTCAAAATGTGCTGATTTCTGTAAAATTATCAATTTGAGACTAATTTTCAAACCGAACATTTTTCGACAGTAAGATATTATTGAATAAACAAATATCAAAATGAAAATAAATTCCATTTTTGACATTACGAATTTTGCGTTTTAGACACAGCTATAAAAATGTTGTAATACTCCCGTATTAAAACAGAGTAAGTCAACATGAAATAATATATAAATTATTTCCTTTTAAATGTTTAAACATTACTAATTTACTTTTAATTACGATTATTAGTAACCCAAGTAATACGGCAAATCAAGGACAAAAGAAGGTAACGTTTAACACGTAAGCTTTAGGATAGATAACCTGGTCTTTTTCTTCTTACCACAGAAAAAAAAATTACACGCCAATATTTATCGTTTATAAATAACGAACATCCAATTTTGGTGGCGCCTAAACACTTTTGAATTCAGTGGAATGACGTGCCTTTGTCTAATTTGTAGTATTTTTAGTATTCTATTTATATTAACGTCCTAGTGGGGTTAGCTATAGCTATTCCACCTCTCAAATAGGATACATGCAAACAACTCCCCAAGAACCATTCACTTCATCTTAAAGGAATCACACTGTACATTTTTTTGTAAGTCTAAATGTAAAAAAATCACCGTTTGTTCCCAATTATTTCTGGCTAATCACACAGTTATAATAATTTTGCAAACTAAAAGTAAAGTTCTTTCAACACCACCACGCGGTGGAGTAAATGGTGCGTATTTGCATTGTGGTATCCCCAATCAGTGCACCTTAAATTCAAGATGGCGGCTCGCGCCTCTCCTCCCCAAAATTAAAAACTTGGATTCATCATTAAGACCCTGACTTAAACAACATATATCAAAATCGTTTCTGCTCCACCTTTTGGAGGTCAAAAATCCCTACTGACTGGATTATATGCCACTTACCTGTCATTCTTATCGCTTGCCTCTTTTGACAGTGAATTTATATTTTTAAGTAATTTCTGTAATGGGGTGTTTGAAACCTGATGGAAATAAATTGCTTTATTATTATTACCTATTACGAATTTAGCACACTGCTTTGAGGAATTTTTGCCGAGCTCATGGCATTACACCAAGCTTTGTTGAAAGCCGTTTTAAGTGTTTCGACCCTTTTGGCGAAGTTGGTACAGTCTTCTTCAATAGATTAGAGTCCAGACCTCAACAAGGTATGTATGTACGTGTCTTTGTATTTTTAGCTATACTGGTAATAAAGGATTATTATTATTATTATTATTAAGGTATCACAGAGACTTCTGCTCTAGGGTATCCCTTAGAATATATGCCGTTCCCAAAAGAGCGAGTGCTCGGTTAACCATGCAAGCAGTTCCTGCAGGCTCTGGTAATCCGGTCATGGACTTCTTAACAGTTCCATGGACCCCTATAATTATCGGCTTGTCTATGATCCTTACACTCTATATTCTACTTGCGTCTTTGGAGGTGTTTGTAGGTACTTGCTCAACTTCTCAGTTTCCTTGAGCATTACATCGGCATCATTCGGGATAGACACATCAATCAGCAATGATATGTGGTTGATGCATGCGAATTTTTCTGTCAGTTATAATCAGCACACCCCACATAAGAGTGACATCATTGGTGTTAGTAACTTTTTAAAGAATATATTCATAATATTTTTGTGGCACAAGTAACTCTTAGTGCTTGCACATGATCCAGTGGAGGTAATTGGCCAGTGTTGTAGACGTCAGTGAACTTCTCTGGTGCCTAATTATGATTATTATTATTTACGGTTTTAATTGATTGATTGTTTTGCCAGCGTAAGGTGAGCATTGCTGCCGATTCCGGGCACCCATGGAGGTTCATTCCAACACCCAGCTTCGCCGTACACGCCCAACGGACGGCCAAATCGCGTGCCGGGACCAAATTTCGGATGTTTTATATACCGCCGGACCGGCTGCATACGCTGGGTTGGACATGGGACATGCTTGCTATCAGCAGCGAGAACCACATGACGCATGAGGTAGAAACATAGGATGGGAAGTGCAGGTGTTTGTGAGATGCTTCTCTTAAGTTTCCATGCTTTTCTGTTTTAGTTTCCATCTGTCATCATCGAATGGTAAGTGTAGGCGTTTGTAAGATGCTTCTTTTTAGTTTCCATGCTTCATTTAAGTTTCCATGTATCATTATCTCCTTATTTATTATTCCTCCAAGTTTTCCAGGTCTGAATCTAGCAGTGTGCACCTCCTTCTGCCCGCTTGCGTTCACTTCGTTTGTCTTTCAAGACATATATGCGTTCGCTCGCAGCAGAGAGCTTTATTTTTATTATTGACCGTTCCACAGGTAAATATCCATTTACGGTGGAAGTGCCCTATCTCGCGATAAAAAAGCTTTTTATGGCGGGTTGGTTATGAGAAAGAGGCCCGTGAGAATGCCTTGCACACCCTGTATATTAGTTTGTTTCTACAGTAACTATTTTCAACTGTCGCTTTCCATCTCCGGGTATTTTCTATTTCCTTACCTATATTTAATACCTTTTCATTTTTACCCCTAATTTTTTTCTCTGTTGTGTAATAATAGTACAGGCAATGAAGGAAAAATTTTGTAAAAACCTCGCAAAAATTAATAAAAGGATCATCTCCGGGATTTAAGTAGGTATAATAACCTGTAGAATGGAATAATGCATTCTTTGCACCCCAAGTTCCAGGAAAATTAAAAAATTTGGAAAATCTTTTTGATTTTCGATTTTTCTGCTCTAGCGGCTAAAATAATGAAAATACAGACATGTAGCTCGTCTCTTCTCTACAAAAAATGTCTTTACAAATTTTTGTCTTACTTAAGCCGTTTAGGAGATAAATCCAGTTTTCCGCTTATAGTTTTGAACCGCTCGGAAATGCGCGGAAAATGAGAATTCCCTGGGAGTTTCGTACGTTCGGACACATCGCTCGATAATTCTTACTATTCAAAGACGCTAAAAAAACGAAAACAACATAAAATGTAGAGAAAAGTTTCAGCTTCAATGTAGAACTAATCACAAAATTCATACAAATGTTTACCATAGAGAAAAAAGTGTTGGAAGATGGCTTGGTATACGTTATACAGTTGATTTATTCATATCTTTGAGTTTTATGCATCCTGCCTATTTTCCCGTAACAATGGGTGCATTTTCAGTGCATGGACTCGATTCCAGGCACATTATTCTATATTTATTGAAAATTTCATTGATAATATTAAGAAACAAATAAGTGGTATATGTTTTACTGTATAATTGTGCATTTTCTGAACGTGTATGAATAATGTAGACAAATTCAAAAAGTACTGCACGCATTTAAAAAATTCTAAAGTCATTCGAGAGTATATGTTTTATTGTACTTATAATCCAAAAATTAAGACTGTGCTGTTATTATTAATTAAGATATAGCGAATTGAACTCCAAAATTTGGAGGTGATTGATCGATGAGAAATATACCCTCTACTTTGATCGCAATGCATATCTTTCCAACAAAAGTAATTGCATTAAAATGTTAATTGGATTAGTATGTCATTATATAAGAATATATAAGTAAAATGAATTATCATTCTAACGACTCCCGGCAAAGTTATGAATAAATCTGTGGATCAACTGTACAAAGTTTACTAAGCCACCTTCTGACACTTTTTCTCTATAATAAATTTTTTTATGAATTTTGTGATTAGTTCCACATTAAAGCTGAGACTTTTCTCTACAGTTTATGTTATTTTCATTTTTTCAGAGGCTCTGAATGGTAAGAATTATTGGTAAATGAGCCCGGTCGTACGAAACTCCCGGAGAATTCTCATTTTTCGCGCATTTCGAACGGCTTAAAACTATAAGTGGAAAACTCGATTTATCTTCTAAGCGGCTTAAGTAAGACAAAATTTTGTAAATATCTTTTCTGTGGAGAAAGAGACGAGCTACAACTTTTTGTTGTTTTCTCTATTTTCATTATTTTGGCCGCTAGAGCAAAAAAACCGAAAATAAAAAAATTTTCCAAATTTTTTTGAATATTCCAGGAACTTGGAAGTGCAAAGAATGCATCATCTCATTGTCCAGGTTATTACCTACTTAAATCCCAGAGATGATCCTTTTATTCATTTTTGTTACCCTAAATGGCTAATTTTCCTGTACTATAAACAACTGTTCTGTAACAAGAATTAATAAATTTAAAAATAAATAAAAATAAAACTTATCTCTTCATCCTTTGCTTTGCCTATGTTACTACTTCCATTCGTTAGAAACCAATGCGTTGCTTTTCACTGAGTGTATTACGTTACCAGATGTTTACGTTATCAGTTATCACACTAACCACTTGAGAAATGGTGCTCAGTCGTCTTAGCATAAAGTATAGGCACTTACACTTGCTTTATTAGATTCTCTTTAAAAAACTGTACGCGTAATTATTAATTCCATTATGAACTTTGTTTTTCTATTATGGCATTTCACGTAGCGCAGAATTTCTTGAAGTATGGGTGGCTTAAACTTTATCGAGTTTAACCTGGTTCTTAGAAAGTACACCACTACTATCATACGCTTAAAGTTTGGGCACGCCTGTTTCCCTGCGCACTTATTTAAAATTGGTATTTACCGCACAGATACCTGTGAATACTGTGATGTGACTGGGGACTTGGACCATATATTTTTCGAATGTAAACAGCATGCAATACACACTAATAGGTTATACACTGATATTCAGCGAGTTTGTAATATTGCAACACCTTATAATATGCTTCACCTCTTAATGTTAAACCAAAAAAAAATTTTCGATACGCTAATTAATTTCGTGAATGAGACTAAAATTAAGCTGTAGATTAGTTTTGTTTCTCCATTGTTCTTTACCTCTTGTTTATTTATACCTCCTATCCGTGGTCTAGTCTAGTGTGTCATGTAAAATGTCCTGAAAGACCCCTGGACGAGAAGCGTGTGTCCCCCTGTTTTTCCTTTCTTCCTCTGTCGTCGGTAGGATGATGGTTTCTTGCTGTTTAGGTTAGAGATAGGTTTGGGAAAAATAAGATAATCGTATTCTTCAATATGTTGTGGCTGGCTGTATGGCTAATGGCCTTGATGCCAAAAAAAAAAAAAAAAAAAAACTGGTTCTTACCGCTTTTTTAGCGCTTTCTTTCGAGATCATTTTACAGCACCTCTATACACGAGGCTAGTTCAACGTGTCTCCCAAATCCAAATCAAAATTTTGTGATTGCAGAAAAATACAGTTTATTAAAAAAAATTATTATTTACGGTTTTAATTCTCGATAAAATGTAAGTTTGACTTTATTTCGCTTTGTAGGTATACCAAAATTTCATACAGTAGATATATGCTTCGAAAGAAATAAAAATCTGTTTTTTACATTTTGTAGTTTACACTTGAGAAGTGTGAACCACGATACAGAGCACCGTCTATGTATAACATAAGGAAATAATGTTGCGACCAAGAAACTAGATTTCAAAATACAACAAAACTGTTTACTCTTCAGATAATAACAATACAATGTAAATCTGACCTGTGGAAACCTATGTCTTAGTACCATAGCACCAATAAATATAGTGAATTGTATTGTATATTGTATTGTAAATATTTGTGATTTGGGCAACATGTCTTATCTGAATTAGATAAAAATGTACCCCTAACGCTAAAGAAATGTATTAGAGAACACAACTCGTACGATTTATTAGCCACTGTTATATTATTTTTTACTATTTATATATAAAAATAACTACCGAAAACACGACAAACGATTTCTGAAAAAAGAATTGAGAAGGTCTAGACATGAGCAATAAATAATGTTTTGTGGAGTTAGAACATCCATGTGGATCATTTAAAAAATTAAACACGTATTTTAAGTACCGTGTTGTTTATCAGTTTATTCTCAAATTCCAAGAATAATGAATTATTATTATTAATCGTTTAAGGCCTGCTTATGTTAACCACAATATATTATTGTATAAAAAAAGAAGTCAAAACTAACACCCCTTTTGAAAACAAACAAATGTTATTGGCTGGATATTAAGTAGGTTGGGTGCTAATCTTTATTTATTAACTATTTCATGCTTAGGCGAGTCTAAAGGGTAAATATTATTGTTTATATCTGGGTGGCCATTGTAAATCAAAGTCAGGATGTGCGTTATTTTATTCTTATTAGTATAACACGGATACCTACCGGTTAACCTTGTCATTTTTCATAGCACGTACTGACTAATTAATTAATTATTAATAGTTAGTGAAAATGACTTTTTATTATTATGAAAAATCGATTTTGATTTAACAGAGAAATACATAACCTTTTAACCCACTTTTTTTTTTAATGGATGATGTTCTCAATTTGTTTGTTTTTTTATGTTTATTCAATAATTTCCTTGGAATGATTTAGGCGACTTATATGCAAATCTTTTGGAAACTGTAGGATATGGTTCGCTGGTGGCCCCGTATTAATTTCATCTAGTTATGTCTAGCATATATAAGTTGAGCGAAAATCAGAAAAAAGTTTTTTTCCATCGAAAATTTGGCGAATGCGCAAGTTGCAACAGAAAACGATTTCGCTGGAATCTCATTAAAATTAGTAATTGGGTATATTCGGAATATCTTTATATGAAATTTGGTACATGGGGATATGAGGGTTTTCTGATAACAAATCTGATGTTAAAGCTTAAAAATTCAAAGAAACGGGTATTTTCTTTTTACTTTATAGAAATAACATTCAAGACCTCTAAAAGAACGAAGAAAATTATTGAAAAAAATCGAATCACTTTAAAAAATCAGTAAAGATATTTACACACAGAACTTCCCGTTTGCTGTATACAGGGCGGTCAATCTAAAAAATTATTAATTGCTGAACGACATATTAGAATAATAATTGGAATGTAGTTATCACCTGATAACTTTTGGTCAAAAAAATATACAGAGTGATCATCCGGCTGCAAAAATTCAATATTAAATAAAAAGTGCCAAATATAGAAGGCTTGCGTAAACACTTTTGCAAAGGGTGACTGCAAAATCGGCCTGTTAGCAGGCCTGAAATTAATCATCATTAAAAACCAAAAGAGGCATTGTTCTTGGTTTTTGAACATGTTCAATAATTACCCCTATTCAGGGCTTGAAACGGATAAATCTAAAAACAATTCTATTAGTGTTATTTCAATTAAGTCAATCTTAAAAATGCGAAATTATGTATTTTCTATCAAGTAGGGTTAAAAATTCACACATAGGCCCTCGATGGGGGTGAAGCCATCCCCAAAATATAAAAAAAATCAACAGTATTTTCCAAAATTATGAAGATAAAATATTTAAATGTTTCATTTCATGACAAAAAAAAACTTCAACAGAATTTTTTAATTTTTTACAATGTTTCTCTTTGGTAGTTGCTTAGGGGTATGAAGATAAAATATTTAAATGTTTCAAGTCATGACAAAAAAAAAACTTCAACAGAATTTTTTAATTTTTTACAATGTTTCTCTTTGGTAGTTGCTTAGGGGTACTTTCAGCCCTTAGAAAGTGCGTTTTCGTCAATATTATTAATAAAAATACTTTCTCATTTGTCATGACTTGAAACATTTAAATATCTTCGTGTATGTAATTCAAACGCGCTGGCATTTTTTGGCATAAGAGAATGATTGACATTAATGATTGTTTCTAATCATGGCTAAGTTGATGGAAATTTTTACTAAAAATTCTTGAACATTTAAGAAAATCGCACAATATTTCAAAAAGCTTTAACTTTAACCCCTACAATGCCTATGCTATAAAAAATGGAATTTAATTATACATAACATGATGCAAAAAATACAAGGTGTTACATTGAACTAAAAAAGTTTTTGCGGTTTGAATTTGAACTTCCAAAATTTTCAAAATTGTTATTAAATACACTGAACTGAACTTATGGTAGGTACCTTGTGAAACTTCTTGAGAATAATTGTTAATTATAAATTAAACACTGCTTTCAGATGAATCAATCAATATATTATAAATACTCTACATGTTTCGGCTTATTAGGCCTTTATCAAGAGTATTACATAGTGAATACAGTATTCACTATGTAATACTCTTGATAAAGGCCTAATAAGCCGAAACATATGTAGAGTATTTATAATATATTAATTGATTCATCTAAAAGCAGTGTTTAATTTATAATTAACAATTATCGTTATAAAATACCTTACCCTATATCGATCGATTCATCTCCCGGTGAGACACCCTGTATATCTTATATTTAACTAAGTCAAGGGTAGATGAAAGACCAGAGTTTCTTTCTTAATATAATGTAATTCATTAAACACCATAGAAGATGCTGAAATGCATTAAAATTTTTGGAATTTGTTGTCAGAAATATTTGAAAAAGTTGAAGATGGTATGGATTAATTAAATTAGAATTTTATTACGTTTGGATACTAAGGAGTTTAAAAATTGTTTCGGTCAGCACCTTCAAATCCAAAAATATAACGAAGAGAGCTGCCTCTGGAGACGTAGTTTCCACAAACTCCAAAACTCTTGAACATAATACTCGAATACCAACACTCGATGTGCGTTTCACTAATCGCGTTAGCATCATTTGGACATGAATAAAATCAAAATACAACTAAGAAAAAAAGATTTATAAATAAATAAAATTTATGAAATATCATGGTTGAACGAATTCAGCCAATCTTATCATCCCTACCTACAAGAACCGTGACCTAATAGCAAATAAAGCAGACTATTTCGGATCGGTCCTTTGTCACTATTCGTACTATTTTTACATTTTTCAATTTCTAAGCTTTCGAAAGTATCCAGCTGTTGATTATTTGTTACCTTTTTATTTAACTGATATAGTCTTCTCATCTATATAATGAGTTGAAAAAATTGCAAAGAAAGCCGATTTTCCGCCTCTTGCTCTGAATCAGGGGCAAGTGGAATCATTCGCATATGTAATTTGAAATATAAAGCGTGTTATCACCTTAATTTCGCTGTGAAATATTACAGAATGTCCCTGTTATTGTTTAAAAAATAATAATTACATTGTACGTTACCTTTATAGCGTAAAATACACGACGAATTCTATAATATATCTCTACTTCAAGTCATTTTCAATAGTATTGCGCAGGTCGCCCCCATCTCGCATGTCACATAGTGTGATGTATGGCCTTGTGTACAAACACGCACATGCTAGCGCAGTACAGAATCGGCTTCGTTTCTTATTATACGTGGTGCACATATTTGTGATGTATTTATTGTTTTTATAATTTAAGCAGCATGTTTCGACCGTAGAACAGCCTCAAACCATTCACAGGCAGAGGAGAAGATGTTGAAAATGTAGAAAACACAAATATGGCGAGTCCTAAGCAACCAAGAAGAAAATATTTATGCGATAGAGCGCAAGAAATCGTGCTGTTTATAAAAATATAGTAGCGAGTGAAGGAGTACGAGGAGCAAAAGAAGAAATGGCTTACTTGGAGGAAGTATCGATATCGACAATCAAGAATTTATTAAACAGGAGGGGCAGAAAAAGGAAATTACCACTGGACAAAGGAGTTTTTCTTACTTTTTGTTGGGTATTTTGCCAATGAAAAATATTTAAAAATATTAATGAAAAAACCTCTGCGCCAAAAGGATCAGACAGAGGTTGGTTCTTGAATACTTGACTGTTTCAAAAAGTCTCACACCTAAAAATATATAAACTAGACCAATGTTATAAACTAAAAAATGAAAATGAAAGCTATAGGCACTAGGTAGTTAACGTTTCAGAAGAGAATCTACTTCCGTTCTCAAAACTTTTTGGCCGTCAACCATGACAATTCTTTGTTTGTGTATTTCTGTGTATTTCCATAGTCACGTGAGACATTAAATTATATTTATCTTATTTTTACTTACTTCGTTTCTAAGGATGGGCAACCAACTAGTACAAAAATCTATTGAATAATTTGAAACGCATCTATCCCCGTTTAATAAAATAATCGCGGATTCTTTAAGTTTTCTTTTAGTTCCGTTGCTCTCTTTTTCCAATATCTTCGCCGAGTCCCAAGGGAGTATCAAAAGGAGGTAGGTCCTTCAATGGGTCAAGGGTATAAGAGACGTAAAACAGCAGAAAATACTATCTATGAGAACTAAAAGAGAAACTATTTGTAAAATTATTGATTTACAATCTTTCCATTATTTCTATAAGCTGAGTTCTGGTTATGCTAGCATTTAAAATTCTAAAATGAATTTGTCTTTCTTATTGGACAATTCTCATTCTAACACTGGTATCCACATAACCCCCTACGGTTATGAAGATTCAGTTAAAAATGTGAACAAAGGCCTAAAATGAATGTATTTACATATCTCATCTTTTGGAAAATTTTTCATTCAAATGGATTACATTTTCATGAAATCTATCATTCTGTTTCTTGGAAATGCTTAGCCTTTGAAACGTGTTTTGCCCTTATTCTGGAACTCATCAGAAAGGCACAAAGCCACACACGATTTTATGCAAGAACCAAGAAAATTACCAAGTTTTTTTACATTAATGTTTGACAATGACTGAATGAAAAAGCAGATTTTCACCTATGTAATACCTAACTAGTAATGGAGCCAATATACTGCTCTAATAATTGTGTGTTTAGTGAAATAAATGTCGGTTAGTGACAACTGTTATTTAGTGGAAGGTGCTGTTTACTGTTAGTGAAAATAAAGGCAGTTTAGTGAAGTGATGTTTAGTGAACAGTTTTTGTTTAATTGCAAAATAACTCGTATTGTTATTTGGTAAGAGTTTTCCGTGAATTTATTTCGTTAAAATTCACATTTTTTATTATTTTACTTTTCTTATGGAATACTTTCTTTATTTATTGTCACTAATTTATAATATTGAGAATTAAGTAATTATTAAGTTTAATTAGAAGAAATATTTCCATCTACAGTATTAAGTTAATAATTATTTATTTTAACACTTCTCTATTTGACAGAAATAAATAGTTCATTGTCAATGTTTAGGAAAAACTAAAGCCAGCTGTCCGTACTCGACACTTGTCTAACTAGCCTGATCGCTGGTATCTTTAAAGTCTTTTGCCACGTTTTTTCAACCCATTATATAGATAAAAGGACTATACTTGTCTAATCTATGGTCGTTATCAAAAGCATCTTAGGCAACACTGGCCCTTTCAGTTCATCCATATTTGAGATAGACCACGCGTTCTTTGAACCTTGTTATCATTGGATGTTTCGTTTCTCCAATATATCTTACAATCCTTACAACTAATTTAGTTAATTCCGGACCTGTAGTTAGATTCAATTACTTCCATATCCACGTAATGGATTGGAAGTATAGTAACCGCAAAAAAAATTATTTTTTTCTTGAAATAGGTTGAGAATGTCATGAAACGTCGAGATTTTAAATTTGAGCCAAAAAAATTTCTGTAACTTTTTTTTGTTTGCACGTTTTCTCCAGAACGGTTTAAGATATTGACTTGAAATTTTGTACACGTATACATTATAACGAGATCTGGAACTGGATTGTTTTTTTAACATATCCGGTGAGGGGCTGGGGGGTAAATAGGGGGAAATAAGTAAAGCAAGCTGGTAAGAGTGCAGAAACTTGAAATTCGGTATATGTACTAGAAGCCAAGGAATAATTTTTTTTTATAATATTTTCCATACCCCCCCCCCCTCTCCATTATTAAGTGATGAAATAACATTGAGATATTGACTTGAAATTTGGTATACGTATATATTATAATGACATCTGTAACTAGATTATATTTTGGTATTATGCCGTTGATGGGTTAGGGGTTAAATAGGGGTAAATAGGGGAACATAGGTAAAGCAAGCTGGTAAGAGTACAGAAACTTGAAATTCGGCGTATATACTAGTAGCCAAGACCTCAGATTTTTTTATAGATAGATAGATAGATAGATCTTTATTGGTCATATAAACACAAATTATGATTTGACACGTCAAATAAAAATAAAAATATAGCAAGAAACCAACAAAAAATAGTGGTTGTCTTAGATAAAAAAATTATACAATAAACAAAACAAATAAATAACACATAGAGTAAATAACAATAACAATATAGCATATAGAATAACGAACAAATAATCATGATCATACAAGAACAGAACAGAACAGAACCTTATTCATGTATACAATAAAATTTTACAAAGAAATTTATGTTTACATTCGTCATACAAGTAGGTAATTTATGTACTGGAAAGCGATGTAAGAATATTGTATATGACAAAGATCACATTGGGTCTATAACAGAAGTACAGAGCAACTAGAACACATGATTTCACCTATCATTATAGGCAGCGTCGTAGATAGGGGCTGGCCAGGCGGGCCACTGCCAGGGGCGCAACACTCAAAGGGGCGCACTTTGCAGATTCTCAAAATTATTTTGTTGTTTCTTTTCCTAGAAAATAAGTCTTAGGGGCGCAAAATTCAAATCTTGCCAGGGGCCCTCATGATTCTAGCTACGACGCTGATTATAGGTGTATGTATAATATTTTTCAAACCACCAAATTTCGTACACGTTTGTATTATAACGACATCTGAAACTAGATTATATTTCGACATGATTCCGTTGAAGGAGTGGGGGGATAAGTAGAGGTAAGTATCAAGCAAGCTGGTAAGAGTACAGAAACTTGGGATTTAGTATATATACTAGAAACCAAGGTCTCAGATTTTTTTAAATATTTTTCAACTCCCCCAGTCCCACCATCTCCACTCCATTATTAAAGCGATTGATAACATAAAATTGAGATATTCACTTGAAAGTTAGTACACGTATGTATTGCAATGACATCTGATTCAGATGATTCCGTCAAAGGGGTAAGAGGTGGTAGGTTGTGAATAGGGGAAAATAAGTAGAGCAAGCTAGAAACTTCATTTTTAACGTATATGGTAGAAACAAACGCCTCAAATTTTTCTATGACATCTGCCCCAAATATTGTTAAAATTCTATGAACAATAATTTCCACATACTAGAGTGCAAATATAGTCAAAATGTTTCCTTTAAAGTGACGGATGAAAAATCTGGATGTGGAAGTAGTGATTCCTTAGGAAGCGGTTTTTTTATACTTTGAGTTGCCTAAAAATTGTTGCAATTTATTTCCCGATGGGTAAGTTTTTAAAAATCCTACTTAAATCACGGGTAAATCGTGGAGTGGAGTCAATACGAATTTCGAGTTTCCTATGAACCACGATTTACTAGTGATCTAAGCAGGATGTTTAAAACTTTTAGACTTAGTAGACTTGATAAATAATTTTGATTTTTTTTTTTTTAATAACTGTTAGTGAGATAAAGTGAGACGTTACAATCCACGATGTACTTCAGTAAGTTGAAATACATTTTTTTTATCATGTTAGTAAAAAATAATCTCTCCAATACTACTGATTTTTTAACCACGGAAAGCAATTATCGAATTATCGCCTGAAGAAGTCAAGTCTGTAATGCATACATTTTTTAAATTCACTAATGCCTATTTAAGACAAAAAAAATTAAAATACAAAATAACTTCCGCGACATTCAGAACATTTATCACTCTTGGCCTATCCAGTTGCCCACTCTTAATTTGATATTATCAATTTTGAAAATAAGGTTTAAGGCTTTGTGTCTGAACTTGATTATAACCTGTATAACAGTTTTAAAATCAATGGCTTAAATTGCATTTTTAATTTCAATCGCATTCTGTCGATATACGGTATAACAATGAAATTGTCACTATTTTATTTATTATCCGATATGAGTCACATAATTTTATTGTATTTATTTAAACTTTAACACTTGGATAGATTTTGAAACAATATTTATGCACCATTTCGAGGAAGTATTAACATCAAGCATTTATAGTTTCCAAAATATTAACTTTCAGTTGTATAATATTCAAATAGGTATTTATAAGATAAGGAAGTAAGGAAATGTCAATAGAAAAAGTGAAAAAAATTCTTAGTAAAAGTCGTTAAAAAAGTGAAAGAGTAATATATCTCAATGCACGTTTCAAACCTGCTATTAGAACACATCTATTTAGCTTAGTTTAGAGGTTTCTTCCATCAATTATATTTTGAAAGTAATTCCAAGAAAAAACAAAAGCGGGTGACTTGGCGTCGCGCCAGACCAACTGATCTGGAGGCCCACTCTGGCGACCAGTCCCCAGGGGCGTACTTATTCAGTCTATCGTGATATCGTAAAGTGAAATACGAAGAACAGTAACTTTTTTGTTGCGAATCAGTTTAAATCTATTTTTAATAGATAACCTCTTTTCGATATATTCCTATCAAATTACTTAATCAAGGTGCAGCTCGTAATTTATCAAGCATATACAGGGTGTCCCAAAAGTCAACGTCATCCCTTGGAGGGCTGATAGGCCAGCTCATGACTGACTAAAATATCAAAGTATGACCTTGGTAAAAAGTTGTTAGTTTTTGAGATATTGGGACTATTATGAATTTTGTGAAGTTCGACATCAGTTTTTCGAGTGCCACAGCTACAAAATGCCATATTTTTTAAGATTCTAATTTTTGTTACGCAACCCTGAAAAGCCCTGTTATTGACCACAGTCCAAAATAAAATTAACAGTGTCATACATTCGGAAGAAAAACATTTTTGCTCAATTCATGAATTAATTTTTTTTATTACCTAACGTAGACTCTTCATACTGTAAAAAAAATACCACGCTAATCTGGTAAGTTATTTAAAAAAAATGCTCATTTAAAGTAATTTTTAAAAGGCTATAAACATTCTCTATGATTTGCTTTAGAAAAAAAGATATTGTTATTTTACTGCAAAAGGAGCTTATTGTGAAATTATTTCAATAATTAGGAATTCGAATGAAAACACTTGTTAAATTAATGCGACAGGTATTTATTAAAAACTAAACAAAACACAATTAAAAATCAAATAACGTGTTCAAATTGCCTGCCGCCAAGTCGAATGCAAGCGCGGCATCCTATTAAAAAAGATCTTTTTATCCGTATTGCACAGTTATTGCTTTTGCATAGACCATCTCCTTTATGCAACCCCAGTACAAAAAATCTATTGGATTTAAATCCGGAGAGCGGGGAGGCCACAAAATGGGGCCAAGACAGCCGATCCATCTCTGTGGATAGGTTTGGTCCAAGTAGTTTTTCACTCCTCGTGCGTAATGAGCTGGATAGCCGTTATTTTGATGCCACATTGCCTCACATGTGGCCAAAGGTGTATCTTTCAAAAGATTTGTCAGTTCATCCTCTAAAAAAATCGTCATAAATTAGATTTTCGGGTAATTCAAAGGGGCCAATTATTTGACCGTTCAAGATGCCGGTCCACAGAATTACTTTGAAGCGATACTGTGACTTTTGTTCTCGCATTCAATGTGGGTTTTCAAGAGCATAACTATAAATATTGTGCATGTTCATGAAGCCATCTTTTTTCAATGTGCTTTCATCTGTCCATAAAATTGTATCTAGGAACTTTGGGTCTTCCCTATGTATCTGCAGCATTATTCCGCAAAATTGGACACGTTTTGCGTAGTCACGAGGAAGCAACGCTTGCACACGTTATATTGATACCGTCGTGTAATTCTGTTTACAGTGGATTTCGGTATCCCTGTACGTTTTTCAATTGCTCGCGCCGAAGTAGTCGGATTATTTTCAATCTCTTGTAAGACTTCATCATCGTAATCCTTACGTCGTCTTCCTGTCCTAAAGTGAATGTGGAGCATTCTGCCTTCCGCATATACTAGGAGGTGAACATTTAACACATATAATTATGTAAGCAACTAACATTTTCGACCTGTCTTGATAAACCAGCCTAGCAGCCTTGTTTAGGATGAAAATTTTTCATCGCGTCTTCCAAGTATTTTAAATTTAAAATTTAATTTTGAAGCTACAGCATGTAAAAAATTGATTTGATTGGATATATACAATCTAATGTAAAATATTTGATATTCTAGCTTTTCATACCAGTTCTAACATTATAAGCAAAAAACCGCTGTCAAAGGAATCGATACCTCCACACCCAGATTTCACATTCAAGTCTCTTTAAACGATAACATCTTCAGTATGTGTTCTCGTACACACACTGTTACAATTGTATTTTGTTAACCCCTTTACTAATGGAGTGGGGGGGGTGACGTATGTTGCAGATGTCATACAAAAATTGGGTACCTTGGCTTCTAGTACATACACCAAATCTCAAATTCTGGACTCTTGCTAGTTTACTTTACTTATTTTCTCCTCAACTTTTCAATGGAATAAGCTCAAAGTATAATTATCCAATTCCAGATATCGTTATAATACGTATGTGTAACTTAACCCCCGCAATAATTGAGTGGTGGTGACAGAACTTTAACCCTACTTCACCACCAACCCTTCAACGGAATAAGCAGCAAATGTTATCTACTTTTAGATTTTTTTTATAATACGTACGTGTACCAAATTCAAACTCCACTAGTGGATATGTGCAAATAAAATCAGTGAAAGGGTGACTCTAGAGAAGTGTAAATATTTTAAATGTTTCCTTGACTCAATGAATGTATACTTATTCATATAAACATACGCTAAGATGCTTATATTTTGAGATATAACAACGCGGTTACGTTTAAAAGCGTCAGTGGTTGTATCATTAATGTGATACTAAGACGGAAATAGCGTGTATAAACCAATATGCTGTATACTGGGACATGATTTGTTAACACAGTCGACATCACCGGGAGAATAATTAGTCATTAATTTTTTCGATTATAAAATTAAATTTAAACTGCAATATAAACAACAGCAACAACCATTGCAGTAATACAGTGGTTAATGTCGTTATTAGAGTAACGTTCATTAAAATATAATAAAGACAGTGAGGCAATTTCAATTAGACTTTCATGAATTTTTCATTCCAGTTTGTTGCATCGCACAAGGTTTTATTATCTCCAAATTTATTGGTATTCAAAACTGGATAGTTACGCCACTGGCTTTTAAATTTCATAAATTGAAGTCCTAAACCGTTTTCAGGCCATTATTTTTTATAAACATTTCACCACTCTGGATTTACCCGCTGCTACTAGTACTGTTATTTAATAATATCCTAGATACGCCCGAGGGTCCGTTACGATCCTGGCAAAAACGAGCGTATATACATGCAAAGTACACAGGAAGTTTGCGGTTATTAATTCGTCACGAATACACCTTTACACAATATGTTCAACCTTCTCATTTTGGCGCCTATGTACAGTGCGATATTTAATTCTTGAAATAATATTAGTATTCACCATATTTTTTAACTGTATTTTTGTTTGCGATTAGAAAACTCCTATGATTTAAAATAGTTATTTACGCAATGACTTGCAAAAGTGTAGGTGCAGTTTTAACGTTTTTAAAAAATACTGAATTTTTGAAATGTATCATTTACAAGATTTTTTGCAATACTGTAATAAAACCAGAAAATTGAATATAATATCCTGACATTTTGAAATATTATTAATTCTATTTAGATGACATTTTTGTTATTAGTGTTTGAAATCGAATAAATTCCATTCATTTCAATAAAGTAAATTAACTAAAATTGTACTACTAATACCGAGACCGAGACTAATACCTATTTATAACTTTTAAAAAATCCTTTGACACATTTAGCTGAGTTGAAAATTGGATTACCATAATTGTGTCTAATAAGGAATTGTTTCTTGTTTATTGATAACTGTGAAATAATGTATATAGGGTGAGTCACTAGTGCGTCCAACATAACATCTCATGGATATGTACATCCATAGCATATGTATTAGATGTTGGAATTTGAATATGTATTGTTAAATATACATATGATATGCAATATATGTTCAGCTACTGACATCCATCAGTGTCATATACAGTGCATATTGCTGGAGGTATATACATGTATAAATCATTTATACATAACATGTCCATTAAGGTATAATTAAATTATACACGTCCACGAATTTCATCTCATTATCTGATGCGCATGCGCTACTAATTTATGGCATAGTACGTCGGCGCACCACGCATCATTTGTTTACGGATTGTAGTTTGCAACCAGTGTTGCCAATGCGAGCGAAAACGCTCACATTGTAAGCATTTCATTTATAGGCGGAGCGAAATTTATTTGGGGAGCAATTGGGAACATTTCAAGCTCAAAGTAGGTAGCGACAATCTTTAATAGGTTTATAAATAATGTTTGGCAACAATGTTACACATGTAATGTGTTACTGAAAATACACAAACTTGGTATGTTCGGCTTCTGGGCAGGACTGCCGAGAGGGGGTCGGGGGTGTTTTCGACCGCTCTTCAAATATTCAATTCTGAGGAATATCCCCCCCCTTTGCAATTTTTATAGAGATAAATAGGTCATCAGCCCCGCTCTTCGAAATTTATATTGAAGATTGGTGGGAGTCGTATGTTGTAATCCCCCGGGCCTCGATTTTTTCTCGACGGCCCTGATTGTGCGAGGATTATTGAGAGGATTTTGAACGTATGTGGGAGCGGAACGGAGCATTTTGAATTAGATTACGTGGTAATTTAAAACATTTGGATTGGCAACACTATTGGCAACAATTGGCAGCCATTAAGCCCTATAGTGTTGCGTGCATAGTGTTTATGTGTGCTGGAAGTTAACTCTTTCTCATTCTCTGCATTTTATATTTGCTTATTGCTATATTATGCTGTTACATTTGCATGAAGCTCCCATGATATAAGTATATTTATTATAATGCAATTATTTAAATTTGTTAATTCATACTCTTTTAGGGTTAGAAAATTTGCAAGTTTCATATTTAATTGATTGTGGCAGGTATGTTTAATTAAGATGGCGCAAAGTGACAGAGACCTAACAATTTGCTGTTATGTCAAGTCATATATTGGGTATCTATTTTATAAATATAGTGAATAAAAATTACATATATACGTTCATATTATATAACTTACTGATGGTTGAGAATGTTTTAAACACATATGTAGGACATGAGTAACTATGGTATTGTACATACGTTTACAATTTGTTAAACTGTCAAGTCATATTGGGTATGTATTTTATAAATATAGTGAATAAAAATTACATACACGTTCATATGGGCTTGTTCAGCATTTTTCTTTTATTTCACAAATCGAAAGTGCAAGTATAAATTAATGGATCTGCAAAATATCAGAATCTTATTCGCACGTTTAGTATCTTAAAAACTATTACAAATTTCCATCTCGCGAAAACGGGGCGTGGCCAGGCGCTACGTCACTATACGCATAGACTCGGCGATCTCAATAGACTTGATGCTCCTTATTGGTTATAATTATAAGTGTTTTCGAAGTATTGTTTGTTTTGCTTACTACTTGACAGTGGGGAAGTACAATTTGGTGAAATGTCAAAAAAATTACAATTTTCTTTCGCTCCTGCCAGAACGAATTTTCGATTTCGACCCTGCAATTTACGATTATAATTCATCGCCGACCTTCTCCTTTCCGTAGACACATAGAACGAACTTCCACTCGACGTATTTATTTAGTTACCAGTGTTTAAAATTTCCATGTTTTTCAACTTTTCAGGTTAAATTTGAAAGGTCCCAGAAAGCCATTTTTCTTACGTCACTTGCGTATAGTGACGTCACAAATGAGCGCTCGGTTTTCGCAACTATTACTAAATTCAACTCCTTATATCTCGAGAACGGTAAAAGTTAATAATACGAAATTTTAATTGCATAATGAGAATATCGAGTACTATATGAAAAAGTATAAAAACCATATAAAAAGAATATCATGGAACAAGCCCATTATATAACTTACTGATGGTTGAGAATGTTTTAAACACATATACATATGTTTACAATTTGTTAAACTGCCGGAAGGTAAAAAAGTGCAATATGTAAATATTGAAAATTTAAAATATTGTGTAATAATTTAGATTATTTTGTAAAGTTTGTGTATGTTTAAAATAGTTATATAAAATATAATTCTTGTTAAACTATCTGTGTTTTATTACCTCTTATATGGATACCTCTGAAGTAGTTCCCACGAACATCAAAGCATTTGAACATTCATTCGATGCGTGCTGCACCAATCGTGTTGGTATCATCGAGATGATTAGAACTGTTCGTTTTATTCATCTCCCGATGATGCCAACATGACTGGAACAACACGCGTGGAGTGCAGTGTTCAATAAGTGTTTTGATGTCCGTGGAAACTCCTTCAGAGATATGTAATGTATATTCATAAAATATGCGATTGTGTATATGATGTGTGTTTCATATCCAGTCAATGTACATTGCATATGTTTATGTACATTTATTGGATATGAAATAGATATGGAAGTCGGCGACAAATGTATATGCTAGGAATGTTAATTCCACATCCATTAGATGTACATTAGATATACTTTCTCCATCTTGTGGATATACATAGATTGAATATACAATGTATGTACATTCATTGCATATCCTTTCGTTGTGTGGGGTGGACGGTCAATATCAACCTCAACCGTTTGAAATTTTAAAAAATGTCAGGTAACAGCTAATATTTGGATTTTTTTAATGGAACACCCACATTTTTTAAATATGTTTATATTTTACTCTTAATTCTCTATCCAAGCGTATATCATTTTCGGACTTACACTGCGGCGTTGACACATTATTCCACATTTTTCGAAAAGTAATGCGTTGGGAGAGGTCGAGAGTAAATTATGTAAGAAACGTAATTTCATAAATTTTACTGTTGTTTCACTTTGAATGTTAGTCAGGACCTCTCCAAGTTGAACCTAATTCTACAGGATATTCGATGATGCAAACTTTTACATTTTTAAACCATCATAACCAGTGCTGGATTACGCACGTGCATAAGCGGCAGATTTTTAGGGGCAACACACTGGTCAATTTTATTAATCTAGGCGGATATAATCCAAATTTCCAACCTATTCCAATACAAAAATTATTAACATATCTTAGTAATAAATACCCTAAAGTATATAGTTCTGAGAATTTTACCTTACTTATCCCTTCCCTCATATTTTTATAAGGGCCGTTTTATGAGGGATTGCGGACTGGTGCAGGTCAAATTAAATTGAGTTTATGATTAAACATTGTTCAGTAAAGGTGTTTAAATGTGGTATTGTGTTGAACTTATTCTATGTCATGGAGACGGTACAACAAGGTATGTAGTTTTTTTTTTCTTAAACAATATCACCAACATTGAGCTTTTAGTACTTTTTATCGGGGTGTCATTTTTAACCAAATGAAAATTGTAATTTTCTGAATATCTACAAATTCTTACAGCTGTATAGTTTTATTCACCTTGATTCAGGTTTTGTCGTTTTAAGAACTGTAATAACCTATTTCTACTTTATCATTTTGTGGAGAAAAAAGCTGCTACCATCTGCTACTTTGATCATTATCTTACTTTTTAGTTACTTATGCTATATCCGGTATGATCAATGAAATCTGACAAAAAGGAAAAAATAATAGGATGTACTTGCATGTCCTTAATCGTTTTGGCGTACAACATTGTAGAGGAACTTTAGAACAGACAACGGACAAAATTTTCAAAAACTGGATATCAAATTTGTGAAAGATGGCGAAAGAGTTGTAGGATAAGGTAAATTTTTTAAAAACTGCTGATTCCTGGTTGAATGGGGAAATTAATTTTAGTGAACTGGAAGAGTTGATAGAGGACACGCCCAATCAACCATCAGCATCCGAAATAACTGGCCTGCCAAGAAAATTGTTTGTGATGATAATGATAGCGACTAATTTTTTTGCTTGTTTACTTTTATTTTTATTACCACTTATGTATGTTTGTATATCAATTAATTTTAAATACAAGTTAAGTTATTACAACATATCTGAATATTATTTCAAGAACAACGTAAAATTACAAAGTTAACCGTTTTGCACCCAGAACAGAAAAGATAATTGAAATAACTTCGTCCTCCTAGAAATATAACATTCTCCGCTGCACCCCTTCAAAAATCATCCTTTAAGAGCTTGTATTTATTTCATTATATTTATTACTTTGCATTTTTTTGCGTAAATTCACAAATCTTATTCAAGAGTTACGTAATCTTAAAATAATATTTAATTTTCAACCCCCTTTAAAACCACCCCGTGGTCCTTAGAATTTTTTTACTATTTTTGTTCTATTCACGGGTACAATATTAATCGCACCTACAAAGTTTCATAACCGCACTAACTCTGTGCGGCAGGTAAAATCAGAATAATAAAAATTCGCTCGACTGCACTACTTGCACTTATAACTTTACAACTTGTAACATATGAATGGCCATAATTTATTATGCCGCTATCGGTTGTCGGCTGTCGGGTGCCGTCCATCAAGGCGACGCCGCTTTTTATCATGTTTAGAAATATCACAACTTGCACTTGTTTTATTTATTATGAAATTCGCTACTTTCTTATTATTATTAGAGGCGGAGATTTTAGGTTTGCGTAAGGCGGCAAATACTTACATTTAAAAATTATGTTAATCTTCCTATTTCGTAGTTTTAAATCTAGCTATTTTGCAAACCACTGAAATTATTGAGTGAAAATTCACAGCAATAGTCTTGTTATGGTTCTAATTAAGTACTGTTATAGTTTTTTTAAATATACGTACTACGAAAACAAAGTTATGGGTAAAAGTAATAAAAGTTTCCCTATCGGATAAACCTTAAAATATTTCAGCAATCAATTAAAGTTGCCTTCATATTTCTAAGTCACATAAAAAATTCCCGTCGAACGAGTCCGCGCGGCGGTATCATTGAATAGGTAAAGATGCCGCCTGCCCGCTTTGTACTTACCGCATTTTTTACATGCCTTAGAATTATGAAAACGACTTTACCTATACGCCGACACCTCACAGTGCCTACTTTCTCGACAATTTTAGTAAAATTCAGGTTGAATAAAAACTAGACAGTATGGATATCAACGTATAGGTAATTGATTGCTGAAACATTTAAAGTAAAACATACAGGGTGTTCCATTTGAAAAAAATAGTTATGACAGTTTAAACACGTAAAAGTTTGGATTGTCGTTTGTCGTGGAGAGCACTCTGTAGAATTAGGTTCATGTTTGAGAGGGCTAGAAACTTCTTTTTATAGTGCGTGGTCTTGGCTAACATTCAAAGTTTACTAACGATGAAATTTATGAAAATACATTTTTACATACTTTACTCTCTTGACCTTCGCAAAAGCATTTATACTTTCCGGAAAAAGTGGAATTACGTGGCAATGGCGCAGTGTAAATCTGAAGATGATATAAGCCTGGATAGAGAAGTAAGAGTAAAATATAAATATATTTAAAAAATGTGGGCGTTCCATTTAAAAAAAATCAAAATATTAGCTTCCCACCTCGATGTGAAACACCCTATAGATTTAGAAATAGTTTAAGAATGTGCGACTTTTGATCTGCAATTTCCGTCTCAGATTTTTTTTTTATTTCAAACCGTTGAGGAGATATTAAGCGTCCACGCAGTACTAACTCACCCTGTATATTTGGATGAAAACAATTTTCAAAATGTTCTACCGTCTGCCTGTCTGTATGTCTGCCCGTCACGTTTCTTGTAAGCATGATAACTTAAAAAAGAAAGTGCGATTGTACTGAAATTTTGACAGTAAGCTAGTGTTAGATAGAGGTTTTTAACAAAATTTATGAATAAATACAAAAGTTATTAATTATTTAAACAGTAAAAAATAAAAAAAAAAACATGTTTTATAATTTATACGTAGGTATACAAAAAATATCTAGAACTAATATTATTGACACAACAACAACGAAGAGTATTATATAAAATGTACAATAATTATATCAAAGGTGCAATAAATCAGCGAAGAGTTTACATATCATGGTTAGCTTGATCAGTTTACAAATACAATATTATTTGTCCTTAAGTATCTAACCATGATTCATTTGTTTTCCCTTTTATTATATATTACTAATTATTTTCTAGCGATTCTGTTTATGAATTAGAAACATGATTAGTCAAAATATTTCACACGAATAAAATTACTTGCAAATTGCACATCTTATTTGTGCAATAGATATTTTGAATGTGTTGACTCAACCACGAATTTGTGACTCAACATATTCTAGGAACCATAGAAAATAAGTAAAACACATGTAGTGTATAACTGGTTGCAGATGTAATCCAAATTAAGTCCTGTTTTTATTATAAAGTTGATTTCCTTCATTTTTTTTTAATTTTTTTGATAAATTACCTTCAATGCTACTTATTACTCTTATTAGAAACCACCATATGATAAAGTTGCACGTCCAATGATACATTTCTGCTTCCTATTATGATTCAAAATATTTCGATTCAGATATCGGTAGATGTGCTAAAAATATACTGAAATTAAATTGGAAAAAGCAAGTAAAGCAACCAACCAAGCAACGCAAAACTAAAATTATAATAACCTGAGCTAGAAAAACGAAAGCGTATCTGTAATCAGTGGCGTATCATTCACTATAATCTTAAAATGGTAAAATTATTTCATATATTCTGATGACACAGTACCTACTTATTTTTAATGGAAAATCATGGACCAAAGTCAATAATACACTGAAAACTGAAAGAAGGAGTGAGAGTAGTTAAAAACTGGTTGTAGCACGTATACAAAACTTTCTTTAAACATTAAGAAAACAATTACATTGCCTTTTCAGTAACATCGGTCAATCATCCAGAGTTTAAGACCAAAACCATAAACGAGGAAATAGAAGAAACAGCTGATACTAAATATCTTACTATTGTTACCTATTGATAAAAATTTAAAATGGGATATGCACGTATTATACCTAACTATATAAGAAAGTAAGACGCTTAATGAATTCATAAATTTTATCTTTTACGAGATTTCCGTAATAAAAAATTATCTACAAATCATTAATAGAATCTCTAATTCGATATGGAATAATTGCATGAGATGGGATATAGATAATGCACTCCGTCAATTAAATACAGCACAGAACTCAATAAAAATTAATAAAAAGAAAAATCGTTTCTACCTCACCGATCTGCTATACGGGGTGTCAAAAAATTTAACTACTAATTTCTTATCGAAAATGAAGGTTCACCGTATAAAATTTTTCAAAATAAGCTTTCCTCTTCCTCAAAGGGATGTGCAAGAAACAATTTTTAATTTTTATCTGAAAATAATTTATAAACACCAAATGATCATATCAGTATAAAGTATGGTCAAATTATGATTTGACACCTGCTTACTTAGTGTTTTGAGTAATATAATAATGCTCGTCGTTTTCGATTGAACATAGTCAGATACAATTTAGTTCTTTTTTCTTAAAAACGCTCGATTTTACGAAATTTATTCAAGAAGCAAAAATTTCTAAATGAATCAATGTTTAGTTCTGTTATGAATTACACCCCTTGGAACTGGAGATTGATACGCCTATACCTAACAGTGAGTGACTGGAAACTTGCAGAAAGAAATGGACTTTTCTAGAGTGTGGTGAGAGAAGTTTCTTGATTGTTTCTGGATGAATCTAGAAGCAATTTAAGAGTATATAAGGCGCGATTACCGGCGCAGAGGAGGAAGTTTATAAAAGTGAAAGGTAGCGAAAAAGTGAGGTTAAATATCAAGTAAACAAAGTGTAAAGGTTATTTTTTGAAGTATTGTATAGTCAGTAAATTATTAAATATCTCTTGTTGAAATTATTTTAGAACCCACGGATTCATACAGGGTGTTTCCTAAGAGGTGGAAATACGTAACATGTTTAGTTCTTTTTCTTAATTGAAAAAAAAATAGCAGACAGAAAGAAATTTACAAAATTATAAAAAGAGCAAGTTAATATCACCCCTTTGGATATACTCTAGATAGATGGAATAATTTCGTTAGATGCATTTTCATTAGTAACCAATACGTGCCAAATTTTGTCTTTTTCCGATTACATTATTTTTAGGTAAAATATTTTGCACACCCTTGTAAGGGGGTGCAGCTGGACAAGAAAGGCTTATTTTGAAAAATTTTATATGAAGAACACACCTTCGTTTTCGATACGGAATTGTTAGTTAAATTTATTGCACGTTGTTACGGGACACCCTGTATATTCTGAAGAAATATATAATGCTTGTTAGTACAATACATAATTTGCTGCCTGATAGTAGTCTATCAGGCAGCAAATTATGCATAAATACGATACTAGAGCAACAATTGATCAACAATTAGAATTACCCAGAAGTCAAAAAAATGTCAACCAAAGATATTTAATAGACCTAAGGTGATGTAATATTATATTTGTATTATTACTGTTATATTTAATCGTTTTACACATTTTTGTATATTTATTTCAGTTTATTTATACTATTGGGGGCAACTCCGTTTAATAAATAGTAAATAAGTATTGCTGTTGTTATATTACAACATACTATTCATTACGTTTTATCACAATGCTGATTGTTGATAAAGGTAATATATTATTTTTTATGAGCGTCCAATGGTTTTCTTTTTCATCATCATTTTGTAATTTAATCACCAAATAGAATTTACTTTCTACTTCTTAGTGCAATTCAGTTTTAGAAAAAAAACATTCTTATTAAAAAAAATGTTTTATTTATTTATTAAGAGCATATTTCGGTGTCAAATTTAGTGTCTTTCTTTAACATATTATACAGAGGAGAAGTAATAGTAGCAATATATGGAAAAAATTTAATGTAAAAAGTTACCATTGCTAAGAATGATGATGAATTTAGAAATATTTTTTGCAATTAGTGCTAATTTTACGGCTTCAATATTCTTTTGTGATTTATGTAGACCATGATTATCAATATTATGTCCTAAAAAATCGATTCTATTTTGAAAGAAAGCGCATTTTTCTTTTTGCACTTTTAGACAATTCTCTCTTAATAACACCAGTTCAATATTCCCTACACAATCAATTTACGAATCCCTTATATTGCTACGTAGTGACTAATATTATTAGTTTAATTTTGTCATACACATAAACAACTACTTATATATAATATGTAATTTTTTTTTTTTTTTTGTAAGATTATATTGTACAAAATCAATGTGACTGTAAAATAATGTATTGTACATAGGCTGGAAGACCTCGGTCGTTAGCCAATTGGAATTTCCAATAAAGCTGTATACTACTACTACTAACACCCAGTTCTAACTTTTTTAAATGATCTTCTGTTTTACCAGAAACCAATATTTGGTCAATAAAAATTTGTTGCGGTGCAGTTAGTACTATTATAGTATAGGATGAAATAAATATTATTAAGACTTTTTATTTTAGAAACAATTTTTCAATCGCGTTCTAGATACTGATTAACTCTGTGTAACTTCAACTAGTTAAATATAAATTTACATGTAATTTCAATTAGTAAGTTATCTATAATCGATTTATCAGCAAGTAATTATTGTCCAAGAAACGTTTTCACATATACTAACCAAAAAGAAGCCACACATAAGCCTCATGCACTCATCTTGGGGCAATGATAATCTAGTGCAAACGAAAACATTTCAGGAATTCAGCTTTATTAGGGTTGTCGAACTATATGAGTACCATTGTAGACTTGGCCAGACTGGGATAGTCAAGGATTCACAAGTAAAGTTAGGTTATATTCAAACACGTATTTAATTAAATAAAAAAATACAAATGAATTCTCTCTTCAGAAACCAAGTTCTTAAAATAAAACAATTAAAATCTTTGTACATATACAAACAATTAACCTAATTTAACTTAAAAAACAATTATCTATCTTGTTGAGCAGTCTGTTCAGTGGCACCTCTTTGTGACTTCCCAATTGTTGTGCTGAACAAGGCATTTGATATGTAAATAACCGGTGAAAACAAATGTAGGGGACAATCGCTGAAACATAAGTAAAGTCTGTTTTAATTTTGAGATTTTTACTTGATTGATAAACATCAAAGGTAAAACAAATTTTTCTTAACATCATTGAGATGATTACATATTGACAGATATGACCATTTCAATGAACATTAGTAAATACAAATTTATTTGTGATAAAAATGATACATCTTATGCAATATTTCGATATTATGAGTTATATTACTAAAACCAGCGTGCAGGTTACCTGACACATTTCTAATTGCTAGAGATATTATTAACACTCTTTCTTAGAGTATGGCATTAGAGTATCTGACTATGTTCAATCGTCAAAACGATTAAGGACAAAGGTTATTTTTTGAAGTATTGTATAGTCAGTAAATTATTAAATATCTCTTGTTGAAATTATTTTAGAACCCACGGATTCATACAGGGTGTTTCCTAAGAGGTGGAAATACGTAACATGTTTAGTTCTTTTTCTTAATTGAAAAAAAAATAGCAGACAGAAAGAAATTTACAAAATTATAAAAAGAGCAAGTTAATATCACCCCTTTGGATATACTCTAGATGGATGGAATAATTTCGTTAGATGCATTTTCATTAGTAACCAATACGTGTCAAATTTTGTCTTTTTCCGATTACATTATTTTTAGGTAAAATATTTTGCACACCCTTGTAAGGGGGTGCAGCTGGACAAGAAAGGCTTATTTTGAAAAATTTTATATGAAGAACACACCTTCGTTTTCGATACGGAATTGTTAGTTAAATTTATTGCACGTTGTTACGGGACACCCTGTATATTCTGAAGAAATATATAATGCTTGTTAGTACAATACATAATTTGCTGCCTGATAGTAGTCTATCAGGCAGCAAATTATGCATAAATACGATACTAGAGCAACAATTGATCAACAATTAGAATTACCCAGAAGTCAAAAAAATGTCAACCAAAGATATTTAATAGACCTAAGGTGATGTAATATTATATTTGTATTATTACTGTTATATTTAATCGTTTTACACATTTTTGTATATTTATTTCAGTTTATTTATACTATTGGGGGCAACTCCGTTTAATAAATAGTAAATAAGTATTGCTGTTGTTATATTACAACATACTATTCATTACGTTTTATCACAATGCTGATTGTTGATAAAGGTAATATATTATTTTTTATGAGCGTCCAATGGTTTTCTTTTTCATCATCATTTTGTAATTTAATCACCAAATAGAATTTACTTTCTACTTCTTAGTGCAATTCAGTTTTAGAAAAAAAACATTCTTATTAAAAAAAATGTTTTATTTATTTATTAAGAGCATATTTCGGTGTCAAATTTAGTGTCTTTCTTTAACATATTATACAGAGGAGAAGTAATAGTAGCAATATATGGAAAAAATTTAATGTAAAAAGTTACCATTGCTAAGAATGATGATGAATTTAGAAATATTTTTTGCAATTAGTGCTAATTTTACGGCTTCAATATTCTTTTGTGATTTATGTAGACCATGATTATCAATATTATGTCCTAAAAAATCGATTCTATTTTGAAAGAAAGCGCATTTTTCTTTTTGCACTTTTAGACAATTCTCTCTTAATAACACCAGTTCAATATTCCCTACACAATCAATTTACGAATCCCTTATATTGCTACGTAGTGACTAATATTATTAGTTTAATTTTGTCATACACATAAACAACTACTTATATATAATATGTAATTTTTTTTTTTTTTTTGTAAGATTATATTGTACAAAATCAATGTGACTGTAAAATAATGTATTGTACATAGGCTGGAAGACCTCGGTCGTTAGCCAATTGGAATTTCCAATAAAGCTGTATACTACTACTACTAACACCCAGTTCTAACTTTTTTAAATGATCTTCTGTTTTACCAGAAACCAATATTTGGTCAATAAAAATTTGTTGCGGTGCAGTTAGTACTATTATAGTATAGGATGAAATAAATATTATTAAGACTTTTTATTTTAGAAACAATTTTTCAATCGCGTTCTAGATACTGATTAACTCTGTGTAACTTCAACTAGTTAAATATAAATTTACATGTAATTTCAATTAGTAAGTTATCTATAATCGATTTATCAGCAAGTAATTATTGTCCAAGAAACGTTTTCACATATACTAACCAAAAAGAAGCCACACATAAGCCTCATGCACTCATCTTGGGGCAATGATAATCTAGTGCAAACGAAAACATTTCAGGAATTCAGCTTTATTAGGGTTGTCGAACTATATGAGTACCATTGTAGACTTGGCCAGACTGGGATAGTCAAGGATTCACAAGTAAAGTTAGGTTATATTCAAACACGTATTTAATTAAATAAAAAAATACAAATGAATTCTCTCTTCAGAAACCAAGTTCTTAAAATAAAACAATTAAAATCTTTGTACATATACAAACAATTAACCTAATTTAACTTAAAAAACAATTATCTATCTTGTTGAGCAGTCTGTTCAGTGGCACCTCTTTGTGACTTCCCAATTGTTGTGCTGAACAAGGCATTTGATATGTAAATAACCGGTGAAAACAAATGTAGGGGACAATCGCTGAAACATAAGTAAAGTCTGTTTTAATTTTGAGATTTTTACTTGATTGATAAACATCAAAGGTAAAACAAATTTTTCTTAACATCATTGAGATGATTACATATTGACAGATATGACCATTTCAATGAACATTAGTAAATACAAATTTATTTGTGATAAAAATGATACATCTTATGCAATATTTCGATATTATGAGTTATATTACTAAAACCAGCGTGCAGGTTACCTGACACATTTCTAATTGCTAGAGATATTATTAACACTCTTTCTTAGAGTATGGCATTAGAGTATGGCAGACAAAGAAAATCTGTGAGAAATTTTCTTAGTAGTGGAAACTTCATCAAATGACTCAATTTGTCTTTTATCATTGTTACAAGTATTTGTATCAAGCCAACATTTTTTGTATCGTTTACTTGTTACTTAGTGAATCCAGAAATACAACTGGCTTATATTTAAAAAAAAAATCTTGACATACATAGTGAGTGATAGTGTTTAGTATGTGCTCCTCAATAAATTAAATTGTTACTACTGAACTTGATGAACTTATAAACTTATTTTACATAGACTTGTTCATAAGGTTTTTAATGACATTCCTGTCTATTCAAAGGCTTAAATCATAAGCAGGCCTTAAAGTTACACCACTAAATAGTTTAATGCTTTATTAGAAAGTTTAATAAAAATCCTACCTGTGCCAATAAAAACCCACTGTTGGAATAAAACCTCTTGTTAATTAAACTACACAAAAACTAATCTAAATAAGAATTGTACACACAGTACAGGACAGGACTGAAAAACTTCACCTTGACTTTATCTTGAAAACTCTTGCAACTAATATAAAGCTCTCAAATGTTGATCTTGTTAAACTATTTTCGGAAAATGCCCTCAATCCAAACACTGTTCCCAGAGGATGCCCTAAGAAAATTCCTGAATTCTATCGGAAATCAGAGAAACTTACTCAGAATACTTTACAGAAAATTAGCTCACTGGAAAAGGAACTTAATACTCTAAAGAACTCAGTCAACAATAATCAAATATCAACATCTAAGAATTATGAACCTAACATGCATTCCCCCATTAAAACCATTACCACCAAAACTACTAACAAAAACACTGTTAAAAGAACTGTGTCATCTGGAAACCGCAAGGACAAGAAGAATGCCTCCGAATGTAAAATCGAAGCTACCATAATTATTCCCAAAACTTCCATTTTTGTTAGTAAATTGTCCCTAGAAGTCACTGAGGCAGACCTGCTCGAATACCTAAAGAAAACATTTGGCAACAAAGAACAGTATAAAATAATTAAAACAAACTACAAAATCAGGGGACTACAACTGCTACCGAGTGGAAACTAATGCCAAACTGAAGCAAGAATTACTTGACACTTCTAATTGGCCAGAAGGATTGTAGTAAAAGAGTTTACATTTTTTCGGCCCAGAACTTTCATATCAAAAAGAACCTTCAGCGGGAGATCATCAAGGTATCCCCATCGAAACAAAGTTATATAATGTATCCCGTGCCAATGCTAAATTCTGCCACATTAAAGCCCGTTCTATGTATAATAAACTACCTGAACTGAAATATTTTGTCTCGCAAAATGACTTTACCGCTATTGCTATTTTTTTTTTCCCCTCTTCAATTCTTTGGGAATTTCACTGCCACATGTATGTTTTCTTTCTAAGCGGTGCTAGGGGAATCTACAAAATATATCACAATTAACCAGTATGTTACTGGTAAAAAAACCTCTACGCCCGTGACGTTTACGTCAAAGGATCACTTAAAGGTTGGTTTTGATTTAACTGATCCTTTGACGTAAACGTCACGGGCGTAGAGGTTTTTTTACCAGTAACATACTGGTTAATTGTGATATATTTTGTAGATTCCCCTAGCACCGCTTAGAAAGAAAACATACATGTGGCAGTGAAATTCCCAAAGAATTGAAGAGGGAAAAAAATTAAGATAATGCCACAAATAACATTTAGACAATATTTAGCTATTGCTATTAGCGAAACATGGCTGACCCCTACCATCTTCGGTGATCTTATTGAACTTCCTAACTACACTCCCGTGCGATATGACCGAGATCGACAAATACGTGGAGGGAGTATCGTTCTTTATATCAAATCTGAATTCAAGCACCCCGTCATGGACATAATGGTGGAAGCCGAATCATCTGTGGAATTTCTTATCGTTCAGATTTCTATAAATAAACAAAAATGCGCAATAGGTGTATTTTATCATGCTCCTAATGTACATTACTCGCAAATTTCTGTCCTGTCTGATATTTTTTATACCTTTATTTCAAATAACATTGAAAATTACATTTTACTAGGGGATTTAAACATTAATCTTATGATTGGTGGGCCTTCAGCTAACTTCCTAAATAATTCCTTGTGCCAACACAATTGTAAACAATCAATTAATTCACCTACTAGAGTTTCCAACAAAAGTGAATCTCTCTTCGACATAATTTGTTAATGACGAATTCAATATTATCAAATCTGATAAATTCTTGTCTGTTATACCTCTTCGACGTACATGCACCCCCCAAAACCATATCACCTCTTCTTCCAAAAGACATAAGCCCTGGTTCACTGATAACCTTAGGATTATTAGGAAACTGAAGCTAAAGTCATGGCTAAGATACAAAAAATCCAAACTGCCGGAACATAGACGTTACTATTGTCAGTTAAGAAATTTATATAACGAAAAACGGGCTTATTTCGAGCATAATATTGACACTTGTAAGAAAAATAATAAACAGATATGGGATAACTTGAAATCTTGGGATATTGTCAACAATAAAGGTAAAACTACATTCTCTAACGACCCTAATTTTAATCTCGATGCCAATACTGCTAATGATTTTTTTCTTGATTCTGTCCCAAATACTACTAGCAACCCTGACTATACCTGGCTTTTTAAATCATCCACAATCAGGGAAAATTCTCAATTTGAGTTTAACTTTGTTGGGACCGACATTGTTAAAAACCTAATTCTAAAACAGAAACCCTGTACGACTGGCTCCGATGGAATCTCAGGCAAAATGTTGCAACTGTCTCTCCAGGGGGTCAGAGATTCATTAACTCATATTATTAACTATTCCTTTGAAACTGATAGTATTCCAGAGCAATGGAAAATAAGCCTTGTGAAGCCAATATCTAAATGCAAAAATCCCCAAAGTCTGAGCAACTTACATCCTATATGTCTGCTACCTGTTCCCCTAAAAATTGCAAAAAGCGCCCTTTTCACTCTCAATTAACTGACTATCTAACTAACAATGATATCATCCCCGATACACAGTCTGGCTTTAGAAAGGGATTTGGTACATCAACGACCTTATGTTCGGTAGTAGACGACATTTTCCACGCTTCTGAGAAATCTATGGTGTCATGATTAACACTCCTAAACATGTCAAAAGCCTTTGACAGTATAGACTCGCAATGTATATTAGCAAAACTCCAACACTATGGTGTGACTGGTAACACACTGGAGTGATGTGTAAGAATTACTTACAAGGCAGCTCTCAGTATGTATAAAGTCATCTAACAAAACTGATACCTCGGAAAGAAGAGTATAAGATCGGGCATTCCCCAGGGTTCTATCCTGGGTCCTGTATTTTTTTATCACTTTCATTGCAGATTTACAGTTCTTCGCAAATTTCTGTCAAATTCACATGTATGCTGATGATATTCAGTTATTTCTTCACTTTAATCTGAAAGACGCTCGTGAGGCAGCTAGAAAGATTAATAACGATCTTTCCCTAATTAACAACTGGACTAGGCAAAACCCACTGATACTCAATCCTAAAAAGAGTAAATGCATTTCTTTTGGCATTAGTTGAAGCTTGCAGGAACTGTCAATAGATGGTGAAACAATAGGCTCATTTAATCAAACTTCAGATTTTAATTTTTTTTACATCTTCATGAAGTACTATATGTCTGTTATACCAAAAAAAAATTTCAGCTCAATCTGACTGAAATTAACAAAAATATTCGCATTAGAACAACAAAATATTGCACGCGACGGAAATTGACTATGTGACGTCACGGCATCTTTCGAGTCGAGCTAGTCGAAACGGCGCGCGTTTTCTGCAGTGTTATTCAGTAGTTTAACCGGTCTGGTACGATTAGGTCAACAGTTTGATCAGGCATAATAATAATTATTATTCTAATCTGTAAGATTTGCTGTTAAACAATGTGTGATGATAATTATATTAAAGCCGATTCTTCAAATTTGCCGGAGGTGGATGTTATAGTGGTAATGGATTATTTCAACTCAAACAGAGATTTTATAAGTGCAGAAATGAGGGGTGCGAAAATGCAGCAGTAAGTATTTCGTATTTTTTTTACGAACAGCTTTTGAAATTACTTTTTCATTATTCTTTAAGATCTGCTCGTCAAAACTATGGAGATAATGCAGTAGGCTACATCCAACTAAAGCGAGAAAATAACGTGTGCTATTTGAAAGCAAAAATTACTCCCGAACATAAAATTAAATCTAAAAATTATCGACTATCCTGTGTAATTAACGAACTTGAAAAAAAAGTGATTGAGGTGCAATGTCATGACTGTCCTGCTTCGGAAGGCGGTTGCAAACACGCTGTAGCGTTTTTAATGTGGATACATCGTAGAAGCGAAGAGCCATCTCCTACGGAAAAAGTTTGCTATTGGAAAAGGTCCGTTTTAGTTAGCGCGTCAACCACAAAAAAATTTATAACCACAGAAGATTTTGGTACGAAACCTGTAGTTTCACCAGACGAAAATCTTTTAAATGATTATGTTAACGAGGCAAAAAGACGGAAAATCAAAAACAGTACCACGAGGTACCATATGACTGAAAAATATGATTCTGTGTCCCTTCATATACTGAAAATTAATTTTATGTCAACAAATTTGAGTAAGAATGATCCAGAAATTTTTATTAACTTTTCCAAACAATATATGGATGAAGAGTTGCTTGGGTATATTGAAAGAAATACCAGAAATCAATCTAAAAGTAGCTTATGGTCAGAAATGAGGTATGGTCGTATAACGGCGTCGAAAGCATATGAAGCTGCGAAATGCACTACTTTCGATGGGATGTTGGTGGAAAATATTTTAGGTGCAAAAGTTTTTCAAACAGAAGCCATGAAACGAGGACTAGATTTAGAGGAAACTGTTTTAAATGTACTTTCAGAGAAAACTTCAAAAGTATTCCACAAGGCTGGACTTTTTCTTTCAAATGAGTGTCCTATAGTAGGTGCCAGTCCAGATGCTTTAAATGAAAAGGTTGTTGTCGAAATAAAATGCCCATATTCAGATAAAACATTTCATAACTTTACTGATTCTAATGGAAATATTAAAATAAAATATTTTTACCAGATTCAGATGCAAATGCATCTTACAAAGAAACAAAAATGTATTTTTGTAGTGGCAAGCCCTAACTTTGAGAATAACAAAGAAATAACATATAAGTATTACGATTACGACAAGGATTTTGTTAATACGATGTTAAATGAAGTAACGGAATTTTGGTTCAAAGCAATTTATAATAAAATTTAATTATTTACATATTTTTGCAGTTTTATTTTAATAAATAATCTTGCACATTTATTAAAGCACACGCTATTATTACAATATGATCCAAATATTTTATCAAGCTGGTGTGAACACAGGCATGAGGTTTTAAAATGGAATATTCTCTTATTCTTGATATAACTCTTTCAACATGAATTCGTAGGCTGGCTATTCTTTTAGATTGTTTCACTTCTTCCTTAGAGTTTTTCACTGTTGCCAATACAGATGGCGGTCTAATTAAAACATTATTTCTAGCGATCAGAAGTTCATCAATATGCTTAAAACCACGGTCAGCCATAATATGTGCTCCATTTTCTAGCATATTTAAAAATCCGGATTCTTCAACTATCATTTTATCGGTAGTTCTTCCTCCAAAACCACTGGATATGTAAGAAATTAAACCATCAGGAGTGCAAGCCACTAAATATTTTATAGTATTAGTTTTTTTATATTCCGACCAAGAAAAAGATTGCAGTATAGGATTTTTTGACTTTTGAATGGAAATTTCAAAGCAGTCTATTATGCACTGAACGTTTTTGAATCTCTTTCTAAAGGGTATTGGTAGACACTTTTGAGAGTCAGAGCGCGACTTCCACTGAATAAATGATTTTAAATGGGCTACTAATTTTGGCAATGATTTTTTAATTATCGAGCACACTGTTGAAGCTGACGTACCAAAATCATCTGCTAATATGCTATATGGAAGATTAAGTTTAATTTTTTTTAAAGTTATAAAAATTTCAATTTTCTTTAGCTGGCACCTTGTAGAGAGCAAGTCTACTATAAAAAGTGAGTGACTCGGTACACCAATATAAAGTTTAGGATTTTTTTCAATAACATAAATTGTTCGCATTTCTATATTTTTCTTTAAATTCCAAATTTGGTCAAGCTCTTCGGTTGAACTAAACTCACTAAACATCGGCTTGAATGTAGAAGTATTCGAAGTATCGCTCGTGTCAGAGGGATAGTAGGTTTTCAGTGTTTTTTTCGATGGTTTTTGAATTTGTTTTCCTCTCTTTGGTGGTCTTAGTATATTACACACAGTAGATTTTGATCTCATTTTAGCTTTTATGTTGACTTGAACATACTTATGCGACTTATTAATATCTATAGACGCAGCTGCACTTTCCTGGGTATTTTCAAAAATCTCTTGTGTAGCTTGTAACTCCTGAATATTTATGTCATTATCTGGTGACAGACGGCTTCTCTTAGTGCTTGTCGAAGGTTCACTTAAATCACGCTGTCGTTGTCTTTTTAGAAAAGCATTTCGAGGACTTACGGTGTGCATAGGTTTTCGCATTTTCTGGCAATCAAAAATATGTGGAACCACGCCAAGCTTCATTTTAATTGGTACGTTTTTCATTAATTTAAAATATATGTAGTTTTCCATATCCTCTCTCAACTAAAAGGAAATACGCAGATAAGTAGATATATTAATAAATTGAAGACCTGAGTGGATTAAGAAGTTACATCGAAAACTTAAAAATTTCAAATTTTGTTATTGGTTTAGAAATATAATATAAAAATATGCAAAGTCTACATATAATTTGTATTAGTGCTCTAGTGTACTGTAGAAATAAAAATCATAAAAATGCATACCAGAAGGCAGGTAAGGACAAAAAAAGTTACGGAGAAAATTAGTCTCAAAAATTAAAAATATCGCATCATTTCCGTTTTTTAAATTTTAAACGGTATTTATCCAAAAACTAAACCTTATACAAAATGTTTAAAATAAATTTTTCCATAATTTTTGTACACTACTTCTGCAGTCCTAACATTTTTAAATTTAAAAAAATATCAATATTGCCGTTACATTTATATAATTTTTTCTCTCCCTGTATATTCAGTCTGAATTTTGATAACGTCATCTTTCTTTACGCAAACATTTCTATAAAGAATAGAATTTTCTAAGAAATCATAAAGCAATAATTAAAAAGTGCTCATATAGAGCGCACTTTCTGCCTGTATATCACTATTAAATTTATTAAGGCAATTAATTGAAAAAATAACTTACATTAAAATGATTCTCACAGCAATATTTTGTGGATTTATTACTTAACAAATCTGTTCTTCGCATAGCTTTCTGCCACAGGTTCCTTACTTTTATATTTTTAGGCAAACTAATAAATACTTTATCGGGTGTAGTCACAGCAGTGTTTTTACATTCGGGAACTATACAGTATTTATAATTTTTCTTTTTGTCATCCATTATGTTAAAATATACTTTACGAAACCTAACTGAACCGACGACGGCAATGATTAAAAGTATACTCTAACTAGCCTTCGCTTCACCGCGTTACAACTGCTGTCTGCCTGCAGTCGTGAGATCTGATGACGTCACACCAGCCTGTCGAGAGCGCCGGCTGTTTCACAGAGCACCGACTTTGGTAATTTTTTTACCTATGAAACTGACATCAGAAAATGTAAAAAATTTGCATGGGTATTATATTAAGTAAACACTTTCAGAATATGTAATTTAAAAAAAACGCAAAATGAGCCTATTCCTCGCGTCACTACTGTACAGAACCCGGGACTTGTTATGAGTAATAATTTGAAATTTACTGATCATGTCAGCTATGTGTGTCAAAAAGCTTACATTAACTTAAAAAAGCTTTCTCCATATAGAAACCTACAAGATCAAAAAACTACAGTAATGTTAACAGATGCATTGGTCCTATCCCACTTTAACTATGCCGACGTAGTATACAGGCCATGTCTTAGTCAGAAAGATAAATATCGTTTTCAAAAAATGCAAAATCATACTGTTAGATTCATAACTGATGTCCCAAGATTTCATCATATAACTCCCTTTTTAAAAGATTTACAAATACTTAAACTTGACGATTGCCGTTTACTTCACACAGTTATATTTATTAACAATGTTATTGCATTCCGCAGTTCATTTTCTTTTCTGGCCCCTTACTGCTATAATAACCTACCAGTTCAACTTCGCAGTATTAATCCCGCTAAATTGAAACCAATTCTGAAGTCCCTACTTTCATTCCTAAACCACCAATTATTTTAATGATTGCAGACCCACTATGTGTGCTGTGCTCTATTTCAATCTTATTCCATGTACGTTTTGTAATAATTTAATCTGATTCGTTTTGTCCTATTACCTTTTGTTTTAGGGTTAGGTTAATATCATTTTATGTGTATCTAATCCTTTTGTGCAAATGTATTTGATATTCTGGACAATAAACTATTTATTATTATTATTATTATTATATCCCAGTTAGTGGAGGTCCAGTGACAGACATTCTGAGCCTGCACATTATGTCACTGGGCACGACAGAGAAGTATCATGCCAGTTAATGGGGGTCCACAGGCAGGCTACATCCCGGTTATTAGGAGGTACAGTGGCTGACATTTTAAACCTGCAAGGTGTCTGCTTTTAAGTCATGATTAGTAAATGTCAAGTTAAATAATTAATTTCTTTTATAAATTAAGTTTCCACCACTAAGAAAAATTCTCATATCACTTTTCTTGTCTGTCTTGTTCTAAGGCATAGGATTGATCATGTCTCTAGCTTTACACAAATGTTTGATATTCTGAAATGTGTTTTTTTTTCATTGCCAATAAATAAACTTTGGACAAAAAAATTAAAAGTTTCTGTTGACTGGAAAAAAAATACATTCCGCACAAACTGTGTGTCTGAATACGTAGAAAAGTCTTGGGTGGCTACGTGTGATTCCGCTATTCATGTGGATGACACATTTCATTAGAATCTTTATTTTTTAACCAAGAATACAAAATAGGTTTTGGCAAGTAAGTAGTACAAAATAGGTAATATAAACAAGTATATAGTTTAAAAAGAAAAACTTCAAACAGACAATGTAAAATTATGTAGATCAAGTCACAAAAAAAACAAAACAAAACAAAATAAAACAACAAAATAACTAAGAACCTAAAGCATTTTTTCGCGACTGAAGAGTATGTATGATGTAGTCAGTGTACTGGGAGTGAATATTTCGTTTTGGTGACTAATAGTATGTTATTTGATCCACAACTAACGTCAGTATTTTAGGTCAAGTAACTTACTACTTCAGCGTTCAACTGACTACGCTCTTTCCGTATTCAGCGTCTGAAAACGTTTCGACAGTAGTGCTACATAATCTATATTTTGTCATTGCCGGGGCTTTTCAAAACTGTGTAACACCTTTTAATTATATCTTAATTTGTTAAGAAATAAAAACATGGAAGCCGAGTAATTGTCTTTACAGATGAATTATAGAGGTACAGATGTAGTCGTCACTGTGGATCTAGAAACGGCCAATATTTTGCTTAATGGTATGTTAAATGTATTTTTTAAGTTCTTCTGGTATCTACAAGAAATCGTTTGCGTTTAATAGATATATCATAGCCTCAACTATTGTATCGTCATTGTCTTTCCACAATTGAAAAAAATATAAAAATTGAAATAAACTGAAATCCATTACGACCAAACAAAAAATACAATTATTGGGCTAACAAAAAGAAAAGTTCTGAATCAGAGACTCTGAACTCAACTGTCACTAGTCAGTTTTCAACCGTCATGAGAGAGATCATATGAATATAGAAAGAGAACGAAATAGTTACTACATGTTAAGACAAATGGTCTATTTTCAGTCGCGAAAAAATGCTTCTAGTTTAAAAGCAAAATAACATGAAACGAGAGTCAGTGCATTTCATGTACTAAGCAGTGGATCAAAAAGAGACTATAAGTGATAGTGTTATGTAAAGTGTTGACTATGAATAGTTTAGACTAAAATGGGGTGCTAAAAAATCCTCGACGGACTAAAAACAGTACTTTAGATAATGTCGCTTAATCTAAAACTTAAACGAATTAAAATTAAGGGACTAAGTCACTGGGGATATGGTTGTATAGTTGGAGATTTAGCATGTTTTAATTGATTTAATTAATCTAAGTTAAGGCTGTTTGAGTTGTGAGTCTGGTGCAATAATTGGTCAAAATTTTTTATTATTTTTGTGGAGTTCAAGTATAATATTTACCTATTATTATATACTTTTTGCCATAAACTTGCGAAAAACTTATAGAAAACAAGCACAAATGGTATTTGCATAAAATATTTAAAAAAATGAACCATGTTATACTTGTCAATGGCAGTGAAGATTTTACAGTGATAACTGTATATAGTTTTATCTACTTCTTTCACTGTTAGTAATGACATTTGACTGGTACAATAATATTTAAAAAATGGCATAAAATAATCAAAAGAATTATTTTGACAAATATTTTTTGTTTACTTACGTAGCTCCAGTAACCGGACTTGCTTCATTTCCACTTATTATGAAAAAAGGGAATAGTATTGAAAATACACACCCACTGAAAAACATGTTCCTGTTAAAAATATGATAGAAGTGTCGATTCACAATACACATAAAAATATTTCCACTGTATGTATACTGACCTAATAATTAAAGAACTACATAGCTCTGTGAAGAAGGCCATGGGAAAACCAAATCCTATAAAGTAAGGCCAGTTCATCTCGATGAAAGCCAATCTTCTGTGTATTTCCCATCCCATATTGAACCATTTATATTCAAAAGCGTATAGAGAATACAACATGCACATGTGTATAAATGACAATGTTTTTCCAACTATAAAAATGGGGATGTACTCAACAAGCATTCCTTGTAGCAAAAACAGCAGTTGTATTACAGTGCTGAATATTGAATCTGCTAGTAATACGCTCAGTCTTTGGGAATAAACTGGTCGGCCTCTGCTATGCCTATATGCTGAATCCGCTATGTCCTACAAAAAAAAAAATGTATATACAATGTACAAATTTTTTAGATCAAATCTATACTTTCAGCAATATATAATATATATTAAAAACTAAATTAAAAGTAATGAAGAAAACATTCCATTTCCATTCTACGTGACATTTTCGATGATTTTGAAATCCAAATTAAAAATTTTGCTAAAATTTTAATGACAAAATCGATATTTCAAAAAATGATATGTACTTCATCATATTAAAAGTGGCCTTTCGACCATTATCAAACATGAAATATATTCTTTATCAGATTTTGCAAAAAGCGGAAAGAAAAACTATCTCTGTATTATTTGTTTGCTTATAGTAATGAAACATATTCTTTCCGCTGTTTGCAAAATCCTATAAAGAATATGTTTCATTACTATAAGCAAACAAATAATAAATAATTCACTTTTAAACATTATCAAACAGTTATAACAACTAACCTAAAAGTGACAACGCACAGTGCAGCGACCTGTAGACAAAAAGGTAAAAATCCAATCATTATTTTGAGTTTAAGTACCTGCCGAATAAGTAGATAAGTAACTAAATAAGCTATTCCAAGAAACATTCGTTGAAATTTCCTGGTATCGTCTGAGGTGAACTGACCAAGTAGGTAATACACTACACCCAAATTATCTTCTATTTGGACTAAATTGAAGGTAATTGGAAGTAGTGTATTTATTACCTACTTGGTCAGTTAAACTTTAAACTTCTGCAAGCTTTAAAAAAAAGCATATATGCAATTTTCTGCTATTTTGTAGCAAATTTAGTGTACGTTGAAGCTGCAATATTACTTTGGGCAAATATTTGCAAATTTGTTTTAAAACATTTTTTCCCTCTTACGGATGGTAAATGTTTCGAAGTTTGGGTGTCGGCAATAGGTGAGGATAAATTTAGTGCAATAAAGCAGTAGATTACTAAACTCCTATAACATCATAAACCCTGACGCTCCAGAACTATTCAATATTATAAAATTAATATGTGCTTGAAATCAAGGCGGACAAAGAGCTCATGTTCGAGGTTTTATCTTAAACAAAAAAAAACGGTTTTCTCGCCTCAAAAATATCAGTCCCTGAAAGTTGATTAAAATCCACTAACATCAATTTGACTACTTCAATAAGGGGCCGTCCACAAAAGCAGTTCGAAGACTGTTCCAAGAAAACAAAAAAAACGTAGTCTGGAAACATTAGTTAAAAGCTTCAGTAGTGCGGAATTACAGTTCACTTCTAGCATTACTGGTCCATCAACATCAACAAGGCCATCGGAAAGAGGAGCTGATGACAGTGGCATTAAAGAATATTTCTTGTTAACTGACAAAAAAGAGCCTTGGTAGCGATGGTAGTGAAAGCGACTCAGGGGCAGAATAGGTTATGGAAAGTTCTTTGCTTATATTATGTATATGTTCCTGGATCCTGAATATACTTTTAGAGATTTCCTCCAGTGTTATCGTTCTTAATGTAAAGTATCATTTATAAAATCTTATGTTATTATAGACATGCACGCTTATATAATTTTTTTTTTTGTAACCTTACATTGTTAATTAAATATTTTTAGCTGTAAATGTAGACTAATGCTTGACAATGGAATTCTGATTTTTGGCCATTTGCCCTATAACATTGCTGCACTGTGCCACGTACAAAATATTTATATCACATTTTAATCCTTAATTTTAATGCAGTGTCTATTATGGGGGTATTTTGAAATTTAATTTGTGTGTTTGTAATATTTTTCTGTTTATTTAAGGCCTTCTTGATTTCTCGAATTTCAAGCATGTCCAATGTAATAATATGTCTTTTATTGACATTGTACAAAAGTTTAACGCTACTACTGTTGAGAAAATGATTTTTATCAAGACAATGTTCTGCGAATCCCGTTGATTTTATGTTCTCGAAAATAGACTTTTTATGTTCATTTACCCTTACGTTTAAGCTTCGATCACTTTGACTTCTGTAGAAAAGAAACCCCTGGGCGTACACAAAGGGGGTCAGGTGGTTATGACCCCCAAAAATTAAAGAGATACACTAGGTATTTATTGTGAGAAAATCTGACTACCACTATACATTTCTATTAATACATTTTCAATCAAAAAATCATTTGAATAAAAATTTTATATTATGATAGCTTCTTGACACACAAAAATGAAGATTGACATACTATTTTTAATATAATTGATTTTCAACATTTAAAATAATTATTTTATGAGTTTTCATGTTTTCACTCTGTACACTCACAGACAAAAATATTGCATATTTTATTTCTTTATTTTTTTTCCTTTAACACTTTTTGAGTTTTTTATTGCTAGATGCCTTGCACTGGAGGGTTTTACATATGTTACAGCCAAATAAATTACAAACTGAAGCTTTACAGTGGATTCGTAGAAGAATGAATAAAACAGCCTCATTTTGGTTATAAGATTTAATTAGAAAGGGTAACAATACCGACTTTATAACAATATTTTCAGACAAGATAATAACAATGTAGTACTTAGTATTTCCTCCTCTATCTCGAACAATAGCCTGCATCCTCCTAGACATGCTCCGCAGAAGATCTTTGACGGTTTCTTGCGAAATTCGATTCCATTCCTCCTGTGCAGCAATTCTTAATTCTGCAATTGAGCTAGAAGCTGGATTTCGTGCTCGTATATGTCGCTTCAGGATGTCCCATAGATGTTCTATGGTATTAGCATCAGGACTCATTGGTGGCCAGTCTAGTGTCTCAATCCCGACATCCTGAAAGTATTGGATCACTGTTCTTGCGGCATGGGCGCGGGCATTATCATGCATTAGCACAAAGTTATCGTACCCAATAAAGCCGGCATAAGGTAAAACATGCCCTTCAACGATATTGCGTATGTACCAGTCAGAATTCATTCTTAAATTTACCTCAACAAGCTCAGTGCGACTCACCCAACTAATACCTCCCCAAAGCATAATGGAACCGCCATCAAAGCAAACAATAATAATAATAATAATAATAATAATAATAAAAAAAAAATAATAATAATAATAAAAGTTTTTTATTGGTTAAAAAATAAATAAATAACCAAAAGGCCATCGACCGAAGTCCTTCAGCCTGTGTTTTACAAAATATAAAGTTGAATTTCAAAGTTAACAGAGGAGTAAAAGCAAACATTTTGTGCAAGATTACATTCTCTGTATACTCGACCACGTCCATCTGGCTTCCATAATTGTATTCTTGTTTCATCTGTAAAAATGATTTTTCCTGATGTTCATTCCAATTAGCATGGGCTCTTGTAAATTGTAAAGGTCTGATCTTGTGATGTGGGAGAAGCCTAGGGACTCTAGCAGGACATTTCGGATTTAAACTGACCTCCTTTAATCTTCTGATTACTGTTTTGACACTTACGTTGACTTGTCTAGCAACAAGTAATTTATTTTTCAGATGCGGAGCGGTATGTGAGCAATTTGGCAAGAATTGTATCTCAAATATCGGTCATCTCTTGGCGTTGTACATCTTTTACGTTCTTGATCTTTTGGCCTTTTGTATTCTCCAGTCTCATTGTATCGTTTTAGTTTACGAGAAACAGTCGATTGATGGATATGCAATCTCCGCAAAATATCTTCTTGTCTGCAACCCTCACTGGCTAAAGTAACAATTTGAATAGAAACTAACTCACCTAAATATGGCATCTCACTCACCAAACTACAGAAGCAAGAAATAAATCACTGGAAATGACATTTTGACAACAAACAAAAGAGCAGTCGTTGTTAGTTGCCAAGGCACACTATGATACGTTTGTGCTATATTTGTAATTTGTAACATTATTGCTCATTCAGCATAAAGCAAAGAGTTTAATAACTAGAGAAGACAAGCCGTGGATTTGCTGGGAGCCGCGATTTGGTCGTAGGCTTTTCGTCCTTGTCGCAGACCTCGTACCCTCTCTCTCCACTCTGTTTTACAAAGCAACTCAGCCTTACCCGGCGTGCTTTGTTTTCACAAATACCGTCAATTTTTAATCTTTGTTTTGAATAGCGGTCTGTTTTATTTACAATTACATTTGTTTTCTCAAATTTTTCTTCTGTTTATAACGTTTAATCTGTTTATCACGTTTAATTTGTATATTAATTAATTATTTTTTGTGACAATAGTTTATACTTGTAAAGTTTGTAGAAAAACTAAGTCACCCATAAGTGCCAGGTAGGTATACACATATATTGTCATCTGTCATACTGTCAATGTATTCCAATCGTCACCTCCCCTCATGTACTGTGCGACAAAGAGAGAACGAACTGTGTGAAAAGGATGAAAAGCCTACAGTCTACCGCTGCTTATACATTACGCTTATGGAGCTTGTCTCTATGTGTTAAACTCTTTGGTATAAAGGCTATCTCTAAACATTATTTTAGCCAAAACTAAATTAAATTATACATAAAACCCTCCAGTGCAAGGCATCTAGCAATAAGAAACTAAAAACTGTGAAAGGAAAAAAATAAAATAAAAATAATAAAATATGCAATATTTTTGTCTGTGAGTTTAGTTGCCATATTGTGCATCTCTTTCTACTACCTTCATTAGACAAAGACAGATTATGTAAGCTGTTATACAGGGAGTCTCAGAACTTATTAATAATAATTTTTAATGCATAATTTTTTTATTGCACAATTTGAATTCTTAAATATTTACTATTAAAAAATTTGCAGTCAAGAAAATGGTTGTTAACTAATATCTCGAAAACAACACATCTAAATTAATTTTGATTTACAGACTATTAATCAGTGAAGATTTCTGCACAAGCGAAATTCTCTTGGATCTTAAGTTCGGGAACACACCCTGTATATTATTTTTTTGCAAAAACAAAGAAAATATTTTGAAATTTATTATACAAATACTTCAAATATATATGTTTAGAATGTATTTTTCTACATGACCCCTTCCGAGAAGTTAGGCTGTTTATTGTGTATACGTGCCTGGAAGAAACTTTAACTGAAGAATTACAAAGATTTTATTTATAAATACTTCGTTATCGTTTAAGTATGGTGGAAGGAGTTACGATTTCTTAAATAATTTTTAAATGTACAAGAATTGAAGAATATATTAACCTAAAAGTGTGCACATTCCCACCATGCTAACCGCCTATGATCTTGAAAAATTAAAGTACACATCTGTAAAGGTTTCTTTATCATCAGTGCAATAGTTTCGGAGATTAGTGCCTACAAACAAACAAACTCAAGTCTTTAAATAATCATTTATTAAATAATTATTTATCTAAATTAATACCATTCGATAATACTTTGACACTATGTATCAATATTATAAACATCTTCTTAAATTGATAAAAGGTTACAAAATGCACTGTTTTGTTTATCCACAAATAAACTGTTTGACATTAAATTATTCTGGATAAATATTTATTAAAATAAATAAAATAGAAAACAGTTTGTCATGTAAGTAACTTATGCTTGACTATACTCATATTTCGATACAAAATGTTAAGCTATGCTTTAATGCGGTGGGTAAACAACTCAGCAAATGCAGCATTCTTGTTATATCAGAATACATGTAGAAGCTATACAATTTAAGACTAGGTAATAATCTAATAACAAGTACTTGGTTAGATTCTGAATGATACTTGAATATTGTTTTGCTTGTTGTGGAATTATTTTTATCCAATGAAAATGAAAATTAGTGGTTATTATAATTTCACTGTGATTGAAAAGCCTTAAAGCATGACAATTTTCATTCATTCGACACTATGGGCTCCCGCATAATGTTCAAAATGATTCAAAATTGTCATTTTATCATAATTTATTCGCTTGCTAAGACATTTTAAATGATTTTTAAATGTAACATATGTAAAAGCACTGTAGAATCAGAGTACTGTATATTATTTTGAAAATTTGCAGTGGAAATACCTCGAAAACTAAACAAGTATTCAAAATTAAACAAGCGAGAGTGCTTGATATACCTACGGGGGAAACAAGTTTTACAGGCTTACAGTTAAGATACATCACACGATTTCATTTCTTATATACTTTGGCGGTTCCAAATTACCTGTCATTAATGCATCCATCGTCCTTCCTTACTGAAATACGGGATGTTTTATTGATATTGGCCAAATCTTTCTTTGATCATAACTATTGAACCACCCTGTATAATCGGTTCATACTTAGAACATATGTTTCACTTATTTTTCTTCATAATATACCAAAAATAAATCCAGGTCCGGCTTAATAAAAAATTGACAATATGTTGTATGGCAAAATTTTGTAGATCTGTTTCGATATTCGAAAAGAGCGGAAAAACCTGAACAGAGTAGCTCACTTAATTTGTTTGCGCATTTCATTCATCAACCTTGATTTCTTGCCGTAAATCCAATTTCAATAAAATGGTCCAGACAGTTGGAACTTGAATATTTATATCAGGGTTAATTAACAAAAAAAATTAATTTGCAGCAGTGACAATTCTTTCACTTCTAGACTAGGTAAGTGAACTATTGTAAAATAATTTTGAAAATAATGTAGATTTGCACACATAAATCAAAATACAACTTAATTTCATTTCAAAATAATATTACTTTTAATGCATGTATGTACAATAACAATAAATACATGAAAGTAATAAATACATAACTACAATAACTGTTCAAAGTGGCCTCCATTTCGTTGAATACATTTCCTTGCTCTAGTAGTAATATTTCTAATTGCACGTTTAATCATATCTGGATTATTTCTAACTTCTACGCAAAGTTCCTCTCTGCTATTAATGGCTACGTCATATACCTTTGCTCTTAAATGTCCCTAAAGACAACAATCAACAGGATTGAAATCCGGTGACCTTGAAGGCCAATGATGAGGTCCATTTCGAACTATCCACATATTTGGAAAATTGTAATTTAGGAAATTTCTCATATTCCTAAAATGGGGTGGGTGGAGCGCCATCATGCTGGTAATACATTCCCACAATATTTTCATTTTCCAATAACACGGGTAAAAAATGTTGCAAAAAGTCTAAATAAAGTTCACCTGATAATCTATCAGGGAGGATATGTGGCCCAATCAAATGATTCCTGAAAACACCGCACCAAATATTAACAGCAAATCGATGTTGGGATTTATTCTGTCTTACAGCATGTGGATTCTCTTCGATCCAAACATGTGAATTTTTTAAATTATAAACACCATCTTTTGCAAATTGTGCCTCATCTGTAAACAGACATCTGTTGAGAATTCTTCGATTACGAATAATCCAGTTACTAAAATTTAACTGATGAACTTCATCCCCTTCGTCTAACCTCTGAACCTTTTGAATATGAACTGAATAGAGATGAATTTTTTTTAGTGTTCTCCAAACATTGACATGTGGAACACCTAAAGCATGACCCACTCTTCTTGTGCTAATTTTTGGATTATTTGCAACAATATTTAATATATTCTCTCCTACAGCTAAAGGTTGCCTTACTTGATGCTCATTTAAGGTGGCCATTGAATGCCGACTATGATTTCTAGAATAATTGACAACTCTAGCAAAAGTTTTATGATCAGGAATTCAACATAAAGGAAATCTTCTTTGATATTCTCTCACAGCAGCCCGTCCATTGCCATCACAAAATCCATACACATAGATTATATCCGCATATTCACCATTTGAAAATTGATAAGGCATATTATGTACTTTATAATGTGGGTAATAGTATTAATACAAATAAATAATTTAGAATAATAAAACGAAAGTATGTCAAATCAGTAAATATGAACTGTCAAATAGTAAAATTTTCAGCATTGCCTACTTGACGACAAAGGAGCTAAGTTATAAAATCATCTCTTAAGTTTTATAGTCTGTTTTTAAACCAGGAGGAGTAAACACGAAAGTTACATTCACACCATTCACACCAGTAACTAGAAAATACACTAAAACCTTTTTGGCACTTTGGGCAACCAACAATACACGACTACAGTGTTTTTGTGTGTATTTTATTACATTATATAATCCAACGACCTCTATTTGACCTCTAGGTAGTTTATACAGTATCCATGCCATTTATACCAATATGAAGGCACCAAGTAATTAGCCACTTTTATCTTCAGATTTGTACAAAAGGGCTTAAAACTGATATATAATGTGCAAGAGATAAAATAGAAATTATAACCAAATAATTTATGACATGAAATTAAAATTTTTACAATATGTCAAAATTTTCGACTATTGCCTTGTGTAAAACTGGCGAGGGCCTAGCCAATCACAGATGTATGATTTAGCGTGTTAAATTTAAAACGCTTCTCCTGGTTTAAAAACAGACTATAGTAAATGGATTATTCGGAATTGAAGCATTCTTAACAGATGTCAGCTTACAGATGAGGCACAATTTACGAGATGGTGTTTATAATTTAAGAAATTCACATGTTTGGACAGAAAAGAATCCACATGCTATAAGAAAGAATAAATTCCAATATCGATTTGCTGTTAATATGTATGTATTTGGTGAGGTGTTTTCAACAATCATTTGATTGGGTCACATTTGCCACATATCCTCCCTGATAGATTATCAGGTGAACTACATTGTCCTTAAAATTATTTTACAACCGTTCACTTACCTAGTCTAAAAGTGAAAGAATTGTCACTGCTGCAAGTTAAATTATTTTGTTAATTAAACCCTGAAATAAATATTCAAGTTCCAACTGTTTCGACCATTTTAATGAAATTGGATTTACGGCAAGATGAATGAAATGCGCTACTCTATTCAGTTTTTTCCGCTCTTTTCGAATATCGAAACATTTCTGCAAAATTTTGTCATACAGGGTGTTGATTTTGACATATTGTCAATTTTTTATTAAGCAGGACCTGGATTTCTTTTTGGTTTATTATGAAGTTCTATCAAAAAAAAATAAGTGAAACATACATTCTAAGTATGAATCGATTATACAGGGTGGTTGAATAGTTTGATCAAAGAAAGATTTGGTCAAAATCAATAAAACATCCTGTATCTCAGTAAGGAAGGACGATGGATGCATTAATGCCGGGTAATTTG